>OX371197.1:22265833-23619166 GCA_947310845.1 Yponomeuta plumbellus | reverse complement strand
TGCCAGCAACTCACCAGCGCTGCAACAGCGACCGCCGGCAACTCACCAGAGCGACTGCCGGCAACTCACCAGCGCTGTAACAGCGACGGCCGGCAACTCAATAGCGTTGTAACAGCGACGGCCGGCAACTCACCAACGCTGTAACAGCGACGGCCGGCAATTCACCAGCGCTGCAACAGCGACTGCCAACAACTCACCAGCGCTGTAACAGCGACTGCCGGTAACTCACCAGCGATGTAATAGTGGCTGCCGGTGAGGAACCGCAGCCGGAGCACCGTGTTAACGGGGCGGCGGTCCACGGCCAGCGTGAGGCTGTCCCCGGCCATGGTTAGCATGAGAAGCCTCCAGCGCCCATCGTTGAACTGGTCCGGGTAATTATCAAGCTTCAGCTTCGGGGACTCCTTCGTCGCTAGTTCCACCTTCACGCGGCCCTCTTCTAGGTACACCTGGCGAGGAGAGGAGATTAGAAGACTTCATTACCAAACTAAAACATCTTTTCTATGTAATACAACACATAATACTGAAAATGTTGTAACATCTTCTAACCTAACAATACTAAAAAGCAGAACAAAATAAATATCTAAAGGGGCTCCCATACAATAAACGAGATTTTTTTTTGCTCGTGTTTGCTCGAAATTGATAGCAGGTAGACGCTTGGAATGTCCACAGAATATTTAGTTATACAGTGTGGCCCTGGATAAAGTGCAATCCTGAAAGGGGATGAAACTAGACCATGAATCACTGACTAGAAAAATATTTAAAAAAATTATAAAAAATTATTGTAGGATTTATTGGTATTTTAAGATTTTCATGTTTCATTAAGGACTCTATGTACAAAAGTATTGATTTCTTCCAAAATAATGGGTCTATTTCTTTGAAATAAAAAAAAACAGTATGCCTAATACCTGGCGATGACCATGAAATAATAAATAGTCCGCAAAAAAGTAACTATCTTGGGTAAAAAAATGTATTTTTATGAAAAAAATGATTTTTTTAGACGTTTATTTTAAAAAACTTCAAATTACTAAAAAAATGTGCCCTATAACTATGTCATTTTATAGCTTACTTTTATTCTTTACCATTTCAGCTTCCAAATAAAAAAAAAACAATGTTCTAACTAAAAAAATGGCTAGGAGTTATTTACATTTTAGTAGGTAATAAAAGTCAGACTTTAATCACAATAACTTTATTAATAAAATTATCCGTAATTTACAATTTTGCATTTTTATTTAATGCATTAAATGTTCAAAATGGCCTCCTCGATTTTGCAAGCACATTCATCATCATCATCATCAACCCATCATGTCCCCACCGAGGGGCACGGGTCTCTTCCCTGAGGAAGGTATAGGCCATACTCCACCACGGGGGCCAAGTCCGGATTGGTGGAGGCTTGTAAGACTAGTGGCTGGTCTTACTGTCAGAAGTTTTCAAGCCGCCCTAAGGCCTCTGACTTGGCTTAACGACTGCCATCTATCGACGGCAGCCGGCACCAACTGCTTAACGTGCCTTGCGAAGCACGGAATCGCTCGGAAAAATGCCACTAGCGTTAGTCATAGACGGTGACCCATCCATGGACTGAACGCGCCGTATGTTGCTTAACCTTAGTGATCGTTTAAGATCACTCAGGCAGCCCAGGCTACGAGCGATTCAGCACATTACTGCACGAATATTAATTTGCTTAGTGGCTCTGCGAATCATTCCTGGATAATTTTTAATGTCATTTGCGCACTGAATTATTCGGTCGTGCAACTGTGCCTCGGTATTTATTGGCGTGCTGTATACTCTTTGCTTCATGACACCCCATAAAAAATCATCTAGGGGTGTCAGATCAGGTGAACGCGCTGGCCAGCCTACTGGCCCTCCTCGGCCAATCCACCGGTTCGGGTAATTTTCCTTCAAAAATCGCCGCACCTCCCGCCCATAATGTGCAGGTCATCCATCCATTTGGAGATACATACGCCCACGCCGTCTCGTAGCCAGGGGAACATCTTCCATCAACATGGGTAAATTTTGTAGTAATTCTAAAAAACGTTCAGCATTTAGGGTTCTGGGTAAAATGACTGGACCAATTAAAATGTCGTCGATTAAGACTGCCCATACGTTTATTGAAAATTTTACTTGAAAAGTAGATGCCCGCTTCAATCGTGGATTTTCGTGAGACCACTGGTGCAAATTTATGCAGTTTGTAATGCCGTCTCGGGTAAATGTCGCTTCGTCCATCCAAAAAATGCGTTTGGGAAAATTTGGGTCAGCTCTAATTTTTCTTAGAATCCACGTCGACATTACGCATCTTGGACGATTATCTACATTTTCGTGTAAATGTTGTACTCGTTGGTAATGGAAAGGATGCAATCCCTCCTTTTTCAAAATTCGCCAGACAGACGTCTTCGATATGCCATGACGCAACGCTAATCGTCTTATGCTTGTTGTAGGGTCAGCAAACAGATCGTTTAAAATAGCCTCTTCTATCGCATTGTCAATAACGACAGCTGGATGCTCACGGCGATCTCGTGCCAAACCAAGTCCAATGTTGGAGAGCCTCCTATGAATCTCTTGAAAATTTCGAGCTGAGGGTATGAGTCTGCCCGGGAAAGCATTTATGTATGCAGTCCGAGCGACTGTTGTGCGACCATGTGACATGCCATAATAATAATGCATGTCGGCTATTTCTCGAGGTGAGAACTCTGTCAATCGCGGCATTTCGTCAACACTTAACAGCAGAACAGGAACAGTCCAAACGTAACGAACAGTAGAAAACGTAACAGTCAACAATGTAACAAAAACTTAATAACAAATCAACGAGAACACAATGCGAGAACGAGAACAGTAGTAGCAGCGGCGAGAATATCGGAGCGACTGTGTAAGTCCTGTTTCGAACCCCCTGCCTCCCCTCCCCTCGCCTTCCCTCTACCTGAGTGTAGAACAAAAGGACTGCGACTGCCGAAGGGCACAGAGTAGGACGGAAACAATGGAAAAAACGGTCTCTACTTGCACGGTAACACGATTAGGCGCCACTTTAAAAGTTCGTAGATAGCGTGTTTTTTTAGTTAGAACATTGCTTTTCTTTTTATTTGGAAGCTAAAATGGTAAAGAATAAAAGTAAGCTATAAAATTACATAGTTATAGGGCACATTTTTTTAGTAATTTGAAGTTTTTTAAAATAAACGTCTAAAAAAATCATTTTTTTCATAAAAATACATTTTTTTACCCAAGATAGTTACTTTTTTGCAGACTATTTATTATTTCATGGTCATCGCCAGGTATTAGGCATACTGTTTTTTTTTATTTCAAAGAAATAGACCCATTATTTTGGAAGAAATCAATACTTTTGTACATAGAGTCCTTAATGAAACATGAAAATCTTAAAATACCAATAAATCCTACAATAATTTTTTATAATTTTTTTAAATATTTTTCTAGTCAATGATTCATGGTCTAGTTTCATCCCCTTTCGGGATTGCACTTTATCCAGGGCCACACTGTATTATTCACTTTAAAAATAAATAGTGTAGATTTTTTATTGTATTCATAAATTACATTTACAAATTTCTACAATTGGCGGCCTTTTTGCTACAAGCAATTTATGTATGTAATTCAAATAAAATAAATATTTAAGGGGGCTCCCAGACAACGAACGTGGTTTTTCCCAATTTTATAATGCTACGAAACCCTTCGGGAGCAAATCCGACTCGCACTAAGCCGGTTTTTTTAACACTTTAGCGGACAGTGGATGCTATAGCAGTCGATAACAATAAAAATAACAATAGATCACATTATGTCCAGCAAATATGACTGTCCGAGTGTCCAGCTTAGTGTAAAGGTTATTGAGTTGAACAGGAAAATTGCAACTAAAATGTGAGTGGTTGACCAAAAAGGGACCTCAAGGGAAAGTAATTGATTTCGAGAAAATCGCGTTTGAAGTTTGAGTTGGAAGTGCGCGGGCGGGGGGCGCGGCTTGTTTTATGTCAGTAAGCGACTTCGTTAGTGAGTGTCAACATGTGTTTGCGTTTACTACATTATTGGCGAAAACCTTAAAAGCAAAATAAAACAATCACAAAACCTAGTGTACGCTTTGTGTAAGGTGTAATTTCGGTTATGTAATAACGGCTCACAAGAAAATCATAAAAAAATAACTACGGCACCTAAAAATATTCTGGCTAGACCAAAACAAAGCTAAAATACCACAGATTAAAAAAATAACGGTTTCCAATCCCTCCTTTCGACCAATCGACCTTTTGGTCAACCACTCACAAATATAGGTCCAGGTAGGAGAGAGGAGAAACATTGGACGTCGTAAAACTTTCGTAAGCACAACACATTGTCAACTTTTAGTCCGGATTTACTTACGGGTGTTGTTATATCACCATGATTAAGCTCTGCGAATCGGAGCGAAACCTGGTCGGACTCTTCCGATATAACAACACCCGTAAGTAAGTCCGGACTAAAAGTTGACAATTGGACGTCGTCCTCACCTTGACATGTCCGTCGGTCTTGAACTTGTGGTAAAGCAGCAGGCCGTGCTTCTCGTAAGTGCGGAACTCGAGCGACACGTTGAGCGTGTTCCCGCCCGCGTAACCACGCAGCTTCGCGAACGCCGTCTCCTTCAGGAACGTTATCGGCACTATCTGCGGCTCCTGCCGATAGTATCGGGGATTGGGAAATAGAAGACACTTTTCTCCTTCGCGGACTGTGGACTAAGAGAGGATGTAGTGACTAAATTGAGGAAGGAATGTTGCGCTGGTTTTGAAAATAAAGGAAGAATGACTGACGAAGCAAATAAATCCAGCGAATTTGAGTGGCGAGGCACGGCGGACATAATTCGACCAAATACAATTTTATTCGGATGTCATGAAAATGTAAATGTCATGAAACAGGACAGGACAGGACCAAACAGGTCAGAGCAGGTATATATGCAGGTACAGCTTGTCCAGAAAGAGTAAAAATTAAAGAGTACGGTTTTACTCAGACTTTTTGTCTGTGTTTGTTAATAGCTTGCGCTTACAAGCATTATACAAATTATAAACTTGATCTATAACATAAAATAAGGTACTGTGCTTTAATAAATATAGTAAATGTTTTGACTTCTCAATAAAACAATTAGTAAACCTTCAGTTCCGGTTTCTAGTGTTTATGGACAAACTGTACCTGCAAGTATTTATTTCAGACTCACGGGGCAGGCGTAGAGCGTGTTGACCTTCTGATACTTGATGGGCTCCCCGGCGTCGTAGCCGGCGCGGAGTTCCTGGATGACGTTGGTGTCGTTGAGGTAGAGGTTCTCGATGCAGCCCGTGAAGTTCTGGTTCACCACCAGCCCCTCTTGGAAGTTGGGGACGCCGCCGATGTACAACTGGGGGAGGGGGTATTGTTTGGTGACACATCGTCATGTCAGGGTAGTTTCCAGGGTCAAAATAATTAATTTCTATTCAGTCCGTCTTTTAAATTATAAAAAAATATTGGACACGTATTTTTTCTTTTTTCGATTAAACACAAAATAACAAAGATATAGCCCTTTAAAGTTACGTGTGACGTCACTCCGTGCTAAAAAATGCAGCACGGAGTGACGTCACACGTAACTTTAATGGGCTATATCTTTGTCATTTTTTGTCTAATTTACAAATAAAAAAATACTTGTCCCTTATTTTTGAATAATCTAAAAGACGGACTAATTACAGTTTTTAGGGCAACTAGCCCGTTATGTTTATACTCCATTCCACAACTCCTAGGGAACAAATACTCGGATCTCATTGGTCAACGCGCGCGGCTAGAGATAAGCGAAGACAGTTCGCTACGTATGCTGGGTGTTGATTTGTACAGTTTAATCCGACTCAGGGGTTATTTACATGATACTGAAGCAAAGAGATATATTTTTTAAAATTTTTTTTTTTGTGAAAATCACCTAAAATCGCCGGTTTTGCGGCGGGGTTTTCTCGCTGCGCTCGAGCGCCTAAATATCTCGGGCTGCAATTGATGCCTTACAGCCCTTGGCTACTAATCTACTATTAGTTAAGCCAGTGGATGTCTTTGTGGCGTTAAATAAATTTGTTCTTCAATAGTTATTAAAGAATAATAGTTATTAAATAGTATTAATAGTATACTGACTTCGAGGGAGTATACCGACTGCTCTCCTGAGTACAAACAAACAAGAAGTATTCTCACTGTTATGTTGGGTACCGAGATAGAAGGAGTATACTCACTGATCTCCTGAGTAACGACATACAAGGAGTACACTCACAGCTCTCCGGCCACAATACGTGTCAAATAATGACATTCCCTATAGAAAAACCTCTAGAAACGGAAAAAGATTACTACGTAAAAAAACGGGACTACAACAACGAAAATACAGAAATATTTAAGAAATGTTTAAGCTCTTTATCTTGGTCAGAAGTGTTTGAAACGGAAGATGCGGATGTAGCTTTTAACGACTTTAAGGAAACTTTTGATATTTTTTATAATCTCTGCTTTCCGATAATAAAAATTAAAACCAAAAGAAGTCACAAGGGGCTAAAATGGGTCACACCGGGTATAAAGCTATCCTGCAAAGAAAGTAGGTACTTACGATATAAATATTACTCAACCAAAAAACCACAAAATAAACTAAAATTTCAAACTTATTGTAAGACACTAAAGAAATGCATTAAAATGCACAATCAAACGTAAATAAGTTATATACATATATCCAGAGCTAAAAACAAAAGCAAAGCGGCTTGGAAAGTTATACAAGAGAATGAAAATAATCAGCAAAATAGAATTATTGACAAAATTATAGTAGACAACAAGGAAATTACGGACCCAATAGATATAGCGAATGAATTTAATAAAAAGTTCATAGATATGGAAGTAAAAGAAAAAAACGCATCATATTCAAAAAAGAATACAATAAATGAAAGAAACCCTGACTCCATCTACATTCAACCATGTGAAATAGTAGAAATATCTAATATTATAAAATCTCTAAATGCCACAAACTCCGTTGGATACGATGGAGTTGCTACAAAAATCTTAAAATCCTGTGTTAATGAAATAGCACAGGTTATGTGCTTCTTAATCAATTTATCATTATCAACAGGCAAATTTCCGACCTTACTAAAACCCTCGATTATTAAACCATTATATAAAAAAAATAACAAGAGGATTATTGATAATTACCGACCAATAGCACTAATTAGCATTTTCTCGAAGATCTACGAAAAGGTGATGCTAAAAAGGATAAATAAATTTCTAGTTAAACATAAAATCATAAAAATTCAGCAAAACGCTTTTCAAAAAAATAAATCTACAAGCCTTGCAGACTTCCAATTGACAAAAGAAATCATAGAAAACGTAGACAAAGGAAAACCTGTAGCTGTCATATTCTTTGACATGTCTAAGGCATTTGACTTTGTATCTCATGAAATCCTACTAGACAAATGTGAGAAATACGGGATAAGAGGCATCGCATTGGAATGGCTCCGTATCTATTTAATAAACCGTAAACAAAGAGTATAAATAAGCACGCTGTCAAATAACGAAGTAGTGATCCACCAGTCTATTTCAAAGGTAAACTCATACGGAGTACCTCAAGTAGCATATTGGCCCCAATGCTTTTTTTATTGTATATTAACGACCTACCTGACGTTACTAAAAAGAATTGTATTCTCTTTGCTGACGATATTTCAATGACAATTGTATGTAATGACGCTGAAAGTTTTGAAACTGACGTAAATGACAGTATCAAAAAAGTAACGCAATGGCTAAAATCAAATAATCTTAAAGTTAATGCGAATAAAACAAAATATGTACAATTTAAAAATATTAGAATGACACCACAAGATATTAAGGTAGTATGCAACAACACTGAGATAGAACAGTCCTCATTAACTACATTCCTGGGCATAGTTTTGGACGAACACTGCACATGGTTACCTCACGTTGATAAAGTGTGCACTAGGTTAAATAGGTTTGTTTATGTACTTCGCAAACTCAGAAACACATCTGACGTGCAGACAGCACTTATGGCATACCACGGATATGTAGCATCAATACTCAGATATGGCATCATACTCTGGGGAAATGCCAGAGAGATTAACAAAGCACTAATAGCCCAAAAAAAATGCATAAGAGCCATCTGCAACGCGGCCCCTATAGACTCCTGCAAGCCATTATTTCAAAAGCTGAACGTGCTCTCCCTACCGAGTCTATATATTTTCGAAATGGCATGCTTTGCACACGTTCATGGTAACTCAATATTTACGAAATACGAGGAAGTTTATAAATTCAATACCCGTTACCCAAGAAAGCTAATAGCTCCGCAATGTAAAACTCAGTATAGGTCAGTTAAGCAAAGCTGGCACGTTCAACACATTTACACGTTGCGCTTGTGTAGTGTCTGTGAATAGCGCGCGGCGTGACGTGTACTGCATGCGCATCATGAAAAGTCTGCCCGTCTCTCTTGCGCGCGGTCTAGCTTATGAGTGTGAAGGGGACAGTTATAGTTTTACTTTTACTACTGTTTATATATACAGCGTGATCTTTTTGGTATTCAACCGTATGTGCGTTTCAATGAGGGATTTTTCAGACAGCTAAGAAAAGTAGTTTCAAATGAGCCGCTTTCAGAAGAACTAAAAAAAAAAAACGAATGGCTGTCAAAGGAATGCAATTTTGGACCTCAGTCCAATAGCCATGTGTGATAGATACATCATCGAATAAGTCTCAGCGAGCTGAATAAAAGTTACTAGAGTCTGACAAGCGAGTCCTGGGACGCGATTTATTTCGGATTCTTCATATGGCCACACTCTGACTGTCAAACTTAGGTATTTCAGCTGCAAGTAGTACAGCCCAAACAGTTTGATACTCGTTCTAGATTTAAACAAGAAAAAACCTTTTGTTTCTATTCAACATAATTTTACCTATGTTTTAGTACATACATACGAGTAATAATGTTTTAAAACAAACATGAATTATTTCTTGTTGTAAGGTCTGTCGGATGACGAAAATTTTAAACGTCAGATCGAAGACTTAGTCAAAGAACTCAAAGATGTTGGAGAAAAAAGATATGAATCAGATTTTGTTTATGGTTCAGCATTAATAAATGTTTATAAGTTTATGTGGTGCATCTTTATTATCCCTGTTTTTGGTGGAGTGGAAATGTTGGTTTTGATGTATCTGGTCAGGTCTGATGTTAATGTTTTCGTTTTGCTTATATTTATTTATGTTTGGACAAAATTCATTGGAGGCTCTAAACTAATTAAACAAATAATCAAGTTAAGCAAAAGTATCAAGATGGTTTATGGCATATAGATGCAGGGTTATCAACTAAAAGATTTTTAAATTTCCCGCCAAAGGCGTGTGCCAGGACTCACTTGTCGCACTCTATGACGTCAACAGCCAAATGTTTGTCCTTTCGGAGTTATATTGTATTGAAAAAAACTAACATTTTCAATTTAAAAAAAATAACTTGTATACATCACACATGGCTATTGGGCTGGAGGTCCAAAACTGCATTCCTTTGACAGCCATTCGTTTTTTTTTCTTCTGAAAACGGCTCATTAGTCAGTAGATGGCATTTTTAAGAGAGGGTTTTTGTTTTTCTAATGGGAATTGCCAGTTTATTCTGTGGTCTTTCCTCTTTTCTTTTGGCTCTTGCATTTGATTGTGATTGGACTTCGAACAACTGCTACTGGTGCTAAAATCATGGAAAAAACGTTGAAGAAAAAGAAGAAGAATAGGAAAACAGAACATTCGCGTAACCACAATAGAAACCGACTGATGTTGCTCAGTTGATCACAGATTCCTTCCAGTCGATGAAATCACAGAACAGTAATAAAGTTTTTATCTGTGGCAAGCAATTAGAAAAAAAGGTAGAGTAATGAGCGTTTTTCTAGATGGCGTCATTCAATTCTTCATACGAATTTGTGATTCATTGCAATCAATGTCAAAGTCAGTCCACAGATCACTAAACAAGAGAAGGAACCAGGGTTGCTATTCGGACGAGGTTTCTCGTAATAAAAATAAAAATTCAAACCCACAATCCACAGCAAAGTCTCCAAAATATCCAAAATCGCACTTATCACCAAACGACCACAGCATTTTTGTTTTTCCTTAATCAACCATCACAAATTCCACAGAACCATAGTATTATTTTTTGCTTTGACGTTTATTGTTACGGTACGGCAGCGCCACCTAGGGATTCTTTTAGAACTAAATTTGACATAAGGAAAAACGCTCATTCATCCAGTAACTGACCACTGAGCGTCCGTTACCCTTTGTTACATAATTAAATTATAATTAAATTGTTGAGGATTTCTGGGATAATTATTTTCTGTTTTGGTAAAGATTTTCTTAGGTGAAATTATTTTTGTTCATGTGAAAATTTATTGAAATTTAAAACTATTTTGTGACCATTGATTCCACCTTGTTTTTAATACTTTTCGCTCGAATTTGCTAATAATATATTATAACAAGTAACCCATATATTTGTATTAATTTATCTACAACGCACCTATCTTACTAAAACCTAACTCTAATCTACACTTAAACTAGAGTCGCATTTTGAATCAAAATCATATATTTTTAAACATCCTGTATAGTGAAATTGCATAAGTGTGAGTACTGTGAACGTGCCAGCTTTAGATAACAGACCTATACTGTCAGCGCAATTGCCACCAAATGTTAATAAAACTGTACAATAAACTTCCGGAAACACTGAAATGCATGACATTGTATCCATTCAAAAGGAAGCTTCACAAATGGCTACTTGAAAAATGTTTTTATAAGGTAAATGAATTTTTGGACATGAAAAAGGATAACATTGACATTGTATAAAACCCATTATTATTATTATTATTATTATTTTATAATTTTACATATTGTTGACACTACATTGACATTGCTTGTGACTACCATAAAATGAATTTATTTAATATATTAATGATTGTAATTACTGTTTAATCTATTTTGGATGATGATTTGTAAAAAAAATAAAAAAATATTAAAATTCCCAATATTTGCATGCTTAAAATAGGTAAAATATGTTGGAAATACTATTTAAATATAACATCAGAAATGTACCATATTTGACGCAAATAAATGTCTTGAATCTTGAATCTTGAATCACCTGAGTACGTACAAGGAGACTACTCTCTGCTCTTCTGAGTACAGGCAAACAAGCAGTGGACTCACCGCCCTGTTGAGGTTGAGCCGCGAGAACTCGCCCTTGATGCGGCCCTGCACCAGCACGCGGTCCACGGAGAACACCAGCTCGCGCCGGTTGCGCGACACCACGGCATCGTGCCAGATATTGTCATCCAGCAGGCTGCCTACGGACAGCGAGCTCGCCGTGCCCGAGCCTAGAGACACGTCGGAGAGTTAGTGTGGACATTTACCGTGGGAAAACTGATTTGGCGGTGGTGCCGTAGTGGGGTTGACCCTTGCTTCTCGATCATGAGGGTCTGGGTTCGAACCACGCATGTACCAATTACTTTTAGTTACGTACATTTGTTTGTACAGCAACACCATTCGCTGATAAATTGTGCCCGGATAACGGCGACAGGCTTGCCACTTGTCACGTTTGGGACCTAATAAACTCGGCAAAACGTGGGTCCAGTTCTAGAGACTGGTGCCTCTGCCTACCCCTTCGGGGATAACGGCCGTGAGTTTATTATTATTATTATTATAAACTGATTTGGAGATCACAAATATATTTCAACGTCAACAGTTTACACTCCGTTTGTTGATGTTTGTGACGTCGCTGTTTCTGGTTCCCACGACACAGGGTATCCTAGTGTGGGGCCAGAAGCAATGCGTGTGCCTGTGTGTAAATATTTTTCTTTTGCATTGATTTAAAAACGGACTTTACGACCACGAGCGTTGCACTACCCTTCGAGTCTCATCAGAACCGCAAGCTATCTATAGAATGCTTCTTGCATTGAACACGCCTTTGTATATTTACATTAGAAAATGGTCAATCAAATATTATAATAAAAATAATGAATTTTAAGGAGTTGTGAGATTCTAAGGCCGCCTTGCACCACCGACTAAAATCCATTTAGCGTTAAATTAAATAGAATTTTGACGGACGAATGTATCGAAACGCGAAACTGTCAAATTTCTGTTTAACTTAAAATTAATATATGTATGTGCCTGTATGTAAATGTTTATGTTTACAAGTCGGCCTAAGTTTTTAATAGACTTACCCAAGTCAATGTTCAACAGCAGCCGGTTATCCCTCAGCTGCAGAGCCATATAGTCGCCCTGCGTCCCCCGGGAGTACAGCAGGACGCCTGACGCTGCGCTGGTCTTGAACCGGAACCGGAGCGTCTCCCGGGACGCGGAGACCGGGTCCCGGAGTAGGTCTACTTTGACGAGCGACGACCCGTTGAAGTATACCGTGTCCGCGACTGGAAGTTGGATAGGTTGTTTAGAGAGTGGCTCACAGCTACAAACAAGGCAATCAGTTGCGCTATGCAACTTGAAATAGTACATTGTTCACCGAGAGGAGAAAGTTACCGATTACCGTCGAGGGTGTCGTTTGAAGCCCGAGCCGTAGGCGAGGGCTTTAAAACACCTGAGATCGGGAATCGCAGTTTCTCTCGAGTGATACATAGTGCTTTATACTACACCTACAAGGAAAATAAAAAACGAAATCTTTACTAATTGAAATTTATATTGAAATTGTTGCAGTTAGTGAAGCTTAATGTAACACTTTTTCCATTAATGTTTGTTTGAGATGTTTGCGACAATGTAGGAGAAATAACTGGCTGTGCTGTTGGCACTGCGCTCGTAGAAGGCAGTGGCCAGTGTCATTTTGCGAACTTGGAGATAAAAACTCACTGTAAAAACTTTTTGGCTTTTGATATTTAGGTTACCGGCGCATGGTCTTACCCAAAATTAAAAAAGAAAAACCACGTAAGAAATGGATTTTCATACACTTTTCTCTCCCGCTCAGATGCGTTTTCTCCCCGCATATTTGTTCGATATGCAATGACGTACTTTTTACCGTAAATTTGATAAAGTATCAAGGTACTTTCCAAGCAGGTGTAGTATAAAGAATTAAACACCATTGTTTGCGGTTAGCGTATGTGTCTACCATGCGAGAGGTCCCGGGTTGGAACTCCGGCTGGGGACAAAACAAAAAACCCCAGGTCTTGGATGTTCACATGTTTGTGATGTCGCTGTTTCTGGCTTCCACTACACTCGGCAAAAGCAGAGGCTAACATTGTTAGTACATTGAAATTCAACAAACAGAATGAAAATTTTCATTTTACGTTGAAACAAATTTCTGATTTATATGGTAGAGAAAAAAATATACATATACTGGAGTTATTTTTTAATACAGTGCTAATATCCAATCCAAGAGTAATATTAAGTTTTAAAGTTTGTCAATTAGGCTAAAACTGTAAACTTTTAGTCCGGATCTACTTACGGGTGTTGTTTGATCGGGCAAGTCCGACGACGACGCAAGCTCCGTCTCTGCTCACCATGATTAAGCTCTGCGAATCGGAGCGAAAACTGGTCGGACTCGTCCGATAAAACAACACCCGTAAGTAGATCCGGACTAAATGTTTACAATATTTTGTGCTTACGAAAGTTTTAGGCTAACTGTTTTGCGAAAAATAAATGTGTAGTTTCTTCTGCATATGTAATCTATTAATTATTGTGAAACGAAAAACTTCGACGTTCATAAAGTAAACATTTTGTCTGCGCTATGAATAAAATATTTGAATTTGAAATTTTGAATTTTTGTTACATATCAAAAGTTCCTAGATGGGCGGAGTAGCACGATTACAAGGAAAGCTCACCATAGTCGCAGCCGTAGAGCTCGATCCTCATGGAGATCTTGTCCCGCCACCGCATGGGGTTGATGCGGATGAACTGCGCGATGATGGGCACCTCGAACTCGTTCTTGCGCTCCGTGTTGCCGTCTGTGTTGCCCATGAACATCTGTGGGCGGGCGGGCTCGTTTGGTGAACTTTATGAATACATAGATATATAGATAGATTATTTATTGTATGTACAGCAGGAATTGCACATACAAGTCAGAGTCCTCCAGCACGCGCGGCGGGCCCGTCGTCAGCCCTGCGCCGGCGGCACCGTTCATATCATACAAATATAACTTGTAATAACTTATAATTGCATGTTTGCATGAAAATTCATACAATAACATAGTACAGTACAATATGCGGCCTTATTACTAAAAGTAATTTCTTCAATCAATCAATCAATCAATATATTTTATTGCCATAAATTACGTGTGTACACAGAGATATTATTATAATACAATTAGATTGGGTGTTTACATGTTTGTGACGTCGCTGTTTTTGGTTCCCACGACACAGGGTATCCTAGTGTGGGGCCAGAAGCAATGTATGTGCCTGTATGTAAATGTTATGTTATGTTAGATTCAATGCACTTTTACCGACTGTACTAATGCTACTGTTCCTGACAATAGGCTATTGGACAGGTTTCTGAACACAATCTCAGATTTTTTGTTGCTGTTCATTGAGTGCTCAGAAAGTGGTCATTTTTAATTTTTACTTGTATGTCTTCAAAACAAGCATATAAAGATTGACTTTAAAATAAGGTGCGAAAACGCTATCTTGGGCAATATGGCGTCACTGGTCAGTAAACAAAACGTAAGAACGACAGAACGCCGTATTTACTGACCTGTAACGTCATCATAGATTCCTTCAATCCAGGCCGTTTTCGATGAAATGACAGATAGAAAATTATCATTATAAACCTGGTTTTTTGGGTAACTAAACTATTATTTTTAGTTAAAATGCCTGAAAGCGGTTAAGACCCATAATTTTGACGAATATGTATAAATAATATTATTATTTTCACACCGTCAAATAGCCTATTAGACGATTGCAAACGATTCGGATTTGGTGCGATTAATACAGGGGCAGTTCATGTTGCGAGTAGGTACAGTCGACAGCACGTCATCCTTCACATTTTAGTTGCAAAGTAGCACCTAATGCAACGGAGTAGAGTGCATGGGTGTAAAGGATGATGTGCTGTCGACTGTACATTGTAAAGTTAGTCGGCTCGAGCTCCTCACCAGTAACACATTACCATCAATAAACGTTACAAACACGTAGAAATTAACAAGCTGAACCATCTTTCCATCAGCGTCCAGTCCATTATCTCTACTGTGCGGCAAAGCGACTGCCGTACACGCTCTCCTCTCTGTCCGCACATCATCGAGATTACGAATTTTGAGAATGCAATCCAGGTTCCATACAAATATGTGCTACATAATAAAGTATTATTGGATACGTGGGAAATCAACAATGACTTATTGTTCATCATCAACCCATCTCGTCCCCACCGAGGGGCACGGGTCTCTTCCCTGAGGAAGGTATAGCCCATAATACTCCACGGGGGCCTAGTCCGGATTGGCGGAGGCTTGTAGGACTAGTGGCTGGTCTTACTGTCAGAAGTTTTCAAGTCGCTCTAAGGCCTCTGACTTGGCTTAACGACTGCCATCTATCGACGGCAGCCGGCACCAACTTCTTAACGTGCCTTGCGAAGCACAGAACCGCTCTGAAAAATGCCACTAGCGTTAGTCATAGACGGTGACCCATCCATAGACTGAACGCACCTTATGTTGCTTAACCTTATTGATCGTTTAAGATCACTCAGGCAGCCCAGGCTACGAGCGATTCTGAGCGACTTATTGTTATTTCTACCCAAAACAGGCATTTTAACTCGATGAATAATAATAATAATTCCCACACAATACAATCACTTGACCTGGTCCCAAACTAGGATTGGAAAGCACAGGGTGCTTTGGTAAACAGGCAAGGACATTACAAACATATAAATACGCCCAGACTGAGGCCTTTTTGTACGAATGCACGGCGGCACCCAGTGGCAATCGAACCGGCGGCACCCAGTGGCAATCGAACCGGCGGCGACGTGGGTTGTAACCTCTGCGTTGGTGACTGTCTTAACGGCAGTCGAATAAATGATGGCGTGTTGGAAAACATTTACAAATGTTTCCCAGACATTGTACATTGCTGAAAATGATAGTTCTATCTCGTAGTACACGGTATTTTGTGTGGTTTCATCACACGCACGCAAGCCATGACACGCAAACCTAACCATGCAAGTAAACCTTAATTTTATCGCCCACATGAAACTATCGGGAATATAATATTCCGTTCATTCTAATAATGAATACCAACAGATGATACCAAAAAATGTGTCCCGAAATACCGAAGGTTTCGGATGCATGCAATTTTTGCTTCTAACAAGTTTGAATCACGTTCATTGCTTTTAATGCAAAAATATCACGAAGTTAGTGTGACGTACTATAGATAACCCCGTAGGTATTGGTTACTAACTGTATGAGAATTATAATCTAGTCTTGTGTTATGTTATTTACTTAATCGTAATAGTAAGTTACTTATGTTGGAAGTGTTTTTACTTTTCCTTGGTTACGGAACACTGGTTACTGGTTAGGGTTAAATAAATAAATAAACATCACAAATCATCAACTATACTTGAGCCATTACAAACGTGCGAACCGAGTCATAAAAGTGCGAGCGAGAGTTCCGATATGCCTGATATGCCTCGTATATTTGTGAGAGAGAGGTCTGATACAAATGTTTATGACTTAGTTCACACGTTTGTAATCGCTCAAGTATAATCTCGCCCCTCTCCCACCTCCTGACCCGCCAAAAGTCCCTATAGTATCACCAAAGCGTTGTTCACATAAGAAACGTTGTTCAGAAAACTAAGGTACTTACTTACATACGTTACGTCCTGACCCTCAAGGTCATAGCCCACTTACACGACTCTGCTCCCACCCGGCAAAAATAATATAATTCAAATATGGGCTTTAAATACTGCTCTGATATATTTTACATTGGCATCGTAAATTAGCAGTAAAATATATCTAAAGAGCAATATTTAAAGCCCATATTTGAATTATATTATTTAATTTTTTGCCGGGTGGGAGCAGAGTCGTGTAAGTGGGCTTTTTTGCATTAGCATTACCTGCGGATCCCCCTGCCCGTTCGTGTACACGTGCCAGCCCTCCCCATCGTCGGAATACAGCAACGTGTACTCCGAGACGAACTCTTGGGTCGCCGCGCGCCCCTTGGTGGCGACCCCGCGGAGCTGCTTCCTGACTCCCAGGTCGACGGTCAGGTGCTGGTAGTACGAGCTCTCCAGCGCCGTCCAGGCTGACGTGCCTTCACCCGTTAGTTTGGTTAGTAGGTTCAGTGCTGGTGCTATGAAATAGCTCGGCGCTTGGCGCTTAGAGGGCGGGAAATCCAATTTTGTTGTGAAACGTAATTTAATTTGATACATTGTAAAAATTGGTTTTTAGAATCTGAGGCCAACAAAGTTTTCACTCTATCTATAGGGCGTAATTGACTATCTAATTGTATTATTTTTAATGACTGCTCCTATTGAATATTCGCGATTTTTTTATAATTTATTGGTAAATTGACTACTACAGTATTTAATTTTGACAAGTTTTCTAAACGTGCCACTATCTAATTGCATAATTTTTAAATACTAATTTGACATATTTTTACTTTTATTTTTCATACATTTCTTAAAGACAATAATGTAAATTTGACATTTTCAGAATTTACATTAATTTGAAATAGCCCTAAAATATTTGTATGCCTTGTAGGTAAAGCATAGAGATCTCAACGACTCTCAAAACCTGTACTCAACACCTATGCTTATGATTATGAAAAATAAATGTTTTGATTTGATTTGATTTAATTTTGTAACCAGTGCATTATGACCTTGAACAGAATAATTTAAAACCATTGTTATGGTAATTCGTTCCCCCCACCAAAGATTCTACCGGTTGAATAAGGAAAATGAGAGTAATCTCCACAGTGCACTAGCTATTTCATACTTTGAGCATAGACAGTTTGCTACAACACAAAATTAGTTGTTTTTAGGAGAGTTCTTTTCTGAGGTTTTAATGAATTATTTCTATTTCAAACACCATTTTATAAATCTACGCTTAGGTGTGTAAGAATATGCAAACCCATAGAGCGTGAAGTTATGAGCAGCCAAACCAAAAACATGCTTCTAACTACAAGAAACCCTAGGCCGCTTCCCAAGCAGTCGTGTTTTACTCTCAGCAGCATTAAAAATAGGTTAGTTCAACCTTAGACCCTTTCTGCACTGCTCCGGTCCGGCGTCGGAACCGGAATCAGCCATGAGAAAAATATCGGATGCCGGATTATGCTTCTCCACTTCATCCGATCATAGTCGGTAATGCACGTGACGCAGTGCTTTTAATAAAATTCCTTGGTTTTTCTATTCGACGGGCAGGGGACGTTTTCCACACATTCTATTAATCTAATAAAATAGTATGGGAACATTTTTGGGTTGTATGCGCGGTGCAAAACGTGTATTGTTTTTGTACGTCGATCACTTCGGCCCGGTAAAATACCGTTCCGATCTAGCAAATTATCGGACCGTTAAAAACCGGATGCCGGAGTTAGGGAATGCAATCCCGCACTAAAATTTCAATTGCTGGATCCCGCGGGATTGAGAGGTTCAATCCCGCGGGATCCAGGTATTTGCGGGATCCCGCGTGTTATTTTAAAGTAATTGAAAAAAGAGAGGAATCCTGTATCATAAACGAGACTATAGAACTCGTCATTTTGTTTGCTGCTGTCGATCTGATGTTTTGATTTTAAATGCACATGTAAGCCTTTAGTTGATCGACCTGTAGTTTTAATGATTGATTTACACAACTTGCATTTAGCCGACTGGGAATCTTCAGCCTTCAAGAAGTACTTCCACACAATAACTGGACTGACAAAGTCTTTATAAACAATGTTCGAATTGTTCGACATAACTGAAAAATCTTCTTTCTGTTTATAGATCAAATAAAACCAAGTATTAGGTTATTTCAAAACGTCCTGATTAGTTCACTCAAACAACTAGAAATACACACGTTATTAGATTATGTTCATTATGTCAAATCGTCCTAATTCAATCACTATAACAATTAAAACTATGCACGTTATTAGATCGCGTTACGTCACGGAACAATTGCAAATTACAAAGTTACAACTGACAAATAAACTAACAAAAACAAACGTCGCCGCCCCCGGCGCCCCATCCCCCCGCCCGTCACTCGGCGACATCTTTCACGAGCCGGCCGGCTCAGTCCGGTCCGCGCGCTTCCGCGTGCCGAACAACACATGCTGTATGTCGCTGCGCAGTCCCGCAAATCCCGCGGGATCCCGCACGATTTAGGCGCGGGACTGGTCCCGCAAAAATGGTGCGGGATCCCGGTATTTCGGGATCCCGGTATCCCGGTATTGCATTCCCTAGCCGGAGTAGTGGAGAAGCTTACTAGTATTTTTGTGTGTTTCTAAATCGGACCGGTATTAACGTTTGCCGGACCGGAGAAGTGGAGAAAGGCCCTTAGATTGTAACTAAAGATGAAATCGGACGATTCACTTTTTGTATTTAACCTCATTTAACCTGACCTTAAAAATAACAATGGTCTTCAGTTGTAATTTTCAAAGTCAGGACTGAATTCGCATGTTTTACGCAAGGAATAAATGTCGAATGCCAAAATAATGAATTAGTGAACTGGATCGTTCAGTGAGCATTCAACAGTTAATCCGAGTGTATCGTCTGATTTCGCCTTAGCCAATCAGACTACGACTACTGCAATTTTGTTACCTACCACAGAAGAAACAAAACAATTTAAAATTCCTTTCCCTTTCGTAGCAAGTACTTACCTACCACTAAACCAAAAGCGCCAATGTACAGCCTACAGGTATCCTTTAAGATAAGTGCAGTTAAACGGTCACTCCGTGTCTTGGTTAGTTACAGTCTTAGTAACCCCGAATTCCTAGAAAGTAGAGCTCGTTGTACCTTGACATCCCCGCCAGCGGCCTTGTACCGGACGTAATCGAGGCCATTGGAGCCGTAGCTGATGTGGTACTCCTGGACGAACTCCTGGGAGTGTGCGCGGCCCAAGGTCACGATACGGGTGACATTCTTCACGGTGCCCAGGTCGATGGTCAGGTACTGGTCGAAATCGCTGTCGCGCGCGGTCCACGCGTTCACACCTGGCGTGGGCTTCAGTTTGTAGAGCTGGCTCTCTCTTGTTAGTGGTTAATTTGTTGGGAGTTGTTGGGTTGGATCGCTTGATCGGCTACCTACGTGGTTAGTTAGTTAGTTGGGAATAAATTGATCCTTGGTTGACCTTGATTTTTCATCTATTGATTTCTAGTGTCCTCGTCTAACTACTAACTAACTATTCATAATGGCTTGCTATGATAATTCGTACATTACATACAGATTACTGATTAACAAGTAGAAAGACTGGGCTTTAACCTCGTGAGGCCCAATGTCTTCAAGTGATCACAAAATCAATTGTTCTTTTCAAGGTCGGGCCTTACGAGGATATGACTTTAAGATTTAGATTTGGCTCGATATGTTTTTATTGCTTGTGGTACTTGTGGTATAGTGTGATTGTATGGATATTTTGGGTTTTGTTTCATTGTAGGCTTGCTTGATTAGAAAAAGTTGAAATAAAGTTTTATTTGCTGCTTTATTTGATAGTTTATTAACAATATAGGTACCTTATTATTTGCACCTTCGACTCCATCATTACACTTAACATATTATTATCTACTTAAGTCTCTTGTACTGATACTTCATCTTAATAAAATTAATAACCCACTTAAAAAAAACACCAATAATTTTATTCTAAAAGTTGAACTTAAAAATTCTTTGCTCTTTTCTTCATAAAGTCATCTCTGAAGAAACAATCTGGTTCAACCAGAGGCTTTGCTCCTGATACCAATTCTTCGAAAGATAAAACTTTGTAAGGAGTTACAGTCCACTGAGATTCGTCCTTCATACGTTGAGACACAGCTACTGCATGTTTTTCATCTATCAGTGTCTCCTCAAATACCCAATCAGGTTTCAGAACATTATTTTCATACAAAACTGTTCCTTTTACAACCTCGCCCACATTCAACTTCAGTGTGCTTAGCGAGAAACTCAACTCAGCTAAGTTTACTGTTATACCAAAGCCAGTGTTCTTGACATAGCTCTCTTTAAGACACCAGTGCCGGTAGAAACAAGCCACTTGTTCCATTTCGGTTGGAAAGCTTTGTATTGTCTCCCATTCTTTTGGTGAAAACTGTCTTCTCATCAATCTGAAGAACTCAGCTATGTTTTTATTAGCCGGAGGTTCTATCTTCATCACATCCACCCCTATTTGATAAGCCGTTGACCCAGCCAAGACTACATAATCGCCTTGATGGGAAACATTGAAGTGTACCGCACTGTCTCCAACTCCAAGCAAAATTGGTTTGCCGTGACTGTCTCTGCCTAGTCGTATTTCCTCATAAGGCATAGAGGTAGACTCATGAATGTACTTCCTCAACATCAGTCTGCCAACAAGAGATGATTTTGCATCATCTTGGAAAACAAACTTAGCAATTCTCTGCTTCTCTTCCGGTTGTATGTAGCTTGAAGCAGCTTGGATTTCAATTTCAGTTGGTTTCCAATCCTTGGCATTAAAAACCCATCTTGCAGGGAATTGTTTTGCCATTGTGAGAGAGTTTGCAAAACCCCGTGACAAGATTATGGTCCGTACTTTAATAACAATGTTAATATGACTGCGGACCTGCAGACCAATAACCTTGTGTTACTTTTAGGCTCCCTGCTTTTCTATGATGGGTATGTTTCAGTAGGGTATTTTTCATCTCATATCTTTATTAATTCTAGTTGGCTTCAACTAATAATCCCCTATGAGATATGACCCAGTGATAGCTAATTAGAATCTAGCATGTTCAAAAATGTATTTATTGGAAACAAAAAAAAAGTAACGCAGGCATGCAAAAGAAAATTGCACCACTAAAACTTCACTGCCAACAACATAAAATTATTGTAACACAAAACAGAATAGTAGCTTAGCAAAAAAAGTAAAGATCAAACTTGGAAAGCTACAAATAATATTGCCAATATTGGTAACTTGGCACTATAACTTCTATTATATTAGTAGAATTATGATACACTGGGCCCCATTGAATAATGTGACAATTAGTAATGTACTTACTTTATTTGTTCTTTCCACCCAACCAATTCTTACAAGAGATTGGGCGAAAATGACTGACGATTGTAAGTATATTGCCAATTTTCGCTTTATGAAACAGGCGCCAGGAGTATGAAGATGCAAGACTTACCATATAACTTAGCATTTTCCGGGCCTCTCTCCCTCAAGCTGGATGTGGCACTTAGTTTGGCATTCGCGAGCAAAGGCTCGTTACATTCATAGTCGTAATAATACTTCGGTGAATCTGAAACAAAGCGTATGTTACTGAACCGTTTCTTCTCAATGGGTGAGAATTCAACTATGGGTCGAAGCGATAATTGAACGTGAATTTGAATTAAGGATTCAAACGTACATTACGGCTGAACTTTATACACAAATTAAGCTTATAAAGCAATGAATCATTATGATATGGAGGAGAAACGATTGAATTCGTTAAAAAACTGATGTTGAACTTACCGCTGCCTTCAGACAGGCTAAGGCAAAGTAACACAAACAAAGAATACACAAAACCACTCATCATAATTTCATTTCTAATGTGTGGTGCTTTTTACAAAATATTAACCCAAAATTTAAAGAATAATCACGTAGAAATGTGTAAAACTTGTTTGATCATTACGGTCGGCGTTGTCAAGCTGTCAAGCAAAGTATTGAAAAGCAGCGTGCGTGAATAAGAATTCACCGGGCAACACCCGAAGTCTGTTTTACTCATTTGGTTTTACTTTTCATTTCAAATATTTATTGTTATTTCCTAAATTGTCATTGGTCAGTTACAAAAAATTATACGAATCAGCCAATCACAACGGAGTTTATTACGTCAAACTGTCAAAGTCAAAACGAAACTTGTATTTATTTTACCCGAATATGTAATAAGGAAAAGAGGTTAATGTTTTTCAAGTCTATTAGTGAATTAACATCTGATTATGACCTTCAATACTATGATGGTACTCCTGGTAGAAGACTTGATCGTTCCAAAGGATTATTTGATGTAAATTTACTCTCATAGTGAGAGACAATTTAGTAAACTGATGATAACAAATCGAAGGATAAACTTTGGCATTATAGCTGTATAATAATAATTGATGATGACGACTACTGTGGCGCAGCGGTTAGCGCATCTGCTTACCTTGCGAGAAGTTCCGGGTTTGAATCCCAGCTGAGAAAAAATAAACCCCAGGTGTTGGATGTCTATGATGTTGCTGTTTCTGGTTCCCACGACCCAAGGTATCCTAGTGTGCGGCCGGAAGCAATGTATGTGCCTGTAATATGTAAATGCTTATAACAAATATATAAATAATTAAAATCAATTGTTCATTTGGACGACTTTTACCCACTTTACTTAAAACTCACAACCATGTCCACCTCACACCCACACCGCACTGTACATAGATTTTATACTTACGTACGTTCCTTGCTAACTTGAACTAGGGTTCTACAGGTTGGCTTGTCAAAATATGTACCTGGATTCATTATCATTATGAATAACAACTATTAAGATGTGGGCCTGGTTTAACAAAAGTTTTCTCAACTGTTCTCAGGTACTTACTACGGAGGACAGTGCTTCTCACTCGGAAATCAATAATATATTTAAAACGTAAGCAATTTGCAGATGTCAGTGCACTAACTCAAGCATAATTACATTTTTTCATGCACGTAGGTCGATAGCACCATTTCATTCAATGTGTCGGGTAAAACGTAATTCTATTAAAAAAAATTCATGGAAAACAGACTGGTGTCTTTGTTGCCAGCTTAGATGAACTCTCACTATTTTTGCTATCTCGCGGTATATGAAAGTAACTGTTAACGAATATTATGGGCTACCATTACGAATATTAAACTGAAACGTTAATATTATCTTCTAGGTATACTTCAAAGTATAGAAGTATACTTCACTCTAGGCATGGATTACCTCGTTCATCGATCTGGAGGTAACTCGCTTGATTATTAAAACAGGTTGTTTGCGATTAGTTTATACAAACGGGCCGGCCTGCCTGCCCTACTCAGCCCTACTAGTCGCGGCGGCAAATGCGCCTGCCCGTGGCCGGCAAACCACGCCGCGCGAATTTTCGTCCCGCTTGCCGCACGGCCGTTCGCGCCACCGTTCCCCGTGGCTAGGCCGTTACGGTCTTCGCCCACGCGTTTGCCGCCGCGACTAGTAGGGCTGAGTAGGGCAGGCCGGTCAAGAGCGAAATG
This sequence comes from Yponomeuta plumbellus, assembly GCA_947310845.1. NCBI lineage: Eukaryota > Metazoa > Arthropoda > Insecta > Lepidoptera > Yponomeutidae > Yponomeuta > Yponomeuta plumbellus. The sequence goes on along the minus strand of OX371197.1, from coordinate 23,594,928 downwards.
TCTTTATCTCAAAGTATTTTTTTTTTGTTCAATACATAATATTTGGAAGAGCGTAATCTACTCCATAGATTTGAATAGGAATCGAGGTATACTATGGAGAATTCCACATTTTTCCACCGAAACATTTTTCGAGTCTACTAGAATTATTGTCGAATTATATTCTTCAGGATTGGAAAAAAAAGTCAATGCAGCTAGAGTTTTAAGTGCCACTGAAAAATTGATCTAATACATAGGTGCCATTTAATTAAGCTGACCATATTTTGGAGAATGATAGTATGATAACAATGAATTTTTTTCATAACTACATTTTTTCAGAAATATCGCTGCTAAAATATGGTCAGTTAATTAAATGTTACTCTGTATATTAATGTTTCATGAAATTAAATAACTTTTAGGTAATTATGTTCAAAGTAACAAATATACCCCATTTTGTTAGTATTTCAGCAATAACAGTATTTATTTATTATTCGGTATTTATTATTCGCAGCGAAAACAACTAAGCTCGTTTGATCTCTGCACTAGTCGCCGCGACTGCCGCTCGACGCCGTGGCTTGCGCCGTACTTGTTCATGTGTTTCGTCCCGCCTGCCGCCCCGCCGTTCGCGCCGCCGATCTCCGTGGCTAGGCCGTAAGCCGTTAGGGGCAGTTTCGGAATTGAGAATTTAATTACGTAAATACTTAACTGTACAGCACTAGCTGTCTCATTAAGGACCAATTTTGTTGGTTTAAGGGCCAGTTGAGAATTTTTACTACGTAAATACCTAAGTAACGTTCTGTCACGGTCTTTTCTGAGAGACGAGACAGCACTAAAGTTAAGTAGTTACTTAGCGAAATTCTCTATTCGAGAATTTCTCTGAGTACCTACCTAAATACTTTTCTCTTTTCTGAGTTTGACGAGACAGCACAGTTAACTTCAATTAGTTTATTTTTTTAAGTATTGTCAAAATTAGCCAGTCACGATCTCGCAACACATTGTTAGTTTTAAAAAAAATGGTGGATGGATTTGTGTGCAGCCTCAGAAGACCTTCTTCTGAGTGTGCAGCGTTGCCAACTTAGTGGAATTTCCACTAGATCTGGTGGTTTCGACCTTCGGCAAAAGATTGTGTCTGGTGGTTAGTGGAATTTCTGGTGGTTTTGAGTCCAATATTTAAAGTTACAGTTTCATATTTTTTGGGTGGTTTTGAGACAAAAATACGCAAATGAAAGGAAACGGTCTCTCTACTCAGGAACAAAACTTAATAAGGCGGTGCATGCAGTTTATTATTAAACTGAGGAAATAAATAAATTTACTGACGAATGAATTAAAAAATAGAATGCCTGGAAATCTAACTATTATGAGACAAATTAAAAAAAAACATGTAGGAGAGGCACTATGGCATAACAAGGAGTAATTTAGTGGAGTTACTTTTGTTCTTCAAAAAAGGTCTTGATTTTGAGGCCGAAGTCGATGACTGTAGAGATTTATCTCTTCTGCAAATAATCGCAATGAAATACGACGACTTTTATAATGGAAACATTTTAATGATAAAGCGTGCTGCTTGCGCAAATATAATTTTCACAGGAAAAAAAACAAAACACTATCTATTTATAAAAGGATAAGTTTAAAGTAGCAAGGAGGTTGCGTACTTTTTGGCATGCGTAAACAATGACTAATGGCAAAACTCGCCCATGAAGGGTTCCTCAAATGTTTTTTTTATTTTTATATTTGAGTTGATTGAATGTAAGCTAAATTAGATCTCGTTCGAACCAAGTTTCTGTTTTTTTTTTTTAGTTTTATCATTCGCTTATTTTAAAAGTTACAGGGGGGGCACATTTTACCACTTTGGAAGTGTCTCTCACGCTAAAAAAATATATAAAATTTACCCATATAATAATTAAAAATTGTGTTTCAGTTCTAAGTATGGGGAACTCCCAAAATTATTATTTTTTTCTATTTTTGTGTGAAAATCTTCTTTTTTTGTATGTACTTTTGACAACTGACAGCTGTTAACGATAGATTAAGAGCGTTCGAGAAACCGGGGGTTAGTTTATTTGACTTTGTAAAGTGTATAAGTATAATGTGGTACTTCAAATAAGTACTTTTTGAAATATTTATTTGATCTAGTGGAATTTCTAGTGTATTTGTTACCGCAAAAAAAAAATTCGTGGTTTTCCTGGTGGTTTAGAGAGTTGAGTTTAGTGGTTTTGGAAAAATAAAGTTGGCAACACTGTTTGTGTGTGAAAAAGGCATAGATTTTCGTTTTTCATCGATTGTTTCACAGATTTCTCACAAATTGCGTACATAAAGGAGACTTGAACAATCTATTGTCAGTGTTAACAATATACCTATCGTTTGGTTTTTAATTAATTCCAACTGGAACCCAGTTAATGTCGTAAAGTTCCTCGTCCCGTTATCCAGACTTTCGTGTGCCAGTTTTGCCACATTCGGTTAGCTTTTCCAGTTTGTTTTGTTGGAAAATGATAGCTTTATACTGATCTAAGCAACAATATACAGGTGAGATCCTTATTTCCAACTTGTTTGATGAAGTGACTCATACGTAATGAATGAAGAGGTTTTTTTAGGCTGTTCCTATATTATTATGACATCAGACCTGCCTTGCTAGGAACCAGGGGCAGCAAACCAAAACATTTACGTAAAATGAAGCATGCCCGGCCAAATCTACAGTGCCGAGTTGCCCACGAAGCCAGGTTTACATTGAAATGTCATTGTAAACCTTGACCAACAATTGCAGTCCTTTGAAACGGCCCCAGTTTCTTGTTGCACTGCATTAACGAGGATTCACACTTGTTGCACTGCATTAATCAGGATTTAGAGCCGGGAAACGGTCAATATATTATAAACAAAATAAATGCATGAATTAGTTTACCTAGTTAAGTTTTGTTAAAATTTTATTTTGATTAGGCAGTTAATAAATTTTATCTTATCTTACTTAATTTGAGAATTAATGAAAACACAAATTTTATTTTTATTTATTTACTCTGTTTATTTATTTATTTTATTTATTAACACTTTCTACATAATTATACTATTTCTTTTGTTGTGTACAATAACCTAATGCCTAACATTAGCTTTCTAATGTATTTGGTTCTCAGGTGTATACAATAAAGAGTTCTAAGAGCTTGACACGGCCGGTTTGTGATGTTTGACAGTATCCCATCTGGAGCCCAGCCCGGCCGAGGAGGGGTCTACCATGATTCCTTTATTTGGAAAAAATGTTTTCAAATTCCATTCATGCATTTATCTTTCTTGTTAACTGTATGTTTTATAGATGCCTTTTTAAATTCCATGAAAATCTGTCGTAATGGATGTTATGCATTCACCTGTCATATTGCTGCCGATTCTACTACATAAAGTGAACATATTCCAGGAGATAAGAAGCATGTCGAGCATGTCAGACCGCAAGGCGGAGCTGGAGCGCAAGAAGGCAAAGCTCCAAGCTCTGCGTGACGAAAAGGACCGTCGCCGCCGCGAGAAGGAACAGAAAGATGCAGATGAGGCTCTGGTAATCACCAGAATAAAAAAAAAGGCCCTAATTAATCAATTAGGCCTTTTTTTATTTCGTTCTTACCCTGGCTAGACATTCAGTCAAAAGATATCCTTCATAAAGAAGAGCTTAGTAGGTAATTGGTATGTTTAAAAAAAATATTATGTACAACGTGTAACATTGGGCATGGTATAAAATCGTTTTACTCTATTTTCCCAACTTACAACATAAAAAAGTAATAACACAAAGCAAAATGTTTAGTCACTCTGGACCAAATCTGACACAAATGTTCCTATAATTTTAAGATGTAATGGAGCTCCTACAGAAGTAATATCAAAATCTTTAGTCAGTAATTGTATATTAAAAAGGCTTTACCATCCATACCACCCCTGGAATAAAATAAAGCCACCAACAATACTCCCGACATCATGTACAAAAATTAATTGTGATAAGATCACCACAAATGGGCAATCAGGACTAGGTACCTCATTTCATATCATGACCAAAAGAAATCATGAAATCCGTCTTAAAAATGAAGTTACAAGGAACTACCCAAGTTAACTCCATATCTTGTACCATTCTTACGAATCAATTTCTTACAACTTTCCCAGCCAGTCTACATGAAAACCTCTTCATCATCTCCCACAGCAACGCGCCTCCGTGGCCTCGTCTCTCGACAGCCGTCGGGACCTGGACGAGATGCTGTCCTCACTAGGAGTGGCTCCGGTGAAGGATGTACTGTCCTCGCTGTCCTCCATGCAGTCGCTCACACCGCCGCAGACGGCCTCGCCCGACGTCAGTCTTCCGCACTCCGACAAGCCCAGTCTCTCAGCTCAAGGGTCAGTCAATATCACACTAATAATCTATATTAATAATTTCGTTCGGGTCTACGGTAGACTCGAACGATATGCACACCAAATGAAAGAGCGTAAAAAAATAGTTGATCTGAGTCAAGAATCAAGAATCAAGAATGTTTATTGTGAGCTTAGACATGGGTTATACAATTAGCAGTAACAGTTGCTATAAGAAAATAGCATCACCAAACCTTACCTTAATATTACAGGTGTACTCACATTCGTCCATCCTTCACATAATATTATTTATATTATATGAATAATGGAGATATACATATCCTACTACGTTACTACAGTAACAAATCAAAATAGCTACTAATAAAATTTTAAAATAAAATCCTTAACTGTATGAGATCATCTTAAAAACTAAACAATATGTTATACATATCTAATAATTTCAACATTAGACATACTTAACCTACATAATACAACTATTCAATATCATATTCCATAAACTCTTTCAAACTATAAAAACAATAGCCTAGGAGCCACTTCTTTGTTAAAATTTTAAAAGTATTGATATATAATGTTTGTTCTTTTAAAGATACTGGTAATTTGTTATAAATATTTACACACATTATGAATGAATTTCTACATACTAGAGATAGATGTGCTGGTGGTTTATGTAGCTTTTGTGAATATTTCGATCGAAGAGTTCTTGCTGATACATCCTGATTACTTTGAAAAAGACACCTATTTTTAAATACAAATAAACATATTTCAAATATATACAAACATGGCAGCGGTAGGATTTCATACTTTTTGAAGTAAGGACGGCATGATTCAACCTGCCTAATTCCGAAAATGGCCCTCACACAGCGTTTTTGAATTAAAAATACATTATGCACATCCACTGAATTTCCCCAAAGCACAATACCATACCGCAGAGTGGAGTCCACATAGCCACTGTAAGCCATTAGAGCTGCCTTTTTCGATACCACTTGGCTAACTTTTCGTAAAGCATAAACAAATTTGTTTACCTTAGAACACACATTATTTACATGGTCTTTCCAATCGCAATGAGAGTCTAAATTTAAGCCTAAAAATTTAACCTTTGATACATCTTCAATTATTATGTTATTATACTTAACGATTACAGATTGGGGACTGCTCCTGTTTGTATGAAATTGCATAAATTTAGTTTTATTTACATTCACTTTTAAGTTGTTCGACAACATATGGGCGGAAAATTCGTATTATCGAGCAGCATCAATATAAAAATTATATAAACATGTCAATGTCATCATTGTTGTGTTAGTGTCACAAGTTTTCATTGTGAACTGTTATGGCCGGTTTACATTATTTTAGTGTTTAGGAGAGTGCTATAATACAATTAGAGAGGCAAGTGCATTAGTACATCACTAGACGTTCAAGTAAACGTTTATATTTCTTCCAGTAGAGTGTCACTTCTCGACGTCGCGAAATATGCGCTATCCTACTCAAAATACTATGAGTTTTAATGGAACACATAAGTAAGTTTGATAATTCGAGTTAATGAAAACAACACGCACCCGTCACGAGTCACTTGCGCACTCTCCTAAAGTTCTCACTAAATTTTTAGTTTATACACAGATAAGTAACGAGGATATAACGCGCTCAGGTGTTACTGGATAGAACAATAGAAACCAATTCTATTTTGATTCCAATTAAAAGGCAACTAAAACCGTACTATACCGTAAAACGTACTTAAGCAAGTGGCGCTTACACGTTTCTACAAAAGCACTCTCCTTAAGAAAGAAAGAAAGAAAAAAAGAAAGAAAATTTATTTATTTGATACTCAAAACAAAACAAAAAAACACACACACACAGAATGCGTACAATAATAAAAAAATAACACAGAAAGCATAAAAAGCGTAAAAAAAATAAACTGTACAACATGAAAATAATAATTTACATTTACATATTTACATTTACATACAGGCACATACATTGCTTCTGGCCCCACACTAGGATACCCTGTGTCGTGGGAACCAGAAACAGCGACGTCACAAACATGTAAACATCCAAGACCTGGGATTTTTTTTTGTCCCCAGCCGGGATTCGAACCCGGGACCTCTCGCATGGTAGTCAGATGCGCTAACCACTACGCCACAGAGGTCGTTAAAGGTTGAGCCCCCAAAATGGGCCCGATTCAGCATAATGTTGCAACAGAGTGTAAAGTAAAGCACTCTCCTAAACACTAAGATAATCTAAACCGGCCCTTTGATCTAATTTGTTAACTTCATGGTGTGTGGAATACCGTGGCATCCAAAAAGGTTATTATAATCTGTGCCAACTGAGAAGGTGTAGTAAGTAATCTGTGGTGTTTTTCATTGGCGGGAGCTCAGAAGAAGGTCCTTCTTCTGAGGGCGGGAGGGAAGACAATAATTTGACATTGAGTTTTGGAAGGGTCTGAAAAATAATTGAAAAAGGAAATCAAAGTCATAAATTGATCTTTATTGTTTTGCTTAGTTAGGTACCAATAAACTTATTGAAATGAAAAAGCCACTAGATAAGAAAAATACCAAAAATTAAAATGATGAAGAAAAACATGTGGTCAATACAAAACTAAAAGCTGTAAAGCCAAAGAGAGGGAGCTGTTTTTAGTTGATTAGCCAAGTGGATTCCCCAAGGCAGCGGCTAACATTATACATAACTGTATGTACATTGACATTCAACAAGCAGAATGTAAATTCTTTACGTTGAAATAAATTTTTGAATTTGATTCTACGTCTCATACGTCATTAGATTCACTAGCTGTTAACTAAATTCAATGCTGTTAAGTTTATGAAGGAAGCTCATTTAGTAATTTGTGATGAGGTACCCATGACAAAGCTATGATAAGTATCCGATTTTCGCCTTGCATTCCTTCGTGAGTAGCCAGAACATGTCCAAAAGAGCAAGATTGGCTATCCGTAATAGTGTGCAGGTTCCAATACTGATGTAAGCATGGTAGCGAGATTTGGGTATGGCAGAAGTCAGAAGAATCATGAAAGTAGGATTAGTGCAGTACAAATGAGATCCTTAAGAAATATGTGTGGTGTTACTTTGAATGACAGAATACGCAATAGTGTGATCAGAGACCGAGGATGTAGAGAAAGAGGATGTAGTGAGTGACTAGAATTGAAAAAAGGAATGTTGCGTTGGTTTGGAGATGTGGAGAGGATGAACGAAGAAAGACTGACAAAGCAAATATATCGGGCGAATGTGAGTGGAAGGGCCGGTAAGGGACACCCCAGTTGGACATACTTCGACCAAATAGGGGATGTATTAGCAAAGGGCAAGATGAAAAGTACCCGAAACCGATGTGGGTACATGCAACGACTAATGGATGTCGATGAAGCGAAAGTGATTTGTCAGGATAGTGGCAGGTGACAGTCCGTGGTCTCTGCCTACCCCTCTGGGATACAGGTGTGAGCTTATGTATCTGAATGTATTAAGATATTTATATCTACTGGTGGTTGATAAATACAGAGGCGTCACCATATAAAAAAAACATAGTGGAATATTATTTTGCGTCTACATTTTACCCGAGCGAAGCCGGGTTTTCGTCTAGTATTATAATAAAGGCGAAAGTTTGTGAGTATGTGAGTGTGTATGTTTGTTACTACTTCACGCCTAAACGGCTGAAGCGATTTTAATAAAATTTGGTATGTTGTAAGTTTAGCTGACACTGTGGATAATTATTTTTACTGTTAATAAAAAAAAAAATCCTAATAAACCGCAGGTAACACTGCGGGGCACAGCTAGTAACCATATTTTTTTCAAAGTGGTTGAGCTTACCACTATTGTAAAAAATATTACTACAATATTAACCATTACAATATTAACCCTTCAGGCCTAGAACATTTTTCTTTCACAGCTATGTAAATTAGTTATTCACAGAGTAATATTTTAAAATCACAGATTTCAAAGAATAAAACATGCTCATGCATAACTGTCGCTCGTAGACCCGGGCGCCGGAGTGATCTTAAACGATCACGAAGGTTAAGCAACATAAGGCGCGTTCAACGCATGGGTGACCGTTCTATGATTAACGCTAGTGGCATTTTTCCGAGAGGTTCCGTGGCAAGGCACGTTAAGCAGTTGGTGCCGGTTGCCGTCGATAGATGGCAGTCGTTAAGCCAAGTCAAAGGCCTTAGGGCGGCTTGAAAACTTCTGACAGTAAGACCAGCCAATAGTCTTTACAAGCCTCCACCAATCCGGACTTGGCCCCCGTGGTGGAGTATGGCCTATACCTTCCTCAGGGAAGAGACCCGTGCCCCTCGGTGGGGACATAATGGGTTTATGATGATACAACTGTGGTATGTATCATCTTCAAAATGGGCCGGAGGGTCTAGGGGGTCTGACGGAATGCGCCGTAGTTTATTTCGGACCCGCCGGCCGGTCCTCAGGGCTTGAGGGGTTAAATGGGTCTAATCGCAATTATTGATTAGTTAAAATAAATAACTATGCCTATGCGCACACTAGGCGACACGCGATAGCGACAATTTTCATATATTTTGTTCGAATCTCCACATTTGGCGTCAGAGTCGCGACGAGACGCCAGAAGCAAATGACAACGTCGCGTCTGACGCGGTGACTAGACGGGGCGACAAGTCGCCGTTTGCGATGGCTCTATGTGTGGACATCGCGAGTTGTTACAAAAGACTAAGTAATATAAAGTTCTATATTATTACATAAGTTAGTATTGTGACTTATTGGGTCGCGCTACTGCGCGCTTTTTGCGATAAAACGTCTTAGCGTGCGCAGTGCGCGCTTTTAACTGCCAAGCTGCTGCAGAGTCCCAAGAAAAACTTGTTTCTTCCTTGTGCACCACCTGTATTTTTCGTAGAGGGCTCACAAGCATTTCATTTAAAAAAAACCTTTAATGTTATTAACAGCTTAGGACAGAGTAACGGGACTTATTGGATTTTAGGTGGGTCGTAGATATGATCCAACTCAATCTTTTGGCGGCTAAAGAACTACGATCTATTTTTATTAACGTAAAAATTGTTAACTTTTTTTTTAAAAAGCGCGCATTGCAGTGTGGTCAAAAATCCAACAAGTCGCGATACTTGGTTCTAATGGTGGCACTTCACATGGCTATTCGTATTTATGTATAACATAACATTTACATACAGGCACATACATTGCTTCTGGCCCCACACTAGGATACCCTGTGTTATGGGATGGTATTTGGCAAATATTGACAATCCATTGCTGAGCTTCCTTGAGAATCTTAAGCATTGTTCTTTTTTAAACATGCAATGTACTCTAAATCGTCGGTAAATACGCGATTACGAATAGCCAAGTAAAGTGCCAGCATAAGATTCCATACATCCCGACGCTTAGCCCAAAACCTAACATTTCCAGGCCGAAGAAGCCAGCCCAGCTGCAAGTGGTCTCAGTACAGTCCACAGACATTCCGCCTAAGGAGACGGTGGCCTACGCCAAGCAAACTCAGACCACGACCACGGGGAGCACCGAACTGCGAGATGGTGAGTCGAGGGTTGACCGGCTAGGCTCTACAGTAGGTGGGAGGGGTTTGCAATGCTAGGTGTGAGAATAAGTAATAGAGTTATTGGTATTAACTAGACTTGTAAGCTGACGATTCTCCAATCTGAATAAATCAATAAATGTGATGAACTACCAGGGGTAGTGCATCGGTAGAATGCTGGCCTCGCATCCGAGACTCCTGGTTTCGAATCCCATCATGTACAAATGAGTTTTTAGGGTTCCGTAAGCAAGGGGTCTGACCCTATTATTAAGACTCCACTGTCCATCTTCAAGCTGCAAGCCGCTTCTAACCGGTCTTTTTGGAAATCCATGGAGGAGGCCTATGTCCAGCAGTGGACTTCTTGTGGCTGGATGATGATGATGTCCATCTGGCTGCCTGTCACCAGGCTGTATCTCATCAACCGTAGTAGCTAGACAGTGGACATTTTCACTGATGTATTTATGATGCCGCTATAACTAAAAAGATAATAAAGTAAATATTTAAGGGGTATAGAATACTCGTGATTTTTTTGCCGTTTTTTGATTGGTATTAACACTTTCCCGGACAGTCGATCCTATAGCATCCGATGAGTGTTAATAACGGCAAGAGGTAGACTCTTGAAATATTAAAATGTGTGATACGGAACCCTTCATGCGCAAGTCCGACACGCGGTTGGCCGGTTTTTAATTTACGCACATTTATTGATTAGTATTAGTAGCAACACCACTTTCTAATTGTGAAAGAAAATATCGTGAGGAAACTCAAGTGGCTTTTACATACTCAGTGGTTGCTGCGTACAATGGCAGACTTGGCTAAGTGCTTACAACTCGAGTCTAACTAACTAAAGAGGAGTTTTACAAAGATTTTATAAACATTTTGCATGCCCCCCATAAGAGGATACCCAGTCGTGGGAACCAGAAATAAATAAAAAAATATAAATTGCGTTATTTTCAATTTGGTAAACGAAAAGTTACAGCGGAGGACATTTCCTAACCTCTATAATTCACTACCTCCGCCATAATCCGCTAAGTAACCATTAACACTAAGGCCCTGTTACACAATGTTCAAATAAAGTTCCAGATAAGCTATCCGCAACCAGGGCTGCCGTTTGTTCTAAATTTGAAGAGCTGTCCGGAGAGCCACGCTCATGATCTGACGCTCACGGTCTGATTTTCGGTACATTAAAAGTTTTTTTTTTAAACGGTGCCGTAACGAAAAATTATAAATTTAACTTAGGTCTGCGTGTCAAGTTTAAGTTCTTTGTTGTGAAATTAAATAAACTCTGTGTAGATTTTTAAAATATTTCAGTCCTTAATTATACGATTAGATTTAGAAGACAAAGATGTCTGGTGTTAAACAGTACATTAATATTAAATGTATTCAGAGAACCAATGTATCTAGTGTTCAACACATTCATGGGTAATAATAATAATTTTTAAGTTTGAAAGTTTGTTAATTAACTATCTTGAAAAAAAATGTGGAGCTTCTTTGTTAGCTTCTTCCCCACATAATCTCTTAATTGTGAATCTAACAACTTTGACGTTCATAAAGTAAACATTTTGTGTTTATGACGAAAATATTTATTTCTATTTGTATTCCTACACCGAAAACTCACGCAATGATCTCTTCTATTTTTACGTCTACAGTAGTTAGTTAGACCTGGGATTTTCGTAGTTAGCCTCGCACCAGAACTATTGAGGTAACAAGCCAAGTTGTGAGACAATAGTAGTTTTAATTATGAAATATTATATTGCAACAGTGAGGGATGCTAATCAACAGCCAATCAATCAGAATCCTGTAATCAAAGCAGATCTGTAATAGGGTAGTTTCCAGGGTCAAAATAATTAAATTCTATTTAGTCTGTATTTTAGATTATAAAAAAATATTGGACACGCATTTTTTCTTTTTTCGATTAAACAAAAAATAACAAAGATATAGCCCATTAAAGTTACGTGTGACGTCACTCCGTGCTAAAAAATGCAGCACGGCGTGACGTCACACGTAACTTTAATGTTCTATATCTTTGTCATTTTTGGTCTAATTTACAAATAAAAAAATACGCGTCCCTTATCTTTGAATAATCTAGAAGACGGACTAATTACATTGTTTAGGGCAACTAGCCTATTGTATCCACAGTCAGGTTGTTGTCCTGTATAGCAGGTCTGCAAGACAACTAAAAAGTATTGTAATTATTCATTGCCTTTCCACATTTTTAGAGCTACAAAATATTGCAAACCTTTTCTCACAAGCTTAGTTAAAAGATAATAGACACCTGATTTAGTGATAATAGACACCTGATTTAGTGATAAAAATAGTAGATTTGTATACAAATGGGATATTCATTGTTAACATAATGTGTGTGTCGGGTGAATTTGGGTGTATTGTATGTGTGTGTTTGTGAGATGTTGTTTAAGGAAAAATGTTTAATGTTGTGTACGGAGAGTTTGAAATACATTGTTGTACAGTAGTATGTTGATTATATGAATTAATTGGGGGACGTGGGTGTCCAGATAAGTTTGTTTGGATAATTGAACTCACTATAATATTATGTTCTTTGTTTTTACTTATTTACAAACAAAACCCATAATTTGGGTTAATAAATGTGATGCAAATTATTATAAAATATTATTTTATAATAATTTTAATCACATTTATTGTAACGGCAAGTGGGAATCAAATTTATTTTCAAAAGTGGACATATTGTTTAATACGTTTTTTTTTTAAGGTTCTTACCCATTTCGGTTAAGCTGTCGTTCGCATAATCGACGTTCTACTGTACTAATGTTAATACATAATAGCATGACAAAGAATATTATTGGAAAATGTGTACACTCACTAATAAAAACATTGTTTGAAACATGAAGACCTAATTCTACTGATTACCATGATGATGTGTGGTGTTGGTTTTACAAAATGTTTACAATTATGTACTTAACTGTTTGTTGCTAATGGAGTTGTATCCTCATTATATTTAGTTCACCTACAAATCTATTCGCAAATTGTAACCTTAATAATTCATTAACCACTGACATCTAATCTATATGAAACAGTATTTACTTTTTACTTCACTTTTTGATTTGTTTTAATCTTTAGCCATAATATCATCTACTATAGATTGTTCAAAGTAGCCTAAATTGTGTCCCACTGTGTCTCTACCTGTACACTCCTTTTTATTCATGACCATTTCTTGCTAATTCAATGAAAAGGTCGAAGTCGTCCTGCCATGTCCGCTGTAATAATATTCTCCGTAAAAATCGAATCACCACCAAAAGTTGATACTGCTCCACACCATCTCATCTCCCATCTTCCCCATCCATATAAAACATTATTATTTTTCCAAAGGTTTTCCTAAAAAGGCCTAAAAGACCTTTTTTTCGATTTCTGTGACTGAGTTTTTTACTATTCGACTATATTTTTGTCATTATTTTCTACAATGACTTACGAAGGAATGTATGTCATCAAATACTTTTTTTTACTTATACATACACAAACTCACGCCTGCATCCTGGAGGGGTAGGCACAGACCAGGGACTGGCCCTTACCACGATCCTGACAGACTACTACTACTCTACTTTTTATATAAGAACAAATAATTGGAATTCGAAAATGTAAATCGATGGGAAACGTTTTGCATGTACCTTGTTCCATCTTGGCACATTCTCGCCCTCGATGAGAGGCGATAGACTTGGAAGCAAAATCATAAAAACCAAATCATAAGAAATAAACTAGGGAGATGGTAATCACTGAATCATCACCCAATTAAAAAAAAACCTTAAGAACCCATCTGATAAAGACTATGAGTCGATGGCAGATTTATAAATAAAAAAAAAATGTACCTTGTTCCTCACCGTACATACCTTTCATCGATACAATAATGAAATCACATAAGTTATTATTTTTTTCCCATAACAACGCTGAACTCTCCCACGCCCCCCAGCGGGAATCGCCCCCACTAACCACAACCCACTAAAGCGCTCGAAGCCAAATCGTTTCCTGAATGCCTTCAGTTTTCCTTTCGCGTCCAAGTAATCAATAGATAGATGATATATTGGCCATTGACATCATCCCCCCATCGTTATAAATTGCTAAAGTTTTAGTTTTTCTGCTCGTAATATGTCTAATCCCTGTAAGTTCTTCAGCAGCCGCTGTGTTAAAGTTAAGTGAAATGTCAATACTGTGTTGAGTCTCTGGTGCAATGTTTGTGTTTGTGCTACCATAAACAAGGCTGCTCTTCCAATCCATCACCGCTTTCAGGATACATGGAGGACTGGTGGCGGCCCAGGAAAGGTAATTTCAACTTTGATAACATTGTCCTAAGAACAAGTTTTGTCTGACTAACCGGAGAGAATTTAGTGCTGGTTAGTCGGACAAACTGCATGACGTTTGGGTTTTATAACAAGGGTTAATAGGGGTCAATTTCACAGTTCATTCGAAAAGCTAAATACCGTTACTTGGGATTGGAATACGGTCAACTATTTATTCAACTGAATAGTCTCATAGCAGGCCTTAGATGCTGAAAAAGTTCAATAAACCAATGTGATACCACGGTTACCCAACCACGGCCACTACTCTGTCATCGCCGCGCTATTCTCGACGGTTATTTTGGAATTGTTAGTTGTTCAATCATCAATTAGAACTTGTAAGCACTACACATTATTAACTTTATTCTGAAGACGAGCAACCGACGTCGCGAGCTCAGTCTCTGCTCATCATGGTTAAGCTCTGCGAATCAGAGCGAAACCTATTTGTATTTTTTCTTTGTGCAATAAAGTGTAACAACAACAACCTAGTCGGACTCTTCCGACAAAATGTCAAGTAAGTGTATCCGGAATAAAGTTAATAATTCGAATAAAATGTTATAGTGTATGCGCTAGGCAAAAAGACCGCGAGAGATGGCATTTGAGAGAAAAGGCTTTTACTTAGCTGTGAGCAGCGTTGGGCTGATGATGACAAATAGTTTGATTCGATTCGTTAATCAAATGTGCATACGCGTTTTATTCGAATAATTGAGAAGAATTACGAAGAATCGCCTTGGCTAGTATAAACATCCGTCAAAGTCAGTGATTTTACACTGGTACTGAAGACAAGGCTCCTAGACTAGGTTGTTCTATAACCTAATGGTGACCAAACTCTCAGCAAAATAAATTAGACCTTACTGTGAAATTGACCCACTGAAGTCATACTTGGGGCATGTTTTTTTTTAAAGTACATAATCGCACACCTAAAGTTATTAATAACAATCACAGGCATGATATATCTCGACAGTAAATTAACAATATGTTTATATTTATAGTGCAAGTAATATATTGAGAGTCAGGGTTATATATTTACTCTATTTTGGGTTTTTATGAATAAGTGGGGTAATCTAGAATATAATAGGTTTAATATCGACATGTGTACTCATGGTTATTTTACGTTTTTTGTCCTTTTCTAGCACACGCGACCGACTACTACGGTGAGTCTGTTATTCCTCTCGCTGTCTCCCTCTAACGTCTTGTCTGTCTCAATTCTAACTTGGTGTCGGTTGTCTAAAAAAACTCTAGGTGACTATTTTCCATAGAGATCTGTACATAGAATACCCTCTTTGATTCACGCTTCTAGAACTTTCTTACTAACTACTCGGGTTAGGTGCGGTCATCTCGGATTGCTTGTATCTAGTCTTAGATCTATAGAGCTTTAGACAATCAATCAATAGGCACTTTCAACACCTATATCAAGCATTTCAAATTCGTGCTTCGGTTGCTATGGGAAATTAAATACCCGCGGTGTAAAGTATACTAAATGTATAGTCCTCAATTACAGTGAAAATAGTATGACAATAGTACTTTTGTTATAACGCACATATTATTGTAAACAGGCAATTCGAGGAAAACTATTAATATATAATTAATATTATTCTTTATCCTATAGAATTTTTGGCGGGCTGACCAGTTCACCGTAACAATAGGCTACTTGACCGTTTTCTAAAAACAAAAAAAAATTCATATTTTTGCTGGTGTTCATGGAGTAACAGAAAGTGCTCATTTTAAATTCTTTCGTGTATTTCTTCTAAAACAGGCAAACGAAAATTTATTTTTGAAATAAGCCGCCAAAACACTGTCTTGGGCAATATGTATACGTTCAGTAGATTCAAATAGCAAATTGCTGTAAATTAAAAAAAATAACTACCGAGTTCTCGATCGCAGCGCCACCTATATCTTCATGTGCGCTTTCTTAACAAATTGTTATTCAACACAACACACGCATAGGTAAGCCTATAGAGCCGCAGTGCCAAGCAATCTGAAGCAGCCCAACTACACACATATCAGTAAATCCACACCGTGGCACATCCCAGACTTGGGCCACTCTCCCCTTGGCTTCCGGAGTTCTCCACCGCCGCGGAATTACGTAACTTGTCTATTATATGTGTATGTCGATTATGGTGGAAGTTATCGGGGTTGCCATATCATCTCACGCTGTTTTACCCTGTCTCTCGACTAACAACGCACAGGTCTATAACCCATCGTTCTAGGTCATGCTGTATAATAACGAGCACACTCCATAATATGATACTCTTCTGTTCCGTATGGAGTTGCTGCGCTGGGTTTGGCCTAGGACACTAGTTGAAACTTTTTGACATTGTAAAATTGGTTCAAACTGATAATATACATTTTATAGTCTCCCACGAAGTGGGAAAACTATAACATGCCATAATTTACAATAATTTATTTTCGTTTAAGAAGCTACACGGGTCACACTAAGGCCCAAAGCCGGGGCAGCGACTATGTATAGCGTTTTGATTTATTTATTAAATTGATCGAAAGATACTGACATTATTTTTGTTTTTCCTCCCTTTTTTTCAAGATGAGTACAATCTAAACCCGGGTTTAGAGTGGGAGGACGAGTTCACAGGTAGGTTTCATACCGCTCGATTGGAATAGGCCCTGAGAGGCCTATTGTCAGTGCACTAAGGTTCAATTTACTACTGCCATATCTTAGTCACTTGTCTGATTTGATCAAATATCTCAAAAAACTGCAGGGTAAAATATGATCTGTTGCTCGTGGTCAAGCTGACAGAAGTAAATTGAACTCTCGTGCCTAGAGAACAGGCGTTACCGTTGCTCTTCCTAAAAGCCTGTGCTATCCACTGTTGCATGTCTGTGTTGTAACGTTTCCTCCTTCGTCTTATTATATCGAATAATGCTATTTATACAACCGTAGTGACGCTAACAATCACATTACTCTATCCCGCACCGTACTCCATTGCTCAATTTGGTTGACAATCTTATTTGAAAAATTTATAAAAAAAGCACTTTAAATTTATGGCTCTATAGTTGACAAGTCGTACTTGTGCTGACCATAGTGATTTGACGATTTAACCGAGTATAAACTATGGATTTCGATCACCTTGTCACAGATGGCGTAAATCTAAGACTTCCCTTTAGATAAAGTCATTTACTGTATAATTTGTATCCTATTGGTACATTTAATTTGTCTAAAGCTCATAAGTTTGTCAACCGATCTACAAGTATCTATGCCATGACGTTTTAGTAATTTTGAAGCCGTCTGTTATTAAATTTATTGATTCAAAAGTAATTTTGAACTCTTAAAAAAGGATGTCCATTTATAGAAATTCCTAAAATGCTTTATAGATAATTAATTACGAATGTTATTCAGGATGTACTTGTAGTTTAGTCAGAAGACCCCGTTGCTTCGCTGCAATATTTCGCTCATAATGCTTACGAAAGTTGTTCGAAAATGCACATAATTTATTTTATTTGGAAAATCTATTAAAACGTCATGGTGTTTTTGTATTCGCAATGTCGCATGTCTCTGAAGTCGGCATGTCCTGTTCGTATGCATGACGTATAGTATCACAATACAGCTAATATTGAACATAATTTTATTTAAGAAAAATTTGTTTACTTTTATCTATATTTTATAATAATTTGTGTTTTTTTTTCTTTTGAGAACACGTTATCTCTCAAGTGGAGAGCTCGGGAAAGCTTGATTTTACTGCTTTTTTAAAGTATTTGTGTTGCACAAAGCAGTTTGATTGATTGAAAAGTATTTTAGAAACGCCATTGATTTGCTATGGGAAAACATTTTTGTTTTTAATGATTTTCTGATTAAAACCTATAAGGCTATGAATGACTGATCCACAGTCATTTTGGTGGCAACAGTAGATTTTTCCTGGACCCAGCAATTAGCAGAATGCCTCAATAACTACAGTTACAGAATCGAATTATATCTGAAGACTTGATACATGTGAGTAATATAACGACGCTCACAAGTAATGTAAAGTAATGCTACCTCACTCACACAAACACTTTCGTTCTACACAGATTATTAGTAAATATTCTGTAACTGTCAGTGCAATGTCATGTCTTCGCTTCACCAATAGGAAAACATCACTCACGCTTCCATTTTGTGGTTAAAACAATCATCACAACTCATACTAAAAGTAGAATCGATCCAGTAGCTCTCTCTTTTCTTCTCTATGTTAGAAGGGCTTAATGTACTTCTTTTCCTGTCTTTTCGCCTCATGACTTAGCTCACACCTCAACCAAGTGACTGCGTGAATGTGTATTTTGATTCTTGTTACTCAAGGTTAAGAGTTTGTTTTGCTTACATCGGCTCATTGTTCATGTAGGCAGCTACCTAACCAGAGAGTTAATCATAATTCAGTGGCTTATTAGTATTACATTACTACTGCTACGATTTTTGAGACCCGCGAAACACGCTTACATGTCTAATATCTCCGAGTAACGACATAACACCATTCACCGCAGCAGAAGTTACTCACAAAGTTAAATCCGCCATTCACCAGTCACATTTAGGGTTACCATATCCTCAACAGAAAATCCTACGGGCTATTCGAATTCGTCCTTGTTACAAAGGGCCAGTGACGTACCGGCAATCTAAAATAGGCCTTAAGTATTCTCCAGGTTTGAGACTACAATACTGTACCAAGAAAGCTCGGCGCCGTGTGGCTAACGAACTTTTTTTTCACTTGTATTGTAAGTCTTTGTCTTTGTAAGTATTTAAGGACTATTTTACATTGTGCTCCCCGTACACGTCGTTGGTCCGCTGTGATGTGGATAGACCTTCACTGCGCGTGTTGTACAGTGGCAATTTAATGTATTTATAGAATGGCACATTATCTTAGAGCATTGTCTCAAGTCTCTGCGGTGTTCATGGAATTAAGAAAACCTGTCCAATATGGTGGATACTCATTGCAGTTATTTTCTGTGGTGCAACATTTTGCACTATAATAGTGTTGGGACTGTTTTAATTTCTGGCATCCGTCTCTTTCTCTAATTCTGACGTTAAATGTAGGAGAAATTATGACAAATAAGCGTTGTGGTGACAGTATCAAATAAAATTATAGTAATTTTGGCCACATTTTATTTTCATACATTTATTTCGTCTCCAAAGCGACGATTAAAATAGTCTGTGGTGGAGATTTTAATAGAAAAATATGTAGCCACAGATTAAAAAAAACAGAGCTTAGATTAGTTTTACAGATATCTCTATATAAATAAGGCTATTATAAATAAAATAAAATGTCTAGGAAATAAAAAAGTACATAGATAGATAGATAACTCTTTATTGCTCAACCAGGATACAGAGTTATTGCATCCTATGTATGTTAAGTATCCTGAAATTAAAAATTTGTTAAATGATGTAATGTAATTTAAATAACATAACGTCATTTAACTATCAGTGCCAGTGACTGCGTTCGCATCAACGTAGACTTTGTCCATCCTGAAGAGCCAATCTAAATACTGGTAAAAGCATTTTCGAAATTGGACGAGTAGTTTCAGAGATTGCCCTCGACACACAAACATTTTACATACAAACTATTCCTCTATAACATTAGTGTAGATAAAATAAATAAATCGGACTACTCATCATTTCACGAAGTTCAAATAAACACTTTTGTAGACCAATAGACCAGATTTCTCTAATTACACATTCCTTTGCAATAATAATAATACACTTACATAATTACAACTGGGTTCCATGAGTTAATGAATTTTAGCTTTTATTGTCATAGTCTTAAGGATCTTACCGTGGGACTTGTTTGGTGAAACGATCTTTACTTACTAGCGAGAGGGATGCCAAAGCAAATCAGCCCTAATTAACTGCCTAATATGTTTCGTGTTGCAAAATGTTCCCCCACAAAAGGTAACTACGGTGTCGATGCACCATTAGACTCATTCGCGGCATGGAGCTGCGTCTGTTGCTTTGCCAACGTATGTACAATACACGTAGCATTCAGGGCATCGATTCTTTCAGTGCATTATAACTCAATGACACGGTCGGGTCACGTGACGTGTTTTTTCTTACCACTGACGCCTAGATTGCTTGATTTGAGTATCTACGCGCGTAGACTTGAAGCGGCAATGAAACTAAATCGCCATGTGCAGTTGTCATTGTGCTACAATCCATGAACAGAATCTAAGCTCTGAGAGTCCGCTTTCCGTATAACAAAAAAAAGCGCACAAAAGCCTCAGCGATATGGTAGCCCGACCGTACGGTAGCCGCCCGCCGCGCGGCCGTTAGGGGCCATTCTTATTCACCGTGCAGTGCTTACATTCGACGACGGCGGCGCGCGCGCAGGGGACGAGGACGACGCCTTCCACGGCAAACTGCCGCCCGGCATCCTGCCGCACGGGCTGCCCACCGTTAAGGAGGTGCAGCCGGCGGTCACACAGCCGCTGCAGGAGAAGGCGCAGGAGGAGGAGAAGGAGAAGAAAGGTAAATGCGCCTTTTTTTTTGGGGAAATAATTTCCCATTCCGTGACATGGCTATATAATATCGTCATGTGGGGTGCCAAATCCTTTATGTGAAAAAGTGCAACTTTTCAGTAGAGCGTTAAAACTGTATTTTGTTGTGTTGACGCTGATACGAAAAAAATAATAATGTAGAAAATTTAATAATATAATTTTGCATAGATTTTTATAAAAGTTATCACATACAAAATAATAAATAAAGCACCATAATTTTTTTTTGTTTCAAATGTGTACATAACGGATTTTTTGGGCTCAATAATGTCCTGCATGTAATAGAATGCACATCATGGATTTGCACGTGTTGAAACAAACTGATGCACCCGACCGTTATGTGCTTGTAGTAGTAACCTGAAAATTTGTAACCTGTAACCTGATAATGGAAGTATTTACCCACATAGTCGACAGGAGCATAATAATTTGCTCTATTTCGACATTCTTGTGTCTTCGAAATGGTCGCCAAAGCAGACGCCAAAACTTTATTCATATTTTGATAGGAACATCCGTCTGAGATTAGTATGAACTCTTTATCAAGGTTTGTTTCTTCAAGAAATCTTTAATGCAGCTTGTGAATTCGTTAGACGTCACACCACCATTAGCCGGATGCCATACGCATAAGACTTAAGTGTACGTCTGGGGTATAATTCAAATTTATATGTACTATTAATATGTCATGTATTATACGTAGCAAGGCTGTGAGTTTACTCCAGCCAGCCTATCTCTTTCCAGAAGGCCTGCAATGCTCTGATATCACTGCAGGCCTCCTGAAGGGATCCCAGCAATAGCAGGATGGCAGTCCGGTGTTTTTCCACGCCTTCACAGTAGATTGTCTCATGGGTGGATCTTTCCTCTTCTTTCAGGCATCCCCGGCAAAGCGGGCTGTCGGTTAGTCCCATGTTATGGAAATGTCTATTCAGTGAGCAGTGGCCTGTCAGTATTGCCACAGCTCTGCGCAGGTCATCTCATCTCGGACGAAGCAGAAAGACGTGAAAGACGTTTCGAGACTGTTGCTAGAGCCTCCTTGGCTTATCTGCATTTAGTTTCTGTTCTCCAGAGTTCAGCTTGCTGATTTTCTGTTCGTGTCCTCAACCATTTCCTACACTTCTTGTACCTAAGGGAGTGGGAACAGGGGCTCGGGCCCTTCCACTGTATTTTCCGAGCCTCTTCTAGTGATTTCATCCGCAGCATCATTGCCAAGGAGCCGCTATGACCCTTCATC
Source organism: Yponomeuta plumbellus (assembly GCA_947310845.1). NCBI lineage: Eukaryota > Metazoa > Arthropoda > Insecta > Lepidoptera > Yponomeutidae > Yponomeuta > Yponomeuta plumbellus. Next base: position 23,573,138 of record OX371197.1, on the reverse strand, counting down.
CATTGTAATATGACTCTGTTGTTTGTCGAGAGCTTATCCAACCCGTGGTAACACTCTAGTATCAGGCTGTTGTTTGTAACATTGCTATTAAGTGCTTGTGGGGCTGAAGCGCTGTCCGACACTATGCGTGTGGCATAGTCTTGTACATATTGCTCTTGTTATACCGATGCATTCTGCCTGAAAAATTGTATTCAGGGTGCCAAGGGTTGTAGACATTTTTAGGTTTATATCATTGGAGAAGGCCCCCCACGCCCGTTCCTGATTTGGTTTTGGAGCCGTCCGTATACACTCTGACTTCATTTATACCCGAATAGTCGGGTGGTTCCTCTTGTAGTTGTACCTTGTATTTCTTGTCGAAAGTAAAGGTTTGAGATATCCTGTTGCACACCGCTTCCATCATAGGCTGGTCCGAAACATCAGGTGACAAGATTTGTGAGTGTAAAAAAGCTGTTTTGTTTCTATAGCTATGGCCCGGTTGTACGAAGCCGTAAGGCAGCACTGGCTACTTTGTCTTCTTTTTCTTTCTTCTTGTATCCTGAACACATTATTAAATTGAACCCGCAGAGCGTTGCAGGCTTTTTGAGTGTAAATACTTTGAACAGAGTATTCACTGTATCGGTACCTACACCGAGAGAATCTGCGATATAGCATGTTAGCTCTAACCGACAACGCCCTACGTTCTCTCTCCATTTCTGCTTCGTCCTTCAGGTCCTCAGTTATCAAGTGGCCAAGATACTTGAACTGTAGAACCCTTTTCAGTGGAGCCCCATTTAGCAAAACCTATTTTGCTGTGGGTATCAAGGATGGACATTTACCACGCGACTTAAAAAACCATAAATTCAGACTTCTTAGTATTATACATTAAGCCATGCGACCCAGAGTAGGACTCACTAACTGTAATAAGTTTCCGAAGTGCGCAGACCGAAGGAGCCAGCAGCACCATGTCGTCTGCATAACTTAAATTGTAAACACAGATTCCGTCTACAAAGCAGCCGACATGACCACTGAGCTGCTCGATCACCGCATTCACGTACAGATTCACAGAATTCGAATCTGCTTCTCTTCTACCAACTGCTAGGTCTCAAACAAACAGTTTGCATAAGTTCTAGGTTAAGCTTGTTTATTACCTATTTTGGTGGTAGGTACAAACCATTCTAGAGCCATGTTTTCTCAGCAAAAGAATAATATTGTACTCACCATTATATTATTACACTGCTTTTAAGTAAAAAAAAACTAGTCCGGATACGTTTACGCGATTCTTCAGCACATTTTTCGCGTCGTGGACGCAGGTTCTGATGAACTGTTAATTCCGTCATGTGTTCATTCAAACACATAGCGAGTTTTCGCAACGGCTGTAACACATAAAGGATATGGCAAGTTAATGTTCCAAGTCGAATTTTACAAAACGGATAAGATGTATCCATAGAGCAGGAAAAAGTAAGAAGAACTGGCAAATAAAAAAAATATTAAGAAAATGCACATAACGGATTTGGCACCCCACACGACGATATGTAAACTATCCTGTATCTTTATCATACCGATCGAAAGGCTTCATCATAAGCACATAGTGTCAGAAATCAAAGGAAGACCATGAATTTTAAAATTTTATGTGAAATTTTGTTTAATAAAAATGAAAACCTGGCATTGCCGTAAGGACATACAACTGGCATTATCATTTAAATTACTTTTTAAAGAACTTTGAATCGAATTTTGAAGATGATACAGACCATAGTCGTATGGGCATAGTCTGTTCTTTGAAAACTGTGATAAATTTCAATATAACTTTGTGAATAACTAACTTAACTGTGGAAAAAAAATGTTCTAGGCCTGAGGCGGTTTCTATTGTTATTTAAGATGTTGGTTTCCCTAATAAACTTAATATAACATTTCCTTCAAGTTTTTTTTTGCAAACATTACTGACCATGTCTTGACCATCTCCAGCACGCGAGCTCAGCGCCGACGAGAAACAGACCATAATGCTGTCAGCGGAGTTCCAGCGGTTCATGTCCCGCGCCGGGCGAGTCATCGAGCGGGCGCTGGCCGAGTCCGTCGACATATACACCGACTACACCGGCGGGGACAGCGACACGTTGCAGTGAGTCCATTTTGTAGATGAGGCTTCTCTAACTAGAGTCTGCTTTGGAATTCAATGAAAAAAAAATACTGTCACGTTGACATCTCAATACAATCCAAAGTCTGTCAATTTCCGAGTGTTGCTAGTACGTAAAATCCAAATAAGCCCATTTTACTTAAAATTGTGTGTGCTACGTAGGTTTTTTTGAGACTTGCTCTTATGAGTAATTAAATTTTAATGTCTTTGATGTGATAAGGATTTTGGTCACATAAGTCTTCATTCACGGGAAAAAATCTACCGAGTAAGCCTTGAAAATAACAATAGAAAACCATTGTTATTTTCAAGGTCAGGTCTTATAGGGTTAAAGTATGTTCTAATAACAAATGTATAGTTTCGGATTTTTCCCTCTATTCGGATATTACTTGCCAAATTTCATAGTTGTAGGTCAAAGGGTCTGAATGAATCAAAATTCACTTTAGTGTTTTTTGCGGCATAAACGGTCTTATCTCTTTTTACCGGTAACTTACAAGTTTGATATTATTTAGGTACAGCTTCTAGGGACCGTAGATAAATATATGGATTCTATCATAACATTCTATAGATAACACTTAATTGCTCAACCAAGACACAGAATTATTGTAATGATTATTGAATTATTGACTTGAATCATCATCATCAACCCATCATGTCCCCACCGATATCCCCATCATGTCTCTTCCCTGAGGAAGGTATACGCCATACTCCACCACGGGGGCCAAGTCAGGATTGGTGGAGGCTTGTAAGACTAGTGGCTGGTCTTTCTCTCAGAAGTTTCCAAGCCGCCCTAAGGCCTCTGACTTGGCTTAACGACTGCCATCTATCGACGGCAGCCGGCTTGACTTGAATATTTGGTCTTCATTTCTAGTCGATACCTCCATGCGTTCCCGAGATAAAGGGTCTCGTCTTTTGAGAGACGGAACTCTAAAAACACCAATGTTTTTTTCTGTGCCTACCCGCAGAGACGACAAATCGGACGCGAAGCTCTCGCTCGTCCGGACGTTCTACGACGAGCGCTGGTCCCGCGGGCGGTGCGTGACCTGCCTGGACTGGTCCACGGCGCATCCGGAGCTCCTATTGGCGTCCTACCACAACAGTGAGGACGCGCCCCACGACCCCGACGGGGTCTGCCTCGTCTGGAACACCAAGTTCAAGAAGACCACGCCTGAAGATGTCTTCCACTGCCAGTCGCCCGTCATGAGCGCCACCTTCGCCAAGTATGCCCGCGTTGCATTCCTGTTTTATTCTTGCAGCTCAGTTAAGCCTGATTTACATTTGCTTCATTTTCATGCTTTTCGTAGAGATAGAATAGAATAGAGACGGCAATTCCTTTTATATGTAGGTTCATAAACAAATTATAAATATTGTATGGAATTTTAACCCCTGGATTACTTTGCGGAAATCCATGATAGCATTAAAATGTGAAAATTACTTTGCTAAATGCCGCCAAAATCCCACAAGCTCCATGCGGTTAGCTAATGCACCGCCCTCCCTCCCACTTCCGCCGCATAAGTAATAAGTAATGTAATAACTAAGCAATGTTTGTTTGTTTATACTAGTATACAACTACCGGCATTGATCTAAATTTTATGCAACCAGGGATGCCTCAAAGAATAATTATGAGGCTAAGTGCATAAATCTTAAGTGTAACTACTATAAGAAGAACTTCAATAGAAAATAAACAGCTATCTTTTCTTGTCTGGTATTGTCAGTCAAATTCAAATTCAAAAATTCAAAAATTTATTTTAACGTAAAGAATTTACATTCTGCTTGTTGAATGTCAATGTACATACAGTTATGTATAATGTTAGCCGCTGCCTTAGGGCCGTCTGTAGTGGAGAAAAAGGCAGCGAAAAAAAAACTCCACTCTGACCATCTTTTCTCAAACCACCTTAAAGCTAATACAAATCAAACCTACAAAATAATATTTTGGATGTGTTGAACACTAGACACATTTATCCTCTGATTAAATTTAATATTAAAATACAATTTAATGCCATACGTCCTTGTCCTCTAAATAATCGTTGATTTTATAATAAGCTTTTTTGCAAAGAGTGTGCTTAACACAATTCTTAAATCGCGTTGGAGGTAACTCTTATATATCCTGGGGTATCTTGTTGTAGAACCTTATACAGTGCCCCATAAAGGTTATACAGTGCCCCATAAAGGTTATACAGTGCCCCATAAAGGGTTCCTCGGTTCCAACCCGCAGGTTCCACCCGAACCTGATCCTAGGCGGCACATACTCGGGCCAGATCGTGCTGTGGGACAACCGCGTGCAAAAGCGGACGCCCATACAGCGGACGCCGCTCTCCTCGCAGGCGCATACGGTATGGACATGCTTGATAACATCCACACATTACAGTTATTTTTTTTATTTGTATTTTATTTGTTGGGGTCACAACAGGATGAGTTACACTTAAAAATAGTCTTATAGTAAAGTACACAAATTAATAAAGTAAATTAACACATCCCTTAGAGTATCCCACTGAGAACAAAACTGATTGAAGTTTACGGCGAACAATGTTCAGTGACAATGAAAGATTCCGATAACAATGAAAAATTTTGATGGAATGATTACTTTTACTTTGCTATGCTATGTTATCCGAACAAGGACTGTACGAGGTAGTTAATTAGACAACTGCCAAGAGTGGATTATGTTTGATGACTGATATTCCTTTAATGAAACGGATCAATCAGAGTCGTTTCTGTGGTGTCAGACTCTTTGTATCCCTTGCGGCCAAATGTACTGTTACGTCGAGTTGATCGCAATAGCACTTTTGACGTTCCAATGCCGACCGATTCGTAGAGCCTAAGCACACAACGTATTTTATACGTGCAGACGACACGCGGATCAGAAAAGCGCGTTTTCGGCGCCGTAGATACAGGTTTGTATTAATTGAAACACACGTTTAACGCGATACAAACGTGCGTTCAAAGGAGTAGAGGAGGGGGAAGAGGGGCGCGCGCTATATGGGTCTATCATCTATTTTTCATCTATCCAATAGATGCGCTTATTTTTACGTTTTTTCTACAACTGAAGAGGAGTCTGATCAAAACGCAAAAGTTACGAGCGATGACAGTGCGTCAGTATCACACGAGCGAGCGAGTTAGTAGAGGCGCGTTTCACGATCTACCCGTGTGCTTACAAAGTTGCGTTCGAATCTCGTTTGAAGCGCGTATACGGGAGTCGTCTGCGCGTCGTCTGCGTGTTTAAAATACGTAGTGTACTTAGGCTCTTACGTTTTACCTAGCACCCCGTGCCTAGTCACCCAGCCTGAGCGTGGTGGGCTGCCCCAACGTCCACCATTTGGATTGACCCTCACCCTTTCTCCTAGCGCCCTGTGTACTTCCTCACTATTGTGGGCTCCCCCAACGCCCACCACCTGTGTTGACCCTGACCCCTGCCTGAGCGTGGTGGGCTCCCCCAACGCCCACCACCTGTGTTGACCCTGACCCCTGCCTGAGCGTGGTGGGCTCCCCCAACGCCCACCACCTGTGTTGACCCTGATCTCCTCCGCAGCACCCCGTGTACTGCCTGAGCGTGGTGGGCTGCCTCAATGCCCACAATTTGGGTTGACCCTCACCCTTTCTCCCAGCGCCCTGTGTACTTCCTCACTATTGTGGGCTCCCCCAACGCCCACCACCTGTGTTGACCCTGACCCTCTCCGCAGCACCCCGTGTACTGCCTGAGCGTGGTGGGGTCCCCTAACGCGCACAACCTGATCTCCGTGTCCACGGACGGGCGCATGTGCAGTTGGTCCCTTGACATGCTGGCTGCGCCCGCCGAGACGCTGGACCTTCAGCATCGCCAGAGCAAGGCCGTGGCCGTCACCTGCATGGACTTCCCGCACGCCGACCAGAACAACTTCGTGCTGGGCAGCGAGGACGGGAACGTCTACACAGGTGCGTGCTAACCCCACGCCAGGCAGATTGTAACATTTGCTTGCTTCTGGTACCGTGTCGTGGGGACCAGAAACGGCGACGTCACGAACATTATGAATATCAAAATCTGATTGATAGAGAACACTAGTGGCGTAGTGGGGTTGACCCTTGCTTCTCGATCATGAGGGTCTGGGTTCGAACCACGCATGTACCAATGACTTTTAGTTACGTACATTTGTTTGTACAGCAACACCATTCGCTGATAAATTGTGCCCGGATAACGGCGACAGGCTTGCCACTTGTCACGTTTGGGACCTAATAAACTCGGCAAAACGTGGGTCCAGTTCTAGAGACTGGTGCCTCTGCCTACCCCTTCGGGGATAACGGGCGTGAGTTTATTATTATTATTACTTACCCTCAGTTTCCCGTACGCTGATAAGCCCGTAATCTACTGTTAACAGTTGTTAGCTAGCCAAATGCATACAACGAAAGATGTTAACAGCAGGTTAACAGATTGTTAACGTACGAAAAACCGGGGGCTCATTGCACACAAAAACGGGAGGCCTACATAGCCTTCCCGTCTAATTATGCGCATCAAATTCTAAGCGGATTCAATCTAAATGTGAAGTTCCAATAATTATTAATTTCACAGATATAAATTGTCTCAATAGTTTTCTAGTGGGGAGCGAGGACGAGAATATTTATACAGTATACTGTACAAAACTTTCTTAATTAAGCTAAAACTGTGAAAATAATAAATCTCTCTGTGTAAACTTCTTCCCCACATAATCTCTTAATTTTGAAACTAACAGCTTTCACGTTCATTAAGTAAAGATTTTGTTTTTATTATGCAATAAAAAAATTAATTTATAGATAACGGGTTCTTGAATTTTGTCGGAAGAGTCCGACCGGGTTTCGCTCTGATTCGCTTAGTTTAATCATGGTGAGCGGAGACGGAGCTCTCGTCGTCGTCGAACCTGGTCGTCCTCTTCCGACAAAATTCAAGTAAGTGAATCCGTAAGACAATCGTAAAGTTTCAGTTCAAAAAAATTAACGATTTCTTGGAAAGAAAGAGCTCTTTATCCTCCGCGGTCACTGCCTAAGGCTGCGTAATCCTGGTACTCGGCCCCGCTCTGTAACCCCTTCATCATCAACCCATCATGTCCCCACCGAGGGGCACGGGTCTCTTCCCTGAGGAAGGTATAGGCCATACTCCACCACGGGTCCAAGTCCGGATCGGTGGAGGCTTGTAAGACTAGTGGCTGGTCTTACTGTCAGAAGTTTTCAAGCCGCCCTAAGGCCTCTGACTTGGCTTAACGACTGCCATCTATCGACGGCAGCCGGCACCAACTGCTTAAAGTGCCTTGCGAAGCACGGAATCGCTCGGAAAAATGCCACTAGCGTTAGTAAGCGCCGTATGTTGACCTTAGTGATCGTTTAAGATCACTCAGGCAGCCCAGGCTACGAGCGATTCACAATGTAACCCCTATTGCTATCTAATCCTGGTTCGTGGCCCCGTTTTGTAACGCAGGCTGTCGGCACGGCGCGCGCGCGGGCGTTTCGGAGTCCGTCGAGGCCCACGCGGGTCCCATCAGCAGCGTGGCTTGCCACGCCGCGCCCGGCGGCGTCGACTTCTCACACCTCTACCTCACCACCAGCGTCGACTGGAGCGTCAAGCTGTGGAGCCTCAAGGTACCGACACTGCTCGCACCTCTACGTTACCACCAGCGTCGACTGGAGCGTCAAGCTGTGGAGCCTCAAGGTACCGACACTGCTCGCACCTCTACGTTACCACCAGCGTCGACCGGAGCGTCAAACTGTGGAGCCTCAAGGTACCGACACTGCTCGCACCTCTAAGTTACCACCAGCGTCGACCGGAGCGTCAAACTGTGGAGCCTCAAGGTACCGACACTGCTCGCACCTCTAAGTTACCACCAGCGTCGACGAGCGTCAAGCTGTGGAGCCTCAAGGTACCGACACTGCTCGCACCTCTACGTTACCACCAGCGTCGACCGGAGCGTCAAACTGTGGAGCCTCAAGGTACCGACACTGCTCGCACCTCTAAGTTACCACCAGCGTCGACGAGCGTCAAGCTGTGGAGCCTCAAGGTACCGACACTGCTCGCACCTCTACGTCACCACCAGCGTCGACTGGAGCGTCAAGCCGTGGAGCCTCAAGGTACCGACACTGCTCGCACCTCTAAGTTACCACGAGCGTCGACGAGCGTCAAGCTGTGGAGCCTCAAGGTACCGACACTGCTCGCACCTCTAAGTTACCACCAGCGTCGACTGCTCGCACCTCTACGTTACCACCAGCGTCGACGAGCGTCAAGCTGTGGAGCCTCAAGGTACCGACACTGCTCGCACCTCTAAGTTACCACCAGCGTCGACGAGCGTCAAGCTGTGGAGCCTCAAGGTACCGACACTGCTCGCACCTCTACCTTACCACCAGCGTCGACGAGCGTCAAGCTGTGGAGCCTCAAGGTACTGACACTGCTCGCACCTCTACGTCACCACCAGCGTCGACTGGAGCGTCAAGCTGTGGAGCCTCAAGGTACTGACACTGCTCGCACCTCTACCTTACCACCAGCGTCGACCGGAGCGTCAAACTGTGGAGCCTCAAGGTACCGACACTGCTCGCACCTCTAAGTTACCACCAGCGTCGACGAGCGTCAAGCTGTGGAGCCTCAAGGTACCGACACTGCTCGCACCTCTACCTTACCACCAGCGTCGACGAGCGTCAAGCTGTGGAGCCTCAAGATACCGACACTGCTCGCACCTCTACGTTACCACCAGCGTCGACCGGAGCGTCAAACTGTGGAGCCTCAAGGTACCGACACTGCTCGCACCTCTAAGTTACCACCAGCGTCGACTTCTCGCACCTCTACGTTACCACCAGCGTCGACTAGCTGTGAAGCCTCAAGGTACTGTAGCGATTCTTGTTTATAGTAACTGGCTGGCACAGCCGTCTTGTATGAATTTAAATATTTTGAAAGAGAATCGCTACGTTTTTGTTGTGATATCGGTCGAGGGCTAGCTAGGCTAGGCTTTCTCGATAAAAAGATAAAATAAAGGTTAATATTTGCCCAACAAGTGTATATCAATCAAATAGCTGGGCTACAGTACCGACAATTCTCGCACCTCTACGTCACCACCAGCGTCGACTGGAGCCTCAAGGTACTGTAGCGATTCCTCTTTAAGCTGCGTACGGACAGCATAACATTGAAAAGAAAGAAAAAAGAAGAAACGAAAAGAAAAATTATTTATTTGACGACACAATACTCAAAACAAAAGAGGAAACACATACACAAAACCATTACAAAATGCAGACGATTATAATAAAAAAAAAAATTAACACAGAAAGCATAAAAAGCAGGTAAAAATAGTACATTGTTCACCGAGAGAAGAAAGTGACCGATTACCGTCGAGGGTGTCGTTTGAAGCCCGAGCCGTAGGCGAGGGCTTTAAAACACCTGAGATCGGGAATCGCAGTTTCTCTCGAGTGATACATAGTGCTTTATACTACACCTACAAGGAAAATAAAAAACGAAATCTTTACTAATTGAAATTTATATTGAAATTGTTGCTAGTGGCCAGTGTCATTTTGCGAACTTGGAGATAAAAAGTCACTGTAAAAACTTTTTGGCTTTTGATATTTACGTTACCGGCGCATAGTCTTACCCAAAATTAAAAAAGAAAAACCACGTAAGAAATGGATTTTCATACACTTTTCTCTCCCGCTCAGATGCGTTTTCTCCCCGCATATTTGTTCGATATGCAATGACGTACTTTCTACCGTAAATTTGATAAAGTATCAAGGTACTTTCCAAGCAGGTGTAGTATAAATCATATAACCTTTTCTCTACTGCGGCTGCCGTTGGAACTCTGCAACTACTTAGGGGCTCCAGGTCACCAAGCGCCACCATTGGAAAAAAAGCATATCTCTGTATTTATATCGACGTTCTTATTTGCACCGACTAACTAACCGTCCTCCTTCAGCAACTCTCCATCTCTATCTTCATTATCAACCCATTATGTCCCCACTGAGGGGCACAGGACTCTTCCCTGAGGAAGGTATAGGCCATACTCCATCTTAGAAATTGTTAACAAAAAGCTTTCCAAGCAGGTGTAGTATAAAAGCCCCTCTCTCCCCGGCAGGAGAGTAAGCCGTTGTACTCGTTCGAGGACAGCGGCGACTACGTGTGCGAGGCGCGCTGGTCGCCCGCGCACCCCGCGCTCTTCGCCGCCGTGGACGCGGCGCCGCGTCTGGCGCTGTGGAACCTGGCGCGCGACACCGAGCTGCCCGTCGCCGCCATCGCGCCCGAGGGGGGCGCCGCCTTCAACAGGTCGGTACTTCGCTAAAGCCGGGTTTTCACGGTCTCAGTGCGCTCGGACCGAGTGCACCAACCGAGTAAACGCATGCTTCTGATTGGCCATTTTAGTGTCGTGACAAAAAACCGTCCAATCAGCAGGATTAGTTTCCTCGGGTGGCGCACTTGGTCCGAGCGTGCTAGGACCGTGAAAACTCGGCTTTAACGTGCCCCGGACTATCAACCCATTATTCAATTCGATACGGCATTTGACACTGTCGACAATAAATAATTTGAGATGCTCGATTAAAACAAAAATTACAAAATTATTCGGAAAGTTTGTTTCTTTTAATCGTTTACTAGTTATTACAATTTTTAAATAGATGAAACATAAAAAGAGTGCTCTGAACTGTGACGTCACAAGTATTTTCATACAAAATTCCGTTTTAAAAGTAACTCATTTGACATCCTGTCAAATACCCAATTTTTATTTCAGACAGTCCATAATTTATGTTAGTAATTTATTGTCTTAACTGTGTTAATATAAGATAAAAAAATTAAAAAACACAAAAAACACATTTCAGAAATTACACAGAACGCCTACAAACACAGATCACAAATTATGTCTCCACCGCTAGATGGTGATTTTTTATTTGATTATTTATTTATTCACTAAAAAATGACAATAGCATTAGCTTGCCAAACTGCTAATGGAATTTACCAACAAGTTCTTGGTAACAATACTTGTACACTTATACGCTTGAAGTAACAACGCAGAAGCTGTGATGCCTGGGACAAATTTTTACATGGTTTCAGCAGTACCCATACAATCCTTCTCAGCTTAGTTAGCTTGATCTACAAGAAATACGATGGGGACTTTCGCACTATGTTTCCCTTTTCATTAGCGAAACGTTTTATTACTATAAATTGTAAGAAAACGGTATAATGACATCGTCATCATCAACCCATTATGTCGACCACACCGCACCGCGCCCCTGCTCGGGTCTCTTCCCTGGGGAAGGTATAGGCCACACTCCACCACGGGGGCCGAGTCCAAGTCAGTGGAGGCTTGTAAGACTAGTGGCTGGCCTTACTGTCAGAAATTTTCGAGCCATTTCCGTGATTTCGTGGTGTAGCGGCCGGGCCGCTCGGTCGCGCGGATGCATATAATTCAACCCCTTCTGCATTAAGCACGCCCTTGTTAAAAATTGGTGCAATAAAGAATGTTGATAAAAAAAAAAACTCACGCCCGTTATCCCCGAAGGGGTAGGCAGAGGCACCAGTCTCTAGAACTGGACCCACGTTTTGCCGAGTTTGTTAGGTCCCAAACGTGACAAGTGGCAAGCCTGTCGCCGTTATCCGGGAACAATTTATCAGCGAATGGTGTTGCTGTACAAACAAATGTACGTAACTAAAAGTCATTGGTACATGCGTGGTTCGAACCCAGACCCTCATGATCGAGAAGCAAGGGTCAACCACAAATTTATTTTATTTAAATTTTAAAGGTCAAATTTTAATAATAATAATAATAAGCCTAAAACGTACGTCTTATTTTATTTTTTATTTTTATTTATTGTAAGAAAACAAACAATTGTACAATATGGTTAAATACATAGAATAATTACATTTACACTATGTAATTGCACAACCAGCAGCGTTTTTTATAGATTAAATCAAAGACATAAAAGAGAAAAGCTCATAGCTATATCGATTTCTAAGAGGTAATTTCTACAACTGTGTAAAGTTTCACAATAATACTTCAACATATTTAGGGTTCCTTGCTTCGCAAGGCATGTTAGGCAGTTGGTACCGGCTGCCGTCGATAGATGGCAGTCGTTAAGCCAAGTCAGAGAGGCCTTAGGGTGGTTTGGAAACTTAGAATAGAATAGAATATTCTTTATTGCACACTAGAAAAAACTTCTGACAGTAAGACCAGCCACTAGTCTTACAAGACTCCACCAATCCGGACTTGGCCCCCGTGGTGGAGTATGGCCTATACATTCCTCAGGGAAGAGACCCGTGCCCCTCGGTGGGGACATGATGGGTTGATGATGATGATATTTAGGTATGTACAATAAAGTGTTATCTATATATATAAAACGAGAAGCTGACTGACTGACTTAGAATCAACGCAGAGCCAAAACTACTGAACCTAGGGGGTTGAAATTTGGCATGGGAGTTCCTTAGGGAGCCTAGGGGAGCACTAAGAAAGGATTTTTTGAAACTCACCCCTCAAAAGGGGTAAACGGCGGTGTTAAAGTTTGTATGGAGGTATAAAAAAATGTTGTCAGATTTTCTTGAAACTTGAAATTAATACTCTTCAACACAATTGATTGAACACGTGTTTCACGGTTTTTCTAAATTTAACCCTTAACGGGAGTGAACGGGGTTGCAACATTTTGAACTGAAGTCCACGCGGACGGAGTCGCGGTCGAAAGCTAGTCCATCTATCAAATGTACGAAATGTACCGAAATGACCGGCAGAGTGTCGTGGGCGCCGAGCGGCGCGCACGTGACGGCGGGCGACGCGGCCGGCAAGATCTGGGTGTACGAGCTCAACGAGCATGTCGCCCAGCCGAGGCACGACGAGTGGACCAAGCTGCTGTACACTCTTCAGGTACCGATACCCGACTATACTCGATTCTTTGGATACGATACTGTATCGTTTTAGGATTACCCATTAGGAAGTAAAATTTGTTTACTGGAATGTGCCCTGAACGAAGCCTAAATGCTTGAATAAGCCTAGATCTACATAAATTGGAACAATCAAACCATGGCACCAGATTTGGTCTACATTGGATAGTTCTGTACCAGAGACCGATACCCTTTTCGGCATGCTCTCCAAAATGATACTCCCACTTTTCCAGGATTTTTCTTTTGAAATATGATGTGATTTCACTAGAATAGGGTAGTGACACTAATACAGAACCATCCATTACAGCTTTCTTGGCCAGCCTATCCACAACTTCATTCCCATTAATTCCCACATGGGAGGGAATCCACTGTAGTTGTACACGGATGTTCTTCCTCTGTATATTATGTAACAACTGCAAGATTTCATAAGCTACTGGCATGCCGCGGTGACCCGAGACAACAAAATGTGAACGTACCATTATAATATTTTTGTATATTTTTGTTGCGGCAACACTGTTGCCAGGTCGTTCCTCTCTGTTGTACCGCCATTGTCACGCTAAGTTTCGTGCGCCCCAATAAATTCGGTGTAAATTGATAGAATATCTTTTATTGGCCACAATACCAATCCCAAGGACCCAAACAGATACTAAAGTCTGTTTTTTAGTTCAATGCAAAAAAATAAAACAGTCACGTTGACATCTCAATCTCAGAAGAAGGAGTACCATAGAAGGAGCGTTAAAAAATGAAAACGTGCCACATAGTCTGTTTCGTCAATCTAAATAGCCGTAAGCTACGTGTTAGAAAGAGAAAAATATAGTCGTGTCTTTGTTGCTTTTTTCGAGCGTACAACCCTTAAACGTCAGTTGGTTACCTTTGGTTACCATTACGCGACCAAATTAGAACGGCTCAGAAAATGACGGCATGCAATGTGCCGCCCAATGACATTGATTTGGCAGAGGGTGTTCTGTGTTTGGCAGTGTGTTTGACAAGAGGTTTGGGAGTGCGCCGTTTTCAAGAAGCTTGTGTATTTTATATTTACTAAAGCACCATTTGAAGTGAATTATAGTGGATTCTCATGGTATATAGTATAAGTAACCATCGGCATGGCGTGTGTTGTGTTAGAATGTATATCTCATTCTTCCCGAGAAGATAATGAAACAACATTCATCAGCTTCCACTGGTAAGTCTCAATTTTGTGTACCTAAAAGGGTATTTTCTCTAAGATTTCAACTATGGGCTACTAGAATTGCAAATTAGCTATTAGAGAATGGTGTTTTCATCATGATTATTGTGATATTTTCGATATAAATCATAATACAAGTTTGTTGTTTGTTGTAGGGGAATAGGGATGGGACTTTCCCACTTTCTCAGTGAAAGAAGTATCGATAGTTCGTAGAGCATATTTAGTTATTTCTTGCGTTCGTATAGTTGTTTTAATTGTTAATTATCTATTGCAGGTTACCCGAAGACAGCACAAAATAACAAATGTCGATGACGCAGTATCACGTACAAAGTAGTCTTGGAAAAATTTACACCGCATTTGCAGCAAGCGACTGTTTCATAAACAATAGCAAGTGGCGTAAGGTTATAATTATACATTATAATAATACTAAAAACAAAATAAAGTCTGCATACTGCACAATTATGTCGACTGAGGTGCACGTTTTGCTGTATGTATGTACATCAGGAATTTCACATGAGACCCGACTGTCTCGTTGGTCTAGTGGTTACTCCACTTGGATAATAAAACAGGTTGTCAGTTCTAACCTGCAAGGCGCCGTATATCACTTGTAGAATTTTTCCCTGATTATTGCCTGACTGGGTGTTTTTTTCTATCCTGGACAACGTTTAGCAGTTAAAGGTCATAACTAGTTTAATACTATCATAGTCTGATTCTGGTGAAAGTGATTTTTATTATTTTTTATGTGGAAGTTATCAACGTGAAGTACTTAAATAAAAACAATTTTCAGGTTGCGCCCTCCGCGGAAATGGACAACGTTCGTGAGCTGCAACCAAGCTGATTTCATTTGAATTTCATAAAATATTATATTTTCTTGTACATTATGGCTGACACATTTTTGTGAAAAAAAAACGTTAATAGGTACTTGTAAAACAGAAGTCAGGGATAAAAAACATATACATTATAGTAATACGTGTTGGTTTCTTCTCTATTGAGCTGCAGCCTGCCACTTTTTATGTGAAAAGCTTGAAACTACGTACTTTATTTGATGCCAAATAATCTTGTACCAATAAATCGTTTGGTTTTTAATTTTTATTATATTCCATCGAACCTGGACTGATGATGTTATTACAACGGGTGCCTTGAGTAACTATGCTAGGTGGTAGGTATTTATTGGAAACAAATACGTAATCTATTCACACGACACAGGGTATCCTAGTGTGGGGCCAGAAGCAATCTATGTGCCTGTGTGTAAATGTTATGTTATGTTATTAAATAGTTTTTCCTATTTTGGTCTTGTTTTATTCATTATACTTTCTTACAGTGCCACCATCTCATCTGTTCAGTTGATAGCGGCGCTAGTGGAGAATTTAGTAGTAACATTTGAGAAATTTACCTAGAAAAATGAGAATTTTTTAACCCATCTTTCAATTTTAATGAACATATATCTATAAATCTTAGTAAATGAATAAATAAAACAAAAAATGGGGAACAGGATTTACAATTAATTACTTAGTTACAATTTTACCCACCTGAACAGATAACTTGGTGGCGCTGTATATGGTGATTATTGATGATTTGCAAACATATAAAAAAAAAAGGTTCTATATTCGCCGTACATATACATTTTGCCATGTTACCACATAACTCGGTAAAATCTTTCTTCGATTCGCTATAGCCCTATTAGTCCCATTTATATTATGGAAAACCTGATGGAGAATTACTTACTGTTACTTATGAATATTTATTGTAACTTATATGGTATGTACCACACTTAGCACATAATAACATAACCGTAAGGGGTTCCAGCTGGTTCACTAGCACCACCAAGGGAAAAATGATATTTTTTTAGAGATAAATACATTGATAATTAGATAGATAGATAATGGTGATAATAGTGATTATCATGGGCCCATGACTGTAATTTAAATGAATTGGTATTGGAATAATGGAATTTAGTCGTAGGTTTTTTGGTACACAGCCATGGGTCCAAAAAATCACTATTAAACATGTTGATGGGATTGAAAAGATACTTTTTGCAAATTGTGTAAAAGAGCTATGATTTTTTTATCATTTAATATTAATACTTAATTACCAACATTAATTTAAAAAAAATACACAGATTATGTAGATCGGAATAAATAATATCGACATCTTTATGGTGTTTTTCCAAGCCCTATCGATTTTGGCTTTGTTCAGTAATCTGTGGCAACCGTGGACGATTGTAACATTTTTAGTGCATGAGTACACTACAGCTGTCTCTTTCTGGCGCAGAGATTTATCGTAAGAGTAACATGGACAGCTATACAACTGTTACTTTTTATTTTATTCCTCCTTCTATGGTACTCCTTCTTCTGAGATCTCAATACAATCCAATGTCTGAATGTTGCTAGTACGCAAAAACCAAATTACCCCGTTTTACTTCCAAGTTAAAATTGTTTGTGCTACGTAGGTGTTTTTTTTTTTTACTTTGCTCTTATGAGGAATTAAACTTTAATGTCTTTGATGTAATAAGAATTTTGGTCACTCAAGTCTTCTATTCACGGTAAAAAAAAAACTACCGAGTAAACCTATTTATTTAATTAATTAATTAAAAAACGGACTGCAATTCAGTACTCGATACTATTTATTAGGGGCCGCCCATAAAATGCGTCGCAAGAATTTCATGATTTTTGACCCCTCCCCCGTCCTTGTCACAGCTGCAAAGGTAGTACGAAGACGTGAGTCGCGCGCGACAACGTCAAAAGTCGCGACTTTCCAGTACATTAACTGTCAAATTTTGACGACTTTTGACGTTGTCGCGCGTGACTCGCGTCCTCGTACAGTGCCACCATCTTATCTGTTCAGTTGATAGCGGCGCTAGTGAAGAATTTTGTAATAACATTTAAGAAATTTTCCGTCTATTTTAATGAAAATATATCTGTAAATCTTAGTAACTGAATAAATAAAAAGAAATAGGAAACAGGATTTACAATTAATTATGAAGTTAGTTACAATTTTGCCCACCTGAACAGATAACTTGGTGGCGCTGTACTACCTTTGCTGGTCACATTTGTGAGACCCCCCCTCCCTAGTGTGACGTCACATATTATGTAATTTTTACATCTAGAAATTACTGAATTAAAACAGCAGTTCTGAAATAAGTTTATTTCAGATACAGAGATAGGAACAGTTCGAGTTGCAAATTGTGTTTGAGTTTTTTGTTAATAGTTCAACGTTCGTGTTTTAACACGTCGATTGGCGAATCAAATGCAAACTAGTTGTAACCAGCCCCGGTTTTCAGGAGCTGCGCAACAACCAAGCGGACGAAGAGAATGACCGGCTGAGCCTCGCGCCCAGCGGCCCGCCTTCCCTAACCAGCCTCACGTCGCTCGCCAGCAATCCGCTGCGGTAGGCTGGCACTGCCACTGCTACTTGGAAACGGAAAACGGAAATGGACAAAAATCATATAACCTTTATACTACACCTGCTTGGAAAGTACCTTGATACTTTATCAAATTTACGGTAGAAAGTACGTCATTGCATATCGAACAAATATGCGGGGAGAAAACGCATCTGAGCGGGAGAGAAAAGTGTATGAAAATCCATTGCTTACGTGGTTTTTCTTTTTTAATTTTGGGTAAGACTATGCGCCGGTGACCTAAATATCAAAAGCCAAAAAGTTTTTACAGTGACTTTTTATCTCCAAGTTCGCAAAATGACACTGGCCACTAGCAACAATTTCAATATAAATTTCAATTAGTAAAGATTTCGTTTTTTATTTTACTTGTAGGTGTAGTATAAAGCACTATGTATCACTCGAGAGAAACTGCGATTCCCGCTCTCAGGTGTTTTAAAGCCCTCGCCTACGGCTCGGGCTTCAAACGACACCCTCGACGGTAATCGGTCACTTTCTCCTCTCGGTGAACAATGTACTATTTCTCTACTGCGGCTGCCGTTGGAACTCTGCAACTACTTAGGGGCTCCAGGTCACCAAGCGCCACCATTGGAAAAAAAGCATATCTCTGTATTTATATCGACGTTCTTATTTGCACCGACTAACTAACCGTCCTCCTTCAGCAACTCTCCATCTCTATCTTCATTATCAACCCATTATGTCCCCACTGATGGGCACAGGACTCTTCCCTGAGGAAGGTATAGGCCATACTCCATCTTAGAAATTGTTAACAAAAAGCTGCCATGCTGGCGAGGTAGCAAAGACGTGTAATTTAGTCGTTTTCAGCCGCGTATGTATAATACTGTAGAAAGGTGAAATGAAATTGTGACAAAATTACAGCTATTAAAATGGAAGCCACGCTTCAATGGTACGTTCTGTTTACTAGGTTATGGCCGACGCCATACAAAACTTATGAACTAAGTTTTGAAATGAAGCTTCAATTATACTGTAATATAATTTACTTGTCTTGTTCCACAAGATGGTAGGCAGTCGATTTTATTGTTGTGGGGGAAACTGTTTTATTTATGAGTTGTATGTGTCACTTTACTACGTTAATGAACTAAAAAGAAAAACAGTTTAGAAGTGGCATACTCTCACAATGTAAAATGCAGACTGAGATTGAATATGATATATATATTTAAAAGCAACTACACAGTAATGCTTGTAGAAAAGACATTGTAAAATAGCAGACATAATGGTGCAATTTATAACTTAGCATTCCCTAAAATCAAGAGATTACTCCATGTATTTTGAAGCATTGCATTGCGTGTCTATTATAAGTTATTTATTGGAGATACTGTTTTCGTTATAGGTAGGCTTTGAGATGTAATTAATTATTGAACTTTAGGTTTTTTAAGATTGTTTTGTATTCAACTAACTGTGTAATAGGATTTATCAACGGTTGAATTATTATTCTTCTTAACATCAAGTAGTATTATAAAAAAATGTAAACGCCGATCTATATTAGTGAAAAGTTAACTATCAAACCACTTAATGCTAATTTCAATGTATCTTACAGTCACACAAGAAATAAAAAAAATGCTTATAAAAATTGAAAGTGTTTAATTTACACAAACAACTGTTACTCTTATCTAGGCTAGGTAATCATTGCGCTTAGGGCTTTTTCACACCACGTTTTTTTATGCGCTGACGACACGCGTTATCAGCGCGTATTAGCACTATACAGGGTGTCCCAAAACTCAACGTCAAGCCGGTTCCGGGTGAAAAGGCAAGTCATACTGGTTATCAGAAAAATATATAAAAAAAACGATTTTTCCATTATAAGTACAATAATTTTTTTTATTATTATTTATTCAAAAAATTTAACAACCATAATGAAAACTAAAAGTTAAATAGAAATGGGCAATTTTTTAAGTAAGTTTTTTTTAAAGTCTCCTTTTCTTCCAAGCTGGAGCAGCTGGTTTTGTAAGTTTGTTAACAGTTTAAAGAAGCATTATTCAGAGATACAACACAAAAAAATTTGAAAAAGAAAAGATTTGTGGCAACAGGATTTTTTTTTCATTTCATTTTCATTTATTTATTTCAAGCATTGAATTATTCAATGATTTCAAGTAACAAAGACTCATATTTGGTTAGTACATTAAAAATACATTAATCTATGTTAGTAAATGCTAAAGTTCTAGTTTAAAATATGCATATTTATTTATTTTATTGAATTAAAAAGTTATTCAATAAACCAAGCAGAGAAATTAATATAAATAAATAAACAATCATTCAATTAACCCATTATCAATCAAAATTTCAAATCAAAAAGAGGCATCACATTAAATTATTTAGATATAGATTAGAATATTTGACTAGATTATGTTTTATTTCTGTTATTTTTTATTTATTTAATGTTAGCTAATCGACTAAAAAAAAAATTAAAATTATTTAATAATATGTTTATTTATTCATTTATAAATAACAATAATTTAATTAACCAATCAATCAATGAAATTAATGAAACGAGGAATAAAAATATTTTTAAATTACATTATTTAGATTTAGATGAGAATTTGGCCAGATTAGGTTAGATTCCAATCATCTCCAATCCAATCATCAGATTCCATTCTCATAGAGACCAAGTCCATTTCTTTGATACGAATAAATTTATTCAAGACTTTATTTTAACCCGGGACACAATGAGTGTGCCCCTCTCTTCTAAGCGACTAATTGCCAAAATGTTGGCATTCAATGTTTATGACCCTATTATTGTTAATACAATAGCACAGGGACCTCCAGGTCATACAAATTGTAAGACAAGTGACACTTGCCAACCTCTGTACTCAGAGGTTGTGAAAAGAACTAGTAGTAGGTTAAATTTGACCGCTGATTTAAACTGCCAGCGCAGACAAAGGAAAAGCCCTCCTTAAAAAAACTTATTTTAGCTAATCAGAATATACAGGGTGGCTTTTCTGGAAAATTATTAGAACTAGAGTTGTTTTTAGAACAACACAGAGTGGATATACTTTGTGTCACAGAGCACTGGCTACTAGAGACTCAAATGAATTTTTCTGTGAATAATTATCAAATAGCCAGTTGCTTCAATAGAAAGTCTGCAAGGCGTGGGGGGTCCTTGATACTAGCAAAAAATAATTTGAAATTTAAAGAACGAAATGATATTTGCAGACTTTCTGTTGAAAAAGTAATTGAAATATCGTGTGTTGAACTGTCTGGACACATTGTAGTAGCCTTGTACAGGCCCCCTACCAGTGATTACAGTTTATTTGAAACCATATTAGAGGATGTTTTAAAGGTAGCTTCTAGCAGCAATAAGAAAGTCATAATCTGTGGTGACTTCAACATTGACTTGATGGCAGACACCACTTTAAATACAAAATTGACAATTATTTTCAAGTCGTTTAATCTAGCAAATATTTTTTTGGAGCCTTCCAGGATAACTGAAACTACTGCCACCTGCCTAGATAATGTTTACTGCGATTGCGATTTTTCCGATTATTCTACAGTAAATTGTCTAAAGTCAGACCACAGCGGTCAAGTTGTGCATTTTGAAATAGATACAAAAAAGGCCGAACCTGTTATCCTCTGCCGGCCCGTAACAAGTAAAAAATTAGTTTCATTTAAATCAGACCTAGAAAGTAGTATAAGGACTCAAGAAAATTATGAAAATGCTAATGATCATTACAAAGAGTTATTCGAAGTGGTGTCGGGTAGTTTTAAAAAGATTTTTAAATTGCGCCATCTAAAAAGCAAGGACAATAGAGTAGGATTCAGTGAATGGGCTACGTCAGGTATTCGAAAGAGCAGAGACACACTTTATGAATTATATGACAAAAAGACTTATACATATGACGCCAACTTCATACAGTACGTAAAAAAATATTCAAAATTATTTAAGGCCGTCTGCCATAAAGCTAAATGCGATCATATAAAAGGTAAAATCCTACAATCACCGAATAAAGTAAAAACAATTTGGACCATAATAAATAGAGAAACGGGTAAAGCAAAGTTAGGAGACCGAGATATTACACTTAAGATTGATGACAAAATAATAACATCAAATGAAGGTATCGCTGCAGCTTTCGAACAGTTCTTCACTAATGTCCCAATCATAACTACAGCTCCGTTAGACTCGTCACCTGATCGTGCGGCGACATTATTAAGGGACAATGTCCCCGCATGCGAACACGATTTTACGTTTAATTACATTGAGCCCCATGACATTGTTAAGAATTTTAAA
Organism: Yponomeuta plumbellus; assembly: GCA_947310845.1. Classification (NCBI taxonomy): domain Eukaryota; kingdom Metazoa; phylum Arthropoda; class Insecta; order Lepidoptera; family Yponomeutidae; genus Yponomeuta; species Yponomeuta plumbellus. The sequence goes on along the minus strand of OX371197.1, from coordinate 23,551,380 downwards.
TTATTAAATCTTAAAAAAACCGAGGACTTATGGGGTATGTCAGTAACAATAGTTAGTTCAGTGATAAATATCCTAGCTTTGCCGTTAGCACAGATTTTCAATAAATGCGTAGATGAAGGAGTATTTCCAGACCTCATGAAATATAGTAGGTTAGTACCCTTATTTAAAAGCGGTGATAAACAAGATCCAACAAATTTTAGACCCGTTTCAGTCCTACCAGTATTAAGTAAAATATTTGAAAGAATTATCTTAGATCAATTACTTACTCATTTCAATAATTACGAACTCCTCCATAGTCAGCAGTTCGGTTTCATTAAAGGGCGGAATACAACAGACGCTGGAGTCATGTTAGTTAAACATATTTTCAGTGCGTGGGAGGATCATAATGATGCGATGAGTATTTTGTGATCTGTCAAAGGCATTCGATTGTGTAGACCACAAAACATTACTCTCAAAGTTAAAACACTATGGAATAAAAAAATTAAGTCTAGATCTTTTAAAATCATATTTAGAAGGAAGGGTTCAAAAAGCAGAAATAAATCGTATTAAATCGTCAGGCTCACTTGTAAAAATGGGAGTCCCGCAGGGATCTATCTTAGGGCCGTTCCTTTTCCTAGTCTATGTAAATGATTTACCGTTTTTGGTACAAAAAATGTGTGAGATAGTGCTATATGCTGATGACACGTCACTTGTTTTTAAAATAAAGAGACAGGAAAATAATCTTGCCGAAGCAAATAATGCTCTCTCGCACGTTCTAGATTGGTTTACAGTAAATAATCTATTGTTAAATTCAAAAAAGACAAAATGTATGAAATTTACCCTACCTAACGTAAAATTAGTTGAAAAGAACATTGTAATTGAAAATAATAAACTAGAATTTGTTGAAGATACTGTATTTTTGGGCATCACAATCGATGCCAAACTACAATGGGGTCCACATATTATAAAATTGGCACATAGACTAAGCTCCGCAGCATATGCCGTGAAAAGAATCCGAGAACTTACTGACGTTGCAACTGCTAGGCTTGTTTATTTTAGTTACTTCCATAGTATTACGTCCTATGGTATAATACTATGGGGCCGGGCAGCAGACATTGAGACTATCTTCATCTTGCAGAAGAGAGCGATCCGATTTATTTACAAGCTAGGTAGTAGGGACTCGCTAAGAGATTTTTTCAAAGAAACTAACATCTTAACAGTTGCAAGCCAATACATTTATGAAAATATTATGTACGTTCGGAAAAATATTAAGGACTTCGAAACTCTTGGTAGCCATCATAACGTTAATACTAGGAATAAACATAAATTGTCATTTCCACGATTTAGACTTGCAAAAGTTAATACTTCCTTTATGGGGCACTGTATAAGGTTCTACAACAAGATACCCCAAGATATATTAGAGTTACCCCCAACGCGATTTAAGAATTGTGTTAAGCACACTCTTTGCAAAAAAGCTTATTATAAAATCAACGATTATTTAGAAGACAAGGACATATGGCATTAAATAGTAGTTTAATATTAAATTAAATCAGAGGATAAATGTGTCTAGTGTTCAACACATCCAAGATATTATTTTGTATGTTTTATTTGTATTAGCTTTAAGGTGATTTGAGAAAAGATGGTCAGAGTGGAGTTTTTTTTTTCGCTGCCTTTTTCTCCACTACAGACGGCCCCAAGGCAGCGGCTAACGTTATACATAACTGTATGTACATTGACATTCAACAAGCAGAATGTAAATTCTTTACGTTGAAATAAATTCTTGATTCTTGATTCTTAAAATTCTTTAATGATATGCTTATTTATTTACCTATTTCCCTGTCTACCCTTGATTGCCCAATATTTGTGTATTGGACATTCAAAACTGTCCGCTATTGTGGTCAGGATGGAATTGTTGCTGTTACGGACGCGATGGAGGATGGACGCAATCCTTTTACGAATTATAGCGTAAAAATCATCAGTGCGCGCCTCCGCAAACATAGTAGAAGCACTGCAGAAGCGCGGCAGTCCTAGTAACATCCTGAACACATTATTGTATTGGACGCGCAGGGCGCTGTAGGTCTTCAGCCCATAATTGACCCACAGGCTGCTCGTGCAAAAAATTTGACAATAGGCCTTAAATAAAGTGATTTTTACTTGTTTTGAGCACTTAGCAAACCTGCGGGCCAACATGTTGCCTCTGACCGCCAGCGCCCGGCGCTCTATGTCTAGGTCATCCTTGAGATCCTCAGTTACAATTCCTCGTGAGGCCCGACCTTGAAAAGAACAATTGATTTTGTGATCACTTGAAGACATTGGGCCTCACGAGGTTAAGCCCAAGATATTTGAATTGGCTTACTCTTTTTAAATCCTTCCCATGCAGTTTAATGGGTGGTACAGTTTTTGGAGTTTTATTGCCCGATTTAAATACCATGATTTCGCTTTTATTTGTATTGTACCTGAGGCCATGTCTCTCAGCATAGGATTCTCACACATTAATCATCTTCCTGAGCGAGCTGACCGAGGGCCCGAGCAGCACCATGTCATCGGCATAGCTGGTATTGTTTATACGAAGACCGCCAATAGAGCAGCCCATGTATGCATGCTGCTCAGCCCCTCATCAGTTCGTTCATATATACGTTAAACAGAGTCGGAGAGGACAATCCCCCTGGCGAACTCCACACTTAAGTGTATATCTATCAGACAAGGAGGACCCCCATCTCATATTATTGGCCTGATTAGCGTACCAATATTTAAGGCAGTCGGACACCTCCGGCGGCACACCCATTTCGTCAATCTTACTCCAAAGCACGTCGTACGACACCAAGTCAAAGGCTTTTGACAGATCTAAAAAACATGCATAACTTGGCGTTTTTCTATCCGTGTAGTATCGCACCACGTGCTTCAGTGCAATAATTGCACTCTCGGTCGATAGACCCGGCCGGAAGCCGAACTGTGCATCATGTAGCCGGGTATACCTACAGAGTTGCTTGTTCAGTAAGCTATCCAATACCTTTGCCGTGATGGTTGCCTATAATTATTTTTATCAGCTATGTAACCTGATTTATTTTTAATAATAGGTACAACGATAGTTTTTGTCATATCTTGGGGAAGATAACTGTGCCCCAAACATAATGTGAAAAACATAGATAACACCCTGTGCAAGTGTAGGTACCCCAGCATATTGCAAGTGTTCAATGCTGAGACCGTCGTGTCCCGGCGACTTTCCACGCGTCATGTTTTTTATAACAAAAGCAACATCTTTAGCTGTAAAACGCACTGACAGTTCACCGTAACACTTACCAGCCTCAGCATTGCTCACCGGCTCGGATGTTGGAATCGCTGTAGGTGTCTGTGCGGGATTTACTTTAAAATGATCCATAAATATGTTTGCTATATCACGATGGCTACTTTGGCCGTCAATTTGGTTGGACAAGCTAGGTTTTATATTGAGATGTTTTGTAGACTGCCAAAACTTACGAAAATCATTGGTAGAGCGATGATTAGCAAGGATATCCATTTTAATTTGCTCCTGGTGATTTTGGCACCATTTAAGTCTAGACTTGAATATTTTTCTTGACTCACACATCTCAACATAAATCGGTCCACTGGCAGGTTTGCCATAACACAGCCACACCTGAAGCTTAGACTTAGCATGTGAGTGTGCGTCACGGACATGCTTGTTCCAACCCACAATCCTGTTCGTCTTAGGTTTAAGCGGTCTATGATAGGTTGCCGTAGCTGCTTCCTGCAAGCAACTCACAATATTTTTATACATATCATCGAGTATCCTTCTATGTTCTATATTGTTACATAATTTGTCAGCACAGTCATTAAAATCTTGCAGAAAATGTATGTCCCTTAATTTACTATTACATAATATCGTATATTGGTCAACATCCGCTGATTTTTTCTCCCTCCACATAATTTTGTCGTATATTTTTTCATAACATGATACAGTTTTTGACCTAAGGAGATTAAGTTTTAAATGCCTATAATTTTTTATTTTTCTGATAACCAGTATGACTTGCCTTTTCACCCGGTTCCGGCTTGACGTTGAGCTTTGGGACACCCTGTATACAAAGAATTACAAACGCGTGGATTGTGTGCAGTCCCTAAAGTCCCGGGCGGCCGGCCTTGCGTTTGATGACAGTACACCCCCTCTACTCTCGACGCTAACAGTCAACCTGCGGTACAATTCAGTACTAATTTAATAGTTTGGCCCTAGCTACGAGGTTTTAATTTGTTGTAAATTTTATTTGGGTGGTATTTAAACGCACATCAAAAAAAGTCCTTTTTGTATGCAAAAATAATCCGAATTCACATCAAACATACTGATTAAGCAGCAAAATTCTCAACTCAAAATATTACTAAATTAACATCAATTTATAGTCTTGGCGTACCGCTATTTATCTTAAAGTAAAGTTTTTTTTATTAATGCATAGATAATAATTACTAACGCACATCAAACCAATTAAATCTTTTTAAAAAAAAGCGGTGGTGGCGTAGTGGGGTTGACCCTTGCTTCTCGATCATGAGGGTCTGGGTTCGAACCACGCATGTACCAATGACTTTTAGTTACGTACATTTGTTTGTACAGCAACACCATTCGCTGATAAATTGTGCCCGGATAACGGCGACAGGCTTGCCACTTGTCACGTTTGGGACCTAATAAACTCGGCAAAACGTGGGTCCAGTTCTAGAGACTGGTGCCTCTGCCTACCGCTTCGGGGATAACGGGAGTGAGTTTTTTTTTTTTTTTTAAAACAGCATCTATTTTCATAATAACATACAGCAATTTATATAAATGAAACAGAATTCTATTTGACATGTCATCTTATTATTTATTAAGTACAATAATATAATGTAATCAGCAATAAAATATGAAATCAGATACAAACTGGTAACTTCAAAATTTTTATTGAGTTATTAGGGCGGGTTTTTCTATGATGGCGGGGCGTCAGCGCTTAATTTTGGCTCCTGCAAGTGGTTTTACGTACTCTTAGGCTCAATTCACACTGACGCAGAGTCGAAGCGAAGCGTCACGTTTTTAACTGTTCTAAATTCATCTCTATTTCTCTATCAATACGGTACGAATACGTGATGCCAAAATTTGAAAACCCCCAGCGACGCGCGTCTGCGCGCGAATTCGCGCGTCTTCGCCTGCAAATTTTCAAATTTTCGCAACACACCGTACCGTATTGATAGAGAAATAGAGATGAATTTAGAACAGTTAAAAAACGCGACGCTTCGCTTCGACTCTGCGCCAGTGTGAATAAAGCCTTACTCAGACGTATCGCAAGCCCAATGACATCCTTGCGTTTAAGTTCTTAAAAAAATTGGGGCAGCTACATTTTTCGTTTATCCAGTCGCTTTGTTGTATGGGTAAGGCAACTGTACAATATGCGAAAGCTTTATTTTTATAACCGTTAAAAGTGTAAAAGTCATCTTGCTTGCTGTTGAGCTTGCTACTACGTATGTATTTAGTACGGATTATCCATCTCATTCGCTCTTACGCAGGAGGTATACGGTTAACTCGCGGCATGGCTTCGCGCTATCTCACTTGCTCCCTCCAATCTGCATAGATGATAGGAACAATTTGCTGTGACAAAAAAGCGAGCGAAAAAATTTTTCAGTTATTTTGCGCTGCATGTAGAAATACTGCAATGAAAGAAAAAATTGTTGCTGCAATAATTATTAAATTTGCTAACCATGTTCTCTTAGAAATCAAGACAAATATGATGAGCAAGTTTTGAGGAACTTATTAAGATAAGTAGGTACTCGGATAGTCATTTTGCTATGAGAATGAGATAATTTGCTGCGCAATCGGTATTTTTGATATGACTGTCGTATTTTTATAGCAACAGAAATTTATTTGTGTCGCATTAGAGGAAAAAAGTAATGTAGTATTGATGAACATTTTCGAATTATCTGGAGTACTAGTTTTGCTAAACATTTAGTTTATTTGTTGTCAAGTAATTTATTTGATGTAAAAAAGAAAAAAAGTGATGAAAATTATTTGATGTGAGATTGTTTGTTTGATGTGCAATTAATAATTTCCCATTTGATTTTGAACTATATCACACACTTGCAAGAACGTGTTATTTCTGAAACCCTTACTTTACAGGAGAGCATCTGAAAATTTCCGAGCATTTCTGAAAAAAAAACCCTTATATTGGTGTATGTAACACAAACGTTTTTAAACGATTATTGTGCTGGCATTTTCGGAGTAAATAAAATCGCGTTATTACTGAAAAAAGAGCTAGTTGTGGCGGTTCGAAATATCTATGAATAAAAAAAAAATTCTTCGAAATATCACGTTGTTTTTGCAAGGGTATATATATTTTTTTTCTTATCTTAAAATAAGCTTCAGTTGATGCGCTCTGGAGTCCCAATAGGTTTAATGCCATTTCTTAAAACTAAAACAGTACCGACTTAATTTTCGATTGCAAATATCGTCGAGAGTGAGGGGTTGAATTACGTGCGTCTTCAGCGCTTACAAAAAACGTCGCGAGCAAAGGCCCTTAATAACTGGTATTATAGTTAGATATAATATTATTACTACATCCAGCAACTGCACATCAGTTCGGTTCTACTAGGGGGTAAAAGGTATGACCACCTTCCCCTGCGACAGGTTAACCTCCTCCCAGCACGTACAGTGCAGGGTCTTCCGATCCATGGTGTCGAGGAATAGTTTCCCGTCCAGGTGGTCCAACTCATGCTGCGCTATCCGCGCCGCCCACCCTGAGTACTGCTGGCTCGTGGGTTCACCACGCGCGTCCAAACCTAGGGTCAAGATAATTTGTTTATTTTTCAGTCTAGAAATTACGTCAGAAAAGACTACAGAGTGGTGGATTTTGAGCATGTTTATAGTTTATAATGATAACATTAGATACTGTTACTAATAAAATTAAAAAATACGGTTTCTGTACCACATCAATTTGTAAATTTTAGTAAATATACATACATACATACAGAGTTAACATAACATTTACATACAGGCACATACATTGCTTCTGGCCCCACACTAGGATACCCTGTGTCGTGGGACCGTCACAAACATGTAAACATCCAAGACCTGGGCTTTTTTTTGTCCCCAGCCGGGATTCGAACCCGGGACCTCTCGCATGGTAGTCAGATGCGCTAACCGCTGCGCCACAGAGGTCGTCAATAATAATAGAGCAATCAAACCTACCTGATATCTCCACAGTCTTGTACCTCGGAACTTCGGCCGCATATCCTTTCATACTCTCGCACCCTTCTGTATGCACCACTTTCAGGAAGTCAACCACCTTTAACTTGGGATTGATGTAGACCTGTAAAAGTTTGATCACTATGTAGTTTAGCCATTATAGATTGCTTGTTTAGTTTGATTGTAAGGCTAAGCACGCACTGCGATAAAAAAATCGTTGCGAAAAAATATCGCAACTCTGCGAAAAACAGAAATACACTGCAATCCGCGCACTGCGAAAATTAATTGTTTGCGATTTAAAGTCGCACAATTGCGAAATCGTACCCTATGACGTGGTACCGAGCCCCGCGGCTCTTTTATTTTGTAAATCCCTGTTTCGACGGCCTCCGCTACTTAGCAGTAAAACGTCGTGCGAACGTGCTATATTGGTTCGCGGTTTAAAAATCGCAACGATTGAATTTCGTAGTGCGCGCAATCCCAGAGTGAATCCGTAAAGCAATCTATAATGTGTAGTGCTTACGAAAGTTTTCATTCAAAAATACTTTAACGGTCTCTAAGCTGTAGATCAAAGTGTCCCATCTTGATAAAATGCAAGCCCGTGCAGTTTTTTTTCATTTCAGTAAGCATTGGTTTAAAGCTGCTCTAATTAGAATAAGAATAATAACACAAAGTTTTGTTATTTTCGCATACATCACCACTACAGACATATAGACAAACTCATTAATAATTTGTGTTATGAGTTATGACATTGAAAAGAACCATTAACCATAGTTATGGTAAGCCAATCAACCCCCCAAAAATTCTACAGGTTAATTAATTTTTATTATTTTTGTTTGATATAATAACAACACTTAGAATAACATGTAAAAGCTGCAGTGGCCCCTCTGCTATCAATGCTAATTTAGCTGACTTGCATTACACTTGAGTGCATTTATGTAAAAACTTTATCAAACAATGTTGTAAATATGCCTTCAGTTTTCTATCCCCTATAAAATTTTCATTACGTTTAATGTTATTTTCCTATTTCTGATAACTGAAATATTAACTAATTATTTCTGTTATTTTAATGAAATTATGTCAAGACCCTGAATAAGAGACACTTTTAGGGTTACCAATGTGTTACTTACTCACAGTGTGGGGGACTGCATAGATTCCTCTGCTTTTGATCAATTCTGGAGGTACATTTGATAAATGTTTCTCTGTATATCTGCAAATTAAGAAAATTTTGTTAAGCAATCTTACCCAACAAAGAGATAATGCCTCTGTCTGTGTGGTGTTCTATGTTTCTATATTTCCCAGATATCCCAGTTTGAGACCAGAACTAATATGTTGTATAGATCTAACATATAAAAATCTCATGTTACAGTTTTAACTGTGTTAAAAAATAAAAATAAATAAACTCACGCCCGTTATCCCCGAGGGGGTAGGCAGAGGCACCAATCACTAGAACTGGGCCCACGTTTCGCCGAGTTCATTGTGTTTCTGTGACAATAATAATAAATGTCTTCTTTCTTAACAAACTCCTCTGAGATGTTTGCGAATTTGTAATGGCAACGCTACTTGCTAATAGTGAAGAAAAACATTTGTTTTTTTTTAGTAATACCTCAAAGCTTGCTACGAACAACGGTCCAACTATGAGGCAAGTTTGCAAATGTTATGTTGAATTAAAAAAAGTGAAATTTAGGTACCTCATAACAAATATCCTCCAATTCACACCTATCTGCGGCGCAGCCATCCCGACGCTTCCATGTTTTTCCATCACGTAGTTTAACTTCTGGATTACTTTTCGAACCTCCTCAGACTTTATCTTCTCTAAAGGAACTGGTACCGATATCCTGCGGAGTGTAGGGTCTCCGATTTGCACGACATGTTCATAGGGTGGGGTAACCTTCCCACGGGCTGGAGACAGTCTGGCGTACCAGTTGAGGGATTTGCGAAGAAGTCCCATGGTGCTGGAAGATTCTGAAAGGCGTTGAGGTTATGCAAAGAATTGATGAATATTTTAAGCCAAATACTCATGAAGATGCGTCTTACTTTTTATGAATAAAGTCCATAAACGAATAATTTACCTTTGTTTTCAATATATTTTCATTAGTTTAGAACAAACAGATAAAATTAACCCAATCCGATTCCTTTGGATTTTTGACAACTGCGTTCCGTTTTGTAATATCAAACTTAATTAATTTGGGCTCTTCTGCGTGAAACGGAACGTAACTTACCCTACGTTCCGTAATGCGATGAAATCAATCACAGCGCGAATCCGACCAAATTTAGTAGTTCCAAAGTATCTCGCACGGAGTAGGGTTTTTGTGCCTACTGCACTTATATGGATTCGCGCTGTAATCGATTTTATTGCATTTCGGAATACACCCTTGTGTCAAAACAAACGCCTGTTTATCTAACATTCAAAAGTGGCTTTTGCTCCCTTCCAATATGATTCATATTCGATTCTCATTGCTCTGTAACTTAACCTAACATTTATTTACAAAGTAAGTGTCTTCAAAGCTATCGGTTTTTTATCAGCACGCCCAATTTCAGGCTCAAAACTCGTTGCTAGGTTGCCTAATCCGGTTTCCACCTTCAGACTGGTAATTAAGTTCTTTGTGAAGCCATAGAAACTGATGTTTCTTGGCGAATGAAAGTGGCCACTGTGTGAATTGAACTTCGTACTTTAGGAATTAATTAAAGGTATGTACATATGGAAACACAGCAAAAATATTTTCACACGGTATCGTTGCAGAGCAGGGTGTAAAACTTGGTAAAAACAAATTGTAGAACAAAGTTTTTCTTACCTTTTTCAAACTACTTGCAAAGTTATAAAGTTTAAGATGATTCAAAGCAACTACAAATATTAACCTCCACTTTTAACTTTCTAGATGTTGAAACTAGGTATAAACCTGAGCCGGAGCACTACTGTAGCCCTGAAACGCATGATGTCTTCTCAAGAGGCCGATGTTCTTTTCGAGTCCATCAACAATGCAGGAGTCGCCACTCTGAACCGGCCTAAAGCCTTGAATACCCTCAACACTTCCATGGTCCTCAAGCTACTTCCTCAACTACAGGTTTTTACCTTTCTTTATTTAATACTTTGGATAGAACCAGTGTAATAGAATAGGTACCCATTGTGTAAAGGTAAGGGTGCCTTGTGACTCAAATTTTTTTTTTGTCGTAGCCTCTATTATTGTGTCCCACTGCTGGGCAGAGGGCTCCCCCAGTACAGTCCAGAGTTTTCAGTCCTGTGCCACCTCAAAAAATCTAATCAAATACCAAATAAAAAATTCAAATAAATCTTGATATATTTAAGTAGAAGGAACTTAATTCAAAACCCAAGAAAATTATGTTGTACTCCAATATAGATTTTTCTTATAAATCATTCATCATCCTCAGCCCACTGCTCGTTACTGCTAGTGCTGGGTATAGACCCTGTTCCCCACATGCCATGCCAACTATCATGGTTCCTAACCACTTAAATCCACAATATTGTCTATCATTGTCAATATTGGATTTAATTTAGTGGATTGCAATATCCACAGGAATGGGAGAAGAGCAAATCTCTGGTAATCATTAAAGGGTCAGGAGAGAAAGCCTTCTGCGCCGGTGGAGATGTTAAATCAGCCATAGACAAAGAGAAGGGACCAATCTTCTTCTACAATGAATATAACCTGAACAAACTCATCGGCAACTACAAAATCCCTTACATCGCTTTCGTGAATGGCATTACAATGGGAGGCGGGATGGGCCTGTCTGTCCATGGGACGTATTCAATAGCCACAGAGAAGACGTTAATAGCCATGCCGGAGACAAAAATAGGGTTGTTCCCTGATGTTGGAGGGTCTTACTTCCTGCCAAGGCTGCAGGTTAATTTGGGACTTTATTTGGGATTGACTGGTAAGTTGGCATTTATTTTTTATGTAATGTTGACTTAAGCACCTTTATTACTACAATACTATTAGTACAACGCTGCGGACTTAATACTATTAGCATTTTCTACCAGTCAACCGCAGGAAGTAAAGGAAGGAGTTGGCAGGTGTGCAAATGCAGTCCTTTACTGGATAAGTCATAACATACAACCAACATAGGGCAATTCAATGGTATTGGCTGTCAATTTGGCCCAAATCAATGGCGACACACTAAATAATTTCCATCAAGTTAGCTCTCATGTAGAGTGGGCTTTATTTCGGTCCTATCCTTAGCATATACTTTACTGACGATATTAAAGTTACGCAATTGATATTATGATTATTTATTACATACATATTATCTTAGGCATTCGTGAATTCTTATCAGAATACCTACGTTTTTGATAAGGCCTATGTGTATTTGTGTATGTAGTATGTAAACAAACTGTGCGGTCGGAATTCATGCGTGAGGAATGGGAATTCAATTATAATCGAAATTCAATGCTATTTTTATAAGCTATGCCGAGAAAAAATTGCAGAAACTAACAGTTGGTTCTCTTTGCTCATATCAAAATAGTCGAGTTGGGTACCTACCAACCCCTCACGGATTTTCCATTCATAATGTTACGCAATAATAGATGTATCTACTTCCTATATTATCACACACACACACACACACACACACACACACACACACACACCCTCACACCCTCACACATACACACACACACACACACACACACACACACACACACACACACACACACACACTTACACTCACACACACACACACACACACACTCACACACACACACACACACACACACACACACGTCTATATTATTACTGGTCAGCAGTAAAGAGTAATCTATCTGTATCTAACATTAGCATTTTATATACATTGACATTCAACAAGCAGAATGTAAATTCTTTACGTTGAAATAAATTTCTGATTTCTGATATCCTGAGTTCATTATTAGGTACTGTCCAAATATGACAGTGTAACGAAATGTTCACCCCAAGCAAGCACCCCAAACTAGACAGTAGACGCAACTATACACCCTGACTCGCACTTCACCAGGTGACCGTCTCAAGGGCAAAGACGTAGTGAAAGCCGGCGTGGCGACCCACTTCGTCCCCTCGTCCCGCCTCTACGAACTGGAGAAGCTTCTCTCGCGCTGCGTCAACGGCAGCGAGATCAGCGCCCTGGTGAACAAGTTCAGCGAGCCCTGCGAAGACTTCTCCCTGGCGCCGCATATCAAACACATCAACTACTGCTTCGCGGCCGCCTCCATTGAAGAGATACTGGAGAGGCTGCAGAAGGTCGACAATGACTGGGCGAGGAAGACTCTCGAGGTGCGTGGAAGTTTTGACGGTCTTGTTGGTTTAGCCTCACTTTTGTTTTTTTTTTTTTACTCTCCTTACATACCCCTGATTTATTTATTCAGGGACCTTGAATAATGTACACTATGTACAATATTAATTTCAATAAATAAATTAGTATAAAATAGACCAATTTTTAAAACGATGATTAATAGATTAGATTAGTTAGCCTCACTTTTGATTGCCTTCCAAGGTCACGGGTTCGATTACCCCTGGAGGCCGCCTTACATTTGTTTGGTTACCATATCACATGGTGTTTTCATCATCATCATCAACCCATTATGTCCCCACCAAGGGGCACGGGTCTCTTCCCTGAGGAAGGTATAGGCCATACTTGGTGTCCTAGGGGACGTTATTATTTCGACGACCTCTGTGGCGCAGCGGTCGCGCAACTGCCTACCATGCGAAAGGTCCCGGGTTCGAATCGCGGCTGGGGACAAAAAAAAGACCAGGGGTTGAATGTTTACATGTTTGTGATGTCGCTGTTTCTGGTTCCCACATCTAATGTTGAGCCAGAAGCAATGTATGTAAATGTTTATGTTTATTATTGTATTAGGCTTATGGTTGGATTCAATCTCGATTGTCACGGTCAGTTCCTATTGAGTCCCGCGCCGGTCTACCGGTATCACGTTTGATTAGCTCAATTTTAGTTCTTGAGGGGTCTTGAGTTCAATTTTACTAGGGACATTAAAATTTATAAATGACCTCGATTAAAGAGCCATTGAAACTCTTAATTTTAGTATCACCGTTTTAGTGCGCATACTCCTCCGAAACAGCTCGACCGATTTTGGTGAAATTTTATATTTATATTCGGTAGGTCTGAGAATCGCTCGTAGCCTGGGCTGCCTGAGTAATCTTAAACGATCACTAAGGTTAAGAAACATACGGCGCGTCCGTGGATCCGAGCGGGAGCGGAGTGCCGGCTGCCGTTGATAGATGGCAGTCGTTAAGCCAAGTCAGAGGCCTTAGGGCGGCTTGAAAACTTCTGACAGTAAGACCAGCCACTAGTCTTACAAGCCTCCACCCATCCGGACTGGGCCCCCGTGGTGGAGTATGGCCTATACCTTCCTCAGGGAAGAGACCCGTGCCCCTTGGTGGGGACATAATGGGTTGATGATGAGGTCTGAGAATAGGTTATCTATTTTTCATACCCCTATCTGGCAACACAACGTTTGCCAGTCAGCTGGTAAATAAATAAAGTCTTAAGCCCACCTACCCCTACCTACCACACAGACGATATCGTCGATGTGCCCGGGCAGCCTGAAGATAACCCTGCGCGCGCTGCAACGGGGCGCCCAGCTGGATTTGGGTCACTGCCTCCGCATGGAGTACCGGCTGGCCGTGCGGGCTACGCAGAACCACGACTTCCCTGAAGGTAGGAAGGGCCTTTCTCCACTGCTCCGGTCCGGCAAACCTTAATTACCGATCCGATTTAGAAACAGAATCAGAATCAGAATCAGAAATTTATTTCAACGTAAAGAATTTACATTCTGCTTGTTGAATGTCAATGTACATACAGTTATGTATAATGTTAGCCGCTGCCTTGGGGCCGTCTGTAGTGGAGAAAAAGGCAGCGAAAAAAAAACTCCACTCTGACCATCTTTTCTCAAATCCACTTAAAGCTAATACAAATAAAACTTACAAAACAATATCTCGGATGTGTTGAACACTAGACACATTTATCCTCTGATTAAATTTAATATTAAAGTACTATTTAAAGCCATACGTCCATGTCTTAACAGACAAGAATACTAATAAGCTTCTCCACTGCTCCGGCGTCCAGTTATTAACTGTCCGATAATTTGCTAGATCGGAACGGTATTTCACCGGTGATCGACGTACAAAGACAATACACGTTTTTGCACCGCGCATACAACCCAAACAGGTTCCCATAGTATTTTATTTACATTAAATATTACGAAAAACCGAGGAATTTTAATAAACCACTGCGTTACGTCCATTGCCGATTATAGTCGGATGAAGTGGAAAAGCATAATCCGGCATCCGATATTTTTCTCATGGCTGATCTCCGGTTCCGTCACCGTACCGGAGCAGTGGAGAAAAGGCCTTACGACATCTAGTAGGATTTTTTGTTGCGCCGCCGCAACGCGTCGCGTCGTGTCGTCGTCGCGACGCGTTGCGGCGGCGGTGCGGCGGCGGTGCGGCGGCGGTGCGGCGGCGGTGCGGCGGCGCACTCTGGCCCTTTTTCGCCATCTACGCGCGCAAAAGTAATGAAATATGATGCGTCTGATTCATAAAATTACTTTTGTTTTGGATACCTGGATACCTATTACGCAAGTAGACAGTGCAAAGTAACAACCTCTGTATATCATACATGCGTAACCGAACTCCAAACACGAAACTTGTAGTACGCGACCGCGCCCCGCAAAATCACTCAGTTGGCGAGCTCTGTTACGAGTGAGCGTACAATTATTTCGGTAAAATACTGATAGGTTGTTGATCTAAATCTAAGGCGCACAGGTACCTATTATTGATTTCCCTATATAATTTTTGTTTTTATATTTGCATGAAAAGGTACATTAACCTCAGAAGTAACTGCTAATGTTAAAGAGAAATAAATTCGTATTTTGCATTTGTTGGACCAGAACTATTGTGATTGGTGGTCATTGGTTACTTAACT
Organism: Yponomeuta plumbellus; assembly: GCA_947310845.1. Lineage (NCBI taxonomy): Eukaryota > Metazoa > Arthropoda > Insecta > Lepidoptera > Yponomeutidae > Yponomeuta > Yponomeuta plumbellus. The sequence goes on along the minus strand of OX371197.1, from coordinate 23,536,289 downwards.
ATTATTAGTGGGTAGAACTATAAAGTAGGTGTACATTTTTTTTTTAATCTTCTTTATCTGCTAATAGCAGAATAGGCAAAGGACTTTCGTCCGTGCAGCCAGAAGTAGGTGTACAAAAAAAGTAATTATAGCTGCCAGTTTCTGCCGTAACTTTTTATTTTATTTTTTATGCCTGGCAAAAGGTGCAAAACGAATCGACCTTTTTTTATGTGTGGAAAAATGAAAGTAATTTTGTAAATACAAATACAAATACAGTCCGTTAGCTTTTAGAATATACCGATTTAACCGATAATAACCGATTATATTGCAATGAGTTAAGATTTATTTTGTACTAGCTTTCGCCCGTGACTCCGTCCGCGTGGACTTTAGTTTAAAATTTTGCAACCCCGTTCACTCCCTCAGGGTTAAATTTAGAAAAAATGGTGAAACACGTGTTCAATCAATTGTGTTGAAGAGTATTTATTTCAAGTTTCAAGAAAATCAGACAACATTTTTTATACCTCCCATACAAATTTTGGCAACCCTTTTCGCCCCCTTAGGGGTTGAATTTAAAAAAATCCGTTCTTATTCCTTGCCTACATTATATATAGATCCTCTGTGCAAAATTTCAGCTTCCTAGGTCAAACGGATTGGCTGGGCGTTGATGAGTGAGTCAGTCAGTCAGGACTTTGAATTTTATATATATAGATTGTTATTTATAACTTTACATAACTTTTCAAAATAGTGAAGAAAAGTTTTATACAGAACAGCAAGTAGTATTGCAACTCGCGAAAACCGAAGCCTATTCTAGAGCCCGAGGTATATTCTAAAAGCTAACAGACTGTACAAAATATAAAAAAAAAATATTGAAAAGAAAAAACATCACAAAAAACAAATAATTATAATCATGCCTGTATGTTATGTTATGTTTCAGAAATCTCAGTTTAGACATGTTAATTTTTAATTAGAAAAAAAAGCCATGTTCTCTAGTTTTACTTCTTGGCCAAAAAAGTCTAGTGTTAATTTTCTTCTTAAATCACATACAAATTAACAACTTAAACATGAAAAATAGTTTTACGCGCATAGATGGTGAAAAAGGACCATAGTGCGGCGGTGCGGCGGCGGTGCGGCGGCGGTGCGGCGGCGGAGCGGTTTCGGTGCCCCATTTTACATAGAAATATCTGTGGTAGGGTAGTCACTCGATGCGCTGCGGCGCCGCACCGGATTTGCAACCACCGAGACGAGGCGGGAAGGGGTGTATGCGTTGCGACTTCGGAGTGGCACCGCTCAGCTGATTATATTCTCTGTGCCGCTCAGTTGTTTATGCGTCACAAGGAAGGGCACAAATTCGCTCGTTTCGATTCGTTTTTCTTAGTTTTTTGTTTATTATGATTGAGGTTTTAAAAATGACCACTTCTTCTCAACTCCCCAGACCCCATCGACACTGGTATAGTTCCGACGTATTAGGTCCAGTTTTGGGCCTCGAATCTTTTAGTGCGTTACAGTTCAATTACAGTGGGATGGTCGGGTCACGTCACATTTTTTTTTTATTTCAATTACGCGTAGAAACTACGAATACGCGCGTATTACTTGGAGCGGCAATGGAATGAAGTCGACGCAGTCATGCAGGTTACACTGATCACTAGTGATCACCTTCACACAGCTCTGTCACTCTGAAAGATCGTGGATACGTGGAAATATACGCAGACCATGGGCCATTACGAGACCATGATGACCATTATTTTTACGTCATCTCTTTCCCACAGGTGTGCGAGCCCTGCTGATAGACAAGGACAACAAGCCGCAGTGGAACCCAAAAACGCTGGCTGACGTCACGGATGACTACGTGGAAAGCTTCTTCACGAAACTCCCCGAGGATCAGGAGCTGAAGTTCTTTGTTGACTCTAAACTTTAAATCGGGGGTCATTCAAATGACAAAGGCGGATCGACGGCTTGCGACCGCGAAATCTTGTGAGTGACGCCACAGCGGTATGCAACACTCGCCAGCGTCGGTTGTACGACGACGCTAGTCGCGCGTTTTAATTGTGAAGCTGGGATCCCACGGTTCGCGATTTTGCGGTGCGGATCACGCACCACAGACAACCACGCACGGCCATGCACCGCGCACTAGCACGCACAAGACCCTCTGAAATGCGCGTGGGCATCCACGGCCTAATAATTAGTGTCTCCGCTATCACGGACGATACCATTCCCACGGTGCGTCGGTGCGGGCTGGTGCGCGTCTGTCTGCAGAATCGCGCACAGTGGGATCCCAACTTTAAAATACCCGCCTTTTTTTATTACATTCTGACGTTTCAGGGACGTCGCAATACGTAGCCTAGGTAGTAGGTAGTACGACGACGCGAGTCGCGCGCCACAACGTCAAAAGTCGCGACTTTTCAGTACATTAAGGCCGACTTGCACCACCGACTAAAATCCATTTAACTTTTAGTTAAACAGAATTTTGACAGTTTCGCCATACACTATCTGTCAAAATTCTATTTAATTTAACGCTATATGGATTTTAGTCGGTGGTGCAAGTCGGCCTAACTGTCAAATTCTGACGTTTTGGCGCCACAAAACGCGTGACTCGCGCGCGTCATCGTACTACCTATGCAGCAAAGGTAGTACTCGTATGAGGACGCGAGTCGCGCGCGACAACGTCAAAAGTCGCGACTTTCCAGTACATTAACTGTCAAATTCTCGTGACTTTTGACGTTGTCGCGCGCGACTTACGTCCTCATACTACCTTTGCTACTCTCAGAATAAGTCCTTATTCTGAGGTTCTACCAATAATTGGTAGACTTTTTGTTCTACTTACAATCAAAGTTTACTATGACATTTTGACGTACATTGCGTGGTCTTCCTACTTGTTAATCTGTAGCTAAGACACAGAGAGGTTTGTCTGTACTTGTACCACAGACTTGTACTGTAGGTTAATCGACTTCGCAATGTGCATCGCATTGTCATAGTAAACAGTAAACCATACAGGGTTACCCTATAAAATGGGCAATTCTCGAAACTCGTGAATTGTAGTTTGTCATAGAGAAGATAAGAATATTCATTATTGTACCTACACCGGAAAAAGCAGCAAACATAAAATATTTACCAAAGGCATAGTACAATTGGCGGCCAAAAGAAATTTCTTCCAGACAACATTATGATGGAAAGTTCCTGTAGTAGAACAACGGTTGTTCTATGACTTTTGTAGTTAGGTAATATTTATTTTTTAAGGTCTTTTTTATGTTTTCTTCTTGTTTTTCTGTATTTTAGTGACGCCGGTAGAATGCACACCGGTTTAAAATAAACAATAAGAATGCTATATATGTATGTATGTGTTAAGCATTCAAAAGACATTATGTACCTATAACAATTATTTACCGAAGAAGAAGAGAAGAATATTGTAATAAAATTTAATAACAGTTGTTGCAAAACACAAACTCTAGATTGATAAAAGTAATTAGGATGTCTCAGTACTTTATTCTACTGAGATACCTTATAATGTTTGTCTCGATGTGCCTTGTATTTTTATATTGAATTTAGTGCTAGGAAGAAAATGTTGACTATTGTTCAAAACAAAGTGTATAAAAATGCATTTATAACAAAGGTTCTTGCGTTTTCTTTGAATCCGTTCCGTGCCGAAGCGGCAGACGACGTGATCCCTGATCCTATGACTGCTACGTTTTCTTGTCTGTCTTTCTGACCTACAAAAGGCTTATTCTCTCCGCAGGAGATATCAAATTGAAAATATGAATACCTATGTGAAATTAGAATTGACCAATAACATATATGAAGATATAAAGGTAAATGCGTAATAAATAAAAGACCGTACATTTTATGTACAGCTTGTCCAGAAGGAGTAGAAATTAAAGAGTACGGTTTTGCTCAGACTTTTTATCTGTGTTTGTCAATAGCTTGCGCTTACAAGCATTATGTAAATTAAAAACTTAAGCTATTACATAAAATAAGGTATTGTACTTCAATAAATATTGTACAGTCTGTCAAGAAAATGTAGAAATTAAAGAGTACGGTTTTGCTCAGACTTTTTGACTGTGTTTGTTAATAGCTTGCACTTGCAAGCATGATATAAATTAAAAACTTGAGCTTTTCCATAAATTCAGGGATAGTGTTTCAATAAATACAGCAAATGTTTAGATTTTTCAATAAAACAAAAAGTAAACTTTCACTACCGGTTTCTTGTATTTCGTGACAAAATGTAAACGTTTTGACTTCTCAATAAAACAATTAGTAAACTTTCACTTCCGGTTTCTAGTGTTTTTGGACAAACTACGAAAATAAATAAATGGAGAGGGTACATATCCCAAACGTCCATGGGGTATCTATCCCTGCATATTTATTTTTAGAGTATTTTTATCAACTCAACTAGTCTGTGCGAACTTGCGAATAGGGATGCGACTTTGTATGTACATATGAAATCGATTTTTAATTAATCGATGGTTTTTTTTAGCAAAAAATTGATAAATAATTAATTAATTATTCTTAAAAACAAATCAATTTTTTTATATAATCGATTATTTTCTAATTTTTTATTTAATTTCAAAATAATCGCCATAAATATTTTATTTATCATGGTTTTATAAATTAAAAATAAACAACAGAAATAATAAACACAAATTAAAGTTTTAAAATAATCAACATTGAAATTAATGTGATTTTATCTTTCAAAATAAATTAACAAAATTGAACTATTCAAATAAAAACAAACTTGCAATCCGTAGGCAAGGAGTTGGGGATTAACAGATTAGGGGCCATCCAAAATATCCTTTAAATATCACAGAAGGGCTGCCATCCTAGACGCACAGATGGAGTTAATGTAATATTATCTCCATGGAGATAGTATTCTTTGATAGTTCGCGCTCCGGGTTATAAGAGACCAGACTTAATGTCGGGGGGTGGTACCACAGACGATATAGTGATAGTGGTACATGAAATATCGTCGATAATTATTTTTTATTATAAAAACTCGATTATTAATCGATTATTTGTAATATTAAAATCGCGTATAAAAAAGGATTTTAACTTTTTAAAAAGATCGATTTTCATCGATTGTTTCCATAATCGATTCTTTTTTTACAACTCTATTTGCGAAGTATCGTTCGTAGCTCTTTTTAATCTGTGGTGTGTGTGTTTTTGTGATTGATATCGTGGTAAAACTTGAATTTTAATTGAATTTTAAAAGCAATATTGTCTTGTAACCTTACCTTGCTAATCAGTGTAATAATAGTACAAAACCTGCGACCTGCCCAATTTTTAGGTTAATATATTCTGAATTAAACAAAATTAAATGATGTTTCAAGGTCTAGGACCTGAACCGACCTTTTTGAATTCTGGGTGAGTAGAAAGAAACCTTTTACTATTAATATAAGAAGGGTTGTGGATTCTTTTTTAAATGTTCAAAAAGCTAAACTGATAGTATGACAAGTTTTTATAATCTAACCAGTATCCTTTGCCTGTCTCATAAAAGGTGAAATGAAAAAAACGTAAACGTAAAAAAATCCATGTTATGGTTTGTAGATCAAAGATTATACGCACATACAAGCGGAGGCCCCCAGAGTGTCAGCAGATCGAGGGAGTGGGTGAGCGCTGCCGTCTCTGCTTGGGCAGACAGCCCACTGTGCCCATATTCGGAGCCAATGACTCCCGCTCTTCATTGGCGACTAGGATTATGATGTGCGTCGGCCTAGAGGTAACTTACTATGTTTGTGTTATTTTTTTAATGTGTTTTTTAGATGGTTTAGGCTGTCTACCTTCCAGCTGTGATGACATTGAGAGCTGGAGAGTCAGCCCAAATAGCCTTTAGTGAGATTACCCAAGATAAGCCAATGGATGATGATGTTTGTGACATCACTGTTTCTGGTTCCCACGACACAGGGTATCCTAGTTTGGGGCTAGAAGCTATTTATGTGCATGTATGTAAATGTTATGTTATGTTAACTAAATTATAGGCAGGTGATCTTTTTCTTCTTCTGTTAAATGCATAAGGGGCCATTCAAGTATTACGTAAGCAAATTTATTACAATTATTCACTCCCCTATCCCCCTTGTCAGCAATTGCATATGCCAATACACTGGCATATTTCTTTTAAAGTATTCTAACTTTTTATTGATTAATGAGCAGCAGTAATTCCTCTACTTGGTTTTAAGCAAGTACCTAAACATATACATTATTTGTGGGAATCCCCGAAAAAGCGTTTCGTTTTCAAGCATAGACAATTGGGCCTAAGCTTGAAAAATGACAATGTGGGTTGCCAATATGTGTAAAAAAGTAAATAACTACCGCTGATGTAATCACCAATAAGCAAAGCAAACCCCTCTATAGTGCTTACGTAATATGTAACAGCCTTTAACTATTCTTTTAACTCACAATTTTAATTCAATTTTTTCACTATGCTTTCTATGGACTTTTATCTTAAAAAATACAAAGACATATTATGTTTATTTAAGAACCAAACATACACTATGCCTTATAATTTAGAAAAGTCTGATTTGTACGAGTGTTCTTTATATTATTGTGCGGCCGCTGGGAGTTTACGATCCTGACACATGTCTGTTTCATATGACTAGTGATGGGAGAAAAGCAATGTTATCATTCCTTACGTTATTCTTAACTAGCTTTTGCTACTGACTCACGATTAAGTAGTTTTGTTTTTTAGACGACCTTCACTCAGTCATCTCTTGTGCCATTTTCGCAGGCATTTTAGAAGGGTCATCATCTTTTGTGCCGAATGGCGGTGAAGTGTTGTGGCGAGCTGTGCGACCTTTTATTTGGGCCCAGATCAGCTCAATCGCTTTGTACGGCAGTGGTACGGAGAGATTCTGAGAGAGCGATGAACTTTTTCTAAAGCCTGTTCATCAACTTCGTATCGTTAAAGGTACCGTTATTATTTTGTTATTTTTGGTACGTCACTACAAAAAAATACGGTTGACATAACCTTGTGACAGCTTAGTAAGGATTTTACGCACGAACATTAAATATTGATTTCTTCTTATTTCACATTTAAATCACTGTGCAAAATATAACATTGATTGTAAGTTTACACAATGATATAGTTTCAATGACAATTATTTGCTAGTAGGATAAATAGGACATAAAAATATTTTAATCGAAAATTTAACGCCACTTACGTCGTCCGTTCTAACATGACCTGTCAGGATCGTAAACTCACAGCGGCCGGACGGTACATACATCCAATTTACTGAAATTATTTATGTGTTGTCTATTTCAGATGACTAAAGACATGTACCTACCAAATTCCATATGTGCTGAGTGCTACAAACAAATAGAGAATTGCTATGCCTTTAGGAAAATTTGCGAAGTTGCCTACCAGAAACTCAAGATGCACCTTCAGGCTGTCAAGATGAAGGAAGCCAACGATATAAATGATGAGGCCAAGAAACAAACTATCATATTGACAAAATCTCTAGAAAATGGAGACCAAGACAATTGTATTACAGACGAATTAGAAAATAACTTACAAAGCAGACCCATAGAAAATGTTAAGACAGACTTAGAAAACATAGCTAATGTAGACGATGTAAACAAAGATTATGTTGATATAGTACTTGTGGTAAATGAGAATAATGTCCAATTATTGGATCAGTATGAAATTGAAGAGAGTAGAGTCATGGAGTTGTGTGGTACTACTGGGGAACAAAATGTTTTAAAGGTATGCTCGGAAATATTATATATAGATATATTATATATGATTATATTGAATACAGAATTCACTATCAGTCCTCTTAATCACAATTTATTTTCTTCCAGTTAAGTAGTCAACCTTTAGAGCAAGCTATTACAAACAATGGAGAGTTTGCTAAAGAAACATCACCTATAGGCTTTAAAATTAAAACAGAAGTTCCACCGCCTCCAAAGCTTTTACACATACAGGTAAGTAAAGTAAACTAGTAAAACAAGAAAACCAAAAAAACCCTTTAAAGAAATCTTTTCATACACACATACATAGGCTCGCACCTGTATCCCAGAGGAGTTGGCAGACCAGGAATTGCCTTCCTTTTTGTTTAAATTTCTTATTCCATTATATTTGTAGCTGACAATTTATCGACCTTTTAGCAGGAAGCCACAGAAATTACAGAGCTGACAATAGAAGATACCATAGTGGGACCTTCAGATTTTTCCGTACAAGACAGTATATCAACATTCATAACCACAGAGCTGATAGATTCGGAAATGCTGACAGTGCAGGGTGGAGACAAACTAGTGATGAATGAGGATATCAACATGGTATTAGAGCTGATGGCTCGGGACGGCTCCCTGGTCACTTTGAGCTTGGCAGAAGAGGATGAACAGGTAATATGCAAAATTAACATCAACATTTAACATTTACATACAGGCCCATACATTGCTTCTGGCCCCACACTAGGATAGCCTGTGTCGTGGGAACCAGAAACAGCGACGTCACAAACACGTAAACATCCAAGACCAGGGTTTTTTTTTGTAGTCAGATGCGCTAACCGCTGCGCCACAGAAGTCAAGATTACAAAATTACTTCTACGAGAGAAGACTTGGAAACAAGAAGAAGACAAGCCAGCAACTAACATTATTATGTACATTGACATTCAACAAACAGAATGTAAATTCTTTATGTTGAAATAAATTTCTGATCTCGGATTTCTTGCGTCGTGCAGTGACACGGATATCTTTACGGACCTCCTTATTGCTTCTACTTTCTTCTTCAGCATTTGTTTTTCCATTAAAGGACGAAAGCCTACTATTTACGATTATAATAACTCCCACACAACACCATAACTTACCTGGTCCCAAACAAGGATACCCTGTGCTATGGAACATCGAAAAACACCGAGACTGAGGCCATTTGTACAAATGTACGGCGGATCCTGTGGGAACCCACGATCTCTTTCTTGGTAGGTAAGCGCCCACGGCTTCGAAGAACGCATTACAACGTACATAACGTTTTAAGAGTCTACTCACGATTGTCTATTGTTTAACTTCATTCCCGTTTCCGCAGCTTTGCGTCACGGATAGATTGTTTTTGCGAGTAAGGAGGTCTATCCTCACTACTATGAGTGACGGTATTGCCACAGAATACAATATAATAGTACAGGTACAGAAGATTCACCCCGCAAAATCAATTAAAGAAAAAGGGACTCTAGCAGCGATACAATTAGGTGCAATTCAGATCGCACGGCGCTAAAAAAGCTACGTTATATTCGCCTACATGTTGCCTCTCTTTCGACCGCGTAACTCTTACCTCTTCTGGCGCTTGAAGTCCTACCTATTTGCCACGCGCCGGAGTGGTCGCCGTGTACTTGTACTTACGCGTTCGATACCGACTCGCGTAGTGAAACAGGCCTGGTATTGCGTAACCACATTCCTGGCGCGGACGGATGTTCCCCAAGCACGGATCTTTCCATTGCTCCTTAAAAGTTGCGTTATGATCTTGAAAAGGCAATTAAACCCATTGTCATGCTGCCGATCGGCCCATCAAAGATTTCGCAGCTTAAACAATGAGCTTCTATTTTATATCCTTGATTTTTACAAAGAAAACTCTGGCCTGTGATAAAACTGGAACCACTCGTTTCAGGATGAGCTCGCGCAGTCTAAAGATCCCCCGGTGATCTACGAGAGTGACACCAAGACCGCCGCTGCGGGTTTCCTCACGATAAAGCGCGATAGTGACAAGTCTAAGCGCAAAGCGAAGTCTAATCAGTGAGTATGATTTATATTTTAGATCATTTTTTAACATTGTGTAACTTAACTTGATGGTTCAGTTAATTCAACAAATTCAACGAAATTGTCCTTCCGTTTCCCTTCCAAAGGCCAGATAAAACAATCAAAATGTGATGTCGGAATCAAAGTTTTCACGAATCAATATTTTTTTCCTTTCTCTTTTATCTTATGCGACTATCTGTTTACACCAATGGGTCATTTGGTTGTCGGTTCAATGACATGTCCATAAGAGAAAATGCTTACAGTAACCTATGTTGCTGTCGAATCTACGATTATGTGCAGTCATTACGAAAGTTTTATTTTGCAATCGAAAACTACCTATCAAAGACTAGCAGGTGATAGTAACACCGAAATCCATCCACTTAGACCGAAAAGAACAAGAACGAAAAGGGTTGCCCATTTGGAAGATTACAATTCTGTAGTTTATTTTATTACTTAAAACAAAAAAATGTTACGTAACGCCTTGGTCAAATAAGCCCCTGCCGCCCTTGTAACGCACCGTAACGTTTTAGAATAGAATAGAATAGAATAGAGAATCTTTATTTGGTACTTATACAGTTTTTAAATAAAGTGGAAAATTAATGTAACTTAAAATAATATAACACTACCAAAAAGGTTTCCGCTCAGCTTTTTTACAAGACCTCCCATCCCCCCGAATTGGGTATTTGACAGAATGTCAAATGAGATACTTTTAAAACGGAATTTTGTATGAAAATACTTGCTTGTGACGTCACATTTCAGAGCACTCTTTTTATGCTTTATCTATTTAAAAATTGTAATAGCTAGTAAATGATGAAAAGAAATACATTTTCCGAAATATTTTGTAGTTTTTGTTTTAATCGAGCATCTAAAATAATTTATTGTTGATAGTGTCAAAAACCGTAATAGCGTGTTACAAAATGTCTTGGAAAATTTGTTAAAAAGTATGGCGCCTATGAAACTTACGACTGTTATAGAAAGTCCGATAACGAACAAGTAATACAAACACAATTTTAAACTCTATTCCTTTGTATTACATATTAAACCAGCGCAAAACCTACACCATATCGGATGCGCGCGGATCCGCGCTTAGGCAGTCTAGTACTACCGCGCGTATCCGCGCTTTGGAATGCCAAAGGTTAATCGAGCATCTAAAATAATTTATTGTTGATAGTGTCAAATACCGTATTGCGTTACGTAATAAGTTACGTAACGCTTCTGTAGTGAAAAGTGACAGTCAAAAAGATGCTCTGATTTTTGTCGCTTTTATTTTTCATCCGCGACTGCAAAACTCCATCCTATTACATTTTTAAGCCACTTTAACCCTTTATAGGGCTCTGTCCAAAATATGGCCGCCATAAATTGGACCTTATCTCTTTGAAATAAAATCCAAAACCAATGAAAAATTTATTTAAGCACTGCTTGTTAAAGGGTTAAAAAAGGAGGATTAATTCTATTCCATTTTGTATTCTAATTTTTACCGCCCTACATCCACTACAATTTATTGATTAAATACTACGTTTTATTTCATTAGACTACGTTGGTACTGTAACTAATGTCCGAGTTACACGAGATAGTGGAAACGGTTTTAGGCGGCTGACGTGCGGCGTCTGCGGGCGGCAGTTCGCGCAGCGCGGGGCGCTGGAGCGGCACCGCAGCGTGCACACGGGCGCGCGGCCGCACCGCTGCCGCCACTGCGGCCGGGGCTTCGCCCAGCGCAGCGTCTGCACGCGCCACGAGCTCACCCACGCAGGTACAGTTGGGTATTTGACAGGATGTCAAATGAGTTACTTTTAAAACGGAATTTCGTATGAAAATATTTGCTTGTGACGTCACATTTCGGAGCACTCTTTGTATGTTTCATGTATTTAAAAATAGTGATAACCAGTAAATTATTAAAAGAAATACAAAAACAGGCCACTGCGGCCGGGGCTTCGCCCAGCGCAGCGTCTGCACGCGCCACGAGCTCACCCACGCAGGTACAGTTGGGTATTTGACAGGATGTCAAATGAGTTACTTTTAAAACGGAATTTCGTATGAAAATATTTGCTTGTGACGTCACATTTCAGAGCACTCTTTGTATGTTTCATGTATTTAAAAATAGTAATGACCAGTAAATTATTAAAAGAAATACAAAAACAGGCCACTGCGGCCGGGGCTTCGCCCAGCGCAGCGTCTGCACGCGCCACGAGCTCACCCACGCAGGTACAGTTGGGTATTTGACAGGATGTCAAATGAGTTACTTTTAAAACGGAATTTCGTATGAAAATATTTGCTTGTGACGTCACATTTCAGAGCACTCTTTGTATGTTTCATGTATTTAAAAATAGTAATGACCAGTAAATTATTAAAAGAAATACAAAAACAGGCCACTGCGGCCGGGGCTTCGCCCAGCGCAGCGTCTGCACGCGCCACGAGCTCACCCACGCAGGTACAGTTGGGTATTTGACAGGATGTCAAATGAGTTACTTTTAAAACGGAATTTCGTATGAAAATATTTGCTTGTGACGTCACATTTCGGAGCACTCTTTGTATGTTTCATGTATTTAAAAATAGTGATAACCAGTAAATTATTAAAAGAAATACAAAAACAGGCCACTGCGGCCGGGGCTTCGCCCAGCGCAGCGTCTGCACGCGCCACGAGCTCACCCACGCAGGTACAATGAGCCGTTTTCAGAAGAAATTGAGATGCTCAATCAAAACGAAAATTACAAAATGATTCGGAAAATGTATTTCTTCTAATAATTTACTGGTCATTACTATTTTTAAATACATGAAACATATAAAGAGTGCTCTGAAATGTGACGTCACAAGCAAATATTTTCATACAAAATTCCGTTTTAAAAGTAACTCATTTGACATCCTGTCAAATACCCAATGAGCCGTTTTCAGAACTAAAAATAAATAAATATTACGGCTGCCAAAAGAATGCAATTTTGGACCTCAGCCCAATAGCCATGTGTGATACGTCATAAAATAGGTCTCAGCGAGCTGAACAATAGTTACTATGACGCCAACAGCCAAATGTTTGTCCTTTCGGAGTTATATAGTATTGAAAAAAAACTAAAATTTTCAATAAAATTTAGCTCCGAAACGACAAACATTTGGCTGTTGGCGTCATAGTAACTTTTGTTCAGCTCGCTGAGACCTATTTTATGATGTATCACACATGGCTATTGGGCTGAGGTCCAAAATGACATTAATTTGACAGCCGTAATATTTTTTTTTTTTAGCTCTTCTGAAAACGGCTCATTGGGTATTTGACAGGATGTCAAATGAGTTACTTTTAAAACGGAATTTCGTATGAAAATATTTGCTTGTGACGTCACATTTCAGAGCACTCTTTATATGTTTCATGTATTTAAAAATAGTAATAACCAGTAAATTATTAAAAGAAATACATTTTCCGAATCATTTTGTAATTTTCGTTTTGATTGAGCATCTCAAATAATTTATTGTTGATAGTGTCAAATACCGTATTTGTCAAACAAAACTAGAAACCGGAAGTGAAAGTTTACTAATTGTTTTATTGAAAAACCTAAACATTTACTATATTTATTGAAACACATTACCGTAGTTTACGTAAAAGCTCGTAAAAGCACGTAAGAGCTCGGATCGCTCGTAGCCTGGGCTGCCTGAGTGATCTTAAACGATCACTAAGGTTAAGCGACAAGCGGCGCGTTCAGTCCATGGATGGGTTACCGTCTATGACTAACGCTAGTGGCATTTTTCCGAGCGATTCCGTGCTTCGCAAGGCACGTTAAGCAGTTGGTGCCGGCTGCCGTCGATAGATGGCAGTCGTTAAGCCAAGTCAGAGGCCGTAGGGCGGCTTGAAAACTTCTGACATAAGACCAGCCACTAGTCTTACAAGCCTCCACCAATCCGGACTTGGCCCCCGTGGTGGAGTATGGCCTATACCTTCCTCAGGGAAGAGACCCGTGCCCCTCGGTGGGGACATGATGGGTTGATGATGATGATGACGTAAAAGCTCAAGTTTATAATTTATATAATGTTTTTAAGTGCAAGCTATTAACAAATGCAGACAAAAAGTTCGAGCAAAACCGTACTCTTTTATGTCTACATTTTCTTGACAGATTGTACATAGTCCGTTTTTTAATTCGATCCAAAAAAAAATGACGCGGTTACAAATTACAGTGTAGGTTTACTCGGTAGATTTTTTTTACTGTGAATAGAAGACTCGTGTGACCAAAATAGCTTATCACATCTAAAACTTTAAAGTTTAATTCCTCATAAGAGCAAAGTCTAAAAAAAACACCTACATGCACAAACAATTTTTACTTGGAAGGAAAATGGGGTAATTTGGTTTTTGCGTACTAGCAACATTCACACGTTGGATTGTATTGAGATGTCAACGTGACTGTTTTATTTTTTTGCAATGAACTAAAAAACAGACTAGATAATACAGCTTTTAGAATATACCTCGGCTACTACTACAAAAACCGATTATATTGCAATAAGGTAAGGTTTATTTTGTATTGGTATTTATAACTTTACTTTTTTTTTACGTAGCCTCCATTTTTGTGTCCCACTGCTGGGCAAAGGCCTCCCCCAGTTCAGTCCAAAGTTTTCGGTCCTGGGCCACCTCAGACCACTCCGGCAGGTGTTGGTCGATATCGTCTCTCCAACGTCTCCTAGGCCGGCCTCGACTTCGATGTCCGTCTTGTGGCACCCACTCGGTGGCGAGTCTCGCCCACCTATCCGAGTCCATTCGACTGACATGACCAGCCCAGCTCCACTTTAATTTCGCCGTCTGGACGCCCACGTCGATTATTCGGGTTTTGGTGCGTAATATGGTATTTCGGACACGGTCTACCTTCCTGACGCCCAAAATACTTCGCTCCATTGCTCTCTGGCAAACCTTAAGCCTGGACTTTTGTTGTTTGGTCAACGACCAAGTCTGGGAGCCATAGGTGAGAACGGGCAGGATGCACATGTCGACTAGTTTTCTTTTTAATGAAAGTGGAAGGTTGCCCTTCATGAGATCTTTCATGGACCAGTAGCACTTCCAGGCGTTATCGATACGGCGATCGATTTCTTTGCCCTGCCTGTTTTCGAAGCTTACTAGCTGGCCCAAGTAGATGTACTCGTCGACATAATGTATCTCCCGTCCATCCACCTCAATTTTGCGCTTGCGACTATTAGTCATGACTTGTGTTTTGGACCTATTCATAGAGAGTCCAACCTTAAGGCTTGCCGTATTAAGCTCTTGTAACATTGTTTCAAGCTCAGATGCGCTTGGAGCAAACAAAACAATATCGTCAGTGAAGCGAAGGTTTGTGAGCCTTCTACCACCGATTTCAATGCCCTTTTTCGTCCATAGTTCTGACAGCGTTCTAAATACTTCCTCCAATGTTGAAGTAAATAGTTTTGGAGACAGAGGGTCTCCCTGCTTAACACCCTTTTCTATGATAAAAGACGGTTCATTTGAATGTAACTTAATATTGGCTGTACTATTATTGTATATTAGTTTTATTAAATCTATGTATGTGGGGTTTATGTTTTGGGTAAACTTTACTTTACATAACTTTTCAAAATAGTGAAGAAAAGATTTATACAGAGCAGGAAATAGTATTACACTCGTGTGCTTTCGGCGAAAACCGAAGCCTACCTAGAGCCCGAGGTATATTCTAAGAGCTAACTAAGCCTTCGAGCGGCTTGAAGACTTCTGACAGTTAGACCAGCCACTAGTCTTACTGTAAAACTGGAGGCAGCCGGCACCAGCTGCTTAAAAGCCTCCACCCTGTGGTGGAGTACGGCCTATGCCTTCCTCAGGGAAGAGACCTTTGCCCCTCGGGACATAATGGGTTTGTAATGATGATATTACGGCGGCATAGGGGAAGAAATGAGAATGTCAGAGAAGAAACCTATGTCATATTCTCCCGCCATTTTAGGCATAAACATTTCATGTTATCTATGTGACAATTTGTAAAGTTTTTCTATATGGTTCATCAGCTATTGCGATTCAATTGACAATAAATTATCAATTTCATTCTCCACTATTACTTCATACTTATTTTAAGTTATGATTCTAAGAAAAGAAACTCTATGAATGTGTTTTCTCATTTGATTTGACGTTTGCCAATCTATCACCTAAGCATCGCTGGATAGACGTAATAAAAAGAATTGCGCAATCTCTAAATAATGGATAGCGAGAAATAGCGTCTTGGTTGATAACTTCCCCTGATACCCTGAGCTAATAGTGCACGGTGAACTGAAGCCATTTTTACGTCTCTGTTTAGTTAGTCAAGCGCTAAAGAAGAGTTCGCACTGGGCGAGTAATTTAGTTGAGTAGGTAGCGAGTAATTTAGTGGCTAAACGTGTGCGAACCAGGAAAATTTAGTCGAGTAGTTTAGTGAATGATTTAGTCGAGTCAATCCATTTTACTCTTATTTTTTCGGTCGAGTAGCGCCCTCCACCACGCGTCCGTCCTCACTGGTTCATCGGCTAAACAAGTCCGAACCTGTTGATTAGTCGAGTTCATTAGTGGCCGTAACGACTAAATTACTCGCTACTCGACTAAATTACTAGCCTAGTGCGAACTAGGCTTAACATTCAAGTGGATATTGCCCATAGAATGGATGAATAGCATAGAATGGGCAATATTTATTTATTTAAATATAATGCAGCTGTGTCTAAATATAAGCTAACCGTTCCAGAGACGCGTCCGTTCCCGTGCGGCAGCTGCGGGAAAAGCTTCACACAGCGCGGCGCGCTTCGTATGCACCAGGTATTATGATGATTATGATTTCACTTAGCTTTTTTTCTAATACTTCATTGTCACATTGCACGTATCATTATGATATTAGAATTTTCTGTTTCAATGTATTGATTCTGAAAAGTTGTTCTTCATTATTTCTATCACATTTGACAACCGTATGGCGCTCTCTGTTAATATATTTGTATGCCTACAAGGTCAACACATGCAGAATAACCTCGTGAGGCCCAATGTCCTCAGGTGATCACAAAATCAATTGTTCTTTTCAAGGTCGGGCCTCACGAGGAACATATTTCACATTGTACCACCTTTTCGTTGTTCATCATCATCATCAACAGCCATTTGACGCCCACTGCAGGAAATCAGAAATCAAAAATTTATTTCAACGTAAAGAATTTACATTCTGTTTGTTGAATGTCAATGTACATACACTTATGTATAATGTTAACCGCTGCCTTGGGGCCGTGTGTAGTGGAGAAAAAGGCAGCGAAAAAAAACTCCACTCTGACCTCTTTTCTCAAATCACCTTAAAGCTAATACAAATTAGGTATCAGTGTTCATATACCAAGACATAGGACAGCAGGACATCGGCTTTCCTCATAGTTTTCCAAGCTTCCCGGCGTAGTGCCGCCCGCATCCAGTGACTCCCCGCCACCGTAACCAGGTCGCCAGACCATCTGGTGGGGGCCTGCCCACTTTACGTCTTCCGTCCGCGGTCGCCAGGTCGCAACTGTCATCAGTTCTCCGTGCTATGTTATTTTCGTGTTTAACAAATATCTGTATCTTTACCAGCGCTCGCACCAACCGCCGGGTCAGCGCGCGTTACTGCTACACGCTTGTGCGCTCTGCCCCAAGCTGTTCCTATACGCCTCAGGTGGGTCATTGTAGATAGATAGATAGATAGATAGATAACACTTTATTGCTCAACCATAATACAGAGTTATTGTAATTTCCTTATGTCTAAATGGTACACAATTGGCGGTCTTATCGCTTAGAGCGATCTCTTCCAGACAACCTTTGGATGGAGAGAATTGCAGGAAGAACATAGTCGGTAGGTGTGGATTTTCGGATGTACATAAATAAAAAAAAATAAAAAATCGAAAATATATTGAAAAGTAGCAAGATATAAAGAAGATAAGTAGGTACTTATAAATACGTACCACACGAGTATGTGCTTTATACTATATTATTATTTTTGTTCACCATTTCATTATGTTTGCATGCATGTAAAAATATTATATTCCTAATACCCAGAATGTAGATTATTCACTAAGCTTTGCAATGTAATAAAAAGGAAGAGCGGGGTATCTGTAACACAGGTCTCGACCTAGTACAGAGCCCCAATCATGAGTTTTAAACTGTTACTTCTGCTTACTGAATAAAGATGTTATTATTATTATTATTATACTCTAGGGACTTGTTTCAAATAACTGCAATTTGTGGTTTACTATGAAAATTCAATGTACAATTCTGTGCAATAACAGTTGTTTAATCCACATATTAGCAAGTAGACTCTGTGATAGTTATAAACTACAAATTCTAGCTCTCAAACTCTGCCCAGGCTATGTTCTCAGTTTCGAACTGTTCCTCATGCTTCAGGTGGGTTACAGTACACTACAAGTGTGGTGTGCGCTGTGCTCCAAACTGTCCCTCTACCCCTCAGGTGGATCACACTACACCATACGCAACTATTATTGTTCGCGCTTGTCAATATTACGAGTATGATTAAGTTTACCCAGTAAACATACGCGATTAGATACAGATGTATTGTTGCAGGCCTCAGCCGCCACCTTAAGATGCACGACGGTCTCAAGTTCACGTGCGAGACCTGCGCTCGCACTTTCAACGACAAGAGCTCCCTGCGCCGGCACATGGCCAAACACGCCGACAAGCCCACGTGACCGCCGCTGCGGTCGGAGGAACGCCGTCAATGAAAAACGCTATAAGGAAAAGAAGTTCCGTTGTGTCCTGGCGTGATCACAACCGTCCTAGTCAGACAGACACGAGATTCGTCGTGTTCTGGCGTGATCACATCTGTGCCAGTGCTGCAGATGGACACGCGATTCGTCGTGATCACATCCGTGCTAGTACCGCAGACAGACGCGTGATTCGTCGTGTTCTGGCGTGATCACATCTGTGCCAGAGATGTAGATTGACACGCGATTCATCGTGATCACATCAGTGCTAGTAATGCAGACACGTGATTCGTCGTGTTCTGGCGTGATCACATCTGTGCCAGTGCTGCAGATGGACACGCGATTCGTCGTGATCACATCCGTGCTAGTACCGCAGACAGACGCGTGATTCGTCGTGTTCTGGCGTGATCACATCTGTGCCAGAGATGTAGATTGACACGCGATTCATCGTGATCACATCAGTGCTAGTAATGCAGACAGACACGTGATTCGTCGTGTTCTGGCGTGATCACATCTGTGCCAGAGATGTAGATTGACACGCGATTCATCGTGATCACATCAGTGCTAGTAATGCAAATAGACACGTGATTGGTCGTGTTCTGGTGTGATCACATCCGTGCTAGTGCTTCAGACAGACAGGTATGATCACATTCTGCGGTTTGTGCTGACGTGTACTGACGAGTGATCGTCGTGTACGGCGTAATTGTGTTGTAAAGACACCGCGCCAAGAGATTCTTCGTGTTCTGTCGTGATCACTGAAGTGCTCTGTTCAGTGCACTGCTCACTGAAATTCCACATCAAGGGGCTTTGTCAGTTGGGTCTCACTGTGAGAGCTTGGAAACTCAATGGCTATTAAAATGAGAAGCTGAGATACCTACCTTCAGGTGGCTGTGGCTGTGATGTGCCATAAATGATAAGGCGATGGCGAGATGATGACAAGACGTGTCGAAGGTGAAGAACGAAGTTAAAGTCAGTATTCTTAAGTGACTGAAAGGTAACCGAAAATCAATGAGGTAAAGGTATTCAGACGAATATCTGAGGACCTGCTCCAGATTAGTTAGATATACACTGGCGCGCTATAACACACATTACGAAAGGGAGACAAGATACTGTGACCAAATTTTCAATAAAGATGTAAAAAACGTCATGAAAAGGATGGCCAATCATGCAGGATGGTATGCACAGTATACAAGATGTAAAAAAATCGCCTCGTCAGCGTCATACGGAAACGGGGATTCTACTATCACTGCGGACGACTTTCACTGGAATTAACAACTCGAAATCGCAAAAGGAGAAGCAGTTCTCGATAATAAAATCCCAACTGAAATCTTAACACACAACAATGTATCGAACGAGTATTCTAGACGCGATTTCGAAGTTGATTGATTTTGACTACATCTTATTTAGTGAAGCGAACGAGTAAGTGTCAACATGTCAAAAATTTGGTTTTTCAATATGCCACATATAGAACACTGCATAATATTTAGGAAAGTTATACAAAACGATATGGCTAATAAATGCCAATAAGCAATAAACACAAAAACACTGTTATTACCTGATTTATCCCTCACTCGCAGTTTATTTAACTAAATATTTTATTTTATCATGAAAATACGATGCTTAAGAGATCTATGGCCCAAAAAATACCTAAAATTTCAGTGGTCCTCAAATAAAATCGATCCTACAGCTGCCAAATATGTTCGCAACTAGCAAAGATGTACAGCGCCACCAAGTTATCTGTTCAGGTGGGCAAAATTGTAACTAACTTATATATTGTAAATCCTGTCCCCATTTTTTGTTTTATTTATTCACTTGCTAAGATTTATAGACATATTTTCATTAAAATTGAAAGACGGGTTAAAATATTCTCATTTGTCTAGGTAAATTTCTCAAATGTTACTACTAAATTCTCCACTAGCGCCGCTATCAACTGAACAGATAAGATGGTGGCACTGTAGGACTTTTGTTTAAAGAGTACCTATCTAAACCTATGCGGGTATACGATGCAAGCAAAGCTGCGTGCATGAGCTATTTTGAGTGACATGTAAGTTTGAGAGATGCTGTGTCTTTATTTACCTTTAGTCGTTCGCTTCAGTAAAGAGATTGTAGAACCCCCATTTTCGGGCAGATATTATGTTGTTACACCGTGTAAAATTATTTGAAAATCAATTCTAAACGAAATATTTGACATTATACCTCTCTAGAGTGCTACTGCCTATACGATTTATTAAATACGCTTAGTAAATAATTAAATTATATCCATGAAGTACTTGTGATACCGAGAAATAAAACACGATTAGTATATTTACTTAAACATTTTATTGGAAAAAGTTTCATCCTAGATTGAAAGGCAACATGGTATTGTGTTTTAGAAAATAATGACAAGATAAATAGCTGAATACTGAAGGTCCGGCTTGGGTTTAACTCTGTGTAGTCGTGTAGTGTATGTGTGTAATGTACAGTCGTGGGCGAGGCGCATGGCACTTCGCATCGGCTTCGCTACACGCAACTACGCAATCAAACGATCACTTGACGCCACCGCCCAACTACTATATGGAATGCCTTTTACACTTAAAAATTAAAATTATACACTTCCTCTTAGCATACAATTAAATATGTTAGTAGCTATTTCGAATTATTACTTTCTTTTCTCGTTAAATTTGTTCTTACGATAAGGTGGCGGGCCGCGGGCGGCCGCGCGACGTACAACATATTAATATCAGCAATTTACAGAAACAATAAGTAGAATAACAAACTGAACCGGAAATGATAATAATAACACTTCAAGCTCTAATTTAACTCCTATATCTAAAATATAAATGATTATAAAAATAAATAGGGGGCGTTAAGGCCCCTCCCCTCTCACCCCGTATTCAGACAAGACACTTCGAGCGCGCTTGAGCAATGACGTCACTCGCGATGCTCGAGTGTCACGTGTGCCACACGGAATTCGGGTGTCACTTGTGGCACACAACACTCCGGTGTCGCGTGTGGCACACAACACCGTTGCCTCGCCGCAGCGCAATCAGGCAAACTAGATTTAAAAACATTACTACCACAAATAAAATAACTGATAAACTTTAGAAGCACACAGCACTAAGATTTATGACTCACATTTTCCCAATTCTTATATAAAAATATACATAATATATACGTTAGCGCATAAAATCCATAACATACGTGTGTGTAATAATATACCTAAGTATTATTCAAACGAAATCCCAAGTCTCGACGGAAGTGTGAAAGTGACATTTCAAAACAAAATCAAGACAAAATTATACAAAATTCAATCCAAGAATCCAAATTAAAATGTATATTCGGTTATAGCACATTACGGTCTAAAATAAAATTACTATTAAGTAATAATCAATATTTACATATAGTCTCCATTACGACTACCTCAAGCTCGTAAGCACCGGCTGTGGTTGGACGGCATACTGATGTCACAAACGACTTCACTCAGAATCTACCACTGACCATGAACACTATGTAAGTAGTGCGGACTCTTTCGGGAGTGAATTGACAAACATAGCTCGGTCTAATTATAATATTTCGAGAACTAGCCTCCGACGTTGCAATAAAACATAGATTCTTCAAAACTTAACACGTAATTAAGCTAGAATCAAAACTATTGAATTCGAATTGAACAAAACTGATTTGGCACTCTACTTAGGAAACAAATGCATTGCTAGCGTTAACCGAACGGCGGAAAGCCGAAGGTTGTGTTTCGCACGTTTGTTTGTGTTGGGCACAGCGTCCAGCCGATGTGTGTTCTATGTGTGCTAATACTTATATGCACCGACAAACGACTCTCGCACTTATTCCGAAGGGAATAGACCTAACATGTAACATCCAAGCACATGGCGCTTACCATTTACTTTCAGAACACGACTTGGGGTGACCGGTGTTCATGCTAATACTTTATAGGAAGTCTTTCCAGGGGATTACTCTCAAACCATCGAATTCCTCCGATTTACATGATATGTCTTTTCAATGCAAACAGTAAGTACATTTTTATTAACAAACCACGCGCATCAACTTATTCGGTAGTGGTGTAAAATGTATGTAAAAATGTTATTGTCAAAAAATTGCGATTGACCACGAACCGTTGATAAAGTTGATGATACACGTGGCGTATCGCCCTAAGGCTCTTTAACTGAATAGACAACAAATGTATCGAGGGACGTAACTAAATCTAAGACTAAGTAGCTCTCTGATTGGCCGATCGAGCCGCCATTTTGTCCCCTTCAACCGCTGTGTAATATAACATTCGCAAAAGTCCCCAGAATCAACGGCAACTAACTCTTAAGTATGGAGTTAGCCGAAATCCATACCTGTACAAACTTTAAGTATAGAGTTAGGGGACGAAACTAACGCCAGCTTGCGCCAAAGCTATCCGACAGCACTAGGTGTCTATTTTTATCCAAGAGAAAACAATAAATATACATGTACAACAGGTATATTTATTGTTTTATCCATATCTATGTATTTATTTATACGTATCCAAAATAATTACGAATTTACTGCCTAGACTTGGCGCAAGCCGCCCTAGATCTAAGACGAAGCTGCCCCCCGATTGGCCGATCGAGCCGCCATCTTGTCCCCTTCAACTGCTGCATAAACTATTCTCAAGCCCCCAGAATCAACGGCCGAACAAGCGTGTAAATCTAAGACTAAGTCGTTTTCCGACTGGCCGATCGCGCCGCCATGTCGTCCCCAGTGTCCCTTCGACCCCAGCCCCCGCCCCGGCCCCGTCCCCGTCCCCGTCCCCGTCCCGTTTACATGTTCTCGAACTGGTCGACGCGGCGTTTGGTGTTGCCCTTGCGGATCTCGCGCAGAGTCTTGTACTTGTCGCGGCCCTGGCGGACGTTCTCGCGGTGGATCTTGTCCATCGCCGTCTCCTTTGTCTCGTCCCGCGACTGGGCGAGGTCTTGTTTCAACGCCTGAACAGAAAATGAGATTAGGATATAATGCGGTTATTTCAAACGAAATAACCGTACGTAGAAACCTACGTACTAACACTCGGATGTTGACAGCCTTTATTTTGTATTGATATGTCACCGTGACAGTGTATTTTGCACTGAAATAAAAATCTGACTAACTGCATAGCACATAGAGTCACTTTGAGCCGTTTCTGCAAGCGGCGTACCTCGAGCTGGTTGTGGGACTGTAGCTCTAACGGTAAAGGGTGATTCTCAGAAAATGGCTCAAGTTTCATAATTTCTTGGGCGCGTGTTGTTTCATATTAACTCAATAAAATGTAACATTAATATATTGTAGGTGTATTGGCCCTGAAGATTCTATTGAAACAAATTTATTTTTAGGTTTTCGTGGCATCTACTACAATATAAATGTTACTTTTTATTGAGTTAATATGAAAAAAAATATGCCAAAGAAATTATGGAGTTCTGATAATCACCCTACAGCATGTAGAGTCACCTGGAGCCGAGTCAGCAGGCGGCGTACCTTGTGCTGGCTGTGGGACTGCAGCTTTACCCCGAGCCGTGTCCGCGAGCGGCGTACCCGTACCAGCCCGCAGTTACCTTGAGCTGGCTGTGGGACTGCAGCTTTACCTCGAGCGGCGTACCTGTGGGACTGCACTTCTAACTACACAGCCCGTAGTTACCTTGAGCTGGCTGTGGGACTGCAGCTTTACCTCGAGCGGCGTACCTGTGGGACTGCACTTCTAACTACACAGCCCGTAGTTACCTTGAGCTGGCTGTGGGACTGCAGCTTTACCTCGAGCGGCGTACCTGTGGGACTGCACTTCTAACTACACAGCCCGTAGTTACCTTGAGCTGGCTGTGGGACTGCAGCTTTACCTCGAGCGGCGTACCTGTGGGACTGCACTTCCAACTACACAGCCCGTAGTTACCTTGAGCTGGCTGTGGGACCGCAGCTTTACCTCGAGCGGCGTAACTGTGGGACTGCACTTCTAACTACACAGCCCGTGGAGTATTTTTTTTTTTTTTGTGCAAGGTACTGCCACCATTTATTTCGTGGCACCTTTGAGTCCTTTATTATTAAAATCTTTGATTAAAATTACATTATGATTATTACATTTTGCGGCTTATTCTAATGGGTTATACAATGTTAGGGTGTATGTCTTTTCCCTTTCTTTCTTTGTCTTTCCTTTCTCGTTTTCTCTTCTCTACCTTTTATTAGTATGTATATGTATTTTTTTTTTCCAACCCATTTACATTCAATCAAAGATTAGAACCTACTGTTTATTTGACCCGTGGAGTTACCTTGAGCTGGTTGTGCAGACGCTCGTTCCGCTCGGCGAGCGTGCGGCGCTCCTCGACGGGGTCGACGAGGTTGTCGGGCGCGCGCGTGAGCTCCCCGCCGCCCTCGTCGCTGGCGCCGTCGCTGGCGGCGTCGCCCTCGCCGCCCGCGCCCCCCGCGCCCGCGCCCGCCTCCGCCACGTGGTGGTGCTGCGGGGTCGTGGCCGCCAGCAGCGCCGCCGCCGCCTCGTCCTAACGGGGAGGGCGCACGTTACAAAAGGTCCTAACAAATCGAGCGCAAATATTTTGTTGAGGGCCGATAGAGTAAAAGATAAATAACAAAAATTCAAATTCAAATATTTTTATTTCAACGTTTCAAAGAATTTACATTCTGCTTGTTGAACGTCAATGTACATACAGTTATGTATAATGTTAGCCGCTGCCTTAGGGCCGTCTGTAGTGGATAAAAAGGCAGCGAAAAAAAACTCCACTCTGACCATCTTTTCTCAAATCAATTTAAAGCTAATACAAAGTAGGTATGAGTGTTCGTATAACAAGAATCTCAAGATCCATGAGTGCAATCAATACTTGCAATTTGGAATGTTCATTAGATCAATTAAATAATTATTATTAGGAATAATAGGTGGAATAAAAAATCGATCATCCATACTAAATAAACACCCTTGGAACAATGTACACGCACACATAAGTGCCGCCGCACTACGTACACATGTCATTAAAATTTGCATTGTTTACCGCCACATATACTTCAATCGTGTGTGTGTGTGTGTGTGTGTGTGTGTGTGTGTGTGTGTGTGTGTGCGTGTGTGTGTGTGTGTGTGTGTGTGTGTGTGTGTGTGTGTGTGTGCATGAAAACAATATGATATAAAATGAATTTGTTTGGAAGTTTTAATTTTTGTTGTAGAAAAAATTAAGCAAATCCTTTAGTGATCTTATATTTTTTATGCTCAAAGGAAATAATACACTATTTATGACTACCACTTATAATATTTGCGTTTGATTTGTTAGGTCCTTATACACTCGGAAATCTTTGACGGCCCGCAGAACTGATGGCCGACGGGGCCAGGCCAAACCAGGCCTGTTTCATTCCGCGTGTCGGCATCGAACGCGTAAGTACATGCGGCGGCCACTCCGGAGTGGCAAATAGGTAGGAATTCAGGCGCCAGAAGAGTTACGCGGCAGAAAAAGAGGCAACATGTAGGCGAATAAGGTAGCTTTTTTAGCGCCGTGCGATCTGAATTGCACTTAATTGTATCGCTGCTAGTCCCTTTTACTTTAATAGATTTGCGGAGTGAATCTTCTGTACATGTACTCTGTGGTTATACACTCGGAAATATTTGACAGCCCGCAAAAACAGGGAGGGGGCCGCACGGTATAACGTCCCTTGACAGCCCGCAGAACTGATGGCCGATGGGGCCGAAAGGTTCTCGGATGGAGAACACATTGTCGCAAAAGTGGGTTCGGGTGTGCGGTCGGTAAAATGAAAACAGGGTATCCGGAGGCAGATAAGTTTATAATTGGTTTAGGAGGTAAAAGAAAGGCACCTGAGAACATGGAAATAAGAAGTCTCAAACGAGGTCTAAAAAAGTAAAATATAACAATACAATTTAAATAGTTGGTGCCGGCTGCCGTCAATAGATGGCAGTCATTAAGCCAAGTCAGAGGCCTTAGGGCGGCTTGAAAACTTCTGACAGTAAGACCAGCCACTAGCCTTACAAGCCTCCACCAATCCAGACTTGCCTCCATGGTGGAGTATGGCCTATACCTTCCTCTGGGAAAAGACCCGTGCCCCTCGGTGGAGGCATAATGATTTGATGATGATGCTTCTCACGTAGAGATTTGTTGGCGCCATTTTCAGGCGTCTAAAATTAGCCCCACCAATGTAACCCCCGTTTCCTCGAACGCTAATAGTCTGTTAATCTAGTATGCACTTTTGACAACTGACAGCTGTTAACAATAAATTAACCACAGACTGTTTGCGTTCCAGAAGACTGTTAGCGATCTGAAACCGGCGATAAATCAGCCCAAACCTTTAAATTTTAAATTAGCGAAAGTCTGCCTATGTACTTGAAATAAGTGATCATAGAAAAAATTTATACAATTATGTATACCTTAAATAATGTATCATAGTTGATTAATAAGCACATTTAATAGAATATAGTGTAGTGTAAAAACGGAGCCTCCTAATATAAGTAAAATTAAAAAATAATTAAAATTAATAAACTCACGCCCGATATCCCCGAAGGGGTAGGCAGAGGCACCAGTCACTGGAACTGGGCCCACGTTTTGCCGAGTTTATTATGTCCCAAACGTGACAAGTGGCAAGCCTGTCGCCGTTATCCGGGCACAATTTATCAGCGAATGGTGTTGCTGTACAAACAAATGTACGTAACTAAAAGTCATTGGTACATGCGTGGTTCGAACCCAGACTCTCAAGATCGAGAAGCAAGGGTCAACCCCACTACGCCACCACCACCTAAAGTAAATATTAACATAAGTAAATATTTAAGTAAATATAAGTAAATATTTACTTAAAAGGAGGCTTCTGCAATGATCTGTACATTCTTGTTTTGTTTGAATGAAGGCCTTTTATCAAACTCACAACTCAAATATTTACTTTATGAACGTCAAATTTATTAGTTTCACAATTTATAGATTACATCTTTTATTATCTTTTCTTAGGGTTCTATATCCAAAGGGTAAAACGGACCCTATTACGTGACTCGGTTCCTCAGTCCCCCGGTTCATTCCACGGATTCCTCTGTTTTTCTATGCGAGGCAGGGGACGTTTTCCACACATTCTATTAATGGGAACATTTTTGGGTTGTATGCGCGGTGCAAAAACATGTATATTTTGTACGTCGATCACTTCGGACCGGTAAAATACCGTTCCGATCTAGCAAATTATCGGACCGTTAAAAACCGAATGCCGGAGTAGTGGAGAAGCTTATTAGTATTCTCGTGTGTTTCTAAATCGGATCGGTAATTAACGTATGCCGGACCGGAGCAGTGGAGAAATGACCTAAGTGGGTCGCCCCAGCCGGCGTGGTGTGAACACTTGCCTGCTTGCGGCGCGCCTCCTCGACTTCCTCCTGCAGGCGGCGCGTCTCGGAGTCCTTGCTTTCGACCTCTTGCTGGATGCGGGACACCTCCTCCTGCTTCGCCATGATCTCCTCCTCCAGCTTGGCGCGCTCCGCCGCCTCCATGTTCTGGGAGACAAACACACCGTCACATTAGTGACAAACCACTGGCTAAGGTCGTCGGCAAAATGAGAAACGTGAAACGACTGGCTAAGGTCGTCGGCACAATGAGAAACGTGAAACTACAGACGACCTCATGGCGCATCTGCCTACCATGTGATAGGTATCTGGTCGAACCCCGGCTGAGGATATAAAAAATCCCTAGGATTTGGATGTTTACATGCTTGTGAGGTCGCTGTTTCTGGATCCTACGACACAGGGTATCCCAGTGTGGAGCCAGAAGCAATGTATGTGCCTGTATATAAATGTTTATGTTCATATTATGTTTAAATAGTTCGCTCAGTGCATCAATATTTTTTTCGATTTTAATGTGGGTATTTGCTATCCGGCCGCGCGACGACGCCCGGGCACTTTCTCACTGGTTTTGGCATAGGAACCGAACCAGAAACACAGACAGTACCCGCAAGGTCACCAGAGTCTGCTTAGAGTGCCACACCCTGGTCTTCTCTAGCCGTTTCATCATGGCCTGCGTACCTTGGTATCCTCGAACCATTGGCGTAGCTAGGTGTGGGCGAAGTGGGCCCTAGCTCACGGCCTCGCACTGAAAGGGGCCTTGCGAGGCCTTGCTCTTTAAATGTCATACCACCAAACTTTATATCCCCGTTTATTTACTTAAAAAATATTGGCCACACTCGTCTCTTTTCTGAACATGAAATAACAACAAAACATCTCCTAGTTTTACGGTTTAAAAAGACACGGTAGCCTTTCGATTATTTAATAATAAACTGTGATAACTATCATAAGTAGTATGTCGTGTCGAAGCATGCTTGGTAAGATAGGTTTCTTGGATAGATCTTGCAAACGAAAGCAAAGGGGCCTCGCTGATGTGACCTTGCCCACTTCTAAAGTCGTACGAAGTAAGCTGACAGTAGTTTGAGAAATAATGTTGCCATGTTCAATGTAATAGTGATGAATTCAGTTTTGTTCAATCACAGGAATGAATGAATACATCGTTAACTTTACCTTATGAAACAAAAATCGCTCGTAACCCCGGCCGCCTGAGCGATCTTAAACGATCACGAAGGTTAAGCGACATAAGGGGCGCGTTCAGTTTATGGAAGGGTGACCGTTCTGACTCGTGACTGAAATGACTAGTGGCATTTTTCCGAGCGGTTCCGTGCTTCGCATTTCGTTTTAATGTCATAATGTTTCTTTTCTACGCCACGCTAATATAAGCAAATAGAAATACTAATCCTGTACAGACGAGGCCGCGGGCATCAGCTAAGTAGAATAATAACGTGATTGTTTAATTCATTCATTTTGTCACAACACTATTTTTATTTCGTCAAAACCTGACAACCCAGTAAACATCAGATTACTTCGTTTAATAAAAAATACGACTTTATATGTGAGTGGTTGACCAAAAAGGGACCTCTAGGGAAAATAATTGATTTCTAGAAGTTTTGTGTATAGACAGGTTTCGACTCGGATCGGCTCACAAAAATAAATCATAAAAAAATAACTACGGCACCTAAAAATATTGTGGTTAGACCAAAACAAAGCTAAAATACCAGAGATTAAAAAGAATCAAATAAAAAATAACGGTTTCCAATCCCTCCAGAGTGCTTATACTGAGTTTTTTTCTTCACTTTCGTTAGCGAGAGCGTTAGCAATTTGTATAGGAGTAACAAAGCGCGCCACATAGTTGTCTCTTTGTCACTCCTATGCAAATCGCAAACGCTCTCGCTATCGAAAGTGAATGAAAAAACTCAGCATACGCACTCTGGTCCCTTTTCGGTCAAACGCTCACATATTAGTCGACGCTACGCCAGATTACTTCGTTTAATAAAAAATACGACTTTATATTAGTCGACGCTACGCCACTGCCTCGAACCGTGGCCTGCATACCGAGGGCTGCGTACCTTGGTCTCCTCGAGCCGCTTCATCATGGCTTGCAGCTCGTTCTGGCGGTGCTCGAGCTCCTCCTTAGCGGCCTGCAGCTGCCTCAGTTGCTCCTCCAACCGACGGATCATCTCTTGCGCCTCCACCAGGTTGGCCTGCGGGGAGGAGGACGGGTTGGTCACGGAGCGGAGCGAGGGGTTCTTTGTTGCTGTCAACTTGATTGCGGACTCACTAAATCGGAATTGAGTTAATAATGTCTGGTGTATTATTATTATTTTTTATACTTTAATTGTATTTTACTAGTTGATTTAATTGTTTAATTTAAATGTTAATTGATTTGTATTAGCTTTAAGGTGATTTGAGAAAAGATGGTTAGAGTGGAGTTTTTTTTTTCGCTGCCTTTTTCTCCACTACAGACGGCCCCAAGGCAGCGGCTACGATTATACATAACTGTATGTACATTGACATTCAACAAGCAGAATGTAAATTCTTTACGTTGAAATATTTTTTTGATTTCTTGATATACTTTATTGTTATGTGTGTTAATGTTGATGTAAGAAGTTTATTCCTTCTTCTTCTTAACAATATTAGTAAAGAAATAAAGACGTCTCACCGAGCGTGTGCACAAGGTGCGCCTACCTTAATAAGCTATTTGACAGTGTGAAAAAAACAGTTATATTTATACGTACTCCTATCTTATCTTATCTTATCGAGTAGTCGTGCGGGGGCCGACAAATTAGTCGGCGACACTTCGACCCAGTGGGATCTGTTGTGTCTGCCCCTTGACCTTACACCTAAGCCTAATCGAAGATGAACTCTACGAGGTCGGTCACACCCTTTAGGGACAGGTGCCTGAAGTCCTCTGGTTTGGGGTAAGCTATTCCCAGAAGGCTCATTCTTTTTCGGGCAAGGACATCGCAGTCACACAGTACGTGTACCATCGACTCCACTTCAAAACCGCATGCCCTGCAGGTGTCGTCTTGACATAACCCCATACGTACTCCTATAAATTATGAGTCTTAAAACCAAAACTATAAAACAAATATTATTTGTAAAAAAACACAAGATAAAATTTGATAATTATGTATCAGCAGCCATTGTATCGAAAACGGCCTGGATTGGCCGATTCTACGACGTCATGTACCAGTAAAAATGGCGTTGGTCAGTCATTCTTTCTTACGTTCATTGGTTGGTTTACCGGGATGTGACGTCATAATACCTGTGCGAAGCCATATTGCCCAAGATAGCGTTTTGCCGGCTTATTTCAAAAGTAAATTTTCGGTTGCCTTTTTTAGAAGAAATACACGAAAGAATTTAAACTAACCACTTTCTGAGGACTCCACGAACAGCAACATAAAATATAAGATGGTTTTCAGAAAGGGGTCAAATAGCCTATTGTGTACTATACTGTTGATGTAATAAGTGTATTCCTTCTTCTTTACAATATTAGTAAGGAAGTAAGGACGTCTGAGTGTGACTGTGTAGAAAAGGGCCGACCTGCGAACGCTCCATTTCCTCCTGCATGTGACGCAGTCGGTCCTCGTACTCCTGTTGTTTCTTCTCGGCGCGCTCGCGGGCCGCGATCTCCAGCTGAAGCTTCTCGCTGCAACAAACAGTGCCGTTCAAATCAAATCAATAGTACATTGTTCACCGAGAGGAAAGTGACCGATTACCGTCGAGGGTGTCGTTTGAAGCTCGAGCCGTAGGCGAGGGCTTTAAAACACCTGAGATCGGGAATCGCAGTTTCTCTCGAGTGATACATAGTGCTTTATACTACACCTGCAAGGAAAATAAAAAACGAAATCTTTACTAATTGAAATGTATATTGAAATTGTTGCTAGTGGCCAGTGTCATTTTGCGAACTTGGAGATAAAAACTCACTGTAAAAACTTTTTGGCTTTTGATATTTAGGTTACCGGCGCATGGTCTTACCCAAAATTAAAAAAGAAAAACCACGTAAGAAATGGATTTTCATACACTTTTCTCTCCCGCTCAGATGCGTTTTCTCCCCGCATATTTGTTCGATATGCAATGACGTACTTTCTACCGTAAATTTGATAAAGTATCAAGGTACTTTCCAAGCAGGTGTAGTATAAAATAATTTGTTTCAACGTATTGCTCGTAGCCCACCCAGCCCTGCCTGAGTGATCGTACCCCACGCAACTTACCGCTGCTGCTGCTTGGATTTATTTATTTATTTATTCACTCAACACATTACGAAATTACAACAGCATTAGTTTGCCAAACTGCTAATCCAGTTTATCGGCAAGCTCTTGGTAACAGTTCTTAAATACTTACACAACTAACATTACTTTCTACACAACTAACATTATCGGTAATATTTCATGTTTACAAATTGCTTAAAACAAAGCGCTTAAGCATACTTTTAAATTGTGCTTTTCTAAGGTGCTTGTTACATAATTCCTCTGGGAGGGTTTTGTAAATGGCAGGTACCAAACAATTAGTTAGCCTAGATCCATAATAATTAGAGTATTTAGGTATTGTAAATTTCACCTGTTTTCGTTTAGTGCTACGCGTTGGATAGCTATGGCTCCACCGTTTTAAAAGGCCCGACTTGCCGAAAGTTTCAGTTGGAAAGTTTCTCCTCCCGGGCCTGTGCCTTCATCTGCTGCAGTCAATCGCATCCTGCTTGCGGTGGTCCATATTGAGCTGATGGTCGCAATGGGGATGTAGTATCACAGTACTGCTGCAAATAGACAACTTACCGCTGCTGCTGCTTGGAAAGCTTCTCCTCCCGGGCCTGTGCCTTCATCTGTTGCACGTCGATGGTGTCGGGCTTGCGACGGCGCATGTACAGTTCGTGGTTGCCCATACACAGCGCGAGGATGCGTTTGTTGACGCGCACTCGGGGCGCGAAGAACACGAAGTCCGGGGCCTTCTTGTCGATGGGCTTGATGATGAACTTGCGGTCGTTGAACGAAATGTTGCGGATCTCCGACCACGGGAAGCCGATCTTCGGGGTCAGTCTGCGGAGTGGGAATTGAACATTAACATTTACACACCGGCACATACATATATAGCTTCTGACCCCACGCTAGGATACCGTGTCGTGGGAACAAGAAACAGCGGCCCCAGCTGGGATTCGAACCCGGCTGGGCCACAGAGGTCGTCCTAACTCAATTAACCCCCAGCTACAGTAACTACGCCCCTCGAAGGAGAAATCGATTGACCTATCAGCTAAGGTTCAACTCACTTGTCGTCCTTCTCGTAGATATTGAGTCCGAGGGCGTCGACGCCGAGCCAAAGCTCTGTGTTCTTCTTGTTGCGGATCTCGAAGTAGTTGACGCCGTACATCTCGAGGTCCTGCGCTATCTTCAGGTACTCCATCATGGCGTCTTCGCGCAGCATCCCGCGGTGCTCCTGCCACCAGTTCGTGATGCTTTGCTCCCACTCGTCGCGAGACATCTGGCGGGGAAGGGACGCCGTTTATGGACTAGATCGTCGTCATCATTGTAAATGATTTGTATATATTTGAATGTGCATGAATCGTGGATACATGATTTGTATGGCTATTTAGGTAGAGCACACAGCAACTTAACTTTTGATAATTGTAACATCTTTGTGTACTTGTGACTCACGGATCAATAAATGAATTATGAATTATTTTAAATTTATCATCAAAGTGTTTTCTTCATTAAAATTAACCGACTTTCAAAAGTAAAAATTATTACTCATTGATGTGTTGAACACTATACACAATTTTCCTCTGAATACATTAATATTAATCTACTGTTTAACACCAGACATCTTTGTCTTCTAAATATCGTTGATTTTATAATAAGCTTTTTCCCCGTGTGCCCTACATATTTCTTACCAAAGCTGCCATGAACGGAATCAATTAAACTTGGCCATCGACTTTCAAGATAACTACGATACAGGTTCGGCTAGTATGCTATTGTTGTTTATGCATTCTGATCGATTTGGGCCTGCCTGTAAGAACACAATGTTCTCACCTGCAGGCCCAAATCAACCAGTATTACTGTCAGTGACACGCTGCGATAGAAGCCGATCGTTAGTGAGGAAGCCGGGCGAGTGCCTCGACTGTATAACCTCGACTTGTATAGGAGACAAAAATTGTGCAAGCGGTAAAGATCCCACTTCTGATATCGAGGCACTGCTTGTAGTGACTAGGGTCCCCTAAGAGGTTACTCAGGTGCTCGGCTCAGCTCAAATCGACAAATTCAAAATTCAAAATTCAAAAATTTTTATTTCAACGTAAAGAATTTACATTCCGCTTGTTGAATGTCAATGTACATACAGTTGTGTATAATGTTAGCCGCTGCCTTAGGGCCGTCTGTAGTGGAGAAAAAGGCAGCGAAAAAAAACTCCACTCTGACCATCTTTTCTCAAATCAACTTAAAGCTAATACAAATTAGGTATGAGTGTTCGTATACCAAGAATCTCAAGATCCATGACAAGACAAGTGTTCGTATCTGAAAATGAGCTTCATCCCCCACCTTGTGCTGGTCGGTGACACGCTGCGGTAGCAGCCGGTCGTTGGTGAGGAAGCCGGGCCCGTGCGCCGCCGGGTTGTGGTCGCCGTGACGCGCCTGTACCGCGTACGAAGCGAGCAGCACCGACGTCTCCGGCGGGCAGTAGATCTCGTCCGACAGGATGGCGTTTTTCACCTGCGGAGGGTGTGTAGGTCGTCTGTTATCATCATTAACCCATTATGCCCCTACACCGAGGGGCACGGGTCTCTTCCCTGAGGAAGGTATAGGCCATGCTCCACCACGGGGACCAAGTCCGGATTGGTGGAGGCTTGTAGACTAGTGGCTGGTCTTACTGTCAGAAGTTTTCAAGCCACTCTAAGGCCTCTGACTTGGCTTAACGACTGCCATCTATCGACTGTTAGTCGGTACACAATGTCGCTAAATTGCAAAGCAGTTTGTTGGCGAAGCGCTCTATCTATAGAGATAGATAATAGCTAAGAGAAATACAGAGAGAACGGAAAAGTAACAAAAATACATCCTGTGATGTGTCATAGTTGCTACAAAGGGCGCCCGAATCATTATTATTGTATTTTTATTTCTTGTGTGAAAGGTATATTATAACTTACTTATTTAGAAACGCATACAAGCTTCATATCAACCAATACTCTGGTAACAAAATCTAAATTTCTGGTATGTTTGCCATGTTTGATGTTTGTCTAGTACTTGAATCGGTAGTTTCAGAAAGAACATTAGTCCAAATTTTGTGTGATTGACTTATTGTTGTCTATGGTATCCTTGAGGGTAGATCTACAGATCCCTATAGAAAGAACATTAGTCCAATGAATATCAATTGAACTACGTGGCACTGAAAATCTCTGTAGACGCAGAAACAACATTAGTCCCACTATTCATATTTCAATCAGTTTTTTATGTCTACTGAAAAGTAAGCAGATTATGGCTAATGTTCTTTCTGAAACTACCGATTCACTTATGTTTGATGTTTGCCAATTTGTAGTAAAGAAAACATCTCGCTAACTCAAAAGGGACATCGTGCGAAAGTCCCCATTGTCTTTCCTGTAGATCAAGCTGACTAAGCTGAGAAGAATTGTATGGGAACTGCTGAAAGCATCTAAAAACTTGTCCCAGGCATCACAACTTCTGCTTACTTCACCTATCTAGTGTTGCTTGCTAGGGTATCTAATTTCTCATTCTATGAATACGATAACACCGTTTTCTTCACATAACATTCATTACCTGAAAATTAATTTTTTTTTTACTCTCAAACTCAGGACCAGGACATTATGGACGTCAACAACTTCGAGATACTTAAAAACACCGAGTTGTAGCTGGGTGTTAATGAGTTAGGACGACCTCTGTGGCGGAGCTGTTAGCTTCGCGAGAGGTCCGGGGTTCGAATCCCGGCTGGGCCGCTGTATCTGGTTCCCACGACACAGGGTATCATATTATGGGGCCAGAAGCAATCTATGTGCCTGTATGTAACTGTTTATGTTTGTTTATATTTTACTAACTACGATGTCCTATGGCGGAAGCTCAGAATTCTATGAATATAGATAAACGTGCAACTAGATCGGAACCCACGACCAGATCGGTAAGCCAGCAAGTGACTTACCACGAAACTAACGCGTGTATTACAGGTTTGGAAGCTTCCAGCTACAGTCACTTCTGATAGGAGCTTCATATCTTTCGTCAACGTAAAATTAATTACACAAGACTAAGCTAACAATGTCCACACTCACTACCTTATCTATGGACGCCTTGTAAAAGTAATCTGGTATCTTCTCTTTTCGGATACTTTCTAGAGGCATTTTTGTGAGAAGCGGTTTTCACAGACGAGCGTTTAGCGTTGCGACTTATTACAGAATGGCAGAAAACTGTCACTTTCGAGATCGTTAATATTTAATGAGTGCTATCTATATGTGAGCATCCTTCCTTCCTCTGATAAATATTTAATCAGTGTTCTGTTAGCATAAATTAGATCATTAAAATATTCGGTTGCCTATTGCACAATGTTTCGGTAAAGATGTTAAGTCCATAGCGACAGGATATCTGAATTACGTCATCTGCTGCAGTGCATCTCTTATCTGACCGAGATGCGATGACGAGCAAAAATGAAAGGTGGAAGATTTAACAACACATATATAACACACATACATAAGCTCACGCCTGTATCCCAGAAGAGTAGGCAGATACCAGGGACTGCCACTTGCCACGACTAGACTGATTACTTTCGCTTCATCGACATTCATTAGTCGTTGCATGCACGCACGCCTTGGGTACTTTTTATCTTGCCCTTTGCTAATACCTTCCCAGTATATACGTCTGAAGTGTCCCTTACCGGCCTTATTTAACAGACATATTCAATTTTTTCATCATCATCATCATCAGCCCACCGCTGCCCATTGCTAGGTATAGGCCATTTTTTTATTAAATTAAAATATATCTTTTACTGCTTCGATATTAAACTGATAGTCCAAACATTCTTTGCGTCAATAAACTTTTAAGTTTGTTTAGTATCTAATTTTACTAGGCTTTACTATACACTGCATAACAATTAGTATAATACAACAATTAGATTCGATAAAACCACATTGTACCATCATACACTAATAAGTGAGGCTCCACATACACTAATAAGTTCCAATTCGGCTTGTACAAATTCTGCCGACCATAAGTTACACTCCAGGGCACAGGAATTCTCTCATTAGCAACATTGGCAAGTTGAAGTAGCAGGGAGGTGGACACATTTCTGCTGCAGAAATAACAGTCGAAAGTTTCTGGAATGGATAGTCGAAAGGTCCTGTAGCGATACGCCTCTATTGAAACCTTTTTGTGTTCTGAGATTGAAACCTAAATGCGGTTTAATTTGAAAATGCATAGGTGCAATGTGTTGCGTTTTGTGTTTCTGTGACGACTCTAACAAAAGTTTTCTTTCTTTCTTTCTCTCTTTCTTTCAATGCAATGCGCTTTAACGACAACCATCGCGAATTGCTCTACATTTGGTGCGCAATTAGCCATCAGTAACCCTTTTACGAGGTGTCAATAGAGTAAGTTGGTCAACGGCAAGTAGAACAAGTACTCGCTTGCAAGTACAACAAGTACTCGCTTGCAAGTAGACCAATTAAATTACTCGCTTACAAGTAGCACAAGTACTCGCTTGCAAGTAGAACAAGTACTCGCTTGCAAGTAGAACAATTAATTTTTCGCTTACAAGTAGAACAAGTACTCGCTTGCAAGTAGCACAAGTACTCGCTTGCAAGTACAACATGTACTCACTTGCAAGTAGAAGAGCTTGAGTGTGATCTCCTGGATGAGCTCATCGGCGACGTCCTCGGGGTAGAACTTGGCGCGGAATTTGAACTGCAGCGGGTTCTCTTTCTTCACGTCCTGCTGCATCACCTGGAAGATCAACGGTCCAAGGTCAGAACTTAGTAATCCTAACGTCAATATTTTATAATTACGACGGAAACAATTACGAGTACATTCCCAGCGAAGTTAGCGATGGGTCGATATCGGTTGGTAATTGTAGTGATTTCAAGGCCAGTAATTAAAGCCATAATATAGTACTAAATGTAGACTAAGATCTCAGATATTATGTGCAAGTTTCGCGATTATCGTTCAGGGCAAATGAATCAAAAATTCTTAATGAAGAGCAAGAGAATTCAAAGACCGTAAAAAAGAAATATTGTGTGACATTGGGCCTAGTGGCGCCTCCCTTAACTGAAAACAATTGGCCATGCTACTTATTTTTGGTATACGATCTGATTCTGTAATTTTTTTTTGAAAATATTGACCATTTTAAGAAACAAATTTCGGTACTTGAGTTTTAGTCATTCATTATGTCTATTTTTAATATTTTTCTAAAATGTTGGTGTTTGTGACGTCATCGCAGTATGATTAAAGAGAATATCTTTCTTTTTATCTACTGTCTTTGCCTAAATAAAAAAAAAACAAATGTCATTAACGTCAGTTGATTTGGTTTGTTTTTTTTTTTAAGTAAGACAAAATGTTAATACTCATACTGTCCATGCTGACGTCATAGAAAAGTCATTTAAGGTCAATGCTTTTTTTTAGTTTCTTCAAAAATCGAGACTTATTTAGAAATCTCATAAATAGAAATTGTACTGAAAGCATAATTCTCAAAATGGTTTTCAATTTTCCTTTCATGTTTAAAAATGTGGAGTAGCCAATTGAGTACGTCTAATGCCAAACTTTATTTTAAAACTGTCCTTTTTTGGTATGTGGCGTCAAAGTCATAGAATCTGTTCAGCACAGTAAAACCTCCAAACGAATCATTTAAAAAGGCATGGCATTTAGCAGGAAGTGAAAAATTAAAGGCTGCTCGTAACAGACACGTAATTACACATAATTTCATACAATTAGAGTTATTAGCAAGCGACCTTTGACATGCAGTCAGTCAAGTTACTTTGAGCTGCGTAAACTATTTTGCTAGCGCCTTACTTGGCTATTCGTTTCGCGTATTTGCGGATGATTTGTATACTTCGCAGGTTTTACAAAATCATTGCGAAA
This sequence comes from Yponomeuta plumbellus, assembly GCA_947310845.1. Classification (NCBI taxonomy): domain Eukaryota; kingdom Metazoa; phylum Arthropoda; class Insecta; order Lepidoptera; family Yponomeutidae; genus Yponomeuta; species Yponomeuta plumbellus. Next base: position 23,497,601 of record OX371197.1, on the reverse strand, counting down.
AATCCGCCAGAAAACCCGGCAATGGATGTTTAGCATTTGTTAAATAATTGTGTGGCCAAGTGAGGCGCCGGCTTAAATTAGTCTCAGCTCGACTTGCGAGCTATATCGCCAATAAAGTACCCCTTTTACCTTTAAGATGAGAATTTTATGTCAATTTGCGCTATCGTCAGACAGAGTATCGGTTCCCGCACTATGGCCCGATTTCTGAATTGAGAATTCACACTAAGTAAATACTTAAGTCATGTGCTGTCACCCTCTTTTCTAAGGAAACTTGACGAGACAGCACTACAGTTAGGTAATTACTTAGCGAAATTCTCAATTCAGTAATCGGCCCTATGCCGCCAATATGGTCATTTTAGTAAGTAAACCAAGCCAAAGAAACTTAAGCCAAGGTGCAGGTGAAAAAATAATTTGAGAAAGGATGACACTCATAACTAAAGCTATTATCTATAACATACATTTCAGGATGTTGAAATTGGCTTTATCAACATAAGGTAAAGTGCCTTCGAAAAGTTCGAGTTTGCGTGCAGACATTCCATTCATAGACATGGCACGAAAACGACTTATCTACTATAATAACAATTGATCTGTGTATTTACGCAAACCTTGGACATCTTCGAGGCTCTTAAAACCTCAGGTCCCATTGTTTTAAATTTATAACTGTTGGATTCATTCGGCCTCTTTAGCAACTAAAACCAGTTGTGGGAGAGGATTATTTGCTTACTATTAAGTTTATACCGGATGCACTTAATTTTCCGAATATGTGTGTGTGTGTGTGTGTGTGTGTGTGTAAGAAGTTCAAATAAATTATTTATCTATCTATCTATCTATTTACGTATAGTGCATAGGAAATATTTTGTTCAAAAAAATATTATATTCTTCGTGTAGGCACAGTAAACCTTATATTATAATTCTTACCCATCTGGAGAAGGGTAACGACCCTGACTTCGAGTCCGCCCCAAGCAGCGGCGTCCAGGGAAGCATTGAGAGAGGCAACAATTAATTACAATTCAGCGCTTTCCAGTTAGCCAATACTACCTAGTTAAGTTAGCATACACTTTAAAGCACAAAAATAATACTAAATTACTGAATATTGAACTACATATACGGAACTAAAAAAGAATAAACGGATCAAGTATAATTTTGTAGCTTAGATAATACTTATTAATTGCAATGGTTAACCAAGGTTAACAGGAAAATAATACTTTTAGCGTCAAGTTCGCCCTTATAATTTAATGTTTAGAAAACTTTCGCAATAACGAATTTTAATAATAATAATGGTTAGTACAATCCCGAATACTTTAGGGAAATTGTTTGCTATCAAAAACTTAAAAAAAAATGGTGCCCAACTAGCCGAGAAATTACAAAATTTGTAAGAAAATTAGGAAGTATAAGGAAGACCATTAATAACTTTACTCTGTATGTGTATTTTTGGTATCTTTGCCATACCTTGGTATCATTTAAGTATTTAAATTATACTATTGTACGCATAGCCTTTTACGCAAAACGAGGCTATCTTATCTCCGAATTTGTCTTACAAATTATCATTACAAATCAGAGGAGTACTGTCGACAACGCATGAACCTATCCAATGTGCACTTTACACAGCAGCGCTACGGGCGACTTTGAAGCAAAATCGAAACGGTTGACGAGCCGTCGACTGTACCTACGCTTACAAATTAATTTATCAAAGCAACACAAGGTTGCTCTATACAAATTAACGTGTTTCGGTCTCGTAATCGATACAGCATGACATTTAGTTGATTCCGCGATAAGATAGGGCTACCACGAAACGTAAGTGTGTATTCCGTAGGTTTTAACTAGGGAAACGCGGTGGAGGTCCATTGAATGTATTGACTTCGTGTGCCAGGTACATTTCATAGTTATTTAAAGTAGCCAAATAAAGAAGATTTAACCCGACTTGCCCTGTCTGTCAGATATAATTTTTATTGAACAAAATTGTATGTTCATGTTTGTGAGAGCGGCGCTTGGCAGCCATAGAATAAGAAGTGCGCTATAATTCGTAGTTTGGCGAATGATTTGTTAATTTAAAACATGTATCAACTCTTTAATAAATAAATTTAATAAAATCTCCAACGGGCAAAATCATCTCCGTGAAAGGAAGGGATTTCAACTTTTTCTGTTACGATGATTCCATATGGCGAAAATAATATGACTTTGCGCCGGTTTCGGAATTGAGAATTTCACTAAGTAAATATTTAAGTAACGTCTGTGGCGCTCTTTTGTGAGAAATTTGACGAGACAGTACTACAGTTAAGGAAATTCTCAATTCAGAAACTGGGCTTGCGCCATTCATTCAGATGTTGAAGAATTTGAGTATGGGAAGGCCGTTTTTTTTTTTTCGAGATATCCAAGTAGTCTCCATCGTCAAATTCCTTCTTACTGATGCATAGAGCCTATATATCACTTCTCACGCTGAGTTAGATAGAATAAACGTTATTAGCACAACAACGTGCACTTAAATTTTGCCATTTTATCTAGAGTGTAAAATTTTCTGGACCAATGTATTTTAATTTAATTTTAATTGTAATTTAATTTTGTATTGTCTAATTTAGTTTTTTAAACTACAGTAAGGAAAGAGAGCTCAACGATGCCGTTGGCCCTCGTTGCCTCTCTTATAGGTCCCGACTGAAAACCAGCGCTACAGGCGATTGCTTTGCAATATCTGAAGCATACGCTGAGTTCGGGTGCCTTTTACATTGTCATAACACATAATACACAGCTAATTGTAGTTTTAGGAGAGCTTCACCACATCCTTACAAGGAAAATATCCTTATTAGGATTTATTACATTGTTATTTTTAATATTATTGTTAACATGCTATGTCTGTCAATTGTATATCTTTGTGTGTTGTGGTAATTTAATAAATGATTATCTATCTAAAAAGTTCCCTAATTTAGTAAATTAGTATCTTAACCCAGGCAGCATCATCAATGGGTTTCCCTTAGAGCTATTTTAGCTTTTAGCTCACAAACGACAGGTAAAACGTCCACATTTACGAGGCAATAACGATAATTAGCGGTTATTGGTCACGGAACAATATACTTAGTACGTTACGTATGATACTGGCAACTCAGAGGAGATTCAACACGTATTGCGGACGTTTATTTTCCTGTATCATCTAGCGGGAAGTAATGCCGCTAACGAATATGGGTTCGGTTAAACGTAGGAGGTAAATACAGTAAAATTCAAGGGAAAGGTGATGTCATCTTTACGAGGTTGAACATAAAGGTAACTAGTAGCTTTTTAAAATTAACTACTAATAAGAACACTGATAGCCGGTTTCCGAATTGATAATTTCGCTAAGTAACTACTTAACTGTAGTGCTGTCCCGTCAAATTTCTTAGAAAAGAGCGTGACATCTGTGGCGCAGCGGTTAGCGCATTTGCCTATGCGAGAGGTCTCGGGTTTGAATCCCGGCTGGGGATAAAAAAATCCCAGGTTTTGGATGTTTAATGTTAGCGATGTCACTGTTTCCGGATCCCACGACACAGGTTATCTTAGGGGCCAGAAGAAATGTATGTGAATGTACGTAAATGTTTATTTTATGTTAATTTACTTATTGGAATTTACAATTCAGAAACCGACCCTGACAACACAATTTAGTTTAAGTTTAGCCACAGCTTCCTAACTTTCGTATGAGCACCTCGCTGGATGATCTGAGGCAGTTTGCTGGCAGTGGCTGGAGGGAATGGCCAAGGAAATGAGGAATTAGCGTGCCTTGTGGACGTAGACGAGCTGATTGATTGATCGAGCCTAAGTTTCACCCTCTAGCTCTACAACACTCGGGTACCATATCGTCGGCCCTGTCGTACGCAGCCTCCTCTTCTTCTTCCTCCTCGACGGTCCTCAGTTTCCTCACCACAGTACCGAGACACTTGGCCGTCCGCTCTATTACAGACTCCGGCTTCACGGAAAAAAAAACATAAAATTACGTTGGCCTTACCGGAAATCGGGGTGTGTTTTGTGGTCAAGGACAAACAAGGAAACTGACGCCAATCGGCCACTCGCACAGATTTTATAATGGGTCATTGTAAAGCGCGGAGGTCGAACCCATGATCACTATGTCGGGAAACAAGCGAGTACCTAGGGTAACCAATGAGGGAGTTATTAGAAAATAGATATATTTTATACCTAGAATATTCTTTATTGTACTCATCAATTACATTTTTTTTAATCGAAGTACAATTGGCGGCCTTATAACGATAAGCAATTTCTTCCAGGCAACCATAGACGGAGACAAGAAAGAAATTAGAGTTCCGTTAAGAATATTAAGATGGTTATCCGGAAGATAATAATCCTGGACGTCATTACTTACATTTAAATAATAAATATTGTTTTTCGTTTTTCATCTGGCTGTGCAATAAAATTATCTCTATCTATCTATAAGCATTTGTTTTTGTCACCGTAGCTTCACATTTCTTCTACTTCTGTTCCTGTATGTGCCTTATTTTTTTGGATTTACTTATCCTGTATATTTATGTATGCATGCCGCCTAGTTTGCGGACTGCCGTTGAACCGTGTATTGTGCACCTACCCACAACATTTGTTAAACAAAAATATTATGTAACACCAAAATGATGTAACAACAAATGCTGTAACAGAGTTATTTCAATAAGATAAGACAAGAATATTCTTTATTGTACCAGAAAAAACAAATACAAAACATTAAATAAATCAATCAAGAAATCTTATTTTACTTTTTTTATGTCTATTGTGGTGTTAAATAGACGTTTTTCTTCTTCTTCTTCTTCTTCAATAATTGTAAACGCATTGATCATTCCATCCCTACTTCACTATTCCAATCCCCAATTCTCCAATTCCGGATACACTCACTTGACTTTTTGTCGGAAGAGTCCGACCAGGTTCCGCCTATGCTATAAGAAAACCCCTTTATTGATCCAAGGCTACCTTAAATACCTGCCGGTAGTTCCTTGTCTGTGGTCCAGATAAATCAGGTATTACAGCTAGTGTTAAGTGATTTATTTATACCGTTTTGATAGAGATATTATGCGCGATGCGCGTATTCTAATTACATCTGACCTGTTCGGCTCAACGGTATTTCGAGCAGACAAGCCGCCTCACAAAAACTACACAAAACGATGATTTATTTACCTACAAAATGTCTATCAATCTATGCCTGTGATATATTTAGAAAATCTTATACTCTATAATGCCGATACCGGCTGAGTGAGGGGAAATGGGGTGCCGGGGATGCCAGGTGGCATAATGTAGACTGACAGATTAAATTTCCCGTAACACTATACAACGAGTTCAGCAGGCAAAGAGTTGATTTTTGTTTGCATTTGTCTAAAAAAACAGAAAAAATGCCTGTAATTTTAGGCCCAACTCAATAATCTATTTAATTTTGTCAAAGTGTCCAGACAGTGTGTTTTTTTTTAAATTATTTATACATATTCATATAAATTGTGATTTTTAAGCCGCTTTATGGTATGATATGATAACTAAAAAAATGGCTTATTTATCACAGGATAAAATTTGATAATTATGTATCTGCACCCATTTTGTCGGAAACGGCCTTGATCGGCAATATCTATGATGACGTCACAGGTCAATAAATATTTTTTTGAAGAAATACACCACAGAATTAAAAATTACCACTTTCTGAGCACACGATGAACATCAACGAAAACCCTGAGATCGTTTTCAGAAACCTGTCAAAGAGCCTATTGAGAACCTTCAGGAGCATTCGGTCTCTCTTGTATCTTGGTGTCATCAGTCAAACTGGCACCGGCAAGTGCGAGCAAGATGACGTAAAATCATTCGAAACTTTTCCATCATATCGTTATGCGTTTAGAAACCACCGGTGTGCGTTCGGTTAACCGAACTGCATACGCTGTGATAAATCAACAGGTGTTATTTAACAGGTGTCGCGTGCGGGTGGCTAAGATGCCGCCGCCCAGCCGCTGTTGGCTCGTGGGCGAAGTGAAGGCGTGCGGCAAGGCGCGGCATCTTAGCGGCCCCGCTGCGGTTGAGCAACGCAGCCGTGGGAGCGGCGAAAGTGCGGCCGTTGACCCCGCGGATCAGCTGTTCGCGCATGAGCTTTGCCAACTTAACATGAACTCGGGAAAGAAGATGCAACAATAATCATAATTATGACAATCTAATAAGTTTATCCGACCTACAAAAGGAAACTGCAGGGGCCGACGGATCGTTGGTGTGTCTAGAGTAATGATCAAGAAAGCGATGGTCCTTCATCATCTTCGATAAAGGACCGAGATAAAAAGGCCACAGACTCCCGCTATAGTTACAGCGGCGATGGTCGCCTATGGTCGATGGTCACCAATATTTTTAAGCCAAATACGCTGTGATGGGCTTACACAATTTTATTATGTGATGGGGGGGACCCACCTGGCTCCATCTTAATCGAGTCTATAAATTAAACTAAGAGAATGAATAAATTAATGGCAATCTAATATTTGGTAAAATGGTAACAAGCGTGTCTCGTCTTGACACGAACTTCTGGTAGAACTCAATATTAATGAAGCAAAAGAGAAATGCCAGCACCGTCGCAAGGCAAACCGTGGTCTCTACCCCTCCGTAAGTTCGTTACGGGGCGTGGCGTGGCGTAGGTACTCCAGGCGTGAGTTCGTTAGAAAATGTTTCATCATCATCAACCCACTATGTCCCCACCGAGGGGCACGAGTCTCTTCCCTGAGGAAGGTATAGGCCATACTCCACCACGGGGGCCTAGTTCGGATTGGTGATGTTGATTTGCGTCAAATATGGTGCATTTTAGATGTTATAGTGTTTCCAACATATTTTACTTTCTACATACATATACATACATAAGGTCACGCCTGTACCCCAGGCGGGGTAGGCAGAGAGAGGCCTGTGACTGCCACCTGTCATGATCCTGACAAATCACTTTCGCTTCATCGACATTCATTAAAACTTGCATGCACGCACATCGGTTTCGGATACTTAGGCAATTTATAGGACTTATTGAAGCTCTACTGTCAATGAAACCACGCAACCTTTTTGGCATTGTGAGCTAAACACAAAGAAGTGACGAGTGCCGGCTAAACCGCGCCAAGTATGTCAGATGCATTGGATTTCTCCGTAGTTCGCAGGTTCCTACAAGGGAAAGGAATTCACGCGCGTCCGCGAAGAGGCTTTCATGCAAATGCCTCGCGGTCTGGACGTGTGATCCCACAGATTAGAGGTGAAACTCTCGCGGCGAAACAAATCAAACAGAAGTAACTATGCTGGAATTGATTGACCCAACATACGTCACAGCCTTTAAGATTAGGAAATTGAAGGGATCACTTCACATCTGGTCTGCCAAAGCACAGACAGCCGATGGAGAATCTCAAGCACACCAAGAATTGACAAGCCTATCCTAAAGCCACTATATATAAAAGCCAATTGGCCATATTTTTGATATTGGTTTTTTATTTTGACAATATTGACCATTTTAAGAAACTCATTTCGTTATTTTTGAGTTTTATTCATTATCAAATTTTGTTTTTTGTGACGTCATCAAAGCATGATTAAAAAAATGGTCTTTGCCAACATACATAAATGTATTTTATGTATACTGTGTTAGCTGACGTCATAGAAAAGTCACTTAAAGTCAAGGATTTTTATTGAATTTCTTTAAAATAATTGACTTATTTACAAATCTAATAAATAGAAATAATTTATACCGAAAGCATAATTCGAAATGGTTTAGAGATTTCCGTCCATGTTCAAAAGCATGGCTAATTATTGCTGGCTGGATAAAGAATTTATAACACAGCTATCCCTGGAAACCTCCGAAGATCCAAAGGAGGATCGAGGTCACGTAAGATGCACTTAACTTGACTTATTTACTGCGTTGCACTCAGTAGACGCAGATATTTACAATCTGTATCTACTAAATTACGTGACAGGCGACAGGTTGATCAGCTGTCGACTGCACAGAGTGGATCTTCTACTCGTACCAAGAGGCATTTCACCACGGCGTGAATTTTCATCAAGTGCAGCACACGCACCGAGCAGCCGACCAATCAGAGCACTGCGGGAGCGAGACGGGGAGCGTCTCCCCTCACGCTCACGTAACCTAGTTCGCGGACAACGCCATGCCACCCGCGACCTGCGTCCGAGAGTCACTCACTCACTTAGACACCATTAAGCTCATTAAGAAGAATTTAATGACAACTAAATGCAGCGTCGGAACACTGGCTCGCCTTGGGTACTAGTTGCACGAGAAGAATTAGCGGAGAATATGTATATGCTGCGTCTTATTTAAGAACTGAATTCTCAAGTAGCTCTTGATCATTGAGTCTTGGCAAAGTTCTGAAAAGTCGTTCTGCCTAATAAACTGATTTGATTGATGAGAAAAGTTTTCGAACTCCAATCTTCAATCAACTGACGATTGGCTGCCTCTTTGGTAGCGCATTTGCCTACCATGCGAGGTCCCGATTTCGAATCCCGGCTGGGGACAAAAAAAACTTCCAGGTTTTGGATGTTTACATGTTTGGGATGTCGCTGTTTCTGGTTCCCACGATACAGCTTATCCTAGTGTGGGGCCAGAAGAGATATATGTGCCTGGATATAAATCTTTATGTATAACTTGAGACTGCAGTTATTTGCAACAATTAAGTTGTTCATCATCAGATATTGATAGTTTTTTACTTTTTAAGGAAAAACCACATTCCGCCACAGCCTCCACCATGTCGAAACCGCGATGACTTTCATTAGTCTGTCGCTATGCACGGAATGCCGAAAGGAAACCGTCGCGTTGCGCGTACGCCGCGCATGCGCAAGGTCGCGCAGACTTTCATCCGCGTCCGCGCCGCCCTCGACAACCGGTCCAGTACCTTCGCGCGAGAGATCACGAGATACGCGGCCTATTTTGGTAAGGACAACTATGCAGAGTCAAGGAATATTGGGCAAACCTGTGTTTTTATTTAAGCTTCACAACTAATTTTGCGGTTGTTGGGTTTTTCCCAGTGTCCAGCGTGAAGCAAGATATCATTAGGAGAATCTCGTTAAACGGCTATGTATGGATAAAGTCGATGATGAAGATCGACAGAAATCTAAAACCTGCTGTCCGTGATTGTTTCGACACAGCGGTTTTGCTAATAGCATAACCTTTTTTTCTGAATTAAAAAAGACTTAACATACAAGCTCCCCAGGCAAACAAGCAAAAGACCACATGCATCATATTGACATGACATGCCCTTCTAAAATATACATGAATGATGCAACCAGCCACATCAATCGCCGATTTGCGAGTTTGCGACCCGTGTATAATCTCCGGACACACCAATCACATCGGAGAAGCGGCGAGATCTTTATCGAAACGCGTTCGTTCAAGGACGCGAGGCATTGTGAAGATGAATTGAGCCACTGAGCAATAATAAACGGATAGCCCACTTTGTGAGAAGTTGCATGCTGCAATCCTTGGCAACCCGTCATCTGTGACAAACGAGTGAGGAATTATCAGTTTGGGTAAGTGGAACAGCTGTCTTAAACTGTCAAACCAGACAGGCTACATTTTCGGAAATTCAAAGACCAATTTTGCGAGGTAAGACCAACCGCCATGCAGCAACGACTGCGCAGTTCGCCGCCTGACTAATACGACAAGTATAATCTATTGTTAAGAGGGAACCTAGACAAAGCGGGCCTTCTGTCTGGTGGTACAGAGACCAATCACAGGTCGATAGGTCGCGCCGGCACCTAGCGGGAGGCTCCATTCAGCGACGTGGGAACCAGGTCACGCGGGCGCGACGATGCGCTTCGGCGCTCCTGCCGACTGGTGGTGCCATGGGGCCCTGGTGGCGACAGCGGGAAACTTCTACTGGATCGTGATGGACCAGAACATACCCTTAGGGCGTGATAAAGTACACGTTCACGCGGCTTACACACACGAATCGGACAGTGTCATACAGCACCTCGTAGTTTAATAATATGAGCTGTAAATTACATCTCACTGCAGGGTAGATGCCTTTTCTCAGCTATAGAGTCTGGAGTTAAAAACGCTGCTTTGTTCCATAAAAGTCAAGAAAGTTGTCTAACTTCAGTAGAAACTGGCTGGGCCATTGTCAAGCCATCAGTCTAGCCAGGGCTTTTTTGTCGAGAAGCACAATCAGACTAGTTTCATTTGTTTCGAATAAACACGAATAGATACAGCCAGGACTAAAACCCGTTGAGGATGTCTAAGATCGGACGAAGCATAATATAAGTTAAGATTCGCAAGCAAGATTCATGGTTGGATTAACAGACTGAACCTCCGCAGATTAGCCTCAGTATGTCGATTTCTATCAGTTAAAGGGCAGCCAGTTGCTGATTATTATCTCTAGACTCAAGCGAGAATTCAAATGAGATCGACTCATTTAGATATTATGATATCTCTGACACATTTTATCAGACGGAACAAGTAGATTTTCAGTACTTCGACGAAGTAGTTGGCTGATAACTTATTAGGGTTAGATAATCATTGCCGTAATAAATTATATAGTTTACCGTATTACCTATAATAAATTATATAGTTGGTAGTAAACGTAAACGTAGTTTACCGTATTACCTATTATTTATTTATATTATAACGGGTAGTATAACGGGTAGACCCGTTCAATGTAAAACTATTATTTTGCGATTATTTATTAGGTAAACTTGATTACCTACCATAGTTCCGGACTAACTATGAATACGATATAACTAGGGATGACTGCCGCGAATCCTTAAAAACCATATTATTATATTCGCTTGTTTCAGTTCATTGAAGGGTCCACTATCCAAACTTGGGAGGCCGTGGATCCGTCGATTTGTCAGTCACGTATTTCATGGTGCAATACCTCACACCTTCTGCCTCGAGCGTACATTTACAGGGACATTTGTCACTTTTCTCACTGTGTTGAAAGGATCGCTGATTTTCTACGTATCATGATTTCAAAATATGCTATGTCCAAGAAGATTCATCTGTTGTGTTCAATGCAGGTGAAAGAGTTTTTGTGAAGACGTTTAATCTGCTATCATTTATTTAGGTCATCAACATACTCTCACTCCAGTACGCTAAAAAGGGGTAAACAGACACGACCGCTCATAATCAACACAACGTACTTTAGTAAAAACCTTCTGCATTTGGGACCAAATTAACATGACTTATGTAGAATCAGCAGAATATTAAAGCTATCATCGTGCCTGATTTGTCAGACAACCGCCATGTTCTGTCTGATGTAACACTTCGCCAGCAGCGATCGTTCAATGGGGCCGTGTCCCACGCAGCGTGAACGCGATTGTGCGCGCGCGACAAAAACGCGACATTCCGACCGGATCGCGTGCGAATTGCAACGCGTTTAGTTTGAATATAAACTACTGCTCCGTAGAGACAGCAACGGAGAAACAACCGAATGCTAGTATAATCTAGACTACGAGATAACAAATCAAAGGGTGACGCGAAATGCGTCAGCTCATAAATCCTAAATTCCTAACTGACTGAGTACATCACAAACAATGAGGCATCTGTTGAGTTATTAGATTGCGGCGAGAAAGTCTCGTGAAGATGTTTCTTATTACGCGAGTATGACGTAAATACCATCACGGAGATGAAGTAACGTTCAAACGGCTTTTAATGCTGACTGTAGCTAGACAATACCTGGAAACTTCACACAAGCAACCCGATATGTTTGGTAATCGAGGACGCTATGCTAAAAACAAACGTAAAAAGGTATGCACGAACGTGTAGACAGTATAACAGAGAAATTTTCACTTTGGAAAGTTTCCCAACAATCGCCACATAGAGAAAAAATAAAACTATTAATGGCAGAGCTTAAGGGGGCAAATTATGCGGACAGAGTCATGGCTGCGAAGATAATTGCGAGTTTAGAAAGTTAATGACAATAAAATTAACGATTCGAATAGTCATCTGTAAGATTACCACATTCAAAGCTAATCCAGATAGACGACATTACGTAGACCATGATGAAGAAAAATTAGGTCTCATTTATGAAAGACATTTTGGATCAAATAGAAATATAAAACTAACCCCCGGTTTCTCGAACGCTAACAGTCTGTTAATCTACTAAAGTTGTCCTGTTTGTAGCCTTGTCTATTGAACAGCAGAATATTCTAGAACGATCTCCACAGCGCGTGGTTCGATCGAGTTTTTTCGCGAATGATCTCACCCGGCGCAGCGCCATGAACAGTCTGCGACGGATGACACAATCTACAATATAAACATTACTTCATGTGTGGAAAATGTAAATGTTTATTGCACCAAACCTTTAGAATCGCATGTGAGTCAGCTTATTCACATGGAATTTTCAACCGATAAGGATTTTCACGGCGCGCCACAGTAAGGTGAAAATGGTGGAACGGATACCAGAGAATGGAATATAATATTTTTTTAGCCAACCAAAGAACACTGAAGTGGAGGATTGAAAACTTCTGTCATGAAATATAAATAAAGGGATATATCCGGATAATTACTGGCTGCTACCATAACAGAACAAATATTTAGCGTCATAGAAACTTCATGAAATTGAAGTTAAAGATATCAAAATAGAAGGAAGTAAATGTAGGAGCTCCGCAAAGCAGTAAATAATAATCAGAGTAGAGTATTTAAAACTCAGAAAATATCGAAACAAACATTCAGCTGCTAATATTCGCGGTAAATTATGAAGGTTTCCGAAAACACGGAAATTGTTAAAAGTTCTTACATTTCAAGGGTACGATGAACAGTTGAGCATAAAACCACAGGTGACACGAGCATCAACAAATACCGGTAACGATGGCCGTGACATTGGCGCCCTTTTGTAACTAACTACAGGAAAATTAAAACCAGTTTGTTCAAAAAGAGACGTAGCAGGAGTAGGTGAATCTATTCATACAGATATCAAGACTGTCATCTTATCGCTAGAAAGTATCGTTGACGATTTTTGCCACCAAAATTGAAACCAGTTGGTGCACAAACAACTTAATACAGAGAAATGTCATTTTTTATGTACAATAAAATGTTCTACCTATGTTTTCAGACAGACAGCGATCAATAAGCAAGCAGCATTGACGATTGTGGTACGAAAACAATGAAATGCAGAAAACAGATGAAATAAAGAAATGCCCACGTTACTTTAAATGACTTATATACAAGTTCAATTCACAATCATAACGTGAGAGGTAAAGACAGAAATGAAACTTATGAGTTGCAAATAGTAATTATATCGCATTTGCCCATAAATCATTTCATTATTGCAGCACATGCCGTTTATAATTACCCATGATTGGAAGGTGGGCGTTCATGTAACAAGGTGCTTGTGCAGAATCCGTGTTGCATTACATTAGCCATGAGTTTATTCACCACTGGGTGTGATCATAATTATATTCAGAGAAGTATGGAGCCTGCCCACGCTCTACTGATGAGAATATTCAAAATGTTATTGACGTTCCGAAGGCTAGACAATGCAGAACTTCTCCTGAAATCAATTTATACCCACATCACAGTAACGCGGTTACGGTAAGACAATATACGCCCCATTGCCCAGCAGTGCTCTGGCAGGGCCTTCTCTCCGAGAGAAAGAGAGAGTTTACCCTTATACTGCACTTAGCTTTCCTCACAGTGTTTTCCTTCAGGTTAGCAAGTGGTATTGTTACTGTTCAGAAATGTACACGACTCAGAAAACAAAGACTGCCGCATGCCATTATCGAAGGACATCTCGAATGCAGGCCAGCGTTTTCTCCGATTCGCTAACGCACCAACTACTTACGAGTACTATTGATTTATGATAATGTGTATTTCGAAATCTTTCGTCTCAATTCATTACAGGCGAGGTGATGAGCCTATCAGCTTATTTGAAAATCAAGTACTGACAGGAGGCCTGCACTCTTCGCCTATTGTGTACTAATATTTGAGTCAAAACGGATGATAACACCCGCGGCCCATCAACATACTAAATTTAATAAATACAGTTCATCAATTCTTAATGCATCGCATTCAGTGCAGGAATCATGAGTCAGCTCCAGCGATCACATTTCTGATTGAACGTATTACATTACCAACACAAAGCGAGCACTCCTTCAATTGACGGTATAACGTCACTCACTAACATAATCAAGCAGTCTGCGCCTGCGCCGGCCACGGCCATCGTCGCTGGAGAAATCATACGCAATTACTGTCTCAACACGACCAACTTTCCCAGGCCGGTACCGCCGCCCGTGACAAGATATTACGTCTCTACGTGATGCGTGAACCTTTTGCTCAATGCCGGACCGACGGGTGCTGATGATGATTTCATTTAACACTGACATTTTTCGGCTGAATTTCGACAGAATAAAGTAAAAATACACAATCGCCAATAGCCCGGAACAGCTCTACTAGGTAGACTATACCCTATGTTGGAAGACCATCAACAACTGAATCCAATTTTTAGAATAGACCATAATTACTATAAAAAACGAGGTAAATATTTATGAATAAGTTATAGATGTTAGCCAAAGACGACGTGAACACGTGATAACAGCAGCGTCAAAAAAGTCAAAAGTATCTATAAAATGTTGGTTACTTTTAAAAAACCCAGTGAATCACTGAACGCTATTTCCATAATGCTTGTGTGAATACCTATGAAACAATAGTTACACGCTAACCGACCAGATGTATGAATGGTTACGTTCACACATCTGCTTGTTGCTCTGCTTTTGGTACAAGACCGGGAAGCTTGGAAAACCACGAGGGAGGCTTATGTCCTGCAGTGGGCGTGAAATAGCTGATGATGATGAAATTTTTGTGTAACCAATATAAGCAAATTACATAATGTTAAGATAGTTCATGATGATCCGATAGACTTTCAATGGCGTATTTCAATTAATACTCCATTGAAGTGCTTTTAACGTAAAGTAACTTTAAAAAAGCGATCTTTATAATTGCGATTTTGACTTTAAAGAAATATTTATTACATAATATCTTGGATACAATGAGCGATCAAAATTATGGAAGCTATTTTATGGGCACTTATTCTTGTTAAAATTTATGAAGCACGAATCAAACTATTTTAAAGTATTAATTTATGAAGAAGGAAATTATTTTTGCATCGCCTGTATTTTTTTATTTCATTGCTGTGTAACTGTTATTTTCTTTCGTGCTAAGTACCAAAGTTATTTCCAATTTTAAAGAGCTTCTCTTTACTAGGCAGTGGCATAATAGTTGCCACGTCAAATTGTACCTTATCACTTTAAAATAAACTATAAAACCAGTAAAAAAAAATATTATGGTAGAGCTCTGCCCGTTAAAGGTCAAATGGGTCCTGATTACAAATATGTAGAGAATATCGAAGGTTTACCACCATCACAACGATCCTAATCTGACCATCTGTAATTTCGTATTTTATACTAATTACCACATCAGGAAGCCCCCTGTCATGCTTGACCGGTTACATAAGAAGCTTAGCAATACCCCTGTGTAAGTACTTAACTCAAAGACGATAATCATGGCATTACATTCATTTTGTCTGTCTGGTAGGTGTAGAGTTTATAATATATTTTTATGTAAAAAAGATGATTGCACTCTTTTCAATATAACTTAAAGGTTGTTGCATGCCATTGAGTTGAATATCGATTATAAGATTAAACGGTCGTAATTGTAATCCCACTCGACGTAGCAGAGTCATAGGACAACATTCCAGTGCCAGCTAAGGTTACATCCAACAAATAAATGACATCTATTGCGATCAACACAAATCACTGCGTGAAAAGTACCCACAGATTGTTGCAAGCAAAATGATTCAACCAAAGCTGAATAAATCTCAATAGAGAGCAATTGCTAGCCCAACGTTTGGAGACAATGATGTCGACGATAATGTACTTTAATTAAAATCTAACCGTTAACGGTCGCCCGGGCGCCATAAACAGTCTCATGTTGATTGGACATTGAGTCATCGTTAGAAGCGGAGCCACACAAGACATGCTAAGAACATTTGAACTCAGGCGATGCGAACGAAGTAACGCTTTGAACGGTCATTATAGATCTTTTGCTATGGTATATTTGCTTATGATGAAAATGCATTAAGAATTGGCATTGGTAATCCGGAGCTATTTCTATGAAAACGTGCTTCGTCCAAGAAAATATCTTACTTAGATGTGCCCTGGTCATCGTTATTTTTTTCTTCGTCTTTTCCTCGTGGCCGAGGGACGCTGATAATTACAAATAACTACTATATTGTGTCAATAAGAGGCTAAGTTGCTTACAACTGCAATACTAATAATATAGGTACGGTTAATCTCTTATCTGTATTGTTGACAAACGGAAGCGTACTTCCACAAGTTATTAATAGCAAATTGTAGCGATAAAACACAACGACTGCCATTCATATCGGAGTCCCATTGAGGCGATCTAGTTTCGCGAGATGATGAATCATTGTAGGAAGCCAACGCGGATGCGGTCTCTAAATTATATCATCATCATCAGACTAGCCTACATTGTTTGGGCAAAAGGCACATTCTTGAAGCATTATACATACAGTATCTTTATATGTGAAACAGATTGCCACAGAAGATAATTATGTTTTCATAATTTTTATTAAATGCATAAAAGTAAGTAGTTTTATAGTTCTAGTAGCCATCACGCTGGCTGTTTTTATCCGAGGATTCTTTGAGTTGTTCCAGATTTGGTAGTCTCAAATACAATTGGAGGTCTATTCAACAGTCTCAGAACTAGTAAACAGTGGTTTGTTTACAAAATTATATACAGAGGAGGCCGAGTTTCGTAAACAGTTTATTCTTGTAACTTCAACTAAGGTATCATCTTTATTTCAAGAATATTGGCGATAGTATCAATCATCTGTCTACAACATTGGCACAGACATCAAACAATTTATAACCTAGAATACTGAATGATTGAGATTTTTTTTTTCAGATTGAAAATTGTTCGTAACTATTATTTTTATGAAAAGTTCTAGCTGGGTTACTCGAAAAAGTAACTCTTCTGAAGTCGACAAACGTATGTTGGCAGGGGTATCCAAGTAAGAAATTAAAACAGGAGGTTGAGGTACGTCACATTATTTTGGTATCTTCCCTCATAGTCTAAAGTCCTCAAAAGTCGAAAACGAACATAGGAGTATCAAATCACCCTCGCGTCGCCCATTCACCGGGGATTGTTTATAAGCTATTTATAAACAATCCCCGGTGAATGGGCGACGTTTACAAACTGGCTCGTGTCCGAGTGCCAACAGTTGCCACCTAGTGACCGGGTTGCTCGGCAATGCTCGGCCTCTTCATCTATATTGACAAAAAAAACATACACTAAGGCTCAATTCACACAGACGCAGAGTCGAAGCGAAGCGACACGTTTTTAACTGTTCTAAATTCATCTCTATTTCTCTATACTCTCCTTCATTCCGGAGCGGTTACAGGGTACAAGACAAACCCTGACAAACCGCTCGCCGATTACATGTGCTTTGTTATCATCAGTTAGTACATCCCCTATTTCGTCAATTATCCGCTTGAGATGTCGCTCACAGCCCCTTCTACCTACATTCACCTCAATATTTCTTTCATTATTCTATGCTCAATCTTTTCCATAATATGATAGATACAAGATTCCCATAGTATAAACCTAAGGGGTTAAGTTCCTGGGGTTTATTGGTATTTGACACTACTGCAATATGCAGTTGGACATGGCGTTCGGTTCTTAGTTATGTGGCACGTGTTACGGGCAGCCATAACCAAGACCGAACCATTGTATTGTTGGAAACTACGGTTGATGTAGATTTCACAGTGGATCCATTTACGATTAGAGATGGTAAGCTGAACAGGTTGAATAATACAGTGCTAATTCTTTGCATTTTTGATTTTTCTGCAATTTTTGTTTTACTCAATTTAAGAGGGTGCTGGTTATTGTCCGACCTCGTGACAAAGTTAATTTTGCTGCCAAAACATATAATGCATCAATTATACAGTTAGGAAAATATTGTTTTCCTATTCAGGGAGTGATTAGTCTATCTATATATATAAAAGGAGAAGCTGACTGACTGACTGACTGAATGACTGAATGACTGACTGACTGACTGACATATCAACGCAGGGCCCAAACTATAAGGGTTAGAAACTTGAAATTTTGCACAGGAGTTCCTTTTATAACGTAGGGTAGCACTAAGAAAGGATTTTTCAAAATTCACCCCTTAAAGGGGTAAAATGGGCGTGCAAAGTTAGTATGAAACTCTGCCGTTTTTGAAGTTACTCAAATGAAACTCAGTATGAAGTTTCTTCGTTTAAAATCATGAAATACGTGTAAAATAGTTTTTCAAAAATCATCCCTTAAGGGGGAAAAAGGGGGGGTGCAAAGTTAGTAAGAAACTTTGCCGTTTTTAAAGTTATTCAAATGATATTTAGTACGTAGGTCCTTCATTTAAAATCATGAAACATGTGTAAATTAGTTTCTCAAAAATCATCCCTTAAGGTGAAAAAAGAGGGTGCAAAGTTAGTATGAAACTTTGCCGTTATCCAAGTTATTCGAATGAGTTCTATATGAAGGTCCTTCATTAAAAGTCATGAAACATGTGTAAAATAGTTTTTCGAAAATCATCCCTTAAGGGGGAAAAAGGGGGGTGCAAATTTAGTATGAAACTTTGCCGTTTTTGAAGTTATTCAAATGGGATTCAATATGAAGGTTCTTCATTTAAAATCATGAAACACGTGTAAAATAGTATTTAAAAAATCATCCCTCAAGGGGGAAAAAGGGGGTGCAAAGTTAGTATGAAACTCTGCCGTTATCCAAGTTATTCGAATGAGATTCTATATGAAGGTCCTTCATTAAAAGTGATGAAACATGTGTAAAATAGTTTTTCGAAAATCATCCCTTAAGGGGGTAAAAGGGGGGTGCAAATTTAGTATGAAACTTTGCCGTTTTTGAAGTAATTCAAATGAAATTCAATACGAAGATCCGTCGCTAAAAGTCACGAAATACATGTAAAATAGACTTTCAAAAATCATCCCTTAAGTGGGCAAAACCGGGTGCAATGTTAGTATGAATGAAACCCTGCCGTTTTTGAAGTTATTCGAATGAAATTCAGAATAAAGGTCCTTCATTGAAAGTCTTGAAACACATGTAAAATAGTTTTTCGAAAATCATCCCTTTAGGGGATAAAAGGGGGGTGCAAATTTAGTATGACACCTGCCGTTTTAGAAGTTATTCAAATGATATTTAGTTCGAAAGTTCTTCATTTAAAATCATGAAACACGTGTAAAATAGTTTTTCAAAAATCATGCCTTAATGGGGAAAAAAGGGGGTGCAAATTTAGTATGAAACTTTGCCGTTTTTGAAGTTATTCGAATGAAATTCAATATAAGGGTTTGTCATTAAAAGTCATGAAATACATGTAAAATAGTTTTTCGAAAATAATTCCTTTCAGGGGGTAAAAGGGGGGTGCAAAGTTAGTATGAAACTCTGCCGTTTTTGAAGTTATTCGAATGAAATGCAGTATGTAGGTCCTTCATTGAAAGTCATGAAACATTGTGTGAAGTAGTTTTTAGAAAATCATCCCAAGGGGGGTGCAAAGTTAGAATGAAAGCTCTCTGATATTCAAAGTTATTTCAATAAAATGTTGTATTTGGGTTATAAGTTCCTGATAAAGTTATTGATTATTGCCGACAGCACTTTTTGTGAATTCAATACTTATGGGGGTTGCAAATTTAGAAGGTATAAAAGTTCTTCGTATTTACTTCGTATAGTCGCTTCGATTTTTGAATTGAATTTCTTTGTTCTTCCATGTGTTTAAATACCACCTTAAATACTTGCTTACTTTCTTATTTTTTTTTCATATTGGTCGTTCTAACTCTTGAATAAATTTTCTCAATTCTTCTTATTATTTCTCCGTTCATGTGTTCATAAATATTTCTCAGTTCTTTAAAATACAACCCATAGTAAACAGCCTATACGAGTATATGTCCCACTGCAGGGAATAGGTCTTCTCTCAGAGAGAGTAAGTATGGTTTTATTTATTTCGCATGCGCTAAAAGTATCCCAATCCTAATTGCAAACGCAAACACTTTACTCAACTAAAGCCCACGCGGACGACGTCGCGGGCAACAGCTAGTCTATAATAAGGTGTGCACAACAGTTCGTTCACATTATGATGCTGATGACATTTAGTTTTAATCACTAAAATATAATAAAAAGTGCAAGTGCCATTTCAAAGCCGAAAATGAGTTATTTCTATAAGTTTCAATCTAAAATAGGTAAACGATGTAATTAAAAGTTAAGGAAAGTTACTTTTTAAGAATTTTAATGCTGTCATCGGCATTCAGATGTACATACATGATCGTTCTACGTGTAAACGTGGAATATGAATCGAAGGCTGATCATGAGTCAATGATCGCGCATATTTCTTGAGTGACGCCAGAAACGCTATCTCACATAAGTCGATAAAGTACAAGATAACAATTCAATTACAAATCTGGTATTTTAACAGTTACCTCATAAATCAATCATTCTTGATACACGTTTAATAAAATACACTTATTAGCGCTGGAAAAGCTTCTTAACTCATCTCAACATAAAAACGGACCTCATCAAACATGACCTCATGATTTGTAACAAAATTTTACCCCTTGAAGAGGTGGAGATCGAAATCTAGGCTTGCAATGAAAACATGTAAAATGCGGCGGCGACACAAGTAGATAGGTAGTTAGAGAACACTTCATTGTACGTGAAAAAGGAGACAAACAGCTACATCTATGACATCTAAAAATTAGGTAGGTGCTAATCTTATTTCATGTTAATTCATTCTATAATCAACTATTGGCTGATAATATTCCAAACAAAAACAAATAAAGTGTGGCATCTATGTTGACGTGGTGTTATGTTATCCGCTCGTTTCATAGAAACTTTACAGATAGCTGACACTAAATTATCTATTTTGTTACAAATCATTTTCGTCTTGCTCTATAATATTTGGAGCAAGACGAAAGGATAAGATAAGTGAATTCAGTGATGCGCGATGTAGAGCCAAGAGAAAACAAATTAAATAATCTTAATTGGTAGCGAACGAAAGAGAGACTTAACGAAATCGGTACCAAAGCTACAAAATGGTTGTCAGCTACCTTTTAATAACTGCCAACTATTACGTACGTCTAGATTACTAAGAGTGCGTAAACCCAACCAATCTCACGATACTAAGTAAACTCTTCAAAGTTTAGTAACACTTGAAGCATTTGTCACGCTCAATTGGTCGCGAATTGTCTTAATCGTAGAAAAGAAAGTTGTCTGAATATTCATGCTCGCGTATGGCATAATTGGTGTGTTGAAATTGTGGTCGTCCTCGATGGTAGGTACACGAGTGGAGTTTTGAAAACGTAGAGAAGGTAAGCACACCACCGTTAAATCTTTATTCTATTCTTATTTATTTATTCTATTTATCTTATTCTTTGTTCAAAGGGTATCCTAGTGTGAGGCCAGAAGCAATGTATGTGCGTGCAGGTAAATGGTTATGTTTATTCTATTGCTTCTTGGAAGGGGCTTGTGTCATTAACGTTTTCTATCATCTACATGTCAGAATAGAATAGGAGGATGTATTAGCAACGGACAAGATAAAAAGTACCCAAAACCAACTTGCATGCAGTGCAGTGCAGTGGGACCATCTTGCTATGGGCCAAGACATAGGCCAATTTAGTTTCGTTTATTCTGATGCTCAAATCTTCATCGTCAAAGGAAAATATCATCCATTGAACCTTCGCATTTAGCTCTCGATTCGAAATGAGGACATATTACACTTGTCATTCGATGTAGTGGTTGTTCGCGTGCGGTGGCATTGCATTACCAATACCGCTTTAGCGGGTCAATGTCGCCGCTAGGGGTGATAATGTAAGGAAAACAATTTCACAGAATTGTTCGCGCAGTTACGAGTTTGAAATAACAATTGTATGCTTCGGTGAGGTCATAAAGCTGCGCCAACTCCCGGCTGCCTGAGATTTGGAAAGACAATAGCTGTAGGTGACCTCGCCCAGGATATGAGGCTTAGCCCCGTTTACAGATAATCTCGGTATATTGATGCGTAAGTTAAATTTACGATACATACACTCACGGATGTATCCCAGAGATATCAGGGACAGATATCAGGGACTGCCACTTGCCGAGATCCTGACGAATCACTTTCGCTTCATTAATATTTATCAGTCATTGCATGCACGCACGCCGGTTTCGGGTACTTAAAATCCATAGTCAAATCCAATCCTTCATGTTAAATCTTAAGGACCAATATCTGAATTGAGGATCAATTTCTGAATTGAGGATTTCGCTAAGTAACTACTTAACCGTAGTGCTGTCTCGTCAAATTTCTCAGAAAAGAGCGTGACAGAATGTTACTTTAGTCGCTGTAGAATGATAACCTTGTATGTCCCGAGAACCAAACTTTATTGAAATGAAAAAAAAATATCATTTCGTCAATGCTTAAAATGTTGTTCCAAGTTTTGGTTGGTAAAAAGTACTTATTTATGTTATTAGCCAATACCTTACTTCTTTAGACTTACCAGTTAAATGACATAACAGGTTTTCTGTTTTACGGTGTACAAAGTTACGAGGTTTTCAAAAGTAGACAAGATTTAGGCTAAAAAAATAATGGCATTACTAGTAATAAAATGGGGTTTAAGGTTTCGACACTATAAAACACGGCGTTTTCATTCGATTTTTACAAAAATAAATATTTTTTAACACGCATTTATTAGGTCGACCTGTAATTTGACATACGAGGCTATCATTCTAAAGCGACGTTAAGTATTTACTTTGTGAAAGTCTCAATTCAGAAACCGGCCCTAAGCATGTCAATTGTAAAATCTGCATACAAAACCACTATTTTTATTTGTGAAATATTTAAATCAGAAACTAGGGGAGACCCATCGTCTCTATGCGTGAAACATCCTACCAAGCAAAGGCTGAAAAAACCCAAGGTTCTTGCAGTAAAACCCTCCGTTTCGCCTTAAGTTTGCGGTGGAATTTGATCTTCAACAAAGTCGAGGTAAAGCCCGCTACACGATCCTTCTCTGTTATCACTATCTTGCAATGCCTTGCAAATACAATTTTCGCATTATGCAGAAAGGTCACGGGCAACAACCTTTCCTAATGTGGTAGTAAAACGCACGATTCCACCAGCGGAACGGGCAAACTTGAACTTGGAAACGCGAGCCGGCTAAAAATAACGTCTGTTGTGTTGTTTCTTACGGGTGGCGACGACAGTTTTTCGCGCGTTGTTGCAATAGACACCTACGATACTCCGAGATTTTAAATCTTGGCTTCGAGGCGCAGGTCATTTACGTGCAGTTTTTATATGTAAACAGATTTATAGTTGCTTACAAGCTTTAACAAAATATTGAAGTTAAAGATAAAAAAATAGCATAAAGCAAAAAGCTGATATAAAATCATTCCTTTCTTTTGATATGTAGCACAAACTAGCTGCCAAGTACTGTTGTTGGAGTCTTCTGGTCAGATGTCGACCCGAACAATAATTACGGACCGTTCGCAGGCAGTGTTACATATCAAAACGTGTTAACAAAAGAGGTCCAAAAGCGTTCCTTTGCGGCATACCAGAAGTCACTAACCTTCTTGTAGAGCTTGATCCAGGTGAGGTCCCCCTTAGAGTCGGTGTACTGGAGGCCAAAGAACCAGACCTCGCGGAGGCCGATGGTCTTCACCACCTGGTCAAACAGCTGCTTGCCGGTCGTAGTTTGCTGGATCGCGAACTCCAGCTCCGCGTCCATCGTCGTCACGCGGACGTTCATCTGGAGAGGGAGGTGCTGATTAGTATGGTTGAAATGTTTGGAAGCGTACTTTCATTTATATGCAGCAGCCTATATAAAAAAAAACTAGATTGATATCCCATATCGGGTTTCAATTACTACCTCTTCTGGTGACAAAACGTAGCATAAACAGTGTGATGATATGAACTACCAAACTACAGCATCCACGCAAGGGCAACAAGCATGGAAAGATTCAGATTTTCTAGGTTAATGATGTCAATAAGGATAACTCCTACCGCACTAATTCGTTACTTATGTACGTATAAAAAGCCCGAACGTTTTTATACGTTCATAAATTTAATTTTACCTACAGTAAAAAATATTATTTTCGTTTCATACTAGCATTCATCTCGATAAGATCAGTACTTTTAGTAAAACGTGGCAGATTGTACTATGACCTTCTTTATGACCTCAAATGGTAAACATGAAAAGAAAAAGTGCCGGCAAAGGACACACGGACGACCTTTGCGACTGATATATCGCAATCAACAAGTAGGACAGGAAAACAGGTGACCGTGTGTGAGCTAAGTACCATATCTTTTCGATTCTTAATAAAAAAAACTGAAAAATTCTGGTTATTGTAACAGACAAGTGGACGTGAAATTTTTCTAGTCAGAAAATGTCGCAAACGCCCTACTTATATCAAGCCCGATGGCTGCATCAATAATGCCAACAAACAGTATAAACAGGACATCAAGGTAGGCCAGCAGACGGCCTCATTACACAGGTACGGCCTCAAACATACGTAGGTATATCATCCATTGTTGTGTTACCAGAGTTACAACACAAATGATAGCATCGCCTAGTATTGTTAATGATAGTCATTGAGCAGCGCCGTGGAAAGGCCGATTTGTAGTGTCTCCTGAGTTGATAGCGTTAGTCGTATCTTTCAATCAGGTAATTGCGAGACACGTGATTGCGCTACGTGAATTTCGTCAAAACTAATTGTCACTCGGAAGCCATTAGCTAATTCTGCTCGACTTTTGAGAAATGTGATTACTTTACAAGTCAAAAGTTAATCGTGGCCGTTGCATATAATATTGGGATAGCCAATTAGTCATTATTGTGAAAGAAACAGAATTTTTACCACGTTTACAAAACTTGTCTCGTAAGTCTATGCAAGTACAATCAACAAACTTTAAAAACTAAGCGGATTATACCAAAATAATGTCCAACTGCATCTCGCTCATATGTTTGGCATCGATAAGAAAACCTTCCACAGTGCAAACGTGTGCGAGCTTTATATCCAGTGCATTTGAAGGATATTGGTCTGCAATAAATAAGTCCGTAACGC
The DNA here is from genome assembly GCA_947310845.1 of Yponomeuta plumbellus. NCBI lineage: Eukaryota > Metazoa > Arthropoda > Insecta > Lepidoptera > Yponomeutidae > Yponomeuta > Yponomeuta plumbellus. Next base: position 23,472,562 of record OX371197.1, on the reverse strand, counting down.
CGATACCAAGTGAGATAGAGAGATGAGATCAATAGGGGTTATTAGCGATGATGCATGACCGCCGGAAGACGGCATCCTGTTGGCACGCTATCAACTTTGTCTGAAGAGGTTTCGTTTTGATCCAATGAGGAATTACTCAAACTACGTGAATGGAATACTACAAAGACTGGGGCCAGAATAATCGCATTTTTTTATATCCAACCGGATAGCACATCGTACAAGAATCACTATCTCTAACGGCTCTTTTGTATTTGTTTAATTGAACACATCCAATATTTTAAAACAGTATTAAGGAAGTGACAATCATATGAAGTTGTGCATCCCTTTGGTGAATGTATGTGTAAATTTCGTCGTTCGTCGTACTAATGGGGTTACGCTCCTTCCTTGTAAGCGATGTTGTGGTCTTGTCACTTTCTATAAGTAGATCGCTATAAATATATCTGATGTTTTGTCGTGTTTAGGTCGCTTCCCGTTTGGTCTTCCTTCAGGATTTGATTTGAAAACAAGATTATTTCGTCTTGGAATTGGTAGAGTTTTATGGCATGTAATGCTTTAAAACATTTAGGAGTTGGCGACGGTCTAAGGGATCACGCAATTTTTAGTAAACACAAAAAATATAACTTGGGTGTTGATTAGCAGGCAATTAAATAGGGAACACAAGATTACAAAAAATGTGAAGAATAAAGTTACTATAACAATAAAAAAAGCTTAATAGATTTCATTTTTTCACGAATTGTAGACGTTTTCTTGTAAGGGTGCAGATGCATAAAAACATAATTTTACGAGATAACTCGAATATTGATAACCGCTTTATTACATTGTAAAGCGTTGTGTGAAGGAGAGACGTCATAGTCTAAGGTCGATTAGTATGGCGCATTTTTGTACCACGTGACTATATTGACTTTTCGGCTGGTTATATTATAAAAAGTATAAGTCGTAGAGAAAAAAATATCTTATTCTATTAACCTGTAGAATTTTTGGTGGGCCGATCAGCTCACCTTATAATGGTTTTTATTTGTTATTGTCAGGGTCATAACGCAATTTATTTTACACTTTGTAGAGCAAGTTCCCCATTGTCGGCGACTTTGCCATATATTCGTGAATCAGCGATTATACTGGTGAACAATTCAAATAACGATAGCAATATCAGCCATATTCGGCGGATGTTTTAACAAAGCTTACTCCCATTTTCCTGCTGTTGAAAAACTTCGAAACTTAAATTTTTCTTCCAGAAAAATTCCGCTACAGAATCAGCTTTCCAAAATGAATAGGGTATACGCAGAGAACGACAACATTACTTCAGGTAGATAAAAATGGTTTCAGCGACATTCCAGCACGAAAAAACCACTATCGCATATATCAAAGAATTGATTAACAAAGCGCATACCGACGACTGAATGACACGATAAAGAAAAGATAAGACTGTTAGCAATCCCATTACTACCGAAGAGTTTGGACCAACCGGTAGATTAGGTGAATGCATGAAAATAAAAAACGTTAAGCGGCATTTTATTTTTCTTTTCATGCTTGAGCGCCTCCAAAACTTCTGCATCCGGTTCATATTTGGTCTTCGCAAATATGACCATATCTCTGAATTTAGAACTAAGCTCAAGTGGCTCCCTATTCGTCTCCGCCGGAATACACACATTCTTTCTCTCCTCTATTGCATTCTGTTCAACCCAGCTATTCCATCCTATCTCAAAGAGCGATTCGAGTTTCTTCATTCTTCACATAGCTTGGCTCTTCGCTCGTCCCAAAACCTTCTCCTTAAAACTCCATCGCATACCACATCATTTTATGGCTCCTCCTTCACGGTTCAGGCAGTCCATTTATGGAACGACCTGCCCGTGGAAGTGAGAAAAGCAAAGTCCTTGAATTGTTTTAAGGCTTTGGTAAAATCCCGCTACTTACTTACTTCTTAAACTGGAAAACTGTTGCATTTATTATGTATGTATTTATTTTGCATGTTATATAGGTATGTATTTTATTATTTTGTAAATATATAAGTATGTTATTATTTTGTACGTATATGTATTATCATCTAAATATGCATGTCATGTATCACGTATTTATAAGTACCTACTTATCTTCTTTATATCTTGCTACTTTTCAATATATTTTCGATTTTTTTTTTTTTTTTATTTATGTACATCCGGAAATCCACACCTACCGACTATGTTCTTCCTGCAATTCTCTCCATCCAAAGGTTGTCTGGAAGAGATCGCTCTAAGCGATAAGACCGCCAATTGTGTACCATTTAGACATAAGGAAATTACAATAACTCTGTATTATGGTTGAGCAATAAAGTGTTATCTATCTATCTATCTATCTATCTAGTCCCAAATAAGCAGCTAAATCGCTTAAGCTCAAAAAGCAGCTAAATCGCTTAAGCTCAAAAAGCAGCTAAATCGAGAATATTGCTGAAAACATCGGCATAAAGCGCCGTGGCAATCGACAACCATGCGGGCAAGGTTAATTGGCTACAGAGGACAGTTTCGAGGAAAACCCAGACGTTACTAGGCATTAACGCGGATCGCAAATTACTCAATATATCTTCCTAACGACCTGAAAGTTACAACATCCGTTGCTAATCTTTCAATAGCCAACTCGGGAGAGAGCCAAGAGAGCGGGAGCGCCATTGACGTGATGATAAAATACATAATAATAACCTTTTAAGTGTTGATCGAGTGCATCGCGTAAAAGCTAACCACAAACAGCCATGAGCTAAGCCAAGATCCGTTCCTACGTACCATGACATCAGAGACCGTGATTATTATAAGGAATATTGCGAGAATATCACATACGGCTGCCATGTGTGCCTTGAAGATTATATTTAGACTTCTAACCCTAGTTAGATAGAAGTTTAAGTACCAACAACAATATCAATTTTGGAAACAACGCACGGTGATCAATTGAGGAGATTTAGGCGGCCAAAAGTCTTCCGCACTGTGATTTGTTATCCATACGTGTTAATTATTTCAAAAAAAAAAAACTCAATGTGGACATTATGTAATTAGGTGTTTATCAACATTTATTAGCACAGGGTAAGATAGAAAATACCCGAAACCGACTTGCGTGCATGCAACGACTAATGAATGTCGATGAAGCGAAGGTGATTTGTCAGGATCGTGGCAGGTGGCAGTCCCTGCTCTCTGCCTACCCCTCAGGGAGACAGGCGTGAACTTATGTATATGATGTATCAAAATTTACGAATAAATTAAGTCAAAATTACCTAATATAATTACTGTAAATTTATTAAGATTTCTTCAAATACAACAACGTCTGGTTGCTCTAAAAGATTCAACATTTCAAGTGTCATAGCGTTCTTATGCTTCACGGAGGGCTGTGGTCTTTTACTTGAAATAATTGGATCTGAAGAGACTAATAAGATTTTCATTAAGTCTTCATTGGTTTGTTTCCTACATATACATATGTTATGCTCTCTGTAATATCGTATATCTTTGTGATGGCTTTCTTCTCCTAGCATACCAATTGGTTGTAAAAAAAATCGATAGTATCCTTGCCATGTACCAACACTTTATGAACAGTTGGTGTCATTGAGAGAGAGAGAGAGAGAGAGAGAGAGAGAGAGAGAGAGAGAGAGAGAGAGAGAGAGAGAGAGAGGGAGAGAGAGAGAGAGAGAGAGACATTTATTTGCAGCCACAAAGATACAATACACATAACACAATGTAACACGATATTATAATAATACAGACATTGGATACCAACTGTACAGCTGCATATAAAGTACAGCAGTTTATGTTGCAAATTCTGCAAATTATGTACTGTTAATTTTGTAGGGAGAACTAAGGGTTTCCAAAATTATATTGAATTTTTCTAACAAGGCGAACCATCAAATGCCTATTATTGAAATAGACCGAAGTCTATTTCAGTAATCATCATCATCATCAACCCATCATGTCCCCACCGAGGGGCACGGGTCTCTTCCCTGAGGAAGGTATAGGCCATACTCCACCACGGGGGCCAAGTCCGGATTGGTGGAGGCTTGTAAGACTAGTGGCTGGTCTTACTGTCAGAAGTTTTCAAGCCGCCCTAAGGCCTCTGACTTGGCTTAACGACTGCCATCTATTGACGGCAGCCGGCACCAACTGCTTAACGTGCCTTGCGAAGCACGGAACCGCTCAGAAAAATGCCACTAGTGTTAGTCATAGACGGTGACCCATCCATGGACTGAACGCGCCGTATGTTGCTTAACCTTAGTGATCGTTTAAGATCACTAAGGCAGCCCAGGATACGAGCGATTCATTTCAGTAATATTTGATGTAATATCAGAATTTGCAAAGAAGCGACAAGTTTTTCCATCCGTTTGTGTTGCCGAAACCTGGCTTTGGAATATCAATAGTAAGCCAAGTTGCTCTCTAAACTGAGTTTGAACATTTTTTTTTTTCTTGACAAGGTATATTTTCGGAGCTTAGTCTCACTTCAATGCCATTTTTGCAATAATTTCGCAGTTTTAACACAAAAGGTGTTTATAGCATCTTTTACCCTTTTTTTGCTGACTGTACAAAGGTTTAATCAGGTGATTTTTTACTAGGACATCCAAAAAGTTCACGTTTTTTATCACAGCGCCATTCCCTGATATCCGAAAAAAATTGTATGTGTGCCGCAAACAGACGCAAAAAAACTATATTGTTTAGACTACCTAACACTCTAAGCTACTTGGTAGTAGCAAATTCACGGTGTACCAAAGTGTATCTCAAAACGTAGCCGAGCTTAAAGTTGAAAAACTTGGTCTAAATCGATGCATCAGTACTATATTTTTTTAAGACTAAGTATACTACTGTATAACGGTTGTAAACAAATATTTTGCAATGTTCATACCTTCACAAATCAGCACCATTTTTTTCTCATTTTATTTCACACCATAGGTTTGTTTAAAAAAATGTTGAACTCGCGCGCAAAACACGGAATGTTACAAGTTTTCGCAGTTTTTCAAAACCGATATGCATTTGAGTCTAAATATCTACGGATCTACTTGGTACAAAATATTTCTATGATTACTATAAAGTAAACGACTTACCTACCTGTAAAAAATAAATTTGAAGTAGACCTTGTATTATAATATTGGATGGAAATATTCAAACAGCTATTACCATATTTGATAAAATGCTAGATCATCAGAAAAACTAGGAGGTAAATACTAAAACCTATAATTCCGAAGGCAGGTCGCCAGTGTACCAACTGAAGCAACACTAAGCATAGGTCAGATACAAGATGATAAAGCATAATTACTACCTCTACAACAGTCGAGAGAATCTCGTGGAACATAAAACGATAAGGTATTATCTGTACTTATAAAGCTACCTGCATAGAGTTTAGCTTAAGTGGAATTTATTTACTATTCTAGTAGAAGACGGAACTAGGCCTTAAAGAGCCTAGTAAAAAAATTGAAAGTGTTTCGGTTGTCCCGGTGTCCGCTTACGCCGGAAGGACTGTGATGGGAAGTAGAGTCGATAGGGAAGACAGGTGCAAGCCGACAGGTGCTAGATTGAGGGAGGGTGGCGTCGACAAGAACCAAAGAGAATAACGTTTGAAATGCACAGAATACGATGAAAACGAAAAAAGAGAAACTGATGTTGCCGACCGAGCTAAACTGGGTCCGAAAGGTAAAAAGGTAGTAAATAAAAGAAATGCGTGTTCTAGAAAATTACGTGCTCGGCAGCAACGGAGCGTGACCAGACCAGCACCACATGGGCATAGACCATATCGACCGTCAAATTAGTTTCAAGTACACGCGAGAGTGTAATGAATGAGTGACGTGACGCGGGCGCAGCCTCACGTGGACGCCGAAGGTCACCGCAGAATAATGTGACAACTATTACTATGCAAAACATGTCAGGAGCCTCCCTCGAGCACACTACCGTGAAATTTTCACTTATTACAAACATCTTGACGGTTACAGTCAAATGCTTCCGCGTGCGTACAACTCAGACTTTGTTCAGAAAAAAATGCTAGTTAATGTTGGAAGCAATCCTGAGTCGGCATTTTTTTGCCGTTTCAGCAAGATAAGGAAAACCTTGAAGACTCCTACATGTAGCGATTAAAGTAATGTCGACGGAACAACGAATTAGCACCTAGCATATTACCAGCCTTTAATTTAATGATCGATGATTGAGACAGGTACGCATACAACATATTAGTAGGAAGGTCTTCGCAACTCTTAAATGCCGTGGAGCTAGCTAACGAATACAATGAATGGTTTTCGTAATTTACAGCGGCGATTCAATTATAAAGCATTAAACTCAATAGATCCGCCAGGCGAACGAAAGGATATGGAATGTAATAGATAAGATATACTTTGTGAATTATATAATAGTGATGGCGTGAGGTAAGCACGATTTGTGGACATTGCTCATTAGCCAGCGAATATAACATACGAACATTATCTTGAAACTGTACATAAACCGAGCCATAAACTAAGAAAAGCTATATGTTGCTAAGGAAAATAATAATGCCCATAATAATGGGACTGCAAGTTGCACAAGGCTCTTACGGTGGCGCTGAGCATTCGCAAAAATGGGAAAATAAACTTAAATCTTGCTATCCCTGTCTTGGGCACGGGAATAAAAGGAAGGAAAGACGAAAGGACGGTTACGAAAAGGAGTGGTTAGCGCGTCTCGCCAAACGTAATAAGTATAAAAAACCCTTTCATTATTGGATTCGTTCCGAGTATCGTCTGGTGACATCACCGTAACTTATGATTTGAGTCAACAACGCTCTCGGAAACCTGTACAGCTAATATATTCAGACGATGGATTGTCGATGACGCTGGCGATGACTTTGAAACCTGTTGCTAGGTACGAATTCTCTAGCACAATGCGAATTGTTATAACGATGCAGGTACACCGGTGCTCGTAACAATGGAGCCAGGTAACAATTAGCAACGCAATTTGGAATACACGTTTCGGGAACACTAAACGGAGCATGGTTCAAGTCGAGACCAAACAGAGATATGCCGCTCCAGTTGGTAAAAAGCATAACACGAAGAAGAAAGTGCTGTACATAAGTACTTCCAGTTCCCTTCTACAAGCCGACAAGACTATTATAGAGTTACGTAATAAGGCAACCAAACATGTATACCTGCTTCCCGCCTGCCACCATGGTGTCAAAGTTAGGTCACAGCACTAAAGAAGTCACTGCACGAGGCACTATTCGATTCCTTTTTGAAATTTGGGGGGGTCAGTAAGGCGGCACTAGAGCCGCGTCTGCTCGACGCGGCGTTTGAATTTGAACTGAACGGCCGTTGGCGCGGGAATGCGCGCGCGCCCCTCACCTGCGCCAGGATACGACTCAAGGCACCACCTGAAGCGGATACTTCACTTTTCAGGACTCTTTATTTCTAGGAGGTAAGATCCGGTAACATTTCTGGCGATTGTGGAAGTACTGTACCTATATTTGGAGAGTGCTGGGACCTACAAAGCCATATTTTCAAGAATAAAGTCAGTTTTCGCGTTTTGTATAATGTAGAGACGATAAACTTTTCTTTTTCAGGTTCATTGTCTCGAAGATTTTGTTCAGGATATTTTTTCTGTGTATTTCAGTTTAGAGACAAAACTTCTGGGTATTTTACTTGTGACTTGGACCTTCCCATCAAGGTCGAAGACGCGCACCTCGGACGCTAACAACCAACGTTTCGCTACTTTTTTCTATATGGGATCTAAAATTGAAACGTGATCCAATCGCTGCATTATCATTGTGTGTAGGTAGTGCAAATAATATATTTCTTAATCGAAATTAATAAGATTCAGATTTTGTAAGTGATGGATGATGTCCAACTCGAGGTGAGTGTCGACAGCTCATCGATTTCTGGCTGGAGCTCTGATAGGTTTATTTTCTATATCAGGTCACTAAGACCTAAGCAGAATTAAACCGCGTCTGGGATTGATGAAGACTGAGAAAAGCATGGACTCTACATTTATCATAATTTTAAGCTTGATTTCGGTTTGCTCCTTATTTTTGCCATGAATAATTAATTTTATTTTGTTGGACTTCCTGATTGCGCATGGAATATCTAGGCAGATTTTTATCTGTTTCAGGACGTCTATTTTTTGTGAAAATTATAATTACGGACTAGGCCCTCCTGGTGGAGTATGGAGTATACCTACCTAGATTACGCTTTGTGTGGCCAAAAAATGAAATTACTAACGTGTATGCAGAGGTGTATTTACTGGATTCTGTATTAAAGCCATAGATAGGTACGTATTTATCTACTATGCGAAAGATATAACGAGGAAGAGGGCTGACTGACTAATGATTTGGCTACCGTACATAATAAATATACAGGATAACCCTGTGAAATAGTATGCTTTACAAGTGGCACCATTTCCAATACGCACGTAAACTAAATGATTAGCGAGCCCATATCGGAGGTATATTATGCCGTCCTAACCAATGTGTCGGCAGGAAACCTGAGTGACACACAATTAGATAAGCCCGGCGAATGCGTGACGTAACGTCATTTCAGTGAACACTACGAGGACGACACAAGCAAGAAAGTACAGAAATACCTTTGATTCTTCTTGAGTCTTCTTTCTTTCCACCCAAATCAAGATGCTACGGAGGGATATCCCGAAGAAATTGGATCGATGTAAGCCTTAAACAATTCGGATTCCTCATTCCGTATTGCTCCGAAACCTTCGGAGGAATACTAACCAGATACCAGTCCACCTAGAAATCCTGGATACAAAATGGCGTTGGATAGGCCACATACTACACCGGGACAAGAGATGTCTGACCAGACAAACCATCACATCACGCCCTCAGGCAACCGAAATAAAAGGACGGCTAAGGACCACCTGGAAAAGATCTGTCAAATCAATCGGTACTGCGTACGACTGTCAGTGGAAATCTGTTGTTGAAGCCAGCTCCCCTAGGAGTTAAAGGAACGAAGAAGAAGAAGCCTTAAGCTGCAATGTCAAAGTTTACTTGGCTAAAATCGCTGCTTTGAACAAATTTCACTTGGATATCTGTTAGTACTCCATCAAAGTTCTTGACTTTATTGCAATGTCAGTTATTGAACGAGATACGATTTTGTTTAGTGTTTTCATAGCAGTCAAATCTCCTCACTCTGTCCAAGGTGATATTGACTGTGTCAAACGGCTTTATGGACAGAGACAGCGAAACAGACTTGTGAAAGGGGATGAGGAAAATGAGTTGGCCTTGAAACTTGCAGTCTCTGATTGGATGCGTTCCCTTTTCGAGATACTGTAGTACATTTTGGTGCCAGTAAGGGAAGGAGGAGAGTATCATCAACTTTAGACGAGTGCAATCACAGGCGACGTAGTAACAAAAATTTTAGGTGACTCATATTGGAATGTTATTATTATTTTTATTGTGATTAATGCAGGGAATAAATAAATGTTCGACTTGGGACTCAGTTTTCCCATGTCTTAATCGAATCTACATTCAAAAGATCGGGCATTCTGTACCTATGTTATGTATGAGTACGAGCTGCATGCGTGTAACTATGGAGGTTGTATTGTAGGTGGCTATTTATGGAAACGAAGAATATGCAGAGTATGTCAAAAGTGATCGCTCGTAATGTGTTCGAGATTTATTGGAGAGCAACGCAGGAAGTAGACTACAATCTTTTGCCACTTTTGGTTCCAGGACCTGAATTCTGTTAATGCATTGTAGTACAATAAACCTAAACATTTACATACAGGCACATACATTGACAACTGCAATAACAACTGCATGAACATAGATAGTGATTTAGTTTTATTCCCGCTTCATGTCTAAGAGTGCACGCATATCAGATCAAACAATCTAGGTGTCAATGGTATGAAAAAAAAACACGTCACGTGACCCGACGTGTATCTGTCATCGTACTATAATGCACTAACAGAATCGAGGCCCTGAATTGGCGATTATGGTTGTCCTTTCTACAATTTCATTAGGGATTTAAGATTCCCGGTCTTGTCAATTCTCCATAAAATTATCCAAAAAAGCCGATTAAAATATTCTGTTGTGGAGATTTTACGAGGCAAAGACGTAGCCACACTAAGCTTTCCATAACCTTCCGACAAACATGTTCTGACTGACTCAAAATTCCGACCGAACCTCATTTGCTCGTGATTGGCTATTGTCTTGTCCGGGACATTGGCGAAGTTGTACTGGACAATCGTTGCACTGACTCCATAAAACAGAATTGAATTGAAGATGTAGCCACAGATGAAGTAACAGTTTTTGATTCGTTTTAGAGGAATAACCTATCTTCTGCCCCCATTAGATACTCGATGGGGATTGAATTTGGCCATATTGTACTCTATTAGTCTTACAAGCCTTCACCAATCCGGACTTGGCCCCAGTGTGGCTTATACCTTCCTATAATTCCTCCTCTTATCTTCTCTATGGCCTATAATGGGTTGATGATGAGATATTCTGCTCTATTAATCACATTATTACATACACGTCCCACTGCAGGGCATAGGAGAGAGTATCGGGCGTGTAGGCGTTTTCAAGCGCTTCCACGTAAACGTCACGTGTATTGACGATATTTTCCTTTGCCATCACATTGACATAATCATTTAGCAAAAAATAGGCAGATCCGTTGTCGAGACTATAATAATAGGTATTCTATTTCTCCTATTTAGTGTGTGTTAGTCTCTGTTACAAAATACAAAATACAAAAAATTTTATTTCAACGTAAAGAATTTACATTCTGCTTGTTGAATGTCAATGTACATACAGTTATGTATAATGTTAGCCGCTGCCTTAGGGCCGTCTGTAGTGGAGAAAAAGGCAGCAAAAAAAAACTCCACTCTGACCATCTTTTCTCAAATCAACTTAAAGCTAATACAAATTAGGTATGAGTGTTCGTATACCAAGAATCTCAAGATCCATGAGTGCAATAAATACTTGCAAAGTCAAACATCATTTAATATTCTTAAAAGGTAATAAAACACCAATGCTGCGGCCAGACACACGGACGGCACCCGTTCACGAGCGTAACGCAGAGGTCAGCCATCACCAGTCTCAACCATATTAGAGGGAGATAGGCGACCCGGCCACCGCGCCACCATTCGCATGGCCTTTGGCAAACTTGTGTGATAAAGTTCTTGTCAGTTATCTATAATAATAGCATACTGTTACTGTTCGTTTCTTCTCCACGTACTCCAGTAATGGTGAAACTAACAACTTTGACGTTCATAAAGTAAACATTTTTTTTGACTTTGAATAAAAAAATTCAATTTGAATTAAAACGTTTACTAGGTGCTTATTGCCGAATTAATTATGTTGGGATTTCACGCGTTTTAAACAGCTTGAATGGAGCATAATTTGGAAAGTATGGAGAAAGCCTCTATTGTTGTGTGCCACTACTGGCCAACGGCCTCCCCCAGTTCAGTCCCGAGTTTTCGGTCCTGGGCCATCACAGACCACTTCGGCAGATGTTGGTCGAGATCGTCCCGTCGAGGGGTTAATCTACCGAAATAAATGTATGCGTACCGAACAAAAAAAAATGCTTTTCCAATAGAGGTTACGCTTTAGGTTGTCAATGTGCTCATAATTCAGGGTATTGTCACAGTACAATAGTGAACGCGGTGATCACCGGACTGCATGTAACCCGAAGCTCACCGAGATCTCGCGTGTCGTATTTATGTATATTATATGGGCGTGTTACGGACGTCCAGTAGGAAGATTGGTGACTCTTCCGATTTAAACTGTGACAATGTACAACCAAACAAGAACTATCGGCCTGTGTCATTTCTTAATCGCCCGTCAGCCCTTCTATTTGCCGTCTACGACTACACGAATCTATGTCACCGGCTGGGTGCAGTGTCCACTAACCAGATAACACGCGTTCCACTTTCCCGTTTCCTTCCTACGGCATAGTTTGTGCAACGCTACGGGGAAATGTCTCCGCTGACGGAGAATGCGTATTGACGTACCTGGCGAACTATATATAGTATGAAATGCGAGGTAACCAGAAATCAGAAACTTATTTCAACGTAAAAAATACACATTCGGTTTGTAAAATGTCAATGTTGGCCGCTCGGCTGGACAATTAAAATTTGTAAACCTAGTAAGTGCTCTGAGAAAAAAAAATGTATGCGAGCCAAAAAACGAGTTGTTCACTTCAAGAGCTGGGCTTACTGAGAATATATAAGGTAGGGACACCCCTTACTAGGTTTTTACAACTGCGTTTTGCCTTACTAGGTTTTGGTTTGGTTTTTTTTCGTCCTCCAGCGTTAGTTAGACCGTGCCCTTGCTAGATTTTTTAATAAGGCTAAATATTTACCGATTCACGAATTAAATTAATCGTCCTATTGTACCATTGACTTTCCTAATAGCATTAAAGACCTAGAGCTAAGACAATTCAAAAGTAATTTATCATCATATAGTTGAAACATTTATGTTACTATAGCAGGTATTAACGACTTTCTGTGTGATAAGATAAAACAATTTAGTACTAAATTTAGTAATCGCAACAGTAATTTTAGTAATAATATAATAATGCTTGAATATTCATACGCCCATGATCGGTAGAACATGGAATGAACTATAATATTTTCTAGGACCATTTTTAATTTTGTACCTATGTTCATGAATAAATAATTATGATTCTAACTTGATCGAAAATTTGTTGGTATTAGTGATTTGTCTGGATCGTGGCAGGAGGCAGCCCGTGGTATCTGCCTACCCCCTCTGCGCTAGAGGCGTGAGCTTATGTGTGTATGTATTGGTATTATGCGATGGCCGTAATCGTCGTAATATAGATTACTCTATCCATGGAGTACTAAACTGCACCTACGACATTGTGTTGTGTTGTGTCCTTATTTATTACGCGGAATATTTCCCACTGTTATTGCGTGGAACATGCATTTGTGTGAGTTTATTCTTGTAACTCTATTATTATCTAAAGAAAAGACACTGCAATTTGGTTGTTTGCCATGCAATCTGAGATGAAAAACAAAGCTGATAGGGTATAAACACACATCGAATTGCAGTTGACTTTACAGTGTCTAGAGGACAATTACATACTTACTGGATGAGAGATTTAACTAAATAAAATATCACGAGCGCAGGTACACACGTAACAAACTTTATCACTCTTTCATTTAAATACCGATTACCACACTAGCTGGATGATTTCAAAAATTATGGGCAAATTTTGGTTAACTTAAAAATTTAAACTTATTTTACGGATACACTTGATTTTCGTCGGAAGTCCGACCAGGTTTCGCTCTGGTCAGACGAGCAACCGACGACGCGAGATCCGTCTCTGCTCACCATGATTAAGCTCTGCGAATCAGAGCGAAACCTGGTTTGACTCTTCCGACATAATTCATGTAAGTGCATCCGTAGATCCATTTATAATATGTAGTACACACTTACGAAAGTTTTAGTTAAAAATTATGATTGAATATGAAAAATATAATATGACAAGGGCAAAATCAACATGCTACAAAAAAGGGTGCAAATAAAAAAACTCAAAGTGTATTCGTTTGACTAACCAAAATATTGTCAGTACCGCTCATATCAAGCGCGTTGCTAATATAACTCAGAATCTGAAAAAGGAACAGCGAAAACATGAACAATATACTAACAGTACTGCCGCAGTGCGAACCAATATAAGAAATACCTAGTAAATGAGGCGAGGTTTGATTCATAAATGCTTAAAAAAATATTTATCGGAGGCTGCGACATTACTACGGCGCGTAAAGCGCAAATTAATTGTGTAAATCATGATAATGAAAACAATGTATCGAAAAAAACTCGTAACAAAAGTTTTTGTAATACCCAAACTGAATTTGGTGTGTTTCTATAGGTATCTTCTATAGGTTGTACTAAATAATGACAATGGTTACGAATGATACGATGCATTTTAACGTAATAAGCCATTTATGCCCGATGCGGGAACATAGACCTCCCTCATGATCAGATTTATTTTAGAAATATTAGGCTTAAAAAAACTTTTCTCAAAAAAATTTCTCTCATTAAAACTAATTCCGTCCCCCATTACTAACTACACTGTCCATCCTCTCGGTTGGCTGTATCGTATGTACAGTCATAGCTAGACAATTGAAAGCACACAGATGTAGATATTTCTATTTCTGCTGTAACAACAAATACTAAATAAAGATTTAAAAAATATATTTTAAGTGGGGCTCCCATACAACAAACGTGATATTTTTGTCGTTTTTTGCTCGATATTAATAACAGCAACAAGTAGACCTTTGAAATATTAAAATGTATAAATAATGGTACATACTTCTTTTCTTTCTTTATTCTTATTTTTTATTAGACTATGGGCCGATTTCTGAATTGAGAATTTCGCTAAGTAATTACTTAACTGTAGTGCTGTCTCATTAATTTTCTTAAGAAAAGAGTGTGACAGCACGTTCCTTAAGTATTTACTTAGTGTAAATTTTGTTTATCAAGTTTTAGAGTATGTATGATAATTCATAACCCAGTTTATGAAGTCAGGTAACTCGCTCACTTAGTGTATCGGAGTTACAAACAATTTTTCGCATTATAAATGGACGCCCCAGACAAGATTGTGTTCCTCTCACCCACACGGGCAAGTTTTTGTCTCAACTATACATAAAAAATACAGTGATGAAACAATTTGACCTGCCGACATTATATTAGATAGATAGAAAACACTTTAATGTACTATTGATGACATATAAACTTTTAAATGCGTGAAATTTATTGAGACAAGTTACACGTGAATTTTCAACAAAATAGTAAAGGTTTCCTGTCCACTGCCAATTAACTTGTGCTACCCGTTTTCTGACATCTTAAACTTTGGTCTGTTGGTGAATGGTTTCATTCGTTACTCTGTCGCAGATATTCCGAGCATCATCACCACCTCTCCATCGGTCTTTGGGCAAATTTGAGCCTGGTCTTCCCAGTGAATGTTGTCCAAGGAGGTAACTCGTCCCTTTCATGAAGTCATTAACCAAGTATAATTGCTATTTCAGGGTTACAATTTGAATATTGAAACAAGAGCCATTTGTATGAACAGTGAGTGTTCTGATGACTAATTGGACCCAAACAATGAGCATGACACAGAGTAGGTAGATGTGAAAGGTCTGCTTTAACTAAGAGTGCTTTGTCATAGTGGTTTCTGGCATTCAGGACTATAACCAAAACCGAATATGCTATTGACACTTCTTCAGCTCAGCCCCAACTCAAAAGCGGTTATAGGTTAGACTCCTACGACTGTCTGTCCGTGTGTGTCTTTATCTGCCTGTGACGTTATTGATTCTAAATGGATAGACCAATTTTTATTGCAGTTCTTAATCATTTAAAACTATTTAATCAGGGACGTTCTTAGCTAGGTTGTTTTTTAGCAAAAAAAGAAGAAAGAAACTTAAGCATGCCTATGTGAAAGCCTGAATCCCATACTAAGAAAGTGTGTGACAGATCTCTGGGCCCTCACTTATTATGTTATCTTCTGAATATTCTTGAAATTAACAGGGAATTAATATACTAAGTATGTACAACCAGCTGTTAAATTCAGTTCTCTTAAAATTTCTTCCTGAAACTATTATCAACTGGTACTCACAATCTCCATCTTACATTACACAGAAAGAGTTATACCTATTTTGTACTAAAGCATGATTGATTGTTTAAATTGAGTGAATTAAATTCATAATTTTCCAATGAGTTTATAATTTAAAATATTTCAGTAATCATGATTGTTTAGAGAAATCCAAGCTGCTTTGTACTGTAACTATGAGCATAGTAAATTTTGTGTTGATTATCCTTTACAGTCTTATCTTATCATGTGTGAGACAAGATAAAGTTAAAATTACCTCTGTACCTCAAAAACTGGGTAGTTAACTATACTTCATCTTTGTAATTTTGCTGACTACCTTATTGGCGAAAACAAGAAAAACAGTTCGTATCATAAATATAATGGAGAAATGCATATTGTACAAACACAAACATGCTTGTGTTTATTTTGGTCCATGTTTGCATTTGCAACGTTTTATGAGTTACTTTACACACAATAAAAGTGAAATCATCATAGGTACATGTACCAGTCATTGGCGGGCCGCGGTGGCACCTACCTGCTTAGCTCCTTATCTACCTCAGTAACCTAAAACCATGACCCATTACTTCATGAGTCATTCACAAACAACATAAAACCAACACTTACAGATTTCGGCATCTTGGCGGCGCGGAATTACAATCTGCAACGGAAAAAAAATCAAGTTAGAGAAAATAGCTAAGCAATGCAAATTCTATTACAAGTCGGGCAAGTTGACATGTACTAAAGCCGCGTGCCATTTCTATGACAAAACGAGGCTAATGCCACAGGTATCTTAGCTAATGATGACGGGATTCCCATGGTATCTAGTTCGCTCAATGGTTGTAATGTTATATTCCAACGAATGTAGCGGAATAGCCGCGACACCGGCGACAGAGAAACGTTATTGAACAACTTTCGAGCGAGCTCACTGTGGTACCAACTAAATACCACATTTCTGGTGAATCTACAAGAGAGATGCAACTTGTACATACCCAATAAAATGGAAACTATCACCTTATAATCTACATAAGTAGCACAACACAATAAAGAATGCACACACCCTAAAGACGAGCCACAAAAATATCGCGATGTGACAACTTCAATCGTAAGTTACGTGACGTGGTTCGTGGGGTTGCCAGCCCGTTACTCTGTACTATCCCTGAATCCCTCAACTTCGTCTCTGTTTCATGTTCCAAAGGACTATTCACATTAGAAGGGCTAACTACATACTACGGACTCTTTATACAATATTTATACAACAGACGGACAAATTATACAATATTATTATGCTATTTGACAGGTTTCCGAAAACCATCTCATATATTTTGTTGGTATTCATTGAGTCCTCAGAAAGTGGTAGTTTTAAATTCTTTCGTTATAAAAAAGGAAACAAAAATTTACTTTTAAAATAATCCGCCAAAACACTCTTGCGCAATATGGCGTCAGCGTCATGATGTCACAGTTCAGTAAACAAAACCAATGAACGTAAGAACGACATGAAGGACACCCGCCATTTTTACTGAGCTGTGACGTCATCGATTTCGACAAAATGGGCGTTTTTCCTTTCTTTTTTTTTTCTTAGTTCCTTGAGATACACTAGATGGCGTCATTCGTTTCTTCATACGAATTTGTGATTCGTAGCAATCAATGTCAAAGTCAGTCCACAGATCACTAAACAAGAGAAGGAACCAGGGTTGCTATTCGGACGAGGTTTCTCGTAATAAAAATAAAAATTCAAACCCACAATCCATAGCAAAGACTCCAAAGTATCCAAAAGCGCACTTATCACCAAACGACAACGGCATTTTTTCTTCTAGGTAACCAACCATCACAAATTCCAGAGAACCATAGTATTATTGTTTGCTTTGACGTTTATTATTACGGTACGGCAGCGCCACCTAGGGATCCTTTTAAAACTAAATTTGACATAAGGAAAAACACTCATTTTCATCGCATCGTCTAAGCTCGTCCTTGTTCCAGTCTTGTATTGTTCTGTGGTCCATTCTTTCATGCTCAAGTTGGCAGTGTTACAAGGAAAAATGTGATAACTTTTCTAAAATAGGGAATTTTGGGATGCGATTTTAGAAAAATAAAATATAGGTATTTATAAAACAAATATTATGACTAAGTTCCCAAGCATATAGTTTGATTCTACATAAGAATGATCCGCCTTCAAGTTTACAGATATCACTAAACTTATGATTTATAAGGGGCAGACTGGTTTGTGAACGTTCTTTACGGTCCTGATTTCAGAAGTTGACATGGAAATGAAAACTTGATAACTTATATTTTAAATATTATTGAATGTAAATTTATTCCACTTATATTTTATTAAATTGGGAGTCACAATGGAAGTGCTTCATGTACCTTCCTTGATCTTTGTAACAAAAAATCCGTTTCGTCATTTGCTCTAAAATTATATTTTTGCGCGATAAGGAACACAAACGCTGAAAATGAGACGTGTATTGGTATTCTGTGATATTGATAATGATATGTCAAAATTGTCAAAAATGTTAACGAACTGAAAACAACCAAAAAATAAAAGAAATTCCGCTTAGTAAATGTGAACTTAGTAGTTTACAGATTATTATCTCTAGTCCATGAGTGTGCAAGCAGAAATGTTGTCAACATCCCTTAGAAGACTGTGCCACTGGGGTCCAATATGTGTTTTAGGTTAGATTATTACTGTATACCCTCAAGTCCTTTCCTTATTCTGAGTGTATACCTTAGAATATAATTTTAACTACAAACACCCGTCATAGGGGACTAAGACTATATAACATGTCATCAAAATGTACCACATTCTTGGCAAATAAATTTATTTTGTTTTATTTTTATTTAGATTTATAATTCATCGGTCTTAATAGACTTTCAATAAGAGTCAATAACCTATATGAACTCTGAAAATAAATCACTTCATGCTAACCACCAGCAAAGGTTATTAGTGATTCTTCAAGAAAAATTTAGTACAAAGTTTAGTAGTAGTTCTTCAAGAAAAAATTGGAAGACAGATGAACACCTTTCCTTTTAACTCATAGCTATCCAAGATTGGACATCTGTTTTTCAGACACACTGTCCGTCTTTAATTGTCATCAAGATACTCCCAAGGAATATATATATTGAGGACTTGCATAAATCTATTATTATAATTATTATTATTTATATTTGTTTTTTTTTTGGTATCAGACAATTTTTAGTCCATGCTGCATCAAGTTACCTTTAGATACATAAAGTAGACTTTACTGCACTACCAAAAAAAAAAAAAGATTATGTACCACTACGATTTCTTAAATATAGGTTGGTTTGAATTCTGTCTTTATTCTAGGTATAATAAAATTAATAACCTGGAGCATGGTGCACCTTCTGGGCATGTACTGGCCGCCGCACGAGACCCTGGGTGGAGCTGTGCATGCTGGTGTGTTCCTGTTCTTTGCTGGGGCAACACTATACTTTTTCCTGCAAAGTCTCTTGGAGGGACCCGGGTTCGTTTCGCTGGGGTGGCGGCCGGTAAGTGCCTGCCTCATTGCCATCTTATCCTTGCCTGGCTACCATAGCACAGGGTATCCTAGTTTTTCGTGCGGAGTTTCTGGTCTTCCATCGGACGCGTCCCCCTGATGGCGGATAGGGGAACGCCCTCCAGATATGGGGGGTACCGGCTTCGGCCGGCGCGGACCAAAACCAGAGGGAGGGGGATGTCCAGTGGCTTGCGCTGCTGGATGTCCCGCGGGTCCACCATGGGCCCCGCACCCGTAACCCCACATTGAGCGGGGCCGGGGGCCTTCGGGCCGCGAGGAGACAACCTCTATAAAAAACACATGGTGGGGGCCCTCTCTATGTCCCTCTGTCCAGCAGAGGGCATGGAAGAGGGCTGGAGGGGTGGGGAGGGGCGCGAGTTCCGCAAGCCGGGTCTAAGGGAGGGACATTGCGGGTGGTAAGCCAGGGACCAGGGACTGGGCACCCCATATGGTCTCTGGCCGAGGGGTGTTTTCTTGGGAGGGCATTCTGAGGGCCGAGGATCCGGGCAGAGGGCCACAACGGGTCCTCGGTAGTTGGAGGCTTGTGGAGCTCGCGCCTCTCCGCCGGGAGAGCAGGTGGCGCGGGGGACGCTGCGCGGATCTTGCGCCGCCGGTTGAGGGAGGGTCACAGACGGCAGGTTCGGGGACCTGCCGTCCGATATCGTGACGGGAGAAGGGGGTGGGGGGCCCATGCCCCTTCTCCAGTGAGGGTGGGCCCGACTCCTTGCGAGTCGGGTCGACGTCGCCGGGGCGCCGCTGTAGCATTCGCACTGTGGTCTACCACTTGCGAGATCCGGCGGCGCCCCATTGCACGAGCGACAGGACGGCCCCCGGGGTGTTTTAGGAGGTATGCCTCTCCTATTATTAGGAGAGGAGAGTCCGACACACGGCCGTCGCCCTCCCCCAAGGGTGGCGGTTATGGTGCACAAAGCATTTCACCCCGTTAACAAAAAAAAAGGGTATCCTAGTTTGGGACCAGACCAATTATTAACAACCAGTGTTGGAATAGGGTAGTTTCCAGGGTCAAAATAATTAAATTCTATTGAGTCCGTATTTTAGATTTAAAAAAAATATTGGACACGTGTTTTTTCTTTTTTCGATTAAACAAAAAATAACAAAGATATAGCCCATTAAAATTACGTGTGACGTCACTCCGTGCTAAAAAATGCAGCACGGCATGACGTCACACGTAACTTTAATGGGCTATATGTTTGTCATTTTTGGACTAATAAAAAAATTACATATAAAAAAATATGTGTCCCTTATATTTGAATAATCTAAAAGATGGACTAATTACATTTTTTAGAGCAACTAGCTCATTCTTAAAACACATGTTTTAAATGATTACATATGTTTTCAATTATTTTTAATATTCTCTTAAAGATAATCATGTCTAAAATTGGCTCCAATAGAATCTGTATGTAAAAATGTGTATTAATTTGAACATCGTTTTTATTTATTTAGCAACTTAGAGACTGAGTTTTTTGTAATTTATTTGAAATTTTATGCATGTCAGTTTCACATTATTTTGTTGAGGAATTTTGTATTCTTTGCTGCAGTTGATATTGAAATTACTTATAACTTATAGAAGCTAGAAGGCAGTTTGTAAATGACATGCACGGAACTGTCACCCAGTTACTTTTCTGTGAATAAATCAGTAAGAAATTGCTGGCTTAAGCTATTTTCTTGATTTATGATATTTATTTGTTTCAGGAGAATGATCGTGACACAGATTACCTACAGTTCTGCACAGTCTGCAATGGCTACAAAGCACCCCGGTCACACCACTGCAGAAAGTGTGAGTAGTTACTGAACCTATACACACATTATCCCACTAAAACTATAGCTTACAATTAGATTTATATTTTTACACTAAAATGAAACATTTTTTTTTAAAGTTACTAAAACTAAATATTATGGTTTAGTTATTAGCTAGACATATAATGGATTCATTTATCTTATTCACTATAATTATGCTAGAATCAAGGTATGGTAGGTGTAGTCCAGTCATCCTATGAATGCTGTTGAAAAATTTCATCTGCATGTTCATTGATTGTCTTACGATTCTATACCATACAGTACTAACAATCTTAATAGCACCAAAGAAATTACGTAGTTTAATACATCGAGTTTTTAAATACCGCCTATTCTTTTCATACCCAAAATACTGCTGCTATTCTCTCTATACAGGGTGTTGATTTGTACAGTTAAATCCGACTCAGGGGTGGTTATTTACATGATACTGAAGCAAAAAAATATATATATAATTTTTTTTTTTGTGATAATCACCTAAATCCCTGTATAATAAAATATTATCTAAATTATTATTTAAATAATAAACAAATAAAGTGTAAACATTTACACACAGGCACATACATTGCTTCGGGCGCTACACTAGGATACCCTGTATCGCGGGAACCAGAAATAGCGACGTCACAAACATTATAAACATCCAAGACCTGGGGCTTTTTTTTCTCCCCAGCTGGGGTTCGAACCCGGGACCTCTCGCATGGTAAGCAGATGCGCTAACCGCTACGCCACAGAGGTCGTCAAATAAACATTTACATACAGTCACATACATTGCTTCTGCCCCACACTAGGATATCTTGGGACATAGAAACCAGAAACAGCGACATCACAAACATGTCAACAACATCCAAGATATATGTTTTTTTTTGTCCCCAGCCGAGTTTCGAACCCGGGATCTCCCGCGTGGTAGGCAGATGCCCTAACCGCTTCGCCGCAACGATTGGGCGATAAATGCCACATAATTTTCTTAACTTATATTATGTCATATTTCCAGGTGGTGCGTGTGTGCTGAAGATGGACCATCACTGCCCGTGGATCAACTGCTGTGTCGGGCACGCCAACCACGGCTATTTCGTGCTCTTCCTGTCTGCGGCTGTCGTGGGCTGTTTCCAGGCCTCTGTGGTAAGTTGAACCAGCTTTATTAGCATCAGCACAGTCGTGCGTGTGATCTGGGGCCGGCGCGCCGTTGCGGGGCGCCGCACTGACATAACCAGTCCACAAAACGCTATGCATTTCGAAAAATATTCATTGGATTTTGTATGAAGTTTGCCTTTTATAAAATGGGCGTCTGTTACTCGTTAACTGGTAAAGACGATTTAGCCGGAATAGTTTTCCTTGGAAGTTCTAATTATAATGATTTTTAATAAGTGTTTTACAATAAATGTAGTGTTTACTCGTAGTTATAAGCTAGAGATCTGGTGTCTTGTTTTATCTTATTCACTGTAATTATGCTAAATTAATTGTAGGTAGGTGTTCCTACAATTATTTTGAGGGCGAGACCATTTATAACATGGGCGTCTATTACCCGTTAGTTAACCGGGTTAAGGTAAAGACAAATAGTGTTCCTTGTAAGTTCATTACATGTGCCCTGAATTGGTCACGTTTCTATTGGCTATTTGACAGTTTTCTGAACACCATCTCATATGTTTTGTTGGTGTTCATAGAGTCCTCAGAAAGTGGTCATTTTAAATTCCTTCGTGTATTTCTTGGAAAAAAGGCAAACGAAAATTTACTTTTGAAATAAGCCGCCAAACCGCTGGCTTGGGCAATATGGCGTTGCACAGGAATTATGACATATTCTCTTGGATGTGTTGAACACTAAATATCCTCTGTTTAAATTTAATATTAAACTACTATTTAATGTCAGACATCCTTGTCTTCTAAATAATCGTTGATTTTAGAATAAGCTTTTTTGCAAAGAGTGTGCTTAACACAATTCTTAAACCGCATTGGAGGTAACTCTAATATATCTTGGGGTATCTTGTTGTAGAACCTTATACAGTGTGTCTACGACACACCGGCGCGCGGGCTCGTGCACACGCTGGCCATTCACGGCCGGCGTATGGAGGCTGCTGCGGCTTAAAAGAAACATTCATTCATTGACCGGCTCCGGGACAGACGTGTGATAGAATATTGTCGACATAATTTTTGATTATTGCTAATTAAACCGAGTGAATACAGTCCACTTCCTATTTTTTACCATCTGGCCTATCTACAGTGCCCCATAAAGGAAGTATCTTCTTTCGTGCTTTTCTACCCCTATAAGTCGTCGCCCCGTCCAGGTGCTGATAATCTGCATGTACCATGCCGTGAACCGCGTTTGGTACCTGTACCACGGGGACGGCAGCGAGCCCATGGTATATCTGACGCTGTGGAGTCTGCTGCTGACCCTGCTGGCGATCGGCATGGCGGTCGGCGTCGTGCTGGCGGTCGGTGTGCTGCTTTACTTCCAGGTCGGTGTTGGCTCCGTGAGGTATGAAGTCGTCCATGACCTACGTCATGTGAATTTCATAATTTTTGTACAATATTATAAACTGACTGTCCCGGCAAACTTCGTACCGCCAAAGTTTTCGTAATTTTTCCATATTTTCTCACCATTTAAACATACCCTGAACTTCCGCAAATATGAAAAACCAATTATTTTTTATATTCAAGATTTTTTTTTTTTTTTTTTATGTGTGATGAGTAAGCTCTTGACCTCAAACTCGCCTGATGGTAAGCGTAGTTGAGGTCGACGGTGGAGCGAGCTTACTCATTAGGTGCCTATTTACTCTCGTTTTGAAGGAGTCGAGGTTATATGTGGCTGGGAAAACTGACGCAGGCAAAGAGTTCCACACCTTAGCAGTGCGCATGATGAAGGATGATGAAAAGCGCTTGGTACGGCACTTAGGTATATCGTAGTATATCGTGTAATGCGCTTACTTGATATTTGTCGGAGGAGTCCGACCAGGTTTCCGGAGAGTAGTTTATAAAGTGTAGTGCTTACGAAAGTTTTAGTTCAATATTGGTTGTACAACTCCCTCCCCCCTCATCTTTATCAAAGTTAGTCACATTTAGGAAACTGTAGCTCTGGTGTATTTATTTCATTTTATTGTAATTAAAGGAAATTAAATTGTGAATTGTTAGAATTTAATATGAGAAACTGACCTGTGCCTGCTGACATTATTTTTCTCTCACAAAGTTTCATCCATTGCATAACAAGAGATCACTACTATCATGGACACTTTCACCGAACTAAATAAAAAGCTGGAGGACCTTGCTGAGGTATTCCAATCTCGGATGAACAGGTTTGAGAAGTGCGCAGCACAATCGACTTCTGCCTCTAAGTCTGCCACACCTGCTAGTATTGAGAAGCTTAATGAGGACTATGTGGCCTTCAAGGAGTTTGTGGTGTCGACACTGTCTGCATTAAAACTCCAGGTGGAGCTTCTCAGAGTCGCTCAAGATCGTCAGGAAACCCACTCTCGGAGGAAAGTATTGTTACTACATGGTTTGCCTGAAGAGAGTGAGGAGGTTGTTCATAAGAGAGTCCTCCGGGTATTAGGTGAGCAGATGAAGATTGCTGTCTCTGACCCCTCCGCTCTGGAAGCTTGCCATCGACTCGGCTTCCTCAAAGGCCAAGCCGGCAAGCAAAATCGGCCGGTGCTTCTGCGCTTCACTACACTCCGGCTGCGGGAAGAGGTGTGGAACGCTAAGACTTCACTAAAGGGCTCCTCAATGTCTGTCTCTGAATTCCTCACAAGATGCAGACAAGAAGTGTACTCGGCTGGTAGGAAGCACTTTGGCATGACTAGTTGCTGGTCTATGGATGGAGTTGTAGTTGTCCTATGCCCTGACAAGAGCCGCAAGAAAATCACTTCCATGGCGGATTTGCAGACACTTATCAAAAAGTTCCCTTTGTCTACGATTGCTGCGACTCGAAAGGGAGAGAGGTCTGCTACTAGTGCACCTAAAACGCGCCGAGCAGTCGCCGTTGCTGCCGCTGCCGCAAGCAAACCCCGTGTGTAACATACGCCCAGAAGAAGGCCGCGAAGGAAAAACCTGCACCCAAGCAGCGTGAGAAGCGCCTGATTAGCAAGAAGTAGCTTCTAGTAACTTCTATTCGCTCCGTAGTCTTTTATAGGGTAGCTTAAAGTTCGATATTTTCATTGTCATTCATATTACACAGTTTTGAGCTGTCATCCCATCTGACACATCACAGAGTAATTGATACTTTGAAATGTTTATTCGAGCCGAACATAGACTAATGCACTTGGCACATTCACACTACTGCGCGCTTGCGCGGCTCATGCCCGAAGTAACGCACATACTTATGCTTTTAATTTGCTTTGCCTTTTACGTTTACGTTACTGACATTGTGATATTCTGTTGTTTTCGAAGGCTTAATTTAATTTAGGTTGATGTTTAGTTATTCATAATACGCTGTTCTCGCTTAGTAAATAATAATGCCAGCCAAGGTATAGTGTTGAGGTATACTGTTAAGGTTACGCATAAGTCTAATAATTAAATTAGACTTCATATATTTTTTATATATTCTATTATTTAACTGGTGTAGTTTATTATATAGCTATGTTATTTATGTCTGATAACATATCTATTGATTTCGACTTCTTCTCGTGCTCGTCTTCGGAAAACTCTTTTGAAAGTCCAAACAGTGGGGACGACTCGCTGCTTGCTGACGGCAGTGACGCTCCGCTTCACACTAAGCTGCAGTCTGTGTTTCCTTCTAAATCTCCCAATCTGAATCTAGTACACATAAACGCACAAAGTATTCATGCTCATTATACAGATTTTCTAACTTCCTTTAACAACCAGCAGATAGACGGCATATTTGTATCGGAATCTTGGCTTAGCCCCTCCCTGTCTTCTACCCTTTACCCACTGCATGGCTTCAGACTTTTTAGGAATGATAGGTCTGGTGCCACTGGCGGTGGAGTTTGCCTTTATTTACGTAGTGGTATCTCCTGTAGGATTATAAGCCAAAGTGAGTGCCCTCAGCCCTACAAAAGCAGCTTTGAGTATTTATTTCTTGAGATCACTTTACACCACTCCAAAATTCTGCTTGGGGTAACTTACAGTCCGTCTTCCAACGTTAGCTACTTCAACGAATTTGAGTCTATCTTAACAGACTTTAGGCCTCTCTACGAACAAATTATTATCATGGGAGATTTTAATACATGTCTTTTGTCGGGCAACAACCGCAGTAAAAAATTAAAATCGCTACTCTCGGCTTTGGACCTTCACATTCTTCCACTTTCGGCTACACACCACCCTCCAAATAGTTGTCCTACTCTGCTTGATTTAATTATTGTTTCGAAACCATCTTCTGTATGCTCCCATGGACAAACATCAGCACCGTTTTCTTATCATGACTTGCTTCACCTTTCTTATAAATGTAGACCTCCTAAACGGCGCAGCAAGGTGATATTGCAGCGCAATTTCAAGGACATGGATGTTGATCGTTTGAAGGAAGATCTGAGAAGCCTCGACTGGGCTGTTATTCTGAATGCAGAGACCGTCGATGAAAAGGTTGAGCTGTTTGTTTCTTTTCTAACACGCATTTACGACGTACATGCTCCCTTTAGGCAAGTTCGTGTCAAGCATTCCCCTGCTCCGTGGCTCACCCCGGCAATAAGAGACCTTATGGCGAAACGGGACCGTGCCAAGCAACGCTTTCGAAAGAGTCAGTCCGAAGAAAAGATGGTTACGTACAAATCTCTCCGCAACCGTTGTAACCGTCTATGCAGGGACGCTAAGCGACAACATATTCATTCCACAATTGAACAACTTCCTCCTCCGCAGGTGTGGAAGTTTTTGAGATCGCTGGGCATAGGGAATATCTCCGAACCACTGCTACACACTATTGACATTAACGCACTTAATAAACATTTTTCTATTCCACCAGTCTTACTCGACTCCTTGACAAAATCATCCTCGATTACTAGACTCTCACACAAAAACTTGCCCGACTGTGACCCGTTTGTTTTTCGCGATATTACTGAAGGTAGTGTAGAAAAAACCTTACTCTCCATTACTACTAAAGCTGTTGGTAGCGACGGCCTGAGTCGAGATATGCTGCTTCCAGTACTGGTTGACATTGTGCCCATTGTTACCCATATTTGTAACTTCTCTATTTCCAGCAAAGTCTTTCCATCTGCCTGGAAAAAAGCACAAGTGATTCCCCTACCTAAAGTCTCCAATCCCAGCTCTTTTTCTCAATATCGCCCTATTTCCATCCTACCCATCCTCTCCAAAGTTATTGAACACGAAGTGCAGACTCAACTTTACTCCTTTCTCCATAAAAATTCCTTGCTTAGTCCCTTCCAGTCCGGCTTCCGTCCTTCTCACAGCACGGTGACCGCTCTTTTGAAAGTCACCGATGACATTCGCCTTGCTATGGACAATAAACAGTTGACATTACTTACCCTACTTGACTTTAGCAGTGCGTTCAATTCCGTTGATTTCGATATCTTACTAGGAATTCTTCGTTCTTGCAATATCTCTGCACCTGCGTTGGAGTGGTTCCGTTCATATCTTCGCGGTCGAATGCAAAGTATTCGTGTTGACGAGACATCCTCAGACTGGTGCGAGTTGGCAGCGGGTGTGCCTCAGGGTGGGGTTCTCTCACCGTTACTGTTCTCAATCTTTATCAATGAGATCACCCATGCACTCTCGTCCAACTTTCATTTGTATGCGGATGATCTGCAAATTTATACTCATTTCGATGCGGGGGCTGACCCCACTAACCCAGGTGCCAAGTATGAGAACGCTGTAAGGGCGTTTGCTAAAATTAACGATGATTTGTTGGCTGTTCGGGATTGGGCACGTGACTTTGGTCTTGTGGTCAACCCCCTAAAGTCTCAGGCGATCGTTATTGGTAGCAGACGCCTGCGAGATAGCTTCCTACAGCTGAGGGTACCCTCATTAGTTTACGACCATGTCGCTATCCCTTTTGCAGAAAGGGTAAGGAACCTCGGTCTTCTTATGGACTGTAATTTGTCCTGGCAGGTTCAGGTAAATGATATTAGCCGACGCATCCACTTTTCCTTCCACTCACTTAAACGTCTCCAAAATTTCTTACCTTTTAAAACAAAACTGATGCTTGCTCAGTCTCTCCTCTTACCTCTTCTAGATTATGCGGATGTTTGTTTCATGGATGCTACGGAAGTTCTCGTGAATAAACTCGAGCGTCTCCAGAATCTTGCCATCAGGTACATTTTCGGCTTGAGGAAATATGACCACGTGTCAGACTTCCGACGCCAGTTGAATTGGCTCCCTATCAGATTGCGTCGCAACCTGCATATGCTGACTCTTCTCTTTTGTGTGCTGAAAAATCCCAATGCTCCGATGTACCTGCGGGAGAGATTCTCACTTCTGCCTCCGCGTACCAGACCACAGAGAGCGTGTGATACTAGAACATTGCAAGTCCCAGTCTGCAACACTGAGTTCTACTTCAACGCGTTCTCTGTGCGCTCTGCTCGCCAGTGGAACTCTCTGCCGAAAGCGATCAGGGATTGTCCAACTGTGTCACAGTTCCGAAGCAAACTGAAAGAGCACTATATCTCTAACCTAAAATAATTTTATTGTATTCATATAACTTTATAATAGTAGTCTGTGTAATATATTCGTATGTATGTTTATTATTGTATAGTTTAGTATTATATACTTTTGTGCTAACGTTAGATATATATTTCTGGCGTTCTTATATCTATGTAGGCATTTATGTAAGTTGTATGTATATTTGTAAGTAGTTTATTATTATTATTATTTTTATACCTACTTAAGAGTTGTTATCCACTTCATCTGCCCTACCCCACTTTTTTTTTTTAACATTCCAAAATTTCTAGGCTGGCTGGAAGAAATTTCTTTAGAAATAAGTCCGCCTTTGCACATTGTTTTTATCACAAACCTGTTATTTAAGTCATATTATGTATTTTCTTTTGTGCAATAAAGTGTAACAACAACAACATTTTGTCTGACCCCTCCATCCCTAGTGTGGCGTCACATCTTTTGCAATTGTACATCTAGAAAATTTTATTGTCGCCGTATTGTCGATGCGGTGACCACGGGCCGCACCGGCACCTCTACCAGATAGCCCCCAACTTCGACCGGCCAGATGACGGAAGACCCTACCCTCGGGAGCTCCTCGAGCTGTAAAACTCCGACAGCTCGGAGCTCTCCCGACCTGGATAAGACATAGCCAAGATGGCACATAGTCCCGGAGACGCCGCCCGGGACAAGAGGCACGGCGTCATACCCCGTATCTCATCGTCGAAGACCACATGGTAGTCCCGGGTTTCCAACTGGGGGACAAAAACGACACAGGCTACCCTAGTGTGGGGCCATGTAAATGTTTCATCATCAACATCAACCCATTATGTCCCCACCGAGGGGCACGGGTCTCTTCCCTGAGGAAGGTATAGACCATACTCCACCACGGGGGCCAAGTCTGGATTGGTGGAGGCTTGTAAGACTAGTGGCTGGTCTTACTGTCAGAAGTTTTCAAACCCCCCAAGGCCTGACTTGGCTTAACGACTGCCAACTATCGACGGCAGCCGGCACCAACTGCTTAACGTGCCTTGCGAAGTAGTTCAGAATGACGACCTCTGTGGCCCGGCGTTTAGCGAATCAGCCTGCAATGCGAGTGGTCCCGTGTTCGAACCCAGATCTTGGATGCTTACATGTTTGTGATGTCGCTGTTTCTGGTTCCCACGACACAGGGTAGGATATCCTAGTGTGGGGCCAGAAGCAATGTATGGACCTGTATATAAATGTTTGTTTATTTATCTCTTGTTTGTGGTATGCAATAAATGATTATCTTATAGGTAGGCCTTAACATAAGAACCCACTAAACCGCAGATCAAAGGCATGCTGCAAAACCGGACGACGATCGAGGATTGGATCGTGGAGAAGGCTGTGAGCCGGCGCCGCGAGGGAGCTCTGCCGCCGTTTGTGTTCCCCTACGACGTGGGCTGGCGGGCTAACCTGGCGATGGCGCTGCGTGGCCGCGGGGATGGACGCCGGTGGCCGCTAGCACCCGGCTGCGGGGATTACGACCTTACCGTGAGTGCCGGTGTCCGTATGTTGTCAAATTTTGCATACCTGGAAGGGGCAGGACAGGTGCAATGTGTAGATCGTTATTAAATTATTATAATGACCACCAATTGTACGATATTTCAGGCAAATAAACTATTTCATTTCAGACACGCCACCAATGAAACAAAATCTATCTTCATTTACAGATCGATTTAAAAAAAATGTATAAAGAAAATAAAATAAATAATAAACTCACGCCCGTTATCCCCGAAGGGGTAGGCAGAGGCACCAGTCTCTAGAACTGGACCCACGTTTTGCCGAGTTTATTAGGTCCCAAACGTGACAAGTGGCAAGCCTGTCGCCGTTATCCGGGCACAATTTATCAGCGAATGGTGTTGCTGTACAAACAAATGTACGTAACTAAAAGTCATTGGTACATGCGTGGTTCGAACCCAGACCCTCATGATCGAGAAGCAAGGGTCAACCCCACTACGCCACCACCGCTTTTTAAAAAAAAAATAGTTTCCAACTATTCATAATTCTGGACGTCAGAAGCGTACCTATAGCCGTATGTTATTCTAAAATGACCTTTTTATACCTTTAATCTCAGCTCGTAGAGCTTTTTCAATCCACCTAAGAAAAATATGATGATAATATGATATTAGACTAGTGCAGTAGTGGCTGGTCTTACTGTCAGAAGTTTTCAATCCGCCCTGAAGCCTCTGACTTGACTTAACGACTGCCATCTAACGACGGCAGCCGGCACCAACTGCTAAGCGTGCCTTGCGAAGCACGGAACCGCTCGGAAAAATGCCACTAGCGTTAATAATAGAACGGAACCATCCATGCACTGAACGCGCCCTATGTTGCTTAACCTTCGTGATCGTTTAAGAGCACTCAGGCAGCCCGGGCTAATACTTAAATGTTACTAATAATTCCTAATTAGGCAAGGCTGGTGTATACACGGCTGTTAAAATAAGAGTTTTGTTTGTAGGAAAACTTGTACAAAGCTTTAAACAACGCAGAGGCGTCATTTAACGGGTGTGCAAGACAAAAATGGCGTCATTTGATCATATGATTTCGCGTTTGACAGTTTGGTTCAAGGTCACGTTGCCTGTATCCTTCTCTCTGTCTCCGCAGGTTTACTAATGTATTGCCAAAAATCGTTTCCCAAAGTATTACTTCCCAAACTATTTTCCGCAAATTATCACTTGGCAAAAAAACATTTCTCAAAACAACTTAAAGCAAATAAACAGTTAGCAAAAGTTATTATGGCAAGTTAATGTTTACCAAATAAATACTTGGTCAAAATTCATTTTACCAAAGAGGCAACAAGAGGCAAGGTAAGAACGCATCAAAGTCGAGTCTGTTTTCGATCTTACATAAAGAACCTAACGCTCCGACGCGCTCCGCTTCGCTACGCGCGTCGTCGCACCTATATTTCTGTTGTCACGTATTCTTTACATCGCCGACCCCCCGTACCATTATTTGAAAATAACACTTGCCAAAATAAAACGTTAGCATAATAAACGTTTGTCTTAATAAAACTTGACGCAGTAAAATTATGCGAAATGATAATTTGACCAAATGAATAAAATGCGAAATGAAAACTTGCTAAAGTTTCATTTGGGAAATGAAACTGATGCCATAAGTTTATTGGGAAGTAAAATTTGGCGAAAAATACTTTGGCTAAACGGCGGTATCCCGTCTCCGCAGCGTGAGCAGCAAGCCCAGAAAGAGTTGAAGCGGGCCCGGTCCTGCCTTTTGACCGCCACCGCACGTTACGACGGTCGCTGGGTGCCGTTGTTCAGCAGACCACGAGCCGCCATCGCGGCTCCCTGCAGCGACGAGCCCAGACTGCCGCTTCAGCCAGGGGACGTTGTACGGGCGACGCGGCATAGGACGTACGTAGCTTTATATTGGTTTTTACCCATGACATTATTGATTTCGCTATTAATTAATTAATAATAAATAATAATAATAATAAACTCACGCCCGTTATCCCCGAAGGGGTAGGCAGAGGCACCAGTCTCTAGAACTGGACCCACGTTTTGCCGAGTTGATTAGGTCCCAAACGTGACAAGTGGCAAGCCTGTCGCCGTTATCCGGGCACAATTTATCAGCGAATGGTGTTGCTGTACAAACAAATGTACGTAACTAAAAGTCATTGGTACATGCGTGGTTCGAACCCAGACCCTCATGATCGAGAAGCAAGGGTCAACCCCACTACGCCACCACCGCTTAATTAATTCTATTAATTGTATTATTGAATACTAGCTTTCGCCCGCGACTCCGTCCGCGTGGACTTTAGTTCAAAATGTTGCAACCCCGTTCACTCCCGTTAAGGGTTAAATTTAGAAAAACCGTGAAACACGTGTTCAATCAATTGTGTTGAAGAGTATTTATTTCAAGTTTCAAGAAAGTCTGACAACATTTTTTTATACCTCCATACAAACTTTAACACCGCCGTTTACCCCTTTAGAGGGTGAGTTTCAAAAAATCCTTTCTTAGTGCTCCCCTAGGCTCCCTAAGGAACTCCCATGCCAAATTTCAACCCCCTAGGTTCAGTAGTTTTGGCTCTGCGTTGATTCTAAGTCAGTCAGTCAGCTTCTCGTTTTATATATATAGATGTGCTGCTATTAATTCGTAATATTCTAAATTGTCTAAATTCAATGATTGTAGTTAATTCGTATTATTTATTCTAAATTGTAGTTAAATTGTATTGATTTATCGCCCTACCTGCATGGTGTGTCTTTTTTATATTGTAAGAAGGTGCTATTTGAAAACCAGCGCTGTTTCAAATAGAAACAGCAAATGCTGAAATAGCCCCTTTGTCACACGCTGTATATTATATAATAACTATTATTAATATTAATTATTCTGTAAGCATGCTGTGACAATAAACATTCATTCATTCATTCATTCATTCATCTACATCAGTTGAATCGGTAGTTTCAGAAAGAACATTAGTCCAAATTTTGTGTGATTGACTTATTGTTGTCTATGGTATCCTTGAGGGTAGATCTACAGATCCCTATAGAAAGAACATTAGCCCAATGAATATCAATTAAACTACGTGTACGTACTACGTCTCAGTAGACGCAAAAATAACAGTAGTCCCACTGAGGGGTCAGTTTTTTATGTCTACTGAAAAGTAAGCAGATTGTGACTAATGTTCTTTCTGAAACTACCGATTCAGTTGTCATGGAGCGCGCTGGAGTTTTCTTTTTAAACTCTCAGCACATGCTGAGCCGAAACCCCTTTTGCATTTGCCACGTTTTTATTCGCCCACATCCTACAGATAGGTGCTTATGCATGAAATGTTAACTTACGTTTATATTGCTTGTGTATGTTTCTGTTTCGTCAGTGTTTATAATGTGCTGTTACTTTGTGATTTAATTTGTTATGCTATGTACGTGTGTGTGTCCTATGGAAATAAAGCTTTTATATATATTTCTATCTATCATGTCTCCTTAGGGTTCCGTAGATCCTAAGAGCAAAACAAACCCTATTACTGAGACTCCGCTGTCCGTTGGTCTGTCACCAGATATCTCATGAACCGTGATAGTTGGACAGTTGGAATTTTCACAGATTATCTGTTTCTGTTTCCGCTATAACAAGACAGAATAAAAAACAGAATAAATTAAATGTTTAAGGTTTAAGAGCTCCCATTCAACGAACGTGATTTTTTGTTCGTTTTTGCTGGATATTGATAACGTCCACAGGTAGACACTTGAAATATTTAATTACTAGACGAAAACCCTTCGCTCGGGTAAAATGTAGACGCAAAATAATATTCCACTATGTTTTTTTTTATATGGTGACGCCTCTGTATTTATCAACCACCAGTAGATGTAAATCTCTTAATACATTCAGATACATAAGCTCACACCTGTATCCCAGAGGGGTAGGCAGAGACCACGGACTGTCACCTGCCACTATCCTGACAAATCACTTTCGCTTCATCGACATCCATTAGTCGTTGCATGTACCCACATCGGTTTCGGGTACTTTTCATCTTGCCCTTTGCTAATACATCCCCTATTTGGTCGAAGTATGTCCAACTGGGGCGTCCCTTACCGGCCCTTCCACTCACATTCGCCCGATATATTTGCTTTGTCAGTCTTTCTTCGTTCATCCTCTCCACATCTCCAAACCAGCGCAACATTCCTTTTTTCAATTCTAGTCACTCACTACATCCTCTTTCTCTACATCCTCGGTCTCTGATCACTATTGCGTATTCTGTCATTCAAAGTAACACCATATTTCTTAAGGATCTCATTTGTACTGCACTAATCCTACTTTCATGATTCTTCTGCCATACCCAATATCTCGCTACCATGCTTACATCAGTATTGGAACCAGCACACTATTACGGATAGCCAATCTTGCTCTTTTGGACATGTTTCGTCTGGCTACTCACGAAGGAATGCAAGGCGAAAATCGGATACTTATCATAACTTTGTCATGGGTACCTCATCACAAATTACTAACTAAATGAGCTTCCTTCATAAACTTAACAGCTAGTGAATCTAATGACGTATTCAATGAGACGTAGAATCCACTTGGCTAATCAACTAAAATCAGCTCCCCCTCTTTGGATTTACAGCTTTTAGTTTTGTATTGACCACATGTTTTTCTTCATCATTTTAATTTTTGGTATTTTTCTTATCTAGTGGCTTTTTCATTTCAATAAGTTTATTGGTACCTATAACTAAGCAAAACAATAAAGATCAATTTATGACTTTGATTTCCTTTTTCAATTATTTTTCAGACCCTTCCAAAACTCAATGTCAATTATTGTTTTCCCGCCAATGAAAAACACCACAGATTACTTAGTACACCTTCTCAGTTGGCACAGATTATAATAACCTTCTTGGATGCCACGGTATTCCACACACCATGGAGTTAACAAATTAGATCAAAGGGCCGGTTTAGATTATCTTAGTGTTTAGGAGAGTGCTTTACTTTACACTCTGTTGGAACATTATGCTGAATCGGGCCCATTTTGGGGGCTCAACCTTTAATGTATTTTATTATTATTTTCATGTTGTACAGTTTATTTATTTTTACGCTTTTTATGCTTTCTGTGTTATTTTTTTTATTATTGTACGCACTCTGCGTGTGTGTGTTTTTTTGAGTATCAAATAAATAAATTTTCTTTTTTTCTTTCTTTCTTTCTTAAGGAGAGTGCTTTTGTAGAAACGTGTAAGCGCCACTTGCTTTAGTACGTTTTACGGTATAGTACGGTTCTAGTTGCCTTTCAATTAGAATCAAAATAGAATTGGTTTCTATTGTTCTATCCAGTAACACCTGAGCGCGTTACTATCCTCGTTACTTATCTGTGTATAAACTAAAAATTTAGTGAGAACTTTAGGAGAGTGCGCAAGTGACCCGTGACGGGTGCGCGTTGTTTTCAATAACTCGAATTATCAAACTTACTTATGTGTTCCATTAAAACTCATGGTATTTTGAGTAGGATAGCGCATATTTCGCGACGTCGACGAAGTGACACTCTACTGGAAGAAATATAAACGTTCATTCGAACGTCTAGTAATGTACTAATGCACTTGCCTCTCTAATTGTATTATTTGCACTCTCCTAAACACTAAAATAAATAATGTAAACGGGCCATAACAGTTCACAATGAAAACTTGTGACACTAACACAACAATGATGACATTGACATGTCTACTTAGCAACGCCATTGTTAATTTAATAATTTTTATATTGATGCTGCTCGATAATACGAATTTTCCGCTCATATGTTGTCGACTCAGATCAACTATTTTTTTACGCTCTTTCATTTGGTGTGCATATCGTTCGAGTCTACCGTAGACCCGAACGAAATTATTAATATAGATAATTATAAGGGAGGCTCCCATACAATAGACATGATTTTCTTGCCGTTCTTTTCTTGGCATTTTTGTATTATTCCATTTGAGTAAGTCAATATTTAGATTTATCTTTTTCTTGGTAAAACATAAAAATTATCTAGCATTTTATTTTTTATTACACTCAAATGGGCCAAATTTTTCCTTTTTTCACTTTACACGGATACACTTAGGGACTTCACACACGGCAGCTATAATATACATTACATCCCAGGATGTATAGCTTAGAGACCGCTCAGTACCTTTAAGATACGAAGATGTAAAGATGTATATTATAGCTGATTATTATACATGTATATTATAGCTGTCGTGTGTGGTCTCCTGACGATTTCTATGGAAATATGTAATGAGATATATCCTGCTATAATATACATCTTTACCTTTTAGCCGCCGTGTGTGAAGTCCCTTACTTGACTTTTGAAAAGTCAAGTAAGTGTATCCGATAGAAAAATAATTTTGTTGTTTTTATTTTGTATCTGGTTCCCAGGACGGGTATCCTAGTTTGGGCCAGAAGCAATCTATGTATGTGCTTGTATATAAATGTTTGTTTGCTTGCTTGTTCGACTTTTATCATGACCCTTTGTCCACAGGCACTGGCTATTCGGCGAGAAGGTGGTATCGGGAGGTCGGGGGCCGCGGGGTTGGTTCCCGCGCTCCGCCGTCGTCCCCACCGACGGCATGGCTAAGAAAGCCGATTAGACCTCTTCTCATTTTGAAGGTCAGGGCTCCGCAGATGTGCTATTAAGGAGAACCGCCTGCCTCATTCGAGAGATCCTGTGTTCGGCCCTGGCATGTACCGGTGACTCTGTTTTATAAGGGCAAGCTGCGCCGAGATAAATATCGAGGGTATTCTAGCAGAACCGAATGAGTACAAAGTTAAAAAAAAACTTCTAATGCAGTTTTGACTGAGTATTGAAACTGAGTATACATACCTGTATTAAAAACTATTTTTTTTTTAATTTGTACTTAATCAGTTCTGCCAGAATACCCTCGATATGTATTTTGGGATAAACGAATACACAGGGTTGTTACTCATGCAATTTATCCGTGAATAGCTCTGGAAAAGTCATGGTGCAAGACGTTTTTGCACTTTTTAACTGGATAGACATTACTTCTTAGGAAACAGATAGTTTGGTCAGATAGCGTTGGCGCAGGCTGCCCTTTTCAATATCTTCACGTACCCACATTTCTGAGTTTGTAGTGTAGTTGTAGTGAAGGAAAACATCGTAAGGAAACCTGAGGGGAAGAGATGTACATACCTTAGCGCTGGAGATCACCATTCTGCGGTGGGCATGCATAGTGATTAAGCCCATACTATCTGTCTCTGAGAAAAAGCCTGTGCCCTGAATGGGACTTTTATAGACTGAGAAGAAACGAAGAATGTAATCAATCACCATGTACATCTAATATATCTCTATCTCTAATATATAAAATTCTCGTGTCAGAATGTTTGAGCGCAAACTCCTCCGAAACGGCTTGACCGATTGTTGATGAAATTTCATGTGTACGAATGTATTCTAAGACCTACCGAAAGGTAGGTCTTAGAATACGTTGTTATCCTATTTTCCATACCCCTATCTGGCAAAACGACGTTTGCGGGGTCAGCTAGTTATTATATAAAATTCTCGTGTCACAGTGTTAGTGCGCTCCTCCACTCCTCCACTCCACTCCAACACTCCTCCGAAACAGCTTGACCGATTTTGATGAAATTTTATATGAATATTCGGCCTTAGGGTGGCTTGAAAACTTGTGACAGTAAGACCAGCCACTAGTCTTACAAGTCTCCACCAATCCGGGCTTGGTCCCCGTGGTGGAGTATGGCCTATACCTTCCTCAGGGAAGAGACCTGTGCCCTCTGGTGGGGGCATAATGGGTTAATCATGATTCGGTAGGTTTGAGAATGGGTTGTTATGTATTTTGATAGCCCTAAGTGAGAAGGGTGGTCCACGATTTTTTTTTAAATATAAACCCTACTAATATGGCGAAACAACGTTTGCCGGGTCAGCTAGTAGTGCAATTAAATTCCAGTGTAGGGGGTTTTACTACCGCGAAAATAAACATCGCCAAAAAAAAAGATACAGTCTCTTTATTAGCTTTTAGAATATACCTCGGCTCCTATCGGATAGAATCGGATATATTCGTGGAATAGAAATATCGGAACTAATATGACACTTAATTTAACTTGTCTTTTCAAAATAGTGAAGAAAAGTTTTTAACAGCAGGAATTAGTATTACACTCGTGTGCTTTCGGCGAAAACCGAAGCCTACTCTAGAGCCCGAGGTATATTCTAAAAGCTAACAGACTGTACTTTTTTCTAAAATAAATATTTTGAAGTTGATTATTTACAAAACGGGCAGCTCAAATATCAGGAATCAAAAGTAGTATGGCCTGAAGGTTTTGTATGAGGTGTGTAAGGCTCGTAGTGGAACTTTTAACCTGTATGGGTCAGTACAGTCCCATATAGGCCACAGCTCCAAAGTCCTTGGTGCGAATTTTGTAGCTATCTCAAATTAAGTAGATAATTTTGCATGAATAGGATTGAATTATGAAAGTAAGATTGCCACTTAAATGCGTTTTTGAGTAGATATTTTATGTACCTACCCGTTGTCATAGTGGTAGTTACATATTTGCTGTAATTATGAAAATTGCAGTGTAAAATTACGGTGTTTTACCGTCCTAAAACTTAGGCTGCGTCCCCAGTTGGCAAACTGTTTGCCGCCGACTGAGTTAGCGGCGTATCGGTTAAGTATGCCCTTCCATATCCTCGTGAGGCCCAATGTCTTCAAGTGATCACAAAATCAATTGTTTTCAAGGTCGGGCCTTACGAGGTTAAACTTTAAATGGAGTAACATAACATAACATTTATATTCAGGCACATACATTGCTTCTGGCCCCACACTAAGATACCCTGTGTCGTGGGAACCTGAAACAGCGACGTCACAAACATGTGACAAACAAAACAAACAAAGTGTTCACAGTTTGCTAGTTTTGCGCTCAATCTACGCAATTTGCAGCGTTACGCGCGCCGACTATCTCAGTGGGCGGCTGACTCACAGAAAAGCCTGTTCCACTCGGCGGCGAAATAGTTTTAGTTCGATTTAAGTATGTATGTCGCTAAGTAAAATTTCAGTTGGCTGCAAATTTGCGGCTCACTCAGTCGACAGCGAACAATTTGCCTACTGGGGACGCAGCCTTAGGACCGGTGTCTGAATTGAGAATTTCGCTAAGTACATAATTCAGTAAAGTTCTGTCACGCTCTTTTCTGAGTTTGACGAGACAGCACTACAGTTAAGTAGTTACTTAGCGAAATTCTCAATTTAGTGACAGGTCCTTAGTACTCGAATTGTATTATTACGAATTATTTTGTTAAATTACAATGAAAGGTTGTCCCTAGATGAGATGTATGTAATTTATCATTTTATTTTAATATTTAATTTATACGATAAGCTAAACCCTATGTCATTTTATTCTCTGACGGTTACATAGTGAAATTTAAGTACTATGAGTACTTTCATTAAACGATAATCACGATATTGCCCTATTAATAATTAGAATCTTTTATATTTTTTTATTGTTTTTATCTTAGGTTTGGTCTCAAAATAGTTGTAAGTAAGTATGCTTGTTGCAAACTGCCAAATTACATTGCAATATATTTAAGAAAAATATAAATAAAGGGATTTATACATTCAAATAAGATCTTTTAAAATAAAACACACCCTGTAGTGTACAAAAATGTATTAGTGTGCATCAAAATTAAATTTCGTACAAAATACAAAACTTATGCTTTTCGATAAAGCAAATAATATTTTTAAAATCTTAGAATTAGCTTTTTTCTTACGAAAAATGTAAGGAAGCTCATAAACAACTACGTTATATATTATTATCACTTATTATTTTAGTAAATGCATCAATAAAATTGAGAAACAATTTAAAATAAACACTCAATAGTTTGTAGAGATCGAATTTAACCTTTTAGTGGAACCTATAAAGTGTAAATTTTGTACTGTTAATGCGACCATGAGTCGGATAAGCTCAAAATACAAACAGTTCTTTATTCTCAGTCATTTAGTAATCTGGTAACCAATAGTGCCAAAAAATATACGAAGCGGTTGATGAAGATATCCGTAAGTATCCACGAACCGGGAACAATGCATTTTTAATGTTTTAAAAAATGTTAATATAACACCTGCATGTATCACACAACACACGCTTAGTTGGTCACTTACAAGCAAATCGAGGCAGAGTTACCCAATCACATTGCACCCTCCAAGGATTTGTTTTAGATTAAGTTTTGCTCAACGGGTCCTCAACGATTCAGCCAATCAGAAAGCAGTTTGATAAAAATGGTGGTTCAGTTATCCAATCAGAACAGCCCATTTTAGAA
The DNA here is from genome assembly GCA_947310845.1 of Yponomeuta plumbellus. Classification (NCBI taxonomy): domain Eukaryota; kingdom Metazoa; phylum Arthropoda; class Insecta; order Lepidoptera; family Yponomeutidae; genus Yponomeuta; species Yponomeuta plumbellus. Next base: position 23,432,415 of record OX371197.1, on the reverse strand, counting down.
ACACTAGCGCCATCTGTTGTCTTTGAATAAACATTATAGTTTCCACCATTCTGTCGCAGAATTAGGTTCAGTCTCGCGCTCTGGGGGGCCTGTTTCACAGTATTACATTGATGGTTTATTTCGGCGATTCGATGCACATTGCGAAATCGATTAACCCACAGATTAACAAGTATACCTTGCTACGCAATGTACCACGAATTGGCTATGCTACATTTTTGAACATGAACGGAAATCTCAAAACTATTTCGAGAATTTATTATGCTTTCAGTACAATTTATATTTATAAGATTTGTAAATACCTTTCGCTATACATAAGATATTTAATAAAAAATCTTGACCTTAAATGACTTTTCTATGACGTCAGCAAACCCTTTGCCTTACTTGAAAAAAAAAAGACAAACGACATTTGTTTTTTTTTGGTATGCAGGCTAAGACTATCTCTGATCATGGTCTGATGACGTCACAAACTATTAAAAATAGACAAGGAATAATGCTCAAAAATACGGAAAAAAGTTTCTTAAAGTGGTAAATATTTTCAAAATAAATTATAAAAAAACATAGAAAAAAAAGTAGTACATCCAATAGTCATAATAAGCTACGAACTGTTCTTTTATCGATCAGGCCCCTGATCACACGAACACGACCCTTTTCTCCCACACATTAAGGTCTAATACTCGTTGTCCTCGTCCAGTTCTCCGTCGTTGGAGTCCACGCCCACTTCCTCGTAGTCCTTTTCCAAGGCAGCCAAGTCCTCGCGGGCTTCGGAGAACTCTCCCTCCTCCATACCCTCGCCCACGTACCAGTGGACGAAGGCGCGCTTGGCGTACATCAGGTCGAATTTGTGGTCCAATCTAAAATAGCAGAAAATAAGCTATTATGACCGATTTCTGAAAGCCATCTGTTTGTTGGTGTTCATGGAGTCCTCAGAAAGTGGTAATTTTAAATTCTTTCGTGTATTTCTTCTAAAAAAAGCAAACGAAAATTTACTTTTCAAATAAGGCGCCAAAACGCTACATTGGGCAATGTGGCGTCGCACAGGCATTGTGACGTCACATCCCAGAAACCCAACTAATGAGCGTAAGAAAGAATGAATGATAAACGCCATTTTTACTGCCATGTGACGTCATCATAGAATCGGCCAATCCAGGCCGTTTTCGACACAATGGCTGCAGATACATAATTATCAAATTTTATCTTGTGTTTTTTTTACAAATCATAATTGTTTTTGTAGTTAAAATGCCTTAAAGCGGTTTTAAGACTTATAATTTACAGGAATACGTATAAATAATACTGTTTTTTTCACACTGTCAAATAGACTATTGAGAGTTACAGTGCGCCAGTCATAGAATGATAAGCTCCGTCACACTGCTAATTCATGACTTAAGTGGACAACCACCACCAGGGCCCCGATTCTGCAGTGCATTACAGTGTGCCATTGATGCCTAAGTCTGTTTTGTCATTCAATGCAAAAAAAAATATTGTCACGTTGACATCTCCATACAATTCTTAGACTGTATTATATTTATTTATTATATCTTTATTTTACAGGGCCTGTACGAAATTTTAACCCCAACGGATGATCGGGAAACATTTGTTACAAAAAATCGAGGTTTACAGCGCCACCAAGTTATCTGTTCAGGTGGGCAAAATTGTATCTAACAAATTATTTGTAAATCCTTCTCCCTTTTTTTGTTTTATTTATTCACTTACTAAGAATTTTAAAGATATTTTCATTAAAATTGAAAGACTGATTAAAATATTCTCATTTTTCTAGGTAAATTTCTTAAATGTTACAACGATAAGATGGTGGCACTGTACGCCATGATGGCTCCTCTTAGGCTGTCAATGTCTGAATGTTGCTAGTACGTAAAAACAAAATAACCCCATTTTACTTCCAAGTTAAATTGTGTATGCTACGCAGGTGTTTTTTTTAGACTTTGCTCTTACGAGTAATTCAATTTTAATGTCTTTGATGTGATAAGGATCTTCTATTCACGGTAAAGAAAGTCTACCGAGTTAACCTTCTATCGGCCTAGCCACGGGGATCGGCGGTGCGAACGGCGGTGCGAACGGCGGTGCGGCGGGCGGGACGGCAGACTGAAACAAACTCATAGAAATGTACGGAGCAAGCCACGCGGAGCGGCGAACGGCGACGCGACTGGCGAAATGTACCGAGCGGCGACTGGCGGCGCGGCCGGCGAGTGAAACAAACACATGAACAAGTACGGCGCAAGTCACGGCGTCGAGCGGCAGTCGCGGCGACTAGTGCAGAGATCAAACGAGTTTAGTTGTTTTCGCCGCGAATAACAAATACCGAGACTGTTATTGCTGAAATACTAACAAAATGGGGTATATTTGTTACTTTGATAAAGAACATAATTACCTAAAAGTTATTTAATTTCATGAAACATTAATATACAGAGTAACATTTAATTAACTGACCATATTTTAGCAGCGATATTTCTAAAAAAATGTAGTTATGAAAAAAATTCATTGATACCTACTATCATTCTCCAAAATATGGTCAGCTTAATTAAATGGCACCTATGTATTGGATCAATTTTTCAGCGGCACTTAAAACTCTAGCTGCATTGACTTTTTTTCCAATCCTGAAGAATATAATTCGACAATAATTCTAGCAGACTCGAAAAATGTTTCGGTGGAAAAATGTGGAATTCTCCATAGTGTACCTCGATTCCTATTCAAATCTATGGAGTAGATTACGCTCTTCCAAATATTATGTATTGAACAAAAAAAAAATTACTTTGAGATAAAGACATTTCGCTCTTGACCGGCCTGCCCTACTCAGCCCTACTAGTCGCGGCGGCAAACGCGCCTGCCCGTGGCCGGCAATCCGCGCCGCGCGAATTTTCGTCCCGCTTGCCGCACCGCCGTTCGCGCCGCCGTTCCCCGTGGCTAGGCCGTATAGCTTTCATAGCGGTAACACCGCGTCATTTTTTTTTGCATCAAATTAAAAAACGGACTATAGAAGGTTTGAAATGTGTGCCTGCGTCGACTTGAAGCGGCAATGAAACTAAATAGTAAACTGCGCAGTATTAAGCACCATTTTTTTACACACAGGGACATTACATTGCTTCTGGCCCCACACTAGGATACCCTGTGTCGTGGGAACCAGAAACAGCGACGTCACAAACATGTAAACCGGCACGTTCATACAGTTGTCATTGTACTACAATGCATTAAAAGAATCTACAGTCTATTTTTTGAAGCGAACGACTAAGTGTCAACATGTCAAAAATTTGGTTTTTCAATATGCCACATTTATAACACCGCATAATATTTAGCAAAGTTATACAAAACGATACGCCTTATAAATACCATTAGGCAATAGACACAATAACACTGCTATTACCTGATTTATCCCCCACTTGCAGTTGATTTAACTAAATATTTTATTTTATCATGAAAATACCATTTGCTTAAGAGATCTATGCCCCAAAAAATACCTAAAATTTCAGTGGTCCTCAAATAAAAGCGATCCTACTGCTGCCAAATATGTTCGCAACTAGGAAAGATGACGGACTTTTGTTTAAAGGCCGATTATGATAGACTATTTTATGCTAATGGGCTACGCGAAGTGTAGGAAGAAGTATGGAGAGCTGACTACGAACCTCTTTTTTAATTAAAGACAAAAAAAAGTAAGATAGCCACCCCGACGCCATATTTACTCACGATTGATGTTGTAGTTGATGGGAGTGCAACTTCTCTTTAGTCTGTTCATCATTTTAATTAAGGTATTGGTAAAGTTTTTTGGTCCATAGTCCAGTTGTTGTTATACTTTTGTGTTTGTTATTACGAAACGGAAAATATGGGCGAGCGAGCCGGACCCAACGCTGATTCTGCCAAACCGATGTATACGATGCAAGCAAAGCTGCGTGCATGAGCTATTTTGAGTGAGATGTAAGTTTGAGAGATGCTGTGTCTTTGTTTACCTTTAGTCGTTCGCTTCAGTAAATAGAATATAGGTCCCGTTTCTTGTACATTACATACATAACATCACGCCTATATCCCAAAGGGGTAGGCAGAGACCAGGGACTGCCACCTGCTACGATCCTGACAAACCACTTTCGCTTCATCGACATTCATTTGGCATGATCATGCACCCACGGTGATTTGTGGTTACTTTTTATCTTGCCTTTTGCTAATACATCCCCTATTTGATCGAAGTATGTCAGCCTGGGGCGTCCCTTACCGGCCCATCCACTCACTGTATTGGTGGCTTTCCTTTTTTGTGTCGCCACGACAAGATAAAATAAGATGAGATGAGATTAGATAAAATACGATTTAATGCTTATTGTACCAGGAAAACCACACATAAAACATTATTCCCGTTTCCACTGTTCTTAAATACCTAAAAATAAATCAGGCCCATCACCAGATGGTCCGATGACCTGCCCTTATGTAGGTATTACGTAACTTTCCACTCTATCGGGTTAAGCATTTAGACAACTCGAAAGAGTCAGAATAAGAATGTATATGACAGACGGAGTAGGAGTATGAGATGCCTGCTGGGAAAAAACTCCCAGAATCATTCATGTCGTTCTTAAGTTCATTGGTTTGTTTACTGACATTTGACTTCATAATTCCTGTGCGACGCCATATTGCCCAAGATAGTGTTTTGGCGGGTTATTTCAAAAGTAAATTTTCGTTTGCCTTTTTTAAAAGAAATACACGAAAGAATTTAAAATGACTTTCTGGGGACTCCATGAACACTAACAAAACATATGAGATGGTTTTCAGAAATCACCCCAGTGGGCTCATTATGTAATTTTCGCAACGGATATTCATACGTCTTAAAAAGCCATGTATACCATTACTGTATAGCACTATCTTCTTTTAAGACCCTATGTTAGAGCGAGACAGTACTCCGTACGACGTCGGTTTGTGTTGACGTGACTTTTTAAGACGTATGAATATCCGTTGCGAAAATTACATAATGAGTCCACTGATTACGATGGCAGCGAGTCGCTAGTAGCGGGCGCCTCAAGACCGGAAAGCTTGGAAAACCACAAGGGAGGCCTATGCCCTGCAGTGAGGGTCAAAAGGGCTGATGATGAAATAAAATAGACTCACTCACACAAACACTCATACATTCATGCGAACCCATTTCCATTTTGTTGGTCTGTATTAATTTTAGAAAATATTTTAATTTTCATTTACTTTTTGTTATTGATCCTCATAGATTATCTAAGTTTAAATTTCTTTAAGCTTAATATCTAAGTTTAAATTTCATTAAGCTTAATTACAAATTAATTAAATTTAATTGTTATCAACTCAATAGTATTTATAGCCGTATTTAAAATGTAAAGTAATAATTCAATCCCCCACGGGACAGGCAACGCCTAGTGTGGGGGTCCGTACACTATATTTTGTAATAATTTTATATGGCAATAAACGATTTTTTTTTTAATATTACCTGGCCCAAGCTTCAGCGATGGCCGTGGTGTTGGACAACATGCAGACAGCTCGCTGGACCTTGGCCAAGTCGCCGCCCGGCACTACCGTCGGCGGTTGGTAGTTGATGCCCACCTGGAAGGAAACGCTTTGTAAGACTTTGGTGACACTTTTTTTTTATTTTTTTATATTTTATTATTTATTTGTTTACAAAGCCAACAGCTCTAGTTAAATAATATAAACAGTTATAAATAAAATTTATCATAGGCCAATTACGGGCTTATTTTATGCTAACGTGACTTGAAGACAGGCACAAAGTCTACAGAGGAAAATAGGTAAAAGGAAATAAAAATCAAACAAACTTTGAAATACAAAAATCAAGCAAACAGAATACTAAAATTAGGTGTAAAAAATCATGACTGCAGACTGTACAGACTCCTGTGTGAGTACTGTGTGTGGGTGTCTGTGTGTGTATGTTTTGTATAAGGTGTGTTATAACTTTCCACAGGTTCAGGAGCTGGGTTTGATATCTAGAAGGCAGGATTACTGCACTGAGATAAATAAAAACGCACAATCAGTCACTTAAAGCCACACCATGTATTTTTCACAAATTAATTAACACTGAGCTGACCTTCGTGGCAATATGGCCGGCGAGCGAGAGAGCGAGACAAAAAACAATATGTCAAGGAATATTGTACAAGGTGCAAGTGTAGTTACGAATTTCTGTTTCTTTGTAGTGCTGAAACAGTCGTATGTCGGAAAGAATGACTGTCAATGACCGAAAACTGAGGTTAAACTCTGAAATAAACGGTTGACTTCCAATGCTTGCCAAGAATGCTGATCCTCAATCTTAGTTTTGGGTTCAGAGTTACACTTTATACTGTTAAGTTTTGTTCTGCTCATTAAACATTTTTTGGTTTTTGATTTTGTAGTCAAGTTCTTTAAAAAAAAGAACTGATCGAGAGCAAGTCGAACTCGCACACGAAGGGTTCTGTACAGACATTTGAATATTTCAAGCAAGCAGAAATATTTCCGAATATTAACGTAGGTTGTATGGGAGTTGCATTAATTTTATTTAGTCATAGATTTATTTAAAATTAATACATATACAACTAAATATTCTGAAGCGTTTACCTGTTGCCTGGTGTTAGACTGAGGAGTCTTAGTAATAGGGTTCCCTTTTGGGTACGGAACCCTCAAACGATGTATGAGTTGAAAATACCTTAAATCCAGTAGGGCACCAGTCCACAAACTGGATGGTTCTCTTGGTCTTGATCGTAGCGATTGCAGCGTTCACGTCCTTCGGTACGACGTCACCTCTGTTCAAGAAAAGTAGAATAACCAACTTGATAATTGAAGTGTAACCTGGTCACTACCTATGCCTCCAGGATACAGGTGTGAATTATGTGCGATATGAGGCCATCCACAAATTACGTCACACGTTAAGGGGAAGGGGGTCGGCGAAGTGTGATATTGTGCGACAAGGGGGTGGGCGGGGTCCTAACTTTCGTGATGTCACATTTCAAAATCTATTATGTATAATCTAGGTAAGTTTTAAACCACGAACTTTGATCTATTAACGAAAAACTCAAAAACATTGGAACTCTATCTGCTCCTGCTCTATTTGCAACTCTATCGCAAATAAAACTAATTTCGAAACTGTTTTAATTCAATAACTTCTAGATGTGAAATAACGTCACACTAGGGAAGGGGGAGGCTCACAAATGTGTCCAGCTGTGACGAGGACGGGGGAGGGGTAAAAAATCATGAAATTCTCTCCATAAAACAATCAAAGGTTTGGCAAAATTAAGACAAAAAGTTCTAGCGTAGGTACCTGTATAGCATACAGCAAGCCATGTATTTTCCGTGACGAGGGTCGCATTTCACCATCTGGAAGGAAATCACGTCTTAATGACCAGAGCTTGGCAGACAAAAAAAATGAGGAAAATGTTCCTAAATGGAAAGCATAAATCAGCGGATGCAGCTCTGAACACAAGCTCAGGAGCTCAGGCGCTACGAACTTCCGGAATGCCTTTCTATCCAGCAGTGGAATTCTTTTGGCTGAATGTAGACGATGACAAGATAAATCTGTGGGAGCTTTTGGAAACCCTCACCTGATTGGCCGGCTCGAAGCAGGCGTTGGTGATCTCCGCGACGGTTAGCTGTTCATGGTAGGCTTTCTCAGCGGAGATCACGGGCGCGTACGTGGCCAGGGGGAAGTGAATGCGTGGGTATGGCACCAAGTTGGTCTGGAACTCGGTCAGGTCTACGTTGAGGGCGCCGTCGAAGCGGAGGGACGCCGTGATGGAGGAGACAATCTGGAAGGGAGAAGCTGGTGAGGTTTTGTGGTAGTTTGAGATGTGGATGGGTTTTGCACCTTTTTCTTTGGCTTGTAGACCTTATGATCACTTCTTCCGTTTCTTTCGCGCATAGAAGACTGAGTGTTCAGTGTTAAAGTTTTATTCCAAAGACTTTAAAGTATCCTAAATTAAGGAAATGGAATTTATTGCATATTTTTTTACGTTTACATCTACTTAACCATTAGGTATATCCATCAACAAGCCCTGTAGTCCCCGGCTTAGAATAGGGCTACGGTATCTCCTGCCTGTCGTAAGAGGTGACTAAAAGGTGACCGGGGTCGCGGGTGGCGCAGAGTGGGGGCTCGGACCACCGTTCCAAGCGACCTTGTGACGACTGCTGTGTGTGGTGGCCGCACACTGCCGTACAAGGAGGGCCTCTCCAGGTACCGGCCTGTAGAGATGACGCGTGGTTTCCCCCCAGAAAGTCGGGTATCTTTGGACGATTTCCCCTCCGTCAAAAAAAAGGTATGTCCATCAACATGTGTGACAAATAGGCGATTTGGAACTTCAACTTCAACTTTGGAACTTCTATATATCACAGATGTATGCTAAAATCAATACAGCGCCTATATCCAGTTTCCCAAAATAACATTTTTACTTGTGTCTCTCGAATACGTGAAGAATATGGAAAGGATTCGTCTGATCTGTAATAATCAAAAGCCAAGGAGAGGAGGAACATTAACTTTTGCTCCATCTTTGATGCTTCTGAGCTTCGACGTTTTGCCGTCGTCTGTTTTCTGTGACATAAGTATAACCTGGCCTTATATTAAGTAACTTTCCACACTATCGGGTTAAGCATTTAGACAACTCGAAAGAGTCAAAATAATAATGTGTATGACAGTTCGGAGAAGGAGTATGAGATACCTACTGGGAAAAAAGTCCCAGAATGTAACAGTGTGACATAAGGTGTGTCATACCGGGATCAAAAGGGCTAAATCAGACAACTCCATACAGTGGAGTCTTACGTAACTGCACCCCAGGGTGTCTTTAAAAACAACACTTATCTAACTAAGCACGCACCTAAAATCTTTGACTCCATCTTCGTTTATCATCAGGCGTGACCGGAGTGAAGTATTAACTTGTCCTAATTAAAGAAAAACGGCTATACATATATACCTGTCCAATAAGCCGGTTCAAGTTGGTGTAGGTGGGGCGCTCGATGTCCAGGTTGCGCCGGCAGATGTCGTAGATTGCCTCGTTGTCGACCATAAACGCGCAGTCCGAGTGCTCCAGCGTCGTGTGAGTGGTCAGGATCGAGTTGTAGGGCTCCACCACTGCGGTTGACACCTGGGGGAGAGAGTTAGCCCTTAATAAACAAATGAGATAACAGTTCCCACTTTAAATTGAACCTCACCACCTTGAGATAAAGTCCAAAACCAATGAAAAATTCAGACTATCCATGATCAATTAAGGGTTAGAGGTGGAAAGTTATGAGGAAAGTTATTGGAAAAAAATATTTGCCAACGTTAGGTTAGTCAACGTGAGCGGTGGTGGTCTAGTGGGTAGAACAATGGATTCGGAAGCGGCATACCTAGGTTCGATTCCCTGTGTGGGCACTGTACCTATAGCTTTGTTTTCTAAGTTATGTGCATTTGTGAAGTCTTAGTAGCAATACCACTTGCTAGCCATGAAGGAAAACATCGTAAGGAAAACCGAGTCCGTGAGCTATTCGATACCTCAGCGCTTGAAATCGCCAATCCGCGGTAGGCACGCGTGATGGTTAAATCCACACTCTTTCTCTGACAGAAGGCCTATGCCCTTTATTGGGACATATTTTTATAGGCTGCCTACAAGGTCAAAGTGACGCCATGAGCGAACACACGAAGTGATGCCAACTATCATCATCAACCCTTTATGTCCCCACTGAGGGGCACGTCTCTTCCCTGAGGAAGGTATAGACCATACTCCGGCATAGATCATACCACGGGGGCCAACTCCATATTGGTGGAGGCTTGTAAGACTAGTGGCTGGTGTTACTGTCATAAGTTTTCAAGCCGCCCTAAATCCTCTGACTTGGCTTAACGTCTGCCATCTATCGACGGCAGCCGGCACCAACTGCTTAACATACCTTGCGACACACGAAACTGCTCGGAAAAATGCCTCTAGCGTTAATCAGTTAATCATAGAACGGTCACCCATCCATGCTCCCGAACGCGCTCTATGTTGCTTAACCTTCGTGATCGTTTAAGATCAATGAGGTAGCCGGGGCTACGAGCGATTCTGCCAACTAACATTGTAAAATAATTTTGCAAGGCTCCGAGCCAACATGACCCAACTAAACCTCACCTGTGGAGCAGGGTAGATGGAAAACTCGAGTTTGGATTTCTTCCCGTAGTCGACGGACAGGCGCTCCATCAGCAGGGACGTGAAGCCGGAGCCGGTCCCGCCGCCGAACGAGTGGAACACCAGGAATCCCTGGAAGTAAGGTCGATGATAACATGAGCGGCGACGATATAATATTCTTTATAGGGTAAACGAATTAATTACTTGTCTGGTGCAATGGTGCTCTCTCCATTGTAAGTCCCGATGGGCGAAACACGCACAGGATCACCGGCTTTATCTCTGTCTCTGTCGCTGCGCTTGCCCCTGTCTATATCGCTATGCCTATGTCTATGTCTATGTCTATGTCTATGTCTATGTCTATGTCTATGTCTATGTCTATGTCTATGTCTATGTCTATGTCTATGTCTATGTCTATGTCTATGTCTATGTCTATGTCTATGTCTATGTCTATGTCTATGTCTACGTCTACGTCTACGTCTACGTCTACGTCTACGTCTACGTCTACGTCTACGTCTACGTCTACGTCTACGTCTACGTCTACGTCTACGTCTACGTCTACGTCTACGTCTACGTCTACGTCTACGTCTACGTCTACGTCTACGTCTACGTCTACGTCTACGTCTACGTCTACGTCTACGTCTACGTCTACGTCTACGTCTACGTCTACGTCTACGTCTACGTCTACGTCTACGTCTACGTCTACGTCTACGTCTACGTCTACGTCTACGTCTACGTCTACGTCTACGTCTACGTCTACGTCTACGTCTACGTCTACGTCTACGTCTACGTCTACGTCTACGTCTACGTCTACGTCTACGTCTACGTCTACGTCTACGTCTACGTCTACGTCTACGTCTACGTCTACGTCTACGTCTACGTCTACGTCTACGTCTACGTCTACGTCTACGTCTACGTCTACGTCTACGTCTACGTCTACGTCTACGTGTACGTGTACGTGTACGTGTACGTGTACGTGTATGTGTATGTGTATGTGTATGTGTATGTGTATGTGTATGTGTATGTGTATGTGTATGTGTATGTGTATGTGTATGTGTATGTGTATGTGTATGTCTATGTCTATGTCTATGTCTATGTCTATGTCTATGTCTATGTCTATGTCTATGTCTATGTCTATGTCTATGTCTATTACTATGTCTATGTCTATGTCTATGTCTATGTCTATGTCTATGTCTATGTCTATGGCTATGTCTATGTGTGTGTCTATGTCTATGTCTATGTCTATGTCTATGTCTATGTCTATGTCTATGTCTATGTCTATGTCTATGTCTATGTCTATGTCTATGTCTATGTCTATGTCTATGTCTATGTCTATGTCTATGTCTATGTCTATGTCTATGTCTATGTCTATGTCTATGTCTATGTCTATGTCTATGTCTATGTCTATGTCTATGTCTATGTCTATGTCTATGTCTATGTCTATGTCTATGTCTATGGCTATGTCTATGTGTGTGTCTATGTCTATCTCTATCGTCCACCTGGTGGGGGAGCCTGCCAACCCTCCATCGTGCGGTTCGCAGTTGCCAGAGAACTTGTCGCCCCAACGGCCATCAGTTTTCCTAGCTCACTCAGAGTAGGTATAAGTTGGATGCCAGAAAACGAACCTGGAGGCCAGTGCATTGGTCGGCGAGCTTCCTGAGCCGGTCGAGGACTACGTCGACGATCTCCTTGCCGATGGTGTAGTGTCCCCGGGCGTAGTTGTTGGCCGCGTCCTCTTTGCCAGTGATAAGTTGTTCCGGATGAAACAGCTGCCGGTACGTGCCGGTTCGCACCTCGTCTGGGGAGGAAATGGAATGTTAGATTTTGGCATTTCGATAGATAAGCTTAGAACTCTCTAAAACTAGGTTCCGAAAGTGGTCCAGGGGTCCATAGGAGATCACACGGGGGTCCACGTAGACGTGAAAAGAAAACAGGGGTTCACAAATTGTCAGTGGGGTCCACGAAAAATTTTCTGGTTTTCATAATAAAGAACTAAAAGGCTTGGATTTACCTATCAACGTCAATTGTTGATTGTTTGTACTAGTATAATTTTGTATATAATAAAACCACAAGTATTATTTTAATTAATGGGACACAAGAAAATGTGCTAGTTTTTTTATCTTCTTAACACCCCCAATTTGGGGTGATAGTTTTTAGGAGTTTTGGGAATATAGTTGAAATGTAGCAGCAGGGGGTCTACCGAAAGTAGAAAACTTTGAAAGTGGTCCACGAGAACAAAACTTATTAGTGTTATATAGGTACACCGAAAAAAGCCATTACCAAGCTTACAACCCTATGCAGTGACATTTCGTGTCAGCTTGGAAATAGCCTTTACAATCATCATCATCATCATCATCATCATCAACCCATCATGTCCCCACCGAGGGGCACGGGTCTCTTCCCTGAGGAAGGTATAGGCCATACTCCACCACGGGGGCCAAGTCCGGATTGGTGGAGGATTGTAAGACTAGTGGCTGGTCTTACTGTCAGAAGTTCTCAAGCCGCCCTAAGGCCTCTGACTTGGCTTAACGACTGCCATCTATCGACGGCAGCCGGCACCAACTGCTTAGCGTGCCTTGCGAAGCACGGAACCGCTCGGAAATATGCCACTAGCGTTAGTCGTAGACGGTGACCCATCCATGGACTGAACGCGCCGTATGTTGCTTAACCTTAGTGATCGTTTAAGATCACTCAGGCAGCCCAGGCTACGAGCGATTCCTTTACAATGTAACATCCTTATTAGGAACGATCACAATAACCCGTGCAAATTACAAATGCTTCTTATCATTCAATTAACAGCTACATAAGTGAAGCCCTTGTAAAGTATCACAAGCAGGCAGCAGTTGGTGCCATTGACATGGACCGCGTTGTAATCCCAACTGCGTCCAATTTACCATCGGCATCGCCAGCTCCAACCACGATGCCGTGACACCGCAATAAAAGCACTAGGAAGCCACTTGAGAGCTAAAAGTAGGGATGGGCAAGTGAAAATATCGATATATCGATTTTCGTATCGATATTTACAGTGTTGAATCGCTCGTAGCCTGGGCTGCCTGAGTGATCTTAAACGATCACTAAGGTTAAGCAACATACGGCGCGTTCAGTTCATGGATGGGTCACCGTCTGTGACTAACGCTAGTGGCATTTTTCCGAGCGGTGCCGTGCTTCGTAAGGCACGTTAAGCTGTTGGTGCCGGCTGCCGTCGATAGATGACAGTCGTTAAGCCAAGTCAGAGGCCTTAGGGCGGCTTGAAAACTTCTGACAGTAAGACCAGCCACTAGTCTTACAAGCCTCCACCAATCCGTATTTGGCCCCCGTGGTGGAGTATGGCCTATATACCTACCTCAGGGAGGAGACCCGTGCCCCTCGGTGGGGACACAATGGGTTGATGATGATTTACAGTGTTTATGTTTATCGAGAAAATAATATCGATATTTAATTAATGTATGACACGGTACATATTGTACGTGTGCATCCATACATAATCACGCTTGTAAGCCGGTGGGGTAGGTAAATACTAGAAGACAAGATTCTTTATTTTACATGAGGATAAACACAAACATAAAATATAAAAATTAAATATCGCATAATCTGAAAACAGTTTTTTCAGTATCGATAAATAAAGAATTACCGATATGCAAGTCTTACAGAAATTTATTTATTTTACAGAAATTTACCGCAAGTTTCAAGATTGTAAAGAGAATGAAAAGTATGAAAGTATGAATAAAAGTATGAAAAGTAAGATTGAAATTTATTCTGGTAAAAGAATAAATGTGGAGTTTCTTTGTTAGTTTCTTCTCCATGTAATCTATTAATTGTGAAACTAACAACTTTGATTTTCATAAAGTAAACACTTTGTTTGGACTATGAATAAAATATTTGAATTGAATTGAATTGAGAATAAATTGGAAGTGGTACTCAAGAAACAGTTCACAAAGGCCTTCAAGTAACACATTGTATAGGTAACACACACAGACATCTGTGGTAACACAGGTCAGTGTCTTACTGAATACAAAGCAGTGTTCAACCAAAAAATACTGAAACTCGGAAAAATATTTATCGATGTTTTGAGACATTTTCCCCAAGCCTAGCTAAAAGTTCTTAACCGTTATCGCACACCGCTTCAGTCTATTTTGATTATGACTCTTACTTGTAAGTGATATTAAGCTCTGATTGCCATGTCTGGAGTATTTTGCAGTCGCATCTGTCGTGCTTTTAGGGTTTTTTTTTCGTTGCGTGTTTTTGAGTGATGAGTAGATGGTTATCTCTGAATTAAGGCTTTTATTAGCTCGGTGATTGTGAACGTGCTTCCTTTCTTTATTTTTTGAGTGATTCACCTTGTTACTATCATGATTAAAAATAGCTTTAGCTTTTTACACTGATTTCTTGTTCTCTACTTTGAGCTTTGGAGCCTTACGTTCCTAATGGATCTCTGTACAATTTGTAGCCAGCCTAATTTTAAATCAGGAAAAATGATTGTGTGGTGTGAAAGCTATTATTATTATTTACTAGCTGTCCCGGCAAAATTCGTACCGCCAAGGTTAGGTTAGGAATACATTGTATTCAGAATATACGTAGTATAATATAGGCGAACTGATACCCTCCTCATTTTTGTCGATCTATCAATAGGTAACCGCCTGGCCACGGGGAAATCGCCCGCGCGAAAAATCGCGCGGCGCGAACGGCGGGGCGTCAACCCCGTGGCTTGCTATGATCCATTTGTCTATACTTGACATTTTTCTCAGATTTTAAACGACAATAAATCCAAAACCTTTAGCGGTAGAGGGCTCGAAACAGTTTGCAAATTTAGTGCTAGCTAGTACTAAATTTGCAAACGGTATCGAGTTTTCTGACGCTAAAGGTTTTTTTTATTGTCGTTTAAAGTCTGAGAAAAATGTCAAGTATAGACAAATGGATCATACGTACATTTCTATGAGTTTGTTTCAGTCTCGGCTGCGACTAGCGACTAAAACAAACTCATAGAAATGTACGTAGCAAGCCACGGGGTTGACGCCCCGCCGTTCGCGCCGCGCGATTTTTCGCGCGGGCGATTTCCCCCGTGGCCAGGCCGTAAATTAAGACATACAAACCTACCTAACAGAATAATCGTTCTGTTACCTACTTCTAACGCGGAACAACTTTCCATCCAAGATATTATGCATTATAACTCCATATAAGGTATGCAGATAGCCGATAGTAACGTTATTGGCTATACCTACTGGACATCTGCACTGAAGCATGGTGGCTACTGGTTTGAGCATCGCTTTAGCCAAGCGTTGCGTTCGGTCAGCAGATACGGTTTCTAATCGGAATATTGCCGCCTTTCTCAGTAAAAGTCTGTACAATTTTCTAGATACACATTAACTAAAACTAGATAGAGAAATCGATGCCCAGAAATCAATGGCAGCAACTTAGTGAATAGAATAGTATTTTTTAAAGACTCGCAGATTTGTAATAACAGAAAATACCACTAAATAATATGCACGCAAGAAAATCACTTGCCAATAGCCTGAATTTTGTCAAGTAAGTACAGTCACGAGCAATAATATATTACACAGTCACATTTTTTGCTTACATTTTGTGATAATGTACATATGTTATTGCTCGTGACTGTGCATTGCCAATTGCAAGACCACTTCGACATGATTTCATTGCCGCTTCAAGTCTACGCCCGCACACGTAACAACCCTTGTGGGCGTCAATGGAGTAAAAATACATACCTATTACGTGACCCGGCCATGAATATGTCAATCCCTAGGAATCGTAATTACACAAGGACATCATAACATTGTAAATAACCAGACTGAAATTGACTCAGTACAAATCTAACAACGGCGTCCTCCAGCAAGAATAGAATCCACGACCCCTGTCTTGGTAATCAAACGCGTTTGGAGATGACAGACAAGACAAGTCACAATTTTATTAGCCGAGAAATAAATTGGATTTGAACAAACGCTTCCGTGTTTTCCAAAATTACAAAACATGCTATGTTCACGAATTCACGATTGCAACGTGTAATTTGAAGCTACTTTTGTGAGTTGAAAACTGCCATAATAGGTTATGGTTCGGCCTAGACGTGTAATTCTAACAGAAACCGCAAAAAATATACTCTCATTAAAACCTACGTAAAGCCACAAAATAGGCAATTTTTATTAACATCACATGGGTGTTAGTGAGTTAATCTTACACTATCCAAACCACTTTCAGCACACTTCATCATCAACCCATTATGTCCCCACCGACGGGTACGGGTCTCTTCCCTGAGGAAGGTATAGGCCATACTCCACCACGGGGGCCAAGTCCGGATTGGTGGAGGCTTGAAAGGCTTACTGTCAGAAGTTTTCAAGCCGCCCTAAGGCCTCTGACTTGGCTTAACGACTGCCATCTATCGACAGCAGCCAGCCAGCAACTGCTTAACGTGCCTTGCGCTCGGAAAAACCCCACTAGCGTTAGTTATAGACGGTCACCCATCCATGCACAGAACGCGCCCTATGTTGCTTAACCGCGCCCTATGTTGAAGGTTAAGCAACATAGCGCGCATTTACAAAGAAACATTAATCAACATTTTTACATAGAAATCTAAATAAATCGATAGCTTTGGACGGCTGATATAGAAGATAACTTACCGAAGCAAATAAAAAAAGGTGTAAAAGTTAAACATGCTTTTGTCGATACATTACACTATGTATTAAGTATGGCCCTACCTTTCTCAGGGAAGAGACCCGTGCTCGGTGGGGACATAATGGATTGATAATGATGATGATGATGAAATCAACGTTATGTAAGTCTATGTAATCTGCGGCAAGCGAGACTACAATAATGACGAACAGTAGGTTTGAAGGGTCCATCACAGTCGACTTTCTGTAAGTGTAACAGTCTATTTCGTGATGGTCAGCGGTAGCGGCGGGGCATTGACCGAGGGGGCGGTGGTTCGATACCCAGCCAGACATTGAATTTTAGTGTAGTTTTAGGTCTAGTTTGTAACGGCTATCCATCACGATAGTAATCTAAATAAGTCTCTACCGGTTGAACGTTCAAAGGTTTAGTAGAGGCGTAAGGTATTGTTTGACGCTCTAGTAAATGTAAATTGAGACCGCTCTAGTTTCCCTGGTTGCCAAGTTGCGAGTGATAGCATCGGATTTCATTTTGAGCATCGTGGCCCTATTTAGTATTATGTCTTACTTTACGGCTTTTGGCGCAGAGATTATATTCCCAGAGGGCCAATTTCTGCCACAGAATCTGACCTGGATATTAACAATGAATAAAATATTTCAATTTGAACTTCGTCATAAGTCGATTTGACTTTGTCTTATGCTTAATAATTATGTTTTACATACAGACTACATCTATGGTTTTGTTTAATTTTATTTGCTTTTTTGTCTGTTGCGTTCCATAAATTATGTTACTTGTCTGTTTGGGTTATGTATGTTTCTAATGGGTTTCTTTTCCTACTTACTTTTCCTACTACTACATATATAGAGATGGTAAACCAATGACGGTATATCCGGCTTGAGAATCGCAAATAACGCACACGGTAGGGTAACGTTTAACCGACGGCAGACAGACGGCAAGACTGCAATAGTGGATTGGGAATTCAACCTGTTGCTGATGAACAGGTTGAATTCACAATCCACTATTGCCGTCTGTGGCTCTAGCTTCCCATGTCTTGCTGAAAAAAAACACCCCCTTTCGCCTTTAGCTCCGAGCTCTAAAGCCACAAACAGCTTGCAGCTTAATGCAAGACGAATACTCTTTCTGATCTAAAAGTGGATCGAAATTCTTGCTACCCAGCGCCACTAATGTCTTGCTGAAGAGAAGTGCTTCCTTCTCGGCTATAATAATAATAATTTATTTCATATTTCAGACACAATGTATCCATATTATAATGTTATATTAGTAAAAGGAAGAACTTCGGACTATGTTAGTAACTTAGCTATATCTATACTAACGCTTACGCTAACCCTTATTATTTACACTGACATTTACATTTACTTATTTCGTTCCATGTGCACACCCACCCAGTGTCGCATAAAAGGGCCATCCGGCTTATCAGCGCGTTGGTAGTGCTCTGTAGTCGCGTTCAGTCGATACGATACGCTTACGCAAGATCGCATAGAAATCGTCAACGTGAGCTTCGGCAAACATTAACGACGCACTGCAATGCCTAGGCTTCCTCAACAGAGCCCTCAGTGCATTGTTGTACTGTACACGCAGAGCGCTGTAGGCCCTCCGCGTGTAGCCAACCCGCGTGTTTGTATAACTCCGAGCTCTAAAGCCACAACCAGTTCGCAGCATATTGCCAGAAAAACACCTACTCTTTCTGACCTAAAAGTAGAGATCGAAATTTTTATCGGCAGCCGTAACTTGCCCTTCCACAAAATAGAATCATTTGTGGCAGAAGCGGTGGTGGCGTAGTGGGGGTGACCCTTGCTTCTCGATCATGAGGGTCTGGGTTCGAACCACGCATGTACCATTGACTTTTAGTTACGTACATTTGTTTGTTTGTACAGCAACACCAGCTGATAAATTGTGCCCGGATAACGGCGACAGGCTTGCCACTTGTCACGTTTGGGACCTAATAAACTCGGCCAAAACGTAGGCCCAGTGCTAGTGATTGGCCTACCTCCTCGGGGATAACGGGCGTCAGTTTATTTATTTATTTTATATTTATAGAATCATTTGTCCTGGTCCCAGAAAAAACACTTACCTACAACAGTGGGTTCCAGGTCCACAAATACCGCGCGCGGCACATGCTTGCCCGCGCCAGTTTCGCTGAAGAAGGTGTTGAAGCTGTCATCTCCGCCTCCCAAAGTCTTGTCCGAAGGCATCTGGCCGTCCGGCTGGATGCCATGCTCCAGGCAGTAGAGCTCCCAGCAAGCATTGCCGATTTGGACGCCCGCCTGGCCGATGTGTACGGAGATGCATTCCCTCTGGAAAAGAAGTTTTGTCTTAGATCTTGGGACGATTTCTGTGAGTGAGACGCCATGACGGTCGAAGGGGAAGGATCGTACTCAAGTTGATAATAATGGCCTTCCCCTCAGGAGTATAGACGTGAGGTTAATGAAACTTTTTGTTTCGTCGTATATATTTGTTTTCACTTAGGGCTATGTAAAATAGATAACAACCTAGTCTCAGATCTACCGAATATACATAAAATTTCATGAAAATTGGTCAAGCCATTTCGGAGGAGTATGCGCACTAACAAGAAAAAACCAAAAATAAATTAACACTGTAAAACGATAATTTTATGTATTAGAAGAAAATAAAGATTCGTATATGAGTCATTTTCTATCCACGGCTTCTTTTCCGAGCGATTCTACTGTGTTCAGTAGGACTACTGTTTTGCTTCAAGTTAAATTTCACCATAATTTGGTTAATTTTTCTAACGCACTTTTAAGATTTAGTTTTCTGATAATTTATTTGTAACACATTTCACGTCCCTTTGCGTGACTTTAGTGTCGGTGTTAGGTCTGAAAGCATTCGTTTGCGTTTTTCCGGTAAAAACGGGGCAGTGACCGCTGGAAATATTGTATACGGGTTGTGTGTGACTGGCCTTGTATAAATTTATTAATAAATTGAGAAAAGTGGTATACTTTTTAGTATTAAGCTCACCTATGTACATGATTTCATTGTGCAATAAATAATTTTCATATCATATCATATTGTATCTTCTTGCCGTGTATTGTCTTGTCCTTAGTTGATGAGTTTTTGAGACAAGTTAACTGTAACTTTCTATTTGTTGGGTTCTTTATAGGTGAACAGGCTAGCCCAGCTCTTTTGCCATCAGCTTAGTCTGACTGATCTACAGAAAATATTTACGGGCTGCAATGTATGAATGTCTAAAGTCTGGGTACGTATTACGACGCCCTTGTAACTTTCACAACCTTTCAACAATAAAGCAATCGAGGTTATTTCTTCAACAGCTGTTGCTTTCCATGGATTAAGGCTGGGACTTGATAAATGATCACAGGTTGTCTGATGTGAGCCCCGGTGCCACGCTGTACCCGACTCGGCTTTTATCTATCGTCGTGCAATGTTTTCAAATAGCTGAAATAGGTTGTCCCATTGAGGAAAAAAATACGTCCCCTATTTTGATAGCCCTTTTTAAAATCCTATTGATTGTTCCTGAAAGGGTACCTTTATTACCTATTATTTATTGACGAGTAGAATGAACAAAAATATCGAAAGAAAATATTCTTAGTTGAGTAGTTACCGGTATATTAAATAGGGTGACGTTGCATGTCTATGCTTGAATTTACTTTGCAAGATTATAACTTGGTTACCTACGTTTTCTTGTTATTATAATTCCAAACAAAATCTACATTATACCGTATTCAATTGCTTTGAGGATATTTTATGCCTCCTGTAAGATTTTCATCATGCAAAGTCATTCTTTATTGTCACTAACAGACCGTTCATATTCCTTCATTTCAGTTCTGACTTTTTGTTAGGGTTCCGTGCTGGAGGGGTGTAAACAGAACCCTATGAGTTTATAAAACTTTTATTTACAAACAATACTAAAACACTGAACAGAACGTGATACAAACATTGATAACCACTATGACCACGATGGCTCTCTGTATCTCCGTCTCACTTTAGATTGTTGCTAAGTAAATACGTTATATTAATGATAGCAGAGAGCCCTCGAAGCACGAGTACGTCTTGCGCTTGGCCGGGTTAACCCACCCCATACCGGGAGCTATGAGCAGTAGAGCATTCCTGCAAAGTCATGCATGAATTATGGAAAGCAGTTTCCTTCCCCAAAACTGTTCGAAAATTCTGGAATCCATCAAATTGCATAACTACCTAACTAAAAGTTTTAAAAGCATCCATCCATACATACTAGATTAATATATTTGAACTAATACTTTCGCAAGCATTACACAAGATTAATAATTCGAAACCTAGTTGGACTCTTCCGACAAACAATGAAATAGGTACGTGAATCCAGAAATAAGACTAATATCAATAAAGAAATTTTCGTTTATGTCTTTCACGAACTGACTCGTCTGCCTCATTGGTATAGCCGTTAAGGCGCTTAGCTACCGAGAAGGAGGTCGTGGGTTCGATTCCCACTAGGGGCCGCCGTAAATTTGTACAAATGACCTCAGTCTAAGTGTTTTTAGGGTACCGTACCGAAAGGGTAAAACGGATAACCCTAATACTGAGACTCCGCTGTCCGTCCGTCCGTCCGTCACCAGGCTGTATCTCATGAACCGTGATAGTTAGACAGTTGAAATTCACAAAAGATTCTGCTGCCGCTATAACAACAAATACTAGAAGACAGAATAAAATAAAAATTTAAGGGGGTTCCTATACAACAGACATGATTTTTTTGCCGTTTTTATAGTTAATGGTACAGAACTCTTCGTGCGCGAGTCCGACTCGCACTTAGCCGGTTTTCCGGTGTTTGTAATGTCCGTTTGTAATATCCTAGGGTCAAGTGATTGTGTTGTATAAAAGTTATAATTAATGAATAATGACTAAAACGTTCGTTTCAGTCGACAAATCCTAGTACCTACTTAGTAATTTGTTACTCAGTAACGTACACCATTATTTTTTCAGAACAATCAATTCGGTTTCCCTAAAATGGTCACATATCGAGCTTCACTAACAATGAAAGTGGGCGCTTAATCGTTCATCCAATAAACTCTAAACCCAAGATAAGCAATTACACCCACTGTTCGTAACAAAGTTAAAATAGGACAATTTGTCTGTCTCGGTGAAATAAATTGCTAACACTGAGGTCGTAAAATAAACAGACGGTACATACATCTATTGCAGGCTAGTATAGCGCAGCATCTTATCAGGATCTTGCATAGTGGTTTAACACGAGAAATATATTATTTAGAAGTTTTCCGAGGCGCAACATCGCTCAAATTTTAATTCACAATGATAGTCAGAAATCAGAAATTTATTTCAACGTAAAGAATTTACATTCTGTTTGTTGAATGTCAATGTACCTACATACACTTATGTATAATGTTAGCCGGTGCCTTGGGGCCGTGTGTAGTGGAGAAATGGCAGCGAAAAAAAAATTCTCGAAAAAAGTCAATCTTCGATAGGAGATAGCAGCAAAAGAAGAAGGAGCTAGCATGATTTATGATGCACTGTATAAGGTTCTACAACAAGATTCTCCAAGATATATTAGAGTTACCTCCGGCGCGGCTTAAAGTAAACCTGTAGTCACTCGGTTACCCAGAGAACTCTTCATCATCACCAACCTATTATGTCGGTCTCTTCGCTGATAAAGGTATAGACCATACTCCACTATGGGGGCCAAGCCCGGATTGGTGGGGCCTATAAAGCCTCCTCTGAGCTACACGTCAACGGATGCATCTGCGGACGTCATCTCCGGATGCGTCCGCCGACGAGAGGGGGTGATTTGCGCATCTGTGGTACCTAGGTATTTAACGTCTGCAGATGCCTTCGCCTCAAATCCGATTGTTGTCGGTTTTTGTGGCACGGATCAAAGGGTTAGTTAGGACTAGTGGCTGGTCTTACAGTCAGAAGTTTCCAAGCCGCCCTAAGGCCTCTGACTTGGCTTATCGACTGCCATCTATCGAAGGCTGCCGGCACCAACTGCTTAACGTGCTACTAAAAGAACTCTTACGACACCCAAAATGTGTATTATTTTATTATACGGTATAATCGCCGGCTGTACATTTTTTTTTGGCAAAAACAGGAATTCGATTATAGTGCACGAGTCAGGTCATCTCGCTCTCCATAGGCAGAAAGACTGAGAGCAATTTAAATACTTATTTTCTGTGTAAGCAAAGGAATAAAAAATAGTGTAATGTATACATTGACCTCCTATTCCTTTACTAGGCACGCCAGCGTAGTGGTCACCAGAATAGTCGTGATAGTGGGTAGCGTCAAATGAGCCGTTACGCACCAGGGAATCAAGACAATGCGAAGGTTTGTCCAAGTCTGCCTGCACGCTCCATCAGCATCGAAGATTAATGGTAAGCAGTGATAGTTTGGTCGACTTCTTTATTGCTTCCCGACGTTCGTCTATAACTTAGACTGTAATCTCTTTGGTAAGAGTATTTTTTATCTACTAGACGACAACCCGGCTTCGCTCGGGTAAAATGTAGACGCATAATAATATTTCACTACTTTATTTATAAAATGTAGATGACGCTAAGGCAATAACAATAATAATAAAATAAATAATCTTTAATTGTGAAAGTAACCACTTTCACGTTCACAAAGTAAACCTTTTTTTTTACTGCGAATAAAATTATTTGATTTTAAAAATTGAATCTGAATTGTTGGTTTTCTATCGAATCCTTAATAAGATGACAAAAATACGAACAAGATGATATTATAATATACGTTTTGTACAGCGGGATCCGATGAACAATAGGCGTATTTAATTCAACATTAACAAACCAGGGCGATTGCATCTAATTCAATGTTATTTAAATGGAGAGGTACGTCTGCTGGGTAAAGAATGGTTTGTTTTTCAGTTAAACTTTATACAAATGTATTTTTTTCTGAACTTATTAGCAATGTTTGGAAAATAGAAGTAAAAGTATTTACTTTTTCTTTCCTTTACTTCTATTTAGAAGTAAGTCATCTCAATGTAAAGGTTGTCTTGACCGTCCATCGTGGTATACAATTGACGGTCTTATTTAGGTTTTGCGTTGTCTCACTCACTCAATTCTAGTTCAAGTGAGAAAACACTGTACTGACGTCATTTCACGTCATTTCACATTGACGGCCAAGTCAAATCTAACCTACTTTAAAATCTCACATTTTTTTAAAATAACAGCAATTGTTATAGCAAAGAAATAGAGTTTAATACTTGTTCATATAATATTATTTTGTTCCTATAAATACATATTTGGATTTTGCATAGAACTTTGGACTCATTTAGATCTCCATTCTTTTTGCGGCGGAGCCCACAGCCAAGAATAATTTTTGTATTGAACTTGGCTCTCCTTTTTTACATTTATGTTTTTGGTGGGCTATAAGAAAACTTCAATAATTCTGTATCCGAGAGCTGGAGAGCCATCTACCTATAGTATAATTTTAAAAGTCAATCATTCAAGTGAAAACGCTCTTTCTTATAAGTAGGTAAGTTTCGTAAGCAATCTCCACTGCAGACTGTGGAATCAGTTAGGGTTTTTTGGCCATAAATCCCCTCTTAAGGCCTACCAAAAGTCACGTATAGACCAACTAAGAACTTTTTTCCCTTGGGGACTACGAGTGTTAGGAAATCGCACAGGAAGCTAGACCTACATTGTCCAGCACTCATTTGCCTGCTATGGCTTCCTGTGGATAGGTTGGCTGTTTGGCGAAGTGTGTGATAGCGATATCTGGGTCTAGATTCTGCTAATGCATTGTAGTACAATGTCAGTTGCATGGCTGCGCCGATATAATTTCATTGCCGCTTCAAATCAACGCGCGCGCGTATTCGTAATTCTACGCGTCAATGGAATAAAAAAACATGACACGTGACCCGACCGTGTAACTGTAATTGAACTATAATGCACTAACAGAATCGAGGCCCACGTTTATTACTTTTGTCTATTCCGTGGGTTAGGCTAATTAGGCCGAGAGGATGGTATAATAATATGCTGGGCAAACCGTAGCGGTGGCGATTTCAAGCGCTAAGGTTTTGGATAGCTCAGCCACTCAGGTTTCCTCACGATGTTTTCCTTCACGGTTAGTGAGTGGTATTCTACTATAACTGCATATTAAACATATCTTGACAACAAAGTTACATGTTCGTGATGTCGCTGTTTCTGGTTCCCACGACACAGGGTATGCTAGTGTGGGGCCAGAAGCAATGTATGTGTCTGTATGTAAATGTAAATGTAAAGTCATAGGTACTTGCCCCCACTGGGAATCGAACTAGGGTCTCTCGCTTCTGAGTCCACTGTTCTACCAGTGCTAGTACACATAAGCATCATAATAATTATGTAATCATCATCATCAATTAATGTAATCTAGCGCAGATAAACAAATTTATTGTTTTTCAGAGTATAAACCCTCACTATTTACGCATTTCTGCATTCGCTGGAACTATTGTGAAAAGCAGTGGGTCCAGTCTTCCTTAGGGACCTCTTCGATGGCTTTGTGAAAAGCATTCACCGCCATTTCCGGACTTGTAAAACATAAACCTCTGAGTTTATCTTTAATATTCGGGAGCAGAAAGAAATCACAGGGTGCTAGATCTGGACTGTATGGCGGATGAGTCATTAATTCTACTTTTAAAGCCTTCAAATACGCATTCGTTGCCTTAGCGGAATGTGCCGACGCGTTGTCATGATGAAGGACTATTTTGCTCAGGGGACGCTTTTCGCGTATTTTGTCAAATACTTCAGGCAAACACGTATTAACATACCAATCTGTAGTTACGGTTCTTTGGTTTTCAAGCGATACAGTGGTGTAATGGTCTGATTTGCCGAAAAACGAAGCAACCATTTTCTTGCCAGTGCTGCGGCTTATTTTGACTTTCGTTGGCAACTCTTCAAAAGGAAAGACCCATTCCGCCGATTAACTTTTCCTTTCTGGTTCAAAGCAGTACACCCAAGTTTCATCACCTGTTACAATGTTATACACAGCCATTGATTGTCCTCCGTCATATTTTTTTATCATTTTACGGCACCACTCTACACGCAGTCGTTTCTGATCTTAGGACAAATCATGCGGTATCCATCGAGTGCAAAGTTTCCGAACCTTCAGATGCTCATACAATATCTTTTGCACTTGGCTCATTCCAATGCCTAAGGTAGTGCGGATTTGCTGACAGGTAATTTTTTTATCCGTTTCAATTTGTTGTCGCACAGTATCAATATTAAAATCGGTAACCGCGGTCGCCGGCCGGCGTTCACGTTTAACGTCATAGAGATGATCATGTCCTCGTCTAAATTCACCAAACCACGAATAAATAGAGCTACGACATGGGACTTCATCACCAAATGCTAACTGAAGTCTTTGACAACTCTCTTGCTGACTTAAGCCATAGCGAAAATCGTAAAAAAACATAGTATGGAAATTTTCTCGACTTAAATTCATTGTAATAGCGACACACTAATTTCAAAACAACGCCACGATGAATAAACAAATGACAGACTCACAATTTAAAAATAAATGTACTGACAGAGAGTTCCTTGTTCAAACCCTATCAGTGTTTTTTTTGTTTTCCTTTTGTAACTAGTCCGTTCCAGAAACTTTCAGTATCGCCTAAGTAATAAAGGTTTCCAATCGTGTACAAGTACCTAGGGATAACTAAAAAAATAAAACTGGAAGTAGCCAAATTAAGTACATCCGAGTTCATCCGAGTTTGATTTCAGTTACAAGTTTACCACTTATAATATAACTTACACAAACCTACAATTAAGTTCCATTTCATTAATTTATACTGTATAGACAAAAGATAGACATCGTTCCACACCATTATTTTGATGGGTAGATGGCATTGACTGACGTGGCCACGTGCAAGCCAATGACCGAAGTATAATTTCGTTCATGCTGGGATCTGAATAAAAAAACCCCGCAAAAAGCTCTGGTAAAAAGCTAGAAGGTATCGCATAGTGGGGTTCCGTCTTGAAACGAGGTGCAGTATTTTTTTTTAATTTTTTTTTATTAAGGCACATCAACAGCACAAACACATTACAAGTTAGATCTTAAATTAATAACAGAGGGCTGGCGTTTGTGCCAATTACAGGTACACAGCACAGCACTCGCAATTTATCAATTTTATCACTAACGACATATTCTAACAAATAAACTTATATACTAGTACTTTCCTTTTCCTCACCTACACTAGTTTTAATGTTCATGAATAAATAATTCTGATTCTGAAACGGCCAATTCGACGAGACCCCACACTACGGGGTAGGAAAAAAAAAACATTTCTAATTATTTATTTTATCAACCCGTAGAACTAGTGCTTTTAAGCATAAACATTTACATACAGGCACATACACTGCTTCTGGCCCCACGCTAGGATCCCTGTGCCGTGGGAACCAGAAACACTGACATCAGAAACATCCAAGACAACAAGAAACATTTTTCCCCAGAGGGAATTGGAACCGATTAAACTTTAATCACCGTTTATTCGTTAAACCCAATCCTTAAATTTATTAAATGTTTGGAAATATCTAACCAAACCAAATAAAGGCTTCTTATTAAACTACGTATCCCTAGAACGCAACGGTTGCATGCAACCAACATCCATCGTGGTGACTCTACCACCCTTGGAGGAGCTTCTTAGCGCTTGACGTTGGTACCGTTACCCTTTACTGTATGATTTTTATCTTTTATAGCCTTTTATGTTGTGTCCAGTAGGACACAACATAAAACAACAACAACAACATAAACTACGGGCAAAGCCTCCAAGGATTTCGATCCTGGGCCATGGCAGACCATTTTGGCAGTCTGACCATTTTGGTCGAGGTTATTTCTCCATCGACTTCTTGGCCAGGCTAGATAGACTTCAACGTCCGTCTTACGGCATCCAAGTATTGGTGTTTCATTGTTTATTTCAGAAATACTTGTATCCCGAAACCGGCGTGCGTGCATGCAACGACTAATGAATGTTGATGGAGCGAAAGTGATTTGTCAGGATCGTTGCAAGTGGCAGGCTGCCTGGCCTTTGGCTACCCCTCTGGGATACTGGCGTGAGTTTATGTATGTATGTACTTGTATCTATGTATCTGAAAGATTCCTACTATTGAGCATAGGCCTTTTTACCGTCAGTTCCACTTCCCTGCTTCGCCAACCTCGTCCATTGCCCCCTACTGCGACGCTGATATATTTATGTATAAAGTAGTTTTACATAAATATATCAATGAGTATTCTATGAATGAGTATTATGTGGTAGATGGCAGGTTAATCGCTAAATGAGTTGCACAGCTTTGTAACAGTAGAGTTTCAAGCGCTTGCAAACGTTGGTGGTGTTGACTAAACCATTCTTCCTAGCTGTGTCATCGTCTAGGTTTTTGTTTCGCTTTGGCGGATGATTCAGCAGCTCGCTGGGGAACATCGAATTCGGTTCGGAAATTGCAATCAACATAATTTGTGCACGGAGGATTCTAATGATAAAATGTCACATTAGAATCATGTATTTTGCGTCAATTTTCGATAATATTGTTTGTTTATCGTGATCACTGTCTTTGTGACAATTTCAACAAATTAGTCTCTGTTTCTAATCTCTAATTTCATATTATTATTCTTTATCGTACACAATTTAACCGAAAAATACGAAGGTACTCGTAGTTATATAAGTTAAGTTATAAAATTCGTTAAAAACTTAATATAAATAATAAATAATAAACTCACGCCCGTTATCTCCGAAGGGGTAGGCAGAGGCACCAGTCTCTAGAACTGGACCCACGTTTTGCCGAGTTTATTAGGTCCCAAACGTGACAAGTGGCAAGCCTGTCGCCGTTATCCGGGCACAATTTATCAGCGAATGGTGTTGCTCTACAAACAAATGTACGTAACTAAAAGTCATTGGTACATGCGTGGTTCGAACCCAGACCCGTTAAAAACTTTTCGTATGAAAATCCGGCCAAGTGCGAGTCCAGTTGGACTCGCACTTGGCCGGATTTTCATACGATACCATTACTTATCCAACATTTTTTAATCTTTTAAGCATCTAAATGTTATTAATATCGAGCAAAAAGCGGCAAAAAATCTCGTTTGTTGTATGGGAGTCCCCCTTTAATATTTATTGGTATATTAGAAAAACACGATTTGTGATAATTACGTGTTTATGATGTCGATGACACACATTAGCCTAGTGTAGGGCCAGAAGCAATGTTTGTGCCTGTATGTGTAAAAGTTATGTTATGTTATTTCGATTGTTTAGTTATCACGGTCCATGAGATACAGACGAACAGTAAAGTCTAGTAAGGGTCCTTTACTCTTGGGGCGGCTGGCAAGAACTGGATGAGAATAGCCGAGCACCGTGCTCAGCGGCGTGCAAAGAGACAGGCCTATGTCCAGCTGTGGACAAGCATAGGTCGATCCCGATGAGATGACTCTTGGGGTACGGAACTCTAAAACATTTAATTGGGCTCAAAGCGGAGAATATGCCTTTTGATTGACAAATAAAATAAATAGCTGCAAACTGGTCCAATTGAAACGTTACTTTTAATTTTTTAGTTACCTAATAAATAATTTGCTACCGACAAGTCTCGCGATTCGTTAAGTAGGTAATACTAGCTAAATATCTAGACAGATATTTGTACATCACAGATGCCTGTAATTTCCTTACTTTCATGACAGAAATGCCTACATTTTCTAGACAGGAGGGTTAGCCTGTGATGTCATCTCTGCCACTCCCAATGAGTCACCCGGTGCTTGATATAATGTTGCGTACCTCAGAAAGATGTTTTGTTACATGTTCGTCTGTATATTAAGAAACTAATTAATACAGCTGAATAAATAAACGTTTGTTGGTAGGCCTTAATTATTTCCTGCAATGGGAAAAGCTACATGCGGGGTGTAAATTATCATGTCAAATGTATGTTGTCTGTTTGAAGAGCCCCAGGAATTGGCGAAATTGCGCTATTAACTTCTCCAGGTCTTGGATGTTTACATGTTTGTGATGTCGCTGTTTCTGATTCCCACAACACAGGGTATCCTATTGTGGACGCAGAAACAGTGTATGTCCCTGTATGGAAATGTTTATGTTTCACTTTATTCCAGATACACTTGCTTGACTTTCTGTCGGAAGAGGCCGACCAGGGTTCCGCTCTGATTTATAGAGCTTAATCATGGTGAGCAGAGACTGTGAAGTCAAGTAGGCAAGTGTATCCGAAATAATGTTTAGTGCTTACGGTGCTTACGAAAGTTTTAGTTCAAAAATTGCACTACTGTTATAGTAGACTAGCTGTTGCCCGCGACTTCGTCCGCGTGGGCTTTAGTTGAGTAAAATGTTTGCGTTTGCAATTAAGATTGGGATACTTTTAGCGCATGCGAAATAAATAAAACCATACTACTCTCTCTGAGAGAAGACCTATTCCCTGCAGCGGGACATATTATACTCGTATAGGCTGTTTACTATGGGTTGTATTTTAAAGAACTGAGAAATATTTATGAACACATGAACGGAGAAACAATAAGAAGAATTGAGAAAATTTATTCAATAGTTAGAACGACCAATATGAAAAAAAATAAGAAAGTAAGCAAGTATTTAAGGTGGTATTTAAACACATGGAAGAACAAAGAAATTCGATTCAAAAATCGCAGCGAAATGTTTAATAATCGAAGCGACGATACGAAGTAAATACGAAGAACTTTTATACCTTCTAAATTTGCAACCCCCATAAGTATTGAATTCACAAAAAGGGCTGTCGGCAATAATCAATAACTTTATTAGGAACTTATAACCCAAATACAACATTTTATTGAAATAACTTTGAATATCAGAGAGCTTTCATTCTAACTTTGCACCCCCCTTGGGATGATTTTCTAAAAACTACTTCACACAATGTTTCATGACTTTCAATGAAGGACCTACATACTGCATTTCATTCGAATAACTTCAAAAACGGCAGAGTTTCATACTAACTTTGCACCCCCCTTTTTTCCCCCTTAAGGCATGATTATTGAAAACCTATTTTACACGTGTTTCATGATTTTAAATGAAGAACCTTCGAACTAAATATCATTTGAATAACTTCTAAAACGGCAGGTGTCATACTAACTTTGCACCCCCCTTTTATCCCCTAAAGGGATGATTTTCGAAAAACTATTTTACATGTGTTTCATAATTTTAAATGAAGAACCTTCGAACTAAATATCATTTGAATAACTTCTAAAACGGCAGGTGTCATACTAACTTTACACCCCCCTTTTATCCCCTAAAGGGATGATTTTCGAAAAACTATTTTACATGTGTTTCAAGACTTTCAATGAAGGACCTTTATTCTGAATTTCATTCGAATAACTTCAAAAACGGCAGGGTTTCATTCATACTAACATTGCACCCCGTTTTACCCACTTAAGGGATGATTTTTAAAAGCATATTTTACATGTATTTCGTGAATTTTAGCGACGGATCTTCGTATTGAATTTCATTTGAATTACTTCAAAAACGGCAAAGTTTCATACAAAATTTGCACCCCTCTTTTACCCCCTTAGGGGATGATTTTCGAAAAACTATTTTACACATGTTTCATGACTTTTAATGAAGGACCTTCATATAGAATCTCATTCGTATAACTTGGATAACGGCAAAGTTTCATACTAACTTTGCACCCCCTTTTTCCCCCTTAAGGGATGATTTTTGAAATACTATTTTACACATGTTTCATGATTTTAAATGAAGGACCTTCATATTGAATCCCATTTGAATAACTTCAAAAACGGCAAAGTTTCATACTAAATTTGCACCCCCCTTTTTCCCCTTGAAGGGATGATTTTCGAAAAACTATTTTACACATGTTTCATGACTTTTAATGAAGGACCTTCATATAGAATCTCATTCGAATAACTTGGATAACGGCAAAGTTTCATACTAACGTTGCACCCTCCTTTTTCCCCCTTAAGGGATGATTTTTGAAAAACTATTTTACATATGTTTCATGATTTTAAATGAAGGACCTTCGTACTAAATATCATTTGAATAACTTCAAAAACGGCAAAGTTTCATGCTAACTTTGCACCCCCCGTTTTTCCCCCTTAAGGGATGTGTTTAGAAATACTATTTTACACGTGTTTCATGATTTTAAATGAAGGACCTTCATATTGAATCCCATTTGAATAACTTCAAAAACGGCAAAGTTTCATACTAAATTTGCACCCCCATTTTACCCCTTTAGGGGGTGTATTTTGAAAAATGCTTTCTTAGTGCTACCCTACGTTATAAAAGAAAAATTCCTGTGCAAAATTTTAAGTTTCTAACCCTTATAGTTTGGGCCCTGCGTTGATATGTCAGTCAGTCAGTCAGTCAGTCAGTTAGTCAGCTTCTCCTTTTATATATATAGATAGATGTTCACCAAGGGCGCAAGGCTGAGGCGATTCTTGCATTAAAGCCCGAGCGAAGCGAGAATCGCTGAAGGAGCGAGGGATTCAACACTACCGAGACCAAAAATGATTTGCGCCCGTGTTGAACACTCTGCTTTTCACTATCTGAGAGGAATGAAATAAAAGATAACACTTACATGATAGCACTCAAATGTAACTGTCGTTTTATATATTCTGGTGTTAAGAAGACACTATCATTATCGCTTGATGACATTTTTTCGAGAAAATAAGTGAAAATAGACAAAAAAAGCGCGCCAATGTTATTGATTTTTTGCATAGAAAAAAACTTGCTTTCCAATTTCAAATATTTGATAATTAGGTACCTACCTTAAAGTTTTGCAGCAAAGAGTTTCGAAGTTCATTAAGTAGTTCCAAACTCGGTTTTAAAACTTATTGCCAATCACTCAATCTACCAGTCCGGCCGCGGGAGAATACGATCCTGACAGGTCATGTTAGAACGGACGACGTAACCTTGAAGTGGCGTTAAATTTTCGATTAAAATATAATTAAGTCCTATTTATCCTACTAGCAAATAATTGTCATTGAAACTATATCATTGTGTAAACTTACAATCAATGTTATATTTTGCACAGTGATTTAAATGTTAAATAAGAAGAAAACAATAGTTAATGTTCGTGCGTAAAATCCTTGCTACGTTGTCACAAGGTTATGTCAACCGTATTTTTTTGTAGTGACGTACCAAAAATAACGAAAATAATAACGGTCGTTTTAACGATACGAAGTTGATGAAGAGGCTTTAGAAAAAGATCATTGCGTTCTCAGAATCTCTCCGCACCACTGCCGTACAAAGCGATTGAGCTGATCTGGGCTCAAATAAAAGGTCGCACAGCTCGCCACAACACTTCACCGCCATTCGGCACAAAAAAGATGATGACCCTTCTAAAATGCCTGCGAAAATGTTACAAGAGATGACTGAGTGAAGGTCGTCTAAAAAACAAAACTACTTAATCGTAAGTCAGTAGCAAAAGCTGGTTAAGAATAACGTAAGGAATGATAACGTTGATTATCTCCCATCACTAGTCATATGAAACAGACATGTGTCAGGATCGTATACTCCCAGCTAATCCTCAAGAATGAAAGAGAAGTCCGACTTCTTAGTAAATGAGTGCATTAGTATATAAATTCAAAATTGGATTTTGAATCTATTTACTTAAAGGTCAGGTAAAAGAAAAGGTAGATAGATTCAAAACACAATTTTGAGTCGTTCTGCAATGTTTAATTTGGAACACAATGAAGAGTGTTTGCGTCCTTTTTTCCCCGACTGCTAAATGCCTAACTTAGTTTATTAAAAGCGACACTAATTAAGCACGACTCCATGCCACACCCAACGCGTGCGTGACGGATAAAGCAACTCTACCGAATTGAAATGTAATAATAGCAAAATGTTAACCGCATAAAAACGCGGTGACTAACGCACGGGTTCCTCTTACGATTTGACACTTAGGGCCGATTTCTGAATTGAGAATTTCACTAAGTAAATACTTAAGCCGGGTTTTCACGGTCTTATTGCGCTCGGACCGAGTGCGCCATCCGAGTAAACTAATTGGATTGGACGGTTTTTCGTCACGACACTAAAATGGCCAATCAGATGAGTTTACTCGGATGGCGCACTCGTTCCGAGTGCACTAAGACCGTGAAAACGCGGCTTTAAGTAACGTCCTACCACGCTCTTTTCTGAGAAATTTGACGGGCAGCACTATAGTTAAGTGGTTACTTAGCGAAATTCTCAATTCAGAAATCGGTCGTAAATGTGCCAACTTACACGTGTCTCTGCTTGAAATACCAGAGAAGAAATTCTAGCTTGAGTACATAATAATTTGTACCTAGTCGTGAATCCGCTGTAGACCCATTAGAGGTGTTTCAACCTCTGACCAACAATACTGGAAGTGGGAACACATTTAGAACGAATTATTAGATCTAATTACTACAATTACTAGACAGACAAATATTTGTCACTCGATAGAAACATACTTGTAAGCAGCCGGTATTTAAATCAGAAATTATTTCAACGTAAAGAATTTCCATTCTGTTTGTTGAATGCCAATGTTAGCCTTGCCTTGGGGCCGAATGTAGTGGAGAAAAAGGCAGTGAAAAAAAACTTCACTCTGATCAGTCTACCTATACGTCCCACCACATTGCCAGATGAGGCGATTATCGCGGCCAAAAATGGCAAATGCAGGTACTTTACTTCATCTTACGATTTTCGGTTTTCCACTGTATTTTTAAGGTTTTTCAATTTGACTTCGAATTCCAAAAAACCTTTCAAAAGTTCGTCCATTCTGTTTTAGGAATTTACAGCAAGAATTCGTTTCTGACACAACAACAAACTGCATAAGAATGAATGAAATGCGACATTTAAAAAAAAACTTACTTATTCCAAGTATCCGGAATAAACGTAACAAAGTCGAGTGATTACGAAAATTTTAGTTCAAAAATCAGCGTTTTAGCTCGAACATTTTCAATATTTCGAAATTTAAAACACCCACTCATCATCAGCCTACTTCTATCCACTGTTGGGCATAGGTCTTTGCCCTCGAGAGGCCTAAGATACCATAACATAAGAATATTCTTTATTTAATTTTGTTTTATGGTTGTTTTTTGTTTTAAGGTTAAGCAGAGTTTTACTTAATGAGACTCTGAGAGAAGCTTTACTTCACTTTTTTTGTAAATTGTTATAGGAACTTAACGTGGTTGTTACACCGATATATAAACTAAGAAAGTGCATAAAATACTGGCAACTATTGAATGGATCGCAGACCTAATTCACGTCAGAATTTGGAGCGCTTAATATAGGAGCAGATGAAATGAGATCAGAAGTTCATTTCAAAGATTTTGATTACACGCTCCGAGATTGACGCCAGGTTTTCTTTACAATATCCGGTAGCAATCGGAACAAATTAGCAATTAACAGAAGCCTATTTATGGAATTACAAGCGGTTTGGCTAATCGGCCCAAATACGGAGTTGTTTATTACTGCACCAAATAAGTCTTTAGTAGTTTACAGGGCAGAATAGAGTTCTCAAATGCTTAGTTTTACAACTCAGAATGCTGTAAACATGCAAATTAGACGCCTGTATTTCACTTACCCGGCATCTATGCCGGTATTAACTGTTTCTATCGTATAAATCTAACACAAACTCACATACATAAAGCTTACATTAGGTTACAGTCTAAGTCCATGGAGTTTCATAGTGTTTTAGGATAGGCTAGTACTTAATGACTGTATTTAATTATCCTAGACAGGGGCGGACTTGCTTGGTAGATACTTGATTTTCTAAATGGGTAATTTCACTAAGTTTGTCTATTGAGACTTCTCAAAACAAGACAGAACGATTCTTATTTAAAAAAGTTAGGATTATTTATAAAGTATGAAAATTTTAAACTGTTTGAAAATAATTCAGAATTTGGAACTTTATTGAAAGTGGTCTAATTAAGATTTACATACAAAACAAACATTTATATACAGGCACATACATTGCTTCTGGCCCCACACTAGGATACCCTATGTCGTGGGAACCAGAAACAGTGACGTCACAAATATGTAAACATCCAAGACAACAAAAAAATGGATCATTTGTCTAATATTTGATTGATTGACTACCAGTCAGGCAGTGATTGTGGTGCAAATAAAAACGTGACTACGGTCTTATCAGAGGCTGTGTAAGCGATTTATTTGCAGTTCACAGCTATGAGTCACGCTAAGGTTTTTGCGATGGGCTGACTGCCAGACGCCGGGAGTTTGAAACTTTAATTTTGAAGAGTATCACGAAACTGGCGTGCAGACACTAATGAATGTTGTTGAAGCGCAAGAAGTTTGTCAGGATTGAGGAAAGTGGCAAAATCTGGATGTGGTAACTTTATGTACTGTGTAGTATCGCGAAGAAATAAAAAAAAACTCCCCTTTTATAACATAAAACTCAAGGTAATGAATTTAATATCCTAATAAGTCCCTGTCTGGGTGCCAATTCGGGATTAAATAGTATAATCGAGTGTTGCACAACTCCACCTGTGTTCAATTAAACGAATAAACGGGAAAATTGCTCGTAGCCTCGGCTGCCTGAGTGATCTTAAGCGATTATGAAGGTTAGGCAACATAGGGCGCGTTCAGTGCATGGATGAGTGACCGCCTACAAAAATGCCACGTTAAGCAGTTGGTGCCGGCTGCCGCCAATAGATGGCAGTCGTTAAGCCAAGTCAGAGGCCTTAGGGGGCGGCTTAAAAACTTCTGACATTAAGACCAGCCACTAGTCTTACAAGCATCCACCAATCCGAACTTGGCTCCCTTGGTGGAGTATGGCTATTCCTCAGGGAAGAGACCCGTGCCCCTCGGTGGGAACATAATGAGTGAATGAGGGATTGATGATGATGTATAAACAGAAATGAAAACAGAATAAAATACTTAGCAAGTAGAAAGCTGTCAGTTCATGATCTCGTCAAAAGGCAAAGAAGGAATTGAGTTTCAAAAAATCAAAATTAGAAATGATAGACAGAACGAACAGTACTTTGTTGTTATAATACTTTTACACTTGAAAAACGCAGTAAGTTTTGCAAGATTTAAGTAAAAACACTTAGCAGCTTAATTGTATCGTTTGCTGTCGATGAGTTCTGTAATCGAAGAAAAAGAGTATCAAGCAGTTGCTTTGCAGCTCACTTTGGCTATATTTTGGTCCCGTTAATTTATCTTTTACAGTTTCTGGTCGCTGGCCAACGCTCAGCTTTCAGTCGAACTTAAAGTTGATTGATGGACAGCTGTAGTATCTTTAGTTTCATACTTATTGTTATCGAACTGAGCGCTAAAAGCCCCACCATAGAAAATAGTCATGATTAGAAAGCCAGAAGAAAGCCGTTACATTAATTTGGTACGAACCGTCTATCGATGCACAAATTAAACTGCAACTATATTGCGGGCCAGATGAATTTTCTCCTAATTCCGATGAAGCAGCTTTGTGCCGCTAGCTGCAAGTCTGCGAGGAAACTTGGCAACAGACACAAAAGTGTATCCTAATCCTCTCTGTTCTGGGTCACGCTCTAGGTGCTAGCTAACTTTGTGCTCTGAATGATTGATCCAAGACTAACAAATCTACATAGAAACATAAAATTTAATTTATATTTTTTAATGATTTTTAATTGAGGTAATCCTATCTGGTACAGAGAACTTATTACAGTTGTAATTTGGCCGGTAATAATGAGGAAATAATAGGTGCTTTAAAAATATGTACGGTAAAATAAATTTATGGGAATTCTTCGAACAAGGAAATTAATGGAATTTAGGTATTATATTAAACATAATTTAGGTAGGTGTACTGATTTCATGACACAGCAATAACATTCAGCAGTTTCATTATACAACGTGTTATTGAATTAATATTTCAACGCAAAACCAGGCGCCTGTTTCATAGAACGGTTAAAATAGGATAAGATAAGAATATTCTTTATTGTACAGGAAGAAAAAGACAAATATTAAATATTTACAAGGTAACAGTACAATTGACGGCCAATTGCTATTAGCAATTTCTTCCAGACAACCCTATGATGAAAAAATTCTGAAGGAAAAGGGAGACGGGTAGTCGGTGCAAAAATTAATATTAATATTCATACTTAATAAATAACAAGACGTGAATATTCACATAACATATGTTATAATAATAACCTTCGCGAGGAGGAAAATAAATATTATAATATACCTACGAGGGGGAGAAAAAATGTACTGTAAAATGTACTGTAGGTATACCACGTTTGCTATGATATTTGATGTCTTCAACCCTAGGCCGCGTTTCTCAAAACTACAGTTCATAGTTTCGATGTTCATTTCTTGGCCGAGTGCACAATTATCGGTTCTTCTTCAGACGTGACCAGTCCACTCCCACTTTAGCTTACTAAGGTCCGGTTTCTGAATTGAGAATTTCAGTAAGTAAATTAACTAACGTTCTGTCACGCTCTTTTCTGAGAAATTTGACGAGACAGCACTACAGCTACGTAGCGAAATTTCAAATCAGAAACTGTCCCTATGTTAACAACTTAGTTCTTTGACAAATTGTGTAATTGAACTTTAATCTCTATGTAGTAAATCAAAGAGAACCACTTCAGGTAACCTAGATACTGAAGTGCGGAAGTGGACCCTACCTACAAATAAATGATTGCTTTTCGAAGTCATGTTTAGGGGGAGATTGTAGGCCAATTGTGACATGTTTCGTCCAGAGTGCTGCAGGTGACCAAATTTATGATAGTGATAGTGATAATGGAAATATTATGATAGTAACGCCTATAGGTACTTCGTATAAAGCGTTTGAACTCGTCGATAGATTATCATAATAGGTCTTTAACTATGAAATTGCCGTTCTGCAGTACTGGCCATTTCAATTCAAA
Organism: Yponomeuta plumbellus; assembly: GCA_947310845.1. Classification (NCBI taxonomy): domain Eukaryota; kingdom Metazoa; phylum Arthropoda; class Insecta; order Lepidoptera; family Yponomeutidae; genus Yponomeuta; species Yponomeuta plumbellus. Next base: position 23,393,980 of record OX371197.1, on the reverse strand, counting down.
ATAATTTTTGTTTGGCTAAGTATTCGAATTTCAAATTAATTTTATTTTAAGAACATGGAATTCTTTTTCCAAAAGTAGTCATTTGTTTATTGATTAGTGTTACATTTTCATCGCATTTCAATCTTTTTCGTCATCATGGATACGTAAACAATTCATTCAAAAATATGAGTACCGTTGTAGCAGCAACGCGGCACAAGCGTCAAGCACAAGCAACATCAACGACGTTTACGGAGCTAATACTACAAGCCAACACACCACCTTTTATTGGTTTGCTCGCTTCCGTTCTGGAAATTTCGACCTGAAAAATGAACCTCGACGTCGTCCGAAGACTTTGGTCGATAATGACGAATTAAAGGCGCTTGTGGAAGCTGATGATACACAATCTACGGCTGAATTAGCAGCAGCTTTCGACGTTAGCTACAAAACAATATTGGTCCATTTGTGTGAAATTGGCAAGGTAAAAAAGCTTGACAAATGGGTGCCGCACAAACTCAATGATCGCCAGCGCGAAGTACGCGTCGAGACATGCCTTGCACTGCTCAACAGATACACAAATGAAGGAATTTTGAACCGCATTGATACCTGCGATGAAAAATTGATTCTGTTTGATAACCGCAAGTGCTCAACAAGTTGGTTGGATCCTGGTTCAACACCTAAACAATGCCCTAAACGAAAACTCACCCCTAGAAAATTGATGGTCACTGTTTGGTGGTCTAGCGCCGGTGTGATTCATCACAGCTTCTTACCAAACGGGGTGAGCATTACTGCAGATGTGTACTGTGAAAAACTGAACACAATGATGGAGCACATCTCCAACCAGCATTGGTCAATCGCTCGTCTCCGCTGCTCTTGCACGACAACGCGCGACCTCATACTGCACAGCAGACGGTCTCCAAGTTGCAAGAACTGGGGTTGGAATCTCTCCGTAATCCGCCCTACTCACCAGACCTTGCGCCTACAGACTACTAGGTACTTTTTTCAGAATTTCGACATCTTCTTGGCGGAAAAAAAAATCAATACCCGAGAGGCAGTACAAAATGCCTTTGAAGAATTTGTTGCCTCCCGTCCAGCTGATTTCTTTAAGAAGGGCATCAATAAACTGCCACTGCGTTGGCAAAGATGCATTGATTGCATGGGTGATTACTTCGATTAATACAATAAAAAATACATGAAAAAAATTCGGTTAATTTTTTTTCATACAAAACGGCAGTTTCATAGGTAAAGACCTAATATTACCGACAGGTAATACGGCTTTGACTGTTTGATTTTATTTGCCAATCGCTATATAGGATAGGTACCTACCTAGTTTTATATAACGATATAGTTTTTTTATCTCTTAGCTATGATATATTCCTTATTCTATCTAATTCAATGTACAGCTATTTTATTCAAACTAATCTACTCGTAGTTAGAATACATTGTGCAAGAACTTCTTACAAAATCAGCCAATAATACCTATGTTCTTTATAGATAGATAGATAGTATATTCTTTATTGTATGTACACTAGAAATTACACATGAGATTTGACAATAACATAGTAGGTACAGTGCAATTGGCGGCCTTATTACAAAATTTAATTTCTTCCAGACAACCATTGAAAAAAACCCAGAGAAGCTAAATAACGGGTAGTCAGTTCAACTAGACAACTTATAGTTTCTTTTTTTATTTATATCATAGGCTTATATATAAACTGCTGTAAAAGCTTGTATAGGGAGACGTTTTAGATGAATCGTGTCAGAATCAGAATTATTTTTTCATGAACGTATTATTATGTACAAAAATAAAAGGTCTTAAATATATTATAGTTCATTCCATGTTCTATCCATCGTATGTATGAATATACATGCATGCATGCAATAAGTTTAATACATATTATTAATAATACAAGTGAAAGAGAGCCAAAAAATTATTATAATTACTAAAATTACTATTGCGATTACTAAATTTACTATTAAATTGTTTTATTATTATTATTATTATTATTAAATTCTTTATTGTACATACCAGTAAAAATTGTACAATTGGCGGGCTTAATACTAAATAGTATTTTATTCTAGCCAACCAACAGGTGACGTGGAGAAGGTGGGGGTAGTGCCAAACAGTGGAGTGATATTTTAATGTTTTATTAAATAATATATAGTATTATCGTAAAGATACATAAAACATATATAAGTAGTACATATATACATACACCTACAAAGATAAATAGTACATACATACATACGTGTTATGAAATAAATAAATAAATAATAAGCAGAAATAGACATAAATATAATATACTTATATACCTACGTACGGATAGGATTACAAATTATTGTTCTGAAGATGGAGATAGTGTGCCTGAACTCTACTCTTAAAAATGTCGACTGATGATCACACAGAAAGGAGTTAATGTTATAATATAATTTCTTTTCTTCTAAGAATAACATTAAATTACTTTTAAATTGTCTAACTTGTGTTTGTATAAATAAATCCGTTGAATATTGCAAAAAAAATGGACCAACTCATTATCCACCGACTGCACTTTAGTTATGCTTGATATATTGCTTAGGTGTAGCCTAGTCTGGAGCCTGAGATTTTATTAGTGAAATTTCAATATTTTACTTATTACTATTACTTTTCCAAGTTCACATACAGCCTATTGGCTGAATGATCTACAATTGTTACTCTTCTAATGTTTTACATGATCTACTGATGTTTACATCATCTACTACTGTTACTACATATTACTTGATATTACTACTGATCTACTGATGTTTTCATGGTCTACTACTAAACTTTTTCCATTTGCAGAAACTATAGTGCTTCTGGAAGGAGAGTTTCAGCTACTAGTATGAGCTATGTTAGTTTCAAGAGTTCTTAAACTTTTAGTAAAAACTTCACCATCATCACCATCATCTACCCATTATGTCCCCACTAAAAACTTATTCATAGATTATAATATTGTAATCTAATCCGTGATGCAGTGGTTGTCCAGTGACTAGAACAAAAGACTCGGATGTGGGACACCCAGGTTCAATTACCAGTGCGGGCATGTACAGTCAACCTTCACATTTTAGTTGCAAAGTCACCCGTAATGCAACGGAGTAGAATGCATGGGTGTATACCATGATGTGCTGTCGACTGTACCTATGACTTTTTTACATATGTGAAGTTATAGTAGCAGTACCGATAACTGTGAAGGAAAACATCGCGAGGAAACCTGAGTATCTGAGCTATTCAATACCTCAGCGCTTGAAATAGCCCATCCGCGGTGGGCACGCATAGTTATTAAGCCCGTACTCTCTCTCTCTGGGAGAAGGCTGTGCCGTGTGATGGACGGCTGCTTACACAGTCTAAAATCTAATAAAGTGAGCCGAGATGGCAGGGTGGGACAGGCGTTATTAAGAACTCTTATGTAGTTGATAAGATATTAAGAAAAAGTGCAACCATGGGAGGAAAAGTTCATGTCTACTAACGTCTCAATTATGTAAAACTAAGTCGGGATTTTTCGAACACCTATCGAAGAACGGCTGGACCGATTTTCATGGTTTTTGATTTGTTTTATTGGTCTCCCTCCTAAATAGCAGAATAACTATTAAATATCTGAAAAAAGACTGTGCAGGCCACGCGGACGAACTCGCGGGCAAAAGCTAGTATTTCTACTAAAAAAGAGTTCAACGCGGTTAAAACACTATCAAAACTTTTCGTTCAATGTTTTCCTCTGACTTACCATTTTGTCTCTTGATGAATACTTTTCACGTAGCAAGTGAGGAGTTGAGCTTTGTTCGCGGCGTGGCGGTCTGCGATGTGACGCACCGAGCCTGACTGTGCGCGCGCGGAGGCGCTGCTCGCTTTTATAACTGACACGGAGTGGATTCTGTTCAGCTGCAGCGGTTGGATGGAGGGCAGAACTAACCGGGATTGAATATAGCAAGGCCTCGGTTCTGTTAGTGCATTATAGTTCAATTACAGTTACGTGATCGGGTCACTAGATTATTATTATGTTTTCTAATTCCATTGACGCCTAGAGTTATTGATATACGCATGCTCGCGTAGTCTTGACGCGGCAATGAATCTATTACGCCTAGTGCTTGCATGCAATTTTTATTGTACTACAATGTATTAGTAGAATCTAGACCCAGGGTATCTGTTTGGCTCTCGCAACCACAATATTGCCGGCGAGAAAAATAAGAGCAGTGCCATGTTTAATCCGTTTCTTAGTAGTGTAAAGAGGGTGTGGCGTAAAGAATAGTCAACCTGAAAACCATTTCTTGAAGAAAATTCATGTATTTTATTTTTGATAAAGTATTGAAACTTTATGCGTTCAGTGCCAATAAAAACTAAACTGTTCAAAACGAAAATAAAAGTTTGCAAGTTATGATATCAAGCCAAAGAGTTCAAATATTATTTTTATCAAATAATTACGTGATTACATAATATACTTCCCTTCTAAAAAAGTAAACAAATGTCTTCTTATGTCTCATTAAAAAAAATTACAATTACAATTTGCATTAGGTATCTTAAATTACAAGAAAAAATTCAATGGAACTAGCGCGAATCCAAACGAACAAAAAGTCGCAGTAGTTCCATTGTTTGGGTTTGTACAAACTAATGCGAAATAAAGTCGCAGTAGTTCCATGATGTGACTCGGCAAAGGAACTACTGTGAATGATTGGAACCAATGTGGATGTCTTAACCCGTGGCTCGGTGGCTACCAAATTTGGTAGCGGGTACTCGGACACGAAATTAAACCTTATATTAATTATTGTCGTTCTAAAGTCCCTTATATCTAGGCAACTTATCATTTGCAGAGTTGAGCCAAAGAAACTAAGCAATCTATCCAGTTGGATGGATGTCATGTCATATGTAACTACTCTACCGTACCTACTTATACGTAGTTACGTGACATCTAAATTATAATATTTATAGCTAATAAAAACTACTCTTAGATTTAAGTGTAGTTACATATGACAGCATTCATAACCACTTTTCAGTCTTCAGCCGCTGACAGAATAAGGCCGCTGAATCAGACATCTGATTTGTAGGCAAAGCTGTAGTTAGACCGGGCGGCCGCCCAGACAGACTCGCCTCTACATGGAACTGAATAATTTCGGGACAATGATTGCCGGCCGTAAAATTATATTGCCTATCTAGCATCTATTACAGCGGCATCGGCAGTAGCGTATACAGGCTTGATTTTACGATGACTGCACAGTTGACGGCAGGGCCAGGGTTTATAGTGACAATTCGGCGTGGACTTCCTACTTCTTAGTCGGCGGCTAAAGTATTAAAAGTATACCGAATTGTTATGGAAAGTCATGAATAATTATAATACGGTATTTGAAACTATCAACAATAAATTATTTGAGATGCTCGATTAAAACAAAAATTACAAAATGATTCGGAAAATGTATTTCTTTTCATCATTTACTAATAATTAAAATTTTAAATAGATGGAACATAAAAAGAGTGCTCTGAAATGTGACGTCACAAGCAAGTATTTTCATACAAAATTCCGTTTTAAAAGTAGTATTCTAAAGTATTCTAAATACTTAAAAGGAAGATCTTGCCCGATTGTGCTAATGTAAATATCTGTTATGTAAATAAACTATTTTCATTTCATTTCATTTCAAAAGTGACTCATTTGACATCCTGTCAAATACCCAATTTATAGTGCTATGAAATAGGTTCCAGGTCAACCTCTAAATTTTTATTAATTTTATTCCGGGTACACTCACTTGACTTTTTTTCGGAAGAGTCCGACTCGCTCTGATTCGCAGAGTTGGTGAGCTGAGACGGAGCTCGCGTCGTCGGTTGCTCTTGCTCGTCTCTGACTGAACTTTAGATTTTTGTCGGGGTCCTCCTTAACATAATTTATCAGTTTGCACGTATGTAATTTAGTGCCGTCGACTGTACAAAACCCAGCCATTTCTACTATAGGTGCTGTCTGGGTGCTATATTTACAATATTCGTATAATTGTAGATGTTCGAAGGTTTAACAACCAGCGTGGTTCAAAGTAAAGTTTTAAAGATGGTATTTTTTTGTGTAAAGTCGGACAAGACTACGATACTAAAGATAAACATATGCATACAGGCACATACATTGCTTCTGGCCCCACACAAGGATACCCTAAAAACAGCGACATCACAAACATGTGAACTTCCAAGATCTGGCAATTTTTTGTTTGTCCCCAGCCGGGATTAGAACCCGGGACCTCTCGCATGGTAGGCAGATGCGCTAACCACTGCGCCAAAGAGGTCGTCATATACAAGATACAATAAATATTTTTTGTCAGATCGGTTTTGATTTAATGCAATTTAAATTTATCCAAGAGATTGACAGGACGTAAGTTTTGATTCTGCTATTTACTATACAGTATACAGTACTGTACTGTAAAACAGGCTTGGCTAAGGCAGGGCTGGTAAATGAAGCATGAAATGACAATTTTAATATGATTAGTGATTGATGTCATGAGCCGATTTTTTATCCGATTACTGCTGAACCGAAAGTAATATGTACGTAGAAAGTTGGTGGCATAATATTACCATTCTCAGATTTTTTAATGTTCCATAAAGGATAGCTTACCTTTTTATCGCGAATCGCTCTAACCGAAAATTAGCGAGAATCGCTCGTAGCCCCGGCTGCCTGAGTGATCTTAAACGATCACGAAGGTGAAGCAACATAGGGTACATGGATGGGTGACCGTCTATGACTAACGCTAGTGACATTTTTTCGAACGGTTCCATGCTTAACGTGCCTTACGTTAAGCCAAGTCAGAGCTTGAAACTGTTCTTACTAGACCAGCCACTAGTTTAACAAGCCTCCACCGATCCGATGGAGTATGCCCTATACCTTCCTCAGGGAAGAGGCCCGTGCCCCTCGGTGGGGACATAATGGGTTGACGACGATTCCCTTTTTAACTCATTTATTTTCCACATCGATTTGTGCAATGATATCAAGGTGAGCAATTATTCCCATGCGGCACTTTCACAGGCAATTTGCTGTGCACTGATTGCCTCGTCGACAGCAGTTATCACAACAGCTACCTATCATTCTCTACCAAAATATAGGTCATGGGTTCGGTCTCATAAATTTTCGGTTCGGTAAATTCATTATTGTTATTTTAATTCTTTTTGCACTAACAACGTGCGTGCGTGCTTAATGCAAGAAGCGTTTTCTTCCAAAAATCAAACAAATTGTGTACAAATTGTCAAAATCATTTTCATTATTTGATATTCTTGCTTGGATATATTAACATGGCGCGTGGTGTATGGAACATAATAACATATATTATTTATTCATTCTAAGCTGCCCTCGCGTCTTCATTCACGTGCTAACCTTTTGCTAACTGTGAAGGAAACTTCGTAAAGTAACCTGCGTCTGATGTGAAATCGTGAAATAAGTACCTATTTTGTGAATATGTATTTATTTTACGACTTTGTTTTTTCTACAAATTAAACATACTAAGGGACAGTTTCTGAATTGAAAATTTCAGCAAGTATAGATAGGTACTTAAGTAACGTTCTGTCACGCTTGTTTCTGAGGAGTTTGACGAGACAGCACTGCAGTTAGGTACCTAGTTACTTAGCGTTCTTCGTAACGTTCTTTGTACTTAAATAATTATTTAAACTTACGTTCGTTAGAACAAAATGTCAACTCTGTTTTGTACTCAAATAAATTGTTAAATTTTTGTCATGGTTTGCTTACGTTCTGTCACGCCGTTTTGTACTCAATTAAATTGTAAAATTTCCTCTCATGTTTTCTCTTACAAATAACAGATTCTGAATTGATTCCCGTATTTTAGGCAAAACAAGTTTTTGTTCTGATGAGGATCCGTGATCCAATCTGAACACTCGCATAGGTGCCTTCCGGGCGATCGTCGCGACTCGCGCCCCTATCGGCGGCGCCGCGCCGTGGCACTTTGTGCACAAGAGAATTCGAACTTGAGACGAGTTGCGGTCTGTATTTTGTATTTTCGTGTGCTTTAGGTTATATTGTATATTGAAGATTATCTATGTGCCAGCGTGTTTAGTTTCACTCTATGGATGTTGGACAAGAATCTATCGTGGCTTTAAAGCTCTGAAAACGCCAGCCTAGAAATACGCAGAACCGTAAGCCTGAGTCCTATAGAGTTATTTTATTTGCCAAAAAACTTCGAAGTTGAAGGTGAAGGTTGAAGTTGAAAAGTTCAAGGTGTGGGGTACAGTGAGTTGCCAGGTCATAAATAAACATTTACATACAGACACATACATAGCTTCTGGCCCCACACTAGGATACCCTGTAGGTATCGTGGAAACCAGAAACAGCGATGTGACAAACATGTAACATCCCAGAATTGGGGTTTTTTGTCCCAAGTCAGGGTACAAACCGAAAAATTCTAAATGATCTTTAACACACGCTCTTATCGAGGAAATTTGACGAGACAGATCTACAGTTAAATAGTTACTCAGCGAAATTATCGATGTAGAAAACTGGCTATAAGCTTAGGAATTATTTTCTTCTGGACCAGCCTGATCCATCAAAAAATATGTCCCAGGCACTAGTGGTCCAACAACAAATCACCCGATTTTTGCATCTCTGGGATGCACAGACAAAGAACTTATTCACTGCCTGTAATATTAAATTAACAAGAAGTCGCAGACTTGGAAGTTGTTGCTATGAAATTAAAACAGGAAACTTACTTCAGATCATAATATATTTACAAAAAAGTATCAGCGTCCTGGGCTTACAAAATAGTTAACTTTGTCGCTGTTAGCTTATATTACGGTACAGATAAGGTTCTATTTACATTATTTTTGGTCATGGCACTGTTGTGTGACATCACAATTTTAAGACACTCTTGCATATTTCTTCTAACCATTATATGATAACTCAAACCAATTATCTTTAAAGTATCGTTGAGCATTATTAACTTTATTCGGGATACACTTACTTGATTTTTAGTCAGAAGAGTCCGACCAGGTTTCGCCGAAACCTGGGCCTAGATTCTGTTAATGCATTGTAGCACAATGACAACTGCATGACCACGGCGATTTAGTTTCATTGCCGCTTCAAGTCAACGCGAGCACGTGTATCATTAATTCAAGGCGTCAATGGTATGAAAAAAGGCGTCACGTGACCCGACCGTGTATCTGTCATCGTACTACAATGCACTAACAGAATCGAGGCCCTCGTCCGACGAAGAATGAAGTAGGTATGTGTATCCAGAATAAAGTTATGTGTAGTGCTTACGAAATTAAATATCAATTTAATTTTGTTCAAATATCGTCAAATAAATTACATTACACAATTATGTTAACTATGTTCAGTAGTCCAGAATACGAATTCACTTATCTTTGGGAACAGCAAGGTTTGTATCAAAACTGCAGAGAAAATTTTTACTCGCTGTCTGACTCATTTAATTTACTTATATGTCTATTATTATTATTATTATTAGTATTTATTTGTCTATTAATCTAACAAGTAGTTTCAAAAACCGGCCAACTCTTTTGGCCGGCGAGGCGGTACCATTACCTATACAACATTTGAATATTTCAAACATTTATCTACCTGTTGCCGCTATTAAAATCGATCGAAAAACGAAACAAAAAAATGACGCTTGTTGTATGGGCGCCCCCACCTGAATATTTATTTTATTTTTAGTTGAGTATTTGTTGGTTATAGCGGCAACAGAAATACATAATCTGTGAAAATTTTAACTGTCTAGCTCTCACGGTTCATGACATACAGCCTGGTGACAGACCGACGGATAGTGTAGCCTTATAGTAATAAGGTCCCTCACCCTTGGGTAGCGAACTCTAAAAACCAAGACCAGTTATGTTACGTAACTTTCCACTCTATCGGATTAAGCATTAAGACAACTCGAAAGAGTCAAAATATGTATGTACATGACAGTTCGGAGAAGAAGTATGACATAGTGCTCAGAAACCGTTGCTTTAAAATCGAGTGCTTCTTCTAAAGAAAACAAATAAAAATTCACTTTTAAATAAATAAGCCGCCACAACGCAGTGTTAGGCAATATTACTTCGTTAATAATAGGCATAATAATTCTCTCTTCTTAAGGGGATCTAGTGGGGTAACTGACGTAACCAATAAAAAAAAACAATATTCTTTCACAGATCCTAATTACTTGGAAAAACTTCTCATCAACGAGAACCTTGCCGTGATACAGTTTAAGGCCCGGTCCCAATAACCTATCTACAGATAACTGACAGTTAGCTGTCAACGCGATATTGAAACGTTCCGTTATTCTTTTCTATTGAGTGGCCACTCGCGTTGAAATCTAACTGTCAGTTATCTGTAGATAGGTTAATGGGTTAATGGGACCGGGCATTAGTATCTTTCAGTAGTAGTAGTATCTTTTTGGCTGTTGCTAGGAAAATGGATATATTAATTACTATATTCAAAAGTCAAGATGCGTACATTTTAAATTACTGATGCTTGCTGGAAATGGATGCAGGAAAACACTAACAATCTGCTTTGAGCACTCTTTGGACAATTTTGTAGCCGGCTTACAGCAAGTATTCCTAAGATAATCCGGCTTCATGTTTCGGGAGTCGACTTGTCATAAATTAGACTGATGTGAGTAGATGAACTATATTTTAATTTCACACAGCTGTTAATTGTTTTCTGTGAATATTAAAATCTGAATTTGAATTGAATTTGAATTTCACAATCACGTTAACAGTGATATTTAGGACAACGAATAACCTTGGTTCACGAGACTAGCGTTTGGCGTTAATGCTATCGAGTCCTAGATTTTTTTTCTTACATTCATGGACAAACGCATCCCCCAACATCCACATTTAGTTAAATTTTGAATAGTTACCGCATTTCGCTCCAATTCTAACGAAAACTTTAGATGGAAAGCAAAAATCTGTCTGAAGCGATCATATCTTTCTTTTTAGACTACTAAAAAGACTACCTGAGTATTCCTAGTAAATATTTACGCTACGCTACATTTCTTATACCTCTGTCATCGGCTCATTTCGATTTACTGTTTAATTCTAAGGACACCAAAAACGATTAGTCCAACACGATTCAGACTCGAGCACGTTTTGTTTCACTCAAATTCACACATCACATATCACTGTTCTCCATTAAAACACTGTTACACAAACCACCCAAACGTCAATACTTGAACTCCATTCCACGAAACGCGATTCCTTCAGTTACCACTGCCCTACCCTATGAAGCGGACTGTCTTCGCTTATCTTTAGCCGCGCATCGACCAATGAGACGCTAGTACTTGGTTCCCTAGGATTTCGACTGGTGGAATGCTGTATAGCGGCATCACGAATCAGCTACCGTTAACGTCATAACCCCTCGTCGAAAGCCCCCTCCTGAATGCCCGTGGCCAAATACGACCTGGAGTTTGCAGATGTGAAGAAGAAGGGCGCATCTCTAGAGGGACACCGGAAGGATCGCAGCAGAACTGGCGGTGCGTCGTCAGTCTTATTGCCGACGGGCTCCAGAAGGTTGTTCCAGAGGAGATTTGCAGCTGAAAGAGAGGATTTACGGGTCAATTGCTTAAAATAGAGCTGATTTTGAGGTTAGCGAGGAGTTCGGAGTTGCTGATTATCTAAGGATTAAGATATGATATGCTACCTGCCAGCCAGTCAGCCTTTTCCATCAAACAATGTCCCAGGTACTTCAGTGTCCGAGTGGTCCATTTGCTGATCTATTGTGGGGAAGAGCTCTAGACGCAGTATAAATCCTCTCATTACGGACATACAAAAACCAAAGAGACGCAGTCCAGCTCCACAGATTTAAGTTTGCTTTTAAATTGATCTGCGCCTGTGTAAGCTGTAGTAGATTACATGGGGTATCCTAGTTTTGTGAACAGGTCAGTCACATAAACAGGCACGGACATCACAAACCTGGAAATACATCCGGACTGACGCCATTTGTACAATTCTAGTACGGCGGCCTCCAGTGGTAATCTAACTTACCACCTGAAGTAGTCAAGCGCTAGACCAACAAGGGAATCAAAAGCGGTGTCACACCTACAGCGGAAGGTCGGAAGCGATCCTCAGTGCAGCTAATGTGTGTCAAACTTAGAAACTCCAAATACAGTCTCAGGAAGGTTTCTTAGTTGCTAATAGTATGACAGTTCAAAGACCCAATCAGGACATACTTTGAGATGTTATAACCACTGCTATCATCATCAACCCATTATGTCCCCACCGAGGGGCACGGGTCTCTTCCCTGAGGATGGCATAGCCCATACTCCACCACGGGGGCCAAGTCCGGATTGGTGGAGGCTTGTAAGACTAGTGGCTGGTCTTACTGGCAGAAGTTTTCAAGCCGCCCTAAGGCCTCTGACTTGGCTTAACGACTGCCATCTATCGACGGCAGCCGGCACCAACTGCTTAACATGTCTTGCGTAGCACGGAATCGCTCGGAAAAATACCACTAGCGTTAGTCATAGACGATAACCCATCCATGGACGGAGCGCGCCGTATGTTGCTTAACCTTAGTGATCGTTTAAGACCACTAAGGCAGCCCAGGCTACGAGCGATTCTTGCCATGCCTTGCGAACTACTGCCATAGGAACCTGGATTTGCCTTGACCCAGCACAAGCCTCTTTTGCGAAGTAGGAGAGCAAGTGCAAAACTCGACACCGAGTGGGTGCCACAAGACGGCCTAGGAGACGGTGGAGAGATGATCACTCCCAGCATCGGTTGGAGTGGTCTAAGGTGGCTTAGGACTTAAAACTCTGAACTGAACTGGGAGAGGCGTTTGCCTGCGGTGGGACACAGTAATAGAGGCTTACGTAAATAATTAAAAATATGGGAGGAATATTAACCATGTCCTGATTGGTGGAGGCTTAAGACTAGTGGCTGGTCTTACTTTCAGAAGTTTTTAAGCCGCCCTAAGGCCTCTGACTTGGCTTAATGACTGCCATCTATCTTTTGTCTATACAGTATAAATTAATGAAATGGAACTTAATTGTAGGTTTGTGTAAGTTATATTATAAGTGGTAAACTTGTAACAGAAATCAAACTCGGATGTACTTAATTTGGCTACTTCCAGTTTTATTTTTTTAGTTATCCCTAGGTACTTGTACACGATTGGAAACCTTCAATCAATCAATCAATCCGGACTTGGCCCCTGTGGTGGAGTGTGGCCTATAACCTTCCTCATGGAAGAGACCCGTGCCCCTCGGTGGGGACATAATGGGTTGATGATGATGATGATATTAACCATGGTTAGCAAGCATGGGATTTAAATGCAAGTCTGTTCTACGCTTATGTCTCCGACCTTAGGCCCACCCCTATGTCTTACCAAGAGCGTGACCCTTTTGCGAGAAGTGGAAGCAGTCATGGGTGATGTAGCTCTGGTGGATGACGAGGGGTAGCGGCTGACGCGGCGGAAAAGGGGCGTTGAACAGCTGCATGAAGGGTTGGAGGATTACTGTGAAGTCATCACGGGTGTCATAACGACCGCTCTGGACCTGGAATTTAAGGAAAACGTGGGTTAAGTTCTCGACTTTTCCGGGCCTAAAATTGTAACTAATGAAGACCTCTGTGGCGCAGCAATAAGCTCATCTGCCTACCACGCAAGCTGCTGGGGAGCTGGGGACGAAAAAGAACCCAGGTCTTGGATGTTTACATGTGTGACGTCGCTGTTTCTGGTTCCCACGACACAGGGTATCCTAGTGCCCGTATGTAAATGTTAGATAGATAGAATTCTCTATTGTACTCATAAATGACATATAGATTTTTTATTAATTTAAGTACAATTGGCGGCCTTACTACAAGCAACTTCTTCCATGCAACCGATATGTTTATGGCAAGTTTATGTTATAATATTTACATTATGTTTATAACTGTTCGAAAATTGGCAAGCTATAATGAATTGGGAGCTGCCGCAAACCACAGTCAGAAGTGAAAATCTGTAGTGGAGGCACTACGCTGTAGGGATCCAGATACTTCAAATGGTTTTGTACTTTCATGCCAGGGGAGATTTGCAACACCATTTTGTTCACGCTCTTTGTAGAGATTCCTATTTTGATATCAGAACTCCTACCTTGAATTTATACATTCTTACCAGCTGCAGCTCTGCCTTCTGGTAGAGCCTGGCCATCCGCACCAGGTCTTCTAGCTCCCCTCCTCCACGGTGGAAGCACGAGCAGAACAGAGCGTGCATGGCTCGACAGGAGAGTGGCCTCTGGACTCGAATTGACACAGAGACATCTGGAAAAGTTACACCTGCAGCTTTAACCTTGGCATTCGCGTCTACGTGATGATTACTTAGATTTGATGATTGATCCAGAGGCACCTTTAATCATACTCGAATGCCGCAGTGCATGGTAAATTGTTTCTTTGATGGATTAGGTTTGCCCAGCACTATACCATCCTGACAGCTTAGTCGGTCTAGCCCACAGGAGCAAGTCAATACGTGCGGAGCAAACCAAACTGCGAGTTTGCTCACGATGTTTCCCTGTAGTTGTAGATGTTTCCCTGTAGTGAGAGGCATCATCATCATCATAATCATCATCAGCCCACCGTTGTCCACTGCTGGGATAGGCCTTTTTCCCCAAATGCCATCTGACACGGTCTCTCGATATTCGCATCCACGGACCTTCCGCCGCCGACTCAACTATCGGGCCACAGGTCTGCCCACTGACCGTGTTCTCGGCCAAGAGGCATAAACAACTATAATATGGCGTAAACTGGTTCTTTATAATGCATCCATATTTACACACCTCAGCTACATTGGACCAAAGTTATGTAATGTTTTAGCACTGTGGCAGACTTTAAAGGTTTCTTAATTCTCTGGCGTGGATGCACCATTATATCTTCTAATGTCCTCAAGTCAAAAGTTTCCACAAAATGAAGCAACCCTATTATTGCACCTATGCTATTGTCCACAAGCACATTATGGAAAATATGCGTGCAAAAATATTTCAGCGAGGGAGTTTTCTTCATACGAACAAACATTGACTTACCTCAAGAATTTCATGCATGTGCTGCCGTTGCACAAATGTGGAACATAACAATACAGAAGAACGGAACTGCACGCTTAGGTGTTATTTAGTTATTATATGTAATTCACAAACGATGAAACAAACTTATTAACATTAAGCAGAAATTAACTACGTTCTATTATTATCGCATGCGTGAATATTGAATTAGGTAAGTGAATAACAATAGAAAGCCTAGTTAACTCGGCAAATGTGGTTTAGCCATATTAATTAGACTACCACCTATTCTCAGACCTCCCTAGATATACACGAAAAACATCATACAAACAGTGAAGCCAATTTCCAGAACTTACTGCCGAGCTGTACTTCTACCACCAACCTTCCATATTAAGCAAACAGCAGGCTTGCAGTTTATGTATGATGCAACTACTCGTAAAGAAAATACGTTAATATGATTTTCAGCCATACATTGTGTTGCGAGAGAACCTGTATGAAGGTCAGGGTTGCCAATAAAATTTGCAACGGTCGAGCGAAGGTGACGACCCCTGGCCATAAAACTCAAGCGCGTCGGATATAATTTATTTGTTTGACCTTATGGCTCTGTTCTGGATTGAAACCTGTGTATATTATACAATTTGTAACAACCTAAGCCCAAATGTCAACATTACTAGGGATGACGGACCTCGAAGCTCTGCCAATAATTGGCCCTGAAATATATTGCAACCAATAAGAACGAGAAAAATCTTCTTTCACTGGTAAACTAGCAGCTTGTTGAGAAAAAGGGAACCGATGAACCAACTCCCCAATTGTGAGATTGAAAACTAGTGTCATCGAAGTAAGGTTATTAGTTTTACGGCAGATTTTTCAATAATCAAATAACTTTTATCTGAAGAATAAAAATGGTGGTTTGACATTACTTTCATACATAAGCTGTCAAACCACCATTTTTATTCCTCAGATAAAAGTTATCTGACCATTGAAAAATCAGCCCTTACCTATGCGATAGTTATCCCACGAAAACCCCAGAAATCGCCTATTACGGTGATTACGCCAAGACTCTCTCTGAGAGAAGGTCTGTGCCCTACGGTGCGACGTACATAGACTCTGCTTACAGCAGACTGCTAATTCACTCCTATTAGCGTTGGCGGCTCCGACCTCGAAGTTGTCGACCACTATGTCCAACTTCGAGAAAGAGGTCACTCGTGGAATTCAACTCGGATGGGCAGAAATACCTGTGTTCCAAAAGACATAACCAATGTGTATTGCCAGTGGTGACTTATGGATGTGAAACCTGGTCGCTGACTATAGACCTCATAAAAAGGCTTACGGTCGCTCGACGAGCAATGGAGAGAGCTATGTTGAGTTTCAGTGGGCGATCGAATCAAAAATGTGGAGATCCCCAGAAGAACCCGAGATACTAATACAACTCGAAGAGTTGCTCAGTTGGAGTGGCTGTAGACGGGCACATAGCTCGGAGAACTGATGGCGTTGGGACGGGAGAGTTGTGACCTGGTGACTGCGGACCGGACGCCTCAGCGTGGGCAGGCTCCGCACCAGATGGTTTGACGACCAGGGCATCGATTCTACTAGTGCTTCATAGTACAATGACAGACACATGGTGAAGTCACGTGACGTGTTTTTTCCATACCATTCACTTGTAGGATTATTGATACTATGTTCGCGTTGACTTGAAGCAGCAATGAATAGTTTCATTGCCATGTTTATGAAGTTGTCTTTGCACTACAATGGATTAGCAGAATCTAGGCCCAGGTTACGGGGGCGGGGATGACTGATGATGATGATAGCAGCAGATACCCCAACGATATCAAACTTCACCAGTGAGTGATATTGTGAAATTGTAGTCAAGTGATAATGAAACCACTTTGTGTAGAAAGAGCTACAGCGATATAAATTTTTGGTCCGGATCAACTTACTTGGCTTTTTATTGGACGTGTCCGACCAGGTTTCGCTCCGATTCGTAGAGCTTAATGATGGTGAGCAGAGACGGAGCTCGCGTCATCGGTTGCTCGTCTCGGTTGCGTAGTGCTTACGAAAATTTTTGTTCAAAAAAAGCTACAGCTATGTTATCCTATTGTGTATCCCGTATGATATTTTTTTTGTATATGTGTATTATTAGAGCTTCATACTATATTTGATGTTGATTTACTCGCACGTCGTTTATTTTATTGTACTGCTAAAGATGTTTTTATTTATTTATCTAAACTGAGCGAGAGAGCAGAATGGAGCGATCCTCACCCAAAACAGGCACCAGGTTGACGACAGTCCTGGGCAGATGCTGGTGCAGGTAGTCCAGCGCCCGGGCGAGTTTCCTGGCGTGCGCCTGCGGCGACCAGGCGATCGGCGAGTGGCAGGAGGCGGAGCACAGGTCGTTGGCGCCGAGGAAGATCGTGACCATCTTCCAGTCCAGCGCCATGTCGATGTCGGGTGAGGAGCGCATTCGGGCCACGAGGACCTGGAATGCGGAGTGGATGGAAGTCAGGCCTTGTCTTTGGAGAGCACCAGCTTTCTAATAAAAAAGAAATCACCAAAACTTGTTCACCCAGTCAAAAGTTCTGAGGTAACAAAAAAATACAGTCGAATTGAGAACCTCGTCCTTTTTTTAAGTCGGTTAAAAACGGCCATTTTTGGCGTTAATGCTATCTATCCCTAGGTTTACATCCCTAGGTCGTATGTCCTAAAAATAAATATGATTCATAGACACTTTTCGCAATGTTAGCCTGTAAAAAATCGGGAAATATAGAGATTATTAACAATTCCATTGGCCTGTACCGTCACTAATCGACGTCAGACAAGCTACATTCTGTGCTACGTCACTTTAGCTTACCTCAAAAAAATAACTTAGCTAGACGCACGTCACTATGGCGAATCGAGTTTTGACTAAGTTAGTGACGTCACTATTATGGTGATTGATTAACGTCTTGGGCGTTTCAAGTCAAAGATTTTTTAGTTGAATTTCTTCAGCCATTATTTATTTTTAAATTATTAGATTTATTTTGGTGTTATAACAAAATATTATTCACTATAGCAAAGAAAAGTTTTCTTAATCAATATTGATTTGAGTGAAATAGCGTTAATTTTGTTAAGGTCATTTCGCTACTGTTTTCGATCGCTAAAGACGATCGTCGTGAAAGCAACGCTACAAACATCATTTAGTATCTAGTATTGCAACAAATAATGGATCCTTTCACCTTGGGAGCCGTGCAACAATAAATAAAGGCTGAATTTCACCAACGTACCTTGAGTCTTCGACTGTCGTTAAACTACAGTTTAGTTTTTAATATTTTTCACTTTGACTTCTTGGTAGAGATAGTTTGGCTTATGTGATGTTTTGAATTGAACGTCTAAGCCCTAGATCCATTAAAAAGTTTGTGAACTTTTTGGTGAGGGATAGTAAAGTTTTCATTCGGGTTATTTTAAAGATGTGCATTTTTTGTAGAACCTAGAGATTGTGTATTGTGTCCTGTTTTTTATAGAGGTAAGTAGAAACTTGAAAAAAACTTTTAGTAAAAATACTTTAAAAATAGACAAATGTTTTTTTATGTACCGAAACTAATATTATTATAAACGAATAACTCTACTGTTGTTCTAAATCAATAACTCAGTTTCAGGAATTAGGGATAGAATGATAACCCTGGCATTTTGTACTGAACTTACGTGGATGAAATTAATCTACTTCATTCTTGCATGGGGCTGAACGTACAACGTGAATTATCATAACGTTCTTTTTCTTATTTGTAAAATAGCCGGTTTAGAAATTTATTTATCAGATTCGCATATGAGGATAAGGTTACTGGAATTGTTAACTTCTCTACGCTTTGTTAACTGCATGTGCATAGCACTCGGTCATTGAGTAAATTAATAGTCGGTGTCGGTGATTCAATACTACACCGACTGAATTAGTTGGTTGAGGGCAACCGGTAGCCAACTAGCGCCACTAATAAAAAAACGTCTTTTAGGTATAATGCGTTTTTGCACAAAGTTATAGCTTATTTTAGTATCTAGAGCCTAGAGATCAAGGACTTGGTTTTCAATATATTTTTGACCAAAAACTTGACCGGTTATTGACCCTAAATCCTTACAATAGCTAACGTAAGATTAGTACTATTTTTTTATACTTGTTAGACTTCATATTTTCTATTTGCTTTGGGTATATCAACAGCGAAGACAAATAATTTGCTATACAATAGTAAAGACACAGTTTACAATGCCCATAACAGGCATACACAAGTTCATGATTAATAGAATCATCGCATTTTTTTTCAATTAGCGAAAATATAAAATACGTACTTACTTTATTTTAATTCTTTATTGCAGTAATTTCAATTGTACAGGTCGTGCTTAATGCAGGAAGCATTCTCTTCCAGCAAAGTTTTTTTCTTGAAGAGACTATGGCGATAGGATTGAATTTTACAAAAAATAACGAAGCATTATAGAAATAGCCCGGTTAAAAATAGTTTATTGCTCAGTTGAAGTGGCAATGGCCTGGCACATAGCTCGTACAACTGATGGCCGTTGGAAGGGAAATATTGTGGTCTGACGAACGCGGATCGGACGACGAAGCGTGGGCAGACCACCATCAGATGGTCTGACGACCTGGTTACGGTGGCGAGGAGTAGCTGGATGCAGGTGATACTAGACCAGGAATATTGGAAAATTATGAGGGATGCAGGGCATACCCTGCTGTGGGCGTCAAATGGATGATGATGATGATATAAATAGTAAATATTTTGCAGCAGTAAAATTAACAGTTGTTATTATATTGACATTGATGTGTCGTTAACAATATTTATTGTTTTACATATCATGTATTGATAGTCAGCAATTAGTTAGACAACATAAACAATCCTCAAATTTCATTATCGGTTGTACCGTGAAACTTACGTAAGCTAGTATCAATATTAGGAAGGTATGCAGTTAATATCAATAATTTTGTGTAGTAAAATATTTTAAGCATGCTATTATGATGTTGTTCGCATGGTTATGACGGTTCGCGTATGCTCACATGCGAACTTTAATTACAAACTAGATTAATGAATGACCTACAATCATAATTCAATTTGTTTGCTTATATGGTAATGTGGACTTGCCTAGAGTACCGAGGCACTTAAGTATTGGGCAATTTCTATTGCGTTTTACCAAGAGCTTTAATAAGTACTCGTACTTTAGGAAACTCGCTATCAACTACTCAAGGTCGATTTTTAATGGCGGGTCTTCAATACAAAACTAGAGTTGTCTCGAACTGATATTTACTCGTAGATCTTCACCCAATTCATTTTACGTCTATGGCAGGCACTGACTTAGCGAAGGATGTTTTCTGCAGTTGCATACGGAAGTCCTTGAGAAGTGGATGTGTAAATATTTACATTAAACATACATACTTACATTCAGGCACATACAATTGCTTCTAGCCCCAACCTGTGTCCCTGTATCTTGTGTCGCGGGAACCAGAAACAGCGACGTCATAAACGTAAACATCCCAAGACTTGGGGCTTAATTTGACCCCAAATAGGATTCGAACCATAGGTACCTCTCGTATGGTAAGCTGATGCGCTCACCGCTGCGCCACGGAGGTCGTCAGAACAAAACGAATACATAAGAAAATTGTATGACGATAGAACTAAAGCTAATCTCATGACATTGGTGTAAAGAAAGTGCAGAGTTGTTTGGCATCTTGAGGCCCTTTGTCCACTGCTCCGGTCCGGCGTCGGAACCGGAATCAGTCATGAGAAAAATATCGGATGCCGGATTATGCTTCTCCACATCGTCCGACTATAATCGGCAATGGACGTGACGCAGTGCTTTATTAAAATTCCTCGGTTTTTCTATTCGAGGCAGGGGACGTTTTCCACAAAAATTCTATTAATCTAATTAAATAGTATGGGAACATTTTTGGGTTGTATGCCCGGTGCAAAAACGTTTATTGTTTTTCACTTCGGACTCGTTCCGATCTAGCAAATTATCCGACCGTTAGAAACCGGATGCCGGAGTAGTGGAGAAGCTTATTAGTATTCTTGTGTGTTTCTAAATCGGATCGGTAATTAACGTTTGCCGGACCCGGAGCAATGCAGAAAGGACCTAACGCCTAATCATTACTTTGGAGTGTTAGTGAATCCATCTAGCACAGCAGCAAAAAGGCCGTTCGCTCTTCAGGCTGATAGCACATGAATTTACTTATTACGTAGGTACTCATTTGTCGCTCTGGTGCTTGTCCCACAACAGTGCGTCTGTTCCCACGACCCAGAATATCCTAGTGTGGAGCCAGAAGCAATGTATGCGCCTGTTTGTATGTTTGTTTTAATTACCTTAGCTTGCTTGAAAGCGTCGGCGTCGGAGGCGACGGGGAAGGCGACGTTGAGCCGCGAGTTGCGCACGAGCCACTCGCCGGTGCCGGTGGAGTAGCCACGCAGGCGTGGGTTGAACTCCCGCAGGATGTTGGGCAGAGTCATGCGCTCGCGCCACGTCGCGTCCCCGCCTGTGGAGGGAGCGGAAGAGCATCCTTGTCACGATTTTTTTTAAATAGAACTCTCTATACTGCCGTCATAATAAAAAAGGCCATAACTATCATGAACTTGATTTCGAGCAAATTGAAGTGTCAAACTAAATTATTAAGCACGTCTGCTAACTTATCGTCGGCGATTCCTATTCGAAAAACACAAGAAAAATGTAGGTACATATTTCATTATTTCATAAGCTATTTTCTTAAATTTAAGTGTCATTTATTTAAATACAGTTTCCTCTTTCTCGCTGGTAAAAATTCAAGTTATTGCCTTTCTTCTTATGACAGTATAGTCTGTTAGCTTTTAGAATATACCTCGGCCTTTAGAGTAGGCTTCGGTTTTCCCCGAAAGCACACGTGTACTTACTAAACGTGTATTACTTTCTGGGAATATTTAATTCAGGTACCGTGAACTCCTCAGTTGCAAAATGTCGACGACGAAAAGTTAGTATGGGTGAAGAAAAATCTTTTATATGAGTAAGAATTTAGGAATTGGGTAAGACATTGCTTTTCTTATCGAACGATTTGAGTGATATTTTAAGGTTTTGCATAGGTTTTTTGCAATATATAGGTTGTAGACGAATCAATGCTTGCATTTTGAGACAAATGTATCCATTTTTGTGAGTAAATTTTAAAATAAAATAGGGGTTCATGCAATGGTTCAAGAAATTGCCAAAATCCTAGTGAATGAACGGCCGTTCATTTACTAGGACAATGGCTATTTTAAAGATTTATTAATAATATAACTTCGGCTGATTGTATTAAAATATTTTCTTGCAAAATATGTTCCAAAAACGATTTCCCATCTTTTGGCCAGTATTGGAACATGGTTGTTCATTTATTGGTCTTAAAAATCCAGTGAATGGACTATGAAAAAAACGTTCACGATGAGGCCTGATCTCTTTTACTGACTAGGAGGAACTAAGTGAAAAAAACATCTTTGTAATAAATACTGTTTATAATGTTGTCCCTAATAATATTATGTTCATAATTAAGTCAAGAACTATGATGCTCTGTAAGTTAATTGTTAAAAACTAAAAGTTTTAACATAATAATTTTGAAGTCTGATTGCTCTAAGTTACTTGGTACAATTTTAAAAGCAAAGAAAATAAGTAAAAATAATAAATCTTTGCATTCACTCGATAATACTTAATTTTTTGGTGACTTATTACAACTATAAAAAAAAATTAAAAAAATCTTTTCAAATAAGTACTATTTATAATGTTGTTCCTATATATATTTGTTACAAAACTTTGTAATATATTGAGTATTGCAGTTTTGCCATGGGTCCGATGAGGTTTTTCATTTTTAGATATTTAAACATTTTTAGACTGAAATTTTCAGACTAAATAATGCTTTTATTGTTCCAAATTACATTACATAGTACATTATACAAAACACTCGAAATACATTAGCAAAAGAAAATAATAAAATGTCACATTATATTATAACTAATTACACACACACACACAAAAAAAAAAAAAATTAGATATGTTAATAATTTAAGTGAAGAATTATGATGATGATAAGTTAACTGCTAAAGACTGAAAGTTTTGACTCAGTAATTGTGAAGTCTGATTACCTTAAATTACTTTGTTTTTCAAGCAAATAATTAGACTTACAAATCATTTTTTTTATTTTATTGCATAAAAGACCCCGCCCTTACAGGTTTTCCACCCAATACAGCAGGTTAAATAAAATTAACATCACAAAAAACCGATGACATTAAATATACAATTACATTAACATGCATTTCATTATATAAATTCAAGTATGATATCAATTAATTAATTAATTAATTAATACTACAATCGTGTTGACTCAATGCAACAAAATAAGGTTTTAAAAAAATTTCTTTAAAATAAATAGTGTTTTTAATGTGAATCCTATTATATTTGTTCCAAAACATTTTGATATTGAAATTTTCAAATTTAACAATTATTTTAATAATTAAGTCAAGAATTATGATGCTCTGTAAGTTAATTGTTAAAAACTGAAAGTTTTAACATAATAATTTTGAAGTCCGATTACTCTACTGTTACCTATAGTTATTTTTTTAAAGGAAGAGTACGTCTTTGCAGTCAATTATTAATTTTAAATTAATTGGTGACTAAACTATAACAATTAAAAAATGTTTAAAAATTGTTAAATGTGTTTATGACATTATGTTTTTAAAACTTTATGAAAATTATATTTGTGTTCATTTACTGGGTTTTATTGCATTCATTTACTGGAAAATGCCGTTCATTCACTGGTGTTTTAGGGTGTTTTCGGATATTTTTCCCCATATCTTGATAGCTGTACTAAATACAACTCTAAAATTTTGTTTTAATAAATCCAGAATAGTTAATGGTGACCTTGATATACTTCAGAATGTCAGAATACTATAAATCTATTTTTTATTAAGATTGGATTCTTAAGGGTTCATTTACTGGTACACTTACCCTATAAAACTTTTCTTCACTATTTTGAAAAGTTATGTAAAGTTAAGTGTTTGATTAGTTCCGATATTTCTATTACACGAATATATCCGATTCTATCCGATAGTAGCCGAGATATATTCTAAAACCCAACAGACTGTACAGACGTGCTCTTTTTATGTTAATTTCATTCGCTTTCCATATTTTGTGACGGAAAGGTCTCTCGCTTTACATATTATTATAATATGATGTCCTTTTGTTTTTTTTCTATCGCTCATTTGCTGTTTATCTGTTTTTTTTTCGTGTCTTTCATTTTCATCTCGTCTCATCTCTTCAGTCCATTTTTTTTCAGCAGTTAATTTTTTTTCCTTGTTACGATTGCTATCAACAACGACGTAAGAAGATCAATACAGAACTACCATTAGGCTGGCATAATTATGCTGCCAGCGTTATGGGAGCCTTTGGGTCGGATATGTCACGGGGGCGGTTTGATTGACTGATTTTATATTGTTTATCGAATGGAGACCATAATTATATTGGCAAGCGCAGCGTAGGACGACCAGCCATAAGATGGACAGAGGATCTCATCCAGGTGGCAGGAAGAGGCTGGATGCACGCCGCTTTTTGGAAATCCATGGAGGAGGCCTTTGTCCAGCGGTGGACTTCTTGCGGCTGAATGATGATGATGATGATGCGATACGATATGACAACAATATTGAAGCCAACGCAATCCCTTTCTCAATTCACCTTTCGCCACTACGAAACTCATTCGAACTCTAATGTTATCTATGCACATTTATTTCAATTAAATTAAAAATCAAAACTACATTGACTTAGCACCCATACAGATTTGTTAATACCGAGTGATGTTTTGACATTTTGATCTTCACCGACCGTCTGTGAATTGTATAATAATGTGAGTAACATAACATAACATTCACATACAGGCACATACACTGCCTCCGGATCCACATCAGGATACCCTGTGTCGTGGGAACCAGAAACAGCGACGTCACAAACATGTAAACATCCAAGACCTGGGTTTCTTTTTTTTTTTTGTCCCCAGCCGGGATTCGAACCCGGGACCTCTCGCATGGTAGGCAGATGCGCTAACCACTGCGCCACAGAGGTCAATAGAGAATAAATAAGAGTCTTATCTCAATTTTAAATACATTAAAATACGTCAATAGTAATGGAACAGGGGAGCATCAGCGAAGGAAGCGACTAATGTATGTAGATAAAGCCAAAAAGGTTATGGATCATGGCAAATGGAAAGCCCTGGTCTTCCAGGGCCCCTGCACCTCTGGGATACAGGCGTGATTTTATGTAAGTAAGTACCTATAGTTTGACGTCTCTCTCTCCCGACTTTCTGAATGAGGTACCTAAAGACTCACAGCCCTTATATTACGTAACTTATTTAGACAACTCGAAATAGCCAAAATAAGTAAGAATGTATATGACAGATCGGAGTAGGAGTTTGAGATACCTACTGGGAAAAAAGTCCCAGAATGTAATAAGGTGGTGTGACATACCGGGAACAAAAGGATTAAATCAGACAACTTCATACAGAGGAGTCTGACGTATAATTGCACCCCTGATATTATGTTGGTGAAATATACATAGATATGTAGATACCTACTGTCGGTTTTATTTGTAAAGGAAAATATGATACCTTTCAAATTCAGTTTAAATAGTCAGTCATAAAGGGAAAAACCAGCAGAAACATTTACGAGTACATACAGGCACATACATTGCTTCTGGCCCCACACTAGGATACCCTGTGTCGCGGGAACCAGAAACAGCGACATCACAAACATAGTAAACATCCAAGACCGGGTTTTTTTTGTTCCCAGCCGAGATTCGAATCTGGGACCTCTCGCGTGGTAGGCAGATGCGCTAACTGCTGCGCCACATTGGTCGTCAAATTCAAGTATTTCAGGGAATCGTGTTACTATAAATAAGTCTATTGTCTGTCTTTTTATTGGTTGTCTGGAAGAGATCACTTTTAGGGATAAGGCCGCCGTCTGTACTCTTATTATTAAGAAATACTTGTGTGTGTGTATGTGTGTGGGTGTAAAACCCCTTTTTAAGTACATAGAGTGTTCTCTATCTATGTACACCTATCTATTACTTTATTTAGAGCATTGTGTCCTCTTATTTCGAATACTTTAAACAGAGTCTCAGAGATTACAGATATATTTTTCTGTTCTCTGAATGAATTCACAAAAGTAACTCTTTTTGTTGTGTTGTGTTATAGTAATTATTCGTTGTAAATAGATTTGGCAAATAAAGTAAAAAAAATTAAAAAAATATATATTTTATATAATATTAGGAAGACTAACAGCACATGAAAACGATTAACATATTATTTAAATTCTAAGTCTCCACTATTAGAGACACTTATCTTCGGGTATTCTGAAATCATTCGTTATTGAGAAAGCTTTGTCTGGAGAATACTTAAGATGTTACTAGAGCTTTACTTTAGACTCAAACGGGCTATCCGCGAAGGTTAACTCGATGATAAATTAAACTACGCTTTCGCAAGGACTTGGACTATTAATCAATGTAAATATTATATTATCTCTGTCGTCAAGGCCTCATATCCTCACGAGTAAGAGACCGGTTCTTCTTTACAACAGTACTTAACTTAATTTAACTGGGTCAAGTGGCAAGGTTGCATTTGCCAAATTGTGTTTCCGTTTCACATTAGTGCCTTTCCAAAGGCATTGCACATGAGCTCTATGGCATTCTGTTGCGATCTAATCCATCAGCCCAGATTGCTAGAAGAGATAAGCAAACCTAATTCGAATGGTGGCGCGGTGGCCGGGTCATTTTTTCCCCTCTCGAAAGGTTGAGACTGGTGATGGCTGACCCCCGGGCTATGGTCGTGAACGGGTGCTGTTCGTGTGTCTGGCCGCAGCATTGATGTTTTTCCTACTTTTGTAGGAAAATTACCTAATGGTTTGACTTTTGAATGTATGCCAATCATGGAATCTTACGGCCTTACTAATAAAGGTTATGAGCTGTTTAAACAGCCGTTATGCGAGGTCTGACAAACTAGTTATTTGTTCGCTAAATGCGATTAAACCAGTATAAATTGATAAGTATACGTCAGATAGTTATTCAGAGGTTATTATATAACTTGTTTATTAGTAAGGCCGTTATAGTTTTAAAATTATTTTAGATAAGATGGTTAGGGTGAAGTTTTTTCTCGATGCTTTTTTGTCTAAAACAAATACGGCCCGAAGGCAACGGCTAACACAGTACATTGATATTCAACAAACCGAATGTAAATTCTTTAGGTTGAAATAAATAATTTGATTTGATTTGATTAATCTATGTTTATTGTCGTAAGTCAATTCCAAAAAGAAATTAAAAGTGGATCAGTCCTTTTAATCACTTATACTAGTCTTTTTGATTGAAATTAATGACCGAATCGCTCGTAGCCCCGGTCGCCTGAGTGATCTTAAACGATCACGAAGGTTAAGCAACATAGGGCGCGTTCAGTGCATGGATGGGTCACCGTCTATGAATAACGCTAGTGGCGTTTTTCCGAGCGGTTCCGTGCTTCGCAAGGCACGTTAAGCAGTTGGTGCCGGCTGCCGTCGATAGATGGCAGTCGTTATACCAAGTCAGAGGCCTTAGGGCGGCTTGAAAACTTCTGACAGTAAGACCAGCCACCAGTCTTAAAAGCCGCCACCAATCCGGACTAGGCCCCCGTGGTAGAGTATGGCCTATCCCTTCCTCGGGGAAGAGACCCGTGCCCCTCGGTGGGGAAATAATGGATTGATGATGAGCATGATTGTCGTAAGTCACATCCAAATTTAAAATAAATTAAAAGTGCACAAGTCCTTTTAGTCACTTACAGCGGTCCTTTTAGTATCGTTTGATAGATTAAGTATGTTGCATTTTAATCCATTCCAGGATCTATCAAAACGGACATACCTGCACAAAACGAAACTCCGCGGTATTCCACGATGGCCCCCAGCGCGTACTCTTCGAGCGCGCCATTCCCGGCCACCAGCGAGTCCCCGATCGCCGCCACCACGTCTATGTCACCGGGCCTCAGTCGGTGGACGGAGGTGGGCGGGGCTCGGCTGCGGCCCCACGGGATGGCGTCCTCGCAGAAGAAGGGAGTGGAGGGGGGGATGGCTCGCTGCCGCCGGACGTGGGACTTGCGGCTTGGGTACCGTAGGGGCCACTGGAAGGGAGAAATTAGGAGTGATGAGTTCATGTGGAAAATATGGGTGATTAGTTCTATGGATTTTCTTTGCTTAGAGAAAAGCTTTGTTTCCATAGGACACACACACGTACATGTAGGATAACATTAATAATCACAAAGTAACAGCACATAGAAAACATCTAATAGACAAAACAGAACAGACATTTTATGTGGTACGGTAAGTACCTACCTATTTGTAGCATGTGAGGGAATAAAAACGTGGCAACGTGTGTGTGGCAAATGCAAATGAGTTTGGACTCGGCACGTGCTGAGAGATTTAAATTCTTCTTGAGGGGTGACATCAGAAATTAACCTACCTACAGTTTAAAGCTGCACATATATGATAATTATCAATTATTATAATAATTGCTGTGGTAAATAGGTTCTCGAGCGAAGAACTCGAACAGGGCGTCGATTTGTTAGTGCATAATTAGTACGACGACTAATGCACTGTCATAAATAGTCATAATTTGACAAAATATGTGATATTATCACAGATGAGACCGCTCGGGCAGAAAGGTAGCCTTGTGACATAGTTCGTAGCGGTCGCGATACTCGCGATACCGGCGGCGGCCGTCGCGCGACCGCCGCCGATAGTCGCGCAACCGTCTCCGGGGGTCGCCGATCGTACAAGTACTTGTACTACTATGTATTCTGTGGTACAAGCCACAAGTCGGCGGTGTCGCGCGACCGTCGCGCGACTAGCTGTCGCTCGTCTGTTGGAGCCATTACTCAGGATGCTTACACTCTTATAGTCCAGAACAAGATGATGATCAAAGAACAAGATGAAGTGACCCATCAGCTGCTGTAGGTGACGATTATGTTGGTAAGCTCACGTCTGTATCTCAGAGGGGTAGGCAGAGACCAGGGACTGTCATTTGCCACGATCCTGACAAATCACTTTCCCTTCCTCGACATTCATTAGTCACTTCATGCACGCACGTCGGTTCGGGTATTTTTATCTTGCCCTTTGCTAACACATCCCTTATTGGGTCGAAGGATGATGAGTGAGTCCTTAATCTGCTATCTCTATTTAGAGAAATGCCTTATTCTTTCAAAGTTAACGCCATGATATGTAACCAGCAAAGTGCGTCGTTCAGAGGCCTCATTTTGTATGAAACGGTGTAAACCTCTTTACAATATATTTTTTTATATCTCTTTCGTTCCGCGTGTATTTTTTAAAATCAACATTTAAAAGTACGTCACACATTTCTAGATTTCATAATTATGACGATAAAAAGTGAAGTAGAACTTGGGTACTACTTGCGACCTATATTATATTTTGTTTCTTTCTATTTTTATCACATATACCTAATCGAAATTTATTAAATTATTACGGATGTTTCGTTTAAAATTTAAGCGTAAAGGTTTTGTTTTGAAGTCATAATTTTCATTCTCTTTTTTTTCTTTGGTTTATTAACATAACAAATATAACATAAAATTTACATACAGGCACATACATTGATTCTGGCCACACACTAGGATACCCTATATCGTGGGAACCAGAAACAGCGACGTCACAAACATGTAAACATCCATGACCTGGGTTTCTTTTTTTTTATTGTCCCCAGCCGGGATTCGAACCCGGGACCTCTCGCATGGTAGGCAGATGCACTAACCGGTGCGCCACAGAGGCCGTCGTTTATTTATGGAACAATCTTGATAACAAATGAAACAAACGCCACACGCCTAGAATGGTCATTATAGTAAAATGTGAATGACGGAGCTTTAAATGCTTGCTGGATGGACCATTAACTATTCGATTTTTTTTAACGTTTAATTTGTCTGTTTAAAATACTCTGTACCTCTATTTGTTGCCCCTATTAAAGAGAATCAAAAATAAAAAAGTCGTATATTAATTTTACATAAAAACATTGCACGCGCACCGAATCCTGTCGGCACCCTGTCGTTTACAATCAAGTTCATGTTTACAATACAAAATATTATGGAATTTGACAGTTGTCACTTGTTGCCTTTCACAGACGTTGACAACATAATCAAATCATACGAATACGCTACTTGACTCGTATCAAATTTGACGTGATAAATGGATATTTCCTGTAGTATCTAACGTAAGAAACCGAAATATATTGACTTTGCTAAGTAAATATGCAGGATGGCTGCAAAATTTGCAAATTAAAAAAATATTTTTCGTTTTTAAATCGGAACGGTGAAAACACTATCCGCCATCTTGAAAGCACCTTTGGTTGTAAACAAACATCTGTCAGTCGTGCGTGCGTAGGTTCTATTGTGATTTGGAATTTTGGATTGGATTTTGTGTTTTTGCAAAAACTCTTCTTGTGCAGTTAGTGTCTTATCATTTTATTGATAAGCGCAATCATAAAAACATGGACGCTAGATTCGTGGAAGCTGATAGTACCAATTTGCCAAAACCAAACCAAATCAAACCAAGCATTATTACAGCTAAAAACAGTTTGTGTACATTGATATTACAGGACTTACATTAAAGTGATCTTCACATAAATACACCCAAGTTTCAGTCGATAAAGAATCGGGGTCTCTCTTGGCAAGTTTGAGCCAAGTTTTTCGTATGTTTATTTCACTGGGCACACGAATCCGCGACTTCCCGGCGGTGTTTATTGACGTGTTTTTGCAGTCTCGAATAATGCAATAATGATAGTTGATATATTTTGCATGTAAACTCGATGAAATCATGAATGCCTTGTGTTTATTTCACTATGCTCACAGATCACTAACAGATTTTAGGACTAGGTAAAGATCGTTTCACCAAACAAGCCCCACGGTAAAATCCTTAAGACCATAACAATAAAAGCCAAAAATCATTAACTCATACTTCTTTCGTGGCACGAACTCTACCTATGTTGAATGTCAAACTTTGTTTACAAATATTTAGGACTTCAAACCATAGACAAAAATGGCGGACCGCGTTTTTGTTGCTTTTAGGTCCTCAAAAAATATACTAAAATATTTTTTGGTCTAATGGAAGAGATATTTAGCATTTAAGACTTACTTGAAAAAAGAGTCAAGTAGCGGATTCTGTCTAAAGACAACTATGTATGTATTATCAAAAGCTCGGCTACTAAACGCGCGACTGCATGGCATCGTATAATCGTCCAAGAGGTTTGTGTTTTGTCATCATCATTACAGAGATGATTCCGGAATAGCCATGAGTGCCATCAGATTTTCGCGAGGGTTATTGTAAAAGTCAACAGAATGCAATACCTACCCAAATTGCCTGTCGATGTGTACATACTTGCAATAATTTTGACTAACGATTGCGGAGTACGCAATCTGAGCTTTGTCGCTTTGCCGCTCCTTTGAACATTGTCAGAAGGCCTTGAAATGTGCATCTAGATAAAATCACTACATAGAGTCATTAAGTGGCTAACCCCCGATTTCGATTTCCCGTAGTAATGTTTTGCCATTTAACGTTTTTGATGGCAATCGTGATCTCTTGTCATACAGGTCAGAGCACTCACAGTTATCAGACAATCGCTCATAGCCGTGGCTGCCTGAGTAATCTTAAACATACACAAAGGTTAAGCAACATAGGGCGCGTTCAGTGCATGGGTGGGTGACCGTCTATGACTAATGCTAGTGGCATTTTTCCGGGCGGTTCCGTGTTTAGCAAGGCACGTTAAGCAGTTCGTGCCAGCTGCCGTCGTTAGATGGCAGTCGTTAAGCCAAGTCAGAGGCCTTAGAGCGGCTTGAAAACTTCTGACAGTAAGACCAGCCACTAGTATTACAAGCCTTCACCAATCCGGACTTGGCCTCCCTGGTGGAGTATGACCTATACCTTCCACAAGGAAGAGACCCGTGCGTGCCCCTCGGTGGGGACGTAATGGGTTGATGGATGACTCATAGTTAAGTGTTTTTGTTATGTGTACGTAGCACATCAATTTTAATAACAATGCACTCCACTAAATTTTCCACTGACTGTTAATGAAATCGACACCTCAACTTTTAAATGTGTGCACTCTTCTCAGTTTTGTTACCGTCGAATTTGAAGTTAAAATGTATATTAGACGTGGTGTCTACTGTACAAACGGTAAAGAAAAATGCAAAAAAAACATTTGAATATTAATTAGGCATGTATGGCCTAAAACGACAGCGAGCTTCACCATTGTTCGTTTGAAAGTAATTATCCGACATAAGCAAAGACAGAAACGTCGGTTTAATGCGGAGCTCAAACTTGTCACTGTTGCATCAAGAGGCCGTCGCGGATAGCGCGTGCTTGCCCTTTATGTATTACACGGTACTACCAGACAGGACAAACACAGAAGGATGATTCTCAGAAAATAGCTCAAATTGAATAATTTCTTTGGCGTATGTTTTTTCATATTAACTCAATAAAAAGTAACATAATATATTGTAGGTTTATTGGCTTTGAAGATTGTATTGTAAAGTATTTGTAGATTTTGGTGGCATCTACTACAATATTATGTTACTTTTTATTGAGTTAATATGAAAAAAAAATACGCCAAAGAAATTTTGCAGTTCTGAGAATCACCCAGAAGGTTCACAAGTAGTATCGCTAGAAACTCGTAGGATTTCAGTTGATGACGTTTTTTCGTGCATGACGTACTTCCGGCATCTTCCGGTAAACTAAAGTCAGATTTCTTTTTTGCTTTAAAAATTATTTAAGGCACTCTACAGCGTAATATTCGGGCAAGAATCTCAAAATTACCTATTTGACGAAAGAATAATAAAAAACAGAACTTTTTAGGACAATGCCGATTGCGTGGGTACCTCTGTATGTATTAATTCTAGAGTGAGGTTATAGTGTAAAGTGTGTCTGTCAAAGTTACGCGACAACATTTCCATTACGGCGAGGTGTGTGTAATTGTTCTCTGTCTTGAATATTGATGTGAAGCGATGGTATTCTAGTACAGTCGATCTTAGTTTAAATTCGCGCATTTGTTGAGCCGCTTTTATAGATGTAACTATTTGACTTTTAAAGAAATGTGCGTCTAACAATTAACATTGAAAAAAAAAACAGAGTAAGAAGAACTTATTTTTGAATGTTTTTGTAATTCCAGGACAAGTCAGCTACCACCGATAGGGGTAATTTTAATTCAATGTTAATAGAAAAAGCCTATTCTATCCCTATCCTACTATTCAGTTAAGGAAAATATGGACGATAAAAAAAATAACTTAATACAAAAGTGACGTTACCTAAGCCTTAATGCAAACATTTTTAACACGGGGTGGCAGAAGCGGTCCATAACTCCATACGGTCCATAGCGGTCCTCTGTGGCACAGCGGTAGGTCCATAGCGGGGTTCGAATCTCGGCTGGGGACAAAAAACCCTAGGTCTTGGATGTTTACCTACATGTTTGTGATGAAGCTGTTTCTGGTTCCCACGACATAGGGTATCCTAGTGTGGGACCGAAGCATTGTACGAGTCTGTATGTTTATGTTTATACAAAATACAGCCGTAAACGATGTATGTATGAACCGCCACCGCCCCACCGCGATCGAATTGATGTGTTCTATCCTACCCTAAATATTATGGTCTAACATCTCTAGTTTTAAAGACACCAATGTTATTTAGATTTTAGGTTTAGATTCAGTTTGGTCACCGATGTTAACTTTTACATCCATGGTACAATACTCTACTCGGTTATGATCCGGATCCGGGTGAATCTACGTCAAGAATGTAAAGCATCCACTCACTCTACCGGAGTTTCTGAATCGGGAACTTCGCTTAGTTACCTACACCTTACATGACAAAAAGTTAGTGACAAAAGTGTTACCTACACCTTACATGAATTATATGACAAAAAGACTTATACATATGACGCCAACTTCATACAGTACGTAAAAAAATATTCAAAATTATTTAAGGCCGTCTGCCATAAAGCTAAATGCGATCATATAAAAGGTAAAATCCTACAATCACCGAATAAAGTAAAAACAATTTGGACCATAATAAATAGAGAAACGGGTAAAGCAAAGTTAGGAGACCGAGATATTTCACTTAAGATTGATGACAAAATAATAACATCAAATGAAGGTATCGCTGCAGCTTTCGAACAGTTCTTCACTAATGTCCCAATCATAACTACAGCTCCGTTAGACTCGTCACCTGATCGTGCGTCGACATTATTAAGGGACAATGTCCCCGCATGCGAACACGATTTTACGTTTAATTACATAGAGCCCCATGACATTGTTAAGAATTTTAAATTATTAAATCTTAAAAAAACCGAGGACTTATGGGGTATGTCAGTAACAATAGTTACTTCAGTGATAAATATCCTAGCTTTGCCGTTAGCACAGATTTTCAATAAATGCGTAGATGAAGGAGTATTTCCAGACCTCATGAAATATAGTAGGTTAGTACCCTTATTTAAAAGCGGTGATAAACAAGATCCAACAAATTTTAGACCCGTTTCAGTCCTACCAGTATTAAGTAAAATATTTGAAAGAATTATCTTAGATCAATTACTTACTCATTTCAATAATTACGAACTCCTCCATAGTCAGCAGTTCGGTTTCATTAAAGGGCGGAATACAACAGACGCTGGAGTCATGTTAGTTAAACATATTTTCAGTGCGTGGGAGGATCATAATGATGCGATAGGAGTATTTTGTGATCTGTCAAAGGCATTCGATTGTGTAGACCAAAAAACATTACTCTCAAAGTTAAAACACTATGGAATAAAAAAATTAAGTCTAGATCTTTTAAAATCATATGTAGAAGGAAGGGTTCAAAAAGCAGAAATAAATCGTATTAAATCGTCAGGCTCACTTGTAAAAATGGGAGTCCCGCAGGGATCTATCTTAGGGCCGTTCCTTTTCCTAGTCTATGTAAATGATTTACCGTTTTTGGTACAAAAAATGTGTGAGATAGTGCTATATGCTGATGACACGTCACTTTTTTTTAAAATAAAGAGACAGGAAAATAATCTTGCCGAAGCAAATAATGCTCTCTCGCACGTTCTAGATTGGTTTACAGTAAATAATCTATTGTTAAATTCAAAAAAGACAAAATGTATGAAATTTACCCTACCTAACGTAAAATTAGTTGAAAAGAACATTGTAATTGAAAATAATAAACTAGAATTTGTTGAAGATACTGTATTTTTGGGCATCACAATCGATGCCAAACTACAATGGGGTCCACATATTATAAAATTGGCACATAGACTAAGCTCCGCAGCATATGCCGTGAAAAGAATACGAGAACTTACTGACGTTGCAACTGCTAGGCTTGTTTATTTTAGTTACTTCCATAGTATTATGTCCTATGGTATAATACTATGGGGCCGGGCAGCAGACATTGAGACTATCTTCATCTTGCAGAAGAGAGCGATCCGATTTATTTACAAGCTAGGTAGTAGGGACTCGCTAAGAGATTTTTTCAAAGAAACTAACATCTTAACAGTTGCAAGCCAATACATTTATGAAAATATTATGTACGTTCGGAAAAATATTAAGGACTTCGAAACTCTTGGTAGCCATCATAACGTTAATACTAGGAATAAACATAAATTGTCATTTCCACGATTTAGACTTGCAAAAGTTAATACTTCCTTTATGGGGCACTGTATAAGGTTCTACAACAAGATACCCCAAGATATATTAGAGTTACCCCCAACGCGATTTAAGAATTGTGTTAAGCACACTCTTTGCAAAAAAGCTTATTATAAAATCAACGATTATTTAGAAGACAAGGACATATGGCATTAAATAGTAGTTTAATATTAAATTAAATCAGAGGATAAATGTGTCTAGTGTTCAACACATCCAAGATATTATTTTGTATGTTTTATTTGTATTAGCTTTAAGGTGATTTGAGAAAAGATGGTCAGAGTGGAGTTTTTTTTTCGCTGCCTTTTTCTCCACTACAGACGGCCCCAAGGCAGCGGCTAACGTTATACATAACTGTATGTACATTGACATTCAACAAGCAGAATGTAAATTCTTTACGTTGAAATAAATTCTTGATTCTGATTCTGATTCTTAAATGTAGAAATCAGATATCAGAAATCAAAAATTTATTTCAACGTAAAGAATTTACATTCTGTTTGTTGAATGTCAATGTACAGTCGACAGCACGTCAATCTTACCATTTTAGTTGCAAAGTCGCCCGTAATGCAACGGAGTAGAGTGCATGGGTGTATACCATGATGTGCTGTCGACTATACATAGTGTACACTAATGTAGTAGTGCTTTCTTGTCAAATTTCTCAGAACATAACGTGACAAAACGTTACTTCCGACTGTAGAGGCGGAAGTAACGTTTACGTTTCGTTTTTCGTTTAACGTTTTCGCGTTCGCAGACATAGGTCTGCATCCACTGTACACGTAAGGCTCGCGAAGTTGTGCGAGATTTATTTTTGCTATAAAACGGTCGTTCTATATCTATCATTTGCAGGTGCACAAAACCGTCAAATTGAGTTTTGTTGGCCACCTTCGAATGCAGCGTAGACGGCTTAAGCTGCAAAGCAAGCCGTCTTATTTATTTGTCACATGTAAGTACGTAATAAACGGACGTTTGTATGGGATTGTGGTTTTCTCACCAATTAATGTAGGTCCATAAAAAATATACCTACTCACTATATAATTTCTAATTAAATTGATTGGACCATAAAACAATAATGTTGCAAAAGTTATTTCAAACAACTGTAATTAACTGGTTCACATGAAGTCTATTATTGAAGCTGTTAAATACTTATTAAATATAATTAAATATTATATCTAACATCCGTTCCTGTCGCTTTTATATCTTAGTGGGTAGGTACAAATACCGGGAAACATTTTAAAGTTGTTTGAGCAAAATATTCGTAATGGTGGATAGATAATATTTTAGTTAGTGATTGGTCATTATTTTTCCCGACTACAGAACAGGGAAAACGAAGGGTTATGATTTTATGCCACATGTATAATATGTAGGTATGCCTGCGTGCTTGTTTATGTGTGTATGTTTGTTTATATTACCTAACGGATGTTCTCCTGCTCCTTAATTTCTTACGCACCTAATCCTAAACTAGCTAACAGCTAGAGACAACCATCGCGAGCCCCGTCTATGCTCATCATGATTAAGCTCTGCGAATCAGAGCGAAACCGGGTCTGGGACTCTTCCGACAAGAAAATAAGTAATTATCCGGAAAAAAGTTAATAATAAGTAGTGATTTCGTAATTTCCATCCCAATACGTTAGGATTCCAATAGGATTTAAATACCTACACATAATTAAAGCATCTGAACGGTATTTTTTGCTAATTGCTTCAAAATGATACCATATCCCTCAGATTTTCGTACACTGAAAATCTGTTAATCTATTGTTGGCAGCTGAATGTTGAATAACGTGCTTACAAAATAGCAACTGAACCATAGATTAATAGATTATAACCTATTAGATACCATCACATAGTCATGATGGTGTCTAATTTCCTAAGCGGAGTACATCCTACACTGAGCTGATTTAACTTACTTTACTAACAAAAAAGCAAATAAACCAGATTTAGATTATAATCTATTAGACACCATTAAATTAGACACCATCACATGGTCATGATGGTGTCTAATAGGTTAATTTCCTATGCGGTGTACATCCTACACAGAGCTGATTTAACCTATGCATCTATTGTTATTAATTAAGGATGTTATTTTTCACATCCTTTGGCAAAACTTCTGTACATTTTCTAGTTTGTGTAAGCACTTAATAGCGTGTTAACATCGTAACTTTAATTAAGCGCTGCTTTGCCGGGACTTATATTTTCGGGACAGCTAAATGATTGATGAGCTTTGGATTTGGACAGGTCAGGATTTACCTAAGTACTCATAACCTAGTATACGTTACGTTCTTTACGTTGAAATTGATTTTACATAAAAATCTCATGTCACATGTTGTGTCGCAGTGTTTGTATGAAACGGCTTCACCGATTTTTTTGTACGTATTTGGTAAGTTTGAGAATTATTAGTCGTATGTTGCAATGTTTGTACCGGGTCAACTACTATCTCTATAGTTTTTAATGTAGCCGGCATGATTTGGGTGTCCCTGGCACCACTGGATGCCACTGGAAAGCAAAAGCTTTCCTCCTTTCAGGTTATTTATTTATTATAATGATTTTCAGATCGGTAATAGGCGGATCGCGGATCGGTAAACTTAGTGTTGGACGCTGAATGAGAGTAGCCAAACTAGCCAAGGACCGTGGTCAGTGGCGTGAAATGATAGAGGCCTATATCCAGCATTAGACCAGCGTAGGCCGATGATGATGATGATGATTGATTTTCGGACAGGAATTTCTCGAGATCATCGCGCCATCGAATCATAATCGTCTTTGTTTAAGCAAAACCCATCTTACCTATTCCCTAATCATCAGTAACAATGTTATGTTTTGTACTTTTATAGAGGTATTTATAAAAACGCGATTCCTTAAGTCGAGTAAATTAGACTGTATTTCTATTAATATTTACACAATTGCACACATTATATAAAAAAAATTTTTGTTTTGCAAATCCGGTGATTACTTTTTTTATTTAGTAAATTTGTTAATTTTTCAATTACGATTTGGGGGCTCCACTTCGGACTTCATACCTACTGCACGACAGTACAGTTACTTCACGTTCAATATAAAACCGGCCATTCGTTTTTTTTTTTAACAGAGATATCGTTGTGATTCGTCCGCCCGAGTGTCTAATTATGTCCGTAATCTTGTCAAATTATTTTATTACATTTCTCAATGCAATCAACATCATTTATCACGTTTATTGAAGCCATCAACCACATTGAGACCTATGACTCTTGAAGACCGGATAAACCCAAGCGCCGGATAGGGCAAGTCAGTTGCGTCACTAAAATGTGATTCACACTCGTCGGCGAAAATGTAATCATTTCACAAACCGTTCCAATGACAGCTTCTCTCGTAGGCTTCAGAAGCCTAATTATGCGCACAACATTTTGTTGTAATCTCGTCCTTGGCAGTAGTAGTTATTGTGAACTTTGACAGTTGAAGGAGTAGAATTGTTGGTGCACGTGATATAGGCGGTGATCTTTTCGCATCACTTTGTGTGCATACTTATATCGACAAATAGTCCGGATCAACATAACAACATTTAACATTTACATACAGGCACATACATTGCTTCTGGGTCTGGCCCCACACTAGAATACCCTGTGTTGTGGGAACCAGAAACAGCGACGTCACAAACAAGTAAACATCCAAGACCTGGGTTTTTTTTGTCCCCAGCCGGGATTCGAACCAGGGACCTCTCGCATGGTAGTCAGACGCGCTAACCACTGCGCCACAGAGGTCGTCATTAACTTACTCAAGTTTTATCGGAAGAGTCCCACCAGGTTCCGCTCCGATTCGCAGAGCTTAATCAATGCTTGAGTTTTTAACACAATCATCTTGCAAACGATAACTTTTTTTTTGTATTACAGGTAAAGTAAGCCTAAAAATTCCAGCTTGGAGGCGAATTATGTACATCGATAAAACTTTGTTTATAACTTAATCTTGGTAGTAGAAATGAGGATCTGCAGTCCTAACAAAATTAAGGGATCCTACCCCTTCCCGGGTAGGGGGCACATTTAAAAAAAAACAAACTTATTAAATGTGCATTTTTTTAAAATCTCCCTGATCATACCCCCTGGGAGGGGGTAAGACCCCTAAATTTTGTTAGGACTCTACAGATTCTTATTTCTACTACCAAGATGAAGTTATAAACAAAGTTTCAATGATGTACATAATTTGCCTCCAAAAATATGCTATTTTCCTGTGTTATTATAGAAACGACGAAAGAGTAAAGGCTGACATACATTCGCTTTACTCTGTATCCTGGTTGAACAATAAAGTGTTATCTATCTATCTACATTCGCTTTATTCCCATGCATTTTAAGCATGCTTTACATAGAAGCATAATAGAGTAGTGACGCCAAAAGCGAACACCCGTAAGAACAGTTTACGAAATTAATACCGTAATTTAGGGAGTGACGTTGGTACTTTGTATGGTCGATAATTTACTAATTCCTTAAATAAGTACAGCATTGTATGTCTATACTTTTACGGCCTTACTAATAAATAAGTTATACACTCTGAATAACTATTTGACGTATATCAATTTATACTGGTTTAATCGCATTGAGCGTACAAATACCAGTTTATCAGACCTCGCATAACGGCTGTATACACAGCTCATAACTTTTATTAGTAAGGCCGTTATAGTGTATGAGGCGCAATTAAAACTATGAATCGGCGTACGCTTTTCCCGTCTCTATTTTATTCTATCGCTACGTAAAACATGCTCAAAAAGCATGAAAATAAAGCAAACGTAAATCAGGCTTAAGAATGCCTTAGGATAATATAAGAATTTACACTTGGAAGCACTGTTGTGGCCTGAATCAACAAGAAAGTTACGGCAGACTTCGAATGGCATTTCATAATGAAGCCCCATCATCGCATGTGGTGTTAGATGGTGTTAGTAATCTCAATTATTTGCGTGAGAAACTGCCTTCTAACACCGATAGAAGATAGATAAAACCGATACTGTTGTGCGTCGCGTGATATAGAGACTGCGTAGAGACTGTTCTTCATAATATATGGTCCGGTTGGATATCGGATATCGGACCCGATATACCGTCTATCGGAGACACTCTACTGGAATATATCCAAAATTTTGAAAATCCAGTTTTTTAGACCAGAGGTTTCAAAATAGACTGCTCTAGACCGCTGCAATCTGCAATATCTCGAACACTCTTTTTATTTATTATTTAATTAAAAAACCGCATAGCAGTCCTAAAAGATCAAAACTTAGATTGCCAATTACGCAAGTAATTTGGTAAATTTTAAAATGTTCCAGTACTGACTCCGATAGACGATATTGGCGGCATCATCAGACTACTGTAAGTCTTCGGACGATAATGTGTGTACGTGTGCTATAATATGTGTACCTAAATTGTCTCTGCGTGTGATGGGACCGATATGCGGGGGCCATTTTGAAAATGGCTGTACAGGAACGATTTTTTCAGAAATATGTGAAATCAGCTCATGGTTTCGGCTACCGGGTGTTGGCTATCGTCGTTAGACACCTATCGGATCGAACAACGTGAAAACACTCTTACCTGGTTTTGGACCAGAATAAAACTTATTGTGTTGTGTCGAAGTTGTCAAAAAAAGTATCTACCTATGAAAAGATTCGGCAAGTAAGCTTTGGTCTAAATTTATACGAGTATTCACAATCTGCAGATAAAGTTCCGGATAAGCTATCCGCAACCAGGGCTGCCGTTTGTTCTAAATTTGAAGCCATAAACGAACACACGCAATATAGGAAAATTTATTTAACTTTACAACAAACGACAGCCCTGGTTGCGGATAGCTTATCTGGAACTTTATTTGAACATTGTGAAACAGGGGCTAAGTCTAACAAATATTACATAGGAAGGCAATGGAAGAGAAGACTCCTAGTACCCATGTTCCTACCTTGATTAGTTATTTTATTCTCTACAAAATATTGTGGTATGCGTGAGTTGATTGACCCACGTACTCACCGTATTTTGGGTACAATACCCTCAGAACCCTAATTACTCTGATATGACATCGATAAGGTGAATATGTGGAGTTAAAATAATGCCCTTGTGTTATTTCGTAAGATTTATTTATTTCGTATTTATTATGTATTTCGTACATACATAAGTTCACACCTGCACCCCAGAGGGGTAGGCAGAGACCAAGGACTGCCCTTGCCACGATTCTGACAAATCACTTCCGCTTCATCGACATTCATTACTCTCATTAGTCGTTGCATACACGCACGCCGGTTTCATGTACTTTTTATCTTGCCCTTCGCTAATACATCCCCAATTTAGTCGAAGTGTTTCCGCCTGGGGCCCATACCCCCCTTACCGGCCCTTCCACTCTCATATGCTCGATATTTTTTTTCGACATATTTCGTTAGATAAGATAAGAATATTCTTTATTTTCTTTCTTTACTAACATTTATATTTACATAAATGCACATACGTTGCTTCTGGCCACACACGAGGATGCCCTGTGTCGTGGGAACCAGAAACAGCAACACCACAAACATGTAAACATTCAAGACCTTAGGGTTTTTATTTTTTTGTCCCCAGCCGGTATTCGAACCTGGGACCACTCACTTGGCAGGCAGATCCGGTACCGCTGTACCACGTCTTTTTTTATTACATCTATTGACTTAAAAGTCACATAAGTGTTAGTGTAAATAAATTATTTACTTATTCGTTGATCTTCATTGATAATCACGCCGAGTGCCGTGTGATCTAATTTGGATTCACCTGTCAGCAACCTCCTTTGCATCTTACTTGTTTCTGAACGCCATTTGGTAACCGCGGAGCGTGTCTTAAATCCTTGCCGGCTCACGACCGCCCTAATTTAAATTTTTATTGCCAGTCCGAATGGCCGACCATGCACCTGTGAAGGCCGCGTGAGACAATAACAGCACAATAAAAGGCTATAAGTGGGCCGTTAAGATGGCTTGCATGTTTTATTTTTATAGAGAATCCCGCAAGAAGCTTAAGGCTACCTTGGAAAAGTACCTCTTTGTTTGTATTCGTTTTTAACCTGTGCTTTGGGCCACGCTACATTTTTGAACATGGACGGAAATCACAAAACCTTTTCAAGATTTATGCTTTATTTATATTTTTAATATTCCTAATAATTTATATTTAGAAACTACTGGAGTTTGGGGTGCCCAGGGGAAAGTATTCGTTAAAGATATAGGGCGACGTCTCGGGAACTTTGGCTTTGACTACCGCTCAGGGGCATTTCTGATGCAAAGGATATCCCTCGCTGCAACGCGGTAATGCTGCCAGTCACAGAGAATATAATCACTTCGCTGCCAGTGTCATGGGTAGGTACCTTTGGATCGGATGTGTCTCGGGGCGGTTTATTTGATTGACTGGCATTGTGACATTGTTTTTATTTTACTTTTTTTTTGTAATTATTATTTTAATTTTTATTATAATTTG
Source organism: Yponomeuta plumbellus (assembly GCA_947310845.1). Lineage (NCBI taxonomy): Eukaryota > Metazoa > Arthropoda > Insecta > Lepidoptera > Yponomeutidae > Yponomeuta > Yponomeuta plumbellus. Next base: position 23,350,972 of record OX371197.1, on the reverse strand, counting down.
ACATATGTAATGTAACAAGAACAACCATATCTCTCATGTGCATTGTGCATGATTTATATACTATGAATGACACTTGTTGGAGCAAATAAATTGATTTGATTTGGTGGTCTATTTAATAGATTACTTGGAGAAGAAAATAATAAAGAAAGTTTGTTTTATTTCTATTTATCAGATTTTTAAGTCTATATTTTTTAAGATATTCAATAAAAAGCTTAAGGCTTTTTATTGAATATCTTAAAAAATAAGGTGGTCTATTTAATAGATTACTTGGAGAAGAAAATAATAAAGAAAGTTTGTTTTATTTCTATTTATCAGATTTTTAAGTCTATATTTTTTAAGATATTCAATAAAAAGCCTTAAACCTTAAATGCATTTTCTATGACTTCAGCAAAGACCGTATATTTATAGTACGAGTATGAACCCTTTGCCTTACTTACAAAAAAAAAACATAAAAATTTACACACAGGCACATTGCTTCTGGCCCCACACTACCTTGTTAGTCCAGGGTGCTTGGAATAACAATTAACAATTATTCCAAGTACCCTGGGCTAACAAGCGCCACATAAGGAAATTAAATTAAATTAAAAGGCTATAAGTGAAAACCTTTAAATGACTTTTCGCTGCTATATTGTACAATGTACCCTCCATTTTGCTGTAATAGTCGATGGTTTTCCTAAAATCCAATAAATAAAAAAATAAATAAATAAATAAATTAAAATAATTACAAGTTATTTACTTTTTTTTAATACTTTTGTGGATAAAATGAACATCATAAATCTTTAATAGTATTCTTGTATGAGGATTTTAGAGAGCATCACAGATGTGATAGGAAACACTTTTACAATACTACCCCAAAAATTATAAAAAAGTGCCCCTATGAACCTCAATATCTCATAAGCCATTGACTTCCCAAGCATTTCTTTAGAAAAAATCCTTGTAATGATGCTCTCTGCATCGGTAGATATGAGTTTTGGGGAGGACACCCGATATAGGTCACTTTATTGGAATTCACTGAGCTAGAATAACGGCATAACGGCATACTCTCTACGCATGTCTTATTGTCCGTTACCTGTAATAAAATTGCAACATGCTGTAGTGTCGCCGACTGAACTAATGAACTTGATATTCAAACGCATAATCCTCTTGACAATAAAGCCTACCTTATAGGCCGACACACTTTCGAAATGTCTCACGGATCCTTATTCATATCACTTCAATGAGATTACAAACACACACGACTGTCAATCTACACTGATGTTACGGCATGTTAGCGCACCCCATTTTGCATAAGCACTTACTGTTACTTACCTACTGATGGTAAAATATCTAAACTAGGACATTATTGCATACATACATAAGCTCACGCCTGTATCCCAGAGGGTAGGCAGAGACCAGGGACTGCCACCTGACACGATTCTGACGAATCCTGGGGATGTATTAGCGAAGGGCAAGATAGGGTACCGGAAACCGGCGTGCGTACATGCAACGACTAATGAATGTCGATGAAGCGAAAGTGCTAGGACATTTTTCATACTTTGAATATAATTGGACAATTTGGTCAAGTCCTAAAAAAATTGTGAACGTGATTCCTAGGTAAGGCCGGCACAGGCTGCCAACTTTAGCTCTTGCGTTGAGATTTAGATTACATTCAGCTGTCAACAGCTCATCAACCTAAATGTAAAGAGGTTGATCTGCGCTTGAGTAACTAATTCGTGAGCCTTGACATGAGTGAAAAAATCGGTCACATTTGATGAGCATAATTTCACTGAAACATCAAATCAAATGTAAATAATTAAAAGATGTCACGTTAGTGGCATGAGACTTCCACAACTTAATGGCAAAAATGTAAGCCATGGGAAAACTTGGGCATAACTTGGCTTACAAGTTTACAATTTTAATAACGTGGCAGTTCCGTTAGACAAACAGACTCTCTACTTATGTATTTCGATTTAAGGTGATTTGGGAATAGACGGTCAGAGTGGAGCTTTTTTTTCGCTGCCCTTTTCTCACTACATTGGCCCCAAAGCAGCGCCTAAAATTATAACTACATTGACATTCAACAAACAGAATGTAAATTCTTTACCTCGAAATAAATTTCTGATTTCAGAACTGTCATGTCGTCCTCAGATATTTTCAATTTTGGTGCCTTGGTGTAGCTTCAAGGTGACCACTATGGGGTTACATAAACTAAGTAGGAGTCTCATGTAGATGTACCATTATGTTGAGCTCTTTTCTCGTTTTAAGTAGTTGGGTACCTAACTACTTAACCGCAGCAGCAGCCTTCCTATTCCGTGTGGTGTATGCCCGCAGACCTGGCGACCTACACGTGCGTATTTAGTTGTGGAACTTTACAGATAATAGGGGCTTCCTGAATCGAGAATCTTTTCCGAGAAATTTGACGAGACAGTAGCGATATTCTCAATTCAGAAACAGGCCCTAGGCCCTCTTATTGCCTTACGGCTGTTGAAGTAAGTACCGTATCTCCCTGTGGTGTCAGTTCAAAGTGAGGTTTATTCGAGGTTTGTGACTGAAGAATGAAAATAGCAACTCTACTAGCAGTTTTATTCAGACGACATCTGTGTGCAGCGGTTAGTGTATCGACCTACCATGCGAGAGATCCCTTGTTTGAAACCCGGTTGGGGACAAAAAAAAACCCCGATCTTGGATGTACATTTGTTGATATCGTTGTTTCTGGTTCTCAGGACATAGTACCCTATGTCTAGTGTGGGCCCAGAAGCAATGTATGTACCTGCATGTAAATGTTTATGTTATGTTATTATCTATTTTATAGAACCAATTAGATAAATTGCGAAGCGTATCGTTAATTTCGGAAGTGTTAATTATAGTCAAGTGTTAGTCAACAAAGCAGCAGTGCATTGAAATGAACGAAGACCGCCTCATTATCTTTTCAAAGATCGCATGTTATCACAGAATGTATGCAACTATGCAACATAGGCACTTAATCAAGTGCAAAGATTGGTCATTAAGATTCCGTTGAACAATTAAGCAATTTTTTAAATAGTTGTTTATTTTCTGTCCACAAAATTACGTTTGCATAAAAACCACATTGGATAAATGTACTTTTGTGGAAAGGCTGGAGCCTAAACTATGTAGATCAAAAGATCTAGGTTTCAGGCCTCCCGAACTATAAAATGATTGGTCATGTGTCATGTTCGACGCATCATCAACCCAATGTACAGTGCCACCATCTTATCTGTTCAGTTGATAGCGGCGCTAGTGGAGAACTTAGTATATAGTAACATTTAAGAAATTTACCTAGAAAAATGAGAACATTTTAACCGGTCTTTCAATTTTAATGAAAATTTATCTATAAATCTTAGTAAGTGAATAAATAAAATGAAAATGGGGAACAGGATTTACAATTAATTAGTTAGTTACAATTTTGCCCACCTGAACATATAACTTGGGGGCGCTGTACAATATTCTACGTTACAATTATAAATGGCGAGTATAGATGTATAAATGTATGAAAGAGTATAAATGTATGTATGTAGTTTGTGTTGTGAATCTCTGCTCAACCTTAAGACCGGAGTTTTGGGTTCGGGCACACTTCAGCCACTGAGCAGAGGGTGTGTGAATATGTGTGAGGAGTGCATATTAGCGAATGTAGATAGCGATTGTATCTTGTATATATACTAATATCACTATCATCCTACCTTACAGATAAAAAGCATACAATGTATTGCACATTACGACGTTCAAAGCACATTACAACAAAGCATTACACCCCAAGGCAAGTGATACAGCCACTAAGACATTATATTTGTACTATTATATATTCTGTGATTATATGAGCCATGCCATCTTGTGGCACCGTATCATGGTACTGAATGCTGTTAGCAAACATTGTCATTACATTCACTTTTGTCAAATTGCCGTGTAAATAACACATCGCCATCTAACTTTCATCTAGACACCATGTGATATATGCTTACATAAAGACAATTGTGTCAATATTGATACGGCTTTTGCCCTAAACAGTCGAATGGTTTTGTCTGAACTTCGTTTAAGGTGTGCCTTTAAAATTTGAAGAGTGCTTTTGTTCTCCAGGATCCCATCATCAGGTCCGGACTCGGTGACTCTGGGACCACTCTGAGGGACCGTCTGTCCACCTATGAAGTCTTTCAAATAAAAAAAGAATTATCCAAATCGTCGGTTTAAACGTCTTCGAGTAATCGGGGAGCGTAAATAAAAAAAAGATAAGAGCGAACAGCGAACCTCCTCCTTTTTTTGAAGTTGGTTAAAAATTGTTTTGAACTAAAACTTTCGTAAGCGTTACAGATTTTATTGGTCCGAGACTCTTCCGACAAAAAGTCAAATGCGGAATAAAGTTAAAGATTGTTTTCAAATCGGTCAAGTTAGCCAAACCCAATATACCAAGACTTGGGCTTAGCGCATGGATGCTAACGTCACAACGTAAGTTTAAGTGGGCGCTTGGCAAACATTCGCGAATGTTTTACATGAGTTATGCTAAGTAATGTGTGAACATTTCAGGCCAAAGATCACAGACACGAAACGTCATAAATAATTTATAAAATATTATTGGGAAATAGTTTTGTTTTAAGTAGGAATCAATGTACAGCAGAGCTCACGTCAAGTTAGACACTGTATAGATGTATAACTATTCCACATTCTGAGTGTTAGAAAGAAAGGACACTGGCATATGATTGGACGATTAGCATGCGCGTCTTGTAACTGCCAATAGACGTAAACTGTTACTACTGGATTTTAAAACTTTTATTTAACCACGTCAAAGTCAACATTTTTTGTTTACTACCAAAACCAAAAGGCCATTTCACACGTCTCTCGGCATCCGCATCCACGGACCTGCCGCCGACTCAACATCGTCCGACCATCGTCGGGCCGCAGGTCTGCCCACTGACTGTCTCATGTCATTTGAGGGGGAAAGGCCAGTGGGCAACGGTGGGCTGATGATGATGATGATGATGAAAACCAAATGCTTACTATAAATCACAATCTAACAGGTTAATGAATGTCCAAGCAGTTAGTTTAATAAACAATTAATAAATTAAGCGCTGAAGAAGTTAAAAAAAGAAAGTCCACATTTTTTACGTTTTCAACTTAACGTTACCCTACACAAGACACAATCGTTCCCGTTAACTTTATGATTTGATTTACTGTTTCCTAGGAGGTAAACAGAGTCGATTTTTATAAAACTACCTACAACTCGTAGATTATTATGACAGTTCGGTGTACGTACATTGCGTAGCAGTCTTGCTGCTTGTTACTCTGTGGGTTAATCGACTTTGCAATGTAGGTACGAACTGTCACAGAAAACCCCTCTTTGAAACATAGTAGTACAATGACAGATTCACGATCGGTCGGGTCAAATGAGGCCTAGAAAGTTTGATAAAGGTGCACTGCAAGCGTAGCCTAGAAGGGCCAATGAAAACGTTTGTGCGTTTTGGAAGTTTTTAATGCATTAACGGTATCCGACAAGCGATTGTATGAAGCGGTGGTAGCCCAGTGGGTAGAAGACTAGACTCGGAAGCGAGAGACCCAGGTTCGATTCCCCGTGCGGGCATGTACAGTCGAGAGCACATCATCCTATACACCCATGCACTCTACTCCGTTGCATTACGGGCGATTCGACTGTACCTATGACTTTGTTTTCTAAGAAATCAGAAATTTGTTTCAACGTAAAATTGTCAAGACTGTCAATGTAAGTACTTATAATGTTAGCCGCTGCCTCGGGGCCGAGTGAAGGAAAACATCGTGCGGAAACCTGAGTCTCTGAGGTCTACCGCCTGCTACGTACAACGCCTAACTTTACTATGAGGGTACATTAATGTCTAGAAATGCGCTTGAATAGCTAATAAGCGGTGGGCTTGCGTGGTGACTAAGCCCGTACCACCCCGTACTCTTGCTCTCTGAGAGTAGGCCTTTGCCCTGAGGTGAAACGTATAATAGGCTATATTATTGTTATAGGTTCGCAAGGCATCCGTGCTTCGCAAGGCACGAGCATTTGGTGCCGGCTGCCGTCGATAGATGGTAGTCGTTAAGCCAAGTCAGAGCCGGGCGGCTTGAAAACTTCTGACAGTAACACCAGCCACTAGTCTTACAAGCCTCCACCAACCCGGACTTGGCCCCCGTGGTGGAGTATGGCCTTTACCTTCCTCAGGGAAGAGACGTGCCCCTCGGTGGGGATATTGTATAGGGTTGATGATGATTGTTATAGCTATACATTACACATACAATACGTAATAGGTAGCAGAAGTCTCATTAGTTCGTCTAATTAAGAGAAACACATAGTGTGAGAAATAGCACAAGATCTAAATGCCTGACTCTATATTATCATTCGTTTATCTCTACCTGCACAACCAACCTCATAAGCAGTCTCACTTTTTGCATGCCCCATATATTTTAGCTGCTCTGACTTTGCTCGCATTGGTTCAGTTATGAAACGGGTCAAGTGCGAGGAGAAATCGCGCACCAAGGGTTCCGTGCCACGATATATCGGGTTCAAATCCCGGCTGGGGACAAAAAATACCCCAAGTCTTGGATGATTACATGTTTGTGATGTCGCTGTTTCTGGTTCCCACGACACAGGATATCCCTTTAATGTGGGTCCATATGATCGGGTCGTATCTGTCCTTGAAATAATGCACTAACACTATCGAGCACCTGTACTGTGCTCAATGTTACAAGACAAAGTCTTCGAGACGAAATTCGGTTTCGCAAGCTATAGAAGAGCCGATCTCGGAAGATGAGCCCACGGATAGGACGCTGTTGCCTCAGGCCCTTTCTCCACTGCTCCGGTCCGGTGTCGGAACCGGAATCAGTCATGAGAAAAATATCGTATGCCGGATTATGCTTCTCTACTTCATCTGACTATAATCGGCAACGGACGTTACGCAGAGCTTTATTAAAATTCCTGGGTTTTTTATTCGAGGCAGGGGACGTTTGCCACACATTCTATTAATGTAAATAAAAGAGTATGGGAACATTTTTGGGTTGTATGCGGGGTGCATAAACGTGTATTGTTTTTGTACGTCGATCACTTCGGACCGGTAAAATACCGTTCCGATCTAGCAAATTATCGGGTCGTTAAAAACCGGATGCCGGAGTAGTGGAGAAGCTTGTTAGTATTCTTGTGTGTTTCTAAATCGGATCAGTAATTAACGTTTGCCGGACCGGAGCAGTGGAGAAAGGCCCTCAGGGTATAGACAAAACCGGCGAGCGTGGATGCGTGACTAATGAATGTTGACCTTCCTCTTTCGTGCCAAAAGCGCGCAAAAGCTTTCGTGTCAATTCCTCCTTACACATTTCGCTCACAAAACCGCGCCACTGCGATTGCGCTGGGTGGTGCTTCCACAAGATCCTGCAAGCTGCACAGTGGAGCATCAGGCCAGAAAGTTGCAACGTTGATTGTGCAGCCCGAAATCGGCACGAGATTTCTGCGTCTTCAGGCAGGGATCCCCCATCTCTTCAGTTTTATCATCAACCATTATGTCCTCACCGAGGGGTACGGGTCTCTTCCCTGGGGAAGGTATAGGCCATACTCCACCACGGGGCCCTAGTCCGGATTGGTGGAGGCTTGTAAGACTAGTGGCTGGTCTTACTGTCAGACGTTTTTAACCCGTCCTAAGGCCTCTTAGCCGACTTGGCTTAACGACTGCCATCTATCGACAGCAGCCGGCACCAACTGCTTAACGTACCTTGCGACGCACGGACTCTTCAGTTTAATATTGATGAATTGAAAGAGGATTGTGTGAGGATCGCGATCGTGGCAAGTTGCAAACCCTTGTCTCTGCCTACCAGTCCGGGACACATACGTGAGTTTATGTAGTATCGTAGATGGTAGTATGTATATCCGTCACGCCCTGTAGTGCTTGCCCTATCGTTGAGTGTGGCCAAAATCACGGTCAATGTCAAGATCAGCGACTCTACCTTAGCTGCAGGCGTTTTGATTTAAATAAATAGTCGACGATTGCATCTACGCTATACCTAAGTAAGTACCTATACCTACAAAGATTATCTATTACACTTTATCAATAAATAAGACGTCTTGTCGTAAACTCATAGCTGAGATTGTGACTTTTATGTGGTTCTCGGACAAACGAGACAAACCTGGATAACGGGATTATCGCGATTGTTTATCCTCACGGTTAGTTCCATATTTACTAATCCCATAATTCCGGTTTTTGAAGCCTAAAAGTCGGGAAATTATTTAATTAGTAAATACTAGCTGTGCCCCGCGGTGTTACCTGCGGTTCATCGAATTTCCCATGGGAATAAGATATTTTCCCGCGGTAAAACGTATCCTATGTGTTAATCCAGAGTGTCAGCTGACTCCATACCAAATTTTATTAAAGACACTCACACACATACCAACTTTCGCCTTTATTAAATAATTAGTGTGATAAATCCGCCATCGAACTAAATTTTGCATATCGGCCCGCTGAGAACAATACAAGTCACGGGGCAGACCGCCGAGCCTCTCTTCGCCTCCTAGTGTGGGACGAGAAGCAATGTATGTGCCTGTTTAAATTCACTACACAATTATTTACACACCCTTCATTTTATCCTTGACCGTGACCATGGTGATTGCATGTTTATCGAGACGTCCCAAAATCAAGGTCATTAAGTTTACTTATCGAACAATGACTAATACGAAACCGGGGTGAAAGTATAAAAATACTAAAACTGCGTAAAACGGTGATGGAATGGATGTTAAGTGGCCTATACAATACACGTCCCACTGTAGGGCACAGGCCATCTCTCAGAGAGAGAGTATGGGCTTAACCACCACGCGTGCCCACCGCGGATTGGCGATTTCAAGCGCTGAGGTGTGTGAATAGCTCAGACACTCAGGTTTCCTCACGATGTTTTCCTTCACATTTTGATGGAAACCTCCGGCACCTTCCAGTTCCTGATTATCATACTTAAATTCAAACTAATCAGAGTAAACTTGTAAACTAGAGCACTATCTCCAAGCCACCATAAGCGCTTTGAACCCATTATGGTATGAGCCGATTATCTAAGCGCTTACATTGTGCACCTGTCCCTAGCCACGTGTGGTAACCGGCCAGTGGGCCAGGCAACCAGTTTGCCTCCGCACGACCTAACTCCATTACCTGTCGCGGTACTGTGTTGCCATGAAGACGGCGCGGTTTCCCGACAAAGAAAAAAATGGAGTGATAAGAAATTGACTACTTTTTAGAAGGACCTAAGATGTTAAAAGCTAAAAACATTTATCCAACCATACCATCCATCATCATCATCATCATCATAAGCTATTTGACGATCACTGCGGGACATAGGCCTCCTTATGGTTTCCCAAGCTACATACTACGCATGCAATCGTGAAAATAAAATAATAACTTCCAAACAACACAATCACGTATATCACAAACATGGAAAAACGCCCAGACTAAGGTCAAAATGGATAGTCTGGGAATGGGACACTTTAACATGCTCTAACTTATCCTAACTTAAACCGATAAATGCACATGCGACTATTTTGTTATGACAACGCAGTTTCTCAAGAATATATGTGCAGTGGTTTTACTAGGCCCTAAGATAACTTCTAGTGACCTAATCTAAAGCTGAAGACAGGGCGCTATGGCGCTCATTAGGGGAGGGCTATGTCCAGCAGTGGACTGATATAGCCTGATGATGATGATGATGACCTAATCTAATTCGATTACCTGTCCCAGTAGTTACTGTGTTGCTACGAAATCTTCCAAGAATTAGTAACTATGGAGCACGTAAAACAACTTGTTTAATTGACGGCACCGATTCTCAGGACGGAAAGAAAAGAAACTGTCAGATTCTACCAGGTCCAAACCTACATAACCTAACATAGCTTCAACTGAATACACTTGCTAAACAGCCTCTCTCTCGATGAATGGCGAGTTGATGGAACAACTCAACAGACTTTCTTATCTTGGAAGCGTGGCGTATTCACGAGAAAGATCTGACCTTGACATTGAGGCGAACATCAATATAGCTCGGCGTGCTTTTGCATGACTAAAACCTGTATGGAGTATTTAAAACATCATCCTGATCACAGATCGTACTAAACTTTGGAAAAGCGAGTTCAAATTAGTCCTGATGCACGGATGTGCAATGTGTTTAGTCTAGAAAGACCCGACCAGTAAGCTACAGGTGTGAATAATTAAATGCGTTGAGAACATTCTACGAATTTTCCAGTGGAAACTGACGAATCTTAGGGCCCTTAATGCAGAAATCCTTGCCAGAAAATGAGGACGGCTCGATCACACGAGGTAGGTTAGATCAACGCCCAACCAGACAGAGCCTCTTGCGGCAACCTCCGGGAAGGAGAAGTAGTGCCGCTAGCGCCAACCACCGCCTGGCGTTAAAGGCGAAAACACTAATGCTGGTACACAAACAGGAGGTACATTTTTTATCCCTTTCTGTCCCTATTGAAGCACTTAACTCTGTAAAAGATTGCATGCAGTTGCTCTATCTTTTTTTAAATAGTACTACTCTACATTTAAATATTAATCCACTTTTTCTGCTGATCTCTGGGAAATTGTGTTATTTATTCGATAACACAATTTCCACATACCTCAGCAATATCTCGTAAATTATCCTTCAGTCCGGGAGAACCGGCTGCGCTGGGCAATACAATTTCATTCTACGAGCAGCTGGGTCCGGTAACATAATTCATTAGATTGCGGCAGGACATCGGAGCCCTATCGCCGTGTGCAGGTTTCTGAGGCTTAAAAACGAGCAGCAGATTGTATTGCTCCATTATGGCTAGAATGTCTATAACGACAGTCGTACCACGAATGATAACTCTCCTTTATTCTGGTATCCGAATGAAGAAAAGGGGACTTATTGGCCAAAATATAAAGTAAAACCAAGGAGAATCCTTGGTAAAACAAACATTTAAAAATTATTACTCATGGATGTCTGAATACCTTTAATATTAATCTACTCTTTAAAACCATACATCTTTGTCCTTGAAATACTCGTTGATTTCGTATAAGCTTTTTTGCATAGAGAGTACTTAGCACATTTTGTTAAACCGCGTCGGAGGTAACTCTAAATATTTTGGGGAATCTTGAGATAAAGGTTTCAGTTTATTTATTGTTTGTTTGTTACGCTTTAATGCACAAATGTTAAAAAAAACATAAAAACTTAAATAACATGTAAGTGTCGATCTACAACGATGGACTTATTTCATAAGAAATTTCTTCCAGCCAGCCGGCAGGCCAAGAAAGGTAGATAATGTATTTGTAAATATTGGTTTTATGGTAGGAACGGCTACTTTGTAAGAAATTTTACCATTACTGCTGTTTGAGGTGTACCGACATTAGTTTTATTGCAACCAAGCGCCGCTACAAATTACGCTGAAACTATTAAGTACCCGTTCCGTAGTATTTGTCCAAACAACTTTATTACTATGTCTACTTGTAAAAGGCACTAACAATGATTGCTAACGAATGTCCAGTCTGCAGACTTCTTCACAGGAAAAGCTTTATGAATAGGTCATTCATTGTTCAACACTTTAATGCGCAGTCTTCAAGCAACCACAAAGTCATTGCACCAATAATCGGCAGCACGTTTTTGGCATATTGACCTACTGGCGGCATTTTTGCGAATGCTTGCGTTACGTAAAAGAACATCCTATACGCACATCTGCCGAGCTTAACCGTTGCTCATTGCTCATTGAATGGGATTTTCATTGTCTTAGAGATTTTCTGCGAGACAATTAAAACCGCTGCGTGTTTTGTCCAACAATCATTTGAGAAAACGTTACAATGCAGAAACAATAAAATTAAGACTGCTTGTTCTTCGTTATGTAGATTGGCAGCTAATTCGGCTATCTTGCTTTAAGACTCCACAACCACAAATTTTGCGCTGCTTGTGCATGATTTGTTTTTCTTATATCTCTCTAAAGAATATTCTTATCTTAACTTATATTTCTATGAACAGAGCCCACTTTAAGCCGATGCTTCACTATTTCACGCTAACCCTGCAAAATCGCTTTCCATAAAACTGAAATTATCATGAAGATTCGATGTACATAGCGTAGCAGTCTTTCTGTCTTTTAATCGATGTCTTAATGGGTTTTACATCGAATTGTTATCATCATCAGCCCATTATTTCCCCACCGAGGGGCACGGGTCTTTTTCCTGAGAAATGTACAGGCCGTACTGCACCACGAGGTCCTAGTCGGGTAGAGGCTTGTAAGACTTGTGGCTGGACTTACTCTCAGAAGTTTTTAAGCCGCCCGCGCCCTAAGGCCTCTGACTTGGCTTAACGACTTACAGCTTAACGCGCCTTGCGAAGCACGGAACCGCTCGGAAAAATGCCACTAGCGTTAGTCATAGACGGTCACCCATCCATGCACTGAACGCGCCCTATGTTGCTTAACCTTAGCGAATGGTTTTAGTTAACCTTTAATTTCAGTTCTATGAAATAGGGCTATGGTCTTTTGCTAGTCTCGTCAACGTTTCCCAATGTTTTCTTTAAAATATGTGCAGTACATATAAAACTGACCAAGTAGCTGCCTACTAATGATGCTATCATAAGGTAGGTACGGTAGACCCCGGGGCGCCGAAAGCTCGACGTCCGTCTGTCAAAGGGAACTCCGCTCGGTGACCTTTTCACACAGATTGCTATCGACAGCGGGATTATTGTGTCTAATCACGTGGTTACCTATGACAAATGGGCGCTGGACGTTTGAATACGTAACCCAAAGATACACGGGTCGTATTGCTGCTGTTACTTAGATGGTTGTGTTGATTTGATAAATTAACACTGTTCTTTACATTTTGGGGATCAATAAACGATTTTTTTTCTATTACGACACATGCAGATTCTCACCACTTAGCATATCAGTTGGCAAAGCACGGGTAACAGGTACCTGTGTCATATTTTTTTAGGAATTAGACTCTTGTATTTTTATCCTTTTCTACTTGAGATTGTTCTTAACGTTAATCTCCTTCTTTCTTTGGTCCTTTCAAAAAACTTTCGTTTGAAAATCATTAACGTTTTTTTTCTGTCAAGTTCATTACACTCATATTCTATTGTATCTCTTATTCACGGGAAAACCCAAATCTTTATGAGCGTAGCAAAGGTACCAAAATTGGGTCTCTGTGATGAAAGTTCTCTGAGCTCTGATTTACTTCAAAACTAGTTGCAATCACAAGTTTGTCTTGGTTATTAATTTATGCAAATTCTTTGCACAAACTGGTACGCTACCAAAGGACTGAACTAGATTCCGTTGTCTCTAGAAGTTATGTACACAGAAGTTTTAACAGCGTGCAGTTTAGTAATGGTCTAAACAGGGTCTAGATTCTGCTATTGCATTGTAGTACAATGACACTAGTATGAATACTTCGACTTAATTTCGGTCCCGCTCCAAGTCAACGCGCGCACGCGTGTCTATAAATTCTAGGCGTCACAAAACATTTTATTTATTTATTTACAGATCTATGGTGAACCAACAGCTATACTGCCCTCGTAAGGAAGAACGCAGTAATAGCCATTACTGCGTTTTTACTTTGGACGCAGAATTGGGCTCCCTGGTGGTATATCTATAGGTGAAAAAATAATGGTGGCTGTAGGTCTACTAGAAACCTGAAATTTCAGTAAAAAAATATGCAATAATGTATGAAATCCTTCTAATCCTAAGAATTAAATAGCTATTTATCGAAACTGCGTTTTTACGATTACTGCGTTCTTCCTTACGAGGGCAGTATTACAATAAAATAGAATATAGTGTAGGGATACAGAAAGCCAAATACAGGTTCACACTTATAGTAAACAATTTAAAGATAAGAATCTTAAACTTTAAATAATACAATGTCGCTCGCTGCACAAACAGCAGAGCTCATATCACTCGGTAAATTAGGCAAATTAAGCTATAGATAGAATACAATGCAAGTGAGAAACCTAGGTAAGCAATATCAATGCATCAATTGGTCACGTGACCCGACTATTAACTGTAATTGAACTATAATGCACTAAGAGAATCGAGGCCCTGTTTTTGGTCGCTTTGCGCTGTTGCAAATACATCTTTATAGTGGTTCCGAATATTAATATACCGGTACATCACAGGGTAGAGCTTTAAATGATATTTGCACAACTGGTTGTCGAAAATCGAAGGTTAACTACTTTATGCCGCTCTTTGGCGAAAGTCGAGAATTGCAGTTGATTTTTTGGCATTGAAATTACTTGTCTTGAGCTATTATTGGGCTCACATAAATTAACTTTTGATTCAAGGTTGGATAGGACGTGAATGGATGTTAAAGGTTCTGTAAAGTCTGTTGGAAAATGTAAAGACCTAACAAAGAAATTGCTACTTAGTGTTGACTAGTTACTCCAAAACGGAGGATGGTTTTAAACCATATAGTTTGTATAACTTATAACCATATAGTTTGTATAACTTATACAAACTATATGGTTATAAGCATATAGTTTGGTTATAACCATATAACTATATGGTTATAAAAATAACAGGTAAGTATAAGCTTCACAAATGAAAATCTCCTAGCCCATTCCTTTCTTCCCCATCTTTTCTTTTCTTTTCCTTACTCTCCCATCTCCCACAAGCACAACACGCACACACATAATTACTTTATCTCCTCTTATCTATGCATACACACCACTTAGCAAATTGTAAGTACACACGAAGGCAATCTTGGTTTTAGTAAAAAAACATTTATTTCAATAATACAACTTAGACGACAAAAATAATTTAAATAGAGAAAAAAACATGGTACGCAATATACCTAATGAAGCACAAAATAAAACACTACTCTTCATCACTCGAAGTGTCCTCAGAATATTCATCTCCACCGGTATTTAGAATAGGTACCTACCTAAGTGATGCAGGATCGTCTCGTTATAAATCCATTCTAGAAGAAGAAGAAGAAAGAATAAGAAATATTTATTATAAATATTTCTTCTAAAATACTGATTGATTTACTTATTTAATTGCGTGATCTACATAATAGTAGAATGAGACGAGCTGCGAGCCAAATTCACTGGCGTGTTTGCGCAGCGTCGGCTTCCTTTAATTTCTTTTTTTTAACTCCACCTCGTGCCGAGGCGGTAAATATCAAAGTGACACTACGATACTATTATTATAGTGAACAGACTTTACTTAATTATCATAGTGAACAGACTTTACCTAGGTATGATGTGTAATAATTTAATTTGTATTTTTAACCGACTTCAAATAAGGAAGAGGTTCACAATTCGATTGTACTTTTTTATGTTTGTTACCTTAGAACTTTGGACTGGGTAACCGATTTTTTTATTGATGTTTCATTTATTTAAATAATGCAAAATAGTGTATACTCAAAATCTAGGGGTACTGGGCTTTGACATCAGACAGTGTTTACCGATATTTCAGATGTCATCGATTTTTCGTGAATTTACTTATGCATAGGTACAAGCATCAATACTTTCGCATAAGGAATGTGATTGTTCTCGTTTTAATAATGAATAAATTGCTAAATCACTGAAAGTAGAGCAACCGTTTTATGTATTTATTAGCTCAACAACCTAACATAACTTATGCATTGTTACTAACCTGCAGTTTCTCGTACGCTAACAAGCTGTAAATCTACAGTTAACAGGTGTCAAATGTTTTTTTCTATTATTTGTTTGGCCAACTGACACTGTTAACATTAACATAACAGCTTGTTAGTGTACGAGGAACCTGAGGTTAGTTAGTCTCAGACATTTCCTCAGCAATTTAATAAGCGCGCAATCACAAATTACTGGACCGATATTCCTCAAACTCGTTACGTTCGGCTTTGCGGGTATCGTTCCAGTTATGCAGCGAAAAAACTTCGGCACATTACATTATGTTTCATTCCGTACCGGTGTAAAGGAAATCGGAGGTACTTAATTACAATAATAATAATCAATTATTTCCACACAACACACTTTAATTTAATTATATAGATACATAAACTATATTATATTACATATATCTATGTCATATCATGTAGGGCACGAACAGTATTTACATTAGGCCTACATTTATGTCTATCTAGCCCCTTTACCTGCCATTCCACCCTCATTAGCTCGTGATATTTTTTTCAACCATTTTTTGTAGGGTGCCGTACCCTACCCAAATGGTAAAAGACCTTATTACTAAGAATCCACAGTCCGTCTGTCTTTCCGGCTTCATTTAACAATTTTTTGTACAAAAAATACACAAAATCTTTTGTAGAATGTATCAAATACGCTTGAAATATACACAATATATTTCTATTCGAAATACCTATACACGAAATTGAAGGAAGGCGAAGACCTGGCCGAAGAAAAACGACATGGTTCCAAAACATAGCAGAGTGGTTCAACACCAGAAATATAGAACTTCAGCGAGCAGCTACATCACGTGACAGTGTAGCCAAAATGATAGCCGACCTCCGATAGGAGATGGCACCGGAAGAAGAAGAAGATTTTTTTGCCGTTTCTTGCTCGATATTAATAACGGCAACAGTAGAAATGCGAAATATTCAAATACCGTACGGAACGCTTCGTACGCGGGTCCGATTGGCACTAGGCTGTTTTTTTTAATTTAACGAAAGTATTTACTGAAACATTTTGTATTTAAAGGTGGTTTTATTTTTATTTACTACGTACCCGGGACTACACGTGAAATTCCCATAGACGTGGTCAACATTTGTTCCATGTTTTATTATATCACTTGCAAAGCAATGAAAAGGGAGAGTTTCTGCGGTCATAAGACGTTTGCTATGTTAAGATATTATTGAGTTATACTGTACATTTTGAATAAGTACAAAATACAAATACCACTCGTTTACTGTGAAGGAACATTTGGTGAGGAGATCTGAGTATCTGAAAAAATAAACATATTTTTTTCTGGTTGTGCAATTTAATAGGTAGGTATTCACTATCTATCTATCTCAACGCTTGAAATCGGCAATATTCGGTGGGCACGCGAGGTGATTAATCCCACTCTCTCTGAGACAAGGACTGTGTCACAGAGAAGGGTGTATACTACGGACTGCTTACTCATTAAGTGTATAAACTGCTTTAGGACCTTTCTCCACTGCTCCGGTCCGGCAAACGTTAATTACCGATCCGATTTAGAAACACACAAGAATACTAATAAGCTTCTCCACTCCGGCATCCGGTTTTTAACGGTCAAATAATTTGCTAGATCGGAACGGTATTTTACCGGTCCGAAGTGATCGACGTACAAAAACAATACACGTTTTTGCACCGCGCATACAACCCAAAGATGTTCCCATACTATTTTATTTTCATTAATAGAATGTGTGGAAAACGTCCCCTGCCTCGAATAGAAAATCCGAGGAATTTTAATAAAGCACTGCGTCACGTCCATTGCCGATTATAGTCGGATGAAGTGGAGAAGCATAATCCGGCATCCGATAATTTTTCTCATGACTGATTCCGGTTCCGACGCCGGACCGGAACAGTGGAGAAAGGGCCTTACAGTTCATAAACTCTATCCTTGTGTGATTCTTAAGAATGTTTGTGCGTGATAAAGATCTAAGCATGCAAATATTCTATTATTAGCGTTATTACCTATTTTTTTTCTAATTAGTTTAATTTGATAGCATGCAACCAAACATTATTTGTTCTACTAGAACTGTTAAACGTATGCTGTATATTTCTCTGGTTTGGCTTGTCTTAAGTAATAATTAACCTTTTTTTAAATAAATAAGCGAAAGTGACTCGTCAAGATTGTGGCAGGTGGCAGTCCCTGGTGTCTGCCTACCCCTCTGGGAGACAGTCGTGAGCTTTTGTATGTATGTAAAATTATTGTAATAATTTTCGGCAAACAAATTTTTTTTTTCAACATCTGAGACTTGACGAGAGGGGTCGAAAGCCATGATACAGGCTCGCCTATTATGGTGTTTGACGTGAAAACATAATAATACAATTTACATGCCTATCTGTTAAGTTCAATATACTTATGTATGACACGTATTTTTATTGTACAGACATTCGTTACACAATAAAATATCAAGACGTCCTGTCACAAGACATCACGTGACAGGACGTCTAACTTCGGAACGTGCTCTAATTATTTTATGTTACGGGCGAAATTTCAACGAAAACGTAAAACTTGACCTGCCTAGAGATCCGGTACAAATCAATACAAACATTGGAGCCAACTCTAGCAGCTATACATACAAGTAGCACACAAGTACATGTGGAACAACTGATATTCTTTTTCGATTTCGGAGTTAGTCCCTTCTATGTTATTTCTTTTGACGATTAGAATAACGCCATTTATGTAAGTCATCCTGGACATTCGAGCAGTAAGAGGTGTTTTACGATCTGGGATGCAGATGGCGAGGAACCGTGTGAGATGGCATTTAGGGGTAAAGGCCTTTATCCAGCAGCGGGCGACGCTGGACTGCTGATGATGGATGAGGGATGTTTTATATCAGATTAGATTTATATATTTAATATTTTTTATGGAACCTATCCCAGAAAATAACACCAACACTTAAAATATAAAGAAAGTATTTTATTCCCAACAATTATTTTTTAAACAAAAAGTGAATTATGTAATGAAAATTCTTTATTGCACTAAACTAAACTTGCACAAACGTGAGCCTAATACTAGATAGTATTTTTTTCCAGCTACCCCTTTGACGTGGTGGGTGAGTGATTGATGATGGATAGGATAGTGCCAAAAAAATATTACGAGAGCGATAAATTAGGTGTTTAATTACTTACATATTTTCATTATCATTACTTAAAACACATGCGTAGATTAAAATGAAGTGTAATAGGATACGTATACTTACTATTGATAAAGACAAAAGACCGGTAATCTACTGAGTCAAGAAAAAGCTTATATGTATTTCTTGAATTAATGAGATGAATGAATGACCTAAGACGAGCAAACAACTGTTAGATATTATTATATGATTTCCGTATTCAACGATTTCTATCAATAGTTTGTTTACATAGAGACCAAAGCTGAATTAAATAAATAAAATACAAAGAAAGAGTTAAATACATACAACATGAACTTACCACGTTGTTGCTAACGACGGAAATATTGAACGCCAGCGCTTCAGTCAGAAGCAGCGTCAGCCCCAACAACCACATGATGCCACCATAATCTCACCACCACACTACACTGAACTCCGATGTAGCGGCTGCTGTTTACAACCCTCGCGATAAACTTCGCATTGAAGAACTTTACCGGAGCGCCATCATTAATTTTTTTCGAAGGAAATCTTTTTCAATGTTACATATTTTTTATCATAAAAAGTTTTTAACACTTCCGAAAAAAGCACGACCTATTCGGCTGATATAATTTCCAGCCAGTGAGTTCAGAAAGTTCCTATCAAAATCAGTAACTTCAATTAAACTTTTTTAAAAAAACACACCCAAGGGCTTATTATTTTTTCTTTTTTTCAAACAAACCCACTGGCAGGCAGGCGCGAGTTGCGGTGTTTGGCGGGAAAATGTCTTGGCGCGTGCGGTTAGGCGCGATACGCCGAACGTTGCATTGCACAACGTGTGTGGAGCCCCGACCTTTGCAGTCCTGGAGGCTTCGCTGGCCACCACGGCCATTGAAGGGTCATTCGAGTAAGTATTTAGGTCGCTTTTCTGAAGCAATCTGCTCTCCTTGGCACCTATAAAAAAAGTTTACTTGCTTTTTGTTTGCCAAAAGGTCGCGGTTTGGTACTTAATTTTTCTTTTTTGTTTTTTATTATTATGGTCTCTCTCTGCTACCAGTACGTTCATACATATTAATGTACCTATCGCTGGGTCTGTTTCATAGAGGTAGGTATGGAAATATACGTTTTTTGCGGCACAAACGCCCGTATCTTTTTTTATGTTAAAAGTTTTATTTTTTTTACATCTTCAGGGGAGTCTAGATCTGAGTACCTATGATATAATTGCAACTTGATACTTCTACGCCTTCCCGAGATAAAGAAGACGTATAAGGACAACAAAGTCATCGTATTGTAAACTTTTAGTCCGGATCTACTTACGGGTGTTGTTATATCGGACTCTTCCGATATGACAACACCCGTAAGTAGATCCGGACTAAAAGTTTACAAATTCATCGTAGGTATAATGATTCCGTTTTTGTCCTGTTGAAGTACGGACCCCTAAAATTTATAGTAGAAAGGATGTAAGTATTATATTTGAATCGTCACTAAGGTTGTGTGCTGTAAAAACCTAGATAAATCATACTTTACGTGCTTGCAAGATCCTACTTAACACATTTGCCATTTTTGAGATGCGCAACATTTTGTTGCGGTTCTTGCAAAAGCATTAGGTACTTACTATGTAATTTTATCTCGGCTTTTACACACTATTTTATTCAACAAAGTGTGGTAAACAAATACTGCGCGACGGAGCTTTTATCGTCATTGTTTGTTTGCCAAAACGGGGTCACCGCGATGCGCAGGCAATACCAATTTATTTGCCCATGACTTCATGTGCAGACAATCTCACATAACCCATCTGCCGGATTGAGTAACGTTTCGTGGGCTTATCGCCTGCACCGGTGGTTGGTGGTAACCTCAGAATAAGCTGAGGTCGTAGATTCTGTTAACGCGTGATAAACAGTGATAACAACATGAATGCGACGATATCATTTCATAGCTGCTTAGACACGCGCGCGCACGTATGAAAACTTTTAGGCGACAATGGTTTTGAAAAATATCGACGGTTAAAAGGTAATAGGGCATAAGCGACATTTTGGCCCAAAATGACTTTTGAATGCCATCTTACTTAAAAAAAAATCTGCGTCGAATGCGCTTACTCCCGCGGCTCTACGATGACTTTTTTGTATCTTAGAGCCGCGGGAGTAAGCGCATTCGACGCAGAATTTTTTTTTAAGTAAGATGGCATTCAAAAGGCATTTTGGGCCAAAATGTCGTTTATGCCCTATTACCTTTTAACCGTCGATATGTCACGTGACTCGACCATGTATCTGTCATTGTCGACCATGTATCTGTCATTGTCCTACAATTCACTGACAGAATCTCACCTGTATCCCAGAGTGGCAGGCAGAGACCAGGGACTTGAGGGACTGTTACTTGCCACGATGATAGATCACTTTCGCTTCATCGATATTAATTTAGTCGTACATGCACGCAGCTGGTTTCGGGTACTTTTTGTCCTGCGTGATTACCTTCGTTGATTCTTAATCGTCATGGTTATATCACAGTCCGAGGAATGACTATGCTGTCGTCAGTCAGACATGTCGATGTGCGATATTGATGTGACGCTTAAATTGGCTTTAACCCGTCACGCGTCCTATAGACTACTGTAGTCCATAAGAGAAATTGCCCTGTAGCGTCCTATGGACTACAGTAGTCCATAACGTTCGCTCGACTTGCAGCCATGCTTTTGAATATTTATTTGTGATTGGATGCCGAATACTCTATGTCAACAGCCAATAGGAACTATCCTTAGTGTGAAAATTTTTCAACCAATAGAAGGCACTAAAATTAGTAAAAATCAAGATTTCAAGTGACACTGCGCTGCAGGTCAGCCATTACGCAAATTGTCGTGAGCGCGTTGTGTGCCAAGTGAAGGAAAAGTGTCTAAAGCATTCAAACGATAAGTGTTTATCACATGTTCTATATGTATATCAAAATGCTGGTAATTTAGTAAAGAATCTATTTGAGTAATTGGTTTTAGCCGCACCGTAATATTACTTAGTGAAAAACCGTTGAAACTTTTTTGATGCAACAATTTGCAATGGCGGGGTACCCGTTTTGTTTTACTTTTTGATAATTCAATAATGCCAAATGTCATGAATTTAAAGTTTGTTGGAAATTTAGTCAGGAAGTAATTTCTATTGTTAGTTTTGTCTAGATAGCAATAAATTTATAGAAACTGGAATTCCTAGTCACAAAATTAAATGGCACAAACTGAGGGAAAAGTACTGTTGACAAAAAAAGTGCTTCGTAATATATATTTTTGTAACATCTTTGTAACTCATCTGAGTTTTTACAATGTTATTTTTGTCTATTATGAACTTCTTAGGGCTTCATTACGGTTAAGGTGTTGCAAATAAGATCCCGATTTTTGAACTAAGAAAACTTTGGTAAAAAAAACAGCTCCGGTGACCGCAATTTTTATAATTTTTATGGATAGAAAGAGTTATTTTAAGCATTTTTTCCTACAAAAAATTTTTCTAAATGTAACGGTTAATTTTGTACGGGTGATTTAATTTTTCAGACACTTAGAATATTTTCAACAAATTTTATTATTTCGGAAAATGTCTGTAGAACTTTAGAACATTGTTTTTTGTTTTATTTATAGTATTATTTATTACTCACTGAAAGTAAATAACAATATTTTTTAGGAAAGCGTGTGCTTTGCGGCGCATGTCGACTTCGCGGTCTCGGTCTCGTTCCCGGTCGAGATCGGTGACACCAGGACCGCGGAGCACTGGGACCGGGGCATCGACCAGCCGCGGAGGCACCTGCGGAGAGTGCTGCCGAGATGGACTTGGACGAGGAAGAGGGGGTCAACACAAGAAGATCAACCTACAATGAGCCATGTTATTTTTTTTTAACATGAACGGAAATCTCAAAACCATTTCGAGAATTATGCTTTCAGAACAATATTTCTCGGATTCGTAAATAAGTCTGTATTTTTTAAGATATTCAATAAAAAGCCTTGACCCTAAATGAATTTTCTATGAATGACATCAGCAATCCTTTGCTTTACTTACAAAAAAAAAATATCAAACCAAATCTACTGACGTTAATGACATGTAGGCAAAGACTATATCCTTAATCATAAAAATTCAGAAAAATAAAAATAGAACTCATAATAAATAAAACTCAAAAATACCGACATTACCTAGTTTCTTAAAATAGTCGATATTTTCAAAATAAATTATAAAAAACACGTATCAAAATTAAGTAGCATGGCCAATTGCCCAACTAACTATGATGATTAAGTCTCAGGTCTAACTAGAACTAGAAGAAGATCAGAAATGAACAGAATTTTCTGTAACTTGTCCTGTAAAAAAAAATCCTATGACACCCTGTCATAGGTGTATATTTTTTTTTCGTAAAACAAAGTCTATGATAGGGTGTCATAGAAAAAGAAAGATATCCGCGCTAATGGCGCTTGACCGTCGCTCTCCTATCGTAAATAATCCAGATATGTTTCCAGATAATCCAGATTATGTTATATGTGATATATGATACTTCTCCTAGATATGTCAATCTACACCTCAGACACTCATGTTCCCTCATGATGTTTTCCTTCACAATTAGCTAGTTATTTAATTAGCTCCACAACAATGTGGAGAAATCCAAATACAATGTGATTCATGAATTAATGCTGCGAGACAAGACGTATTATTAGATTATAAGTTGTTTGTTTGAACGAATAAATAATACATAATCACTTTGACACAACAGAATCACTTGACTTGGTCCCAAACTACGATACCCTGTGCTAAGGTAACCAGGCAAAACGTTACAAACATAGAAAAACACCCAGACTGAGGCGATTTGTACAAATGTACGGCGACTCCCAGTGGGAATCGAACCCACGATCTCTATGTTGGTAGGTAACCGCCTTATCAGCTACACCAACTAGGCAGTAAAAGCTGTGGATATGTCAATCGAGCAATCAATATGTCCGAGAGCTCGTGTTGAGTTCTGAAATCCTTTCGGTCCGCTTGACAACGTTCAAGACCATCGCTCGCTAATCTAAATATTAGAGTGGCTTATCATTCGGAAAGGTGGTTAAAGAGTTGGTAATTGCCCCCAGCGCTGTTAACACCTTGGCGATCTCCGGTTTATTGGCGTCGTGATAGGTGGGCTGCTCACCAGAAACTTGGTTTTCGATGGACCGCTTTACCATTTCGTGAACCCACAAGGTCGTGAGGACATTATGCAAATAAGTTCAACTTCGCATCTAGATATTTGTGAAATAATTGCAGAAATGCCTTTTTAACCGCACGGTGGAAATCCTGTCCGCGAGCTGGCCTTAGCGCAATTTTATTTTAATTTGTAATTTAGATTTTGCTTCATTACAAACGTGGTGGAAGAGAGGTCAATCATGACCCCGCGGAAAAAGGGCAAATTCCGGAAACTAGGTATAAAAAGTTTTTGACGACCTCTGTGGCGCAGCGGTTAGCGCATCTGCTTACCATGCGAGAGGTCCCGGGTTCGAATCTTGGCTGGGGACAAAAAAAAACCAGGTCTTGGATGTTTAGGGGGCGTCCATTAATCACGTGAGGCTTGAAAGGCGGGGGAAGGGTTTGACAAAAATCACGAAATGTCACAAGGGGGGAGGGGGGGTGTAGTAAGATATCACGTGTATTTATTTTTTCATTATTTTTTCAAACGCGCACGCATTCCACACGCGCGCTTGCGAGCGCAATACAATTCTAGTTCTAAAAAATTTAAGATTTTTGTAGATACGAAAAATACACGTGATGTTGGGTGGGGTGTGGGGGGTAGTCTTAAACTTCACCATGTATCACCAAGGGGGAAGGGGGGGTTAAAAAATGCTTAAAAAATGCTTAAAAAAAGATCACGTGATTAATGGACGGCCCCTTACATGTTTGTAACGTCGCTGTTTCTGGTTCCCACAACACAGGGTATCCTAGTGTGGGGCCAGAAGCAATGTATGTGCCAATATGTGAATGTTGTTGTTGTTGATAAGTTAAAATAAAAAAAAAGTATGTGACAAGAAACAGCAATTTCTAAACGTGTACTAGTTGAACTGGCCCGTAATTTTCCAGCGAGCTGTACCTACTAAATTCACTGAGAGGCTAAAGACGAACAGACTATTCTTCCTACTTTGCATGACCCAAGACATGATGGATCACGACTTTTTACCATTACGTGACTACTTACCTACTTGTGATGGTGTAGGAAACGAAAAGAAGTTAAACCTTTATGCGTTATGGCCTTGGAAAGAAGTTAAACGTTATTTAGTTGCTTCATGACCATGAAAACACTAATTGAAAACTGATCGGCACACCAAAAATTCTACAGGCTAAATTGGAAATTTTCAATAAAAAAAAATATTTGGTCGTTATACTATATGTTTAATAGACATCATAATTTCTACCTACAGATTGAAGCAGAATAGACATGTAAATATTTTTTTAAAAAATCAGCTGCCCCAAACTAAAGTTATCGCTTTATCACTTACAGGAGTATGTAGCTGGTTTTTTAAATCAAATCAATAAGCTGGTATTTATCCGCGATTTCGAAGTTCTCCGCAAAGTGAAAGTTGAAGATTAGAACCTTATTATGTTACATACGTATGATGTAAATAATATAACTATAATCACAGTTGTTAAGTTTGATCGGGCCCTAAAACCGGCTACTATCTCTCCGCCCGCCCCCTAGAAAATTAACAGCGTAATTATGGTGCATCACGAGCACGCACAGAAAGAGTGCAGTAATTAATAAACCAGTGATATAAGTGGATCCCTTGATTTATTTCGCAATTTTCGCGTTACGACATTAGAAAGCGGCTCGCCAAACGCAGGTTCCAACTGGCATACCTTAAAAGACCTAAAGGCTGCTTGGAATTCGTATCACGGTGCCGAGTGCGAGGACTTCCATCATTCATTTAGTTTCGATCTAATTCACAGTTAAGAATAATGATTTCGAAGGCGCTGCTTATTTTGTAATACTTTCACGGTGTTTTTAACATTCAATCAGTGGTTGCAACTGCCAGGATGTTATTTATTATGTTGATTACATAGGCAGTGTTAGTTTTCGGTTGTTCGAATTGAACTTTAATTGATGTCTGCCGATTGCATAATGTCTTTATTGATGACTCCACTCCACTGACGACGTGTTAGAAATCTCAGAATATTTTACCGCCTGTGGAAATTGTCAGAGCAACAGTTGCACGATTACACCATTGTCCAAGATCCTTGCTGGCCTGGTGAGCGCTGACAAGCTTGACTCAAAACCTCTCAGACAGAAAGAAGAAATTGGACCTAAGAGTGTCCTGTGACCGTAAGACCGACGTCGTTGAGTTAGATTTCTGCTGAGGACTTCGGTACTCAATAAACAAATGGCCTCATGAATGTTTTTCAATTACGTACAATTCATGGTTTACTGTGAAATTTCGATGTACATTCCAAAGTTGATTAGCCCACATATTAACAAGTAGATGCTGCTTGCTGTGCAAAATACGCCGAATTGTAATAATAAACTACGAATTGTAGTTTTATGAAATGCGGCGCTGGTTACCAAGGCACAGGGTGACCTGTCCTAGTTTGGGACGGATAAGGATCGAGTGATTGTATTGAGCAGAAATTATTGTTACTTCATCATCTTCAGCAATTTGACGCTCTCTGCAGGCTCCCTCATAGTTTACCAGGTTTTCCGGTCTTGTGCCGCCCGCAACTCCCGCAAGTAGCAGATATCAAACTCTGAACAAACATATGTTCCGAACGTAACACGAACAGTCGACTGCTCATCCATCATCCTATACACCCATGCCCTCTACCCCGTTGCATTACGGGTGACTTTGCAACTAAAATGTGAAGGTTGACGTGCTGTCGACTGTACAAATGCGCGGAGGGCGTCGTTGAAAGCGAAATGAAACTGAGGAGTGGAGTAGCGGGTTCTTATGATTAGTTTTTTTTTTGTTTTTTTGGCGTACTTAACGCCTCGTCGATTTGATTACCGTTACGTCGATTAGGTAATGGACCATCGATCAATTTCATTCAGTCATGGGTAGCAAAGTTCAGACCTGCACATCAACATTAAATTTTAATAGACTCAGCCCAGAACCTACACCGATAAACGTGTTTTGGTAGGTATCTTGCCGTTTACTTTATAACTTCTTGCCTCAGAATAAGGAAACTATAACAGATTATAATGCAGAGAAGTTCCATCAATATTAAATTCATGTTATTAATAAACATTTCAATGCTTGAATGAAAAACTTACGTTGTTATACTGCTACTCGATGGGCACCGCATTCATATTATTCATGAACATAAGAAAAATGCATCAGGAGCCTTTACGTAAACCTAAAGTCACAGTTTGGTGTGCAGTGACTGCATATTGCCCATTAGGGTGACCTTGCTTGAGCCTTATGAGGCTATTATTACTAGGTACTATTAATTGTACTCACATTGTAGGTACTACTATTATCCGTGTGGAGTTTCTGGATCTTCCATCGGACGCGTCCCCCGGGTGGCGGATAGGGGAACGTACTCCAGATATGGGGGGTACCGGCTTCGGCCGGCGCGGACCAAAACCAGAGGGAGGGGGACGTCCAGTGGCTTGCGCTGCTGGATGTCCCGCGGGGTCCACCATGGGCCCCGCACCCGTAACCCCACATTGAGCGGGGCCGGGAGCCTTCGGGCCGCGAGGAGACAACCTCTATAAAAAACACACGGTGGGGGCCCTCTCTATGTCCCTCTGTCCAACAGAGGGCATGGAAGAGGGCCGGACGGGGAGGGGAGGGGCGCGAGTTCTACAAGCCTGGCCGGGAGGGACATTGGGAGGGGGGCCGGGGACCAGGGATTGAGGACCCCATGGTCCTTGGCCAAGGGAGGACTAGGGAGGGGAGGACCAGACGGGGCCGAAGACCTGGCAGAGGGCCAGAAAACGGGTCTTCGGTAGCTGGAGGCTTGGGGAGCTCGCGCCTCTCCGCCGGGAGAGCCGGTGGCGCGGGGGACGCCACGCGGACCTTGCGCCGCCGGTTGAGTGAGGGTCACAGACGGCAGGTTGGGGGACCTGCCGTCCGACATCGTGACGGGAGAAGGGGGTGGGGAGCCCATGCCCCTTCTCTAGTGAGGGTGGGCCCGGCTCCTTTGCGAGTCGGGTCGACGTCGCCGGGGCGCCGCTGTAGCATTCGCACTGTGGTCTACCACTTGCGAGATCCGGCGGCGCCCCATTGCACGAGCGACAGGACGGCCCCCGGGGTGTTTTAGGAGGTATGCCTCTCCTATTATTAGGAGAGGAGAGTCCGACACACGGCCGTCGCCCTCCCCCAAGGGTGGCGGTTATGGTGCACAAAGCATTTCACCCCGTTAACAAAAAAAAAAAAAAAAAAGGTACTACTATTATACACTCCCTAATTTATTTGTTCCACAACCACAGAATACGCTACTTGACTCGTATCAAATTTGACGCGATAAATGGATATTTCCTGTTGTATCTAACGTAAGAAACCGAAATATATTGACTTAGCTAAGTAAATATGCAGGATGGCTGCAAATTAAAAAAATATTTTTCGCTTTTAAATCGGAACGGTGAAAACACTATCCGCCATCTTGAAAGCACCTTTGGTTGTAAACAAACATCTGTCAGTCGTGCGTGCGTAGGTTCTATTGTGATTTGGATTGGATTGGATTTAGTGTTTTTGCAAAAACTCTTCTTGTGCAGTTAGTGTCTTATCATTTTATTGATAAGCGCAATCATGGACGCTGGATTCGTGGAAGCTGATAGTACCAATTTGCCGAAACCAAACCAAATCAAACCAAAAATTATTACAGCTAAAAACAGTTTCTGTGTACATTGATATTACAGGACTTACATTAAAGTGATCTTCACATAAATACACCCAATTTGTTCGCATCGTCGGTGGAAGAACTGCAGACACAAGTAACAGTAATGGATGAGGCATTTAGAAGGAAAGAAATGAACATTAATGTGAGTAAGACGAAAGTAATGGTCTTCGAAAAAGATGATGACATGACTGAGTGCGAGATAATGATTAGAGATGAAAGGGTGGAACAGGTGAAAGAATTTGTCTATTTGGGGAGCCTGTTTACAAGGGATGGTAAGTGTGAAAGTGATATAGAAAGGAGAGTAAAAGCGGGAAATTGTGTAAATGGTGCCTTGCACTCCTTCGTGAGTAGCCAGAATATCTCCAAAAGGGCAAGATTGGCTATCCATAACGGTGTGCTGGTCCCAACACTGATGTATGGTAACGAGACTTGGGTGTGGCAGAAGAATCATGAAAGTAGGATTAATGCAGTAGAAATGAGGGCCTTGAGAAATATGTGTGGTGTTACTTTGAATGACAGAATACGCAATAGTGTGATCAGAGAACGTTGTGGACTGAAAGAGGATGTAGTGACTAGAATTGAGAAAGGAATGTTGCGTTGGTTCGGACATGTGGAGAGGATGAAGGAAGAAAGACTGACGAAGCAAATATATCGAGCGAATGTGAGTGGAAGAGCCGGTAAGGGACACCCTAGGTGGACATACTTCGACCAAATAGGGGATGTTTTAGCAAAGGGCAAGATAAAAAGTACCCGAAACCGACGTGCGTGCATGCAACGACTAATGAATGTCGATGAAGCGAAAGTGGTTTGTCAGGATCGTGGCAGGTGGCAGTCCCTGGTCTCTGCCTACCCCTCTGGGATACAGGCGTGAGCTTATGTCTGTATGTATGTATGTACACCCAAGTTTCAGTCGATAAAGAATCGGGGTCTCGCTTGGCAAGTTTGAGCAAAGTTTTTCGTATGTTTATTTCACTGGGCACACGAATCCGCGACTTCCCGGCGGTCTTTATTGACGTGTTTTTGCAGTCTCGAATAATGCAATAATGATAATTGATATATTTTGCATGTAAACTCGATGAAATCATGCATGCGTTGTTGTTATTTCACTATGCTCACAGATCACTAACAGATTTTAGGACTAGGTAAAGATCGTTTCACCAAACAAGTCCCACGGTAAAATCCTTGAGGCCATAACAATAAAAGCCTAAATTCATTAACTCATACTTCTTTCGTGGCCCGAACTCTACCTATGTTGAATGTCAAACTTTGTTTACAAATATTTAGGACTTCAAACCATAGACAAAAATGGCGGACCGCGTTTTTGGCTGTTTAGCAAAGTAACGTTTTAAAATAATGTTTTTGTTGCTTTTAGGTCCTCAAAAAATATACTAAAATATTTTTTGGTCTAATGGAAGTGATATTTAGCATTTAAAACATACTTGAAAAAAGAGTCAAGTAGCGGATTATCATGTTGATGTTCTGAACGTATCGATAGGATGACGTCATCTTCCTTTTCTTCAATGACGTGACGTTTGTCAAAATTGTTTGACGTCTAAAGAGAAGACAAGGCTGAAGGCTGTATGGCTAATGGACCCTTGCCACCAACACAAAAAAAAATTCTTTGACGTTAAAGTTATCCGCTCAATGTTGTGAAAGATTTTTCGCGAGATTTTCTCAAACAAATCGAATACAATGGCCTATTTAACTCAACCAGACTACGTGAAATACGTTTGTTCCTGTGGGCAGCTGAAACCGATCACAAGTTTGTACTTCTGCCGGCATTGTCTCAAGATACGGTGCAGTTTTTGTGTGTCTCATGAGGTAACATATCTTTACTCTCTCATTATGCCGTGTTCCTTTATAAAAAACAGCAAAATTCTCTGACCTAATAAAAAGAACATTATAAATCTCCATCTGAAAACTCAATACATAAACTATATACATACTGTGATCATAGCAAACAATGAATGACTCACCTTAGCCCTTCTCTGCTTTTAGTTGTGGTAAAGCAATCTTAACGATAGCTAATTATTTCACTGATACTTCAGTCATATAAAACTAATTATAATTATAACAAGTTGTAACTATAACATGCACACAACACAATCACTTGACCTGGTTCCAAACTAGGATACCCTGAGCTGTAACCTGGTAACCAGGGAAAGACATTAAATTACAAATATCGAAATAACCCAGACTGAGGCCATTTATACAATTGTATGGTGGCCTCCAGAGGAAATGGAGCCCATAACGTCTTTGTACCACATACCATTTATTTTGTTGTTTATATTTTTATGTTTATCTAAGTATGTTATGTCTGGTCACACAAAGACCAGAGCATTCTTGACTCCTTACAGCAAGTCTACTGGGGCAGATTTGGAATACAAAATTCTATCTATAGTCTGTTAGCTTCTAGAATATACCTTGGGCTCTAGAGTAGGCGTCGGTTTTCGCCGAAAGCACACAAGTGTAGTACTACTTCCTGCTCTGTATAAAACTTTTCTTCACTATTTTGAAAAGTTATGTAAAGTTATAAATAACAATACAAAATAAACCTTACCTTATTGCCGTATAATCAATTCTATCTGATAGTAGCTGAGGTGTATTCTAAAAGCTAACAGACTAATTAGTAATTAATGAGACAAAGCGCAGATCCCCCACCGGATATGTTGACGACCTGTTTATGGTGGAGGGGAGTCGCTGAATGCAGGCAGCATTCGACCGGGAAGCTTGGAAAACCATGAAGGTGGCCTATGTCCTGCAGTGGACGTCAAATGGGTGATGATGATGATTATCATTAGTAATTGGTTAGCTTTTAGATGCTTATTTTAGGTTCACCATATTTGTTTCTGTTTTTGTTATGTTGTGAATAGTTCCAGTATTTTTAATAAAAATAGCTATTCATCTTTATTCAGATACCTCATCGAAAAATAAACAAATAGGTACATAACATAGAACATGAACACGACATGACATTTTGATTTCAATTCTTTTTTGCCTTTTCATTAACATCCTTATAAAAAAATATTTCACAAAAGTACTCCTCAGAGACAGTTTATTCTATAGAAGACAGAATCTAGGCATTATAGAAATCTGCAATTAGCCTTCATTGACGACATCTGTGGCACAGTGGTTAGCGCATCTGCCTACCATGCGAGAGGTCCCGGGTTCAAATCCCGGCTGGGGACAAAAAAAAACCCAGGTCTTGGATGCTTACATGTTTGTGACATCGCTGTTTCTGGTTCCCACAACACAGGGTATTCTAGTGTGGGGCCAAACAATGTATGTGCCTGTATGTAATGTGAATGTTATGTTATTGTAATATATATTTTGAATTAATTAATCTGAGTTG
The DNA here is from genome assembly GCA_947310845.1 of Yponomeuta plumbellus. Lineage (NCBI taxonomy): Eukaryota > Metazoa > Arthropoda > Insecta > Lepidoptera > Yponomeutidae > Yponomeuta > Yponomeuta plumbellus. The sequence goes on along the minus strand of OX371197.1, from coordinate 23,319,140 downwards.
GATAATTTATAAAATTAATTTGGTCAACTCAAACCAAATCTCAAAATCTGTCTTTTAGTATGAATAAAGCAAATCCAAACATAAATTAATTATATATTGCACTTACATTTAAAATAAAAATATAGTACAATTATCATTACTAAATAGAAGGAAAGATGTAATAGATTATTATTCCAATGAACAATACTGTCCAAAGTTATTTAGACGCTAATTATGAATCTATTTGCAAACCTGGATCAAAAATGCTATTTTTATTTTATTTATTTTATGTTATTTCGAACGAACAAACTTCTCTAAAAAATGTTTCCCAATAAATAATTAAAAAATAAAATATTGGCCTCATCCAAGGATTCTCCTTGACCTCATCTAATTATTTTTACCATTTATCACTTTAACGTTTGATACACATTATCTGTTATTTGAGATCCTACCAAAGTTATGGCTGCAGTAAAGTAAGATAGAGAACACTTTATTCTATATAAAAAAGGAGAGTACTCAGGTATTTAGGTATTTAGTACAACTTTCCTGCATTTCACAATTTACAAGCACACCTTCGCTTCGCCCAGATCGACTCCCATTTCTGCGCCAACTGCCTCGAAAACATGCCGTCTTCGGAGGCGCGGCTGAAGAAGAACCGCTGCTGCAGCTGCTTCGAGTGCCCCTCGTGCTTCCACTCCCTCTCCACCCGCGCCACCATGGCGCAGCCGCGGCAGCTGGACGCCTCAGCCGCGGCTGGGTCCCCGGCCGGAGACGCCTCGCTGCTGGAGAATAAGACGCCAAAGAAGCTGTATTACCTGAGCTGCTTCAACTGCAGGTGGACCTCCAGGGACGTGGGCATCCCGGATCAGCCTGTTGGTATGTTTTTGGTATTGGGTCTATGGTGGATGAAATGAAAAGAGGTGTATTTATTTGTGTTTTATGTTATTTATTTTTACGTCTTAAATCTTTATCGAATTTCTTTGTATTTTCTACAAATGTTACTAAGAATTTATAAAGTTAGGGCCAGATAATTTCGCCAAGTAACTACTTAACTATAGTGCTGTCTCGCCAAATATCTTAGAAAAAATCGTGACAAAAAGTTACAACCTGTCGGAAATATCCATGCACCTGGCTTAGTGACGTCATGCGAACTGGAGAGATAGCAAAAATTAATGATGCGATTACGAAAGCAAGAATAATACATAGGCTGCTACTTATGTATACGGAATCTGGGATTCCAATAATTTTAAACGCAATGTCTGACCTCCATGGTCAAATTCGTTCTTTTTTTAAATACTGGCCGCTAATATTTTTCTCTTATATACGTTAGTGTTTTGTTTTTGTTGGGTTTAAAATGTCATATCGCTGAAAAAATGGAACTCACTCGTGAAAATATTCGTGCTATGATTTATTACGATTTTCGACGTGGTTTAACGCAACAACAGTGCGTAGATCAATTAATTTCGACTTTTGGTGGTGAAGCTCCATCAAAAACGACTGTGTATCACTGGTTTAGTGAGTTTAATCGCGGGCGCAGTAAGCTCACGGACGAAGTTAAAGAAGGTCGCCCGAAATCGGTGGTTGTGCCACAAAATATTGAAGCTGTGCGAAAACTAATAATGCAAGACCGCCATGTTACGTATCGCGAGATAGAGGCTATTCTGGGCATATGTATGACGAGCATTCATAGGATATTGCATGATATTGTCTGTAAAAAAAATTTGTTCGCGTTGGATCCCGAACAACTTAACTCAGGATCAAAAAGGTGCTCGCGTCGAATGGTGCAAGAAAACCTTAAAAAAATTAACGGAGGCGACTCAAAATCTGTTTATAATATCTACACAGGTGACGAATCCTGGATCTACGCGTACGATCCCGAAACTAAACAACAATCAACAGTTTGGGTGTTTCAAAATGAGCCGAACCCTACGAAAGTGGCTCGTGCAAAAAGCACTGTAAAGCAAATGGTGGCCTGCTTTTTTGGTATTAATGGCCATGTGGCGAAAATACCACTGGAGAATCGCATAACGGTTAATTCGGAGTGGTACACGACCATTTGTTTGCCGGAAGTATTTGAAGAAATACGCCAAAACAACCAGCGACGCAGAATCATACTTCACCATGACAATGCCAGCTGTCATACATCTCAGGAAACAACTACATTTTTGGATGGTCAAAAAATAGAATTGATGGGTCATCCACCGTACAGCTCTGATTTGGCTCCCAATGATTTCTATTTATTGCCAAATGTAAAGAATAAATTACGTGGTCAACGATTTTCGACCCGTGAAGATGCCGTAGATGCGTTCAAACAGCACGTTTTGGAGATACCTCAATCAGAGTGGAAAAAGTGTTTTACAAATTGGTTTCATCGAATTTAAAAGTGCATCGATCATAGTGGAGAATACTTTGAAAAACAATAAAAGCATATTTAGCCATATACAGGTCAGTTAAGTAAAGCTGGCACGTTCAACACATTTACACGTTGCGCTTGTGTAGTGTCTGTGAATAAGCGCGCGGCGTGACGTCTACTGCATGCGCATCATGAAAAGTCTGCCCGTCTCTCTTGCGCGCGGTCTAGCTTATGAGTGTGAAGGGGACAGTTATAGTTTTACTTTTGCTACTGTTTATAAATACAGCGTGATCTTTGATCTTTTTGGTATTCAACCGTATGTGCGTTTCAATGAGGGATTTTTCTGACAGCTAAGAAAAGTAGTTCCAACTAAGCCGTTTTCAGAAGAACTAAAAAAAAACGAATGGCTGTCAAAGGAATGCAATTTTGGACCTCAGTCCAATAGCCATGTGTGATAGATACATCATGGAATAGGTCTTAGCGTGCTGAATAAAAGTTTCTGTGACGTCAACAGCCAAATGTTTGTCCTTTCGGAGTTCTATTGTATTGAAAAAAAAAACTATAATTTTCAATTTAAAAAAAAATATGTATCACACATGGCTATTGGGCTGAGATCCAAAACTGCATTCCTTTGACAGCCATTCGTTTTTTTTTTCTTCTGAAAACGGCTCATTAGTCAGTACATTTTTAAGAGAGGGTTTTTGTTTTTCTAATGGGAATTGCCAGTTTATTCTGTGGTCTTTCCTCTTTTCTTTTGGCTCTTGCATTTGATTGTGATTGGACTTCGGACAACTGCTATTGGTGCTAATGGAAAAAACATGGAAAATGGAAAAAACGTTGAAGAAAAAGAAGAAGAATAGGAAAACAGAACATTCGCGTAACCACAATAGAAACCGACTGATGTTGCTCAGTTGATCACAGATTCCTTCCAGTCGATGAAATCACAGAACAGTAATAAAGTTTTTATCTGTGGCAAGCAATAAGAAAAAAAGTAGTGTAATTAATTCATCCAGTAACTGACCACTAAGCGTCCGTGACCCTTTGTTACGTAATTAAATTATAATTAAATTGTTGAGGATTTCTGGGATAATGGAGAATGTTACTAGGTATGCCAAATCGCTTGAAATGTTGTCTCAGTAAAGCCTGTATGTATACAAATACACTAGTTTTTGTATAAGTCAAAAATACCTAGTAGTTTTGATTTTATAGGCATTCAAAGTTTCCAAAAATATCGCGTCCCGCTAACAGTCACGAGACCGCTTGTGACGTCATATCACAACGCGCCGCGCGGGCCGCCCGCCTAATAATAATATCAAGTCGCCAGCGGTTATAGTAGTAGGTGTAGAATAGCTTGCGCAGTATTATGTTGTTTTCTTTCGCGTATTAAGTTAATAGTCTAATAATAGTAAATAGTCCTAATAAACTCGGCAAAACGTGGGTCCAGTTCTAGAGACTGGTGCCTCTGCCTACCCCTTCGGGGATAACGGGCGTGAGTTTATTATTATTATTATTATAATAGTAAATATTATTCGATGAATAAAATGGTTGAAGGATTCAAAAAAGGGCAATCGGATAATCTATCTAAAATAGATGGATTAATGGTTGGGCATTATTTATCAACAAATAGTGATTTCGTTGCCGCCGAAATGCGAGGAATAAAAATGCAAAGGTGAGTTAGGTGAGTTAACTTTCCGTGCTGCTAGTTATGCTTAATAGTTTATCTGTTATAAATTGTTTTATCAAAACCAAATACCCAACTAATGTCATAATGGAAGAATGTAACTCAAATAGTAGAAGTACCTAGTTACCTACCATTAAATTTTTACGTTAATGACAACAAAATACGTATTATAGTTTTGTAGTTATTGGTAGGACGTATGTATATATAGGTAGGTACCGCTCTTCTTAGTAAATTTAAATGAATACATAGGTACATTGATTTATTGCAAACTAGCTTCTGCCAGCAGGTTTGCCCCCGTTTCCCTCGGGAACTGTACATTTTCCCAGGATTAAAAGTAGCCTATGTGTTATTCCAGACTTCATCCAGATTCGTTCAGTAGTTTTTTCGTGAAAGATAACAAACACACACACACACACACACACACACACACACACTCACACACACACACACACACACACACTCACACACACACCCTCACACACACTCACAAACTTTCGCATTTATAATATTAGTAGGAAGTAGGATAGGTACAGTCGACAGCACATCATGGTATACACCCATTCACCCATGCACTCTACTCCGTTGGCTTACGGGCGACTTTGCAACTAAAATGTGAAGATTGACGTGCTGTCGACTGTACTTAGGATGTAGATGTAGTGGGTTGAACGTTACAGATGTATAAACCTTTTTTTTATTTGTATTTTTTTACGTACAAAATACGTAAGGCCATTTATTTTTATTTGAAACTTATTCCATGTCGGCAAGAGACAGCTATGACGATGATCCTATTGGTTTTGTTCAAGTAAAAAGAGTAGGTGATGTATGTACGGTTAAATGTAGAATCATGCCAGAACACCGCGTACGTACCACACCTTATCATTGCAGTTTAGAATGCAATGAAAAGGATCAAGAAGTTTTAAACGTAACCTGCGAAGATTGCGACACAGGGTATCCTAGTGTGGGGCCAGAAGCAATGTATGTGCCTGTATGTAAATTTTATGTTATGTTATTGTGCCGCCAGCAGAGGTGGCTGTAAACATACTAGGTATAGCATTTTAAATGTGGCTACATCGTCGAAGCAAGGAGCCTTCAACTACTGCTAAAAAGTGTCATTGGAAAAATCTAAGCTTTCAGGTATTGGTACCAAACTGAAAATGATTAAAGCTAAAGATTTAGGTACAAGTTGTATAACACTTCTATCTAATCTAATCTATATAGTCTATCTATCTAATCTAACCTCTTCATAGCTTTTATCCATTTTTTTCGCATTTTAACGTCTTTTGGAACTATAAAAAACAACTTTTCCGGCGAATTGGTAGTTGTATTTTTACATTTAGGTACAACACATGAGTTCCTAGTATTTGGATTGGACATTTTTAAAAGTATTTAGGTATAATTTCGACGGCACGGGCGCGCGACTGCGAGCGGCCTAGCGAGCCAGACTGAGCGTGTTGTGCGATGACGTCACACCGTAACCGGCGGCCCGTATCGTACGGTTACAACTTGTTTTACTTCTAAATCGGAAACTAATTTTATTGACGTATCGAAGTAATTTTTTCACTAGTATTTTTTATTTTTGACAGAGAATATGGAGTGCTAATAATCAAAATTAGTTAACATTCTTCATTATTTTCTGTTTTGTTAAAGATTTTCTTAGGTGAAATTATTTTTGTTCACCTGAAAATTTATTGAAAATTAAAAATATTTTATGACCATTGATTCCACCTTGTTTTTAATACTTTTCGCTCGAATTTGCTAAAAATATATTTTGACAAGTAACACATATATTTGTATTTATTTATCTACACCCATCTTACTAAAACCTAACTCTAGTCTGCACTTAAACTAGAGTCGCATTTTGAATCAAAATTATTTATTTTTAAACATACTGTATAGTGAAATTGCATAAGTGTGAGTACTGTGAACGTGCCAGCTTTAGATAACTGACCTGCGCCTCGATTCTGCTAATGCATTGTAGTACAATGACAGTTGTATGACTGCGTTGATTTCATTTCATTGCTGCTTTAAATAAAAGCGCGCAAGCGAATTCTTAATCCCACGCGTCAATGAAATTAAAAACCATATCACGTGACCCGACCATGTAACTGTCATTGAACTGTAATGCACTAACAGAATCGAGGCCCTGAACATTTGTTTATTTTTTCTATTCCGCATACATAAGTAGCAGCCCTCGTATACCTGCGTCAGCGCTGGCGTTTTAAACGGTACGAGATAGTTGAGAACGGGGCGAGGTGCAGCGCACAGTGGTCCCATCTTGAAAATCCGTGGACTTAGGGTCGAAAGTCGGAATTCCGGTCTGATTTTTTTATATGTGTTGGAGAGCTATACGCCTAGCAATAGTTGTAAGGAAAACTTTTTTGAGAAATTGATACTTGACCAGAAAAAAAATAATCTAGTTTTTTTTGTATGGAGAAATTAACCTTTTATTTTATTTCTTTTTTTGTTTCAACTTGTTTAGCCTACGACTTTATAATTACAATAGGTGACGTCATTGCCAACCCAGAAAAAATATAATCGACAGCCGGCACTTGCCGCCGCGCGACATTTCGATCGCGAAACATAGCAAAATTTTTTCATACCTTTTACTAAGAATGCACCATCTTGTTCGACGTCTCAGTTCTTTGTACGTTACTACCTCAATTAAAAACCAAATGACAATATTGTTTCCTCAAAAAAAGTTCAACGTAAACATTTAGCATTTTTTTATTATTTGTAGGTCATATGTTTTTTGACCAGCTGCAACAATAAGATTACGAAAAATTTTAGTAAAAGTTAGGTCAGCACCCCAAAAAATACCAATTACTAGTACTTATCTACCACATTAAGTATCTACCTGAAGTTTCTGGGAAACGCTAATGATGTTAGTGCGCAAACAAATGAGTCATCTACGATACTAAGATTCCGTTGTTCACTGTGCTCGGATTGGTCGTCATAGCTGCTGTCGCAGACTGTTGCCGACCAATCAGAGCTCAGTATCACGGATAGTACTTATGTGATTCTGGGCTCTGATTGGTTTACATGACAAGTAATTAGGGTTTTATTTTTAAGTCATGTCGAAATTTGTTTCATTCTGCTCCCGACGCTTGACTGCAAAAGACCACACGCCGCGAACAACTCCTCCTGCCCAGTGTTCCGCAAGGAGGCGCGGAACACTAAAGCTGGCACTGTCGCCATATCAGGCCAGGGAGGCCGGAGTACGACCAACGCAGCCCAGCAGCAGCCAGCGGTGCAGGAGTCGGCGCCCGGCAACCTCATGGCGCCGGCCAACCCGCCCACATCCCGCTCCACTCCTGCGGTCACTAAACCGCGCAGGAAGAGGGGTGGGAAAAAGAAAAAGCCTGCTGGACCGGCTGGGGTAGCGGCCGCTCCACCAGCGACTACAGCAGCAGCTACCGCAGCACCTGCAACCGCCGCACTTTATCTGACCTCCAACGAGGCACTGACGCGTGCTGTCAGTGCCCTCATGGAAGTCCTTGCGGCGCTGCAGACGGGGCCTCCACAAGCCCCCGTCACCCCAGGCCCGGCGACTGACCGTGACATTCACTAGGCCTCTAAGGGTGGTGCACTGGAATGCCCAGTCGCTGCGTAGGAAGAAGCGGCTGCTCCAGGTCTTCCTCCGGGAGCAAGACGTCGACGTGGCGCTACTCAGCGAGACCTGGCTTGGGGAGGGTGACAAACTCACCATCCCCAACTACGTCGTCTATCGCAAGGACGAGAAAACCGAACACCGTGCGTTCCGAGGACTGGCGGTGATCGTGAAGAGGAAAGTCGTCCACCAGCCGATCGAGTTCCGGGAGCTTGCGTCAATGTACGCTCTCGGTATCGAGGTACAAGTCGCCGGCACAGTGATGCGACTCTTCGCCGCCTATAAGCCCCCAGTCACCGCCTTCGACTTCAGAGACCTGCGGGGGCTGCTAGAGTCGCCATCACCGACCATCGTCGCCGGCGACCTCAACGCCAAGCACACCGCGTGGAACTCATCGGCTACCAACGCCCAAGGAAGACGCCTCTTCGCCGACTCCGTGATGTCCCACTACGACGTCGCAGGTCCAGACGAGCCCACCCACTACCACTGGGACGGCTCGGGGGACGTACTCGACGTCGTCATCTACAAGGGACTCCGGTCGCCGCCCCGCCAAGAGGTCTTGGCAGACCTCCCCTCGGACCACCGGCCGGTTCTTCTCGTCCTCGATGAGCTGCCGACCAGGGTCGCGCTGCCAGCGCCCCGTCGACTCTACAGCTGGGCCCCGTTTGCCTCCATCCTCACGGAGGAAACCCCATCCCGCCCCGTCGCCACGCCAGAAGACGTTGAGTGCCTGACGTCCGAGCTGACTGCTTGCATCCGGAGCGCGCTCGACAAATCCTCGCGCACAGTTCCGAGCGGGGGAAAATCCACTCCTCTACCCGCTCGGATCATGGACCTGATCCGCGAAAAGCGCCGCCTCCGGAAGCAGTGGCAGCACTCCCGCTGCCCCCAGCTCAAGACGCGCCTCAACGCTCTGACGGCCAAAGTGACGGCGGCGCTAGAAGCCAACGCCGAAGAATCTTGGGAGCGCCACATCGAGTCCGTGGGCGATGATACCCCCTCCGTTCATCGCCTATGCCGGCAGCTGTCGACCGAACCCCCGCCTGTTCGGCCGCTGCTGGGCAGCGACGGCCACCCAAGATTCAAGGCACAAGATCGAGCTGAAGTCTTCGCCGAGTGCCTCGAGAAGGCGTTCATCCCGAACCCCACCGACGACACGGAGCACGTCGCAGCAGTCGAGCAACACCTTCGAGTCTACTTCGCAGCACCGATGGCCCCGGCCGAGGACCCTGTGGTTTTTACGCCCGGCCAAGTGCAGCGGATGATCCAGCGCACCAAGCCAAGAAAAGCACCGGGCCAGGATCGCATCACGAACACGGTGCTCCGGCACCTCCCGCAACGCTCAATTGCGGCCGTGACGCGCCTGTTCAATGGCATCCTGCGCACCGGTCACTTTCCACAAACGTGGAAAACTGGCCTGGTCATCCTCTTGCCCAAGCCGGGCAAGAATCCACAGAAGCCCGAAAGCTACCGGCCCATCACGCTGCTGAGTACCCTCTCGAAGGTGTTCGAAAAGCTCCTGCTGCATCACCTGCTCCCGCACGTCCAGCCTCGTCCGGAACAGTTCGGGTTCCGGCCTGAGCACTCGACGACGCTTCAGCTCACCAGGGTAGTGCACGACATGACGGTGCGCCTCAACAAAAAGGAGTGCACCGTCGCAGTACTCCTGGATATGGAGAAGGCGTTCGACAGGGTATGGCATGAGGGGTTGCTGTACAAACTGTCGACGTCCGCTGCCCCTCGACGTCTCGTCGCGGTCGTGGCCTCGTTCCTGAGGTATCGCCGCTTCAGAGTGGCGGTGGAGGACGCCGTGTCCGAGGAGCGCCACATCCTTGCCGGCGTCCCCCAGGGAAGCTGCCTGTCCCCGGCCTGTTACGCCCGATACACCGACGACATACCAGTCCCGGAGGGCGTCCAATTGGCGCTATACGCCGACGACGCCGCCTACCTGGCGTCGTCCATGTCACCCAAGCACGCTGCAACAAAGATGCAGCGTGCCCTCGACGCTCTCCCCGACTGGCTGAACAAGTGGCGTCTGTCGGTCAATGTCGGGAAGACACAGGCCATGCTGACAGGCCGCCGCCACCCGCCGCCGCCGCTCCGGCTGCACGGACGGGTCATCGAGTGGCAGAACCAGGTGAAATACCTGGGGGTCACCATCGACCGTGGACTAACGATGGCTGCGCACGTCAGCGCAGTCGTCAACCAGGTGAAGGTGACGCGCGCGAAGCTGCGTCCAATCTTCACCTCCCACCTCCCTCTGCGAGCGAAGCTCGGGGTCTACAAGACCTATGTAAGGCCCCGCCTCACGTACGCTGCGCCGGCATGGTTCGCGCTTGTCTCGGAGTCGAATAAGAAGCGGCTCCGAGCCCAGGAGAACCTCTCCCTACGCACCATCGTCGGCGCGCCTCGCTGCGTGAGGAATGCGACGATCGCGAGGGACCTCAAGTGGGAGGAGCTGGACGCCTTCGTGGCGCGGCTGGCGACCGATATGTTCGCGCGTGCGGACCGGTCGCAGCTGCAGCACCTGCGTGGACTGGCGCCACTGCACGCGCGACCACCCGACAGCCGCGCCAAGCCCGTCCCCCGAAGCCTGGTCGAGTCCACGGCCAATTCGGTCTAAAGAAGATCACCTGCGACCCCCAGTGAAGACCACCGCCTGGAAGGCCACCCATTGACCTGTCCGTAGCCGCGGACAGCGGTAGATCCCTCGGGAAGAGGGCCACGCCCTGACCCCGACCCTCCACTTTCCCCATGGGGAAGTGTGAGAAGACCGCAAGACGACTGCAAAAGGATTAGTTTTTTTTTAAATTTTGAAGTGAAGTTAGTGTGTCAATGAAGTGCTATGGCTGGATTTTATACATATCTCGATCTGTATCAAAAACTTCGCAATAATGGTGGCAACTTGAAAGACTTTCAGTATTTATACAAAGTTATAGTTTCTGAAATACCATTTGAGATATCCCAACCAGACCAAGCTAAAATCATAGAAATCATTGAAATCCAAACACTATGAGTTATTCCCTGAAGTAATGCAGTTTCTCGAAGTTGACTCAATTTGCAATGATTTTGAAGAAGAAGAGGTTGTAGTTATGGAGGCTGAAGACATTTCTGACCCATTGCTATAATTCAGATTTGTCCATTTTAGGGCTAACTAAAACAGTCCTTTTCAGGGCTACAATTTGATCAATGTTTCTTTTCGACGACATCAACACTAAAACCAGAGAGGTCATTAATAGACCAGTGACTTACTGTCATAATAGCTAAGGGGTTTCCGTTAGTTCAGCAATGTACGAGTTATCGTATTAAATTTATCTCATTGCCGATTCACCTCTAAAATGGCTTGGTTTCTATATAAGAAGACAATCATCGATTCGTTATCGAATGATAAGTCTGATTTTGCCATACCTATTCACTGTGTCTAATCTGAGCAGTAAGGTTGCAGGTTCAATAACAGCAACGCTACTGCAATACTTTGCACATATAGATACAATAGCAGAGAACACACAGCATAATTTGCGCAAGCAAGTAGTCAACGGAAGCATAGTAGCAGATAGGTTATCCAAATTAATTTTAATCCGATGTCATATTCAGTACTAGCGAAATAAGCGAAGTGCTACTGTCCGTGATACTGGGCTCTGATTGGTCGGCAAGAGTCGGCGACAGCAGCTATGACGACCAATCAGAGCATAGTGAACAACGGAAGCTTAGTATCGTAGATGACTCATTTGTTTGCGCACTAACATCATTAGCGTTTCCCAGAAACTTCAGGTAGATACTTAATGTGGTAGATAAGTACTAGTAATTGGTATTTTTTGGGGTGCTGACCTAACTTTTACTAAAATTTTTCGTAATCTTATTGTTGCAGCTGGTCAAAAAACAAATGACCTACAAATAATAAAAAAAATGCTAAATGTTTACGTTGAACTTTTTTTGAGGAAACAATATTGTCATTTGGTTTTTAATTGAGGTAGTAACGTACAAAGAACTGAGACGTCGAACAAGATGGTGCATTCTTAGTAAAATGTATGAAAAAAATTTGCTATGTTTCGCGATCAAAATGTCGCGCGGCGGCAAGTGCCGGCTGTCGATTATATTTTTTCTGGGTTGGCAATGACGTCACCTATTGTAATTATAAAGTCGTAGGCTAAACAAGTTGAAACAAAAAAAGAAAAAAAATAAAAGGTTAATTTCTCCATACAAAAAAAAACTAGATTATTTTTTTTCTGGTCAAGTATCAATTTCTCAAAAAAGTTTTCCTTACAACTATTGCTAGGCGTATAGCTCTCCAACACATATAAAAAAATCAGACCGGAATTCCGACTTTCGACCCTAAGTCCACGGATTTTCAAGATGGGACCACTGTGCGGCGTAGCGCGAGGGGAAACGCATTCCAGCGAGGTGCACAGATATTTCCGACAGGTTGTACTTAAGAATATCCGTAGTGAAATTTTCAATTCAGAAACCGGCCCAAAATATGCCTGGTTTAGATGATGCGAAATCGTGGCTGCTTTCGTGGAGAATGAAAAGAATAAATGTGGAGTTAATTTGTTAGTTTCTTCTCCATGTAATCTATTAGTTGTGAAACCAACAACATTGACATTCATAAAGTAAACATTTTGTCTGTACTATGAATAAAATATTTGAGTTGAGTTTTTGAATATTACAAAGTATATTTAATTCAAACGCCCACCGTCACACAAGCCTTTTTTTATGTTTTTTAGCGAATACCCCAGAAACAATTTCTGTATTCACTCTTAATTTCGTTATGTTCTTATTCACAAATGTACAGTACATAACTTAGAAAACAAAGTAATCCTATAGTCTCTCTACAATAAAGAACATGTCCTAGCGTCCGGCGGCTGGCCTGAGCGCGCGAACCCTCACGCGACTCGGGTCAACCAACTAATGGAATTCTACAAGGCGATGGCGCAGCAGGAGAAGCAAGACAAACTCGAGCGCGAGCGGAAGAAGTTCACCATTCGGGGGAAATACATCACTCTTACTGTAAGCATGCATTTTCAGGGTGCCGTCCCTTAAAAGGAACAAACGAAACCCTTAAGGATCACTTTGTAGTGAATTTGTAGTGAATGACGACCTCTGTGGCGCAGCGGTTAACGCATCTTAGTCCAGTCATTACGTACATTCAAAAAAGAAAATGATCTGCCTACCATGCGATAGGCCCCGCTTTCGAACCCCGGCTGGGGACAAAAAAAACAAAACCCCAGGTCTTAGATGTTTACATACTCATGTAAACATCACTGTTTATCCACGATACCACGACACAGGATATCCTAATGTGGGGCCAAAAGCAATGTATGTGCTTGTATGTATCATCATCAACCCATTTTATCCCCACCGAGAGGCACGGGTATCTTCCCTGAGAAAGGTATAGGCATATACTACGCCATGGGGGCCTAGTCCGGATTGGTGGAGGCTTGGAAGACATGGTTGGTCTTACTGTCAGAAGGTTTCAAGCCGCCCTAGGGCCTTTGAAATGACTTACCAACTGCTTTACGTGCTTTGCGAAGCACGGAACCGGTCAGAAAAATGCCACTAGCGTTAGTCATAGACGGTCACCTATCCATGCACTGAACGCGCTCTATGTTGCTTAACCGACGTGATCGCTTAAGATCACTCAGGCAGCCTGGCTACGAGCGATTCGTATGTACGTATTCGTGGGACACATTCTTTGTTTTATAAATAGATGTAAACCTTTAACTGTAAAAGAGCGAATGGATAACCCGACGTATTTTGATTCTCTTGAGCGTCGAAATAGACGTTTTTTTAACATAACGAGTACGAGCGATTCGTATGTACGTGTGTACGTGTGTACGTGTGTACATACGAATCGCTCGTACTCGTTATGTTAAAAAAACGTCTATTTCGACGCTCAAGAGAATCAAAATACGTCGGGTTATCCATTCGCTCTTTTACAGTTAAAGGTTTACATCTATTTATAAAACAAAGCCTGTGTCCCACGAAAATGTTCCCTATTTAAACGTAAACATTTACATACAGGCACATACATTGCTTCTGGCCCCACACTAGGATACCCGGTGTCGTGGGAACCAGAAACAGCGACGTCACAAACATGTAAACATCCAAGACCTGGAGTTTTTTTTTCTCCCCAGCCGGGGATCGAACCCGGGACCTCTCGCATGGTAAGCGCTACGCCACAGAGGTTGTCTCTCCGAGGTATTAGGAAAATGACTGTTTTTCAGGACAAGACCGGTCTTACGGGCGCCATGGCGCGAAACTTAGCTGGGCTTCCGGACGGCTCGCCGTCCGTCCTCTCTGGCTTCACGCCCAGCCAGCCCAGTGAAGAGGTCGAGGGTTTGCCCGAGGACATTTACACCAAGGAGGTGGACTTGAAGCAAAGTGAGTTTTTTTTTCTCTATATCTTTCTGTGTAATAGAGCTTCGAATGGTGGCTTGCGCTCTGCCTTTTTCGGATTCACGTCCAGTGAAGAGGTCAGTATCGAATCGCTCGTAGCCTGGGCTGCCTGAGTGATCTTAAACGATCACTAAAGTTAAGCAACATACGGCGGGTTCAGTCCATGGATGGGTCACTGTCTATGACTGACGCTAGTGGCATTTTTCCGAGCGGTTCCGTGCTTCGCAAGGCACGTTAAGCAGTTGGTGCCGGCTGCCGTCGATAGATGGTAGTCGTTAAGCCAAGTCAGAGGCCTTAGGGCGGCTTGAAAACTCCTGACAGTAAGACCAGCCACTAGTCTTACAAGCCTCCACCAATCCGGACTTGGCCCCCGTGGTGGAGTATGGCCTATACCCTCCTCAGGGAAGAGACCCGTGCCCCTCGGTGGGGACATAATGGGTTGATGATGAAGAGGTCAGGCTTTAGCCAGGTTTTCACCCGTAACCCCACATCGAGCGGGGCCGGGGGCCTTCGGGCCGCGAGAAGACAACCTCTATAAAAAACACACGGTGGGGGCCCTCTCTATGTCCCTCTGTCCTGCAGAGGGCATGGAAGAGGGCTGGAGGGGCGGGGAGGGGCGCGGGCTCCACAAGCCGGGCTTGGGAGGGAGGGATTTTGAGAGAGGTAAGCCAGGGACCAGGGACTGGGCACCCCATATGGTCTCTGGCCGAGGGGTGTTTTGTTGGGAGGGCATTTGATGGGCCGAGGATCCGGGCAGAGGGCCACAACGGGTCCTCGGTAGTTGGAGGCTTGTGGAGCTCGCGCCTCTCCGCCGGGAGAGCCGGTGGCGCGGGGGACGCCGCGCGGTGCTTGCGCCGCCGGTTGAGGGAGGGTCACAGACGGCAGGTTGGGGGACCTGCCGTCCGAAATCGTGACGGGAGAAGGGGGTGGGGGGCCCATGCCCCTTCTCCAGTGAGGGTGGGCCCGACTCCTTGCGAGTCGGGTCGACGTCGCCGGGGCGCCGCTGTCGCATTCGCGTTGTGGTTCACCACTTGCGAGATCCGGCGGCGCCCCATTGCACGAGCGACAGGACGGCCCCCGGGGTGTTTTAGGAGGTATGCCTCTCCTATTATTAGGAGAGGAGAGTCCGACACACGGCCGTCGCCCTCCCCCAAGGGTGGCGGTTATGGTGCACAAAGCATTTCACCCCGTTAACAAAAAAAAAAAAGGCTTTAGCCAGGTTCTGCCCGAGGATTTACACCAAGGAGGCGATCTTGATGCAAAGTGAGATTTTCTCCGTCTCTCTGCAGCCTTTCCTTAGCTTGTAAACAAATAGGACTTTGATGGCTTGCACTCTGCCCTTTTAGAAAGACAGAAAAACATTTATTGCAACAACATACAACACAAATTAATCAAAAGTTAAAGCAAAACAAAATATGGACCGTAAAAAACAATAATAATAAGAATAGGTACTAGAAAAAAGGTTTACATGTAAGTTGGCTTACGCTAAAGAGTAAGTTGTTTTTACAATTAATGAACGACTGCTGCTGAACTACACGAATAGTCTGTGTTCCAGCATTCAGTTTGCCTTTCATTGTGTCTAAAGACTTTTCATACAGATTTTAAAGCCATAACAAGCATAAAATATGCTAATTTCCAGCCTGTGCAGCGTGGCTTGCTGCTAACTAATAAATAAAACAACATAGTTAACGGATTTCGTCATTTGCCTTCTACATTAAGACTATGTACACGTTGCCTTAAGGCAGAATTAGTCTCATGTAACATGTAGCCCTGCAGGATTTTCGAGAGATGTCTCACTCTGAGCACACTCTCGTTTTACTGCCAGCTAGCCCAGTGAAGTGCTTAGAGGGCTCGCCCGAAGGTATCTTCATCAAGGAGATGGATTTGATGCAGACTGAGTCCCTCTCTCGACCAGGTTTCAGGTTGGACTAGAAGGGCCAACTTATTTTCAGTTGAGAGCAAACGTATAGTTCACAGGTGAGACTGCCTTATCCACAACTTTTAATCCGTTTTACCGAAATTAGGTACACCAAGGTTGCCCATCCCCGAATTTCATTTGCCCCAATTTTCCTGACAAAAAAATATTGCTTACTTCGTCCTGTCGGTAACAATACATGTGCTTTGTTAGTCGCTGCCTGAAAATGCCCTTTTCTCCACTTCTTTCTCGAATCCGGCTCACAATAATTATCACCGAACATTTCTCCGTCATAGCCAACACAGAATGCCGTCCCGCCAAAGAGATGGGCTCAATGCGCAAATAATGATAAAGAAAAGTAAAGAAAGTACAGTCTGTTAGCTTTTAGAATATACCTCGGCTACTATCGGATAGAATCGATTATATGAAATGAAATGAAATGAAATGAAATTGTTTATTTGCACGAAAAGTGGTACATTAGGCTGGTACTAATAAATAAGTTTCTTCACAATTCACCTTCTTAGGCATGCAAAAATTGAATTAAATTAAATATGTTAAGTGTCAAAGTTTGTAAGGTTTTTCAGGAGATAATCATAGTGTACATAATTATATTGACTATGTCCTACATAATAATTATTAATTTTTATACATATTTATTTTATGTCAATATATTTAATGTCAAGGTATTCTACAGCTGAATAAAAGCATTTTTCTACTAGCCATTTGTGCAATTTCCTTTTAAATTGGACTAAAGGTAGCTCTTTTAGTAATTTTGGTAGGCGGTTGTATATTTTTATCAGCATTCGATAGCAGCTTCTTTGGCAAAATTCTGTTTTACAAGGGGGGCCCACGATTTTATTTGGGTATCTTGTGTTAAAGCTGTAAACTTCGCAGTACGTTTTAAATATGTTTCTATGACTGTGAGCAAAGCAAGCCATTTCATAGATGTAGAGACTAGGCAAAGAAAGAATATTTAGTTTCTGAAACAGAGGTTTGCACGAGTCTAGAGGGGCTGCGCCGCACATTGCCCGTATGCAACGTTTTTGGATTATAAATACCCTATTTATGTCTCTGGCGTTTCCCCAAAGTATGAGGCCGTATCTCAGAACTGATGCCACATATCCATGGTATGCTATTAGAGCTGTAGATGTGTCAGCTGTTTTTTTAAGCCTACGGAGAGCGTAAACGAACCTATCTAGTTTGCTACAGACTTTTTCTAAGTGTGGAAGCCAGGTGCAGATTTCATCTACGACGATGCCTAAGAAGGTCGTAGATGACGTATTTTCTAATGTTGTGTTGTTACACTTGACCGTTATATGTCGATGTCTCATTTTTTTGTTTTTAAATTGTATGTATTTTGTTTTCTTCTCGTTAACTTTTAAATTATTTGCACTCAACCAGTCTGTTATTTCATCTATTGTTTTATTTACGTCAGTTTCAAAGTTCATATCGTCAATACATTTAATTATCACTGAAATGTCATCTGCGAAAAGGACACATTTGTTTTTGGTTATTTCCGGTAGGTCATTTATATATAATAAGAAAAGCAAAGGGGACAAAATCCCTCCTTGAGGAACGCCGCATTCATTTGTGTCTGGAGTAGACGTGTGTACTTGCAATTCATTATTTTTAGAAAGTGTTGTAATTTCCACGATTTGCTTGCGGTCAGATAAGTAACTATGTAGCCATTCCCAGGCTACCCCTCTGATTCCATATTTCTCACATTTTTCTAACAATATTTTATGCGACACGAAGTCAAATGCCTTAGACATATCAAAAAAGATCACGGCTGCAGGTTTTCCTTTGTCAACGTGTTCAACAACTTCTGTGATTAGCTGAAATCCGGCTAGGCTTGTAGATTTATTTTTTTGGAAACCGTTTTGTTCGACTTTAATTATCTTGTGTTTGAGCAAAAAGTTGTTTATTCTTTTTTCCATAGCTTTCTCATAAATTTTGGAGAAAATACTAATGAGGGCTATGGGCCGGTAGTTATTAATGTCCGTTTTATCGTCTTTTTTGTACAGAGGTTTGACAATAGTAAACTTTAGGGCCGTCGGATATTTGCCCATTGTGAAGGATAGGTTTACTAGGTGGCACAGAATGTCGATAAGGTAGAGTGCACATGATTTTAATATTTTAGTGTTCACCTCATCAAAACCAACGGAATTTGTCATGTTTAGTGATTTAATAATTGTCATCATTTCTTTATTGTCACAAGGAGATATGTATATAGATTCATAGATTTGGTTTATTAATTTCGTTATTTGCTTTGTGGGTTTTGATTTAATTTCTTTATCTAAAAATTTTTTATTGAATTCTGTAGCTATGTCTTTTGGATTTGTAATAATTACGTTATTGAGTACAATTTTTTCTATGTTATTTTTTTGTTGACCTTGGTAATTGTCTTTTATTATAGTCCAGGCTGCCTTACATTTATTTTTTGAGCTTAACATATGATTTTTATTTGCTGACGACTGTGCTCTGTATATACATTTTTTTAGTGCTTTCGAGTACGTTAGGTAGTTATGTTTGTCTTGTTGTGTTTTTGTAGTATAGAACCTGTACCTAAGATATCGACTTTTCCTGCAGGATAGTTGAATACCGGGTGTTACCCACTTAAGACCGTTAAGGTAAGTTTTTATTTTGACTCTTATAATTGGGAAACACAGATCGTAGAATAATAAAAACAATTCTTTGAATTCTTCAAACGCTTCATCTGCGTCTTTGGCATTGTATACTTGAGACCATGAGAGTGAACTTAGGCATTCCTTAAATTTTTCAGTGTTAGCTTGACTATAATCCCTTTTTTTGATATAATAATAGGTTTGTGTTTTAATGTTTTTATCTATAGTGAACGTCATTAATTGGCATGTATTATGGTCGGATAAACCACTTTGTAGAGTTTGTGATGATTTTATGTCAGAAATATTGCTTGCGATATTGTCAATGCATGTATTTTGTCTGGTGGGTTCTTTAATATGTAGTTGCATGTTATAGTTTAATAGTATAGAGTTGAGTTCCTTCGTTTCTGTGGTATTTTTTAAGACATTTATATTTAGGTCACCACATAATATGACTTTCTTTAAGCGTTTGGTGTTTAGTTTATGGAGGAGACCCTCCAACTGGGTAAAAAACAATTTTATGTCTGATGTGGGCGTACGATACACACACAGCACTATGCATTTTATTTGAGGTATTTCAACTCCACAGCATTCAAAGCATTGCTCTATGGTAAAATCTTTGACAGATGTTAACTCCGTTGCAGTAACATCATTCTTTGTGAAAATACAAACGCCGCCTCTTTTTTGAAGTTTACGTGAGTATGACGATGTTATTTTATAACCCGTTATATGGGCATTACTTTCTATCCCCCGTCTTAGAAAGGTTTCGCTGAGACAGATCACGTCAATCCGTTGATTTTTTGTATCGAGGTCTTTGAGTAATACTTCTAGCAGTTCGCGTTTTCCTATTATATTATATTGCAATAAGGTAAGGTTTATTTGGTATTGCTATTTATAACTTTACACAACTTTTCAAAATAGTGAAGAAAAGTTTTATACAGAGCAGGAAGTAGTATTACACTCGTGTGCTTTCGGCGAAAACCGAAGCCTACTCCAGAGCCCGAGGTATATTCTAAAAGCTAACAGACTGTACTTATGTATCTGTCGCCAGTAACGAGCATAGACCAGCGACTGGCGGCATCGGAGAGACACCCGTCGCGGTGGAGCGTTTACACTTACTGCTGCGCGCGTTCACCTTCATTTACCCTTACTTTGATAAAATAAGAAAATACTTCTTACTTCATGACCTTATTGCTAACAACCCACCCGCCAATCTAGGGTCAGCGGACTAAAGCAGATAAAACCAAAACACATTTTTTTTAACTCATTTTAAAAACCTTTTATAAAAAAAAATACCCAAGGACAATGACATGTTTATTATCTTTATTACATTAACAGAGAGCTGTCATTAAAACAATAAATAGAACAATTTTAATTAGAGAGAGAAAGAGGGAAGTAATCAAGTACCTTATGTTGTAGAGAACAATAATTCAATGACAATTTGACTGATGTGCTTTAGGCCGCGGACCCTAGAATTATCTCCAACCATTTCTCCGCCATAGCCAACACAGAACGCCGTCAAGCCAAGGAGACGGACTCGATCCGCAAAGTAAAGATGAGCACGTATCTGTCGCCAGTAACGAGCATGGCCCAGCGACTGGCCGCGCCAGAGTGGCAGCCCGCGACGGTGGAGCGTTTACACCCACTGCCGCGCGCGCTCACCGTCAAGCGCAGCCAGCGCTGCAGGGAGTGCGACCACAACATCACCAAGCCGGAGTACGGGCCGGGATCGATCAAGTTCAAGATCGAGTTGCTCGCTTAGTGAGTGGTTTCTTTGTGTTTGGTTTGGGATGTACACCAACGCGGCAGCGGTGACGGTCATAACAATTACTGCAGTAGTATTTATATGGGCGTACGCATGGACCGCCCCCGTCATTCATATCATCCTTTAAGAAGAAGAAGAAGAAAAACGTTTATTATTATGTCTGTCTTTAGACATTTTTGTACTACTTGTGTGTCAGTTACATCATTTCACTCAAGATCGGACAGATAGTTTGGATGACTTGCAGTAAAAAAAAAAAAAATGCTCGGAGAGACTATGTTAGAAAATAAATAAACGTAGTAATATTTTTTCTCTATGACTAATACTTTTCATAATTTATTTCGTATTAATTTTAACCCTTGTAAGAAACCGTTCAAAATGCCTTGAAAAAACTAAATCCAATTTTATTAGACTTTTGTTATTAGAGTAACTTTATTTTTCGCATTTTTCATGACCACGAAAACCTCGAAAATAAATATGTTTATGAAATAATAAAACGATGGTCAGAGAGGGGTTATTTTTCCGCTGTCTTTTTCTCAACTACACTCAGCCCCAAGGCAGCGTACTACTCTAATGTACTTATAGTGTTAATGTAAGGCAGCTTACATTAACACTATAAGTACATTGATATTTAAACCACGAAGTGTAAATTCTTTATGTGGAAATAAATCTCTGATTAATGACTTTTTTTTCAGTTTTTTTTTTGTTTATTGTTTGAAAGCAATGTCACTGCAGTCTAATTCAGACGCTACCCACTAACCAATATGCCCTCATCTCTTCGCAGCTATCACGTTCCGGAGGTGAAGATAATCTCGTGTGAGACCCTCAAGCCAGGTTGCCAAGCATCCCTGCTGCTTAAGCTGACCAATCCTACCGGCTACGAAATGCATTTCCGACTCCTACAACCCGAGGACCTTCCACAGTCCCCGGTGGAGGAGTCTGATGATAAGGAGAGTAAAGAGAGCATCATTGAGAAGGTTAGTTAGACATAAAATAACATAAACATTTACTTATAGGCACATCTTGCTTCTGGCCCCACACTAGGATATCCTGTGTCGTGGGAACCAGAAACAGCGACATCACAAACATGTAAAAATCCAAAACATGGAGTTTTTCCCCCCAGCCGGGATTCAAACCCGGGACCTTTCGCAAGGTACGCAGATGCGATAACGGCTGCGCCAGAGATCGTCAGTTGTTTTGCTGATGTTGGAAATGCCTAAGCCCGATCGTTTGCCTGCCCAATAACTTTAGTGATTTGATTTATATTACTAGCTGTCCCGGCAAACTTCCTACCGCCAAAATTTTAGTTTTTTTTTCCATATTTTTTCACCATTTAAACCTTACCCTTTTTTAGTCAATTTGTAAAAAATTTCTCTCCGTAAGAACCATCCTCGTACTTCAAGGAATATTCTAAAAAAAGAATTAGCGAAATCGGTTCAGCTGTTCTCGAGATTTGCGCCTAGCAACACATTCAGCGATTCATTTTTATATTATAGATTATTATACACTAGCAGTTTAGAGCTGATGTGTGTATATGTATAACATAACATTTACATTGCTTCTGGTCCCACACTAGGATACCCTGTGTCGTAGGAACCAGAAACAGTGACGTCACAACCATGTAAACATGCAAGACCTGTTTTTTTTTCCCCAGCCGGGATTCGAACCCGGGACCTCTCGCATGGTAGTCAGATGCGCTAACCGCTGCGCCACAGAAATCAGAAATTTATTTCAACGTAAAGAATTTACATTCTGCTTGTTGAATGTCAATGTACACTTATAATGCTAATGTTAGCCGCTGCCTTGGGGCCGAGTGTAGTGGAGAAAAAGGCAGCAAAAAAAACTCCACTCTGACCATCTTCTCTCAAATCAACTTATCTACAGAGGTCGTATGTAACGCGTGCGCCCTGAGTGCGTATACTGAGTGCGATTTGCATAGGAGTGACAAAGCGCGCCATCTAGTTGTCTCTTTGTCACTCCTATACAAATTGCAAACGCTCTCACTATCGAGAGTGAATGAGAAAACTTAGTATACGCACTCTGGTAATCAGAAAATACATTCAGAGCTTGGCCTTTTGCATTTAGTTTTTCCCCACAAACCCTGGCAGGAGACCATCACCGCCACCAAAGACGGTTCGACCCTCCCTCCTTCGCTGAGCTCCCTAAAGGAGGCCCTCCCCACGGCGAGGCCCTGGGAGCGCGTGCCCCGTCTGACGGGAGCCTCCCGCCTCGACGTGCCGGCCGCGAGGCTGTCTCTGGCGCAGCGTGATGACGCGGCCGAGTACGACGACGATCAGCACCACGCCACTCCGCACCATCAGTGAGTTCAACGCTTCTTCTCGACCCCCCCCAAGGCCAAACAGTGAACGAAACTGACCTGTGCCTGGATTCTGCTAATGCTGATTCAGTTTCATTGCTGCTTCTTCGCGAGCGCGTATCAATAAATTCTAGGCGCCAATGGTATGAAGGAACACGTCACGTGACCCGCCCGTGCGTCTGTCGTGCTGCTATAATGCACTAACATAATTGGGGCCCTGTAGCGCCCAGGCTACGCTGAATTTGATATGCTCGGCTCCAGTTTATATGAGACGACCAGTTCATATTCATATTCTTGATCTTTAAAAGGATTTAAAAGTTTTGGATTTTCGGTTTCAGAACATTACATTAGTATGTTATTATTCTTTATTGTACTATTTTATACTAATATTTCGATAGAATGAGTGGTTTCCACTTTATCTGCCCTACCACACTCTTTTTTTAACATTCCAAAATTTTTAAGCTGGCTGGAAGAAATTTCTTTTGAAATAAGTCTGCCTTTGTACGTTATTTTTATTAACATGTTATTTAAGTTATATTATGTAAATTTTTTTATTGTGCAATAAAGTTTAACATGTTCATGGAGAGTGCATTACGGCAGCGTCACAGAGTAAACCAAAACCCCTTTGCCCCACAGAGTGATCCTCTGGCGCAAATCCAACAAGATGGCGCTGCGTCTTACCATCAACGTCCCCGAAGATGCCCAGCTCACCCAACCGGCAACTGTGGTCTTCGCTATAGAGTACTCCTACCGAAACACCGTGCCACCCAGCGCTAGTCTTCCACGGCAACCGCAAGACCATACTCTGTACACTACTGTGATGTTAGACTTAGGTGTTATAGAGGCCTAGGACTCATTGTACGGTCATGGACAAAAGCTGGAATACGGACCGCTCTGTAAAGGGCTGTTTGTGCAGGGCTGAGCTCCGTGATCGTACATGTGTTAGACTTGATGATATTGTGTTGCTATGCACGCCTGTAACACATTAAAATAAACTGCTCTTGAGCAAAATTGGAGATTGCTGAGGGTCGAATAAAAAACTGTAGTGGAGGTTTTATGCACTTTTGTATGTATTAATCTGAGATTAGGTTTGCCAGAACAGTAAGTATTTAATTTTGAGATGTATATAAAGCTTGATTGAAAATCAAATGGCATTTGAAAGGTTTAAAGGACTTAATTAGCTAAGTTAATAAATTATACATGTAAGTAATAACTCAATGTAATGATCTATTTATTGCTATAATAAATAACGCTTTTGAATAAAATATTTTGCAGCTACAATTTTCTTTCTTTAAATTACCAACAAAATGACACAATTAACCCGTTTATGAACTATTTAATAAAAACATCTTTGTATGTACAATAAAAGCAATCTATATCACAGGCTCCCAAATTAACAATGAATAGAATTCAAATGCGACAACTTAAAATATTCATTGTACTGTATTCCTATTTGGTAACTCTTTATTGCATATTGTCCATCACAATATGACACAGGTAAATTAACAACCCCTAACTAAACTAAAACTTAAAAATCTTCTTCCACTTGGGTTTTGGCTGAGTAGATTACATCATTGATGCCAACACCGTCATAACTACAACCAACTAAGGACAAAGGCAAATTGTTCTTTAGAATGTACTTTCTTATCCTCTCAACTCTATCATAATGCCCAATAACATACTGAGGTATACAATTCCGTAAAATATTAACATTAGATGAAGTAGGTTCCTCCGTGATACGTAAGATAGACTTAACTTCTTTCAGTGCTATTTCCCTAAGTTCATTTTCAGAAATGTCATCTCCAAATCTTTCCTTGAACCATCGCCCACCGAGCATCACTGTCAGCACTGTCCCATTTTGATCTGGCATGCAGCACGAGTCAAAGACGACACCTAGAATTGGTGAATTTTCTATCGGAGGAACTAGGAACCCAAATGCTGGCCGTATCAGTGCAACATCTGTCCTGAAATAGAGATTTACAATGCCAACCGTGACAAATGGTATCTCTTTCAGTGCCTCAGAAAATTCTGGGTGCTGTTTTTGGACCATATCGGCGAGAGAATAAGCAGGAATTGATGCGTAGATGTGTTTACAGATAACACTGTTTCCTGTACTGCATGTTATATTCACTGTTCCAGAGTTTACAAATTCAATTTCTTTAACTCTAGTATTGAGTTGAACCTGAACATTGTTGTCAATTAAATGTTTTTGCAGTTTTATTGGCAAGATATCTAAGCCTCCTCGCATTGTGTAGACATTCCATCTTTCCTCTTTAGCTTTGTAAGCTAGCTCGCTTAACGGTGGACTGTCACCTACTTTTGGTTTGAATATAGACTTCAACAGCCCTTTCATGACACCTCCGTGAGTTTGTTCATATTCAAATAGGGTCTTCATCAAAAATTTCACAGAGATCTCCTTAGCGTCTCCCGCACATATGCCACAGATCATTGGCGAAATAGCATAGTCAGCTATTTCTTTGCCAAATCTTCTTTCAACGAAGTTGTAAATAGAATCGTCCTGTAGAACCTTTTGTGGTTGCCTCCAATCATATAAAGCAGCAAATACAAGTGGCTTACTGAATGGTTGTATAGTTTTAAAAATCCCCGAGAAACTCGATGGCAGCGTGTGCAAATGGTTGTTGACGCAGATCATGCGGTTTTTAGCAGCAGGATGGTCTGGTTTTATCGGGGCTACGTGCTCACTGAGTCCCAAGTCCTGTATCATGTTTAGCGTGTTCAACCCAACGATTCCTTTTGGTCGAATAGTCCTTGGGCCCTGCTCGAAGACGTAATCTTTGGTCTTGATGGACTTGATCCAGCCTCCGCAGTAGTCTGTAGCCTCTAGCAAATAAACTGGCATGTTGAAAGTCATGTTCTTCTTGAGTAAGTAATATCCGGCGGAAAGGCCTCCTAGGCCGCCGCCTAAAATGGCTGCCATTCTGTACTGTAGTATGTTCTATTCAATCTACCAAATATTTACACCGACGAACATTTGTATTTCTATCCAGAAAACAATAAATAAAACATTTGTTTTGCTATTTTCAAATGACATTGATTGACAGATGACAGAAGAACGACAGTAAATGTTGCAAGATGCTGGCGGTACAATATCACCAAATTTTGTAAAAACTTTCTAACTTCGCTTAATTTTTCGTCGCACAAATCTGCCCTCGTAATAGATCTACACTAGATCTACAACCACCATTACTTTTTTAGTGGAAGAAATGTAGAAAAGAAGAAAGTAGCTTATTTTTGAATTTAAACTAAAAACGCAGTAATAGTGTTTCTCGTTACGACTTACGACGAGGGCAGAAATCGCCTTAGTATTTCGAAATCATCACAATAACTTTTAAAATCCCTCAAATCGTGTTGCTTGTAGTTTTGTAGTACGCAGCAGAAGCAAGCAAATTCTCGGGTTGATTTTTTAAAATTAAATTAACTAAATGAACCCTCGTACAACCACGAGGAATCCTAACACATTAAATAAGCCCTTGATTAAGCAAAAATTCTGTTCCGATTTCCCAAATTGCCAAAAAATAAATAGTGTCCTCTTTGAGACGATCGAACAGCGCACGTTGGGGCAGGAACCCTCAAAAGGTACCGATAATTACAAAAATGAAAATGATTTCAGGACATCTTCGTTATATTACTTAGTAAGTACACTAGCTCACTGATATGATAGCTTATATCAGTGCCGTCAAATATCCCATATCATAAATAGTTAGTCTATTATACGTCTTGTCATTGAGCTATTTAAGGCACTTATTTTCGTGCAACTTGAGATTGGTTTTGCGGGGAAATTAACTGATTTTCGCGATACTTCGATATGGAACCCTAAGCCTCAGGTATGTGACGATATTTTAGTACTATCTTTTCCTTTTTTTATAAAAATAGTTTTCGGTATGTAAGACACATTGTGGTACATAGTGAAATAATAGGAAAAGCGACAAACAATCGATGTTATGTTTATGAGTTCAGCCGAGTTAAGCTATGGTTGTTATGTGCAAACAATCTTTATTGTATTAGCTATTATAATCAATTTTAACTTTTTGCTACTTTTTGCACCTTTTGAAATTAGAGCATTTATCAGTACCTACGTGATCTGGAAATAAATATTAAATGCAAATTTCTTGTATTTTTTTCAATTGTTATTTTGTTAGTGGAACGTCTGAGGACACAATATTTATGACAAGACAAGAAATCCTCCAATCCGGACTTGGCCCCCGAGGTGGGGACATAATGAGTTGATGATGAAGAAATCATCAATATAATATGCTACTCTTCCTATCGGAAAATTAACAGAAGAATCACAGAAAGCAAGAAACAAAGACTTTAACCTCCTCATTCCTGAAAAGGTTAAACGCTATAGAGAGCACACTTCGAGATAATGTAGTAGAGTTAATTGTAACGTAAGATAATGATAACTGCTTTTTAGTGAGTTCTGATCCGGTAATCACCAGCTCGTCGCTTCAATCGCTCGTAGTCTCGCTCGGCTGCCTGAGTGATCTTAAACGATCATGAAGGTAAAGCAACATAAGGCGTGTACAGTGCGTGGATGGGTGACCGTCTATGACTAAAGTTAGTGGCTTTTTCCGAGCGGTCCCGTGCTTCGCAAGGCACGTTAAGCAGTTGGTGCCGGCTGCCGTCGATATATGGCAGTCATTAAGCCAAGTCACAGGCCTTAGGGCGACTTGAAAACTTCTGACAGTAAGACCAGTCACTAGTCTTACAAGACTCCACCAATCTGGACTAGGCCCCTGTTCTGGTGTATGGCCTTCACCTTCCTCTCAATAAATCTGATAATGCAGCAGTTGATGATGACGATGCTGTAACTTGTCTATAATAATTAAGTACCATTTAATTGAATAAATTTTTGAGATTTTTTTTAACTTCAAAAATCCAATAACTACGTATGTATTTTTCTTTTAATGGTAATAAAATAAATATGTTTTTTACCAAAAAAAACTTAGTTAAAGATATTTTTTTGGGCTCCATACCTAAAAGGTAAATCAGGGACCCTCCTACTAACATTCCTCAGTTTATCCGGATATCAGTCTGTTGTCACCAGGCTAATAATTATCTCATAAACTGTGACAATTAATACAGTTAAAATTTTTACATATTATTATAAGATAAGATTATTCTGTTTTTTATTATGTATTTCTGTTGCCATTATAAGAAAAACACACTAAAACAGAATAAAATGAATATTAAAGGGGACCCCCTATACAAAAAACGTGATTATTTTTACCTTTTTTATATATAACTAGCTGTTGCCCGCGACTACGTCCGCGTGGGCTTTAGCTGTGTTAAATGTTAGCAAATAAGATAGGGATGCTTATAGCGCATGCGAAAGAGCTTTCATACTAACTTCACAACCGCCTCTTGCCCTCTTAAGAGATGATTTTCGAAAAACTACTTTACATGTCTTTCATGACTTTCAATGAAGGACCTTCATGCTGAATTTCATTCGAATAACTTCATTAACGGCAGTTTCATACTAACTTTGCACCCCCCCTCTTAGCCCCTTAAGGGATGATTTTCGAAAAACTATTTTACATATATTTCAAGACTTTTAATGAAGGAACATCGTATTGGATTTCATTCGAATAACTTCAAAAACGGCAAAGTTTCATACTAACTTTGCACCCCCCTCTTATCCCCTTAAGGCATGATTTTCGAAAAACTATTTTACATGTGTTTTATAAATTTTAATGAAGGACCTTCATATTGAATCTCATTGAAATAACTTTAAAAAACGGCAAAGTTTCATACTATATTTGCACCCCCCCCCCCTTTTCCCCCTTAAGACATGATTAAAAAAAAAAACAATTTTACACGTGTTTCATAATTTTAAATGAAGAACATTCGTACCAAATTTTATTTGAATAACTTCAAAAACGGCAAAGTTTCATACTAAGTTTGAAGCCCCATTTTGCCCCCTTAAGGGATGAATTTTCAAAAATCTTTTCTTAGTGCTCCCCTACGTTACAAAAGGAACCCCTGTGCAAAATGTCAAGTTTCTAACCCTTATAGTTTAGGCCCTGCGTTGATATGTCAGTCAGTCAGTCAGTCAGCTTCTCGTTTTATATACAATGTGAGTCTTCATAAAGTGCACATATCAAAATCAGGGAAACTACACCCCATTTCATCGACGGAAAAAATAAAAAATTCAATAAAAAAAAATATTTGTATTTATTATGATTTTTAAAAATTATGAGTTGCACCAGTTGACCCATTTAGATAAATCGTCATAATTTTTAAACTAAGTGCGTTATCGCAGTGAAATTAATTTTGTGATGATGTCTAATAATAAGCCGTACCCATAAAGTAAAAATATCCAAGAAAACTAACCCTATAAATTTACAATTAAGTGAAACTTGAAGAAAATCTGTATTTTTTTTCATCATTTTTGCATTTGTTTTACAATTTCTCCTAAAATCATGCTATTGACCCTACTTTTTTTTCATTCTAGCTTATTTTACATGGCATTAGCTTTCTAAAAGTAAAAACTGCACGTTTATTACTCAAAAACAACAGTTTTTATGACCGTTTGAAAAAAGCCCATGCGCATCGTTTTGCTACACACCATTGTTTATCACCTTTTTTACAAATATTTTTTTATTTTTTATTTTATTTTTTCCGTCGATGAAATGGGGTGTAGTTTCCCTGATTTTGATATGTGCACTTTATGAAGACTCACACTGTATATAGATTGTATGGAAACCTTCGAGTGCGAGTCCGACACGCACTTGACCGGTTTTTTTATATAGTTAAGTTGTCTACGAAAACATTCAATCCAGTTTAGACGGTCTAACAGCTTCAGTTTATTTGATGGTAGGTTTGAGGGTCACCTGCCCCACTGTGCAGCGGCCGATTGTATTTCTTCTATTTTACCTTCCGAGATAGCGTAAATGGCGATAAACCACCGCACCTGGCAAACAGTGACGAATTTGTGAGGCGCGTTCAAAAGTTATATATAATTTTAGTCGCATCCAACAAAAATATTTTCCTATCTCTCGTTTGATCAACATTTATTATTATTAGGTTATTAGGTAGGTAGTCGTTAAATGCACGCTGACGAATACTTTTTTTTGTAGGTATTGTTCTCTAATAAATTCCCTATCGCTCGTAGCCTGGGCTGCCCGAGTGATCTTAAACGATCACTAATGTTAAGCAACATACGGCGCGTTCAGTCCATGGATGGGTCACCGTCTATGACTAACGCTAGTGGCATTTTTCCGAGCGATTCCGTGCTTCGCAGGGCACGTTAAGCAGTTGGTGCCGGCTGCCGTTGATAGATGGCAGTCGTTAAGCCAAGTCAGAGGCCTTAGGGCGGCTTGAAAACTTCTGACAGTAAGATCAGCCACTAGTCTTACAAGCCTCCACCAATCCGGACTGGGCCCCCGTGGTGGAGTACGGCCTATACCTTCCTCAGGGAAGAGACCCGTGCCCCTCGGTGGGGACATGATGGGTTGATGATGAAATTCCCTCTTTGGTCGGAGTATTTCCTCCTGGGACGCCCTTTACCGGCTCTTCACATTTGCTCGATTCAATAATAGCGCCCCAAAGTGCATGCACCACAGAAATTATGATGGTAGGTATGAGTGAGTACCTATCGCTACGTGTTAAAAAAATCCTTATACCTTCTTGCTCTGAGTTATACAGCCGACAGCACATCAAGTTGATTCTATTCGTGCGTTAGATAATAGGTACCTACTTTGAATGGGGAATGTTCCTTCCTGCCGTGGAGGGACTCAACGTTCCTGCCCCTAAATTACCTACGTAACTTTCCACTCTATCGGGTTAAGCATTTATACAACTCGAAGGAGTCAAAATATGTTAGTAGGTTTAAGACAGTTCGGAGTAGGAGTATGATAGGTACCACTGGGAAAAAAAGTCCCAGAATGTAACTTTATAGGTAACATAAGGTGGTGTGACGTACCGGGAACAAAGGGGCTAAAGCCCATTACACAATGAAAAAAAAAGGTATAAGAATAAGGATTGAGAAATAAGGAACAAGGAATAAGGAATAGCGGAATCCAGCAAAGGCAGCACCGTTGAGCAAGACACAATTCAAGAATAAGGAAAACAATTGATTTCTGTGCTATTCCTTATTCCTGGCTCCTTATTTCTTATTCCTTATTTTCATTGTCATTGTGTAAAGGGCTTAAATCATACAGTGGAGTACAAAGTACGGTACTTGATCAAAACATTGTAAGTTTTCTTTTATTTAGCTAAGTAAATGGGGCCAGAGGCAATGTATGTCATCATCATCATCATCATCAGCCTACGGTTGTCCACTGCTGGACAAAGGCCTCTCCCATTGCACGCCACTGAGCACGGTCCTCGGCTACTCTCATCCAGCTCTTGCCAGCCGCCCTGCGAAGATCATGGCTCCACCGAGTCTGAGGACATCCTACACTACGTTTACCGATCCGCGGTCTCCACTCAAGAACTCGTCTACCCCATCGGTTATCAGTTCTTCGGGTGATATGGCCGGCCCACTGCCACTTCAGCATGCTAATTCGGTGGGCTATGTCGGGGACTTTGGTTCTCTGTCTGATGAAGATTTACTCTATTTCACGAAACGCACCTGCGGGCAAACGAAATACTAGTTTAGTTTCTTATTAACTTGATTAGGTATTTACATACTTGCCTGCGTATTAAATTAATTCGATTAGGTATGTACCTACCTACCAACCTACTCGCCGGTTAGGTACACCTACGTGTCTGTCTGCATTGTAAAGGAAATTATTTTCATCATTCAATCGCAATGATTTCTTTTCGTAAGGTCATAATGTACCTAGTTACCTAGAGACTGATATTAATCGTAAAAACCTACCTAACCAGTTATTTCCTTTGCTTTACCGTCATTAGACGCCTGTTTAATCAAACTATGTTTACATTCGATGTACTTAATTTACTATGATTATTCCATGTACATTGCAGAGTTATCTAACCCACAGATTAACACTGTATCTCTGACACGCAATGGACCTCGAATTTTCATATAGTTAACTACTACGTTGTTACCACGAACAAGCGACATATTCACCGATTACCTAACTCAGGCTGCCTTGGGCATATTACAATGGCGACCAAACGAACCGTAGCTTCATTGTAGCGGCCACAGATGCGTGGTGTCGTTCACTGATAAATGAATTTCAATTTCACACTGATCGCCTTCAAATTGCTTTACGTACGCGACCCCATCTACGCTAGCTCCTAGGTATAAAACGCCCGAGGGATTATGAAAGCCTTTCAGTTCTGACCCAGCTTCTGTTGAGAGGTCACTCTACGCCGTGGTTGACATATTTCACACGTTCGGTCGTCATGCATACACATACTTAAGCTCTCGCCTTTATCCAAGAGGGGTAGGCAGAGGCCAGGGACTGCCACCTGCCACGATACTGACAAATCAAAAATCAAATGGTCGTCATGACAAATCAAAAGCCTAAAACGTGCGATAAGAAAATGAAAACGGCCGAGTTGAAACTTCAGAAGATCCTTAATAAAATCGAACAGTTCAAACTTAGCCACTGCTATGTTTCCCGCATTAGTTCGTATAGGAAACAGGAGAGCAAGAATGGATTACAGAGAAGACAAATTTGGTTTGCTGTCGCGGTGGCTGTGTTTTGCGTGCTCTGCTGGATTCATACAGAATTGAGCAGTGAAGTAAGTATGATCCATTTATCTATAGGTACTTGACTTTTTTTCCAAACTTTAAACGACACTAAATCAAAAACCTTTAGCGGTAGAAAACTCGAAACAATTTGCAAATTTAGTACTAGCTAGCACTAAATTTGTAGACTGTTTCGAGTTTTCTACCGCTAAAGGTTTTTGATTTATTGTCGTTTAAAGTTTGGAAAAAAAGTCAAGTATAGATAAATGCAGAGTGAATTGTCACCTACTCTAGACGCTATTGTGTACAAATTATCATAAATAACGACTTAGTCCGACTTGCACTATTTCTTAAATGTGATTTGAGACGCTATTTAAATAGACTTTTGTATGAAGCATTTTAATTAAGTACCTACCTACTGTTTATGCCACATTTAAGAAAGTCGTGCAAGTCGGCCTTAGTAAACGTTTGACATACATACATAAGACGGTTGTATCTCAAAGGCCTAGACAGATATCTACCAGGGACTCCCACCTGCCACGATCCTGACAAATCACTTTCGCTTCATCGACATTTATTAGTCGATTCATGCACGCACGTTGACTTTGGGTACCTTTTTATCTTGCCCTTTGTCCTCTCGCATGGTAGGGAGGTGCGCTAATCGCTGCGCCACAGAGACAGGCATCTTCTTTAGATGTGGGCTTCTACATACTCTACATAATAGTAACGTATCTTGGTGGTCATACTGGCATGTCATACTAATATGACCAGTGAGGATCGCTTGTATTGGTGGTCATACTCGTCATTATGCAAGCACAATTAGAGCTTTTGCATAATGAGATTAGCGTCGGATTTTTTTTAGAAAAGCTTCGTTAAATTAAATAAAACCGTTGTTTTGAACTTTGAGCGAATTGTACTTTATTAATACGTATGTAGCAAATATGACCACCAATAGGTACAAGCGATTCTCACTTGTCATATTAGTATGACATGCCAGTATGACCACCAAGAAACGGGCATAATACTTCCCTAATCTTGCCCTCCAGCGCTGCGTCATCCAGCTCCCCTCTGTCTCCAAAGCCATCTTCCGGCCGCCCATCGCTTGCTCCGTGTGCGAGGGCGTCAGCTCCGTCGCCAGGCTGGCCAACCTAACGGCGCTGGAGTTTGAGGAGGACTTCGCGTACAAGTCGCAGCCGCTGGTCATCACTGACGGGGCTACGGGGTGGAGGGCTATGCAGGTAGGGGTAGAGTTACTCCCCGTTTCCTGGTGGTCATACTAATTTGTCATATCAGTATGACTACGAGGATATACATGACATGTCCTCCTGGTCATACTCACTTTTCTTAACATCCTGTAGAGGGAAAAACAAATGCCAGCACATAAAACTACAAGTAAATACTACATAATAATAAAAGTAGAAGTATTTACTACTTTATATATTTACACAGAAAAGTATATTATATTATACAGGAGGAAGGAACCGAAGGAAAAACCTTTTTCTAAAAATATTGTATTACAGTATGACCAGGAGGACATGTATATCCTCGTTGTCATACTGGTATGACATTAGTATGACCACCAGGAAACAGCGCAATTATACTTCAGCCTCCAAACACTGACATCAACAGGACGGTTTGTTAGGTAGGGTAGTCATAATATGCTTTTAGTCATGTTTTGGTTTAGTCATATTCTGGTTTGGTCATATTTATTCCTCGGAAGCCATATTCTGTTTTAGTCTTCTAAAGTTCAAGAAACATACTTACTCGGGAATGTGACCAATGTACCTGTTAAAGCGAAAACGCGGCAAAGCGTCACGCCATCGCTATGACGCTTCTGCTCGGCGTATAAAGCGAGAAGCCGCTCCAAGATAATAACTTCCTTACAATATGCTTACAACACAAGAACTTACCCTGGTCCCAAACTAGGATACATCCCGCTCTCGATATTTTAATTGACCTAAGTACTAGGATGACTTAGCCTACAAAATATAGGTAATAGAGAAGCTTCATTTAAAGATAAAATAAGAATATTCTTTAATGCACACAAGAAACAAGAGACAAATAAAAGTTACAATAAACAAAATATATACAATAGGCAGTCTTATTGCCAACAGCAATTTCTTCCAGACAACCTTGTTACGCAAAGGATGCCGAAGGAAAAAGAGACGGGTACTTGGATTTCGTTTAAGTATTTAGTGCATCCACGCACATACGTGCTGATCCAGTGCCTGAAAATGCGGCAGTCAACTTTGTCTACAATCGCACTCATACCACCCGGGTGCACCCGTGCGGTTTTGCGTTCGGCAATAATTCTGCACCTTAGCCTCGTAGTTGGTTCGTACATAAATGAAAATAATGGTTGATTTCCAGTTGATTTATCAGCGAATTGTGTATGCTCCATGGAATGTGCCAATCGTTATTTATAAAATTATGCATGCCTTTTATCATTGTTAATAATTAGGTAAATACATATTTTAATTTTTTCTGTTTTCACAAAGCAACTTATTTTTATGTGTTATCCGTGGATTAAGCAGTGGGTATTAAATTTGCAATGTTTTAATAGGTAAGCCTGATTTATTTAACTACTATAATGTAGGTACCTACTACTGATTTAAATCCCAAATAAATAAAATAAAAATACAAAAAAAATGCTTCCCCAGGAATTCAACTACAGCTTCTTCAAAGCTTTCTACTCGTCCTCGCACCGGCTGAGCAAGCAGACCAACGACTGCTTCTACTTCGCTTACAAATCCGGTCTCAACTCCCTCCAAGAGGTCTTCTCTATGCCCGAGAGCCGGGCCAACCTCTCCGGGGAGCCCTGGTACGTGGGATGGAGCACCTGCTATGAGGAGGAGACTCAGAAATTGAGGGGCTACTACACTCGGCCGTATTTTTTGCCCGAGACTGCTGAGAGTGATATGGTGGACTGGATTTTCATGGGCGGGCCGGGCCAGGGGGCCCATATGCATGTAAGTGGGAATAAGATGAATACATTCTTTTTAATAGACTCAAAACTACAATGGGATCAAAACATAGAAAAGTTAGCGGGTAGGTTGAGTTCAGCTGCATTTGCAGTTAGAAAAATTAGACAACTAACAGATGTAGAAACTGCGAGGCTAGTTTATTTCAGTTATTTCCACAGCATTATGTCATATGGTCTGCTACTATGGGGCGGGCGGCAAATATAGAAACAATTTTTATTCTCCAAAAAAGGGCCATTAGAGGCATTTACAATTTACCTGCCAGACACTCACTACGTGAGTTTTTTAAGGAAATAGGAATTCTTACGCTAGCTTGCCAATATATATTCGATAACATAATGTAGGTACCTATGTACGTAAAAACATAACTACATTTAAGCTAAACAGGGATATACATAACGTTAACACCAGAAATCGAAACAAAATTGCCTCATCTAGATTCAGATTAGCCAAGGTAAATACATCATTTGTAGGATATAGTGTACGTTTTTATAACAAAATTCCTGAAAGTATTCTATCCCTGCCAGGAAATAAATTTAAATTTGTTATTAAAACTGCGCTGTGTAAAAAGGCATACTACAGAATATATGACTTTATAGATGATAAAAACCCTTGGCAGTAAACCAATTCCACGAGCTAATTATTGGTATTCTAATAATATATAGGGTTTAATAAATTTCATACATATGTACAGACGCTGTGTGTGATTGCATACCAAAACTATGCTATTATTATAGATAACTGACAAGAACTTTCAAGTTTGCCAAAGGCCATGCGAATGGTGGCGCGGTGGCCGGGTCGCCTATCTCCCTCTAATATGGTTGAGACTGGCGATGGCTGACCTCTGCGTTACGCTCGTGAACGGGTGCCGTCCGTGTGTCTGGCCGCAGCATTGGTGTTTTATTACCTTTTAAGAATATTAAATCATGTTTGACTTTGCAAGTATTGATTGCACTCATGGATCTTGAGATACTTGGTATACGAACACTCATACCTAATTTGTATTAGCTTTAAGTTGATTTGAGAAAAGATGGTCAGAGTGGAGTTTTTTTTCGCTGCCTTTTTCTCCACTACAGACGGCCCTAAGGCAGCGGCTAACATTATACATACTCGTAACTGTATGTACATTGACATTCAACAAGCAGAATGTAAATTCTTTACGTTCTCAGAAGATTCTTCTGAGTAAACGTTGAAATAAAAAATTTTGTTTTTTTTTTTTAATTTTGTTAAATGTCACCTTGATCTATAAGCCAGTCTAGGCAGGCCTGTTTCACTACGCGTATCGGTATCGAACGCGTAAGTACATGCGGCGACCTCTCCGGAGTGGTAAATATGTAGGAATTCAGGCGCCAGAAGAGGTAAGAGTTACGCGGTAGAAAGAGAGGCAAAATGTAGGTGAATATAACGTAGCTTTTTTAGCGCCGTGCGATCTGAATTGCACCTAATTGTATCACTGGTAGAGTCCCTTTTTCTTTAATTGATTTTGCGGAGTGAATCTTCTGTACTGTACTATTATGTATTCTGTGGTCTAAGTAACACCAGATGCCTAGGCATGACGCGAATTAACGCGATCAAATGTCAAGTTGTTACACATAAAAAAAAACTTCCATATAACAATCATCCGACATGGACCCAAACTAGGATGAGCTGTGCTCTGGTAAAGAAACCAGTCTAGGACATTACAAACATGGAAAAACAGCCAGACTGGCCAGAAATGTCCTCAGTCTGGGTGTATTACACGTTTGTGATGTATGTGCTTGCCTGGTTACTATAGCTCGGGGTATGCTTGTTTGGGATCGGGTCAAGTGATTGTCTTGTGTGGAAGTTATTATAACTATTGATTCTAGTGGCTCTACCTGCCTCCAAACTATAGAGTCTCAGATGGTTACGTGGAGATTAAATTAAACGTCAATTTACTGCAACGAATATCCGACTTTTTATTGTCTACACACACAGGAACACTTTAGATAATTTGGACACAACTACTAGCGGAGCGGTGGTACGCGACTAGTGTCGCTACAACATGAAGAAAGTGATTACTCGACACAACTGTGCGAGCGCAGACAGACGCCACAAAATTATTTATAGAAATGTATACCGCTGGGAATTGAGCCCACGACCACCAGATAGGTACACTGAACCACCAGTAGTTTGAACGCCTCGTGAACTCCGCAGGTGGACTCAGTACGGCATATGTCGTGGCAGGCGCAGATCCGCGGCCACAAGCAGTGGGAGCTGGCGCCGCCGCCTGAATGTCTCTACGTCTGCCAGGGGTTCAGCTTTACCGTCGCCCCGGGAGAGATCCGTAAGTTATTAAGATTTATAACTCTTTGTTTTACTTTATGTCTGGTACATTCTCTAGAACAAATTTGCACCTAATTGTAACACTTAGTTAAGGGAAGACACTTGCTCTTGACGCACAGGTTATCCTAGTTCGAGAGCAAGGGCTTCATAAATAACTGTGGCAAATTGAATTTCTCAATAAAGATATTTCTATTTCTGTTTCTATTTCTAAACTTACATCAATGAAGTCCCAAAAAAACATATGTCTTCAAACTCCCTAGAGTTTGTCGCCTACGGCCACGACCGCCACAAGACTTTGAATAACCATTTTCAACTCTGTAACGCGCTTGTAATGAAGACTTATTTGTTGCAGTGGTGGTGGATACGAACCGCTGGTATCACAGAACCGAAGTGTTGCCAGGAGACATCAGCATCACCATCGGAGCCGAATACGATTAGAGAACGCGTTCTGTTTAGCCAAATAGACAGGTGGACTTCGCTAAGTAGCCTATATTTGGAGTCGTGTGTACAATTAAGAACTTTAATGCAGTACAATCTCACTAATCCGGCACTATAAAAAACTAGAGGGGGCCGGATTATTGGAATGTTCGGATTACTGAATTGTTTGAATTTATAGATTATTTTAACTACACACAACAAATAACTCATTACACTAATTAAAAAAACAACAACTATGTAATTAAAAAATAGGTAAACATGTATGCACGTGCACGTGATAAGTTTTGAGGTTAGACTGCTAGACGAACGACGCAGCGACCGGAGCGCATAGGCCGTGGAAGGGCGGGGGTGGTGTGAACGGAGGATGCCGGATTATTGGATGTGCCGGTCTATTTAAGTGCCGGATTAGCGAGATTATAGGTACTGTAATTGAAAAAATATCACATGCAAGTGACATCGAATTAGAAAAAGTTAACAGGCGTACCAAACACAGAGATTCTAAAGGCTGAAACACATTTTTGCAACGCGACGCGAAGCGACGCGTGTTGAGTCAAATCAAATATTTTCAGATCAGAATCATATTAGGCATCGCGTGTTGGATTACATCGTGCACATTAGTGCACGATGCACATCGGGTGTCGCTATGTGGTGTCGCGTCGCATTTCAGTCTGTTTCCGCATTAACCCGCTGGCTCGGCGGCTACCAAATTTGCTAGAGGGTACTCGGAAGCGAAATTAAACCTTATATTAATTGAGCGTCCTTCTAAAGTCCCTTGTGTCAAGATAACTTATCATTTGCAGAGTTGAGCCAAAGGGTTAATCGTCTAACTGTCAAATTCCAAACTACTTTGACAGTTTGACTGCGCATACCGTCGCTTATACTTCAACACCGCCAACATGCATTTAGACAACTTTGCAGGAGACGCATAAACTTAATGATTTCTTTTCTAGAATGAAATAAATGACAGTAAAATGAATAAGCCGAAAATTTTGAATTTGACTGCCGCAAAACATGCGCGGGACGACTCTCTATCCTCAAGTCTATAACTAAGTTTCTAATACTAATGGGAAAAAAGCATATTCGCGCTGGTGAAGTATAAGCGACGATACGCCATCTTCACATGACTTTCAAGAGCGTAAATTAGCAGAAATCGCTGCATAAATAATTTGCAATAGATTTAAACACCATTGATATGATAAGTTTTTTTTTGTATCACCGCGCTACGTGCGCTAAAATAATAATAAATTATATATTTTACTTGCTGACCCGGCAAACGTTCTTTTGGCATATTAATTAGAATAGGCCTATCGACCATACCTAGACCTACCAAATATGTATACACAAAAAAAATCATAAGAATCGGTGACACACAGTGACACGAGATTTATTAGGTTTATGATAGGAAATTTTGTGTTAGAAGTTTAGGACTTAAGCAAAAAAAAGTCACAGTTATGCTACAACATTATTTATTTATTTCCCTAATCATCGTTAACTCTCTACATAAAACGCATGCACTTTGAATAGACTGGAATGATCTTTATATAATTCACAAATGTGTAAGTTCAGCTAAACGCTACAGAGAGCCTCGGTTATATAATCGGCAAGATTAATTTACATACTTTTAAGTACAATTTCTTATAATTCATTCTAAGTTTACTGCGAAATTATGTAGCTTTAAGAGACGTAAAAAAATAACAAATTGTTAAGAGATAATAAAGTAACAAATTCTTACTAGTTACAAATAAAAAAGTCGGTTAAGTATTAAAACTATATATATAAAAACATTCACCTATTGAAATTCAACTTAAATCTGTAGCTTTCATAGTAAGTCAAAGTACTGCAAAATGTGTGTACTTACCAAAGAATAAATATTTGGATAGGATATTAATGAGACGATTATATTAGATAAGTCTCGACATCAGAAGCATATAGTCGTATGTTCGATTCCAACAAGATTCGCGCAAATCGCGTTCATAATATAATATTATTATGTTGTTTACACAGACATCTATTCTACGATTCAAACATTTAATTGAAATTTTGAACGCTTTATTTTAAAATTCAACATGTATTACGTTCTCAAGAAGTTTTTTCTAACATGAAGAACTTTCCTTCACGCCATACAATATTTAGACACTTGCGCACTACTTTTAAGCTTAATAGAACCTCAATAGATATTTGTGAAGGTTTTCAAATTAATATTTTACTTAGGAAATACAAACTTGCTAAAACGTCTTATAACTGCGCACTAATACTGAACGAGAAAAGGCTTCTTTTATGTACAAAATAAAAATAAATACAGTTGAATCATAGAAATATTGAAAGTTATTTTTAAACAATCAAAATTCTCTCAAATTAAATCAGTTCCAATTTTACAAAACATTTAACGGGATCAAGCCTTGGTTTATGTTTCTGACCACATGTCTTTTGTTACTCGTAATTACCGTAAAATCAATTGTATACAACACAAGTACATTCCAAAGGCAGAACATCTCTGAACGAAAACTTGAGAAGACACGTGAAAATAAAAAAAAACCAAACCTCTCAACCGACCGTTCGCAGAGCGCAGTCAATGTGTGTGACGACGTTAGTGCGTTCGCGCGTCTTTCTACTCGTCGGCCTGTCCCGCGGAGTCCAAGATCACTTCAAACGAGAACGGCTGGAACAAGTAACCCTCGCCCGCGTAGAACTTGCTCTGGAACTCAACCCTGTCGGGGAAAGAGTGCTCTTAGTCATAGTGTGGTCACCCAGAACATGTAAAGTCCGTTTTTTAATTAAATGCAAAAAAAAATTACGCGGTGTTACCGCTATACAGCCTGTCAAGAAAATGTAGAAAGAGAAAGAGTACGGTTTTGCTCAGACTTTTTGTCTGTGTTTGTTAATAGCTTGCACTTACAAGCATTATATAAATAGGAAAACTTGAGCTTTTCCATAAATTAAGGTATTGTGTTTCAATAAATATAGTAAATGTTTAGATTTTTTTATTTTATTTTATAAACTTTCACTTCCGGTTTCTTGTATTTTTTGACAAACTGTAAAATATACAGGTTTACTGGGTACATTATTTTTACCGTGAATAGAAGACTCATGTGACTTACCACATCAAAGACATTACAATTTAATAACTCATAAGCAAAGTCTAAACTAACACCTACGTAGCATACGTAGCGTAACACACAAATTTAACTGTGTGCAGACCATCTGATACTTGGCCGTTTTGCTACATGGACGTTTTGCTAATAGGGTAGTTTCCAGGGACAAAATAATTAAATTCTATTTAGTCCGTATTTTAGATTATAAAAAAATATTTGACACGTATTTTTTCTTTTTTCGATTAAACAAAAAAATAACAAAGATATAGCCCATTAAAGTTACATGTGACGTCACTCCGTGCTAAAAAATGCAGCACGGCGTGACGTCACACGTAACTTTAATGGGCTATATCTTTGTCATTTGTGGTCTAAGTTACAAATAAAAAAATACGTGTCCCTTATTTTTGAATAATCTAAAAGACGGACTAATTACATTTTTTAGAGAAACTAGCCCATCAGGCATACTGCTCATTAGACGCTTCGCGCTGTTGGACGTTTTGCTACTTAGACCTTTTGATAAGCGATGTAGGGACTCGCTCGTAGCCTGGGCTGCCTGAGTGATCTTAAACGATCACTAAAGTTAAGCAACATACGGCGCGTTCAGTCCATGGATGGGTCACCGTCTATGACTAACGCTAGTGGCATTTTTCCGAGCGATTCCGTGCTTCGCAAGGCACGTTAAGCAGTTGGTGCCGGCTGCCGTCGATAGATGGCAGTCGTTAAGCCAAGTCAGAGGCCTTAGGGCGGCTTGAAAACTTCTGACAGTAAGACCAGCCACTAGTCTTACAAGCCTCCACCAATCCGGACTTGGCCCCCGTGGTGGAGTATGGCCTATACCTTCCTCAGGGAAGAGGCCCGTGCCCCTCGGTGGGGACATGATGGGTTGATGATGATGAAGTAGGGACTTACCAGTGCAGACGCAGCGTGTGCAGGAAGGCGGAGAGTCCCTCCATGAGCACGAGGATAGCCACGGAGATGGCGGCCCAGCCCGCAAACACCACGTAGAGGGAAGGCCCGCCCATGTAGCCCGTCGCCTTCAGACCTGCGGGGTCGGGACGGATTTGAAAAAATAAAATAAAATTTATTTGTAGGCAAACATGGTACAATAAGTTCTTCAAAGTTTACAATCCGATCGTTCATACATGTCTGCGCCAGTCTCTGGCATACAAAAGTCGGTAGATGGCCTATTTATATTAAGTCATAGCAACAGTTATAATTAATGTCAATTTTAATAAATCACATTGTCATAATTAATCAAATAGAAAAATGTCATAAGAATATACATGCAATATGGTAGGCACCAGTGTTCATATCAAAAAAAGAATCTTCAATTGACAATAATTCGGGATTTTTTTCCTTTGCTGTATATGAAAAGGAACCTAAGCTGGATATCCCTACGTTCTTAGTTTTTACCTAAGATAAAATTTTCATTCATGATTTTGGTTTTGAAAACCTTCTCATTCTAAAAGGGCGTATAGGCAAAACAGAACGGAATAATAGTCTTATATCAACGCCATCCAACGGTGAAGCATTTAAAAAAAAACTGTCACGGCTCTGTCAGTGATTTCTGCTTTGACGTGTTTATGTAGGTACAGTGCCACCATCTTATCTGTTCAGTTGATAGCGGCGCTAGTGGAGAATTTAGTAGTAACATTTAAGAAAATTACCTAGAAAAATGAGAATATTTTAATCCGTCTTTAAATTTTAATGAACATATATCTTTAAATCTTATTAAGTGAATAAATAAAACAAGAAATGGGGAACAGAATTTACAATTAATTAGTTAGTTACAATTTTGCTCACTTGAACATATAATTTGGTGGCGCTGTACCTACTTCAGTATTTATTTTTTAAAGGCAACAGACTAATTACTTTTGACAGATTCGAATGAATGATACTTTCTGACTTTGTATTAATCTGTGATGGCGTAATGATCTGTATCACTGAGGGAAATTAAATAAAGAAATTATTTTCTCGAAAACTACAGCACCTACAAATAAACAAAAAATAGATTCTTATTTAGTGACCGCTCATATCCATATCCTAGAAGAAACTTTCTTGATTCGTGACCCTAGAAATATTGTCCATTTCGGTCCACTTGGTCAAAAGATCTGAGGTTTTTTGAGGTCTGTTAACCTTTCAACTCGCATCAGACATATTTGTCTCCGCGCACAGGGTAACGTCAAACGCCCAACAGAGACAGAGTTGTCCGAAAGGCAAAAATGCTAAAAAGTGCGTAACATTTCCGTACTCCGAAAGGATTTGCGTGTCTGCATTTTGATAAAGTTGTTGTTTAGTAAAGTGGTTATTCTAGAGTATTAGTAACATTACTGCAGCGGCCAGCAAAAGAGACATTGATGGACGAACGTGGAAATGTGGGCCGAGGCGAAGCCTGTTACTTTTTATTGAGTTAACTAGCTCCCGGCAAACGTGGTTTTGCCAAATAGGGCCATTAAAAATAGATAACAACCTATTCTCAAACATACCGAATATACATACGAAATTTCATCGAAATAGGTCAAGCCGTTTCGGAGGAGTATGCGCACTAACATTGAGACACGAGAATTAGATAAAATAAAATAAAATATGAAAAAACGCGCCAAGGGAATTATCCAATTGTGCTAATCACCCATATTGTTCCTTAGCTTACAACACCGCTCAAGTCGAAAATTGGCGGTTTTCACATTTGAATGCCATTAGATGGAGCTGCTCATTGCGCGTCTAACCATTGGTCACACCTATAAAGTTGGTAAAAATGACTTAAGCTGTGTTGTAAGCTAGGGGACGATATGTGTAATTATTTGCACCCGCTTACCTTTTCTTAACAGCATATTCCAGGCGACCTCTGCGAGCTGCGCGTGCGCCAGCGAGAGCGCCCAA
Source organism: Yponomeuta plumbellus (assembly GCA_947310845.1). Lineage (NCBI taxonomy): Eukaryota > Metazoa > Arthropoda > Insecta > Lepidoptera > Yponomeutidae > Yponomeuta > Yponomeuta plumbellus. The sequence goes on along the minus strand of OX371197.1, from coordinate 23,275,189 downwards.
AGGCGCAGGTACGAGGCCGTGTGCGACACGCTGCCCAAGACGTACTCGATCGTGTGGATCGCCTGCGCACCACCACATTACTCACATTAAATAATAGTACATTGTTCACCGAGAGGAGAAAGTGACCGATTACCGTCGAGGGTGTCGCTTGAAGCCCGAGCCGTAGGCGAGGGCTTTAAAACACCTGAGATCGGGAATCGCAGTTTCTCTCGAGTGATACATAGTGCTTTATACTACACCTGCAAGGAAAATAAAAAACGAAATCTTTACTAATTGAAATTTATATTGAAATTGTTGCTAGTGGCCAGTGTCATTTTGCGAACTTGGAGATAAAAACTCACTGTAAAAACTTTTTGGCTTTTGATATTTAGGTTACCGGCGCATAGTCTTACCCAAAATTAAAAAAGAAAAACCACGTAAGAAATGGATTTTCATACACTTTTTTCTCCCGCTCAGATGCGTTTTCTCCCCGCATATTTGTTCGATATGCAATGACGTACTTTCTACCGTAAATTTGATAAAGTATCAAGGTACTTTCCAAGCAGGTGTAGTATAAATAAATAAAATAAACAAATTCACGCCCGTTATCCCCGAGGGGGTAGGCAGAGGCACCAATCACTAGAACTGGGCCCACGTTTTGCCGAGTTTATTAGGTCCCAAACGTGACAAGTGGTAAGTCTGTCGCCGTTATCCGGGCACAATTTATCAGCGAATGGTGTTGCTGTGCAAACAAATGTACGTAACTAAAAGTCATTGGTACATGCGTAGTTCGAACCCAGACCCTCATTATCGAGAAGCAAGGGTCAACCCCACTACGCCACCACCGCTTGACTCACATTAGTCATACTTTATTGTACACTAGCGACCCGCCCCGGCTTCGCACGGGTGGCAAAAACGTTTTCACTCCATCTGCTAAAAATTATGCATTTTGATGCCCAAATTTAGGACCCAAAACACGCTATTGTTGTCCAAGCTAAGATGCATCAAAATAAATAGACTTGATGATGATGAACATTACATTTTCTTTCCTTACCAGGTTTAAGGTTTAAGATATTTATTTCTCAAAAAAGAATACATAAATCCACTTACTTGAGAAACAATTAGTTAAGTAGGTAACAAAACAATACAAATATCGACAGACAGATAGAATTTAAAACAATAATAGAGGGTAGTTCTTAATATAAACTACGCTCCAGTTACATCGTTCTTTTGTAAGGCTGTGTTTACAGGGTAGTTTCCAGGGTCAAAATAATTAAATTTTATTTAGTCCGTATTTTAGATTATAAAAAAATATTGGACGAGTATTCCAATCCCGAGTATTTCGATTAAACAAAAATAACAAAGATATAGCCTATTAAAGTTACGTGTGACGTCACGCCCTGCTAAAAAATGCAGCACGGCGTGACGTCACACGTAACTTTAATGGGCTATATCTTTGTCATTTTTGGTCTAATTTACAAATAAAAAAATACGTGTTCCTTTTTTTTGAATAATCTAAAAGACGGACTAATTACATTTTTTTGGGGAAACTAGCCCATTATTTTGGGTACGCAAAGTCCATTCGGATTGGAGAGGGCCCCGCTTCGGATTCCGAAGGCGGGGCGGGTGGCCAGGACACAAAAGAGAATGCTAGAAAGACCGACCTGGTGTATGAAGACCTCGGAGATCTCCTCATCTTGATGGCCGGCCGGCGCGGGGGCGCCGCCGCCGGCCACGCCATTCTCGGCCGCGCCTTCGATGCTCTGATGGCCCTGCGCCTGTTAACAATCCGCTGCTTGACTCTTTTTTCAAGTAAGCCTTAAATGCTAAATATCTCTTAAATTAGACAAAAAAATATTTTCGTATATTTTTTGAGGACCTAAAAGCAACAAAAACATTATTTTAAAACGTTGTTTTGCTAAACAGCCAAAAACGCGGTCCGCCATTTTTGTCTATGGTTTGAAGTCCAAACTGTTGTAAACAAAGTTAGTGACACTCCCCTCTCCCTAGTGTGACGTGACACATATAGAAATCATTGTATTACGAATGATTGTAAAGGACAGTTCTGAAATTAGTTTTATTTAAAAAAAATGATTACTTTTTGTAGGAGAAATTCATGAAGGAATTTTAAATTACCACTTTCTGTTTGGTCAGAATCTCAGAATCAGAATCAGAAGCACAGAACCAACAAAAATCTGAGTAGGTTTTCGGAAACCTGTCAAGTAGCCTGTTCACGCCGAACGCCTGCAAGACAGCATGAGCAAAAACTATCACGACCGAATCAACCGCGATATGAATACACAGGCTCTCAAAAAGGCACCTACTGCGACTGCGCAGCACACGTAGACCACGTGAGCAATCTACAACCAATGGTGCTACTGCAAAAGGACTGGACCAATGGCACGACGGCGACACGGTGGTGGAAGGGACTTCCAACGGCCAAATCTGAGCTAGATCTTTTTCTGTTAAGCTAGACACTACTAACTTTTTACACGCGATCTTGTATCGACCTTTTTAACGGATTTTGCACAAATATTGTATGGTACTAACGTTCCTGACATTATAATATCAATTACCTGAAATCTACGTATTTAATTTGCACCTGAGAGGAAACCAGACGACGGATATTACACGCTTCACACTACGCTGGCGTAAGCTGCCACATAGCCTATTATATTCTATAATAAAAGAAAGTAACCTATTGTAAGAAATAAGGGTGAGTTAAAGAAAGGTAAGGTTCTTAAGAGGAAGCACTCACGGCGCGTTTCTTCCGCTCCTGCATGATGAAGTAAGGTTTGCCGAACAGCATCACGGGGACGCACATCAGAGCGAAAATCACGAAGAACTGAAAAAAATATTTAACATTTTAGTCTTGCAGTTACAAAATTATTCTTAAAGTATAAACTACTTATCTCGTTATGAAAACAAAACGTTAAATACTCAATGAACGTTATTTTTTTAGTTTCTGAATTAATTAATACAACGTGGAGAAGAATTTCGGGTACTTTTTATCTTACCCTTTAATATACAAGCCTCAGGCACTGCTTGAATAGTCCGTAACGGATGCTATGATGATGCTAATACATCTCATTTTTTAATTAGAAATATTTAAAAATAATAACAAACTCACGCCCGTTATCCCCGAGAGCGTAGGCAGAGGCACCAATCACTAGAACTAGGCCCACGTTTTGCCGAGTTTATTAGGTCCCAAAGAAATTTAGAAATATTTAATTTTAAGTAATTTAATTTAATAACAAAATAGCCACCCACTATGCATTCTCACCACAGATATCTCAATTTAGGGAGATGGGACAAATTGACTAATCTGTACGGAGTTCAACTGTCCCAAGTTCAATTCATGCAGACAAGCACCATTAAATAAACACTGGTATAAACTAACTTGCACACATTTGTCCATTCACTCTATACTCTGATTTTTTATTCCGTAGAATTCTGACATTTCTTAAGTGTTGCTACTGAAAAAGTTCTTCACCGAAAAAGGGACAAATTTGACCCATTTGATGGCAATAAAAAATAAAATGCTACGTATTTTTAATGTTTTACCTACAAAAAGGTTAACCTAAATATTTACTTACTCAAGTAACCTAATAAAATCATAACAAATATTTCAATATCACAAACAATATATCGAATTAACTTTCATTACTTTATTTTATTCTTTAGCTGGCATCACTGCCTACGATTTCAAGGTTTCGTAAACCTTTTTAGAAAAGTGAAGTATGCCGCTGTTAGCTCTCTTAATAATTCATGTCAGCGATGATGATGATTATGAAGATAGTGATATTAGTATTAATGGTGATTAGATATTTTAATAAAAATTGTTTTCTTTACTCGTACTTTTTTACTGTTCGTGTGGTGAAAAGGGACACAATTGTCATCATCAACCCATCATGTCCCCACCAAGGGGCACGGGTCTTTTCCCTGAGGAAGGTATAGGCCATACTCCACCACGGGGGCCAAGTCCGGATTGGTGGAGGCTTGTAAGACTAGTGGCTGGTCTTACTGTCAGAAGTTTTCAAGCCGCCCTAAGGCCTCTGACTTGGCTTAACGACTGCCATCTATCGACGGCAGCCGGCACCAACTGCTTAACGTGCCTTGCGAAGCACGGAATCGCTCGGAAAAATGCCACTAACGTTAGTCATAGACGGTGACCCATCCCTGGACTGAACGCGCCGTATGTTGCTTAACCTTAGTGATCGTTTAAGAACACTCGGGCAGCCCAGGCTACGAGCGATTCTCGAGCGACACAATTGTCACTCACCTTAAATTCTCTTTTAATTTGGAGCTCCACACTTTATAAAACGGATACATTCACTAACTAAAAAATGTGCCCGGCCAAAAATGGTTTCTAATCTCTAACATGTCAAAAAATGATAACTGTCGGAGTTCTATGGAGTTAAAAATCAGACTTTAAGTGGTTACACATGCAAAGCAGTTGCGTGTGTGTGTATGTAAGGACGAGGCGCGCTTTACGCATCAAGCACACACACACACAACTGCATTGTATGCCCGGTAGGCCTACAGCGGTCACATGCTACGCGGTGGCGTGTCCTCTCTCTAGTATTGAATGCTCTGAGTATCTCACCTTCTGCAAGCCCATCTGTCCAGCGAACATGACGGGGTCGCACACCTCGCGAGGGTTCTCCTCCTTCTTGAACAGCATCATGTTAATGAACGTGATGAGGATCGATGGAGCGCAGTAAGCACTGGTCTTCACGATATCTGCGGGAAGACGATCGGTGTAAGGGGCCATCCATATATTACCCCTCAGTTTCTGAGAGAGTGTTCAAATGTAACAAGAGATTAATCTACGATTAATTCAAAATACCGGCACGTGATTGGCTGAAATTAGCTTGACAAGAGATTAACATGAGATTAACATTTGATCGCTCCTCTAGAAACCGAGCGTGAGTCTCACACGAATTTCATGTTCAGGAGGGCAAAATTGTAACTAACTAATTAATTGTAAATCCTGTTCCCCATTTTTTGTTTTATTTATTCACTTGCTATGATTTATAGATATATGTTAATTAAAATTGAAAGACCGGTTATAATATTCTCCTTTTTCTAGGTAAATTTCTTAAATGGTACTACTAAATTCTCCACTAGCGCCGCTATCAACTGAACAGATCAAATGGTGGCACATGTGAAAATTAATTTGCTAAATTCCGCCAAAAATCCCACAAGCACCATGCGGTTAGCTAATGCACCGCCCTCCCTCCCACTTTTTCAAGCAGAAGCAAGACACGGACACACCACCACCGTAACCAATACTTGTGTGAGAAAATGCGACGCGTTTGCGCATGTTTTATTCTTTGAAAACGGATATCAAATATTCATCAACATCATCATCGGCCTATGCTTGTCCACTGCTGGGCATAGGCCTCTCCCATTGCACGCCACTCATCCAGCTCTTGCCAGCCGCCTTGCAAAGATCATCGCTCCACCGAGTCTGAGGACGTCCTACACTACGTTCACCGATCCGCGGTCTCCACTCAAGAACTCAAATCTATCAAATATTACTCTGTGAAAATGTTCTAAGGGGTTAATGAAAGGTTACAAGGTTATACTTTACGTACCGGGTTCCTGGCTGCCGAAATGGTCGATGGTGGCGCCGTACGTGGTCCATTTGATGAACATTAGAAGCACCATGTAGAAGAACAGCAGAGTCAGGAACAAGATCTGCGGGAGGAACTCCACGTAGATGCTGATGCGACGCTTAAAATACCTGCGGGGGATATCACGGTTCAAGTGTCAGTTTAATCAGTTTATTTTACAAACCTATAGGTCCCACTGCAGGGACAAAAACCAGACTATACTTGAGCCATTACAAACGTGCGAAATGAGTCATAAACATTTGTATCAGACCTCTCTGTCACACAGAGGAGGCATATCGGAACTCTCCCTCGCACTTTTATGACTCGGTTCGCACGTTTGTAATGGCTCAAGTATAGTAGGTATCATTTTTTGTGGGTGTTCATGGAGTTCTCAGAAAGTGGTCATTTTAAATTCTTTAGTGTATTTCTTCTAAAAAAGGCAAACGAAAAATTAATTTTGAAATAAGCCGCCAATATGATAACTTAGGCGATACGGCATCGCACAGGAATTATAGCGTCACTGGTCAGTAAACAAACAAACGAACGCAAGAACGACATGAATGACAGACGCCATTTTTACTGAACTGTGACGTCATCTAAGAATCGGCCAATCCAGGCCGTTTTCGATACAATGATAATTATCAAATTTCATCCTGTTTTTAATTTTTTTTTAGTTAAAATGCCTTAAGGCGGTTTTAAGACTCATAATTTATACGATTTTGTATAAATAATACTGTTTTAATTTTAATTTTCTTCAAAATCAATTAAAATTTTAATTTTAATTTTCAAGTGACCCTATAAGGGTTTCCGTTTTTCCTTTTGACTTACGCAACCTTAAAAATCGTAATTTCGAACCACTTTCAATAAACACTGTTCAACAAAACACTGCCGCGCTAACAGTAGAGCAGTAAGTCGGAAATTTCAAAGTTGAGAAAATCGGGGACAAAGTTTTGGATTACATTTTTACTTACTACTTCTTTAGCAGGTTCTACTACTTCTACTTTCGTAGGTTCTACTTAAACTTATAAGCTAAAGAAGTAGTAAGTAAAAATGTAATCCAAAACTTTGTCCCCGATTTTCTCAATTTTGAAAGGAGAATGATCAATTTAATATAGGAGTTCGTCTATTTTTGCGTCTTCTTGCACATTGATGAAACCAACGGTAAACTATAAGAAATTAGCTCTGGATTATGCAGGAAAAATATTATGAAAATATAAGATGGTAGTTTCGAGAAATCTTAATTTTGAGCCCATGTTTTGAGGTTATGACAACTTTGGTGGTTTGGTGTTATTTTGGATTGGCATTGACACCTTTTAGTTTTAATTATAAGCATAGGTCATTATCAGTTCGTTCCTCCCTTATTCTGAGGTTCGTTCCTACGGAAGAAGTTTGTGCTTTATGCCACAGATTATTTATGCTTTTAGCCAAATATGCAGGCGTTTACATACTGCGATTTTTTGCAGATAGCGTGTGTGTGTGTAACAATGGACGATTTGCGAGTGTATCAATGCATTAGCAAATCGTCTAAATCGCGACTATATCGCTGCAAAAAGTCGCAATGTTTAAGGAGCCTAATGGGGGACAAAGAGATAATTTCTGTTATGCATAAACAGTCTTAGGTCCTGCGCACAATTGAGACAAGACTATCCTAAGCCCACAATGGCGGTTTATTTTAGTTATTTATTCCACATATTGTTCATACATCATCATCATCATTTCAGCCATCGGACGTCCACTGCTGGACATTAGAATCTCCCAACGATTTCCAAAAGGGCCGGTTGGATTGTTCATTCACATTACACATGGTCTTTTTAACAATAAACTACATTAACTAAACAATATCAAATCCACTAGGATCAATTTGCAAAAATAAAACCGTAATAAAACTGCTCGTTTGAATTCCCGTCAAAAACTCCCCGTTTGCAGTTTGCACTTTCGCAATGTAGTACACAGTACACCTTTTGCGATTTTTGCAATAGTTTAATCTAATCTGTGTTTGTAATCTGTATTGAGTGACTGAAGCGGGTTACTATTGCACGGACCGAGAATTTACGGCATGAGAATGTACAACCGGTCCGTACCGGGAATGTACGAATGCGGAACGCACAGCCCTGGAATCGGTGACCATTCGGTGCCTCGTTCACATCACAGAGAATACAATCAACTACGTTGTTCCCATCATAGGTTCTGCGCGTTTTACTGGAGTGTGTGAGGTATTTCTTTTGGGATTCGTTTAGAAACGGTGATAACGCACGACCCGAGAACGTGCGGACGGGAATCCATGTAAATGTACACGGATTCAATGACTGTACATTACCAGGGCGTACGTTCTCAGGATGTGCATTCGCGGTACGTGCATTATCATCTCCCACGGAAGTTATACAATCAATACAGATACTTTTTAATTTTTACTTTTAAACCCCTGATTCTTTTATTTTATCAAATAGAACTATGAAATCATTTTTCAAAAGAAACATTTTGAGGTATAAATGCTTAGAGCGCAACGCAAAAGCAACATAGACTGTGTTTGGTCATTCTCCTTTCCGACTTACTGCTCTTACTGAGTGCGTATACTGAGTTTTGTCGTTCACTTTCGATAGCGAGAGCGTTTGCGTTTTGCATAGGAGTGACAAAGCGCGCCATCTATTTGTCTCTTTGTTACTCCTATGCAAATCGCAAACGCTCTCACTATCGAGAGTGAATGAAAAAACTCAGTATAAGCACTCTGTTAGCGCGGCAGAACAGCCTAATGTATAGAGACACTCACAGATGGTTCCACAGCGACATGCAGACTCCGAACAGCATGTGGAAGACGCCGATGATGATGGAGATTTTCATCTTGTACGCGTTCATGAAGATGATCTTGTTTGCTTCGGCCAACTGCAACAACGGTAAGAGTCTAGATATTAAGGGAGATATTATGGTTTTTACGATTCTGCCCGTTATTATAATTATACTGTAATTATAATAACCAAAAAGTCGATAGTGTCAATTGTGAAATACTTAATGTGATTAAGCTAGCCATATATTTGTTAATATTAGATCTATAAACAAGTTTAAAAAATACATAGGTACGTAAGTCTTGATCTATGGATCACGCTACAGCGAAAAAAGTCTTACCTACATATCTCGACTAACTGTAATTATAATATCGGGTGCAGGTGCAGGATTACGGTTGTAATTTGTGTCAATATGTATAAGCAGGATTATGGTTGTTATTTGTGTAAATATGTATTTGGTATATAATTATCATGCGCACATGCGTTTCACACCTCCACTCCGTCTCTAAGGTTTGCTGAGAGAAATCTCTCGCAGATATAGTTTCGCCATTGCACAGGACATAATATATTTTTGTTAAGTTTCGTATATCGTGTTTTCCTGCGCAGTTAAGTATAAATAATACGCCTATATTTTGGCTATAACCTGCCGAAATAATTTTGACGCGAATTTGGACTGTAAATTAGTTAGTTACTTTGCTGTATGCTATATTAGATTACTACAATGGCGTATCTGTACAGTAAAGATGAGGGGAATGAGAAATGGGTCTTACTTCAGGTAAATCCATATAACCACGTCCAAAGCATTTACTTGTGTGTATATTAGGACGAGGCGCGCTTTATGCAGCAAGCACGCACTCAACTGCAGTGTATGCCAGATAGGCCTACAGCGGTCATCCGCTACGCTGTGTAATTTAATTTTCTTCTCCACGTAATCTATTAATTGTGAAACTAACAACTTTGACGTTCATAAAGTAAACATTTTGTCTGTATTGCAAATAAAAATTTGAATTTAGATTTTATTTTACGCAGTGGCTTGTCCTCTCTCTCTAGTATATAAGTAAAGATAAAATAAGAATATTCTTTATTGCACACAATTAAAAGACAATCTAATCTATACCCTATTTACTGAAGCCAACGAGTAAGTGTCAACATGTCAAAAATTTGGTTTTTCAATATGCCACATTTATAACACTGCATAATATTTAGCAAAGTTTTACAAAACGATGTGGCTAATAAATACGAATAAGCAATAAAAACATTAATACTGTTACTACCTGATTTATCCCTCACTCGCAGTTTATTTAACTAAATATTTTATTTTATCATGAAAATACCATTTGCTTAAGATATCTATGCCCCAAAAAATACCTAAAATTTCAGTGGTCCTCAAATAAAAGCGATCCTACTGCTGCCAAATATGTTCGCAACTAGCAAAGATGTGGGACTTTTGTTTAAAGGCCGATTATGATCGATTATTTTATGCTAATGCGCTACGCGAAGTGTGGGAAGAAGTTGGAGAGCTGACTACGAACCTCTTTTTTAAATTAAAGGCAAAAAAAAAGTAAGATAGCCACCCCAAAGCCATATTTACTCACGATTGACGTTGTTGATGCGAGTGCAACTTCTCTAAACTATTTTATTTTCTTTAGTGTTTGTCTTGTCTTGTTTGGTTGTCTGTCTGTTTTCCTTAAACAGTGCCTACCTAAACCTATGTGGGTATACGATGCAAGCAAAGCTGCGTGCATGAGCTATTTTGAGTGACATGTAAGTTTGAGAGATGCTGTGTCTTTGTTTACCTTTAGTCGTTCGCTTCAGTAAATAGATTGTAATCTATGTAATGCTCTGAGGTAGGAACAATTTGTCCATATAGAGACCAGACCCACCTGCCAGACCGGATCAATTCCGAACGGGTAGGGCGACTGGGTGTAGTCATAAGAGTCCGGGTTCAGCTGCAGTAATTTGTTCTCCTGCAGCGTGGAAGCGTTGTAGTTGTTCCGCCAAGCCGAACCGAAGATGTTGAGGCTCTTCGAGAATATGTCGTTGTAAATGAGGCCCGTGTACATGGAGAACAGACCCATGAGGAGTATTATGTAGCGCCCGCCGAAGAATATGTTCCAGATCTGTTGGGGAAACGTGTGGAGTTAGCACATTTATTTGTAACATTGAATTTTTTGTAATTACAATTGACTGAAAATCAGCTCCACACCCTCAGCACGACGCTAAGTCAGATGCCTTTTGTAGCAACCTATTTTTAACTATGTTCAGAAATCACAACTCAGGATGGTATATTTGAACGTTTATTCATTCACAAACATTTTGACAATATCTTAACGCTTCGACAGTTCAACTGATAGCGCCCGTGCTGACAGCTTTTTATATCAACCGAATTTGACAGCTGTTTTGCAGCTGTCAAGTAGACAGCACGTGGACGACGGAACCATCAATACTTTACTTTTAAATGTACAAAACTAATGCTGTGAGTGAGCATACACTGATTCTAGCAAAATACCTCAAAATGTAATATTAATTATTTAAGATAGCTAACAGTCGGCCTTTCCTGACAAACTTCACGTCTTGTGACGAGGTAGGTAATCATATTTAGACGCTTTTGCGGACAACTAGGACCCACATGTTGGTCGTAAATAATCATTATAACCTCTAAAAAGTTAACACTATACATGATGATGACGACCTCTGTGGCGCACCGGTTAGCGCATCTGACTACCATGCGAGAGGTCCCGGGTTCGAATCCCGGCTGGGGACAAAAAAAACCAGGTCTTGGATGTTTACATGTTTGTGACGTCGCTGTTTCTGGTTCCCACGACACAGGGTATCCTAGTGTGGGGCCAGAAGCAATGTATGTGCCTGTATGTAAATGTTATGTTATGTTACATACCATAAACTATATCTATGGTTTTTTTTTTTGTGTTGCGTTTTATATATTATGTTACTGGTTTGGTTATTTTGTTTCTGTGATCTGTCTTATTGGTATAATAAAGGTTTGTCGTATGCTTCTTTTTCTTCACTTTTTCTCTTATGTAACATATGAAAAATATTAAACCAGTTTCTAATATTTTTTCTGCATTACAATCATAATAATTTATTTATTGCATGTCATGGTAAGGTGGTAGTAAGGGCACTACCATTTCTTAGGTCTAATTTATTAAACTACTTATTTACGGGTAAATTATCAATTTATCTTACATTTAAATATTATCATCAAAGTAAATCACAAGGTATATACATACAAGCTGACCCAGCAAACGGTGTTTCGCCATGTAAATTATTTGTAGGACTATAAAAAATAGATAACCTATTCTCAAAGATAAAAATTTCATCAAAATCGGTCAAACCGTTTTGGCGGAGTTCGCAGAGTATATGCAGCACTAACACTTTGACACTAGAATTTTATATATTAGAAAAAATAAATAACTGGTTTTAAAACAGTAGGTTATCTATATATTTTTTTTAAGAATCTTCTTCCTTTTCTTCTTCAGCATTTGTTAGTCCACCGTTGGACGCCTTTAAGATCTTTCATTCGGGACCCATGGCACCTCCAGAAGACACCCCTGGGGGTGCCACGGGAACTTTGATTCGGACCCGTGGCATGATACCCCTGGTACAGTCACGAGCAATAATATATACACACTCTCACATTTTGTACGACGTACACATTTTGTTTTGTACTGCACATGATGTGTATGACAATTTTACTTAAATTATCGAACCATTGGATTGGTTACATAATTTAGGGCAAATTGTCGTACACTTTTACAATTGTACACGATTTTTAGAAAATATGACAGTGTAGACATGTTATTGCTCGTGACTGTACACCGTTGTATGATGGAGGTGCCACTGGTCCGAATCAAAGTTCCCGTGGCGCCCCCAGGGGTGTTTTTCATGCCATGGGTCCGGAATGATATCTTTGGGTGTGAATTTATTAGTAAAGTTTACAGCACGCCAGGTTGGAATCCATCGGCAATCACACTAATATTATAAACGTGAAAGTTTGTGTGTGTGTTTATATGTTTGTCAGTCTTTAGCGCTGAAACGGCTGGACGGATTTTAATAAAATTTGGTATGGAGTTAGCCGATACCCTGGATTAAAACATAGCCTACGTTTTACCGCGGGGAAATATCTTATTCCTACGGGAAAATCGATGAACCGCGGGTAACACCGCGGGGCACAGCTAGTGAGATCATAAAGTGCGACCGAACAAAAGACAGAGTAATACAAACCTCGCTGTCGATCTTCTTAGCCTGCAGAGGCTTCTCCTTGTAGCACATCCAGAAGCCGAATGCAGCCATCAGCGCGCCGTGGCCCAGATCACCAAACATCACGGCGAAGAGGAACGGGAACGTGATTATGGTGTAGGGCGCTGATGGAAAAAGGAATCATCATCATCATCAACCCATTATGTCCTCACCGAGGGGCACGGGTCTCTTTCTTGAGGACGGTTCTTCGTAAAAAAAGTACCAATTCAAACAATAAATTATTTGATATGGTTGATTAAAACAAAAATCACAAAATATTTCGGAAAATGTACCTCTTTTAGTCCATTACTAGTGATATTTTTTTTTAAATAGATGAAAAATAAAAGAGTGCTCTGAAATCTGACGTCATAAACCGGTATTTTCATACAAAATTCCGTTTTAAAAGTAACTTATTTGACATTTTGCCAACTACCGTATTCAAAGGATAATAATAATACTAACATCGACACAACGCAATCACTTGACCTGGTCCCAAACTAGGATACCCTGTGCTATGGTAATCAGGCCAGGGCATTACAAACATGTATACTCCCAGACGTTACATTTGTACAAATATACCTACGGCGGCCTCCGGTGAGAATCGAACTCACGACCACGATGGTAGTTAAGCGTCTTAACGGCTAGTACATCGAGGCAGTCATTCGGTCAAAGAAACATGTACATACATACATACATTGCTTCTGGCCCCACAGGATATATCTAGGATACCCTAGTACCCTAAATATTCTTAACTATCGCTTCCTCGGCATTCATTAGTCGTTGCGTGCACGCACGCTGCTTTCGGGTTATTTTATGACTGTTACTATGAGGAAAACTTAGAAAACACTAGTGCCTCGTTGGTCGTAAATTTGACTAAGAGCTCTGACACACCACGTTTTTTTCCGGCGCCGGCGATCGACGCGCGTTTTGCTATCGCGCTTCGCCGGCAATGCTAAACGTGAAAAAAGCAGATTACTTGTGATAACATCGCGTTTGAGCGCGTTACAGTTACAGCAAGTGAATTTAATCTTCAAGCTAATTTTTAGGGTTCCGTAGTCTAAGGGCAAATCGGACCCTATTACTGAGACTCCGCTGTCCGTCCGTCCGTCCGTCCGTCACTAGGGTGTTTCTTATGAACCGTGATCGTTAGACAGATGATGTATTTGCTGCTATAACAACAAATACTAAAAAAACAGAATAAAATAAATATTTAAGGGGGCTCCCATACAACAAACGTGATTTTTTTCTCGTTATTGATAACGCCAACAGGTACAAGCTTGAAATATTCACGGAATATTGAGTGTTATTATTCGCTTCAAATATAAATAGTTACAGTAAAATAAAATAAATATTTAAGGGGGGCTCCCATACAAAAAACGTGATCCTTTTGCCGTTTTTATAGATAATGGTAAGGAACCCTTCTTACGGAAGTCCGGCTCGCACTTGGCCGGTTTTTATTAATAATAATAATAACAAAATTTTATTAATATACCGCTGCCTCGGCTAATTCACTGGCGCTTCTAACAATTAGTGTGCGTTGCAAAACGCTATGGAGTTCGTAGTCCTCATGACACATCGGAGAACAATACAGCTGTTATTTTAAGTACTTGAACAGTTAGGCTTTATTGGCTGCAGTTAGGCTTCGGACACTACCAGGTAGACAACCCATAGATTAACTGTATGTACTAGAAAAACTCACATGTACGTTTTTATAACGTTTCTAGAAAATAGATTAATATAAAATTCTAGAAAATAGAAAACAGATTCAATAGATTTAAACTTATTTATAATTTAATAATAAATTTAAAATTTTCATTAAAAAGGCCTATTATAGACTTGACGACGTCATAAAAGCCCTTGGCAGTAAACCAATTCCAGAACGAGTTAGTCATTGGTACTGCACAGATTTAACTGCACGGCTTTAATAAGTTTTTCATAAGATTTTTTTTAAATTCAAAATAAAAAAAATAAAAAATTTATTCGCCACGTTTACTTTATGAACGAGGTCGTGGGTTCGACTCCCACTGGAGGCCGCCGTACATTTGTGCTAATGGCCTCAGTCTGGGTGCTTTGCGATGCTTGTAATGTCCTTGCCTGGTTACCATAGCACAGGGTATCCTAGTTTGGGACCAGGTCAAGTGATTGTGATGTGTAGAAGTTGTTATTATTACTAATATTACTAATCTAAATAATTTGGTTAAATAGTAGAGGGTTTTTGGAAACGCCGTAATTGGCACCGAATCCTAAGTTACGTTTAAGCGGTGGTGGCGTAGTCGTATTGACCCTTGCTTCTCGATCATGAGGGTCTGGGTTCGAACCACGCATGTACCAATGACTTTTAGTTACGTACATTTGTTTGTTTGTACAGCAACACCATTTGCTGATAAATTGTGCCCGGATAACGGCGACAGGCTTGCCACTTGTCACGTTTGGGACCTAATAAACTCGGCAAAACGTGGGCCCAGTTCTAGTGATTGGTGCCTCTGCCTACCCCCTCTGGGATAACGGGCGTGAGTTTATTTATTTATTTTATTTTTATTTTAAACAACATTTTCGTAACCTTATTTTTAGTGCATATTTCTAAGTCAACTAAAAAAAAAAATAAGCGAAGAAAGTCCCTCTGTTCATTTATATTCATCATCGGGCGCGTATTTTCTGGCATCCCGTCATTAGTCTGTACGCGGAGACAATCACCGCGTCTCGGTGAAACTATGGCATCGATTACGTAACAAGGGAGCTCAAACCCAATTGTTTTTTCACAGCAGAATGTTTAAAAATTTTAACAAAAAAAACCGACTTCAAACGTTCAGAAGTTCAAAATAATTGCGTATACTTACTTGCGTTACAATTATTGCTAGTTTTCGAGTCGGTGTTAGCCAGTCAAATTGGGTATTTGACAAAATGTCAAATGAGTTACTTTTAAAACGGAATTTTGTATGAAAATACTTGCATGTAACGTCAGATTTCAGAGTACTCTTTTTATGTTTCATCTATTTAAAAATTGTAATAACTAGTAAATGATTAAAAGAAATACATTTTCCGAAATTTTATAATTTTTGTTTAAATCGAGCATCTCAAATAATTTATTGTTGATAGTGTCAAACACCGTATTTAAGACTTATATGGTTTTCTCACGGATGCCATAATAGAGCTGAACCAAATGGAAATGGGACCACACTGGAAGCACCAGCTTTCAAATAAAAAAAGAATCATCAAAATAGGTCTACCTCCCCTGTATTACGTAACTTTCGACTCAATCGCTATAGCATTTAGACAACTCCAAAGTGTCAAAACATGCATGTATTTGACATTTCGGTGTAAACTAAATTAGACAACCCCATACAGCGAAGGACTTACGTAATTGCACTTCTAGTCAAAAGTAGCGAGGTAACAAACAAAACAAAACAGTCGAATTGAGAACCTCGTCCTTTTTTGAAGTCGGTTAAAAAGGCAACGTTATTTGATCTCCGGCAGTGACAGTGATTGGGAGCCATAACTGTAATGAACTAAGCCAGTAAGTCATAAGTCATCGACTGGCGATTCTGTTGACATTTGTATTCATGTAACAGTAGCGTTATGGGTTACTCCAGTGTACGTGAAGCAATAAGCTGTAATGAGCGTCAATTTAAATAAATCGAATTTTCTACGAACGGTGTCCAATTTTCCAGAAGAAAATATTACTTGTAGAAGGTGTCAGCTAACCGCATAGAGAAACGAAAATAAGTATGTAAGCAGAGTATGCAAAATTTGAGCAATCACGACTTATTCCTATGTTACATACATAAACTCATGCCTATATCCCAGTGGGGTAGGCAGAAAAGGGACTGCCATTTGCCACGATCCTGACAGATCACTTTAGCTTCATCGACACAAGAAAATAAAACCAAGGAACGTTTAAGCTTTAAAAGAAACTATTCCAATTTCTATAATAAGAAACCATATGTCATTTCACCATAATTTCTTTCTCTTGGTTGTAGAATAAACTTAATATTATGCATTTATATACAGACGCATACATTGCTTCTGGCCCGAGGATACATTAGGATACACTAGGATACCCTGTGTCGTGGGAACCAGAAACAGGGTTTCTTTTGTCCCCAGCCGGGGTTCGGACCCGGGACCTCTCGCATGGTAGGTAGGTGCCCTAACCGCTGCGCCATAGAGGTCGTAAATCGTAAAGGTCTTGGATGTTTACATGTTTGTGACGTCACTGTTTCTGGTTCCCACGACACAGGGTATCCTTGCGTGGGGCCAGAAGCAATGATTGTTCCTGTATGTAATTATTTATGATAATGTTTATGTTACGTTTAATTATGTTATGTTTATGTTCTGTTTGTGTTACGTTTATGTTATGTTTATGTTATCTAAAGCTAGTCGTCCCTCACCTGGGTTAACCTCCCGGTAGGTGGCGACACCGTAAGCGTAAATGAGGTTCTGGAAGGCCGACGTAAACTTGTTGGTGCGGTTGTATGTGGGCGGGTCTTCAGGGGTCTCCATCCGATTCAGGATTGGGGGCACCGAGCTTCCACTGCGTTCCTGCGGGAGACGGTTATAAGTCTTGTGTAAGTAGCCTATATATGTCCCACTATAGGGCACAGGTCATCTCTCAGAGAAAGTATGGGCTTTAATCACCAATCCACCCGGTTCAGAATCTGAGGCACCGAGCTGAGGCCGGGTTTCTGTAGGAGACAGTTAGGCCTTATGGAAAGAGGAAGAGGGTTAGATTTGGGTTTGCAAGTTTGGATCCAGCGCAGGAACTCAGCACTACGTCGTGTTCAGGTTGAAAAAGTTCAGAGTGTGAGAATCCTCAACGGGACCTTAAGCTATCGTTAGCTGAAAATGCGGTGTGATATTTGAAATCACTGGACACCTTAATTGGACCCTTTTACGCCAACTGGAACCAACCCACATTGCTTAAGAAATTGATTTAAGTACACAGATAGTGATAACACTTCCTACCCTTTCAATAAAAATGGTAGAAAATCAGTAAGTCTGATATTCCTAGACAGGATTCAATCTGTCATACAAGCCTATCAACTTTTTTTTATACAAATACTTTACAAAAGTCTCGTTTTTTCGAAATCGACACGCTGTGGGTTGGTTCCAGTTTGCGTAAAATGGTCCAATTATGTCATACTTATTAGTTAGGATAAGGTACTAGTTTATAGTTAGTTACTTAACCCATTGAATGCCGACTACGTATATATACGTAGTAGGCCGCTATGCATGACGCCGACGCATTGAAATTATTGGCATTCAATGGTTTAAGCAGGTGAGAGCTGAAAAAAAGCGCCGTCGAAACACATGTCATGTCTCTGGCGCCACATGCCACATGCGGCAATATTTTTACTTGTCTTTACTTACCGTGCCACGCCTTAACGCCAACTGCACAGTCTCCAGATCGCAGCCACCAAGCTTTCAGCGATGAGGCACTTCTGCATAATGTTCAGATTCAACAGTGTGGACCTGTGGGAACCAACAAAAGTATCTTACCGTGCCACGCCTCAACGCCAAATGCACAGTCTCCAGATCGCAGCCACCAAGCTTTCAGCGATGAGGCACTTCTGCATAATGTTCAGATTCAACAGTGTGGACCTGTGGGAACCAACAAAAGTATCTTACCGTGCCACGCCTCAACGCCAACTGCACAGTCTCCAGATCGCAGCCACCAAGCTTTCAGCGATGAGGCACTTCTGCATAATGTTCAGATTCAACAGTGTGGACCTGTGGGAACCAACAAAAGTATCTTACCGTGCCACGCCTCAACGCCAACTGCACAGTCTCCAGATCGCAGCCACCAAGCTTTCAGCGATGAGGCACTTCTGCATAATGTTCAGATTCAACAGTGTGGACCTGTGGGAACCAACAAAAGTATCTTACCGTGCCACGCCTCAACGCCAACTGCACAGTCTCCAGATCGCAGCCACCAAGCTTTCAGCGATGAGGCACTTCTGCATAATGTTCAGATTCAACAGTGTGGACCTGTGGGAACCAACAAAAGTATCTTACCGTGCCACGCCTCAACGCCAACTGCACAGTCTCCAGATCGCAGCCACCAAGCTTTCAGCGATGAGGCACTTCTACATAATGTTCAGATTCAACAGTATGGACCTGTGGGAACCGACAGAAGTATCTTACCGTGCCACGCCTCAACGCCAACTGAATAGTCTCCATATCCAACGCAGGTACCCAGCACTCGGCGATGAGGCACTTCTGCGTAACGTCCAGATTGAACAGGTTCAGCGTGTGGTAGATAGCTTTGATCTTGCGCACTTTGACGAACCAGTTGCGGATGTTCTTCGCGGCAGCGACCAGCACGCGGTGACGGTGGTCCTGGGTCTGGCCGAGGACCTGCAGGGAAGGAACGAGTTAGAAATCTATACAATAAAACTCAAAGTCCTGACTGACTCACTCACTCACTCATCAACTCCCAGCCCAAGCCGTTGGACCTAGGAAGCTGAAATTTTGCACAGAGGGTATGTATATAATGTAGGCAAGGAATAAGACTGGATTTTTTTAAATTCAACCCACAAGGGGGGGAAAAGGGTTACCAAAATTTGTATGGGAGGTGTAAAGAATGTTGTCTAATTTCCTTGAAATTTAAAATTGATTCAACACGTGTTTCGCCATTTTTATAAATTTAACCCTTAAGAAATTTTGAACTAAAGTCCACGCAGACGGAGTCGCGGGCGAAAGCTAGTAAAAGAATATGAAGAAAACCAAGTATCATGAACACAAGCTTCATTAACAAAAACCAAAGAATATGACAAAGGTCCGACGTGCGTGCATGCAACGCCTAAAGAATGTCGATGAAGCGAAAATGATTTTTCAGGATCGTGGCAGGTGGCAGTCCCTGGTCTCTGCCTAGCCTAGTCTCTGGGGTATAGGCTTAAGCTTATGTGTGTATAACAAAGGTCACGGGTTTCCATTGTTATTATCACTTTCCCTGGTCCTAAACTAGGATACCCTGTGCTATGGTAACCAGGCAAGGGTATTACAAACATGGAAAAAACCCACACTGAGGCCATTTGTAAGGGCCATTTGGGCGGCCCCCAGTGGGCATCGAACCCATGACCTCTTAATAGGCAAGTGCCTTAACGGCTAGACCAATTGTACTGTTACGTGTAATGTCACTGCATAATTCTGCCAGCCATCAGCGCTGATTTTCAGTCGGTGCTAATAATAGAATCATGTGCACTCTGTACGTAATAATCTGCATTATGCATTCGTTATGCAATCGGACTACAGCACTGCAGGTCTTCTATATGGGTGACAAGTATGTCAATGGCGAAGTCTGAATATTTAGATTAGCCCCACTCTAAGGCACAGGCATTCTCTCAGTCAGAGCGAATGGGCTTAATCAACACGCGTGCCCACCGCGAATTGGCGATTTCTAGCTTTGTTTTGTAAGTTACGAACATTTGTGAAGATATAGCAGGCCTGTATCACTATCCGTGTCGGTATCGAATGCGTAAGTACATGCGGCGACCACTCCGGAGTGGCAAATAGGTAGGAATTCAGGCGCCAGAAGAGGTAAGAGTTACGCGGTAGAAAGAGGCAACATGTAGGTGAATATAACGTTGCCTTTTTAGCGCCGTGCGATCTGAATTGCACCTAATTGTATCGCTGCTAGAGTCCCTTTTTCTTTAATTGATTTTGCGGAGTGAATCTTCTGTACTTGTACTATTATGTATTCTGTGGTTATAGTAGCAATACCACTCGCGAGTGGTGGAAAACCAAAACATAAAATAGGTTTTATATTACTGGGGAGCAATAAAGAGTTATGTATCTATCTGTATTGACGCCTCAGCACTGAAAGAGTTACTTTTAAAACGGAATTTCGTATGAAAATACTTGCTTGTGACGTCACATTTCAGAGCTCTCTTTTTATGTTCCATCTATTTAAAAATTGTAATAACTAGTAAATGATTAAAAGAAATACATTTACCGAATCATTTTGGATTTTTTGTTTTAATCAAGCTCAAATATTTTTTTGTTGATAGTGTCAAATACCGTATTAGTACCCCGAGTATCATTTGAATAAAGTAACCTTTCATTTGGACATCCTGAATTTTTGAACATGAACGATCTCAAAACCTTTTCGAGAATTATGCTTTCAGTACAATTTCAATTTATCAAATTTGTAAATAAGTCTGTATTTTTTAAGATATTCATTAAAAAGCCTTGACGTTAAATGCCTTTTCTATGACCTCAGCAAACGCAGTATGAGTATGAATATTTTGCCTTACTTATATAAAAAAAACAAACCAAATGAACTGATGTTAATGACATTTGTATTTTTTTATCTAGGCAAAGACTATCTCTTTAACCATACTATGAGGTGAATATTTTAGAAAAATATGAAAAATAGACATAATGGATACAACCTGAAAGTACCGAAATTAGTTTCTTAAAATGATCAAAATTTCAAAAATGGTTCTTATATCTGTTGGCCTTTTGGCCAAACGATTTTATCAACTGTACTCAGTAAAGCACACCTTACATTTACCTACTCTGGCATTTGAAAATAATTTCAACATTCTAATTAATTTACTGTGCCAAGCCTGCCTACAAGATTTTACAGCGGCAAATTAATATCAAACTCCGAGTAACATACTCTTACAAACTGGTCGCGCGTATGTCCTTCTGGTGAACTGAACGTCGAACAAATAATTATAAAACCATAGGTCCCAGTATGGGTGTTAAATCTCTTGAAGCCATTATGCTAGATCGCTGTCGGCATTTTGTGGTCACACATGCTGTCACGGGGAATTACTGCCTGTACGTTTGGATGTAATAATTTTCCGAACACCGTACGGCTCAGCGCACACAGAAGATACTTGGAGTAGGTAGGTAAGAGAATTTATTTCTTCATAAAAATAAATAAACTCACACGCGTAATCCCCGTTATTTCTTTAGTAGGTACACTATATATTTTAATGTTTAAGAGATATAATTTAATGACAAATATTTGTTCTTAAGGTGCTTTCTCCGATGGGCGAAACATGTACATTTTTATCTACTAACATATACATAGGGTTGTCTATAAAAAGCGCCCTTCTTAAATCAAGTCGTTTAGAGTTTGTAGTTTACAACCACTTTACTTCTACTTTTTTTTATCAATTCTACTATTCTGTTGTTTTGTAGAAAAAATATTTACAAAAGGCTGCAATATTACCAAAGCGCATGTTGACTAAAATTATATTTAATAAGCCCGTGTATTAAAAAAAAATATCCAAGTGTAAAACAGGTAACAAACAATCTATAACATTCAGAATGAACTTAATAGCAAAATATAAATTTGAGAAAAAACCGTAAGAACAAAAATAGTTCTAAAACAGAAAGCCTAATTAGGGCGTTTTAGGAATGGTGTACTTTATAAATAGCCCTAAAACAGTTCATAAACTTACGCATGTATACCGGAGGGGTAGACAGAGACCAGGGTCTGCCGCTCGCCACTATCCTTACAGGTGTCTTTCTAAAAAAAACCCAGGTCTTGGATGTTTACATGTTCGTGATGTCGCTGTTTCTGGTTCCCACGACACAGGGTAACCTAGTGTGGGGGCAGAAGCCATGTATGTGCCTGCATGTAAATGTTTAGGTTTATTTCCGAGCAACTACTCTGTGTGCATAGTTCTTTAGAGACAAGGCTGTATTAAAATAAGTTGAGTAAATCACACTTTACGATTTCCACGCTAGTAAGTATAATAATTACAACGGTTACATCGGCATAGGTACGCGGTTTGCATCTTAAGTGTAATTTAGTAGTAAAATACTAGCTAAGATCTTACTTGACCTGCAGTCGTCGATAGCCAAAGTTACGCCTTTTATTTCAGTTTAGTCCTTATGCAGAGCGCTTTAAGAACAACTTTTGGCTAGCCACAAAATATTGTCTGCTAAGCGCAATCTCGTCTTAAGATGTAAATTGGAACAGGCGGGAAACCTGTTTCTGTACAAATAGTTTTCCTGTAATTAATATTCCAACTTTAATCCCGTGTCAAGATCCTACAAGAAAAAATATCCTTAACCCTCTACTAGGCAGTGGTTACCAATATTATTAGTTCCCACCATAAATTGAACCTTATTAATTTGAAATAAAGTCCAAAACCTATAAAAAAGTACGCAAGCGTCGGATGTTAAAATGTAAAGGGGTTCCAACTTCCTCATTAGCGCCACCAAGAGAAAAAATCATAAGACTTTCCATATGATGATGAGGTAAATTGTACTGTTACCTCATACATTTTTTGTGTATTTTCCTCGAGTACAATAAAGAATAATCTTATCTTCATCATCATCATCAACCCATTATGTCCCCACCGAGGGGCACGGGTCTCTTCCCTGAGGAAGGTATAGGCCATACTCCACCACGGTTGCCAAGTCCGGATTGGTGGAGGCTCGTAAGACTAGTGGCTGGTCTTACTGTCAGAAGTTTTCAAGCCGCCCTAAGGCCTCTGACTTGGCTTGACGACTACCATCCATCCAAGTAGGTGGAACTGCGGAATTCCGCATCGTACACTTAAGCACGAAGCGACTAATGAATGCAACAGTTCCACATCGAAAATGCGTTTTGTTTGTATTGAGTAGCTGTCATATTAACGGCCCCTTCAGGGTCGGAGCCGTTTTACGACCTTTGCTTGTTCGTAATGAGGTGATTTAAACAGCGACCAGAGGCACCTTCAATCACACTAGATGTGTGAAGGAATACTCGGCCGCTGCAGTGCCTGGGACAATGTTTAGATCAGAGTTGCCAGATGCGATTTTATATTTCTCCCCTGAACTATTTATAATTTTTTTTTCTCAAAATGTTATGTTTATGCCCAAAGGCCCAGACTAGTTTTTTCCAGTATTCTACGGCGTATTTCGCCTGGTAAATGGCCAAAGGCAATGTTTTTATGTGAGTGGTTCTACGAGTACTAGTAAAACTCCAAACAAATAGCATTAACCGTAGTTTGACTAGTGAGTAAATTTTTTCGTCTGTGGTATTGACTTAAACCAAACTAAATCGATTGTAGGAAGGAAACAGGGTTTCGTTCAGAACCTAGACACATGATGACGCAACTTTTTATCTTCTCACTTGTCAAATTGACGTCAAATCGCGTTCATAAAATGCATGAAATATGTACGAATGCGTTTCAAAACAAAAAAATAGATTACCCTAATACTCCACAATATTTTATTTTTCTCCAAAGATTCCTTTTCTCCAAGATTTCTCCAGGAGCTTTACCCAGAATTCGGTAGTTGACACGACCAACAATAAATTATTTGATATGCTCGTTTAAAACAAAAATTACAAAATATTTCTAAAAAAGTATCTCTTTTAGTAGTTATTACAATTTTTAAATAGATGAAACATAAAAAAAGTGCTCTGAAATATGACGTCTTAATCCGGTATTTTCATACAAAATTTCGTTTTAATAGTAACTTATTTGACATTTTGTCAACTACCCAATTGCGAAAAAAATACCCAATCTGGTAACGCTGGTTAGGCTTGCCCAGCACCTGTGCCATACTGACAGCTTAGCCGGCCTAGCCCGGGGAAGGCAAGTCAATAGGTTCGGAGCCAACCAAGTCGCGGTTTTCCTCGCGATATTTTCCTTCACGGTATCGTGTGGTAGGGCTACGACAAAATCTGTTATATACGTAACTTTGAAAATAAAGTCATAAGTAGAAATACATGAAATACAAGGTGTCACGTAATACCCACATACTTCATCTAAAAATTAGGGGGTTCTACTTTCAATACGCACAACTTTTATAGTGCACCCATTATGTCCCCACCGAGGGGCACGGGTCTCTTCCCTGAGGAAGGTATAGGCCATACTCCACCACGGGGGCCAAGTCCGGAATGGTGGAGGCTTGTAAGACTAGTGGCTGGTCTTACTGTCAAAAACTTTCGAGCCGCCTTAAGAGGAAACACTGAGGCAGTTTTTCCATACAAACGTAGTCCCCTGTTTCCTCCCTGGATAACGCCAGTAGAGCAATTCTTTTTTTCCATAAAATCTATGGCTACTATAGGCATGTCCCTATGTTTTTATTTTTTTCATAAATCTATTATTAAAAGAGATATGAACATTCAAAAAGCTAAAAAATTGGCCCGATTATCCGCTGTATTAAAAAAATCAGAAAAGCTATTTTACTAGATTATATAAAAAATGGAAAACATAGGAACACGGCCAAAACCTTTCTTTAATTATTTATGAAAAAAATAGTTAAATTGGTTAAGTTTTGGAGAAGAAATGCTCTGATTTGGCAAGTCTATCCGGAATCAAGTTAACAAGGTTATAAGTTACGTACAACTTCATTACTACTCGTCATTGCCGACCTCTACTCATCTATCTTAGTATCAATGCCAGCAAACAATAGGGCAACAGGTGTATGCGGTTTCTAGCGCCGCCCGTTGCGAGCAAAGATTACATTCTTATCGCACGCTTGTGACACGGATGCCACTGTAGCTAATGAGCAAAAGCAAATATGCCGCAGTCGCGGGTGGGATGCCCGAGCGGATAACACGTATAGTGGCGTCACGCATTCCTGGCAATCGGCATCATTATGCGATGGATTTTAAAGTCTTAGTTGGACACTATTAGAGAGAGATAGATAGTTAACACTTTATTGTGAGTAAAAAGACACAGGTTTGTCTTAATCTAAGAGTACAGACGGCGGCCTTGTCACTAAAAGTGATCTCTTCATCTCTTCCGTAGACTTGGAAAACGGGCCAAACGAATGTTGGGCCATGGGTTTTAGACAGATATGTAGATAACACTTTATTGCTCAACTAGGATACGTATATTAAAAATTTCGATCCGGTCTATGGTAGACTCGAGCGAAATGCACATCAAACGGAAGAGAGCGTAAAAAATAGGCAATCCGAATCGACAACATATAGGCGGAAAATTCGTATTTTGAGTATTTTCGAGAAATTAATTAGTTAATTGCTATTTACAATGGCGTTGCTAAGTAAACATATCAATGTCCTCAATGTCAGGCTGGTGTCATGTCATCACGAGTCATAGGTGTCCCAGGTTTGTATTCTGTTATAAATTGCGACCACCTTAGAGCTTAGTCTAAGTTACCTACTTGATTTTGGGACAGAAACGTGATAGTATTTAAAAAAAGCGGTGGTGGCGTAGTGGGGTTGACCCTTGCTTCTCGATCATGAGGGTCTGGGTTCGAACCACGCATGTACCAATGACTTTTAGTTACGTACATTTGTTTGTACATCAACACCATTCGCTGATAAATTGTGCCCGGATAACGGCGACAGGCTTGCCACTTGTCACGTTTGGGACCTAATAAACTCGGCAAAACGTGGGTCCAGTTCTAGAGACTGGTGCCTCTGCCTACACCTTCGGGGATAACGGGCGTGAGTTTTTTTTTTTATTTTTATAAACGTGATAGTTATTTGGGTAAATAAGATTTTACAGAAATTTTTAACTAAAGAAACAATTGTGATTTGTAAAAAAAACACAAGATAAAATTTGATAATTTGTATCTGCCGCCATTTATCGAAAACGGGCTGGATTGGCCGATTCTATGATGGCGTCACATACCAGTAAAAATGGCATCTGTCATTCAGTCTTTCTGACGTTCATTGGTTGGTTTACCGGGAAGTGACGTCATAAACCAGTGCGACGCCATATTGCCTAAGCGTTTTGGCGGCTTATCTGAAGAGTAAATTTTCGTTTGCCTTTTTTAGAAGAAATAAACGAATGAATTTAACATGACCATTTTATGAGGAATGGAAATCTGGAAAGTGGCAGGAAGACCCTGGATGCAAGCCGCTTCTAGCCGGTCTTTTTGGAAATCCATGGAGGAGGCCTATGTCCAGCAGTGGACTTCTTGTGGCTGAATGATGATGATGATGATGATTTTCTGAGGACTCCATGAACACCAACAAACAATATGAGATGGCTTTCAGAAATCGGTCAAATAGCCTACTTAGACACTAACCGTGTTAAGGTCCTCAATACGGGTCATGACGCCCATGGCCATCTCCCGGCGGTCGGCGGGCGCCTCGGGGCAGGGGTACAGGGTGGCGCGGAAGCCCTCGCATATCTTCTTCACCCGGGTCTTAAGCTGGTCTCCTTGGAAGAAGATGATGAACACCGACTTGCACACCTGGTCCGACTGTAAGGGAAGGTGGGGGTTAGATCTGACCTATCAAGGTTGGGTGTAGATGGTGGTAGATACGTATTTGAGTTTAATTTTAAAGAAGGCTATCAGTACTTTATCGCCCGTGTTAGAAATAACCTTGGCTGTCCAAAGCAGAGAGAATCCTAATTTAGGAGCCAGTAACCACCAATCTAACCCTGTTTTACAATAAAGTTATTTATATTATTTTTTCAGCCTATAAGTAGTTACTAAGAATGTACCAGAATTCCAGATAGCTGGAATTTTTTACTGCTAAAAAATATTTTCCACAATCCAGAATCTTCAGAAATGACTTCTCATGAAAGGTCTGAAGCTTGAAGTAGAATAAAATAGAGACGGCAAAAACATATACCGATTCATAGTTTTTATTGCGTACTGAATATTATAAAAATACTTTAAAAAATCCTTTAGACATAATATACAACCAACCATTACTGATTTATTATTTGCTTATGCACCTATAGAAAGAAATTACGTCTCTATTATATTCTACCTCTACGTAAAGCATGCCTCATCATCAACCCATCATGTCCCCACCGAGGGGCACGGGTCTCTTCCCTGAGGAAGGTATAGGCCATACTCCACCACGGGGGCCAAGTCCGGATTGGTGGAGGCTTGTAAGACTAGTGGCTGGTCTTACTGTCAGAAGTTTTCAAGCCGCCCTAAGGCCTCTGACTTGGCTTAACGACTGCCATCAATCGACGGCAGCCGGCACCAACTGCTTAACGTGCCTTGCGAAGCACGGAATCGCTCGGAAAAATGCCACTAGCGTTAGTCATAGACGGTAACCCATCCATGGACTGAACGCGCCGTATGTTGCTTAACCTTAGCGATCGTTTTAAGATCACTCAGGCAGCCCAGGCTACGAGCGATTCAGCATTCGAGCATGCCTAAAAACATGAAAATAAAGCAAATGTAAATCAGGCTTAAGACTAAATACAGCTCCCTGATTTCTTTCTACAATAGTGGCGTTATTGAAACTCTGAGAAGCAGAGAGCAGCCAAAAAAACCGCAAGACTCACCGAAGACGGGTCCTCGAGTGGCGTCTCGATCTCGGCCTGTCTCAGGAACACGTTTCCGCGGCACGCGCGCCAGAGCATGCGCTCGAACGCGGGGATGCGCTCGCGCAGGATCACGCCGGCGACGAAACTATACATACACGAGTGTCAGTTGCGCTTGCAAGGGAGTCAAGGGAGAGTGGTGATGTACGTTTTTGGCAAGGAATTTGCAAGTTATCAAAAAGTATCAATTACTGTGGCCCAATCTCGTGCAACTAAAATTCATCAAAATATGGATAAGTAGCACTCCCTTAGTTTGACCTCAAGTCTAGACTTACAAAGAACTTTCTTATACTTAGTACAAATAACATGTCACTGTATTATATTCTATTCCACCTGAAATAAGTCTGAGCTTAGGCCTCACCGCGCCGCCTTTTCTACGGGTCTTTGATGACACACTGTAATCTACAGGTATGTCATTAAAGCCCTTCAAATGAAGCTTGAAATTCCTTGCCTAAGAACAGCTCTCATTTGGTTACCAAGTGCTTTATGTTATTACTGTTGTTTTTGCCCAAAATATGATGTTTATCACTCCCAATATTAATTCCGAGACGACAAAGACCTGGCCATGTCAAATGTGTTTTCAAGGGAGATATCATACCCTGACACCATTCGCGCTCATAAAGATGACCTTAAGAGTCGAGAGGTAATTAAAGTTGTTCAAATTATCCAGAACCATCAAGATTTGCGATGGTAGAGTCTTTTCTATTGTCTATTTTTGATTCTTTGTTGCTCCAATGGCTCAGTTAATTTAACCTTAAAATAACACGGACGCAGTCTACAAAGTCATGTTCCTAGTGGCAGGATGTTGATTGAACACTGATATCAGGAAATAACAGTTCTGTGTGGCCGGCTAGATGCCTTATTGATTGAATTAGCATTGTGGTATATGGAGAGGATATTCCAGGCGAATATTTTTGTTGCCAAGGCAATTTTGTTTACAGACTGCGTTCGTTTCATAATTGTTTTCTTTGGCGGTGTTGATATTTGTTCTATATTTATTCTATCACGCCCATATTGATTGGGTGAGAAGAGACAAGGACACAATTTGATCGATAAATTAATCAATTAAAATCGAAGGTATAACGTAGCTTGAGAATAGCTGCAGAGTATAGTATCATCTTCGGTTTTCCTCAAACAAATCAAAGTTGTTTTCTCGTACAGTCAACTTTTAAGTTGTCGTTGCAATGTCACCCATAACCCAAGTAAGTAGGGTGCTCGTTTGTAAGTTCAGCTGCACATAATTTTAGTAGATAACCCTAGGAATGCTCAATAACAAGTAGTTGCCTGTTTGTCTTCGATGTTTCCTTCGTTGGCTTGTATACGATTGCTTAGATACATGAACTCACAAACTCTTTTTATGTTTGTGCAATCCAGCGTTTTCTATCTTAGAATAAATTTTAATAAAAATTATTAGACTATTACGCAAAATCGCTCGTAACCCTGAGTGCCTGCCTATGAACTGCCTGAGTGATCTTAAGCGATCACGATATATAGGGCGCGTTCAGTGCATGAAAGGGTGACCATCTATTTTTTTCTTTTTTCGCTGCCTATTTCTCCACTACATTTGGACCCGAGGCAGCGGCTAACATTAACATTATAAGTACATTGACATCATCATCATCATCATCATCAACCCATTATGTCCCCATCAAGGGGCGCGGGTCTCTTCTCTGAGGAAGGTATAGGCCATACATTGACATGCAACAAACAAAATGTAAATTATTTTACGTTGAAATAAATTTCTGATTTCTGATGGCTTAACAGGGAATGTTCATAGCGAGCATTACATTTCAGATATATCAAGTAACGCTTTGGTTTTGTTTCATTGCAAAGTGAAGCTTTATGTAAGTACAACTTAAATGTCAAATTTTGATCTACACTACAATATCGGCGTAACCACTTGACATTATTCCGATACAGTCGAATACACAGGTATTCGATTGTATCATGCGCCAGGTAAGTGCTGAAGCAGCGATTTAGAGATTTAGATACAAACATACTTTGACGATAATTATTTTGGTCTTACGATAAGATAGGATTGAAACGTCGTGAAAATCACGAATTTTATAGAATTACCTATATCGTTTTGAAAATAGGTCAGATGGTACGAGTATTTCCAAATGCATTAGAGAGGTAAACCGTAACATATTATAGGCCACTAAAGAGGAATGTTTCAGGATTCTAAAGGATCTTAGAAGACTAGTATTCAAGCATTTTTATTCAAAAATGTTGTCCACCAAACAAAGACACACTTTATCAAGAGTATTTACGTACATATACTATTCAATACGTGTTTGTGAATAGGTACTGAAAGAAAAATAATGGCCCAAAAATATCGGTATACCCTTATTCGTGAACGACTCCATATCTATCAAAATTTTTCAGCCAATGCCAGAGCATCTATTTGTTCTCATTGAAATACCCATTATCACTCATATGGGAAACAATAACCGATTCCAATAATGGATGTGAGAACATGGACATGATTCCGTAACAAGACCATGTATTGATTCTTTCAGTTCACAGTAGGTATCACGTGACCGTATGTGAGTAAGGCAGTCTGCGGTATTACAACAGTAAACTACCTTTAGAAGTACTCGTATAACTTGGTCGGTGTGGAGTTTCTGGTGTGTAAAATAAAGAGTTCTAATTTAATCAAAAACAAGATTGAAATGACGTCTGAGGAGACTATGTACGTGGCGCAGGATCTTTTGATTATGCTGATCTTAGATCAATATCCTAGGATATCCGCGAAGACAAGAACTATAGGGAACTACAGAATTATTTCGAAAAGCGTGAAATGATTGCGATTAGATTAGACAATAGATTGTAGTAAGTACAATGACAGTTGCAGGAACGCATCGTCATTTCCTTTCGTCGCCGCTTCAAGTCAACACGAGCACACGTATCAAATTCTATGCGTCAATGGAATTTAAAAATGGTGACGTGACCCGACCAAGTAACTGTAATTGAACTATAATGTACTAACAGAATCGAGCCAAAGATACACACGATTTCCCCTTTTTGAGCACTAAAGTTTAATGATAATAATTCACGATGAACAGCAATCCCACGGGTAAGTTACTGTCATCATCAACCCATTATGTCGCCACCACCAAGGGGCACGGGTCTCTTCTCTGAGGAAGGTATAGGCCATACTCCACCACGGGGACCAAGTCCATGCTTGTTAGTCATAGAACGGTCACTCATCCATGCACTGAACGCGCCCTATGTTGCTTAATCTCCGTGATCGTTTAAGTTCACTCAGGCGGCCGGGGCTACGAGCGATTCAGTGTTGAAGTTTACAGTAGTAAATAGGAGTAAATCGCAAAATTCTTTCAACTTTGCGAACTTACGCTGTAATAAAGCAATTAAAGTTAGCAACCTAGACGCTAAAAATTCCAGACAGCCCTGTCGGATGGCAGACGGCCAAAGTCTACGCTTTCCGTAGAAACAGTTGCAGAAATAACCAAGGAGTTGCAATCAAATATAGACCGTAGGCGAGGGTTATTTAGAGCACATTTTGTCACTAGTCACGTGACCCGGTTACGTTCCTGACTACGTCATTTTCCACTCGGTGGCAATGGCGAGTCAAAATGGTATTACATACATCAATCATAAATAAATCAATGGACGGAGAAATAAAATTAAATATTTTACTGTACAGTTCTAACAAGTGTTTTTAAATTGTTATTTTCAAGGTCATACATAATGCAACTTATTAAAGGCATTGCGTTTATCATAAAAATTACATCGATTGTTCGTACTTTATAATAATTTAGAATAGTTTTCAGGTAGAGAAAATAAGAAGATTCCTCAGTATCAACACCGCCATAGAAAAGTTGCCTAGAAACTAGTGGTGACATTTATAAAAAGACGATTTTCTTAGTAATCGTATTTTTACAAATAATACTGTAAACCTATAGATAGGTAGGTACATGTAACTTTTATGTCGGTACAAAATAAATTGTTCATTCACAATAGCTCGTGAAATTTTCTAAAGATAAATGTAAACGTCAGGAAGAGCAATAAAATTTGTTAAAAATTGTACTGAGTTGTATACTAAAGCAAGCATAACGAAAAATACTTCAAAACTTTCACTTGCGCCGCGTATAAGTGAAGTTAGTGCAGTTCCGAGTTTTGCCGTCTATTACATCGAAAAGAAATACGGGCAGGCTTAAAAATATAATAAATAAAATAAAAAAATTAATAAACTCACGCCCGTTATCCCCGAAGGGGTAGGCAGAGGGCACCAGTCTCGAGAACTGGGCCCACGTTTTGCCGAGTTTATTAGGTCCCAAACGGGACAAGTGGCAAGCCTGTCGCCGTTATCCGGGCACATTTTATCAGCGAATGGTGTTGCTGTATAAACAAATGTACGTAACTTAAGGTCATTGGTACATGCGTGGTTCGAACCCAGACCCTCATGATCGAGAAGCAAGGGTCAACCCCACTACGCCACCACCGCTTTTTACAAAAATACATACGAATATTTAAAAAAAAAATTGATTGTTCATCGTAAGCAGCCTCAATACGTCTGTAGGGTTCAGGCCTCCTCTCAAAGAGAGGGTATTGAGAGATTATACATCATCATCCTGGCAATCAAGATGATTATAGAAATATCGGTAACTCTGGAACATTTAATTATTAACAATTAGTGGGAAGTTTGACAGCCAGACGTTTGAAATCCTTTAGGATTTGTTTCTTCTAATCAGGCTTCTGGAACCTTGAGATCTGAGTAACTGGTTTCAAATTGAAATTTACAGGACGTGTAATTGCAGCTTAGACAGCCCGCTCCAGTTAGCGCTTTGCTACCAAGCTTAATCTTTTGTCTAATAAGGACAATTTTTCTGACGTAAGCGAACTAACTTTCTAACATAACAAGCGTGGGCACTCGCCCCAGAGATCCCTCCTCCATATAGATAACCCTATGGCAAACGCAGATAAAAGCAGAGGCTACACCCAAAGAACACCTCTGATGCAGGTTTATCGTTTCATCATCAGCCATTAGACCCCCCCCTCCCCCTCCCTCCCTGAAGAACATAGGCCTCCGTCATGGTTTTCCAAATATCCCGGTCTTGTGCCGCCCATACAGCAACTCCGTACCGCCATATCTAGGTCGTCAGACCATCAGATGGATTGCTGTTATCTAACGGAAACCTACTAACAAATGACTCCTTCAATTCCAATCTAAATCCCTGTCACATTCGCCACGAACCGCGCCTGAAATTCAACAATTTTTATCACAATATCACGTTAAATAAACAAGCGTATTCCATTGAAAGTGTCACAAGTGTAGCATTATGCAATGGAATTGAAACTCGGTACGGGTGTCGGTAATTTCGCGCGGTCGGAAATTCAATAGGTATTTGGTAATGAATAGCCTGTTACAATGCTCCAAACAAAGAGCCAATAAATCCATCCAAATTGGCACCTATCAGCGCGGAATTATCTACGGATTTAGCAATTTGACAATGAGAACAAGTATTACTTTTTGGAACAGTTTAATAATATGCGGTCTTCACACAATACCGAATTTTTCCTCCACATTGGAGAATGACGCAAAACAACATTGTCTGCAACATGACACACATCGATATGATCGTGATCTTATGTGCTCGTCGAGAAAATCAAAGGGCCATTTGTCACAATTCTGACAATAACTAAGTAATACTCGTAGTAGGAAAGTAGGAATCAGATTCAAACTCCAGCCACAGTGTTTTTTTAGCCCCAAAAAAGTGACATCGTCAGTTTATCGCTCTAATTGATTCAGCTATGTGTTTAAATGACACGAGTAGAACTCCCAGGAGTCCAATGATCATATATTTTTTTTTAATTTAAAAAGTTTTCGTGACCTTCGTAGGAATAAAATAAGAAAAAAAATCCTTTAAAAAAATCTATGAAGGCATAAATGATCGCTGTGTCTTGGGTGTTTAGAGCTATTAGAAGCACATATTTAAGAGCTATTAATTTGTTGAAACTTTGCCTAATAACGAAGCAATAACTGTTTTCATAGTTTTTGGTTTTTATTTTTTATTTATTTTTAGACTTTGAAGTAGAGCCTCTGGCTACAACAGACTCGTTCTTTATTATGAGTAGCACCTACGAAAAAATTTGCACGTTCTAACAACGCGGTTTTTTGGAGATATTTAATTTTAAATATTTTGATCAGGGTTATCACTCAAATTGACCTTCGATTTTATAATTGTTTGTTCGTACGTACCAGAAAAAAATAATATATCCGTCTTTTTTTAACACTGAAATGGATTAGCTAGCCATATAAACGTATTTCAAGAGCCAATACATCTTTTATTCAAATACATTGGTTTCCGTAACACATGCCATCTACCAGGTTAATCACAGTTTTCGACTTATTCCGGAAATATTTCAGCTTTATCACATTTTTTACAGACAATTCACCTAGCATATAAAAAAGATCCAGTTGAGCAAAAATGGAGAATCAAAAAAAATCAGATGAAGGTCGCCTTGTGGAACAAAGAAAACTTCGTATTCAGGGTGACAAATAGGGTTATTAGTGGATGTTGTTCGTCCGAATGCTGGCACCCCAAATGATGGCAACAGAATATTGGCAAACAAATGTCGGTACTTGTCTGAAAGTGCAATTCGCGCAGAATTGCACTTTCAGACAAGTACCGACATTTGTTTGCCAATATTCTGGGTCTAGAAACATGGCTTGTAGACGAACTGCACATTATTTTGGTGACAATAAATTCCGACTTGCCAATAGACAGAAACAAGTTTGCCATGTTCTGTCGCTCACTAGCTGAAAAATATATGTATTCATATGGCACTGGCACCCCATGACAGTAACAATACACAACATTCTGGTACATGGTGGTGACATTATAGTATAGACGCTCATTCCGTACCAATAGGGATGCTGTCAGAACAGACTGCAGAATCCCGTAATAAATTCTGGCACCGAGATAGAGAGCGTCATTGCAGAAAGATGGACAGAGTCACGACTATAACTGATCTGTTTCATCGAGCTTTGGAGTCATCAGAGTGCTTATAATGAGTTTTTTCATTCACTTTCGAAAGCGAGAGCGTTTGTAATATGTATAGGAGTGACAAAGCGCGCCTTTTGTCACTCCTATACAAATTGCAAACGCTCTCGCTATTGAAAGTGAATAAAAGAACTCAGTATAAGCACTCAGATCCTTTAATTTCAATGATGGGCCTTCGCAGACGCAGAAAATTTTCAACACGTCTGCCTTTGCCAGCAGCTGTGCAAAATCTTCTGCAGCCTCCTAAAGAAAGCGATACAAATGGTCGGTGAAGATTCGTTGGCTGTAGATGAGATTTTAAATGAGGAGTGCAAAATCTTCTGCAGCCTCCTAAAGAAAGCGATACAAATGGTCGGTGAAGATTCGTTGGATGTAGATGAGATTTTAAATGAGGAAGATGATTTTCCGGTCATACTGACAAATCAAAATGACTCATTTGAGGAGTCCTAATAAACGGGCCAAGTTTATATGTACCAAGGGCTTCGCCGTACCATCATCATCATCATCATCGTCATCTACATCATCATCATCATCGTAATCGTCATCATCATCATCATCATCATCATCATCATCATCATCATCGTCGTCGTCATCATAATCATCATCACCACCTAAGTTTTTGAGCCTAATACTTAAGGGTTTGAAAAAAACACTATTTGTACGGACCCCAAAATGCGTGAGTCACATTTGCACTTCATCATCAACCCATTATGTCCCCACCAAGGGGCACGGGTCTCTTCCCTGAGGTATGGGCCATACTCCACCACGGGGGCCAAGTCCGGGTTGGTGGAGGCTTGTAAGACTAGTGGCTGGTCTTACTGTCCGAAGTTTTTCAAGCCGCCCTAAGGCCTCCCACCTACCGACTTGGCTTAACGACTGCCATCTATCGACGGCAGCCGGCACCAACTGCTTAACGTGCCTTGCGAAGACGGAACCGCTCGGAATAATGCCACTAGCGTTAGTCAAAGACGGTGACCCATCCATGGACTGAACGCGCCATATGTTGCTTAACCTTGGTGATCATTTAAGATCACTCAGGCAGCCCAGGCTACGAGCATTTGCACTTAATCATTTCTTATTATGTGTAATTATATCACATAAAATATAAGCCCTACAATCACACTAACTTTGACAACAACATGTATCTACGTTTTTAAGATCAAAAGCAAGAGCAAAAACCAAAACCTGCAAATAAACACGATTGTTGTATAGAGACCCTCTTATTTTTATCACTCTATAAGTAATTCGCCATAGAAAACATGTTGTAAACCTTTTAAAGTGGCTACCTA
Organism: Yponomeuta plumbellus; assembly: GCA_947310845.1. Classification (NCBI taxonomy): domain Eukaryota; kingdom Metazoa; phylum Arthropoda; class Insecta; order Lepidoptera; family Yponomeutidae; genus Yponomeuta; species Yponomeuta plumbellus. The sequence continues at coordinate 23,239,026 of OX371197.1, read as the reverse complement.
TTAAGGTTTCAAAGATACAACCTTTGATGGTCGGGCAGACCGACTGACGAACAGACCGATAGACAAACATCGGAGGCAGAATAATAGGACCCGTCCGGCACCCTTTATTTACGGAACCCTAAAAAAGTGGTTAAGTACCTAGGTACTTACAAAAACAAAAAATCTGACAACTTTAAGCCATGATAAAAAAAAAACGTAAACAAGTCACAAAGTGTAAATGAAATAGACCTTTGTGACAACCCTGACTTGCATATTTTAACTTGGAAACAAATTAAATCATATCTCCAAAAAACCGCGTTGTTAGAACGTGCAAATTTTATCGTAGGTGCTACTCATAATAAAGAACGAGTCTGTTGTAGCCAGAGGCTCTACTTCAAAGTCTAAAAATAAATAAAAAACCAAAAACTATGAAAACAGTTATTGCTTCGTTATTAGGCAAAGTTTCAACAAATTAATAGCTCTTAAATATGTGCCTCTAATAGCTCTAAACACCCAAGACACAACGATCATTCAAACCTTCATAGATTTTTTTTACACGATTTTTTTTCTTATTTTATTACTACGAAGGTAACGAAAACTTTTTGATTTAAAAAAAAAACTATGATCATTGGACTCTTGGGAGTTCTACTCGTGTCATTTAAACACATAGCGAATCAATTAGAGCAATAAACTGAAGATGACACTTTTTTGGGGCTAAAAAACACTGCCAGTTCCCATTTGAAACCACTGTTTAAAAGAAAACCAGCTTTCATGACGTCTACACTAAGCCCCAACAGAGCCGGAAAAAGACTAGACGAATAAGTGCACGTGTGGGATGAGTCATTATGCGGATAATTTCCCTGGTCACGAGGTTCTAGCGTGGTACAACGCCTGTAAGACGTGGTACCAGTTACCGATACCAACTGTAAACAACCGACTACTGTATCACCGACAAACGTAATGTCCTATAGAATTTGGCAAACAGCCTCCGTCTGTGTGTTTAACCATGTTTGTTATGTCTTTGTCATAACACAGAGTATCCTAGTTTGGGACCATGAATTGTGGTGTGGTTATGTGTTTTTCATTCATCACAGATCGTTTGTGTCGCTTTTCTTAGCTCGCTTTAAAAATTCAAGTATCTACTTCGCGAGTCATAATTTAAAAAAAACATAACATAAACTAAAGCCTTATCCCAGAAGGGTAGGCGGAGACCAGGGACTGCCACTTGCAATGATCCTGATAGATCACTTTCGCTTCATCGACATTTATAAGTCGTTGCATGCACGCCTGGTCGATGCTTGTTATCTTGACCTTTGCTAACACATCCCTTATTTGGTAGAAGTATGTCCTCCTTCCACCCACATTCACTCAATATATTTGTTTCGTCAATTTTTCAGCCATAATTTGACCGGTCTAGACAGAGAGAGATAACATAAAGGTATAATAAGTGTAATAAAATCTCCATATTATTCCTCAAGATCAGTATATGGCGGATTTTCCGCATCAAATTCAACAACATTTACTTCGGAGAATACTTCTAAATCAATATTTTATAATGGGAATTCGGTTACATCTGCAGGGTCAAATCACACCAATATGTAAACGGTGTATATGAGGAGTAGATCAAGGTTAACCAAACAAACTGAACTTTTGGTGTCAATCAGACCGTCACGACAAAGGGTCATCGGACAGACACTAACGGACACATGAAAAGAAACTAACAAAATCTGCTTATGCATTACAGCCTCTATCTCAAAGAAGTTAAGAGTCAAAAGGGATATTGTTGCATTGTATTATACCAGTGATTCATCTTAGGGGAGTAACCCAGCTGGATTCATTGTGACATATACGATTATTATACGATTTGAATAATACATATCGATTTGTCGGGCAAAATTTATTCAATAGCATCTGTAAAAATATTCAAGTAAAGATATTCATTGAATCTCCTAAAGAATTATGATCTTCTAGAAGAATCTAGATCGGCTCTTAAATAAAATACTAAAGCATAGAAACCATTCGGCGATCAACCGTTTCCCCGACCGATAAGGCAACCCACATAATCGCGAGACAAGAGTAAGATATGAAATCTCATCCCAGACAATTTCTATTGACAGCACCATAACAAGGCAAACGGAAGCATTTCATGCCTAAGTACTTGACGTGCTGTTTGGTAAATATTTGCAGTTGCTGACGGCTTGATTTAAATGTGAGTCGCTGGTTCCAACATTTCTCTATTTCGACTTCCTGTCACAACTTCGCAACTTCTTCTTCAATCTCCTTTTTTATGCACAATAAAGTGTTCTCAATCTATCTATCTTCTTGAAGACTAAGAAATTTCACTGCACTTTACAGACCTTTTTTAGAGGAGCTTTGAGCTTTTATTTGTGGGAAGCAAAGCGGGGTTATTTCTTCTCCTTCAATCCTTTTAGTCCTCAGAATCTGGAGCTATAAAGGTCTTCCTTGATCCATGGTAGTTCCGTCCATTCATATCAAATAAATCTAACCTCGGTGAGTATTTCACCATTCACTGGACAATCTTAATATCCCAATGTACGACCGAGCTATTAACGACAATCCACATCCGAACCAAGTGCCGCAACGATGTCGTCACACGATCTCACCGGCTGTACGTGTGTGCTGGGTACACAAACAAACAGACGCGGCATGTGATGATAGCGAATTATTAATAACGCCACACAGTGGCATTCTCTTCCCCCATTGTGATGTTAAATAGGTAAATGAGAATGCCAGGTTTCTGGCCAAGGTTGGCCGGCGTGGTGGAAAATTTGATACGGCGCGGAATGCCGAAATACAAACACCTAAGCCTACACTTTTCTGTAACAAAATTAGTGCATCGTAGTGTAACCTTAATACCAGTTTTAGTGGAAGAAATCCATATTTCAGAAGTGTGAGGGTGACAGTAGAAAAAGTAAGTTTTCCCAAGTGAGATTCTATTCTTTCTGACATGCGATTTTTAAGTCTGTCAAATGTAATGTGCTGACTTTAGCAACTAAGGTCCACTGTGATGCTAGTCACTATGGTTTCAGAATAATATGGTTTGATAACAATTGACACGCCCTTAATTGGTTTGTAGCCAAGGTTGTACGTAGTGGTGAACCTACAGATTGGTTTAGACCAATGGAACTTCATAAAAAAGCCGGAACCCTCTACAAAGGGCACAATATCACACTGTATGACCCAGACCTTGTCTCAGAGAAAGTTTGGGAACTATTACCACGCGAAAAAAACCACGCCACTAGTGCCCATCGCGATTCGCGGAATTAATTTCAACCACCAAGTTATGTGAATTTGTCAGATTCCCAGTTTTCATCACTTCGTACCTATTCCATTATAGTCGCTATTAGGTACCTCAACTGTCGTTTATTGTAAATGTAATACTGCTCTTCCTAGACCGCGGATATCATTTTATCATCAGACCAACAAGCTAATATTGGATCGATAGGCTCATTATCAGGTGACGATAAAATTGTGAATGAACAATACAACATAAAGACACAGTATTTACACAAGTAAAATAACATATAATTAATTAATGCACTCGTACTAAGACGCTGTTAGGATCGGGTTTTCGAAGAAAATACATATTCACAAGAAGAATGTTACGTCCGTATTCACAAGCAACTCGGGCGGTCCATCAAAATTAAATCCTAAAACGGAGATAATGTTGATGGATTAAAGTCAAGGTCAAAGCAGAAGTCACTTTATCGGTAGTGAGTGACCACCATCGTTCATTTCTACGGGCTAGGTAACGTTTTTTTTGTAATACTCGTACAGGCAGCTGCAGTTCTACGGTTGGAGAACTACGAGTAATTGTAGTCGCAACAGATTTAGTGTGGCAAAATTTTGTTTTTTTATTTTCGTTTTTCTTTTCGCAATAAATAAATAGGTCCCATAATATAAGTAGTTTATAAAAATGTGACGTTTACGTACCGCTTGACCAGAAGTTTAGCAATATTTTTCTGCTGAATGTAATCTGTAGAATTTAACCGATCGCGCCAACATAACGATGGTTTTTAATTGTTCAAGGTCATAATCTAACAAAGCGGTTTTGACATAATTATATGTAGTATTTTACTTGACGATAGGCTATTATGGAATTGTGAGGTTTTGTTCTCAACATTCTCAATTATCATACTATAAGAACTAGTTACCATATTTTTGAACTAAAACTTTCGTAAGCACAAACACATTGTAAACTTTTTGTCCGGATTTACTTACGGGTGTTGTTATATCGCAGTGTGAGACGAGCAACCGACGACGCGAGCTCCGTCTCTGCTCACCATGATTAAGCTCTGCGAATCTGAGCGAAACCTGGTCGGACTCTTCCGATATAACAACACCCGTAAGTAAATCCGGACAAATAGTTACCATATTTCGACTTCAGACTTATTAAATGTATTCTGCTTCAGAAGATTGTGAATACGTGCAACCACTTCATAATTCAGCATTTACAATTTCGCACCTATCTCCATATCTATTCTTGAAGTCCAGGTGACCATTTACAACGCACATGTACACGAACATTAATGTTATGTTCAATCTTATGTGAATTAGCAGAAAGCTATCGACAATGGTGTTAGGTTAGAGAAGCCCAAGTGAAGTGTTAGTTTTGTATGTTTTGTTTTCTGTACACACTATAGACACATATTGAGAAGCTGACAAACATAGCTGTATCACATACAGGTTACCTGTAAAATAAATTTCTGTAACACTTCTGGGTTTTGCACTGCTGTTATTTTACGACTAGATTTTAGATATTTTTTTTTCTTTTTCTTGTGAATCAAATCTATCCAAAAGTGTCGCTCCTGCTTTAAATCGTATGTTACATAGAATGAACCTTTTGAATGAAAGGAGGCTATTAGCAAAGCGAATTTAATAAAAAAAAAATCTCTTTTTCTTTTGAAAAAAATAATCATAAAAAACGTTTATGCCAGTCAAAAGTCCTGAAGTAAGAAACATTGAAAAAAACAGTCGAATTGAGAACCTCCTCCTTTTTTGAAGTCTGCTAAAAACCGAATTTAACTGTTGTCGTGGAGGCAAAGTGCATTTTACAAGTAACCTAGTATGTTTTAACTAAAACTTTCGTAAGAACTACACATTATTAACTTTATTCCGGATATACTTACTTACCATGGTTAAGCTCTACGAGTCAAACCAAAACCTAATCGGACTCTTTCGACAAAAATCAAGTAAGTTTATCCGGAATAAAGTTATAAATTATAATAAAGTTACCATTTTTTATTTCAATAATAAGAGCTATATTTGTCAACTACTCAAAATTGCGACAACATTCACCCCTCATATACATAGGCAAGACAGACGAACAGACAGACAGACATACCCGCCACTTATCTACAGCTAATATGTATAACAAACCCAACTACATTAAACTTAGCATTCATACTAACCAAGGCAGGAATTCCAAGGATTCTTGCTTATCCCGTAAACTAGGGAATAAATCAAGCACAAATTTAAATAAACAAACTCTGTACATAATTATAGAAGCTTTATTGACAAAGTATCTTACTTGAAACTTGTGAGCAATAGAAATGCTAATGTCAATTCTGCATCTCAGAAATTAGTCCGGTTATGCATTGTCAGTAATTGTACGTCAGTTAAGTGCTCAGTCTGAAGGCATGCAAGAGAATTATATTTATTCATTTGAAACCAAATTACTTTTTATTATATTTCTGTCTGCAGTTTCACTTACAGCCAAACTCTGCAGACGAATATCGATTGAAAACGAAACAAAAACGAAGCGAATTATTCATCGCTCTACTAAAATGTTCTTGCATCGAGTTCATCCGCCATTTGTAGACAGAATCAGGCTGCACAGTGAAGTCACAATGCTTACCTACGTGACAATTCGCCGATGCCCCCGTAGACGTCAACCAACGATGTAATTTCAAATACAACACGTGCGGCAAACACACAAATATTTGCATTAGTTTGCGAGATAGTCTGTCAAACTTTAGTCTGCGGGAGCACCTTGATTGATGACCTGTCTCAACGTCATACAGGTGCATGTACAAATATGTGTGATGCTCGCGAGTCCTTAAAATACTGTAATAGATATGGCCGCCAATTACAACGTAGTCTACCTTCGCAATACTTTCTACAGTTTATGATGTTGCGATAGACTGAATACAGCATTTCCTTTATTTATTTAAATCGGAAATTGATTCATTAATTTAAATCAACGCGGGTACACGGTTTTAAACCTAGTTCCAGTGTAATCTCTAGTAACAAAAAACAGGGTAGCAGCTCAGCGATTCTGCTGTAGCTTGGCTCCATCCTCGGCCGTTGCAAATCAACGGAATCGGGACACTTTGCCGTTGAGACAGATTCACATCAGAGGAGAGTCAGTGTCACATTAGTGCAAGTGTATGTACACAAACATACATACCCTAGTTGGACGTGGCCAACATGTCGGTTTGGGTCGTCGGATATCAGCGCGCGCGTCATCGACTCTGTGGTCGAGGCACCGCCCTCGTGCTAGCGGGACAAACACAAACATCAACGGACAAACATCGTCGAGCTAGGCCGAACGGACAACCCCCAAGCCTTGCCTTTGCCTCGCCTGTTGTAGTAAAAAAAGTAGCGCCAAAACATTTGCTTGTCTTGTCTATGCTCGCGGATGCTGTTTCAAAATAATGAAAAAAATTATGTATTAATTTGGTGTTCGATTTTTAAATACAGTGTCTGTGTTGGGTAACTACTGGAGTACTACGGTTTTAAAGATTACTCTTTCTACTCTACGGTTGATAGGTGTGTAATAGTTTCAATACATAATGGCATGCATATGTGAATAAAACAACACTAAGAATAGTAAGCATGACGGGATGAAGATCTAAACATAAAAAAAACAACGTGAATCAGAAAAAAAAACCTGCGTGTATATTCAACAAACGACCTCCAGGACCTTTCGCGTTAAACCTCTCTGATGGACTTCAAAAATAAATTATGTTGTAAAAAAAAATTGTTAGTTAAAAACTCACTCAGGCAGCACTTGGTTAGCACGCTCCGACTAGGGACAGTTTACTCAATAATAAACCTTGAAGCTAAGATATTAGATCACGTTTCTTATTGTTCCGTCGAGTGCTACGCTAAGCTATCATTCCATCACACAGAAGTCAAATAGAGGTGTTATGTTGATGATATACTATAAGCCGGCCGACTCCAATGCTTGCCTGAGTGGTGATCGGTGGACTCCCGTATCAGCGTCACAGTACAAGCGCTGCAAAATATAATAGGCGCTCTAGGATATGCTTTGACTTCCATCCACACTAACAAGACTAACGTATGATCGTCCCAGAGAGACAGCGCTGGAATCAACAACCGAGCCCCAAAAGGGAAGGAAGTCAAAGCTCATCAGAGGGCACGTATAGTCATTCTGATCATACCCCAGTTTGAGCGCTTGCCCGCCCGCCATGAGGCCTTCCTCCCCTAGCAGAGTGACTTGCTCCTCCTCTCGTGACGGGTCCGCCATCTTGGATACACACACGCGCGCCAAAATGGCGCCAAGGTCAGACACGTCACCGAATGTCAATGTCACAAGGCAATTAATTTGAGCTTCATTACAGCCAACATGTAATTCTGTTGTGCGGCCTTTTGCATTTCATGCCGGCGACGTCAATTTGAATTCTTGTACGGCGCACGTTACAGCAATTAGGCGGACAATGGGCTCGACAAAAAACATGTGGCATTGACATCCGAACGTTACACCAGATTGTAATAACTTCGTGTGGGATAATTAAAGTTTTGAATTGCATTTGACTTGGGGGGGTACTGATTGCAGTTATTGTGAATTGAGCAGAGAAATAAAGAAGTACCCAAAACCTTGGAAGAAAACATAACAACACACAGTTGAAAGGTGTAGTATTATCAGTGCAAATCAAAATTAGTAAATATCTGATCGTAAATTATCGGGCCCGGATAGTTTGGTTAGACCAACTGAGAACCTGAACTTAAAATTTAAATGTACGGCGCGTGACACAGACATCAGGTATCAGCAAATAAAATAGCAAAAAATAACACAATAAGGGATGAGGTAAAAAATAACAACGATATATCAAGATCTGTGTAGTAAAATAACGTTTCGGGCATTGTTGTGGAGCTAAATGTTTTTGCTACAACAGCTTGACCTTCCCTCAGCCGCGAGCGTCGAGGACTTGAATTCAGCACCCGCTTATTGTCAGCATCAACTGATACTCGACAAAGCATAGTACAAGTAATTACATACAAGAGCCCATTCATACACTTTATTTGTATGTAATTCCTTTTAATTTTGTGTTAAATTCCTTTATCGATGATGGGCCGATTTATAAACCATCGGATCTGTTGCCGTGCACAAGGTCTGTAACACAGGTAAAAGATATGGTTCTGTCTTATCGCCTGATAAATTCAATTAATTTATTACCATTGCGATAAAAATTACTTGGTACCTACATGAGAAGGTGACGTAAAAATCATGTGATTTGTTTTTTAACTAACCATCGACGTGAATTGATCGATTGGATTTCGTAACGCGTTCTTGTAATTTTAAGTAACAGTCGACCTTTCATGGTATTATTAGAACTGAAGGGCCCTTGAAAGGACTCTAATGCACTCGTCACTGATAATAGTCTCTCGATAATAAGTGTCTTACGAATCAGAACAGTGCGGAAATGACTGTTCAATCTACCACAAAAAACAACTGTAAATTTTTTTTGACCAATTTTGGGGGCAGGTTTGCTAAGATCTAAATATTTCGATTAGTGTCAAAAAGTTCATTTTGGATTCTCTTTTTCTCCTGCCAAATTCCTCTTCTTCCATAAGATGCTACCTGATAATAAAAGCTATATTAGTTTTTTAAATTTAAAAGCCCGCGCGTGTTCATCGCTTTAATTAGTTTTTAAATATTTAAACACAAAAGACGGCATCACCGTAAAAAAATACCTATCAGTCCTTTCCAATCACTGAGTAATATATCGACATAAGGCGAAGGGATGCCGTGTCTGGTGGCTCCCTCCCACCTTCTGTCTCCCGAACTGGACATACCTCGTCGAAGAACACCTGTGTCTTGCGCAGGATATGTTTGAGCTCCGTAAGCTCGAGGTAGTTGCGCTTTAGCGCCTCAGCGTTCTGGTTGACTTCGCGGAGTTCGTTCTCCAGCTTTTCGAAGGTCGCCTGAGGGAGATTGTCGGGGATTAGGAGTCTGCCAGACAATGCTAAATACGACTTAGAAAACATAGCTAGACTTATGATGATGACGTGTCACATGTAACATCAGACTGGAGACTATAATTCAGGTAAACATAACATAACATTTATATAAAGGGTCTGGTTGTTTTTCCACGTTTGTGATGTTTTGGATCCGGGCGTAGTATAAAGCACTTACATTGCTTGTGGACCCACACTACGTGGATATCCTGTGTCGTGGGAACCAAAAACAGCGACGTCACAAACATGTAAACATCCAAGACCTGCGTTTCTTATTTTTTTGTCCCCATCCGGGATTCGAACCCAGGACCTCTCGTATGGTAAGCAGATGCGCTAACCGATACGCCTCAGAGATCGTCAGATAGAACCCAGCTATTCTTTGAGCTCAGTTCGACTCGCTGGGCGTTAACTTCCACGCTCATTGCTCATTTTCCATTATCGTTATTAAACAGTAGACATCGACCCTTACATGCGTGCACTTTCTTTCAGTTACGCTACGGGCGACATTGCAAAGAGGCGGAGCTACTGCCGACTGTTCACGCCACTTTGCTTGCAGAACTCAAAAATCGTCTGTTGACCCCTGCCAAGAGCAAAATCGGGGTTTTGAGATAGCTTCGACGACCGGCGACGCGGTGGTGTATAATATTCTCGAGCGATGGCCATGAATCAAGAGGGTACAGTCCTCAAGCTGTAGAGGTGATGATATTGAAGGGTGCAACCATAAAGAAGTAGGACCCTCCCCTCCTCAAGGTCAATCATATCCTAATCTCAATCGGGATCCCGTTAGCTGAGTCCGTGATTTCTAGTACAGATAGAAGAGTAGGAGTCACTTCACGTCAATTTTATTTATCTCGTGGCTGGTTGCGTCTCCGAGATATCGATCGAGATCCCGTTTGAACAGTTATTCCTTGTACAGATAGAAGAGACTTGGACTCACCTCAAGGTCAATCATCTCTCGTGGCTGTGGCGCCTCCGGGCTCTCACCCGGGATCTCGAGCATCGGGATCCCGTCGCGACGGATCTCCTTCTCCAAGTAGCGTAGCTTGCGCTCCATCTCGTCGCATCGCCGGACCTCGTTTACGAACTTGCGTTGAAACGCGTTCACGTCGGGGTTTAGCTGTTGGGGACATTGGAACATCAATGTTATCTTCTGGTTGGACCATAGATCATCATAGATCAAATTCTTATAGAAAGACCAATAGGTCTTCATCTTCATTCTTAAGAACCTCAATCAATAACTTATGACTTTCAATATAAATTGTTATAGGAATTAAAACAGGATTACTCATTCATGAGAACCTCAATCATTAACTTAAGACTTTTCAATATAAATCTTTATAGGAATTAAAACAGGAATACTCATTCATAAAAATCTCATTCCATAAACTTAAGACTCTTAAATATAAATCTTTATAGGAATTAAAGCAGAATTCTAATGATTCTTATCCACCTCACCTATAGATTTGAGCACTATTAATACAGAAGAACTATCTATCTGAGATATTCTTAATAACAATTTGTGTGCAATAGATGTGTGACTGTTTCAAACTGTAATAACCTCTATGCAGAACCACGTGTATTTTTTACAGGTTTATTGTTCGGCCGCTGGGCGTATACGATCCTGACACATATGACTAGTGATGGGAGAAAATCAACGTTCCTTACGTTATTCTTAACTAGCTTTTGCTACTGACTCACGATTAAGTAGTTTTGTTTTTTAGACGACCTTCACTCAGTCATCTCTAGTGCCATTTTCGCAGGCATTTTAGAAGGGTCAATCTTTTTTGTGCCGAATGGCTGTGAAGTGTTGTGGCGAGCTGTGCGACCTTTTATTTGAGCCCCGATCAGCTCAATCGCTTTGTACGGCAGTGGTACGGAGAGATTCTGAGAACGCGATGATAATTTTTAAAGCCTGTTCATCAACTTCGTATCGTTAAAGGGACCGTTATTATTTTCGTTATATTTGGTACGTCACTACAAAAAAATACGGTTGACATAACCTTGTGTGTGATAGCGTAGTAAGGATTTTACGCACGAACATTAAATATTGATTTCTTCTTATTTAACATTTAAATCACTGTGCAAAATATAACATTGATTGTAAGTTTACACAATAATATAGTTTCAATGACAATTATTTGCTAGTAGGATAAATAGGACATAAAAATATTTTAATCGAAAATTGAACGCCACTTCAAGGTTACGTCGTCCGTTCTAACATGACCTGTCAGGATCGTATTCTCCCAGCGGCCGGACATTAGTTGGGTATTTGACAAAATGTCAAATGAGTTACTTCTAAAACGGAATTTTTTATGAAAATACTTGCTTATGACGTCACATTTCAGAGCACTCTTTTTATGTTTCATCTATTTAAAAGTTGTAATAACCAGTAAATGAGTAAAAGAGATACATTTTCCGATACATTTTGTAATACTTGTTTTAATCGAGCATATCAAATAATTTATTGTTGATAGTGTCAAATACCGAATTGTTATTTTCCTTCATCAGTTGCATTATGACATTGGAAAGAACAATTAAAACCGATTGTTAATTAGAATATAGCATTGAATGTAGATTTTTTGTGAGCCGCTAGACTCACCATAACAATGATTAAATTATTAATTGGGGCTGATAGCCCCCTCAGCCCCCACTATGCCACTCCACTGAGTTATAAAATTGTAAAACACCACCGAACATAGTTCAGAAATGTCACACCATCACATTATTATTAAAACATAACAGGTCATAAATAACTCAACAAGTTGCATAGCAGAGTTTCATCTAAGATTATTTACTACTATTTTTACCAGTTTCATTGGCAATGTCATAACATTTACAACAACCTGGTATAATGTTATGAAAACCTTTTGGATATTGAAGTTTCGAAGTGAGCGAAGAATCGCTCGTAGCCTGGGCTGCCTGGGTGATCTTGAACGATCACTAAGGTTAAGCAACATACGGCACGCTCAGTCCATGGATGGCTCACCGTCTATGACTAACGCTAGTGGCATTTTTTCCGAGCGATTCCGTGCTTCGCAAGGCACGTTAAGCAGTGGTGCCGGCTGCCGTCGATAGATGGCAGTCGTTAAGCCAAGTCAGAGGCCTTAGGGCGGCTTGAAAACTTCTGACAGTAAGACCAGCCACTAGTCTTACAAGCCTCCACCAATCCGGACTTGGCCCCCGTGGTGGAGTATGGCCTGTACCTTCCTCAGGGAAGAGACCCGTGCCCCTCAGTGGGGACATAATGGGTTGATGATGATTGAAGTTTTATTCAACACTTTTAATCCTGAACACTTTAGCATGCAATAAACTGGATAAATGTATTAGTCAAACCTTGTATCTCATTAATAAATTCACTGGATTGATTGTATTAATTTCAAACAGTAATATGGCCATGCAATGGTTAATAAAATGATCCATACACCACATACTATAGCAGGGGTCACCAATTAGTTTCATTGTGGGTCCGTTTGTAACAAATATAATGCCACTGCGGTCCGTTTGGTTTATGATAATAACTAGCAACCAAGACTTAAAATGTCAATTGTCAATCCTACCTACTACTAAACCTACTAAATATCCTAAATGGGAAAGAATGTCAGTTCGTTTGCAAAAAATACTGATCCAATTTGAATTAAATTTGGGATAAACTACTTTTCATCCCGATATTCCCACGGGAACGGGAACAACACGGGTGAAACCGCGGGCAGCCGCTAGTGAATAAATAAAAGCAAAATAAATCAGAATACCTAAGTTTATTTAATGATACATCGATTTTTTTGTCGAAAACGATTTTTTTTTGGCGCGTGGGTATCAGGTGGCAGAGACAAGGCAAAGCGTGGGCTAAATTGAAATGTCACACATTTTGATACTGATATTCCCAGATTATTCTGGGTCCGCACAAAATAGGTTGGCGGTCCGGATCCAGTCCGGACTATAGATTCTCTGCCACTTTGTGCAGCATTTTGCTCAAGATATTTGCCAGCATGTGTATTTCATTGTTGGTACAATAGTGTTATCTTGCCTATGGTTTGTGGGTAGACAATCATCATCATCATTGCTAACTTTTAGTCCGGATCTACTTTAATTCAAAAACATCATCATCATCATTCAGCCACAAGAAGTCCACTGCTGGACATAAGCCTCCTCCATGGATTTCCAAAAAGACCGGTTGGAAGAGGCTTGCATCCAGTGTATTCCTGCCTGATGGTAGACAAGCCTTATGATGAATCACTCAATCGCTGAGATTTTTTTTGCACTACTTCTATTGTAATAATTAGTAAGTTCTTTGTAGGTGCCTTTTACTTTAGCAATTAGAAGACTAACTAGGGCACAAAGTAATTAAATATCAACCAATGACCTTAGCATTTACAATGTTTTCATTGATTTTCTTGTTTATTTCATTTATTTATTTGTATCAAAGTCAGAAAGTCATAATATCTTACATTAGGAGTCAGTAAACTAAGTGTCTAATCATTACATCAATCCTAACATTTGTTTGATATGGGGAACGTTATCAGCTTACTACCAGAGCGCAAATCCAACAAAGTGTGTGACCCACACACTTTGTTGGATTAGTTTCGACAGTACCCTTTGCATGCCGGATCTATCAATAAGAACAAGGGGGCGGAATTCAGATAGGTAAGCTGCAGCTGCTGCATTTGCGGAATCTATCAAAGGACGGGTCGCTTAAAGAGCAACAGTTACTCACATCCCGGAACTGAACCAGGCCGAGCTCTCCAAGCTCCGACACGCAGGCATACGCTGCTTCACTTTGCAAAAAAAGTTGACATAATGTCATTTCCTCACTTCGAAACATCGACCCCATTTTTGCGAGGTTTTATCACCACTTCACAGTAAAAAATAAACTCCTGCACTAAAATCGAGAGGCTTCGTCGCAAATGTCTGCGTGCAGACTTCGGCGGCGACGAAACCAAATCGGCGACACCAAAATCAATCAATGAAAAAAATCGTTCGACCGTCCGTGCGCACAACGCGACATATCATGGGGATACCATGTAGTAATTTATACAATGCAATTTCTTTGCCGTCACATTTTTTTACCATTGAATGCTAAAAAAAGTACGTCGACACGGCCGACAGGACAACAACCTATACAGTCTATTTTTTGAAGCGAACGACTGGTTTTTCAATATGTAACTTTTATAACACTGCATAATATTTAGGAAAGTTATACAAAACGATATGCCTAATAAATACCATTATGCAATTAACACAATAAAACTGTTATTACCTGATTTATCCCCCACTTGCAGTTTATTTAACTAATATTTTATTTTATCATGAAAATACCATTTGCTTAAGAGATCTATGCCCCAAAAAATACCTAAAATTTCAGTGGTCCTCAAATAAAAGCGATCCTACTGCTGCCAAATATGTTCGCAGCTAGGAAAGATGACGGACTTTTGTTTAAAGGCCGATTATGATCGACTATTTTATGCTAATGGGCTACGCGAAGTGTAGGAAGAAGTATGGAGAGCTGACTACGAACCTCCTTTTTAATTAAAGACAAAAAAAAGTAAGATTGACGTTGTTGTTGATGGGAGTGCGACTAAATAAAATAAAATAGGTAACTTATCTTTAGTCTGTTCATCATTGTAAATAAGGTATTGGTAAAGTTTTTTGGTCCATAGTCCAGTTGTTTTATAGTTTTGTGTTTGTTATTACGAAACGGAAAATATGGGCGAGCGAGCCGGACCCAACGCTGATTCTGCCAAACCGATGTATACGATGCCACAGAATACATAATAGTAAAACGATGCAAGCAAAGCTGCGTGCATGAGCTATTTTGAGTGAGATGTAAGTTTGAGAGATGCTGTGTCTTTGTTTACCTTTAGTCGTTCGCTTCAGTAAATAGAATATAGTTAGTTTCAATTTTCAAATTAACCTATAGTATGAGGGTTAATATGCCGTCAACTGCAAGCAGACAAACCTCATTTTCCTTCTACATAAAACAACTTACTAGGTACCCATTTTGTTTTATGTAGGAGGAAAGACAGATCAGTGTTTAAAATTGTCTCAGCCTCAGGTAATAAATCTACTGTTCTTAGCCTACATTGCTAGAGCCGGGACTTTAAGTCTGAGTTACTGCTTCTTTTTAATTGTCCTTTTCTCATTGCCTGTATGTAATAGACAAATACCTGCAGAAACCGCCAGGAGACTATAGTAACAGTAAATGCTGTTACATTGTTTTTCTAACGTCCTGAGTACTCCTGACTCCTGGCACAACCAAGTAGAGTTTCATGCACCTAAAGGTTGATGTGCTATCATCAAAGCTGTTGTTTTTTTGCAAAGTTAATTATTAGCAAATATTTGAGAAGGTATCTTATCTACCGTACAAGGGTTGTAGACTGCACCGAGTGCAGCTCACTTGTTGCAGAGTTTTGTTGAGTCCATTACGTAAAGAACAAACTGTTTCTGGACCCACACGTAACTTTAATATTAAATTTTGGGAACCGGGTCACTCTCTTATAATTTTACATTGTAATAAAAAAATAGTGCCAAATTAAAGAAGAAGAAGAAAAAAAATTTATCAATATTTTGCGATCGCTATGATTTTTCCTTCTTTCTGGAAAATTATTAAACTTTGGCAACATTAGTTCTGCAGCTGTCATTTGAAGATCGTTCTGAAACAAGTCAGATTTTGTGGGATATACAATGTGGGATGTAAGCATGGACGTTTATATAGAATGTCCTTGGATGTAACTGATTAATTTAAAAAATATTTATGAAATAAATAGGAAATAAATAGATTTAATTATGTTTATCGTTGTAATTTCAATTATATTTTATTTAGAAAAAAATAAAATAATTCAAAATTAAATCTTACTTAGCTTTCAAAACGCACACGAATACGACCGAATCGAAAAACAACTTTAATTGACACCTCCTATATGCTTTCTCTTCCTCTCCTACTGAATTTTATATAGGGTCTCTCAAATGTCGTATTTTACTTAATCAGTTCTATTTTATAAAATGGTCTGGATTATAATAATGTACAATTTCCAAAAAGAATTGAGGTTATAGATGAAATAAAAATAATTTACTTATTTTTAGACCAACGTATACTCGCTGTTGAATGAAAACCCTATCAAAATGGTAAGTACTGCGGTCCCTTTACTTTCTGAGCTAATTACAATGCCCTTTTGACATTTCGCTAACTGGAACCCGCTTATTTTTAGGCTCTGCTCGGTGCTCAACTGGTTATAACACTTATCATGGTGTCTGTGATACAGAAACTTGGCAATTACTCCTTTGCCAGGTGGCTGCTTTGCTCCAGAGGTTTGATACGGTACTTATACCCAGACAACAGTGAGTTGAAGGCATTAGCAGGAGTGCCAAAGGACAAGGCAAAATCTGGTAAGAAGAGTGGTAAAAATGGCCACAGTGAGAAGCCAGAGACATTTCACATCCCTCGGAGTCTCGAGATACAGCTTGAGACAGCTCCTGTGACAGCACTGGATGTGATACACTTGAGGTTTTACTCTGAATACCAGTGGATGGTGGATTTTTCACTATACTCTGCCATTGTTTATATTCTTTCTGAGGTATGTTGTTTTTCCTGACCTATTACACCTAATTTTAACCCCTCAATGAGAAGCTGTAGTTGTTAGTTGTGCATGCTGTCGGTTTCGGGTACTTTTTATCTTGCCATTTGATAACACTATGGCATCATGATAACCTATTTTGTCAAAGTATGTCCGCCTCCGGCGTCCCTTACCGGGCCTTCAATTCACATTCCCTCAATCTATTTGTTTTTAATGTCCTGATGGAACCGGTACAAATGATTGTGTAATAATTTATTAAACTCAATGACGAAGTTACGGTCCGGCCGCTGGGAGTTTACGATCCGAACGAATTAGAACGGACGACGTAACCTTGAAGTGGCGTTAAATTTAATATGGATGTATATGACTGCCTCGTTGGTGTAGCCGTTAAGGCTAACAAGACTGAGGGTGTGCATCCGTTTGTACAAATGGCCTCAGTCTGGGTGTTCTCCATGTTTGTAATGTCCTTGCCTGGTTACCATAGCACAGGGTATCCTAGTTTGGGACCAGGACAAGTGATTGTTTGTGTGCACGTTATTATATGTATTATTATTGTATGATAAATGGTTGTGAATGTGGTTATAACTACTTTGACTATTTTCAGGCCTACAACTCTGTCTTCCCCTTCAAAGATGAATTTAATTTAAGCATGGTGTGGTGCCTTCTGGTGGTGCTCTTCTCCTTGTATCCTTTTTAAGGTAAAAATGGGTAAATAGAAAGTAAAATAAAAAATGTAAAAGACCATCTCAACTGTAGTATCTGATCAAAGTGGTCTACTCAGTTGTTTTACGTATGACCTTGAAAAGAACAATTAACTCATTGTTAAAGTGAGCTGATTGGCCCACGAAAAATTCTATCTTGAGTTTTTGTCGGAAGCGTACGACCGCGCACGCGTATTCGTAATTCTAGGCGCCAATGGGATTAAAAAACCCGTCACGTGATCCGTCCACGTATAGGTCAGTTAAGTAAAGCTGGCACGTTCAACACATTTACACGTTGCGCTTGTGTAGTGTCTGTGAATAGCGCGCGGCGTGACGTGTACTGCATGCGCATCATGAAAAGTCTGCCCGTCTCTCTTGCGCGCGGTCTAGCTTATGAGTGTGAAGGGGACAGTTATAGTTTTACTTTTACTACTGTTTATATATACAGCGTGATCTTTTTGGTATTCAACCGTATGTGCGTTTCAATGAGGGATTTTTCTGACAGCTAAGAAAAGTAATTCCAAATGAGCCGCTTTCAGAAGAACTAAAAAAAAAAACGAATGGCTGTCAAAGGAATGCAATTTTGGACCTCAGTCCAATAGCCATGTGTGATACATCATCGAATAGGTCTCAGCGAGCTGAATAAAAGTTACTAGAGTCTGACAAGCGAGTCCTGGGACGCGATTTATTTCGAATTCTTCATATGGCCACACTCTGACTGTCAAACTTAGGTATTTCAGCTGCAAGTAGTACAGCCTAAATAGTTTGATACTCGTCCTAGATTTAAACAAGAACTTTTGTTTCTATTCAACATAATTTTACCTATGTTTTAGTATATACATACGAGTAATAATGTTTTAAAACAAACATGAATTATTTCTTGTTGTAAGGTCTGTCGGATGACGACAATTTTAAACGTCAGATCGAAGACTTAGTCAAAGAACTTAAAGATGTTGGAGAAAAAAGATATGAATCAGATTTTTATTATGGCTCAGCATTAATAAATGTTTATAAGTTTATGTGGTGCATCTTTATTATCCCTGTTTTTGGTGGAGTGGAAATGTTGGTTTTGATGTAGTTAATGTTTTCGTTTTGCTTATATTTATTTATGTTTGGACAAAATTAATTGGAGACTCCAAACTAATTAAACAAATAATAAACTTAAGCAAAAGTATCAAGATGGTTTATGGCATATAGATGCAGGTTTATCAACTAAAAGATTTTTAAATTTCCCGCCAAAGGCTTGTGCCAGGACTCACTTGTCGCACTCTATGACGTCAACAGCCAAATGTTTGTCCTTTCGGAGTTATATTGTATTGAAAAAAAACTAACATTTTCAATTTCAAAAAAATAAGATGTATACATCACACATGGCTATTGGGCTGAGGTCCAAAACTGCATTCCTTTGATAGCCATTCGTTTTTTTTTCTTCTTAAAACGGCTCATTAGTCAGTAGATGGCATTTTTAAGAGAGGGTTTTTGTTTTTCTAATGGGAATTGCCAGTTTATTCTGTGGTCTTCCTCTTTTCTTTTGGCTCTTGCATTTGATTGTGATTGGACTTCGAACAACTGCTACTGGTGCTAAAATCATGGAAAAAAACGTTGAAGAAAAAGAAGAAGAATAGGAGAACAGAACATTCGCGTAACCACAATAGAAACCGAATGATGTTGCTCAGTTGATCACAGATTCCTTCCAGTTGATGAAATTACAGAACAGTAATAAAGTTTTTATCTGTGGCAAGCAATTAGAAAAAAAGGTAGAGTAATTCATCCAGTAACTGACCACTGAGCGTCCGTTACCCTTTGTTACATAATTAAATTATAATTAAATTTTTGACGATTTCTGGGATAATTATTTTCTGTTTTGGTAAAGATTTTCTTAGGTGAAATTATTTTTGTTCATGTGAAAATTTATTGAAATTTAAAACTATTTTGTGACCATTGATTCCACCTTGTTTTTAATACTTTTCGCTCGAATTTGCTAAAAATATGTTATAACAAGTAACCCATATATTTGTATTTATTTATCTACAACACACCTATCTTACTAAAACCTAACTCTAGTCTACACTTAAACTAGAGTCGCATTTTGAATCAAAATCATTTATTTTTAAACATCCTGTATAGTGAAATTGCATAAGTGTGAGTACTGTGAACGTGCCAGCTTTAGATAACAGACCTATAACTGTATTAGGCTATTTGACAGTGTGAAAACAACTACATTGACATTCAACAAACACAATGTAAATTCTTTACGTTGAAATAAATCTCTGATTTCTGATTACAGTATTATTTATACGTATTCGTATAAATTATGAGTCTTAAAACCTCTTCAAGCCATTTTAACTAAAAAAAACAATTATTATTTGTAAACAAACACAAGATAAAATTTCATGATAATAATAATTATGTATCTGCAGCCAATGTATCGAAAACGGCCTGGATTGGCCGATTCTATGATGACGTCACATGTCAGTAAAAATGGCGTCTGTCATTCATTCTTACTCATTCATATAGGTCAATTAAGTAAAGCTGGCACGTTCAACACATTTACACGTTGCGCTTGTGTAGTGTCTGTGAATAGCGCGCGGCGTGACGTGTACTGCATGCGCATCATGAAAAGTCTGCCCGTCTCTCTTGCGCGCGGTCTAGCTTATGAGTGTGAAGGGGACAGTTATAGTTTTACTTTTGCTACTGTTTATAAATACAGCGTGATCTTTTTGGTATTCAACCGTATGTGCATTTCTATGAGGGATTTTTCTGACAGCTAAGAAAAGTAGTTCCAAATGAGCCGTTTTCAGAAGAACTAAAAAAAAAAACGATTGGCTGTCAAAGGAATGCAGAGGAGGTGCGGAGTTAGGTATATTGTATTGAAAAAAAAAAAACTAACATTTTCAATACAATATAACTCGGAAAAGACAAACATTTGGCTGTTGGCGTCATAGTAACTTTTCTTATTCAGCTCGCTGAGACCTATTCGATGATGTATCACACATGGCTATTGGGCTGAGGTCCAAGATTGCATTCCTTTGACAGCCATTAGATTTTTTTTAAATTCATCTGAAAACGGCTCATTCATCCAGTAACTGACCACTGAGCGTCCGTGACCCTTTGTTACATAATTAAATTATAATTAAATTGTTGAGGACTTCTGGGATAATTATTTTCTGTTCATGTGAAAATTTATTGAAAAGTATAACTATTTTGTGACCATTGATTCCACCTTATATTTAATACTTTTCGCTCGAATTTGCTAAAAATATATTATAACAAGTAACACAATGTATATTTGTATTTATTTATCTACAACGCACCCATCTTACTAAAACCTAACTCTAGTCTACACTTAAAGTAGAGTCGCATTTTGAATCAAAATCATTTATTTTTAAACATACTGTATAGTGAAATTGCATAAGTGTGAGTACTGTGAACGTGCCAGCTTTAGATAACTGACCTGTACATTGGTTGGTTTACCGAGAAGTGACGTCATAATTCCTGCGCGACGCCATATTGCCTAAGATAGCGTTTTGGCGGTTTATTTGAAAAGAAAATTTTCGTTTGCCTTTTTTTGTAGAAATACACGAAAGAATTTGTAAATGACCACTTTCTGAGGACTCCATGAACATTGAACACCAACAAACAATATGAGGTGGCTTTCAGAAATCGGTCAAATAGTCTATTGAACTGTAATGCACTAATGCTGCGGCCACACTTGAAGGCGAAGATTCGTGTTCGCGTTGTCGCGACAAAATTTCGTGTTCCCTCTACGGCGAAGAGCTTGGCCACATCAAATAAACCTTCGCTACGTCGCGACAATCTAGAACGTTGCTAAATTCATTTTGCGCGAAGTGTAGCCGACCGCTCGAACTTTGTCGCGATAAAACCCTTTGATGTGCGGTATTTTACCGACAGCAGCGCGAAGGGTGTTTGTATTCGCGATGATGATTCGCGATAGGACGAATTTTTTAGCCAGACATGTCGCGACAACGCAAATCTTCGCGTTATCGCGATAGTGTGGCCGTACCATAACAGAATTGAGGCCCTGGTTTCGCTCTGATTCGCAGAGATGCCTAGTGCTTACGAAAGTTTCAGTTAATCTCTTTAACTCAAGCCTTTCAGCAAGATCCTCCTCTCGCTGACCAAGCAATACTTCACCAGCGAAGAGTCCATGGGGGAGCGTTCCACCTGCATCGTGGCCTTCTGCGTGTTCTTACTCATCGCCATGATGGTCCTCATCATTGATGACAGGAACCTGGAAGTCGGTGTGGATCCAGCATATGACAGCTTCTACGACAATGCCTCAAAGTTTCTGGAGAACCAGGGCTTGACTTCTGTGTGAGTTCCTTGTGGTTTCTCCTTCATAATCATCATGATCATCATTGTCATAATATGACATAATAGGGCTGACTCTCATTGGCTGCTGTTTCTTATTGTAACATTCAATTTCAGAATGGATTCCTAAGTTCTATTAAAAGCAGCCTATACGTATACGTAATTACATAATATGTATTCATATCGAATAGAGCACAGGCCTTCTATGGCCAAAATATCCTGCGCAATACTAGATATTTTCTTCCAGTTAACCTAAATTTATGTGGAGAGTGGAAGGATTTCGTGTCAGAAAATAATCTGAGAGTAAGTACTTAACACAAAACGTGGCTATTTCAAGCGAGGTATTGCATAATAGCCCACCAGACACTCAGGTTTCCTCACAGTGTTTTCCTTAACTCTTAGCGATCCGTGGTCCGATCCGATCTCTGAGTCGAGGCCTGTGCCCTATAGTGGACTGTTTCTAGGCTGCTTATACAGGGTGTTGATTTGTACAGTTTCGTCCGACTCAGGAATGGTTATTTACACGATACTGAAACAAAAAAAATAAAAAATAATAATTTAAGTGACCACCACCACCACCACCACCACCACCTAAAAATCATAAAGTTATATGGCTTAGGGCCGGTTTCTGAGTTGAGAATTTTCACTAAGTAATATCTCAACTGTAGTGCTGTCTCGTCAAATTTCTCAGAAAAGAGCGTGAAAGAATGTTACTTAAGTATTTACTTAGTGAAAATTCTCAACTCAGAAACCGGTCCTTAGCTTCTATCGTTTGCACTTGACGGGTCCGGCGGGGGTTTTGCGGGGCGAGAGAGTGCGCCCGCGCGCTCGCTGCCGGCGCCGCAAAACCGGCTATTTTAGATGATTTTCACTAAAAAAAAATTCTTTTTTGTATATTTTTTTTTGCTTCAGTATCATGTAAATAACTACCCCCGAGTCGGATGAAACTGTCTGTCCGTCAACACCCTGTATATAAAACAAAAAAGTACATTAAACTATTTTGACAATTTATTATTAATCACTATTCAAAAACTTAATTGAGTATTACTGGAATTATACTGCTCGAAAATGTGTCCTAATGAATGAGACATGCAAGTGGATCTTATAATTTACACACATACTCGTACATAAACGCCTCTGTCCCAGAGGGGTAGGCAGAGACCAGGGGCTGCTAATTGCTACGATCACTTTCGGATAACAGATCACTTTCGCTTTTCATACAATTTATCCATGCAAAACGCATGCCTAACTGAACATTGACCCATTAGTAGATAGGTAATTTGAGTTACATACAGATTTTTTTAACTCGGATCTCATCAATAGTTAATCATACGTTCAAAATACAAGCATTCATGATTAATTAATAAATCAGTTAATTTTATGCGTCAACAAGTAGGATAAGTCCATCATAGCAAGTGCGTAACTCAAATGACCTATTTACTAATAGGTCAATGTTTTACTAAGCAAAATCTTCATTGGTACATTGGTTTGCCTTCCAGAGGTCCGGCGTCAAAGCTGATACTCAAGTTGGGCCTGGCGTTTTGGGCCGCCATCATCGGGACTCTTTTCACATTCCCTGGTCTTCGTGTGGCCAGGATGCATTCTGACTCTTTACAGTAAGCACCACTACACATTCAGAAAAGAAAAAAAAAGTATAATAACCTTCCTCAGGGAAGAGACCCGTGCCCCTCGGTGGGGACATAATGGGTTGATGATGATGATAGAGTCTGACTAAGCTAACTTTGCAATGTCCTAAGTATGGTAGATTAAAAAAAGGGGTATGGTACCCCTAAGTTTATACCCCCAATAGGGAATGGATGAAAATATCAGAAGTGCTTGATATTTTTTTTGGTGAACCTTCCATAACGCGAGAAAAAAAGTTTCAATTTTTTTGGCCTCGTAGTTATTTTTTAAATAAACTTAATATTTTTCCATTCGTCGTTCTGGGCTCAGTATGGCATAACAGACATATTCCTTGGTCCGCTACTTATAAAAAAAAATCCACCTTGAAAAGCTGTCAATGTCATTGTCATCACAGATTTCTTATTTTTTATACGTATCGGACCAAGGAATCTGTCTGATATGCCGTACTGAGCCCAGAACGACGAAAGGAAAAATATTGAGATTATTTAAAAATTAACTACGAAGCCAAAAAAATTGAAACTTTTTTCTCGCGTTAAGGAAGGTTATTCCTATCACCAAAAAAAAAATCAAGCACTTCTGATATTTTCATCCATTCCCAATTATAGTCTTGATACTTGATTGGGCTTAAATAAGAAGTTATATTCAACATTCAAAGCACACGCACATTGCTAACCGCGGTATGGACCCGACTGAAAATCAGCGTTGCAACTGATCTCTCGGTGGCAACATTATGCTGAGTTGGTCCCATTTTGGGGATTCAATACTTAAAACTTTCCGATATTTTGTAGGTTTGTCTTTGTGTTACTTGTAAGGGACGCCCCAGGCGGACAGGACATACTTCGGCCAAATCGACGACTCTGTGGCGTAGCGGTTAGCGCATCTGCTTACCATGCGAGGGGTCCCGGGTTCGAACCCCAGCTGGGGGGAAAACAAAACCCCAGGTCTTGGATGTTTACATGTTTGTGACGTCGCTGTTTCTGGTTCCCACGACACAGGATATCCTAGTGTGGGGCCAGAAGCAATGTACATATGTGCCTGTATGTAAATGTTTATGTTTTAAATAGAAGGCCAACATAAAATGTACCCGAAGCCGGCGTGCGTGCATGCAACGACTAATGAATGTCTTGTACGTATGTGACATACATACATACGTAAGCTCACGCCTGTATCCCAGAGGGGTAGGCAGAGACCAGGGACTGCCGCCTGCCACGATCCTGACAAATCACTATCGCTTCATCGACATTATGTTTGATCTATTAAAATTTCACCAAACAAAACTCCGCTCCTTTCCCAGCTTCAATGAAGAGAGCAAACTGAAGATGCTCGTTCACAACGCCAACTTTGCGATGCCATTCTTGCTGACGCTACTGTGGGTGCGACCCATCACCCGCGACTACCTAACCGCGCGGGTCTTCAGCGGGATGGAGAAACCTCTGTGAGTGTCAACACTTGACCTGCTTGGCTGTTCTGGCCATGAAGTGCTTAACCTTCTTATACAGGTTAGTGTTAGAACTCCTTAGTTTACATAGCTGCCAGCATTAAGAGTTCGAAATCAGGTCTCGAATACTTTTCTATGACATTATTGTGTCTCTTGTCACTTCATGTAAAGTCTTCTCTTCGTTGTTAGATATTTTATTAAATTATTTTTCCTTTTGAAAGCGGTGGTGGCGTAGTGGGGTTGACACTTGCTTCTCGATCGTGAGGATCTGAGTTCGAACCACGCATGTACCAATGACTTTTAGTTACGTACATTTGTTTGTACAGCAACACCATTCGCTGATAAATTATGCCCGGATAACGGCGACAGGCTTGCCACTTGTCACGTTTGGGACCTAATAAACTCGGCAAAACGTGGGTCCAGTTCTAGAGACTGGTGCCTCTGCCTACCCCTTCGGGGATAACGGGCGTGAGTTTATTTATTTTTATTTTTCCTATTTCCATATTTTCGCCTTCTATTTGCACGCCGATCTGCTATAGTTAGGACGAAACCAGTTCTGCAAATAGAAGAACTAGTCTTAGAAACGGTCTTTTAGTGACTGGCTGGAGGTCATGGCGACACAACGAGAGAAAACGTTGGACTGTCCGGGCTGTATCAAGCAGCACCACCTTCTGGATGCTAGCCGGAAGTATGCCCAAACGGAGTTCCAACCGCCTCAGATCGTTAGCGAGACTGATTGGAACTAACTCAATCGCGAACAGGACTATTATAGGAACGATTTCTTCCGACACCACCCCCTATGTCGGTAACGGCGTGCCCCAGGGCCAGATACTTAGTTTTCTCATCTGTTTCGGCTTTCACGAGGTTCTCATCATATGGGACAGCGATGTGGCCCAAAAACGGCCTATTCTCCGCCCGGTCCACGACAACAATGTCAGGCCTATTCGAGAAAGTAATGCTGTCTGTGATAATGGGCCGGTCCCAGTAGAGTTTGGCGCGGTCGTTTTCGAGCATGCCTTCCGTTATGTATGTACGTACTTGTAATACGGTCGTCCATGTGCGACGAGATTTGAGAGCGAGAGCCTGATGGAGAATCCTGGCTACAAGGTTGTGTCTGTGCAGATACGCAGTGTTAGTAAGCGCCGAACAACCAAATCTGGGGCAAAATAATTTAAAAAAAAAACAAATATTTTATTCATAGTTAGTACAAACAAAAAGTTTACTTTATGAACGTCAAAGTTAACGTAACTAGACCGAAACCTGACCGCACTCTTCCGACAAAAATACAAGTAATAGGCCATTTGACAGTGTGAAAAAGACAGTATTATTTATACGTATTCGTATAAATTATGAGTCTCAAAACCGCTTTAAGGCATTTTAACTAAAAAAAAACAATTATTATTATTTGTAAAAAAACACAAGATAAAATTTTAAAATTATGTGTCTGCAGCCATTGTATCGAAAACGGCCTGGATTGGTCGCTTCTATAATAACGTCACATGCCAGTAAAAATGGCGTCTGTGTTCTGTCATTCCTGCTTTCTTACGTTCATTGGTTGGTTTACTGGCAAGTGACTTCATAATCCTGTGCGACGCCATATTGCCCAGATAGCGTTTTGGCGGCTTATTTCAAACGCGAATTTTCGTTTGCATTTTTTAGAAGAAATACACGAAAGAATTTAAAATGGCCGCTTTCTGAGGACTCCATGCACACCAACGAACAATATGAGATGGCTTTCAGAAATCGGTGAAATAGCCTACATATTTTCTGTGGCAGTGCATTCCACACCCTCACCGAATGGACTGTGAATGAGTCTCAACTAGCTCATATTAAGCATACTCATAAAAATAATAATAATAATAATAAACTCACGCCCGTTATCCCCGAAGGGGTAGGCAGAGGCACCAGTCTCTAGAACTGGACCCACGTTTTGCCGAGTTTATTAGGTCCCAAACGTGACAAGTGGCAAGCCTGTCGCCGTTATCCGGGCACAATTTATCAGCGAATGGTGTTGCTGTACAAACAAATGTACGTAACTAAAAGTCATTGGTACATGCGTGGTTTGAACCCAGACCCTCATGATCGAGAAGCAAGGGTCAACCCCACTACGCCACCACCGCACGCTTAAGCACGCTTTTTGGCATGCTATTTTAGAGCATGTGTAACTGAGCAGTAACCTCCCAGTATCTGCACAGGATGACCCCAGAAGCCTTCGATACGCTTCGCCTGATCCTGGTCGTTTGCTGCGTAGTGCTCAGGCTTTGTCTGATGCCGCGCCACCTCCAGGTCTACTTGGACATGGCACAACGGCGTCTGGACGCCCAGAGGAAGGAAGCGGGGAGGATCACCAACATTGACCTGCAGAAGAAGGTTTGGGACGCTAATCTTTCAAAAATGTTAGCCACAAGTCCATAGCTACTCCAAAAATGTTACGGTACTGAGAGATTTGTAACCACTGTTTAGGGTTCCCACCCAAAGGGTGAAAACGGGACCCTGTAATTAAGACTCCACTGTCTGTCTGTCTTAAAAAACGTAATAAATTTTTAAGTGTGGACTTTTTTTTCAGTTTTTGCTTGATATTGATAACGGCAACAGGTAGGCGCTGGAAATATTTACGAAATTTTTAGTTGTATGGTCAATTTAAAAGAAATATTTAAATCCATATATCGTAAATAATATATGTAATGTAATGTATGTAAAACTAATAACGGCAAGAGGTAGACGCTTGAAATATTCAAATTTTGTATATAATGGTACGGAACCCTTCGTGCGCGAGTCCGACTCGCTCTTGAATATTTTATTCTTCAATTAAATTTTACAACATACTTATCATGAATGAAACGAAAACGGAATATTTCACAAATCGCCACCAATAGGGATTTGGACAAAATCAACATTATATCTACTGCAAAATGTCTATTAAATAATGTGTGCGTGTGGATTGAGTGAGCACCCTTCTAAAAATAGAAAAGGGATGCTATTCATTTAGTAAAAGTTCTAAAAGAATTGTAAAAGTAATATCTGCATTTGTAAAACGATACAAAAAAATTTCCAGTATTTAACGTGTGCTCACTCAGTTCTCACAAAGTACCATCGAAATCAGTGAGTGTATTAATTTAACATAATATATTTATACACTAGTTTTTAGTAAAACCTATGCTAACTTACCTTTGTAATTTATAGATCACCTGGTAACGTATTTAAGATTTTACAATTAATTTGTTATGCTCACTCAAACCACACACTTTCGAAAACCCGATTTCTAATGAAGAAACTGAAGAATTAAACTACTAGATGTGTCTATAGTTAAGTAAAAGTACCTGGATGACCGAGCTTTGCTCGTGTTAGAGAGAATTTATATGGGCCTGGCAACTCACCGTTCACCGCACCTTAGACTCTAGGCAGCCCAAGCTCGCTGATCTGCGTAACTTTAGGTGGGCGTTTTTAGAGCTTTTCCGGCAGGATAAATTCTTCCCCAACGCCCATAGAGAGAACCTGAATACGCTAGCACATCCACAGTCTTCACTTTATCGAATATTTGTAAAAAACACGGAATCACAGAAGTATAGCACAACTCCTCTGAAGTTCGAAATCTCTTCTGACCAAAGTGTCACATCGCCGATAGAGGCGCGACGATCGCCCGCACCAATGCGAGTCTTCAGTTTGGATTACGGATCGCCACCAGGACAAACTTTTATAGCCTAAAATACGCGAATTATTCCACAGTATGTTATTTGTATAAGGAAAAAATGAGAGAAAATTTAAGAATTTGTTTCAGTACAAAACAGCTCGGTATGTAGGTTTTCACACAAAAGGAGGAACTTGAAAAAAAAAAAGAAAAATTATTATCAAGTCTCGAACCAGGGTCTTCTGTTTACGGTATCGTCCTATTTCCCACTTGAGCTATGACAACCTTACAGATGGATGCGAAAATTACCTTCTTGTAGTGTAACAGTTACTTCTTTGCCTTAAAACACGGTTAAAACGACGTTTTATAAAAATGAAACCTAGTTGGATTAATTAATTGCCCCCGAAACCCCCTGCATACAAAATTTCATGAAAATCGTTGGAGCCGTTTCCGAGATTCTGATTATACATACAAGAATTGCTCGTTTAAAGAGATTAGATTAATATGGGAATTCGTAAAATAGATAACAAACCATTAACGCGGCAGGTTTTTGGATAATAAATGTTTGTGTGTGCTCACTCAGTTCACACATTATAAGTTAGTTAAAAATGTCAATATCTTAAGATTTGTAGTATCACAGAAACTTTAAATTAGTTCAACTTGAAGTAAAATATTTTACTACAGATCCACCATCTAATATTTCATGTTCCTTGTCTGTTTTAAAAGATATGAGTGAGCTAAAAGATATTAGTTAAAAGATATCAGTGAGAACTGAGTGAGCACACGTTAAATACTCTAATTTTTTTTGTATCGTTTTACAAATGCAGATATATTACTTTTACAATTCTTTTAGAACATTTACTAAATGAACAGCATCCTTTTTCTATTTTTAGAAGGGTGCTCACTCAATCCACACGCACACTTAGTAAATAATAACGGCTTCATATTGCGCCATCGTATTCCAGGTGGCCTCTGTGTTTTACTACCTATGCGTGGTAGCCCTCCAGTACATTTGCCCGATCATCATGTGCCTCTACTTTGCGCTCATGTACAAAACGCTAGGGGGCTACACTTGGACGGGCTTATTCTTCGAGAGCCACGGAACCTGCGGCGCGGGCGGTGGCATGAGCGGAGCGGGCGCGACAGCGGAGGCGGGAGCTGAGGAGGCTACTATAAGAGAGACGGCGCAACAGTTTCAGATGGCGCTGGAGAACTTGAAGATGGTAAGATAATGTTTTTTTTTTCGTTCTCATTCGAGAACCACGTAAATGAGCGTGGCGGCTGCATGAGCAGAGCGGGCGCGACAGCGTAGGCGGGAGCTGAGGAATATGTACAGCACAATACAATACTACATTTGATTGCAGCAATTTATTCCACAATAAAAACATTAACAAAAGCTAAACTTAAATAACAGGATGTGGTCTAACTACGTATACCTAATATTAACAAGATGTGATGTAACATAATGGTCCTGATCAAATTACTTGATTTTTATCGGAAGAGTCCGACCAGGTTTCGCTCCGATTCGCAGAGCTTAATCATCGTGATCAGACTCTGCTCACAGATTCGCAGAGCTTAATCATCGTGAGCAGACTGCTCACAGATTCACAGAGCTTAATCATCGTGAGCAGACTCTGCTCACAGATTCGCAGAGCTTAATCATCGTGAGCAGACTCTGCGAATCGGAGCGAAACCTGGTCGGACTCTCCTTATAAAGATCAAGTAAGTTGATCCGGACCATATGTTACAACCTGAGTCCTTACGAAAGTGTTAGTTTAAAAATAAGGTGATGATTCCTCGATTAGGGTTGATGAGGATTCCTCTTCCTCTTCCTCAAAATGAGGAATTTCCTCATATTTTTGAGGTTCCTCATCCTCTTCCTCTTTCTCAAAATTGATAAAAAAAATCCTCTTCCTCTTCCTCATGAGGAATTTAAGAGGAAGGAGAGTTATAAGTTTTGTTGAAACGAAATATGTGTGTGAGAGAGAGCGAAGTCACGCCGTATTAAAAAGTTAAAGGAAGACAGAGATGGAAACGTAGGTAAAGAAGTTCAATACTAGCGTAATCTACGTAATGTTATTTTGTTCTTCGTCTTTAGCATCCTCTTCCTCTTAGTCTGCCAGATTCCTCATCCTCATAACAAGTAGTGAATGGATGGAACAAATTACCACAAGAAGTGGTTTCAGCACCAAACGTCAACAAATTCAAGAACTTACTGGACAAACACATCACTGACCAAAAGAAAAAAATAACCAAGTGAAACTGGATGCGGGCAATTATCAGTTGTTCCAACTGCCTGCCCGTCTACAAATAATAATAATAATAATAATAATAATAGGCCTGAAACTCCAGGAGTCTGGACGCGCTACCCAACGTCAGGGTAGTTCTATCCCAGCTTGGAGAAGACGTATTGAAAGCCGCATCGCCGATACCAGAGCCATCATTGGCAGACTGATTAGCTTCAGATCGGGCAATACAAGGCCAAGGATTGTGCGCTCTGTTAGAATGGCTTTCGTTGGGACAAGTATTACTTTGTCCCAACCAGACTTTGCCCAAAAACTGACAGAGCGCATCGACGATCTGAAGCAGAAAGTCGCTGCTTGGGGGAAGCGAATCCGGCGATATACAGAGAGGTCAAAGCGGTACCAAGCTCTTCCAGAGTGACCAGAAGAGGTTCTATAGATCTATGGAGCAGCCTGAAGCACGTGTGGCGGGCCAAGGACCGGACAGGACCGCATCAGTTAATTTCTGGCGCGGCCTGTGGTCTCAGCCCGTTAGTCATGTGGAGGGTTCCTGGATAGGCGCTGTAGAGGAAGCATGCGAAGAGACAGCTCCGATGAACCCCGTTATCATCAGCGATGACGATGTAGCCGGTGCAGTTCGTAAAGCCCCGAACTGGAAAAGTCCGGGGCCAGACGGACTGCACCATTACTGGCTAAAGGGGTTCACGAGCTGTCACGCTACTCTTGCTCGCCAGTTCCAGGATAGCCTCGAGCGGAAGGCGCTCCCGAACCTCTTCACCACCGGTGTCACTCACCTAGTTCCTAAATCAGATAATACCGCTGACCCGTCCAACTACCGCCCGATTACGTGTCTTCCTACCATCTACAAGACACTTACATCCATTTTGAGCTCCAAGATATCACAACACCTTGAGGAACATCAGGTAATGTCCAGAGCTCAGAATGGATGTCGGGCGGGTGGTCGCGGTACAAAGGAACTCCTCCTCATTGACGCGGTTGCTGGCAAATTGGTGAAGCGGAACCGTCGAAATTTCTCTGCTGCTTGGATAGACTACAGAAAAGCATTCGACTACGTCCCACATACATGGCTGAAGAGGGTCCTCAAACTATACAAAATAGATGTTACAGTGAGAGACTTCCTCGAGGCCTGTATGGGACAATGGAGTACGATTCTGTGTCTTCCAGGTGAGCGGCTGACGGCTGCTGCTGAAGACCGAATAAGGATACAGAGGGGTATATTCCAGGGCGATTGTCTGAGTCCACTATGGTTCTGCCTGTCCCTGAATCCTCTAAGCACTTTGCTGGAGAAATCGGGAACTGGCTTTCAGTTTGGGAGAGGAGGTACAAAAGTTCCTCACCTCTTCTACATGGATGACCTCAAGCTTCTCGCCCCAACACGGGCTCGCCTGATGGATCTACTAAAAATCACATGTGACTTTAGTGAATCCATTAGGATGGAGCTAGGGGTTGAGAAGTGTGCAGTTATGCATGTGGAAAGGGGGAGGATAACGCAGTCTGAGGGCGTAGAACCTTCTATGCCCGTAAACTTAAGAACCCTCTCCGAGGCTGAAACATACCGTTACCTGGGTATGTCGCAGAGTATCAGCGTCGCGGAGGCGGACATGAAACAGTCTGTTTGCAGCGTATTCTTCTCACGTCTGACAAATGTGCTTACGTCCTATTTGTCAGGCGTGAACAAGATACGCGCTTATAACGGCTGGGTCATGCCCACCATCATGTATACGTTCGGCATACTCAGGTGGAATCAGACTGAGCTACAAGCCCTGGATAGGAAAGTCCGCACAACTATGACTCTCCATAGAATGCATCACCCGAAGTCGTCAGTGATGAGGTTGTACTTGCCGCGAAAGCATGGTGGGCGTGGGTTATTGAATGTCCAGACCATGCACAATCGCGAGGTAAGCAACCTCCGTAATTACTTCCTGACGATGACGGACAGTCCGATGCATAGAGATGTCATGGGATGTGATAAAGGACTCTCCCCTCTGGCCTTAGCCAACGAGCAATGGCAAGACCCGGTGGTACTGACTGTCTCTGGGCGCGAGGGCATATGGAAGGAGAAGGAGCTGCATGGGAGGTTCTTCAAGGCTCTACACGAGCCCCACGTGGACACGAAGGCCTCCCTACACTGGCTACGATTCGGTGACCTGTTTGGGGAAACCGAGGGTTTTGTCTGTGCAATACAAGATCAGGTTATCAAGACCAACAACTACAGGAGATACATCCTGAAGGATGGCACTGCCGATATTTGTCGGGCGTGTCGCCATCCCGGTGAGTCACTCAGGCATGTTATATCCGGTTGTTCGGCGCTTGCTAACACTGAGTATCTGCATAGACACAATCTCGTAGCCAGGATTCTTCATCAGGCGCTCGCTCTGAAATATGGCCTCGTCGCACAGGGACTACCGTATTACAAGTACGCACCGGAAGCCGTGCTCGAAAACGACCGCGCCAAGCTGTACTGGGACCGGGCCATTATCACTGACAGGACGATTCTTGCGAATAAGCCTGATATTGTGGTGGTGGACCGGGCGCAGAATAGGGCGTTTTTGGTCGACATCACTGTTCCGTATGATGAAAACCTCGTGAAAGCCGAAACAGATAAGAAAACCAAGTATCTGGACCTGGCGCACGAGGTTGTCGACATGTGGGGGGTGGTGTCGGCCGAAATCGTTCCTATAGTCCTTTCCGCGAATGGGTTAGTTCCAACCAATCTCGCTAACCATTTGAGGCGGTTGGAACTCCGTGTGGGCATGCTTCCGGCTATCATGCAGAAGGCGGTGCTGCTTGATACAGCCCGGATAGTCCGGCGTTTTCTCTCGCTGTCGCCCTGACCTCCGGCCGCTTGGACTCCTCAGCCGGAGGGCGTCCGTCTGGCCACTTTGGTCAGACGAGACCATTAACTTTTTTTTTCCCCACATAATAATAAGTTCCTCAACAACCCTAGTGATGATGTCTTCTTGCCCTCAGGTGTTCACTGAAGACGTGTACAGAGGTCTGTTCGGCTTCGCTACCTGGTGGTGTTGCTTCGCCTGGTTCATCACCACGTCCCTTGGCATGGCGTACCAGTCCTACTTCAGAATCTCGTGATCCTACTATTAGTCAATTTTAAGATTCACCAACAAGACCATGAAATGTTAGCTGCCCTATCCCCTAACTTTCAACTGGGTGGATTTTGTATTTAAATAATTAACTTTCACACAAAAGAAACTAGTATAGATAGATAAATATAATGTTCTTTATTGTATTCATTTGATATTGTATTTGATTGTCTCGTTGGTCGGGCCGTTAAGGTGCTTTGCTACGAAGAAAGAGGTCGTGGGATCGATTCCCACGGGGGACCGATGTACGAATGCCTCCTTGCCTGGTTACCATAGCACAGGGTATCCTAGTTTGGTGACCAAGTACTGTTTTTTTCACACTATCAAATAACCTATTGTACGCACAGCCATAATCGTTTGGTTAGGTGCGGAACGACCGCGATACGCGACGTAAGATTGTTGGTTTTTTTTATTTTTTTATAAAGATACATCAGTACATAAAAAAAATTCAGCCATCAGACTTTTCTTTTAATATGTACAAAATGCAGTACAGAGTTTACGAGATACTGCAATTCAAAGATGTCTAAAAAAATTAGGTACCTATGTATTTTTTTTTGTAAGTGAGAATATTATTTTCAACAGAATAAAAAAAATTATTTTTTCTAGAATCTCCTTTAACGTTTTGTCGTTGTGAGTCGCATTTCACAGTGTATTAATTTGTAAAAAAATCTATTGTGGAGGTTGCCACCTATTTTATAGAACTAAAAGTCTGTTTTTTAGTTCAATGCAAAAAAAGAAAGCAGTCACGTTCACATCTCAATACAATCCAATGTCTGAATGTTGCTACTACGCAAAAACCAAATTAGACCATTCTACTTCCAACATACTACTAAAATTGTTTGTGCTACTTAGGTGTTTTTTTTAGACTTTGCTCTTAGAAGGAATAAAACTTTAAAGTCTATGATGTGATAAGGGTTTTGTTCATACGAGTCTTCTATTCACGGTAAAAAAAAAAAACTACCGAGTAAACCTATATATTTTATAATGGTAACACCGCGCAATTTTTTTTTTTGGCATCGAATTAAAAAACTGACTTTTACAGTGATGGTTTCCTTTGACGATTGGTTGTGTATTGCAAAGCTTAACCTACAGTTTATCAAATAAGAAGACTCAGGTAGGATACGCACTGTGCATCGAATTGTTGTTGTTGAATTGTAGTTTTAGAGTACATACCTACTTACTATGAAACGCGTTCTAAAATACATTTTTTTAATTTTATAAACCACACGACCATTAATGGTCATTTAACGTAAAATATATTCCGCTGATAGTGACCGAATAAAGTTAACTCTGTTCTATCACAAATTCACAAACCTTTACCTATTGTTTATTTCGTTATGCAAACTGAACTGATAACTTAAGATTTGTAGCGTCGACTACCACTAGTGGTCAGCTAGACACTTCCTTTTTACTACGCACACCAAAGATAATGCCCATAGTTGTTGACAACAAGTCGTGTTATGATATGAAGTGTTTAAAGCCCAGTATCCACTGTTCGGAATGGATAAAGTGAAAGAATACTTTACTGTGGTTGGAAATAGGTAGCAATAACGTAACTTTTATTCGGCATTATCATTATGCATGTACGTTAGGCACTTAACGTACAGCTTGGCTAGAAATAGTAGAATTAAAATGTTCCATGTTTGTTTAATAAAAAGAGGAAGGTAAAAAATTCTGAATTTTAGGTAAAATTTCACTTTTGGTGTCTATATTTTTTGCAAAGTTCTATATTATTATTATTATTATAATCTGCGATTTTTTTTTTATTACGACCACAAAATATCTAAATTATCAATGGTGTAATTGAAAGATATTTCGTGATCGTAATTTTTTTTAATTAACTTGCATTTTAAGTTTAGTCTAGTCAGCTGAAATAGGTAGTTAGGTAACTGGGAAGAGTATGTAGGTATTTATTTTATGTAAATAAGTGAACTAGGTGTAAAAAGCCAAAAGTATGATGATACGACTGCTATGTTTTTCACTTGGACGCCCTCCATTTGTTGTACCTATTTTGTGTATGTTCTAAGGTTCGAAGATTATGGATTGTTATATTTTTCTTTGTAATTTATAAAGTGAGTTTTTGCGTGTATTGTAAGCTGTGCGAACCAGTTTTTATCATAATTAAATATACGTTTTACAGTTTTATTTCTATTTCGAAAACCTACCCTACCCTACCCTCCACGAGAGCAACTTATATGTGTTTACTGGCATTAAATATTTAGGTAAGTATGTACATACGTACAGAAATACATCTCTAATTACGAAAATAAATTGTTGGGTTAACTACTGACAAGCTGAACTGTTAAAAGGCGACAAATAGTTACATACTCAACTCTTTAATCCATTATAATAAATGTAATACCCGAAAAATACCTTAAACGAATTGATTTTTACTTTGCATTCGACGCGTTTCGGGTTCCATTGATGGGGGACGCGCGCTGGACGTTACTTACCCCCGGTTTCTCGAACGCTAACAATCAGTTAATCTACTGTTGCCAGCTGTCAGTTGTTTTTTTCGTATGCACTTTTGACAACTGACAGGTGTTAACAATATATTAACAGACTGTTAACGTTCCAGAAACCGGGGGTTAGAATCCTTCGGACTTTTGTAAAATTAACTGGTACCAATGCTCAATCAGAACAGTAATTTTTGTTTAAATTACCTGTCGTTACACCAGTAAAATACACGGGTTCTCTTAACTTCCATTGCTTACATCTTTCTTCAGTTAATACCAAGGAGAATAATTCTCCTTGGTTAATACCTACTGTCTGGTCTGCCTAAGTAGTACGAAGACGCGAGTCGTGCGCGCATCATAATGTCAAAAGTCGCGACTTTGTACATTATGCCAAGGAGAAGTCCGTTTTTTAATGAGCCGTTTTCAGTAGAAATAAAAAAAAAAAAATACGGCTGTCAAAGGAATGCATTTTTGGACCTAAGCCCAATAGCCATTTGTGATACATCATAAAATAGGTCTCAGCGAGCTGAACAAAAGTTACTACTACGCCAACAGCCAAATGTTTGTCGTTTCGGAGTTATATTTTGTTGAAAATGTTAGTTTTTTTTCAATACTATATAACTCCGAAAGGACAAACATTTGGCTGTTGGCGTCATAGTATCTTTTGTTCAGCTCGCTGAGACCTATTTTATGTCCAAAATTGCATTCCTTTGACAGCCATTTTTTTTTTTAGTTCTTCTGAAAACGGCTCATTCTATGCAAAAAAAAATGACGCGGTGTTACCACTATAAAAGCTATAGGTTAACTCGGTAGATTTTTTTTAGCGTGAATAGAAGACTCATGTGACCAAAATCCTTATCACATCAAAGACATTAAAATGGGCGTTTTTCCTTTCTTTTTTTTCTTAGTTCTTTGAGATACACTAGATGGCGTCATTCGTTTCTTCATACGAATTTGTGATTCGTAGCAATCAATGTCAAGTCAGTCTACAGATCACTAAACAAGAGAAGGAACCAGGGTTGCTATTCGGACGAGGTTTCTCGTAATAAAAATAAAAATTCAAACCCACAATCCATAGCAAAGACTCCAAAGTATCCAAAAGCGCACTTATCACCAAACGACTACAGCATTTTTTCTTGGTAACCAACCATCACAAATTCCACAGAACCATAGTATTATTTTTTGCTTTGACGTTTATTTTTATGGTACGGCAGCGCCACCTAGGGATCCTTTTAAACGTTTTAAAACTAGAGGTCCAAAATTGCACTCTTTTGACAGCCGTTTTTTTTTTAGTGTTTCTGAAAACGGCTCATAGTACAGTGCCACCATCTTATCTGTTCAGTTGATAGCGGCGCTAGTGGAGAATTTAGTAGTAACATTTAAGAAATTTACCTAAAAAATGAGAATATTTTAACCAGTATTTTGATTGCAATGAAAATATATCTATAAATCTTAGTAAGTGAATAAATAAAACTAAAAATGGGGAACAGGATTTATAATTAGTTAGTTAGTTACAATTTTGCCCACCTGAACAGATAGCTTGGTGGCGCTGTAACTTTTGTTCAGCTCGCTAAGACCTATTTTATGATGTATCACACATGGCTATTGGGCTGAGGTCCAAAATTGCATTCCTTTGACAGCCGTAATATATATATTTTTTAGTGCTTCTGAAAACGGCTCATTCAAGCCCATTACACAATGAAAAAAAATGAGGTAAAAGAATAAGAATAAGAAATAAGGAGCCAGCAAAGGTAGTATGAGGAGGCGAGTCGCGCGCGACAACGTCAAAAGTCGCGACTATTCATTACATTGTAGCATAATAGACGAAATACCAAGAGAATATTGGTTTTATTTAACTGAAAGAATTCCACTAGACAAATAATAACACGATACAAAGATATGATAACACTATGACAGAGTGTCACGATTGTCATTGACAGCACTACCTATAGAGATCGCATACGACCACGGAGCGTGGAGGTCGCATCTCACCTCATTCTCCCCCGGTTCAGTTTTCACTATCACTCCCATCAACCACAAAGTCCGCCAAGTAGGAGGGTAATCTTCGAGTCCTGTTAGATCTCCTAGGGAGTCCAGTCCGAAGAACCGGTGAGGACGTCGATGGCTCTTCTACACGAGGCGGTGACGAAGGAGCTATGTTTTCAGGTGGAGTTGTGGAGTTATTTGTAGATGGGGACGTCGGGTTGTCATCTTCGGAGGCAGTTTCAAAGTTATCGTATCTGCTATTGTCGGTAGTACTGGGGAACGGTGCCAATTGACGGTTTGATACCGTTGATGTTTCCCCATTATCCCGTCTTATGAGAGAGTAGTAGGGGTTGGTCTCTAGAAGTTCCGCTTCCTCGACAAGAGGATCCGTTTTTGATGAGCGGACGTTCTTCTTTACAAAGATTGGCCCTGGCGTAAGCCAAGATGGCAGTGAGTCTCCATTCGGGGATCTTCTAGTGTACGTGAAAAGTTTTTCATGTGGAGTAGCGTTTGTTGCCGTACAAAGAAGAGAGCGAACACAGTGCAAAGCGTCTTTCAACACTGCTTCCCAATTTTCCACTGATAATCCCTTTGATCGAAGGCTGAGTTGAATAGTTCGCCAGAGAGTTCCGTTCAGTCTTTCCACTTGGCCATTACCCTGGGGGTTATATGGTGTCGTTCTGGAGGAGGCTATGTTTGACTGTCGTAGGAATGATTTAAATTCTTCGGACATGAACGACGATCCTCTGTCGCTATGAATGTAGAGGGGTTGACCAAATGTATGAAAAAGATCTTTTAAGCAAGTGATGACGGTGGCAGAGGTCATATCCTTACACGGATAAGCAAAAGGGAAGCGACTGTATTCATCGATAATTGCAAGTATGTACTTGTTGGCCGTTTTAGAGGGCAGAGGTCCTTTGAAATCGATGTTGATGCGTTCGAATGGCGACGTAGCTTTTATCAAATGACCCTTGACCTTGAGAAACCTCGGTTTTATTTCAGCGCAGGTAGGGCACGAGGCGGTCATCTCTTTGACATCATTAGCTGAGTAGGGCAAGTTTTTAAATCTCACCCAATGAAACATCCTTGTCACGCCTGGGTGACAGAGTGCATTGTGGAGCTCTTTTAGTTTGTTTAAATTCATGTAAGCGCACACGCGAGAAAGAGCATCCGCTGCCGCATTTTCAGAGCCAGGTCTATATACAATATCATATGTATAACATGAAAGTTCTAATCTCCAACGCATGATCTTCTCATTTTTTATTTTACTATTATGATTCTGGTTGAACATGAAGGCTACCGATTGTTGGTCCGTTATAAGAAGAAAATGTCTTCCAATTAGGTAGTGCCTCCATTTCTTCAGGCTCTCTACAATCGCACAAGCCTCTTTTTCGATTGAAGATTGTTTGCATTCTGAATTATTCAATGTTCGAGAGAAGAAGGCAACTAGTTTTCCACGTTGGGTCAACGTAGCTCCTAGCGCGAATTCCGAAGCATCTGTTTCGACTGTAAACGTTTCATCTTCGTTAATGGCTACTAGAGCGGCTGCTTTGATATCTTGCTTGAGTTCTTCAAAGCACTTGAGCGCATCAGGTGGTAATGGGAAAGTAGTTACGCATGTAAGTGGCTTGATTTTTTCAGAGAAACGCGAAATCCACTTTGCATAATGAGCAAACATCCCTAAAACTCGTTTAAGTTCACTGCCTTTAGTTGGGGCAGGAAGCTCTAGAAGGGGCTTCAGTCTTTCCGGATCAGGTTTAATAGTATTGTTCTCAACAGTATAGCCAAGTAAGTTAATTTTAGTCTTATTGAAAACACTCTTCTGTTTATTTAGAGTTAAATGAAATTTATTAGCGGCGTCTATAAAGCGTTTTAGATTGTGATCATGATCGCTTTGATCCTTGCCGCAGACGGTTACATCGTCTAAGTAGGCGAACGTTCCTACTAGTTTCTCTTCTGTTATGATGAAGTCCAAAGTTCGTTGAAAGGCCGCAACGCCATTGGTCACGCCAAACGGAATGCGTGTAAATTGGTACAATTTGCCGCATGCTTCGAAAGCCGTATATATCTTTTCATTTTCTAGGATGGGTACTTGATGATACGCACTCTTTAAGTCGATTTGACTAAATACTTTGAACTTTGATACGTTATTCACGACTGTTTCTATGTTCGGCAAGGGAAAAGCGTCCAGGTTAGTGAATTTATTTATTGTCATCGAGTAATCAATTACAAGTCGTTTTCGATGGACCCCTCCTCCCGCTACGAGGACTTGGGCTCTCCAGGGTGAAATACTAGTTTCAACTACCCCGTCTTCAATTAATTTGGACACTTCCTCCTTTATGAATTCTTCATCTTCCTTACTGTAGCGCCGGCTTCTCACGGCGATCGGTTGAATGTTTGGTGATAGATTTGTGAACACCGAGGCTGGTGGTACCGAAGCTTGTAACACGTTGCATATTTCTAATGGTTTGGCAGGCCCACCAAGATTGAAATGAATGCTCGAGTGATGTTTGAGCAAGTCATGGCCCACGATGACGTCGGCACAGAGATTGTCGACAACGAGAAGCGGTATTTGCTTGTAGGTATGTTTATTCATCGTAATAGTAGCAAAGCAGACACCTTCGACAAACGAGACTTGATTGAGAGAAGCTAGATTGACTGTCTGCTTGCTGGGTTTTTTGCGTAGTTTCATTATGCGAGCGACTTTACTGTTAATAAAACTGACCGAACTCCCTGTATCGACAAGAGCGTCAGCCTTGTATTCGTTGACCATGATTGAAATTGTCGCACTCCTAAGACACGAAGGAGAGGCGGCAGAAATGGCTCCACTGTGGAACTGTTCGTTGCTAGAGGTCGTAGGATCTTCAACTGTCGTCGTGTTCAAGTTTATATTTCCCGATCTACAGACGCTTGCAAAATGTCCCTTTTTGGAGCACTTTTTACAGGTGGCTTTGCTGGCTGGGCATCTGAACCTTGGATGAACGCCACCGCCTCAGAAGTAACAGGGTTTAGTCGGAGGTGGTGCGCTCGGGGCAGCTTGAAAAGTTCGTGACGATGAAGCTGTCGCTAGATTTTCGGATTCGTTGTCCCGCGAATGACCTTGCGATAAGGCGGTGAGTTGCAGAGAGTTGTTACCAATAGTAGCTGCATCCTTCTCGGCCGTTTCAAGAGCAACGGCTTGATTAAGCACTTCTGAGAGAGTGAGTTTGGAATTTTCTAGCAATCGCTCGCGAATTCTTCGTGACAGTAGGCCGGATATAAGAGCACTACGGACTGCTTGGTCTTCATGCTCTTGGGCTTTGACGTCTTCGAATTTGCAATCTTTCGCAGAAAGTCGAAGAGCCCTAACAAAGTCAGAAATCGTTTCGTCGGCTCGTTGTTTGCGATTAAATAGGATGTGTTGAGCTAGAAAAGTATTTTTAGGTTTGACATAGATGTCTTCCAGAACTGTCATAGATTCTTGATAAGTAGAGCATGATTTGATATGTTTGTAAAGAGATGCCGATAAGTGATTGACTAGCAGCTTACGCTTGAGGGAGTCTGGTACATCTTTAGTAATCTCTTCAGCTAAGAAGCTCTCAAATGTCGATCTCCAATGTAACCATTTTGCATCGGCGTCCGCGACATCAGGCTCGATGTCAAACTTATCGGGTCGTAGATATCTTGACAGCGAAGACTTGTCTAGTTTTTCGTCAGGCATTTTCAGTTAAATAAATTGTAGCCTAATAGACGAAATACCAAGAGAATATTGGTTTTATTTAACTGAAAGAATTCCACTAGACAAATAATAACACGATACAAAGATATGATAACACTATGACAGAGTGTCACGATTGTCATTGACAGCACTACCTATAGAGATCGCATACGACCACGGAGCGTGGAGGTCGCATCTCACCTCATACATTAACTGTCAAATTCTCGCGACTTTTGACGTTGTCGCGCGCGACTCACGTCCTCATACTACACCTTATTTACTGAAGCGAACGAGTAGTAAGTGTCAACATGTCAAAAATTTGGTTTTTCAATATGCCACATATAGAACACTGCATAATATTTAGGAAAGTTATACAAAACAATGTGGCTAATAAATGCCAATAAGCAATAAACACAAAAACACTGTTATTACCTGATTTATCCCTCACTCGCAGTTTATTTAACTAAA
Organism: Yponomeuta plumbellus; assembly: GCA_947310845.1. Taxonomy (NCBI): domain Eukaryota; kingdom Metazoa; phylum Arthropoda; class Insecta; order Lepidoptera; family Yponomeutidae; genus Yponomeuta; species Yponomeuta plumbellus. The sequence goes on along the minus strand of OX371197.1, from coordinate 23,196,539 downwards.
TATTTTATTTTATCATGAAAATACGATATGCTTAAGAGATCTATGCCCCAAAAAATACCTAAAATTTCAGTGGTCCTCAAATAAAATCGATCCTACAGCTGCCAAATATGTTCGCAACTAGCAAAGATGTAGGACTTTTGTTTAAAGTCCGATTATGATTGATAATTTTATGCTAATGCGCTACGCGAAGTGTGGGAAGAAGTTGGAGAGCTGACTACGAACCTCTTTTTTAAATTAAAGGCAAAAAAAAAGTAAGATAGCCACCCCAACGCCATATTTACTCACGATTGACGTTGTTGATGCGAGTGCAACTTCTCTAAACTATTTTATTTTCTTTAGTGTTTGTCTTGTCTTGTTTGGTTGTCTGTCTGTTTTCCTTAAACAGTGCCTACCTAAACCTATGTGGGTATACGATGCAAGCAAAGCTGCGTGCATGAGCTATTTTGAGTGACATGTAAGTTTGAGAGATGCTGTGTCTTTGTTTACCTTTAGTCGTTCGCTTCAGTAAATAGATTGTACCTTTGCAGGAATAAGGAATAGCACAGAAATCAATGTGTCTTGCAAAGGTAGTATGAGGACGTGAGTCGCGCGCGACAACGTCAAAAGTCGCGAGAATTTGACAGTTAATGTACTGGAAAGTCGCGACTTTTGACGTTGTCGCGCGCGACTCGCGTCCTCATACTACCTTTGCACCTACTCAATCAAAAAGCGCTCCACTGGTGGGCTATTCGTTGTTGGAGCACAGTGTAATGTAGGCGTGTAGTCGTAGAACGTGACGTGTGATGGGAAAGACGATAGACAAGACAATAGAAGTGTCCAAATATTTTATACTGGTAACACTACTGGAAGTCCTACACCGTAGTGATGGTCCCATATCGATAAAATATATCGAAATATCAATGTTATTTTTGTCTAGCAGTTTGTGTTGAGCATACATAATTAGAGTTATTTATTTGTTAATACATACCAAACAGTTGTACAAGTCATTGCATGCAATGCAAATCTGCAATTCGTGTAAGCAGTTACCTGTATATTTTGAATGTAAATAATACCTAGCTCGAAGTATACAAAACCTGGTTAGTGTATTTTAGGAGATAAAATTTCATTCAGTATGTATTGATCGGGTCACATTTCGAGTTGAAAATTTTACACTACAAATGACAAATTGAATCCAAATTTTAATCCGGAATTTCAAATATTTTTTGTTGTTTATGCCAAGCAGATTTTCTTCAATGCACAAATGATTTTCTTATTGTATGTGTTTGTGGGGAAAGTAACTATGGGCTACTTTAGTAGAATGGGTGAAAGATGTTATATCAGCCTTTACGGGCAACTTGTATAATCGTTAGCTCAAGAATATTCTAATGAATTAATACATAGTTTGTGAGAAGAGACTACAGCCAATATAATGTGCGGCTTCTTTAAGTTAAGACCTGCATTGTTAGAGAGAGTTAGTAGGAAATCTCAAAGTTTTGTTTAACATTTTAACTTTAGTATACATCTTCGAGCTAAACATAAAATAAAGATATTTCTATTGCTACTGTGTTGCTACTCCTGTCTAAACAGGTTGGGACTAGAATATTATGGACTGGGATGTAGTAATGTATATTTTCATGAGTAAATGTTTGGCCGCGTGATGTCCGGTTTATTTCATTGGGAAATGTTTTTTTTTCTAATTTGGCCACATAAGACATGGATACGGTTACAAAAGGACAGACTTTAGGTGAGCACCACTCCAAAATAATCTAATTGTTGTGGTTCTTTGGGTCTTAAAGCTTGAGCAGGTATTATGAGGAAAGTTAGAATATATGTTCACCTTATAACTGCACATGTGTAATTACGTGTGTAATTTAAAAGCATGGAGGTTGAATTTCAGTGCAGACGCAATAGTTTCATATTAAACTGCGTAATACTTTGTCTTTTCTGCGTTTATAGATGTGTAGTAGATTTTCACTGAGCCATTCGCCAAGACGAGACATTTCCGCTTCCACTTCTGCAGTATCAGAAGCTTTGTTCCAGGTCTCACTGAATATGAACGCCAAGTCATCCGCATATCAATTACTTTTTTATTTTTTGTTCATTCAAAAATTTAAGATCACAACAGAACATCGACCGTTATCATCAACAGTTTTGTTCATCGACAATGCTCACTGGCTGCAAGACAATCGCGGGAACTGTTAGTGAATTGGTATTTCAAGTTAATCTGAATTTCAAGTGGGTTGAGAAATGTGACGAAATTTTTTCTTTCGAATACGGTGTAATTTGACACTATCAACAATAAATTATTTGAGATGCTCGGTTAAAACAAAAATTATAAAATGATTCGGAAAATGTATTTCTTTTAATAATTTACTAGTTATTACAATTTTTAAATAGATGAAACAGAAAAATAGTGCTCTGAAATGTGACGTCACAAGCAAGTATTTTCATACAAAATTCCGTTTTCAAAGTAACTCATTTGACATCCTGTCAAATACCCAATTATCGACAATGATTTAATTTTAGAGGTTAACCCTAGAAGCATATAGTTTTTCCTTACGTCATTAAAATTGACCAATAGAAACGCAGAACGGCAAGAGGGAAGCCTGTTCATTGGCTGGAGATCAAGGAATATTCCAGAAAATCCTAGTGACGTCGGTCAATGCCCGCGCGCTATAAAGTTCCGTCATTGACGTCCGCCATTTTATTAAGTGAAAAGAAGCCGTCAATCGCGCACCTTCGCAAGATTTGTTCTAGTTTATCCATCTACGACTGAAATATTAGCTAATTTTACAAAGTAAGTCCTTTTTTCTCCTTATATTTCTAATGTTTGTTGTTTGTTATCGTATAGTAAAGTTTTTAGTGATTAACCCTTGCTAAGGAGGCGCTTATCTCCAGCAGAATTTTTAGCGATTCTTGATGATGAAATAGTTTCCTGTCATCTCGTTGTCTGTTTGCAGTCAATACCTCATTGATTCCTTGATTTCCTCTGCAATACAGTCACGAATAGTCACGATTAATCACCATAACTTGAATTCCTTTGTTGTGGGGCGGCGGCAGCCCACTGATAATCCCACGTGGTGTCGCGTGCAGCCTTTGAAATAGATAGTCTCTTTATATCCTGAAAATACTTCTTTAATGATGTTTAAATTTCTTGATTAGAGTCACATGTAGTGTGGCCACATGTTCCCAAACGGAACATTCTCGGTGGAAAAAATCGATATAATGGCGGCGGGCGACGCACACCGCATTTTACCGCGGTAATTTCCTGTGACCCTTTGTTCCCGTCCTCCCTACAGTGTTTCTGTAGAAGCTTCGCACATGCGCGCTATACACTAGTCCGGTGTAACACGTTAAGATTATAACCGTGGTATTATTTACCAATCTGTCCTCGTAATATCAGGTTTTTGTCCGAAACTGAAACTTCCTCCAACGTGATCTTTATCTCTTCGTTGTGAGTACCTACGCCACTTTTTATCTATCTGACCGCCTTCCAAATAGAATTGAATTCTGGGTTGGTGGGTTAAGTTGGGGGCGGTGCTCCTCACTCTGTAGTTACCAACCAGTACCGCGTCCTCGAAGTTACTAATTACCGACTCTCCCTCTCTTTGTCACAGATGGCAGCAAAAGCACCAGCGGTCGGCATCGACCTGGGTACCACATACTCGTGCGTAGGAGTATTCCAGCATGGCAAGGTGGAGATCATCGCCAACGACCAGGGCAATCGCACCACGCCATCCTACGTGGCGTTCACTGACACAGAGCGTCTCATCGGTGACGCAGCCAAGAACCAGGTCGCCATGAACCCCAACAACACCATCTTCGGTGAGTTTTTAGATCTTTGCAGGGCTCCGGAGTGACGGGAAGTGGGTGTTGCTGTCTGGTGATACACAAATACAGCTGACAACAGTCAGCTTTTCGATTTTATGGGTTTTAAATTAGCTTAGTCATAAACCAAAAGTATGATTAAAATGTTTCGCATTGTTCGAAGTTGTATGTTATCAGACAGATACAGAGACAGAACGCAAATAAATATATAAGGCTTTGATACTGTTAGTACATTATAGTTCTAACCAAATGCAGCTTGATAAAAGTGGAAACATTTAATCAACCTGCAAAGGTAGTACGAGGATGCGAGTCGCGCGCGACAACGTCAAGTCGTCAGAATTTGACAGTTAATGTACTAAAAAGTCGCGACTTTTGACGTTGTCGCGCGCGACTCGCGTCCTCGTACTACCTTTGCTGATCATGCAGTTGGCATTGTGCTACAATGCATTAATGGAATGTATGCCCAGTTTGCTAAATTTACATTGGCTTTTGGTTAATAAAGGTTAACATGACTTTGCAAACAAGTACTAAGTGAAACAAAATCTACAAAGGTCTTGTTTAAAATTTCGAGGCCACCTAAGTAACATCTGTGTTGCAGTGAAACAAACCACCAGTTTCAAAATTTATAATTTCATCACATGAATACTACATTGTTCGGACTCTGATGTTTTTTTCAGGAGTACTCATTTTAGAAATTCTTAAGATTAAAGTAAAAATCGATTTCAAACTCTTCAGTGTATGTACTTAAGAATCTGGTGGTGTATTGATAATTTTAAGGAAGTACAGTAACCTTTTAATGATACTCTACTCGACCTTTGATAACCTTTGTTGAAAACTCTACACATGACATGGTTAACACCGTCAAATGGCTTTACAACAGACAGGGAGGAGACCTATTCCATTTCAATAGAACAGTTGCCTATGGAAAGTGGGTCAACAATCTAAAAGAATAACTCACATTTCTGTGGGTGGAGATGAGTCATTGTGAGACTAATGCCCTGTAACTGTGTGATGTAATGAGTTGTGTGAGTACCAAACATTACTCATCTGAGTTTTGACTATAAACGACAAGTTTTTATTGAATTAAATGTCACCAATGTTGGCCTAGTTAACTCTTTACAGGTTAATTTGGCATAAATTTTAAAATTTGTTTTAGACTCAAACAGTCCAATTTATCGTGGGGACTATTGTACCACTGCTCAGTACAGGGTCAACATAGTGTTTGTTTTTTCATTAAATCTTGTTACTCAGCAATTCTAAATATTAGAACCTGTTTGCATTTCAATGTCATTTGTTCAATGATTAAATCGATGATTTCATGGTACCTAATTTGCCTTTTTGTACCAAAAGCCTTGTAGATACTTCAAAAATTTGTGTATAAAGTTAAGGTTTAATGATGACAACCAATATAACTAGACTAGAGTCTCTGAACATATTGAATGATAAAAATAATCTGAGGATCTTCAACAAACAGGTACAGACATATGAAAACGAATTTCTGCTGAACTTTGTTTCTGTTGTTGCAGATGCTAAACGTCTTATTGGCCGCAAATTCGAGGACGCAACTGTCCAAGCCGACATGAAGCACTGGCCCTTCGAAGTTGTTAGCGACGGAGGTAAACCAAAGATTCAGGTCGCCTACAAGGGTGAAAACAAAACCTTCTTCCCTGAGGAAGTTAGCTCAATGGTGCTCACAAAGATGAAGGAAACTGCCGAGGCATACCTAGGCAAAACGGTGCAGAACGCAGTCATTACGGTTCCCGCGTACTTCAATGACTCACAGAGGCAAGCCACAAAGGATTCTGGTACAATCTCTGGCTTGAATGTCCTCCGAATCATCAATGAACCGACTGCGGCTGCGATTGCATACGGTCTCGATAAGAAAGGCGGTGGCGAGCGCAACGTCCTGATCTTCGATCTGGGCGGCGGCACCTTCGACGTTTCGATCCTCACAATTGAGGACGGCATCTTCGAGGTGAAGTCTACCGCTGGAGACACGCATTTGGGTGGCGAGGACTTCGACAACCGTATGGTCAACCACTTCGTGCAAGAGTTCAAGCGCAAGTACAAGAAAGACCTCACCACCAATAAGCGGGCGCTGCGTCGTCTCCGCACGGCCTGTGAGCGCGCGAAGAGGACCCTGTCCTCGTCCACTCAGGCCAGCATCGAGATCGATTCTCTCTTCGAGGGCATCGACTTCTACACTTCCATCACCCGCGCGCGCTTCGAGGAGCTGAACGCGGACCTGTTCCGTTCCACCATGGAACCCGTCGAGAAATCCCTTCGGGATGCCAAGATGGACAAGGCTCAGATCCACGATATCGTGCTCGTCGGCGGCTCCACCCGTATCCCTAAGGTGCAGAAACTGCTCCAGGACTTCTTCAACGGTAAGGAGCTGAACAAGTCCATCAACCCCGACGAGGCTGTCGCGTACGGCGCCGCCGTGCAGGCTGCCATCCTGCATGGAGACAAGTCCGAGGAGGTGCAGGACCTGTTGCTGCTCGACGTGACCCCACTATCGCTCGGTATCGAAACCGCCGGCGGCGTCATGACCACCCTCATCAAACGCAACACCACTATCCCCACCAAGCAGACTCAGACCTTCACTACGTACTCTGACAACCAGCCTGGAGTGCTTATTCAGGTGTTTGAGGGCGAGCGCGCCATGACCAAGGACAACAACCTCCTCGGCAAGTTCGAGCTGACTGGCATCCCACCTGCACCCCGTGGAGTGCCCCAGATCGAGGTCACCTTCGACATCGACGCCAACGGCATCCTCAATGTCTCCGCCATTGAGAAGTCCACCAACAAGGAGAACAAGATCACCATCACCAATGACAAGGGCCGTCTGTCAAAGGAGGAGATTGAGCGCATGGTCAATGAAGCTGAGAAGTACCGCACGGAAGATGACAAGCAGAAGGAGAACATTCAGGCCAAGAACGGTCTGGAGTCTTACTGCTTCAACATGAAGTCTACCATGGAGGATGAGAAACTGAAGGACAAGATCAGTGACTCTGACAAGCAGATCATTCTTGACAAGTGCAACGACACTATCAAATGGCTCGACGCCAACCAGCTGGCCGATAAGGAGGAATACGACCACAAGCAGAAGGAATTGGAGGGCATCTGCAACCCGATCATCACCAAGCTGTACCAGGGAGCGGGCGGAGTGCCCGGAGGCATGCCCGGCTTCCCCGGAGGCGCACCTGGAGCCGGCGGCGCAGCGCCCGGCGCCGGTGCCGGCGCTGGACCCACCATCGAAGAGGTCGACTAAACATTCCAAGTTATACTCAATTCAAGCCAGTATTCGTATTGTACTTGCGGTTTCCATATGTTGAAGTCCAATAAATGAATGTAACACATTAATTTTCCTTTCAATTTTATAGATAACCCCTTAGCCTTGCCTAAATAGATAGATTGAATATTCTTTATTCTTTTAAATACCTAATTTGGTTTCGTCTCCTCCTCAGTCCCTGACCTGTAGGTAATGTCTAGTGTGGTCCACACACAAAATTTATGTTACATCCGCCTGTACCCGGCTTTAGATCTGAAAATATACCAAGGCAAACGGTATTTTTACGTATTATAAATCGCTAGCTGTTCAAGCCAAATTGAAATGTTATTTTGTTAATTTTATTCGAATTCAGATTGGACGCATGGTTGGCTTACCGCGATAGGTAATCTATCTATGATAAGGTTCAGATTATGTATACATATAGGTACGTAGGTATGTGACTCCTGTCGCTAATAGCCGGATCCACACCAAACGATCCATTTTGGATCGGCGATCCTACTATCCGCGATCCTGATCCGTGGAGCGTGGATTGTGGATCGCACTTATGCGATCCAGTTGCAATTTTTAGCGATCCTGTCGGGGTGCTCCAAGACGCTTCAGCCGATCCACACTGATCCAGTCAGTCGAACTCTATCTCGCTATGCTATGCTACGCATCTTCTCTCACACCTCTATTAGTGTAGTTAAACATTTACGGTCCTTGTACAATGATATTAAACGACAACTTTGCGAATTATCCATAGCGTTCACAAACAACCTGTCGCCCGATCGCCCGAATCACACACTAGTCACACAACACGTCTACACTGCGCGCGCCAAAAGACTGAGGCCCCTTTGAGGCAGGCCAAAAAACCGACAACAAACGGATCGCGCGCGCCCTGGAGCGCGCGCGCAAATTTTGAGACTTGGTTCGCGCGAGGCGCGTCTACACCAAACGCTCCGTGGAGCGCGTTCCGTGCCGCGCGCGATCCGAGCGCATTGGATCGTTTGGTGTGGATCCGGCTATTCACTATCGCATCTTTCACGATATTTCAACAAATTCAAGAACTTACTGGACAAACACATCACTGACCAAAAGAAAAAAATAACCAAGTGAAACTGGATGCGGGCAATTATCAGTTGTTCCAACTGCCTGCCGGTCTACAAATAATAATAATAATAATAATAATAATATTTCCACTCAGTAACGCTCACTCATCACATCAACCAAACCACGTACCAAGCTGACAGTTTCTGAAACGTCACAAAAGCCGTTGAGAACGGACTTTCGAAGTCCTATTTTCCGGTTTACTTACATATTTTTTTCTAAATAGGTACCTACAATAGCTTCATAATGCCTCCTACAGACTACTCGCGAAGCATAGCTACACACTCGGGGTTGGACGAAGTAAGACGAAGGGCCTCTCCAAACCTACCGTATTCGCTTAACCTCGCAATTCAGAAATCAGCCGTTAGGGTTCCGTACGAAATCTCAAATAATGTAACCAAAGGTGTAAACAAATTACTACCCCGGGATTTTCCACGGAACTAACGTAGCTATTTCCACGGAAACGTTTTTGCCACCCGTGCGAAGCGGGTCGCTAGTAAAGTACAATAAGTTTTTCATTATGCTAATATTACTTTTTAATAAAACAAAGCTTCTGCATTTTCGATCCCATCAAAAACGTCCCCTTGAGATAGCACTCATGCAATAAAACACCAATAGAAGTTGTAAACTCACATTGTCTTCTAGGAATTACAATAGACAGCCATCCTAACTGGAAAAATCACGTTAAGAAAGTGACAAGTAAATTATCCAGCTTTATATATGCACTAACAGAGCTAAAAAGAACAACGGACCTCAAAAGTTCAATGGGTGCTTACTTCGCTTACGCGCAGGCCTGGCTAATGTATGGTGTCCTTCTCTGGGGAAATAGCACGGATGCTAAGAAACTGTTCATTCTCCAAAAAAAATGTATACGAATACTCGCGAATATCGATGCAATGACAAGTTGTAGAAGCTATTTTATTAAATTCGAAATCCTCACACTGACCTCATTATATGTTTCAGGAATATGTACTTTTGTAAAAAATAATATTGACCTTTTCCCTCAATATACACGCCCTAAAAACTTAAGACCCCATAAAAGATTAGAAACGCCCACATCAAAATTACAGTTAGTAAATTCTGGCCCCCATTCAATGGCTGCAAAAATATACAACCATATACCTGATTCAATTAAATCAAACGAAAGAACAAAAATATTTAAGAACGCACTAAACAAATTTTTATTGCAAAAGAACTACTACTCGCTGAAGGAATTTTTCGATGATGATACTACTTAAAGTTATTAAATTACTAAAAGATTTATATAATTTTTTTTTTGTCTTTAATGAAATGGAATAATAGCTTGTACTTACCTACTAAATGAATATTATAGTGTTTGTTATGTTTTATAATAAGAGTCTCTAAAAGAAAAGCTGCAATTATACTATGAACTAGTTATTTAAGTTAACATAATTTTATATTTACAAATTTATATTGGCAGCGCCCTAGCAGGGTTCTTGTTTGATACTTCTACTATTTAAGACATCTCATGTAAAACAAGAAAGCTCAATAAATATCTTATCTTATCTTATCTTACTGGTTTCCGAGATTTTCTGGTATTTTTAAGTGACCCGGATTCTTTGTGTTCGCGACGTAGATTATTTTACCATACTTTTATTGTGGCAACATTGTTTTACATTCTGATGTTGTCATTATTGTAAATTGAGTTCGTGCGAGGTTCGTGCTTTGCCACACCCGGACGCGGTTTGTTTGACCTTAGAATATTAAAGTCTAAAAATAGTACATACCTAAATATGTATCGGTTTTAATTAATCATCAGCCCCATACATACACAGTCCACTAATCTACAAAGTGTGTGCTACAATTTGCTCTCGAGTGTTAAGTCCTTGAGTGTAGAAGACTCCTACACAGGAGTCGATCGAGTGACATTTTATTGATTTTTGTTGGCAATCAAATATTTATTTTGCGGATCATTTATTAAGTTTCCAATGTTTCCCAAGTTTTATTTGAAGCTCCAATTAGTTTTACTGCTGATTCTCATTACAAGTAGGTAGATAACATAACGTAACACGAGCACAACAAGGTAGGTACCTATCTACCATGTTATCATATCAGCTTATCGGACTGCGAGTATTGTGCTGTGTGACTGTAGGTACTGTATGCATTTAATCAAAAGTGGTATCATGGGTAAAGTCCGCCATTTTATTTGTACAGATGCAGTCAATCGCGGCTCATGCTCTCGTTCGCAAGAATTATTGTTCTAGTTTTCCTCTATGCATAATGCTGAAATGTTAGCTAATTGAGGTGCGTTTTTATCTTTGTATCAATAATTTTTGTTATTTAAGACCTTCATTTCAATATAAAACTAGCTACGGGTTTATTTAAATGGAAATACTATTTGGCTAAAATTGGTAACACGAATGTTTTTGATTCATTCTTGTTTATTAAAATTCATTGAATGGTACAAGATTATGTCTTCTTTAATTTTTTTCCATTACTACTACGACTTAGAAATAGGTAAATATTTGTCCCTACCACCTTGGTGACAAAAACTGCCATCACCAACAAAAAGCAATGGTAATCCCGTTTTTTTAAGGTAAGTTGTGATTCTGCAACACTTGTCCTACATTTTTATTAAAACCTTTCGCTATTTAAAATCGTAAGTAGATATTTTTTTTATAAGAAACAGAACAATGCGTCCAAGTTTTTAGTCATTTGGGTAGGTACGTCACGAAAGTAACGAGGTAGAAATAATCCCCTTAATCCATCTAGTTATACACTTAGTTCTACATGTATGAGTTGCAGTGGCGGATTAACACATTTGCCGCCAGTAGGCTATTCAAATTTTGCCGCCCCTTCTGACCTCTGCATTTCGACAAAAGAAGGTGAATAAAAATATTTTAGAATTAAAAGATAAAAAATTATTCATTGTCTTTAAACAAATCTAATATAAAAAAAAAAAAAAACTCACGCCCGTTATCCCCGAAGGGATAGGCAGAGGCACCAGTCTCTAGAACTGGACCCACCTAATATCTTATGAAAAATTAATAACTGATTGCTTATATTCATTTTATTAAATTTTCTAAACTAATAGTATTTACTGTAAACCAATTTAATGAAATTCCTGAGCTTCTAAATAATGTTATCCATGAAATCAATAAATACGTAAGAACAGCAGCATACGAATTTCTAGTAAGCAAGATACTGATATGTAACACCATGGGATTCCATAAATAACTGCACAGTTTCTAAATAATTGGTATTCTCATCAAAAATATTGCCAAAAAAAAAGGTTAATAGTTAACTTGAGAAATATAATTTTTGCTGAGGGTTTTTTTTTAAGAAAAGCATGCTGAAAATAGAAGAAAAGATTTTATAGCTTTATCTTACAAGAGTTCAGTAGTTTTGTCGTGCTGCCCGATTAATGAGCCGTTTCCAGAACTAAAAAAAAAAAAATATTACGGCTGTTAAAGGAATGCAATTTTGGACCTCAGCCCAATAGCCATGTGTGATACTGATACATCATAAGTTACTATGACGCCAACAGCAAAATGTTTGTCCTTTCGGAGTTATATTGTATTGAAAACATTTTCAATAAAATATAACTCCTTTCGGAGTTATATTGTATTGAAAACATTTTCAATAAAATATAACTCCGAAACGACAAACATTTGGCTAACATTTGGCTAACAGATAACATATCGCCGATCGCGTATTTTTCACCGTGTTAAAGTCTCATAGCGCCTAAAATGTAGATCAAAGTTCAGAACTTGACAGAACTTTGACAAATTCAGAACTAGGTTTTACAAGTTATTTCAGACCTCTACGACGCTTTTTTAGCGAGATATAGGCGATTGCGTGCTTTTCAATGTAATGTTTTTGTCTCATAACTCCTGAAGTATATTGGTGCGATTTTTTTCTATATTTTTACAAATTTAATCTGTTTACCTAAATTTCAAATCTCTGCAACGCTTAGTTTTAAAGATCTCCGTGGCCGCGCAGTTCTCCGCGTTTCGATGGCGCGGCCACGTTCAAACCCTTATATCTTTTGAACCATTGCTTTGACAAATTCACGGTTTTGGGAATCGACTTTTACAATTTTTTACAAAAACTTGGCATATAACTTTTTTTGAAAATACGCCGTGGCCGAGCAGTTGAAACGCACATCCAAAAACTACCTACGCAAGTATGTAATATAAAAAAAGTATCTATTAGCAGATTGGCAAACGTCAAATTTTCCACATTTCAGGTTAAGTTAAACGGCGAAATCTAATAACATTGAGGAATTTTATTTTTTAAAGTTCTGAAAGACAAAAAAAAACTTTTCGAGACAAATTTGCCGCCCCCTAAATCTAACTACGCAAATATTATGTAATTCAAAAAAATATGTAGGTATTTAACATATTGGCAAACGTCTAATTTCCCATTTTCAGGTTAAGTTAAAAAAAAAAAATCGCCGCGATGGAGCTGGCGACACCATTGGCTCGTTTGTTCAATCTTAAGCAAACAGTATCAAAAGAGTGGACCACGTCGAACATAATATTGCTGTATAAAGGTGACCCCAACGATATTGGCAACTACCGCCCAATAAGCCTCCTTTCGTGCATCTACAAACTATTCTATGCTTATGTACAAAGAAGAATCAGCCCTAAACTAGAAAATTACCAACCGGTGGAACAAGCACGTTTTCGAAGTGGATTCTCGACGATAGACCATATTCACAAATTGGAACAAGTAATTGAAAAATATATAGAGTTTCAGAAACCTCTCTGCCTCGCCTTCATTGAGTATAAAAAGGCATTTGACTCTATTTCACACAGTTCCATATGGGAATCATTATACAAATAAGACATAGAAAGCCCATACATAGAAATATTTAGAGACATATATAAACGATGCACAAGTGATGTGAAACTAGAAAGTATAGGGCCAGATATCAAAATTGAGAGAGGAGTCAGACAAGGAGACCCTATGTCGCCTATGATTTTGATTGCTGTACTAGAGGCTATTATGCAAAAATTAAACTGGGAAAGACAAGGACTCTACATGTATGGTGGTTACCTTAATCATTTGAGATTTGCGGATGATGTTGTTTTGATGACGGAAAACTGATCAGCTGCACGAAATGATAAAGTTACTGAATGTAGCTAGCAAAACTATCGGTTTGGAAATGAACTTCTCAAAAACTAAATTAATGACCAACAGTAAGGAAACTTGCATCAAAATAGACGAACAACCTCTAGAATACGTCGACAAATACATCTACCTTGGGAAACAAATATCATTCGATCATAAAAATAACGACGAGGAGGTTGACAGAAGAATTAAGTTAACATGGAATAAGTTTTGGGCCTTAAAAGAAGTTTTAAAAAGTAACCTTCCACTAAACTTAAAAAAGAAAGTTATGGACTCTTGTATACTTCCCTGCCTAACGTATGGATGTCAAACGTGGAAATTTACTAGCAAGGTCCGCGACAAAATGCGTTCTTGTCAAAGAGCCATGGAGAGAAGCGTTATGAAAATAAGAAAGATTCAGAAAATACGCCATTCAAAAATAAGAGAAAAACAAATTTCATAGATGCTTCACAGTACGCTTTGACATTAAAATGGAAATGGGCCGGTCATGTTGCGAGAATAGAAGACAGTAGATGGACATTAACGGCTACTAGATGGCCCGGGCCAACAGGCACGCGCAGGCCAGGCAGACCATACGCTCGCTGGAGCGACGACATTATTAGCCTCGCTGGAGAAAATTGGATGCAAGTTGCAAAAGATAGAGACAAATGGAAGGAGATGGAGGAGGCCTTTACCCTTTAAATAGGGGTTCTTATTTTTTATTTTTTAATGCATGAATTTTTAATATAATTTACAAAATTTTTTTCTATAATAAAATATGAAATAAAAGGCTTTTTTATTTTATTTTATTTATTATTTATATTTTATTTTTTAATTCTTTAAGACAAAAAAATATTTTTGGGGCAGTTTTGCCGCCCCCTAAAATCTGCCGCCCTAGGCTCCTGCCTACTGAGCCTATTGGTAAATCCACCACTGATGAGTTGTATGACTATTAAGAAAAAACAGTTCCGCCTAGGTCTACGTCCATTCAGTTCTAAGTCCATTAGTGTTAATTAAGTTTTTATCATGTAATAAATGTTTTTTATACAATAATAAATGTTAAACTGTTAATACTGAGGATATTTTTGAAGATCCCTTCGAAAAAGCAACGTAATTCGTCATATGATATACAATACAATAAAATTAATTATTATCTATCTATCAATCTCAATAAGTTGGCATTGATTTTTATATAGGTACTAGCTGACCCGGCAAACGTTGTTTTGCTATGTTATTTGTAGGGTCGGTGGCCTAAAGCAAATTAGTAATATCGTCATTAAATTATTGTTCTGTACGACATCTATATACCTATATATAAAAACTAGGGGGCGAGCCCCCTGCGCGCCAACCCCCAGCCGCTGCGAGCTTCGCTCTCCGCGGCGCTCGGCCTAGGGCCTCGCTAGACACTATTGGTTGGGATTTGATAACACGTGTGGTCTCGGCCTTCGGCCTCGGCCTGAACGGAGCTCGGCCTTCGGCCTCGCCGCGGCGGGGTCTCTCGTGCCCGCTACGCGGAGCTCGGCCTTCGGCCTCGCAAGTTTGTACAATTTGGCTTTTGGGTTGTTAGTTTTCCGCCGGAACACGGAACGTCTCGGCCTTCGGCCTCGCCGCGGCGGGTCTCTCGTGCCCGCTTCGCGGAGCTCGGCCTTGGCCTCGCAAGTTTGTCCCATTTTTTGTACTGAAATCAGTACTGAAAGTGAATTTTCAGTGAAAAATCTCCATAGAAAATTGGTCAATTTTGATCATCGATATCTCGACCGCCATATTGAAATCTCGAAATGTCGGATTTTTCTGGTATACCTGGGTTCTTTGACAACCCGATGCCGTTGAGAGCATGTCTCCAGCATGCGCCCAGTTGGCTGCCGACTTTTTGCGCAGAGGTCTAAAAAATGGACTATTTTCGGGAGGCTATAGCTCGGCCGCCATTTTGAATTTCGAACAAATATATTTTTTTTCAATCGGATCACACATAGACCATTCCATTAAAAATTGATCAAACTCGGCCGGTAAACAACAGAGTTAGCATATTTGTATGAGAGAGGGCGTTCAAAATTCAAAACTCGGCTTCATAGGATGGCTGTATATCGTACCTTCCCTACACTTTTCTCATACAAATTTTTTCTCTAAAACCCACCGTTTCCGAGAAAACGTATGGATGAACAATCAGTGAGTGAGTGAGTATACCGGATTGTAGCTATATATTTTAATAACTAGGGGGCGAGCCCCCTGCGCGCTTACGCGCGCCAACCCCCAGCCGCTGCGAGCTTCGCTCTCCGCGGCGCTCGGTCTAGGGCCTCGCTAGACACTGTTGGTTGGGATTTGACGCGTGGGAACGAGTGTGGTCTCGGCCTTCGGCCTCGGCTCGGACGGAGCTCGGCCTTCGGCCTCGCCGCGGCGGTGTCTCTCGTGCCCGCTTCGCGGTGTTAGTTTTCCGCCGGAACACGCAACGTCTCAGCCTTCGGCCTCGGCCTGGATGGAGCTCGGCCTTCGGCCTCGCCGCGGCGGGGTCTCTCGTGCCCGTTTCGTGGAGCTCGGCCTTGGACCTCGCAAGTTTGTCCCATTTTTTGTACTGAAATCAGTACTGAAAGTGGATTTTCAGTGAAAAATCTCCATGGAAAATTGGTCAATTTCAGTCATCGATTTCTCTGCCGCCATTTTGAAATGTCGAAATGTCGGATTTTTCTGGTATACCTAGGTCATTCGACAACCCGATGCCGTTGAGAGCGTGTCTCCAGCATGCGCCCAGTTGGGTGCCGACTTTTTTTGCGCAGAGGTCGAAAAATGGCCTTTTTTCGGGAGGCTATAGCTCGGCCGCCATTTTGAATTTCGAACAAAAAAAATTTTTTTTCTTAATCGAATCATACAAAGAACCTTCTATTAAAATGTGGTCCAAATCGAACAATACAACAAAAATTTTTTTTCTCAATCAGATCTTACAAAGAACATTCTTTTAAAATTTGATCAAAATCGGTTGGTAAACAACAAAGATAGGTCATTAGTATGGGAGAACGAGTTCGAAATTAAAAAATCGGCTTCATAGGATGGCTGTAATATGCACCTTCCCTACACTTTTCTCATACAAAGTTTTTCTCGAAAACCCACCGTTTCCGAGAAAACATATTATGGATGAATCAATCAGTGAGTATACCGTATTGTAGCTTTATATATATATATAACTAGGGGGCGAGCCCCCTGCGCGCTTACGCGCGCCATCCCCCAGCCGCAGCGAGCTTCGCTCTCCGCGGCGCTCGGCCTAGGGCCTCGCTAGACACTATTGGTTGGGATTTGACGCGTGGGAACACGTGTGGTCTCGGCCTTCGGCCTCGGCCTGAACGGAGCTCGGCCTACGGCCTCGCCGCGGCGGCGTCTCTCGTGCCCGCTTCGCGGAGCTCGGCCTCCGGCCTCGCAAGTTTGTCCACTTTGGCTTTTGCGTTGTTACTTTTCTGCCGGAGCATGGAACGTCTCGGCCTTCGGCCTCGGCCTGGATGGAGCTCGGCCTTCGGCCTCGCCGCGGCGGGTCTCTCGTGCCCGCTTCGCGGACCTCGGCCTTCGGCCTCGCAAGTTCTCCCATCTGGCTTTTGAGTTGTCACTTTTCCGCCGGAAAACGGAACGTCTCGGCCTGGACGGAGCTCGGCCTTCGGCCTCGCCTCGACGGGTTCTCTCGTTCCCGCTTCGCGGAGCTCGGCCTTCGGCCTCGCAAGTTTGTCCCATTTTTTGTACTGAAATCAGTGGATTTTCAGTGAAAAATCTCCATAGAAAATTGGTCAATTTCACTCATCGATATCTCAGCCGCCATCTTGAAATCTCGAAATGTCGGATTTTTCTGGTATACCTGGGTCCTTCGACAACCGGATGCCGTTGAGAGCATGTCTCCAGCATGCGTCCAGTTGGCTGCCGACTTTTTTGTGCAGAGGTCGAAAAATGGCCGATTTTCGGGAGCTCAGCCGCCATTTTGAATTTCGAACATGCAAAATTTTTCTTCTTGATCAGATAAACCAAAAAAAATTCTATCAAAATTTGATCCAAATCGGTCGGTAAACAACAGAGATCGCATATTTGTATGAGAGAACGCGTTCGAAATTCAAAAATCGGCTTCATAGGATGGCTGTAATTCGTACCTTCTCTACAGTTTTCTCATACAAAATTTATCTCTAGAACCCACCGTTTACGAGAAAACATATAGATGATTAATCAGTCAGTCAGTCAGTCAGTGAGTGAGTATACCGTGTTGTTGTTTTATATTAGTATAAGTAGGGGGCGAGCCCCCTGCGCGCTTACGCGCGCCAACCCCCAGCCGCTGCGAGCATCGCTCTCCGCGGCGCTCGGCCTAGGGCCTCGCTAGACACTATTGGTTGGGTTTTGACGCGTGGGAACACGTGTGGTCTCGACCTTCGGCCTCGGCCTGAACGGAGCTCGGCCTACGGCCTCGCCGCGGCGGGGTCTCTCGTGCCCGCTTCGCGGAGCTCGGCCTCCGGCCTCGCAAGTTTGTCCACTTTGGCTTTTGCGTTGTTACTTTTCTGCCGGAGCACTGAACGTCTCGGCCTTCAGCCTCGGGCTGGACGGGGCTCGGCCTTCAGCCTCGCCGCGGCGGGTCTGTCGTGCCCGCTTCGCGGAGCTCGGCCTTCGGCCTCGCAAGTTTCTCCCGTCTGGCTTTTGCGTTGTCACTTTGACGCCGGAACACGCAACGTCTCGGCCTTCGGCCTCGGCCTGGACGGAGATCGGCCTTCGGCTTCGCCACGGCGGGGTCTCTCGTGCCCGCTTCGCGGAGCTCGGCCTCCGGCCTCGCAAGTTTGTCCCATTTTTTGTACTGAAATCAGTACTGAAAGTGGATTTTCAGTGAAAAATCTCCATAGAAAATTGGTCAGCTTCAGTCATCGATATCTCGGCCGCCATCTTGAAATCTCGAAATGTCGGATTTTTCTGGTATACCTGGGTTCTTCGACAACTTGATGCCGTTGAGAGCATGTCTCCAGCATTCGCCCAGTTGGCTGCCGACTTTTTTGCGCAGAGGTCTAAAAAATGGCCTATTTTCCGGAGGCTATAGCTCAGCCGCCACTTTGAATTTCGAACAACAATTTTTTTTTCTCAATCGGATCGCCCAAAGAATAGTCTTTCAAAATTACACCCAAATCGGTCGGTAAATATCAAAGTTAGCATATATGTATGTACTAGACGAAAACCCGGCTTCGCTCGGGTAAAATGTAGACGCAAAATAATATTCCAATATGTTTTTTTATATGGTGACACCTCTGTATTTATCAACCATCAGTAGATATAAATCTCTTAATACATTCAGATACATAAGCTCTCACCTGTATCCCAGAGGGGTAGGCAGAGACCACGGACTGTCACCTGCCACTATCCTGACAAATCACTTTCGCTTCATCGACATCTATTAGTCGTTGCATGTACCCACATCGGTTTCGGGTACATTTAATCTGGCCCTTTGCTAATACATCCCCTATTTGGTCGAAGTATGTCCAACTGGGGCGTCCCTTACCGGCCCTTCCACTCACATTCGCCCGATATATTTGCTTTGTCAGTCTTTCTTCGTTCATCCTCTCCACATCTCCAAACCAACGCAAAATTCCTTTTTTCAATTCTAGTCACTCACTACATCCTCTTTCTCTACATCCTCGGTCTCTGATCACACTATTACGTATTCTGTCATTCAAAGTAACACCACACATATTTCTTAAGGATCTCATTTGTACTGCACTAATCCTACTTTCATGATTCTTCTGACTTCTGCCATACCCAAATCTCGCTACCATGCTTACATCAGTATTGGAACCAGCACACTATTACGGATAGCCAATCTTGCTCTTTTGGACATGTTCTGGCTACTCACGAAGGAATGCAAGGCGAAAATCGGATACTTATCATAACTTTGTCATGGGTACCTCATCACAAATTACTAAATGAGCTTCCTTCATAAACTTAACAGCATTGAATTTAGTTAACAGCTAGTGAATCTAATGAAGTATGAGACGCAGAATCCACTTGGCTAATCAACTAAAAACAGCTAACTCTCTTTGGCTTTACAGCTTTTAGTTTTGTATTGACCACATGTTTTTCTTCATCATTTTAATTTTTGGTATTTTTCTTATCTAGTGGCTTTTTCATTTCAATAAGTTTATTGGTACCTAACTAAGCAAAACAATAAAGATCAATTTATGACTTTGATTTCCTTTTTCAATTATTTTTCAGACCCTTCCAAAACTCAATGTCAAATTATTGTCTTCCCTCCCGCCCTCAGAAGAAGGACCTTCTTCTGAGCTCCCGCCAATGAAAAACACCACAGATTACTTACTACACCTTCTCAGTTGGCACAGATTATAATAACCTTTTTGGATGCCACGGTATTCCACACACCATGAAGTTAACAAATTAGATCAAAGGGCCGGTTTAGATTATCTTAGTGTTTAGGAGAGTGCTTTACTTTACACTCTGTTGCAACATTATGCTGAATCGGGCCCATTTTGGGGGCTCAACCTTTAACGACCTCTGTGGCGTAGTGGTTAGCGCATCTGACTACCATGCGAGAGGTCCCGGGTTCGAATCCCGGCTGGGGACAAAAAAAAATCCCAGGTCTTGGATGTTTACATGTTTGTGACGTCGCTGTTTCTGGTTCCCACGACACAGGGTATCCTAGTGTGGGGCCAGAAGCAATGTATGTGCCTGTATGTAAATGTAAATATGTAAATGTAAATTATTATTTTCATGTTGTACAGTTTATTTTTTTTACGCTTTTTATGCTTTCTGTGTTATTTTTTTATTATTGTACGCATTCTGTGTGTGTGTGTTTTTTTGTTTTGTTTTGAGTATCAAATAAATAAATTTTCTTTCTTTTTTTCTTTCTTTCTTTCTTTCGTTCGTTCGTTCGTTCGTTCGTTCTTTCTTTCTTTCTTTCTTTCTTTCTTTTTTTCTTTCTTTCTTTCTTTCTTTCTTTTATTATTTATTTTATACTTATTTTGAGTAGGATAGCGCATATTTCGCGACGTCGACGAAGTGACACTCTACTGGAAGAAATATAAACGTTCACTCGAACGTCTAGTAATGTACTAATGCACTTGCTTCTCTAATTGTATTATAGCACTCTCCTAAACACTAAAATAATGTAAACCGGCCATAACAGTTCACAATGAAAACTTGTGACACTAACACAACAATGATGACATTGACATGTTTACTTAGCAACGCCATTGTTGAATTGAATAATTTTTATATTGATGCTGCTCGATAATACGAATTTTCCGCCTATATGTTGTCGACTCAGATCAACAATTTTTTTACGCTCTTTCATTTGGTGTGCATATCGTTCGAGTCTACCCTAGACCCGAACGAAATTATTAATATAGATAAGAGAATGCGTTCGAAATTCAAAAATCGGCTTCATAGGATGGTTGTATATCGCACCTTCCCTACAACTTTCTCATACATTTTTTTTACGTAGCACCTACCGTTTCCGAGAAAACATATAGATGATTAATCAGTCAGTCAGTCAGTGAGTATACCGTGTTGCAGCTATATATTAGTAATGAATTGCTGTTCGAAAACTCGAGAACGGCTGAACGGATTTATTTATCTTATTGAAAAAATGAATACTGCGTTGGCTTGGACGTGTAGAAAGGATCAACGAAGAAAGACTGATGAAGTAAATATATCGGGCGAATGTGAGTGGAAGGGCCGGATAAGGACGCCTCAGTGGGAACACAAAGTCTATCTATTTCCCATAAATGTATTTCTGACCAAATTGACCACTTATTTGCAGTCTACTGGGACTTGCGAAATTTTTATGAGTGTTAAATGGGGAAGAGCGTAGTTTTCATTATGTTTCTTAAATGACCACTGAGGGCGGCAAGATTCCAAAAATATTGTTTTTTTCCCTCCTTGTCGACTGTAAATAAGTGGTCAATGTGATAAGAAATACATTTATGGAAAATACATATGTGCATATGTTATTCGGCTATTGGTCATTCGGTCTTACGTAGGGAACCCGGCATAAACGCCTCGGCATTTATCATCCACCAGTAGATAAAGCTCTTAAATCTTATTTACCAAAATAACTAATACGTTCACATACATAGATAAGCTCACGCCTGTATCCCAGAGGGATAGACAGAGACCACGGACTGCCACCTGCCATGATCCTGACAAATCACTTTTGCTTCATCGACATCCATTAGTTGTTGCATCCGTCCCTCCGTCCGTCCGTTTGTCACCAGGCTGTATCTCATGAACCGTGGTAGATAGACAGTTCAAAATTTCACAGATTATGTATTTTTGTCACTGCTATAACATCAAATACTAAAAAACAGAATAAAATAAATATTTAAGAGGGCTCCCATACAAAAATCGTAATTTATTTGTTCGTTTTTATAGATAATGGTACGGAACCCTTCGTGCAAAAGTCCCACTCGCACTGCTGCCGGTGTTTCAGAATAAGATAGTCTATATCGTCTTCACTCACCACATCCTACAATTTGTACCAATAAAATTCCGCAGGAGTCCTCCAAGCACCAGATACCATGGAAACAGCGTTTTTTCATGCCGGATAACCTAAAAACTTTATTTTTCTTTTTTTTGTTCTGTTTTTCCTCGGCTTATTTACGTACTGGTTCTATTTATGAATCGTAAAATTAGATAGATAGATAGAATATTCTTTATTGTAAGTATTAGCAATGTCTTTTTAAGGCGATGCTTTTTTGTAAAAAATCTTTTGAACACGTCAGAAAACCAAGTCATTTTTGTATTGTTGCGATTAGTAGCGCCGTGCGTGGTAAGAAAAGGAACCAAATTCTTTATTTTTCTTTAACCTATTTCTTTAAATTTGCCGCGTCATTTTCTAAACAGCGATTAATTTGTCTATCAAATAATTGTGTAGTGACAAGGCAATTTACATTTTGCTTACGGCATATTTCAATTTATAAACGGACGACGCCGTTTGTAGGCGGAAAAGGCGGAATGTTTGCGGAATCATACAATTTGCCTGCGACATACATATCATGAAACCTAACGGCCTTACTAATAAATAAGTTATAACCTCTGAATAACTATTTGACGTATATCAATTTATACTGGTCTAATCACATTTAGCGTACGAATTACCAGTTTGTCAGTCCTCGCATAGCGGCTGTATACCTACACAGCTCATAACCTTTATTGTAAGGCCGTATGTATTTTATCTGCTATCTATAAATAGTGGTAAGAAAGGACTCCATACAGGCAGGGCTTGCCAATTTGTGCCAGCCGATTGGGTCGAATCTAGTACCTATTGGCCGGCAATATATGCTAAGTCTGCACTTCTCCTTAGCTGCAGGTGGGGTCTATACCTACCTACCGTCTAAAATGTAGGAGCAAAACTAGCAATTAGTTGTTGTGACCGTCAGAATGGCCGGTCAAGTGTCGTATTTTACTTTGAAATATGTTCCAAGAATTGCTTACCAATTGCTTATATTTGCTTACCGCCATGAGAGATTTGCTTACTACATATTTAAAAAAAATGTACCAGAGTGCCTTGGCAAGTGCCATCAAAAGTTGGCGCATTTAATCTGGATTCTAAAATGGTATAATAGTTGTTACTTTCATACTGAAAAAAAACGAGTAAAAAAATAAAAACCTCAAGTAACCCGATTTTTGCTAACCCATAATACCTAATTAAAATGTTTTTTATTCGCACAAGCTCTTGGTAGGTTCTTAATTTTACGGAAAAATACAAAAGAGATGGATGGTGGACGTGTTTGCCATGAGTAAGCGAGACAGACAGTGATGCTACTTTTACCGAAGTCAACAAAAGTAAGTAAAATTAATAAAATAACGATAAATCTGGACCTACTTTAGTTAATGTTTAATAAAAGTCAGATAGGATAATAAAAGTAGAGATAGTGCCTGATCGTCCAATCCACCTTCCCGGGTATTCCTGGTCAATATCTGGCAATGTCCGTTAACGTGGATTGGACTTTCAAGCACTATCTCGTGGCTAGCCCGTGCCCTAGATTTAAATCCCCTGGATTTTTTTTATTGGGGCGTTCTCAAAGAAAAAGTTTATTCAAAGCCCACTGAGCCGAGCTGCGTGAACGAATTTCTCAAGCTGCTGAGGACACCAACTCTCGAGGATATGCCCGGCTAATAAGTAGATCTTTTTTAAGAAGATTTAGGGCGTGTATTGAGGCTGACGGTAAACATGAACATTTTGTTATAATAAAAAATGTTATTTCCCTATGTAAAATAATTTTTACAACTGTTATTTAAACAATACAGAAGTTACTATGATCAGTTGAAAAATTTAATGGGCAGTGATTTAAATTTTTCGGCGGTTAGTAAATTAGTGAGTCAGTAAAACATAAGCAGTAAGTAAAAAAATATTGGTCTGTTATTTCATCATTCAATTTCAGTGCAAAAATTATTCGAGTAGTTTAATAAATTAATGAACAGTACAACGGTTGGAAGGGGCAGTTCGAAGTGAGCGGTAGAATCCGGACGTCCACTTTGATTGAAAAGAGCGGTAAACTTTCGTTAAAAGGGGCGGAGTTTAAAGCGTTTGTATTTTTCGAGTTTGCATATTTAAAGTCTTCGTATCCTAATTTTAACATGTATCCTAATGCCAAATTATAAAAACTTACAGATTGTAAGCCAAACCTGCTATTATTATACAATAAGTTTCTGTCGCTGATTCATTGACTATTAACATGTATCTTAGTTTTTTTGTCCTAATTTTAACATGTCGCACGCTGAGAACGAAAGTGACCGATCTCAAAATTTTGGTAAAATGAGTTAAGTATACAGAATGACTCAAAAAAGTACACTCTATCATGCTTATATTCGAAAACTGGCCAATTATGGTTAGAGAAGGATAAAGGTATATTTCGGTCTCTTTGTCGCTCAACCATCCCCTTCCCCCGCGCCCGAATCAAAGTGACGAAATCAGTGTTGCACCGTGAGTTGTCGTAGCAAGACGTGACAAGTTTAGTACCGCAGTGACCGATTACGCTTTGCATCTGTTTGTTTGTCAATTTCGGAGGTAAGTTTAGTTACAATTTATAATCATAAACTGACCGATTTAGGTTCAGGTCCCTTTTACATTGTATGTAGTAGCATCTTAGGTGACATATATCAAATTCGGGCACCTATTTATTAAGAAATGAGTCTAATTAATTGGCCTATGTTGAAACAGGTCTGTTTAATTTTAAGTGTACTCATCTGTATTGTGTACTATTTAAAAGAAAGTCTGTTTAACCATTTTAAGTTTGGTTTTCAATAGACTTATTGATTAATAGTGCAATTCATTACTTTTTTCAGTGTTTAATGTTTCCTACTGAGTCGTCAATAACAAAAGCTAAAAATGAAAAGAAGTGCTTTAATTCTTCAAATGGTGGAAGAGAGACAGCAAAATGAGGTAATTATGGATACTTTTTTATTTATGCTTCGTTTTTCATTAGTACCTAGGTACTATAATTATTTGTAAAAGAGTTAATATTTGTTTTCTATATTCTCTATTGTACTTGTTTGCAGAATCCTAACGAGGCTTTGGATATCGACAAAGAAAACATACCATCTAGCCCTTCAATTATCGAAAATACACCTCCACGTCTGGGCCAGGAACATTCCATAATACAAATGCCAAGCAAAAAACAAAACCTTTAAATGTAAGTAATTAATTTTAATGTGAGTCATGGGAAGTCATTTTAATGTTAGTTTAATCTTATGATGAAATGTTAAATTATTCATGTTTCAGGACCCTGAAAAAGCTTATCAAGAAATAAATACAGAATCAAAAGTTACTGAAAAAACGTCGAAAAGTACATCTACTGTCCGACCACGTTCAAGAAGTTCCAGTACGAGCAGATCTTCATCCTCAAGTAGTAGCAGTACTTCATCATCTTCAAGTACTTCAGTTACAAATGAATGTCAAAATACAGTTATTCCGGGCCCAAGTACCAGCAATCTAAGACCCCAAACAGGTAACCAACGTTCATACGTTCAATCACCAATACACCCGAATGAAAGTGATGTGGATCTAAGTGACTCAGATCCAACATACCATGCTGTAAATTCAAATCAAAGACGTAGACGTGTTTCCAGTACTAGCTCTTCATCTTCTGATTCTTCGGGTCAACCGGAACCCTCAAAAAGTAGAAAGCGTAAAAGAAACCCTGGTAACTGGAAACAGAATCGAACAAAAATGTCACGAAACTCCGGAAAAAGTTACAGGTCTTTGTCCAAATAAAAAAAAAAAAAATCCCGCTAGGCATGTGAAAGGAACATGTACGAGCAAGTGTAGACTTAAATGTTTTGATAACATAAAAGAGGATGAGAGGTCTAACCTGTTCAAAGCCTATTGGGGATTGTCAAATTTGGAACTGCAGCGTGCTTTTATTAGATCTTGCATGATGGAAGTGCAACCTAGGTACAGGTACTCAAATGCTCAAAACCCCCGCCTTCCAAACAACGCCTTTTATTTAACAGTAAGTGGCAAAAAGATCCGTGTTTGCAAATTGTTTTTCATAAACACTTTAGACATAACGGACAGACAGCTAAGAACTGTTAAAAGTAAAACCAACAGCCATGGTATTGTAGAGCCTGAGGGTAGAGGAAAGCATGACAACAAAAAAAGGGTAGACCCTGAACTGCTCCAAAGCATCAGGAACCATATAGAGTCGATACCGAGGATAGAATCTCATTATTTAAGAGCGACTACAAGTAGAGAGTACATATCTGACAGCAAAACTATAAGGGACCTCTGCACTGATTTTAACGATGATCAAAAAGAAAAAAATCTGCCACAGTGCGACTATTGGTTATACTTGAATACTTTTAATAAAGAATTCAATATAAGTTTTTTTCAGCCGAAAAAAGACAGGTGTGAAACGTGTGTTGCGTACGAACTTGCTCCTGAAAGTACTAAAACACTGCTCAAGTCGAACTATGATAAACACCACGAAGAAAAAGAACTATGTCGCCAAGAAAAACGGACTGACCGTGGAAACATTGACGAGACACACATTTGCGCAATTTATGATTTGCAGTCCGTCATGTTATGTCCCAGTCCAAGTTATTTTTACTATTCTTCAAAAATCAACTGTCTTGATTTCACCATTACAGAATTAAAAAATGGAGAAGATGATAAAAAGTCTTACGAAGACGTTTACTGTTATTTTTGGGACGAAACCCAGGGACAACGGGGAGCCAATGAGATAGGTTCATGTATTTTTGATTACTTACGAACCCTAAGCACAAAAAACGCAGATAAAAAGTTACATGTAACATTTTACTCTGAAAATTGCACTGGGCAGAACAAAAATAAAGTTATTGCTAGCCTAAATTCAAATGCTGTCGCTTATTTTGATAACATCGAAAGTATAACTCATAAGTATCTAATAAAAGGGCACACGCAAAATGAAGCGGATAATGTGCACAGTTTAATTGAAAAAGAAATCAAAAAGAACGAAAAAGCAGGGCCTATATACATACCTGTTCAATTTGCTACCTTGATCAAAAGCGCTCGGAAGTCTGGACAACCTTTCATAGTCAAAGAAGTTAATTATGAATTCTTCTTAAATCTCAAACTACTTCAAGAGCAGTGGGGATACAACTTCAAGGAAAACCTCCATAAAGAAACGGTATTGTGGAATGATCTTAAAGTACTTAAATTTGACAAAGCGGAGATGTTTCACTTTTATTATAAAACATCATACTCCGATGAGTTGTTTTCCCAAATTGACATGCGGAATAAACGTAAAAAAATGATGGGGTTCAAAGAAATTGCAATTAAACAGCTGTATGAGCATGCAATTGAATTAAAAGAAAAGAAAAGAAGAGATCTCAAAGATTTAGTCAGAAAAAAATTAATACCTAGTATTTACGCCAGTTTTTACAACACTTTGTGAGAAACTTAACTTAAAATAATAATAGAACATGGATACATACGAGTATTACCTATTAGAAGTGATATTAAAATGACAGAATTTGAAGAAGTACCAAAAAAGCAGTCTGAATTAGTGTATTAAGCAGAGTTTAATTAAATTTATTTGATTAAGTAATACAACTGAATTATAAAGTAACTACAAGACTGTTAGTGTGGTAAACTGATAGATAAGTTATGCTATTAATACTATTGTTGAGTTGATTTTAAAACTGTAGTACCTATTTTAACAGAATTATATGTTGGTTATGTTTCGTTAAATTTAAGAATTACTTATCTAAAACAGCAAAAACAGAAGGTATTCATTGTTTGATTTGTCTGAGTAGTGTTTTAAGCAGAGTTTAATTAAAATAATTTGATTAGGTAATTCAACCAAACTATAACTACAAGACTGAGTACTAGTACTACTATGTTAAACTGACAAGTTAGTTTAAATATAGGCATATTGTTGATTTGGATAAATACTTTATTAGTGTTACAGAAGAGTGATATTGATTATGTGAATCTTTATAATATTTAAGAATAACCTAAGAAAACATTTGTTTGGTTTCCTACCAATTTTTGATACGATTTTGATATTATTTTGTTTAGTATGATGATTACTGGTTCCTATGTTGTCTAAGAAGTGATTTAATAAATGACATTTAACACATACTTCACCGTTTTATTCAGCTTTTTTGAGAAAATATATAAAATATCAAGAAGAAAACTGACTTATTTTTGGAAAAAAACAAATTTTTTAAAACAATTTTAGAAATGAACAGACCTTTACCTAAAAAGGTCAGTAAAAATAAAATCAACTTCAATACTAAAGTGACTTATTTTTCCAAGTTTTTTTCTAGTGCTATTTTATGTAGGAAAATGGTATTTTTTTTTTAAACTTTTAAATGTTTGTAAAGCTATTAAGTCAAACAATATAATACAAAAGAAATTTATAACTTTCGTTACCATGTTTTAGTGTAATTGTGAAATGAACAGAAAATGCTTTATACGACGGACACATTTTCGCCTATTCCCAAAAATTGGCAATTTTGAGTTGAGTCACTTTCGTTCTCAGGGTGCGATGTATCCTAATGCTAAATTATAAATACTTACAGATTGTCGCAATGTTCTTTAGTTTTACTCTCCGACCATGTAAAATATAAGGTAATGTGTTCAATGTTCATGTTCAGCATTTAATCTGAAGAAGGAAAAAAAATATGATGCATGGTTAATATGGTTATGCTTCATATTTTTTTCCTTCTTGACATTCAATGCTGAAATACACAAGGAATAGATTTTACCGCCTCATCGTTTATAGAACTGCTTAAATAAAATTTATTACTAACCAATTACGATTTGTTAACTGCACGCGCCTAACCGCCCATTTCAACTATTCCACTGCTCAGTATTTATTGAACTGCCCCTTTAAATTATTTTATGAATCATTTTTATTTAGTTTACTGCTCAGTTTTTACTGCTAAACTAATTTGTAAACATGCGTTTTTTATTTTTTTACCTACCATAACTCAAATATTGAACTGCCGCTTTAATTCTATGCCTTTCCCTATGTGACTTTTATTCCAATAAACCTAGGTCAAGATTTATCGTTAATTTATTAATTTTACTTATGTACTTTTGTTGACTTTGGTAAAAGTGGCATCACTGTCTGTCTCGCTCACTCATGGCAAACATGTCCACCATCCATCTCTCTCATCATTTTTCCGTAAAATTAAGAACCTACCAAGAGCTTGTGCGAATAAAAAACATTTTAATTAGGTAAAATGGGTTAGCAAAAATCGGGTTACTTGAGGTTTTTATTTTTTTACTCGTTTTTTTTTCAGTATGAAAGTAACAACTATTATACCATTTTAGAATCCTGATTAAATGCGCCTACTTTTGATGGCACTTGCCAAGGCACTCTAGTAAAATTTTTTTAAAGGAGGGCCTTTCAAAGTCGGCATATTTTGAAAATGTTAAATTTATTAGTTTAACAAATAGTCTTAATTCTAGGAAACTTGGGGCACTTGTGTCATTATTTTAGACTGTGATTCTATAAATGTTATTTAGGGTGCCGGATCCAAAGTTTAAATTAATAAAAATATTAAAAATTAACCATATAACGGAAAAATGGTTGCGGTTTGACCAAATTTCTAGGTTTTTCTTAAATGGCCATAATTTTGAAACTGCTTGGGATAGATGTTCTTTCTGATTTTTCTCATGATGGTTACAATCAATCCTGTCACCCCGTTTCGGCTTGACGTTGAGTTCTGGGACACCCAGTATAAACATCCAAGACCTGGTTTTTTTTTGTCCCCGGCCGGGATTCGAACCCGGGACCTCTCGCGTGGTAGGCAGATGCGCTAACCACTGCGCCACAGAGGTCGGCAGCTTAGGTAGTAGTGGGGCCCCATTTTTTGATTTGCCCCAGGGCCCTTGGTTACCTAGCTACGCCACTGCCTTCCCCCACGTCTTTTATACGTCCCACACGCCTTACATCTTATAGTAGACTAGCTGTTGCCCGCGACTACGTCCGCGTGGGCTTTAGTTGAGTAAAGAGTTTGCAAATAAGATAGGGATACTTTTAGCGCATGCGAAAGAGCTTTCATACTAACTTCGCAACCCCCTCTTACCCCCTTAAGGGATGATTTTTGAAAAACTATTTTACACGTTTTTCATGACTTTCAATGAAGGACCTTCATGCTGAATTTCATTCGAATAACTTCAAAAATGGCTAAGTTTCATACTAACATTGCACCCCCCTTTTATCCCCTTAAGAGTTGATTTTCGAAAAACTATTTTACATGTGTTTCATAACTTTCAATGAAGGACCTTCATATTGAACCTCATTCGAATAACTTCAAAAACGGCAAAGTTTCATACTAAGTTTGCTCCCCCCTTTTTCCCCCTTAGGGGATGATTTTTAAAAAACTATTTTATATTATATTGATATATACTGGGTGACATTTTCACCGGTACAATAAATTTTACCATATCATTGGTATCGATAATAGATTACATTTATCGAATAAAATTACCATATTTTTTTTTTCATTTTCATTAATTTATCCTTCATCCAATTTGTATCTCATGGACACCCATTACAAGGTGTCATCGCGGTGCGAGGCAGAGGGCGGCGGGTTGGGGTGAGTGAGCGGGCGGCGGGCTGGCCGGCGCACGATTTGGCCGGTCATTCAGTCCGCATTGACCTAGGTGAGTGCACGTGCGCCATTTCCGCACTTCCTGCAGTCGAAAATTACGCGCGCACGATGTTTACAAACCGCGAGTATTACGAAATGGTTCGTAGTTACTTTCTCAGTGGGGAAAATACAGTGCAGCTCGGCGGGTATATACGCTGAAGAAAGTTTGCCCCGCCTGATAAATGCCGGTTTTATTTAACCTCAAATACTCAACACCAGGACATTCATAAGAGTGACGCAGCATTTGCTAGACTACGGACAGTTCACTACACCAGCGCACGCTCAAGGCCGAGGAGGGAGACCTCCCTTGGCCGTGGAGATCGAGGAACAGATATTCGCGTTCTTCGAGGAAGACCCCAGAAGGAGCACCAACGACGCGGTACGCACGGCGCACTTCGGCGTTAGCCAGTACGTGGTGTGGAAATTTATACCACTAGGAACCAGTGCAACCATTCCACGCCGGTGACGGTCCTAAGCCCATGCAAGTATGAAGGAAGAATTGGTATCAAGTAAGATTTTTTTTGGTACGTCATAATAAGTCATACCTACTGGCTGCGCCGCCGCCGCCGCTTCTTTTCCTTCTCGCAAGCCGCGCGCAGTTGCCAGTTCGTGCGTTTAGTTGTGCTCATGCGTAATGGAGTCCACATTTCTTTAAGATTGGCGGATAAGTTCAGACATTGGTATTTTTGTTTTTTTGTACCAACGGGGTAGTAACAAAAAATGTTTGTATTTGTATTTTGGACTTAGTATTACGTATGTTGATTTATTGTACCGGTGAAAATATCACCCTGTATATAATAATAATATGTACGTTATGTACAACGTTACAGCGTGTTTCATAATTTTTAATGAAAAGCCTTCGTACCAAATTTCATTCGAATAACTTAAAAAACCGCAAAGTTTCATACTAACTTTGAACCCCCATTTTACCCCCTTAGAGGATGAATTTTCAAAACTCCTTTCTTAGTGCTCTCCTACGTTACAAAAGGAACCCCTGTGCAAAATTTTAAGTTTCTAACCGTTATAGTTTAGGCCCTGCGTTGATATGTCAGTCAGCTTCTCGTTTTATATATATAGATAAGTAACAAAACGTGGGTAAAAACTAATGCAAGTTCAATACAACTTTGGTTTTAAATATAAAAGTAGATACTGCTTGCTTAAACAAAAAATAAAAGCTACGAGCTGCAGAGCCTATCGATATGTAAACACAAGTTACAAGATAATATCTTTTTGCTCTTAGAGTTATAACAGGCGCTGGAGGCTTTCAATACCCTACTAAGTAACTTTACGATATTTTTATTTCCTTGATAGCTACACGACCTTAGTTTAGAAATTGTTGAGTAAGCAATTCGTAAGCAATTTATGA
Source organism: Yponomeuta plumbellus (assembly GCA_947310845.1). Lineage (NCBI taxonomy): Eukaryota > Metazoa > Arthropoda > Insecta > Lepidoptera > Yponomeutidae > Yponomeuta > Yponomeuta plumbellus. The sequence goes on along the minus strand of OX371197.1, from coordinate 23,164,806 downwards.
GCTACAAAAGAATCAGTAATTCCACACAGCTATTATGCTACGGACTTATGACCAGCCATTCTGACGTCAGGATGGCAGGTCATCCATAAATGACTGAATTCTTCTCAAATATGTAGTAAGCAAATCTCTCATGGCGGTAAGCAAATATAAGCAATTGGTAAGCAATTCTTGGAACATATTTCAAAGTAAAATACGACACTTGACCGGCCATTCTGACGGTCACAATTAGTTGTTCAGTTCCTTTCTCAAACTACTCCTAATATAATCCTCGATTTTTTCCAGATGTCAGCGAAAACACCAGCAATCGGCATCGACCTCGGTACCACGTACTCATGCGTAGGAGTGTTCCAGAATGGCAAGGTGGAGATCATCGCCAACGACATGGGTAACCGCACCACGCCCTCCTATGTGGCGTTCACTGACACAGAACGTCTCATCGGTGACGCAGCTGAGAATCAGGTCTCCGTGAATCCCAATAACACCATCTTCGGTGAGTGCTTACTTAGAACTTTTGAGTGTTGGTATCTGCTGACCTTCAAATTGAGTTAATTATTTTCTGATGGGTTGATGCAAAAAAAAAACAAACTGTCATGTTGTCATATCAATACAAGCCAACACAAGTATTTCTTATTTATGTAAATTACCACCATATAAATAAATTACATCATTACTTCATTAAATTAAAAATATAAAAAACATAAGAAAGGAAAAAAAAAAAAAAAACACACACACACACACACACAAGTACAGTCAATTAAATAAACCGCCCCGAGACATGTCCGACCCAAAGGTACCCATAACACTGGCAGCGTTACCGCGCTGCACAGCGAGGGATATCCTTTGCATCAAAAATGCCCCTGAGCGGTAGTCAAAGCCACGGTTCCTGAGACGATGCCCTATCTCCTTAACAAAAGCTTTCCCCTGGGTATCCCAAACTCCAGTGGTTTCTACGGCGAGTGGCACAAACAGATAGCTGCTCATCAGCTGGCTATATTTTGCACACTTGAGTCTAGCTGCAGCTTCAGCAACTGACCCAGGTACGGCAGCTGTAGAACCCACGTGTGAAGGTGCGAAAGTGCATACGCAGGTGGCATCCCAAAGCAGACACCGACCCCTCTCCCACGGTATCAAAGTGAGACCGTCCGGACGCTTTCCATCACTACGCATCAACCCCAACGGTTCAAGAACCGCAGGGATATCCGCCGAAATGAGAGCCCTCCGATCGATATCATTAATGGAATGATGCCGTGATAATCTGCCCGCGCTCCGAACGCAATAAAGCCCATGTCGGCCCCGCGAATCCACCTCCGCACCACAAACACAGCGATGCGGTTGACAGATGTCACAACCCAAACGTAGCGCCACCGCCACCCGCAAGGAATTGTCGTCTAAAAGAGTTCCCAGAAAGGGTGAAGGCAAAGCATGGAGCCATAGCCCGGAGTCAGGCTGGGAAACTGCCCGCAAACGCGCAAGTTCAACACCAGAGCACTGCTCCACAAGTTTATCCAGTGCTACTCGACACATCTCTTCGTCCCAAGCTCGCTGCCGATCAGGCTGCTCCGGCAAATCACTACTTGGACAAAAAGCCCGCCACAGCCCCAAAGCCTCCTCCGCAAAAGGAATGCGGAACCCGTCACCATTAACTCGTAAAATGCGAGTGACCAGGTCCAACACGCCCCGCGAGGAAGCCAAAAAAGCCGGCAGTTCAGTGTCCTGCAGACGACGAATGCCCAACCCGCCATGTCTAATCGGCAGCGCAGCCTGGGACCACTGGAAAGCAGTCATTTCGATGTTCATAACACACTCCAACAACTCCTTGAGCATGTTATCGTACATCAGTGACTCCTCTTTGTATAACCAGATGGGAGCAGTTCGCAGAGTGTACGTTAGCCTCGGGATGGACAGGCAGCTTCGCAAAATGACTAAAGCCACATGCGCAGAAAGTTGTTTAAGATGCGGCTTGGTCTCTGCCAGAATTTTTAACTTTGTCCTCAGTACCCCCGGCACCCCCTCCGGAAAAACTGGAGCACCCAAAATTGTAAACCCCGCCTTATCTAAGATCCTTACGGCCGGCATTAAAGCATCTACTCGCGTTTGCACAGCTTGAGGAAGTTGCCCTGAGCAAGGAAACAATTCACACTTTTGCGTGTTCAAGTGAAGCCCCAATGTCCCGAAGCTCCGAACCAGTGTCTCAATGTCATCCATGACCACCTCCGGACTACCCCCCAGAGTACCATCGTCCAAGTACCACGTGTTTAAAGGAGATCTCAATGAGGTTACCACATCCTGAATTGCCAGGCTAAACAGTAAGGGCCCCAAAGGATCACCCTGTTGCGCACCAACTTGTGACTCCACCAGTTTGTCACCATAAAATAAGTCACTAGGTCTCGCATAGCACTGGTGGAGGAAAGGGTAGAGAGATGGGATGTGAGCCCGAACCTTACTTAAAATAACATCCCGCTCAACAGTATTAAAGGCGTTCCTAAGGTCAACTTTGACAATTATATCGTCGGAAGCGCTTCTGGAGTAAGCAAAAGCCCTAGTAGCATGAATTGCGGCCTCACAACCTAATGGAATGCCAAAGCCCAATTGCTGAGGTTGCAAATGTGAAGCCATGACGTTCCTAACCGCACCGCAACCCAGCTTAGCAACCAAACGACGAAGCACACTGCCTACTGCAATAGGGCGGATACCACCATCCTTCTTCTTCAGGGCGCAAAGAGAGGCACCATATAAAATCGGACAGACTTCTCTATTCACCATACCCTTCAGCATGAAGTTTGCCAGATTACAGAGAGCACGCAACAGGGCAGCACCGTTATCTCCAGCCCCAGAAGACGTCAATTCCTTTAGTAGCTGCGGACGGATCCCATCTAAGCCCGCCGCAGAACCGCTATTAAATGAGCCAATAGCCTGTATAATATCTTGTACGTCTACTGTCAAGAACTCACTAGACAAGTTCGGCTCCGGAGGGAAATCCAAGCTGCGACTCGGCGCCGGGTGCTTAAGCCGCAAGGCTTTCAAAGTCTCGTCATTGTCATCAGCCAAGGTGCTATCCGACAAAAGAATACGTACTGCACCACTTAAGTCACCGTCGTGAACCTTGGCTTCAACAGTCTTATAAATTTGACGCTGGCCATTAGACGAACTTCTTGGCGTAATACCCGTCGAAAGCAGTCTGTCCAAACTACCGGCAGTGATGTTGTCTTTGACTTTGGAGGTTAGAGATCTGCTTGCGTCCTCAGCCGATGGAACCCTCAGACAGGAGTATGAGAAAGTCAGAAGATCATACCAATCATCTGCACCATTCGACTGAACGCACTTCTCAATTATTTGAGCTAGTTTACCGGCAGCCAAGTACCTCGCACCCTTGGGGACATGTTTTAAAACACGAACCCGTTTCCGGAGTAAAGGCAAGTCGGATAAGGTTGGCGGCGGTGGAGGAAGGATGCTGACTCCATCCTGCACGACAGGTTGAGAAATGCCACCCCTGTGAACCCTACTGATATGAACGTTTAATCCACGCGGAACAACGAATTGTCTCGAGGAACCAGGGCAATGAGGGCAAACAGCCCTAGACTCACTCATATTGTTTTTAAAACATTTCGATGTTTGAAAAATAAGTATCTTAAAAAACAGGCAAAGTCTTGAAAAAACAGTTACAAAGTATCGCAAATACAAAAACAATGTATATGTCAAAAAAGCGAAAATTAAATAAAAGAATTAAACTATGCCCATTAGGTGCAATAATAAATAATGTCCAAAAGCACAGCGCCAATAATCAAAAATAAAAAGCTATGATGTCAAGAGTAACTGAATTATAAAGAACAGCTATTCATTAGCAATTTCAGTGCTTATGATTGAACTAATCGAGTCAAAAAAAAAAAAAAAAACTGCAGCAAAAAGTTCAAGCGGGAAAGGCAGCACTTTTACCGCATAAAGGTGTTGGAGTATTCTCAAGCGACCGTTGCAAGCGGGCGGACGATAATGCACGCGCAGCGTGCGTGACCCGATGCGGCCGGCACGCCGACGACGACGGCGCACGAAGATTCACGGAAGCGCCCGAAACCCGAAGTATGCGGAGTTGAGGACCGATGATTCACCAAGCGCGCTTTGGTTGATTGATAAAGATGCCAGCTGTTTCAAAAATATCAGCGAATCTATGAAACAGCTGATTTGTTAACGATTGTTAACAGCACATTGTTAACGATTTCAAATTCAATATGTTGACTATCGTCCGTTTTTTAATTCTATGCAAAAAAAAATGACGCGGTGTTACCGCTATAAAAGCTAAAGGTTAACTCGGTAGACTTTTTTTACCGTGAATAGAAGACTTTTGTGACCAAAATCCTTATCACATCAAAGACATTAAAATTAAATTACTCATAAGAGCAAAGTCTAAACAAAAACACCAGCGTAGCATACACAATTTAACTTGGAAGTAAAATGGGGTTATTTGGTTTTTACGTACTAGCAACATTCAGACATCAACGTGACAATATATTTTTTTTGCATTGAATGAAAAAACAGACTTTAGAGTCTGAATACTCCTGTAGGTATGTGCTTATTAGAAAGCTTTCAATATTATATTGGTATTCGTTTAACGCACGACTAAAGCCTAGGTTACACTGGCAGTTACTGAGGTACACCTACACGCGCCGTGTGACCACATCAATTCATATGAGTTGCTGTCATATGCGAGTGGTGCCGTTGCTCGTACAAAAACATTTTTTTGTTTTTACTCGCCTAAACAAAAAATGTTGTAGTAACTCGGACGCCAGCAACTGACCCACTCGCACCTGACGGAAACTCGTATGATGTAGTCACACGGTGCGTGTAGCTGCACCTCAGCACAGAATACATAATAGTACAAGTACAAAAGATTCACTCCGCAAAATCAATTAAAGAAAATGGGACTCTAGCAGCGATAGAATTAAGTGCAATTCAGATCGCTACAAAACCTACGGTTATATTCACCTACACAGGCTACACCGTTGCTTCTCTTTCTATCGCGTAACTCTTACCTCTTCTGGCGCCTTAGGGTTGTCTTCATTGCATGAATAACTATTTAATCTTAATCTTTTCTTACCAGTTAACTTTTCTGAACAAATGACGTTCTAGATAAACCTAGGCTACCTAGCTCTACCTATTAGTAGAGGGAACCCGTAGTATGTAGGTAGATCAGAAAACTATTTTACTTTTACAATGTAGGTATGTATAAGTACTTCAACGTAAGAAGATAGCCCTACAGAATACTTTAGTGTGTACCTCGTTTATGAAACTCCGTAAGAACCATCCTCGTCCTTCAAGAAATATTCTAAAAAAAGAATTAGCGAAATTGCTTCAGCCGCTCCCGAGATTTGCGCTTAGCAAGACATTTAGCGATTTTTATATTATAGAAGATATTATCAAACGTAACTTTACAAACAAACAAACAAACGAAACACGTCAACTATTTTGCTAAAATAGTCTTTAAAGGGGTTTGGGTAAAGTTGGCGTCGTTTTAAATTTTGGCGGCCATTCATGAAAGTTGTGTTTTACGAAAGAGTAAACAAGTTTTAATATGGAGTATATTTAGCTAATCCATACCGGAGCCGAGATATCACAGTTCATAGTTTAATCGTAAAACCTAATCATTTTTGTTGTAGTAAATAAAAACAACGAATTTTTAAGTTATTTCTAGTCTAAATAATTGAGAAACCATGCGGCATTATTCATCTATACCATGGGTCACCAACCTTAAGTATAGGGCCCTCGCCCACGGTGACTTTTTGCAGCGATACAGTAGCAATACCGTCGCGCATTCGCCGCGATACAGTTGCGATGCGGTGGTTAGCTGTGGCCTCGCCCACGTACCCGCGATTCAATCGCGATGAAAACGCGATACCATCGCGCTTCTGTCGCGATGCAAACGCGATTCGGTTACATAACCACCGTGTTGGACGTCATCGGGAAAGAATGGAGGGAGGGTGGACCCCTGTTGTGATTAAGGGGCCTCGCCCACGGCCACCTTTTTGCAGCGAATCTACTGCGATACCGTTGCACGTTCGCATCGATACAGTCGCAATGCGGTCGCTACCTATATGCCCTATGCAAACGCGATTCAGTAACTTAGGGCCCTCTCCCACGGCGACTTTTTGTAGCGATGACGTCGCGCGTTTTGTAAACGCTTGACAGCATTGCCAGGCCTGTCGCACTCCGCGTGTAGATATCGAACGCGTAAGTACATGCGGCGGCAACTCCAGAGTGGCTGATAAGTAGGAACTCACGCAGGAACGAGCAGTGACGCACGCGCTAGTTACGCGGTAGAAAGAGAGGCAACATGTAGGTGAGTATAACTGTAGCTTTTTTAGCGCCGTGCGATATGAATTACACCTAATTGTATCGCTACTAACGCGCGCAGGTCGCATTTGCAACACGCTGCAGAAGCGATGCCAACGCGCTACTAACGCACTACAGCATCGCGGCTGTATTGATGCGAGCGCGCGACCGCGTCGGACGACCTCGGGGAAAAAATGGAGGAAGGGTTACTGAATCGGGTTTGCATTGCGACAGAAGCGCGACAGTATAGCGTTTGCATTGCGACTGAATCACGGTGAACGCGTGACAGCATCGCTGCAAAAAGTCGCCGTGGGCGAGGGCCCTATACTAAAATTGGTTCCACGCGATTCAGTAGCGACACAAAAATGCAACGTCCCATAATTTCTCAGAATAAAACATTTTTTTGATGCTTTTTGAAGAGCCACAACTTTTTTCGGATATTACTTACAGCTAAACTTATTTTATATATATATATATATATATATATTAAGTTAAATTAGTATTAAAAAATAGCACCAAAGAAAAAGGTGGCCGCTCAAAAAAAAATGACGCCTACCGTCCATACAAAGTTACCCAAACCCCTTTAATGGTTAGGTAACGAATTCATAAAATAGTTACATTTATACTTAACTATAGGTTGTACTTAGTACCTACACACCTATTTCTCTAACCATATTATGTTATTGATTGAACAGACAAAAATTGTACCTAAGTGGATAGGTACTTATAACGAAACAAATCGTCAATTTCAAACCGGAAAAATTCCTTGAATTCTAATAAACTCGTATTTTTGTAACCTAAGTATCACGAATGAAAATTTCATAATAACCACTCGCAATCCGTGTTTAAGCAGTTCAACACTGCAAAGTATTTTTTGCCTCTTTTATGTTTCTCCATTTTTAAAGGATCGGTCGGATCGGTTACGAACAAAACTCGCGCGCGCGTCCACTGCACGCTCGTGAGTCCCTACCTATTATTCCAACTGGATGGGCGGCCGCATGATACCTACACGCTTAGTGGAACATGCCTGACCTCAGTAACTGACTAGGTCAGCTCGCACGCCAGCTCGCACTGTGTAACCTAGGCTTAAGTGATGCGAATGTGTTTTTAGGGTTCCGTACCCAAAGGGTGAAACGGAATCTATTACTGAGCTCTGTTACAAATGTTCATAGATGATCTATAATGATCTGATGCCGCTATAACAACCAACACTAAAAAACAATAAAATATTATTTAAGGGGCTCCCATTATAACAAACGTGATTTTTTTGCTCGATATCACAGAATATTGAGTTATATTATTCACTTTAAAAATAAATATAAATATTTATTTTATACATAAATCAATATAATGGTACAGTGACCATCGCGTGACCGACTCGCACTTCATCATCATCAACCCATTATGTGCCCACCGAGGGGCACGGGTGTCTTCCCTGAGAAATGTACAGGGCATACTCCTCCACGGGGGCCAAGTCCGGATTGGCTGAGGCTTGTAAGACTAGTGGCTGGTCTTTCGGTCAGAAATTTTCAAGCCGCCCTGAGACCTCTTACATGGCTTAACGACTGCCATCTATCGACGGCCGCCAGCACAAACTGCTTAAAGTGCCCTGCGAAGAACGGAACCGCTCGGACAAATGCGACTAGCGTTAGTCATAGAACGGTCACTTATCCATGCACTGAATGCGCCCTATGTTGCTTAATCTTCGGGATCGCTTAAGATCACTCAGGCGCCCGGGGCTACGAGCGATTCGCACTTGGCCGGTTTTTATTATTCCTAGACAGATTTTTCATTCACAAATACTAAGTTCAATTCGTTGTGAAATGGACTTTACCTAGTCGATTCGGGGGCCCATGAAGCGGAAAACCACGGCGGCGGCGGTGGCCCTGACCATGCAAATACTTATGTCTTTACCAATATTTGGATTGTTTAAAAAAACATGTACTTACCATTTAGGTATCAAAAATAGATACCTATTGCAGTCTGTATTAAAAACTAATCTGAGGAGTTTATAGGAAATACAAAAATGACAAATGAACTTGAATTGATCGTTGCTTTCTCGTTGCAGATACCAAACGCCTTATTGGCCACGTATTCAAAGACGCCACTGTGCAAGTCAACATAAAGTATTGGCCATTTGAAGTTGTCAGCGACGGAGGTAAGCCAAAGATTCAGGTTATCTACAAAGGTGAGAAGAAAACCTTCTTCCCTGAGGAAGTAAGCTCAATGGTGCTCACGAAAATGAAGGAAACTGCCGAGGCGTATCTCGGCAAAACGGTGCAGAACGCAGTCATTACCGTTCCCGCGTGCTTCAACGACTCACAGAGGCAAGCCACAAAGGATTCTGGCACGATCTCTGGCTTGAATGTCCTCCGACTAATTAACGAACCATCAGCTGCTGCGATTGCTTACGGTCTTGACAAGAAGGACGATGGCGAGCTTAACGTCTTGATCTTCGATTTGGGGGGTGGCACCTTTGACGTGTCTATAATCACCATCGAGGACGGTATCTTCGAAGTAAAGGCTACCGCTGGAAACAGGCAATTGGGTGGCGCGGACTTCGACAGCCGTATGGTCAACCACTTTGTGCAAGAGTTTAAACGCAAGTACAAGAAAGACATATCTACCAACAAGCGGGCGTTGCTTCGTCTCCGCATAGCCTGCGAGCGCGCGAAGAGAAGATTGTCCTCGTCCAAGCAGACAAGCATCGAGATCGACTCTCTCTTCGACCGCATCGACTTCTACACTTCCATCACCCGCGCGCGTTTCGAGGAGCTGAACGCGGACCTGTTCCGTGCCACCATGGAACCCGTCGAGAAATCCCTTCGGGATGCCAAGATGGACGCGGCTCAGATCCACGACATCGTGCTTGTCGGCGGCTCCACCCGTATCCCTAAGGTGCAGAAACTACTCCAGGACTTCTTCAACGGCAAGGAGCTGAACAAGTCCATCAACCCCGACGAGGCTGTCGCGTACGGCGCCGCCGTGCAGGCTGTCATCATGCACGGAGACAAGTCCGAAGAGGTGCAGGACCTGTTGCTGCTCGACGTGACCACGCTGTCGCTCGGTATCGAAACCGCCGGCGGCGTCATGACCACCCTCATCAGACGCAACACCACCATCCCCACCAAGAAGACGCAGACCTTCAGCACCTACCTTGACAACCAGCCTGAAGTGATTGTTCAGGTATTTGAGGGCGAGCGCGCCATGACCAAGGACAACAACCTCCTCGGCAAGTTCGAGCTGACTGGCATCCCACCTGCATCCCGTGGAGTGCCCCAGATCGAGGTCACCTTCGACATCGACGCCAACGGCATCCTCAATGTCTCTGCCATCGAGAAGTCCACCAACAAGGAGAACAAGATCACCATCACCAATGACAAGGGCCGTCTGTCTAAGGAGGAGATGGAGCGCTTGGTCAATGAAGCTGAGAAGTACCGCACGGAAGATGACAAGCAGAAGGAGAACATTCAGGCCAAGAATAGTTTGGAATCCTACTGCTTCAACACTATATCTTCTATGGGGAACGATAAATTTAAGGACATGGTTACTGATTTTGATAAGCAGATCATACTTGACAAGTGCCATGACACGATCAATTGGCTTGACTCCAACCAGCAGGCCGATAAGGATGAATACGAGCGGAAGCACAAGGAACTGGAGCGCATTAAATGCAGATGTTGCAAATTCTGCAATTCGATCGTATACGAGTAAACAATTTGGCAAAACAACCATGGACAAGCAAGCCCTTCTGTCCGTAGTGAATACGCGGAATAAACTACCAAATGAAGTAAGGAAGTTGCCTGGTTTAAAATGAGTTTGCTGAGCGGGCACTCATCGCTCAGCAAACTCATTTTAAACTAGGCAACTTAAAGACTCAACTAAATACTCAAGCAGCATCAACATAAAGCTACTTGAGTATTTAGTAAATAATGATAATAAGCTGCCTAAGCTTATTGCTGTGAAACATTGGACAAGACTAGCAAAGCATCGAATTGGTTGTCGTGAAAGGGAATAGGCCGAAGGGGATTACATAGATAGAAGACGTGAAGCTTCCTTATCAAAAGATCTAAGTGGCAAAACATCAAACAGCGCGAAACTAATGAGCAGAGTGCGTATACTGAGTTTTTTCATTTACTCTCGATAGTGAGAGCGTTTGCGATTTGCATAGGAGTGACAAAGAGACAACTAGATGGCGCGCTTTGTCACTCCTATGCAAACCGCAAACGCTCTCGCTATTGAAAGTGAATGGCAAAACTCAGTATACGCACTCTGTATGCCTAATTAGAAAAACCTTCATGTAGTAAAACGGCTAACTTACTGATGCTCTGTACCTAAAGCAGAATATATAGAATATCGTCTTTCATGATCATTAGGTAATACGTCGATTCAGTAACCAGGTACGATCATGAGTTACACATTAAATTTAAAAGATGACGATTACTTATATAGACGTTGTGCCGTACGGACAATCCGTTTTGCTACATGGACGTTTTGATAAGGAAGCGACGTGAAGACACAGGCATACTGCTCATTAGACGTTTCGCGCTTTTGGACGTTTTGCTACTTAGACCTTTTGATAAGGAAGCGACGTGAAGACTATGGATAAAACCTAGTTTATACGAAGAATATAATTGATTCACGTGTCACCTGGGGATAATATTACTTTGGACACGTATTGTACCACGCAAATCATTTACACATACAAAAAAAAACTTGACTGCGTGAAAAATTGTAATACATAAAACTTCCAAACTTACTTATAAGTTAACTGAAAAGATGGAAGCTAGTTTCGATTCGATAAGTGATTTATTGATTGAGTATTCACAAATAAAACGCGAGTCTGAGACAAAATAGAAATCACAGTTACCTATCTAAATGCATTTTTAATGAATAAGACAATATTGTTACGCCTCTCCTCCACGCGAAAATATATTTTTTTCTATTTTGTTGTTTTTTTTTCATATCTCAATCCATGTTCCGTCGCGTCACATATTATTAGTTTTTCTTTATTTTTCTACAAGACAACGCAGGTTTGAATGTGCGCTTTTCGTGTTTTCTAGTAATTTGGTTTCTAATGGGAAAGCGACGATCTTTTCATTTTCGGCGGCATACCTTGTGTGCCGCGCTGCGATTCGCAAATTGCGAACCCCAATCGCCAATGAACCTTGGTGCCGTATAGACGTGTGCGATACCTACCCCGCTCGTGCGCCGGTTGACCGGTGCCGGTGTTTCGTGTGTCCCGTGTGTGTGTTCACGTTTTACTGCTAGTGAGCCTTCCCCTTTCATCCGCTGGAGGGTGCGAAAAAGAACTACCCCTATGGACCCTGCAGTTGGGCGATACATGCTGATATTGCACCCCTGTGCCGCGGCCCCCGTCCACCTACCACGAGGCAGCCTAAGGAGTGTCAAGTGAGTCGCCTTATCCCCAACATTCCAAAATACATTTAAACATATACCTAAGTCGTCGTCTGCGCAGGATTAGTATTTCGAGTAATAAGCTACTATAATATAGGTATTAGCGTGGCGTAGAAAGAAAATAATTAACATAAAGGGTGGTTAAATTGTGAGGGCCGATGTTGAATGTGAACCACACCGAAACGACAAGTTTTTTTCTTTATTTCATTTGACATTTCTCAATTTCAGACTATACTTGAGCCATTACAAACGTGCGAACCGAGTCATAAAAGTGCGAGCAATGGTTCCGATATGTCTGATATACCTCCTATATGTGTGACAGAGAGAGGTCTGATAAAAATGGTTAGGACTCAGTTTGCACGTTTGTAATGGCTCAAGTATAGCTCAATTTGAACTATGGACAGAAACACAATCGAGCAACGCGTTAAAGTTATTTCGGCTTATTATGAAAATGGGCGTTCAAATCAAAATGCATATCGTGCGAGACTCCGCTGTCCGTCCGTCCGTCCATTCCAAAAATGCCACAGTAAAGCAAGTGAATTTAACCTTAAAGGTAATTTTTAGTGCTCCGTACCCAAAGGCTAAAACGGACCCTCTTACTGAGACTCCGCTGTCCGTCCGTCCGTCTGTCACCAGGCTGTATCTCATGAACCGTGATAGTTAGACTGTTGAAATTTTCACACAAATGATGATTTCTGTTGCCGCTACAACAAATACTAAAAAAGAGAGAAAAAACAATATATAAGGGTCGTTATTGATAACGGCAACATGTAGACGGCGCGGGAGCGGCAGGTTCTTATGCGTAAAATCAAATGAGTCTAAGCCTCCCGCCCGCCCTACCCGCCGCCGCCGCCGCCGCCCCGCTGCCGAGGCAGAGGCCTTAAGGTCATAGCCCACTTACACGACTCTCCTCCCACCCGGCAATAATAATAAAATTCAAATATCTCGCTAATAGAATAAAAATATCATAGCTCGCTGTCAGCTGTCAGCTAATTTATGATGCCAATGTAAAATATATCTAAAGAGCAATATTTAAAGCCCATATTTGAATTATATTATTTTTGCCGGGTCGGAGCAGAGTCGTGTAAGTGGGCTATGACCTTTACACGTGAACACGTGGAACGGAAGAATAAAACTGTGTTAAGTTCGTTTACATTATTTATGGTAACAGCAAAACAAATTTTTTTATCGTAACACATTTTCTTCTCAAAACCTAACTTAAAACTAACTTAAAACTATAATTTATTACGTCGTCGAATTGTTACAAAAATTCCTTACGTCGTATGTACCTACAGTATTACATCCAAGTCAGTTCACGTCAACCCGCTTTCAAGGGAGTTACATACATCTATTTATCTAGGACTTATCAAAAACTCGCACACTTTATCAGCCATCTCCAAATAAAAGTACATTATCAGGTTTTATTAGACTAAGGTCGACTTGCACCACTAAGTAGTAATTTCAATACAATTTTGTATGAACATTTTTGTCTTATTTATATCTTACTTCAGTGGGTGCCTGAAGCAGCAACTCTCACACAAACGTGGCGTTGTTTTATTTTATAAATGACACGCCGATACTTTGCCAATTTGCTCTATAGATAATTTAATCACCAAGCAATTTGAGTCTTGTAAATTTTCTGAATTAAATGCGACGCTTATTTCTTTCTTGTTCATTTATTCTCTATTTCAAGCACGATAAAATAACGATAGCGCGAATTTAAGGTGTTCCCAAACATACCGTGTTCGTTTGAAGACGAAATTCATTCTTAATAAAACCAAATTACGTTTGTATGGTAATCGCGGATTCCCGGACAGTCATATGTGATCAATTGTTATTTTTATCGTTATCGGATGCTATAGTAACTGTCCGGGAAAGTGTTAAGCTCCATGTGGTGCAACTCGGCCAGAGGACGAATATTGACACTTTTCTTGGTTTAAGTAGCATTCAACTACAATTTCTTCATACAATATTTTATTTGAATGTCTACTTAAAAGACACAACATGAGGTCATTACGATGTTTTCGGAAAGAACTATGTCTGTGAAATCAACAGGTAAGATTTTAAGCTTGCTTATTTTTTTATGTAGTTTCGATTGTGTCCTACTGCTGGGCCACCTCTTGCCAACCCGTACTTAGATTCTGCTAATGCATCGTAGCATAATTTGGGCCTTGCTCCACTGCTCCGGTCCGGCAAACGTTAATTGCCGAGTCGATTTCGAAACACACAAGAATACTAATAAGCTTCTCCACTACTCCGGCATCCGGTTTTTAACGGTCCGATAATTTGCTAGATCGGAACGGTATTTTACCGGTCCGAAGTGATCGACGTACAAAAACAATACACATTTTTGCACCGCGCATATAACCCAAAAATATTCCCATACTATTTAATTAGATTAATAGAATGTGTGGAAAACGTCCCCTGCCTCGAATAGAAAAAAACAAGGAATTTTAATAAAGCACTGCGTCACGTCCATTGCCGATTATAGTCGGATGAAGTGGAGAAGCATAATCCGGCATCCGATATTTTTCTCATGACTGATTCCGGTTCCGATGCTGGACCGGAGCAGTGGAGAAAGGACCTTACAGTTGCATGAACGCGACGATTTCATTTCATTGCAAATTCAAGTTCAAGTCACGCGTATCAAAAATTCTAGGCGTCAATGGAATTAAAAACCATGTCACTCGTGACCACATGATCCGATCATGTAACAGGCATTGTACTATAATGAACTTACAGAATCGAGGCCTAGATAGAAGTGTAGTGAGCTCGCCTCGAAGCAATCGAGCAATTTGGTTAGCAACGATGCTTTAACATCAACGTATTTTTTTACTTTTCCTATCGGGCATTTGTATAATCTGTTTCAGTGTCATCTCATGTCCCCGTATCTATTTTTACACACTTGGTAGTAGGTACCTACTCTTAAAAACGCGATGTCATAGTTAGGTATCTATTTTAGGTAACATTCCCACCAATATCTGTAGTCTTGTTAAAATAGTCTAGACGTGACAAACTATTAACGTAGATTTGAACATGGTTCAGTCTGTCCCCCAGAAGAGGTCAGCTGAGGACGCAATGAGAGATAGATACGATTTTTAATTCTGGTTAGGAAGTCTAGATTATTGTATTTGTCATTTTAGTTACAACATCTGCTGTGCAACAGAGTCGAGTTGCATACCCTCTCCTCTGGTCGAATAACATCAATAATACAGCCCTTTTATCACGTAACTATCAGATGAATCCAAAGTGCCAAAATGTATGAATTCACAGTTCGGAGTTGACGAAATCAGAAAACTCCATACATTGAAGGACTTACGTGGTCACCGCGGACTTCTTAACAAGTACAGATATTGGCGTATTGGATATCTCTGAACAATAAGGCTCTGGCTTGGCAACAGCCGCACAATTATTCCTTTACATCTATCTATCTTTACACCTAGGGGTAATAAGTATACACCTACTTTCTTCCGGGATTTAGGGCCGATTTCTGAATTGAGAATTTTCGCTAAGTAACTACTTAACTGTAGTGCTGTCTCGTGAAATTTCCCAGAAAAGAGCGTGATAGAACGTTACTTAAGTATTACTTAGTGCAAATTCTCAATTTAGAAATCGGCCCTTAGAACTTTACATACGTACTTAATTAACTTTTAGGCAATGAACTTCCTCCAAGGATCGAATTTACAGTCAATGAAGCAAGCGTTTTGTGAAACTTTGACCCTGCTGAGTTTTTGTAGCTATAATTTAGTGTGTCGTAACTTTTTAGAAATTACCAAATTCTAACAACTTTCATAACTAAAACTTTCGTAGCAATACACATTGTACGAGTAAATTATGGCCCGGATTGGATTACTTGATTTTTATGGGAAGAGTCCAACCAGGTTCCGCTCCGATTCACAGAGTTCCCGGTATGTCACACCACCTTATGTCACACTGTTACATTCTGGGACTTTTTTTTCATAGTAGGTATCTCATACTCCTACTCCAAACTGTCATTATATTCTTATTTTGACTCTTTCGAGTTGTCTAAACTTAACCTGATAGAGTGGAAAGTTAGGTAATACAAGGGCTGGTCGGACTCTTCCGATAAACATAAACATTTACAAACAGGCACATACATTACTTCTGGCCCCACACTAGGGGATACCCTGTGTCGTGGGAACCAGAGTGGGCCCCACGTTGGGCGCCAGTGTCGCACGATGGTTAAGAGTGGGTGCGATCCGTAAGTAAAAGAGGGGTATCCAGGGGCACGGTAAAATTATATTTATTTAAATGTAAAGGAAAGGCACATAATATACAATGTGCCTTTTTAAAATATTTTGTGATGATTTAGATATTGGAGAAATGGGTCAATCGACAATCTGGGATGTAGTAAGGTTGTGTGGTAAAATAATAACGTCATTAGTCCACCTTGTATGGATGCTGAAGATTATCTGACTCCAGATACGTCTTACTAGTGTGGCAAAAGTAAAAAAATTATCGAATTTAGAATGGATAATGGCCGAAAATAATAATAAGCAACGAAGCAAATGCACCTCGTTACAACATGTAAACATCCAAGACCTGGGTTTTTTTTTGTTCCCAGCCGGGATTCGAACCCGGGACCTCTCGCATGGTAGTCAGATGCGCTAACCGTTGGGCCACAGAGGTCATCAAAATCAAGTAAGTTAATCCAGGCCATACTTTACAACTTTCATAGCAGTGGCGATTATTTCCATCGTAATTAGAATATTTCTGTAGAACTATAATAGTTGAGTAACCTTGTTAATTTGTAAAAAGTCACTCGTAGACTACTCTAGACGTAATTAGGTGATCAAAGTTCTATCGGTTTACCAATTCGATGGCTGACGTGTCTATGCTAGGGGTACCCTGAACAGGAGACTAGAATAATCATATTCAATAAATAAGGTCTTTATGTTATTGTAGGTAACTAAACAACATTTATGGACTTTTCTCATTCTCAGTTCTTTTATGAGTTTAGTAATGAGTGATATGTAGTTTGTCACCATGTAAGTATTAATCTATCAGTTGGACTCTACCTCGGTCTATATTAATATCAAGCGGTCCTTAGCAGAGGCGACCACGAACCATCAATAAAATTCTGGTGTCAGTTTGATTTTGACGTCTGACTGAAGCATAAGTAATTTACTACTCTTGTAAGAAATATGACTATTGCTTTATGATCATGGCAGTTTGTAAGATTTGTCATAACCACTTAAAAATTACCTTTAGTAAGATTTAAGAAAACTTGATCGGGGTGGTGGAGTTTTATTTTAAGATTTCTTTGTTCTGTAGGTACTACGAATTATACCCAATGGCAGCGGCTAACACTGTATCTATGTATAATTTGACATTCAACAAACAGATTACCTTGAATGATTTTTTTGATATATCTGATTTGATGGTTCGTGATCGGAATCGGGATGAGATGGATATATTTTTCTGACTGAGATGTTGTGCAATTTCATAAATTGTAAAAAATAATTGTAGATAAGTTTCTAGTCTACGCAAAAGCCATAATAGCATGAAACCGTGGCTATAAAATACGCTGGATTTTAACGTTCAATGAGCTTTTTATTCGATAAAGCAATGATTTCACAGCGGTTAATGCGCATTTGTGTATAGCAGACGTACTTATGCTAGCTTGCATTGTTCGTATAACTATTTCTGTACGTTGTCGATTATAACGAATTCTGTAACCTTCCAAAGAATTTGTAAATAGCCATTACCTACCTATTATAATTGATGTATATTTTGAGGGGTTTCGTTAATATTGTGCGGAATGATATACACGAGTAAGAATGAAACACTGATTTCTAGGCTATTTAGTTGCTTGATAGGCTCAAATCTGAATCACCAGACCGGAAGCGTTTTATACACTCGCTCAACACTTATAATATCACCAAGTTTTTATTTGCGACATCTCAATCCCAAGTTTCTTCAGCAGCGCAAATCACTGTCTTTGTATCACTATAGTTGATCTACATTTGGTTGTCCAGTCGTAAAGCAACACGTCTATTAGGGGCACTGGTCTCCTAATTCCACGTTGTTCCTGGGTGGTGGGCACTACAAGAAACACTAGGTACTCTTGGTATTTGCGAGTCGTATCATTTTTAGTAGACCGATCGAACGTATTTGGCAGCTAATTGACACGACACGAAAATTAGTTCAGATGCAGTTTCACCAAGACTGTTTCGATCGGCCACTACCACCTCGGTATAGTTGGGGCCCAGAGCTTCCATTCCAGGAACTGGTGAGAGGCCTGGATTCGGCTATTTGGGGGCTACATCCACGCGATGGTGGGTGAGACCTCCGAGGATAGGGAGTCCAGGGATCGACGGGGGCCCTTGCCGGGGCCCTGCTGTCAGTAAAGCGAAGAGCTGGTACAGGGCCCGTCTACGCCCTGCAGCTTCAGCTCCGGCTTCGACACCAACTGTGGGGAAGAGCGAGGTTAACGGTTGTGTTGAACCCTTTAGTAACCCTACTTCGGCCATGTGCTACGAAACAAGAGATATTAACTACTGTGTAACGAGGTGCATTTGCCTCGTTGCCTTTTTATTATTTTCGGCCACCTACTATTCCAAATTTAATTAGTATTTGACTTTTGCTGCAGTGTTCGGACGTATCTGGCGCAGATTATCCTCAGATTCCATCCAAGCTAAACCTAAACGTCATTCTTTTTCTGTTTTTCACGACCCGGAGTATCTTATTCTCAATGTTATTATATAAATCATCATAAAATAATTAAAAAAGGCACATATTTATTATGTAAGTGTTCTTTTTATATTGCTACTGTATTTTTATATTTATCTTTTATACCTTAGCTAAGACCTTTATTTTTGTATTGTTCCCAGGTGCCTTTCCTTTACATTTTAAATCAAATATAATTATTCTACCGTGCCCCTGGATACCCCTCTTTCATTCAACGGATCGCACCCCTAACTTAACCCTCGTGCGACACTGGCGCCCAACATTAAGAACCCCACCCACGCTCCCGAACTTGACGCTGCCCACTGCTGCTGCTGCTTTATTGGACCCGGTTTCTCAAGATTTAATATTATTTTTTAATTTCTTACCTATAATTTTATCAATTTAGTTTAAGCCTTTTTTCCAAATTCTAAAAGATTTTATCATCGCCGTTACCACTTTCGATCTTCTTTCGGCCTAGATTCTTTGACTTTTTATACTTATTTACCTTACAACTCATAACTTCATCCATACCCACCCAATCTTTCTACCTAAAACAAACTTACCATCTTGGATAAAATTTACTTTTTCTTTGTTATAATTAATATATAGGCACTTGCGGGTTCAGAAATCATTTAATAACTTTATTTACACTGGTTATATTTTACTACATTTTAACTTAACTATTTCACTGTTCTTGATGAGTCCCACACTCCTAAATAAGCCTGAATTGTCATAAAACGATGGACTTCAGACTTCGATCAATTTCATTTCCAACTTCTGCAACAGGTCATAACTTGCGTCAATTACTGCATCCTCTTGCTGACACTCGTTGCCTCGTCGAATCTATCCCGTATTAGCCTGAACCAGACATTGAGGAGGTTGAGAAATGCCCCACAATGATTTCAGGACATATTCTTCATGTTTGTCTTTAAGCTTTTTAATCCGCACATATTTAATTCACATTTCTGATAGACATAATTGTCTTTCTATTTATACTGAGCCAAATACAAATTTATTACAATTTTAAAATATTTTGTGAGCATTTGACACTATGTCAACAAATTCAATGACACAAATGTCAACATAATTTTTTTCCCAAAATTCGAAATTAGAACAACCACTTGTTCAACCCCATTTTGACACAATTTATTTGGCATCTAAACTCTTTACGTTTTTCGGCCTTGCATTAACCTATTGTACATTACTTTTCTTTTTCCAACCATTCATTACCCTTTTTGGCCTACCATTATTTTATATAACACATTTCATAGTTTCATACCTCTCCTTAATTCTTTCTCTCTCTCTTTCTTTCTCTCTCTCTCTCTCTCTCTCTCTCTCTCTTCCTTCCTTCCTTTCTTCCTTCCTTCCTTCCTCCCTTCCTTCCTTTCTTTCCTACTTTCTTTCTCATTTACTTTATTTTGCTGTACTTACATTCACAGCAAGTTACCAGTTTTTTCCTAATTAGGAATATTATCTCGTTCAGAGATTATTCTTAAACATTGTGTACTGTGTAGTATTTCTACAACACAAGTTGAATTTCTTCTAATACGTATATACGTGACTTACGTAATGTATATTTATATCATCTTGTATATTATGTATATTGTATAAAATATCAGCGGATGGTAACTGTAACAAGCCTAAATACCAAATCATTTTGTATATATTGTATATAATATCAGCGGGTGGCTACTGAAACAAGCCTTAATGCCAAAAATAAATAAATTTGAGAGCGATTTACGAGTATTGACATGGTTATTTACATGGTACTCTAATGCAAGGTATATTTTTTGGAAGATTGATGTATGATTGTTAGATGAATGTTAGTTTAAATCGTCTCTCTTGTAATATACTCATTATAAATGACATAATTCATTTCTAAATTACTATCACTCATGTCATGCATTACTCTGCAACTTCATTCACCTCATTTCTTCTTCATCAAAAAAATAAAATCCATCTGGACCTTAGATCCCTCAGGATTTTTTTTTCCGGGGCAGACGGGGTATTGTAACGAGGTGCATTTGCCTCGTTACCTTTTTATTATTTTCGGCCACCTACTATTCCAAATTTAATTAGTATTTGACTTTTGCTGCAGTGTTCGGACGTATCTGGCTCAGATTATCCTCAGATTCCATCCAAGCTGCACCTAAACGTCATTCTTTTTCTGTTTTTCACGACCCAGAGTATCTTATTCTCAATGTTATTATATAAATCATCATAAAATATTTAAAAAAGGTACATTTTTATTATGTAAGTGTTCTTTTTATATTTCTACTGTATTTTTATATTTATCTTTTATACCTTAGCTAAGACCTTTATTTTTGTATTGTTCCCAGGTGCCTTTCCTTTACATTTTAAATCAAATATAATTATTCTACCGTGCCCCTGGATACCCCTCTTTCATTCAACGGATCGCACCCCTAACTTAACCCTCGTGCGACAACTGCAGACCATGATGGGCAAGGTGGAAGGAAAGAGGAGGCCGGGCAGGAGAAGGATGTCATGGTTGTGCAACATCAAACATGGACTGGTGTTAAAACCGCGGAGGAGCTGTTCAGAATCGCACTAAACAGAGACCGTTGTAAAAAGCTGACTGCCAACCTCCAGAGTTGGAGATGCACTTTAAGAAGAAATTGAATCCTTCCAGCTGCATTGAATCCTTAGGAAATATGACAAGCACATTTTATAGTAAGCCAAATAAACTCAGGGATTCGCCTACGATTGATATCGCACCCCCGGTGCTAGACTGTCACTTTTGCAAAAATGCAATTATTCAGGAGAAGGTTTGAAAGATTTGATTGCTCACATATTAATGATATTTCAAGATTTAAACAACATGAATAGCTTTTACAACAACATCCACTTTTAACTTTGCCTTTGGGTGCCTTAGAATAGTTATTACATATTTAGCTAACTCATTTTTGCAATTTTAGCAAAAGTGACAGTCTAGCACCGGGGGTGCGATATGTAATTTAAGCGATGTAAGACATACATCCTCTATCCAGTACTAACTCTAACCTTGCGCAGCTTCCCACTGCACAGACGTAGTTATTTGGCTCCAGATTATCTCCAAACTTACTCGGCATTTGGAGCCCAGTGTGGTCCATTTTGGTCTCCGGATTTACTCCGCTATTTTCAGACCAGCCTAATTCCAGTACACTTCTTATTGTGGCGAAGATGTCACGCTAACTCCGCGCGTGTCCTACGTACTTCGATATTCCTGCATCGTTCGTCTTCTTAGCCTAGCGATAAAGTGTTATAGCGTCCAACGAACAACAGTTGGCCGCCCTCAGGCATAGGATTTGCTTGGAAGAACACTATCGCCCATTCTTCCCTCTACTTTACCTCTCTGGTCTCCGACAGGACCGGCAGGAGCGGGTCGTTCGAGTTGTTGGGCGATCGGGGCGAGGGCGTCGGCATCAGCTTTGGGGGATCCCGCCCGCCCGCCATCTTGTCGTGCAACTGAGCGAGACGGAGGCTCATCTGCCGCTGCTCCTTCTGCTCTCTCTCTCTCTCCCAGCGGCGCGCGCTGTAGCTCCGGACTGAAGACGTGCTGCTTTGAAGCGAAGTTAGACTTGGACGTCGCGAACCTGAGGAGCAGGCGACGGTCTTGAATTTGAACTTTGTGTATGGGGTAATAGCGTGCTTTTTAAAGCTGGTTCTTGCGACGCTTTCAAAGTGCTCCGGTGCACGCATTTGATATTATTACGGCCATTTTTCGATGACAGTATTGTAAGCTTATCGTCTAAGCGAATGAAACGCTTAAATAAGCATAGTGCATGGGAATGACATTTCGCTTCATTTTCGCTTGAATTGCGGTTTTGTCGCCCTTTTGGGCATTTGCGTGTGAGTGTACTATGATGGTTTAAAGATGCCATCAAGCGAAATGAGAGGGCCCAGATCCCGCTAATGCATTGTAGTACAACGAAAGTTGTATGATTTCCATTGCCGCTTCAAAACAACGCGTGCATGCGTATTCATAATTCTAGGCGTTCAATGGAATAAAAATAAAAACGTGTCACGTGACCCAACCGAACTATAATGCATTAACAGAATCGAAGCCCAGATTATGTTAAATGATGTGTTGCTTTTGATTACAATTGATTGAAATGTGTGTGTTAATAAAGTGACAAG
The DNA here is from genome assembly GCA_947310845.1 of Yponomeuta plumbellus. Lineage (NCBI taxonomy): Eukaryota > Metazoa > Arthropoda > Insecta > Lepidoptera > Yponomeutidae > Yponomeuta > Yponomeuta plumbellus. The sequence goes on along the minus strand of OX371197.1, from coordinate 23,142,240 downwards.
CCTTAGTTATGCCATGCTTTTGGCCTCTGTTGGCTAAAGATCGTTGTAGTTATAGTTAGTAAATTAGTTCAGAATGTGTAAAATCTTAATATAAATGCAAAATACTTAACTAAGTCTTAAAACTGACATATATAGTGGCAAGATACATTCACGAAGGGCCTATGTCTACGCGTTTCCAATATGAAGTAGATGGGACATAGACACGCGAGCATTCAGTGGACTAGGTATACATACAGTGTTGAGCATCGTCATGCAATACAATAACAAGGCAAGAAAAGCTTTTGTGGGAAGCACTTAGCAGGTAGACCGTGGATACTTTCTCTCTTTATTTCTATAAGCAATTTTCCATCGTAAGGTTGTTTGAAGAAATAGCTTTTAGTGTTAAGGCCGCCAATCGTGCTTTGTTTTGTGTTTTTCGTTTTTCACGGTGTGAAATAAAGAATATTGTTATCTTATCTTACTTTGTTAGTGACAAACTTATTTACTTTCTTGAAAGCCTGTAAGTTTAACGAATTCAGCAAGGATTGAAGTCAGTATAATGACCTAATGAGTGATGCTTGTAGTGGCGAGATTTTCGGAAATAAAATGCAAATAGTGTTGGATAGTGTCGAGATTCTAGATTCTTGCAAAAACGTGTAAGTACTTAGTGAAATAAATACCTACATTAATAGTTGCATAGGCAAGTAGCGTATAGTTTTAACAAGGTTTGGGCTAACAATTTACAGATATCTTACCCGATTAACAAGTTATTATTACTCTATTCCAGACACACTTACTTACGACTTACGACACGACTTACGACGCGACTTACGACGCGAGCTCTGATTCACGTCTCAACTCCCGCTCCAACCAGCTCCTTGTGGAGCCAGACGACTGTGCTCGAATTTAAGCCTTATTTTCATTGAAGTACTGCTTAAATTATTTATTTCATGAGTTCAATAGCTACTGTAGGAAGTGAGCTATCGCAGGTTTTCGCAGTCACTTTTCTATTGGTAGTGTTAGGGTTTTGAACGGTTAAACTCTGAAATTCAGAGGGAAACCCTGGTCGGACTCCAGGTCATAGCCCACTTACACGACTCTGCTCCCACCCGGGACGACCGACACGTCAGCTCACGTCACGGTCAGGTGTCAGCTATTTTATGATGCCAATGTAAAACATATCTAAAGAGGGATATTTAAAGCCCATATTTGAATGATATTATTTTTGCCGGGTGGGAGCAGAGTCGTGTAAGTGGGCTACGACCTTCTTCCGACGAAAAGTCAAGTATAGTGTATCCGGAATAAAGCTAAAAATGTCGAAAGTCTTAGTTCAAAAACAAGAAAGTTACTTGACAAACATTACCAGGTAGTTAGGAATCTGTTAATTTGTTGTCCAAGCCTGATTGCCGTTGCACTAATAGATGTTTAAGCAAATGAAGGGTACAGGAAAAGAAGGGGCTCATCGATATTTATGTTATTTTGAGAAAAAGCTGTTTAAAGGTTTCAGACTGTATTATCCTGAGTTTCATGGATGATTTTAATGGTGCAATAGGCGCGTTCTAAGATAGTAAGTGGTCAATGTACCCCTTCTTAACCAGTATAGAATAAAATGAGCTCCTTTTATCCCGGTTTAAGTCGCAATAGGCCCCTTTTAGTTTTTTATTGATTTTTTGTTATTCCCATATCGCAGGAAAGCAGCCCCTTTTAGTTTGTTTTGGACACGTCATATTAAGGGCCCGTTCAAAATCTATCAACTGCAATTGTTAGTTTGATTTCCACGAATATGTCGATGAGACCCTTCTTTTCCTGTACCCTTCAAATGTAAATGTTAAGTAAGTAATAAACAAAACTCCACCTTCACTTTGGTAACACAACATAACGCTCCACAAAAGCCGTGTCAAGGGGGTAGGCAGAAAGAAGGAAGGACCTCGGCCATCTTGCTTCCGTCGCGCGTGGAGACCAAACTGTCTTTGACTGCTCACAACCAACACAAGAACAGTTACTAGATCGCCACCAAGTTATCTGTTCAGGTGGCCAAAATGGTAACTAACTATCCAATAGTAAATCCTGTTCCCCATTTTTTGTTTCATTTATGCACTTACTAAGATTTATCGATACATTTTCATTAAAATTTAAAGACGGGTTAAAATAATGTCATTCTTCTAAGTAAATTTATTAAATTCTCTATTACTAAATTCTCCACTAGCGCCGCTATCAACTGAATATTTAAGATGGTGGCACTATACCTACTCAATAATATTTACTACTGATCTCAACATTTCTCGATGTAAGAAGCATCGGCTAGTATGTCCGATTCGATGAAAATTCCTTTTTTATACCTAAAATCTCAGCTCGTCGAGCTCATTGTAACTATCATTATTTATTTGTGTATAATATTTGTATGTACCTATCTATTGGTAGTTCATATTTAGATTATATACTATTTATTTATATTATATTTATATAACAGTTTGGTTAATTACGCATGTATAATAAAATTTATCTATTTCAGTAATTATTATTTTACTTATTTTGTACAACTGCTTCCTTCTCCAATATTTTGCTCCAGTCCATCCAAAGGTTGTCAGGAAGAGATCACTTTTAGGGATAAGGCCGCCGTCTGTACTCTTATATTAAGAAATTCCTGTGTAATTTCCTTTCTTAAGTACAATAAAGTGTTCTCTATCTATCTATCTATCTGAGAAACATATTTCTATCTTATACAAAAGCTGGGATCATTCAGGTGCACAATGTCGTATGTGTTCTTACATTACAGTAACTGTAGGCTTGCATTCCTGTAAAGTATAAAAATGACAAATCAACCAAATTTTACTGACATCGAGATTTCTTGTACCTATAGGATTTAACGGAGTTATATCAGAAACCTTTTATGATACCTACAAAATATTCTATGTAAGAATACAAGATAATTGAGTAAGGTAAGTAGGTATTGAAAGCTGCCGCGGATGACCATCAGAAGTGGAAATTATGTGGTTTACGTGGAGTATGCAGACTCGTTCGGACTATTTAAGATTTTTAGTGTTCTGAGGGTATGGTGGATAGTTAAATTGCGGATATTTAAGGCATATTGCCTGAGAAAATCTGATTACAAAATTAATCATTTCGGAAATAACTTTTGCTTTCATCATCATCATCACCATAGGTCTATGCTTGTCCACTGCTGGACATACACCTCTCCCATTGCACGCTACTGAGACGGTCCTCGGCTATTCTCGGCTAACTTTTCTTTCCTAAAAACTAATTAGCGAGAACATCGTGTTGAAAGTGCACTTATTTGGTTGTGAGATGGTATCGACCGTCGTCATACATACGCTGTGGAGTCTGGGGCACAACCTCATCGCAGCAGACGTAGCATTTGGAGTAAATAAACATAAACATGAACATTTACATACAGGCACATACATTGCTTTTGGCCCCACACTAGGATACCCTGTGTCGTGGGAACCTGAAACAGCGACGTCACAGACATGTAAACATCCAAGACCTGGAGTATTTTTTTTCTCCCCAGCCGGGGATCGAACCCGGGACCTCTCGCATGGTAAGCAGATGCACTAACCGTTACGCCACAGAGGTCGTCAAATAAAGCGTAAAAGGCTAAGCGAGTAGTTACCTTCCATGCTTTGTCCAAATAAAGCCGGATCAAGGTGGGCGTAGACGCTCCTTGTTAAGAAGTGTGGGAATGGTACTAATGAGGTTGTATGAAAACCTACCAAGCATAGAAATAAGATAGGTATCGTGAGATAGGTAAAGTAGTATCTTCTTGAGATAGGTAAAGTAGATCTTAAAGTAGGTACCCTATGATTAAGGAAATGTTTTGCAACGTAAGGCGTCTGATGTCAACTACGACCCCAACTCGACGACCTCTGTGCCGTAGCGGTTAGCGCATGTACTTACCATGCGAGAGTTTCCGGGTTCGAAACCCGGCTGGGGAGAAAAAAAAAACTCCAGGTCTTGGATGTTTACATGTATTGTGTGTGACATCGCTGTTTCTGGTTCCCACGAGACAGGGTATCCTAGTGTGGGGGGAGCAGAAGTATGTGCCTGTATGTAAATGTTATGTTATGTTAACTAAACATGTCGAATGACTCAGACGTTGTACGTAGTGCTTGGAAATTGAGTAATTTAGCCACCTGCTGGTACCTATAATGTTTGTAACAGTACGTCATGTTTCTTTCATCAAAATAAACGATTTCATTTGATTTTGTTTTGAGAGGCAGGGAAAAACTTGGTTTACTTATAGCAAGAAGATTAATTCTCCTTGCTTATTGACAGATAGATAGATAACATTCATACACTGTCTGCCTCGTTGGTCGAGCCGTTAAAGCGCTTCGCTACCAAGCAAGAGGTTGTGGGTTCGACTCCCACTGGGGGCCGCCGTACATTTGTACAAATGGCCTCAGTGTGGGTATTTTACCATGTTTGTAATGTCCTTGCCTGGTTACCATAGCACAGGGTATCCTAGTTTGGGACCAGGTCAATGATTGTGTTGTGAAGAAGTTACTATTATTACATACATAAACTCACGCCTGTATCCCAGAGGGGTAGGCAGACTAGACTGCCAGTTGCCACGATTCTGACAGATCACTTTCGTTCATCGAAATTAGTCGTTGCACGCAGGTTTCGCGTAGGTACTGTTTATCTTGCCCTTTTTGCTCGTATACGTGCCCTATTTGGCCGAAGTATCTCCGCCTGGGCATCCCTTCCCGGCCCTTCCACGACATATTTATTAGCGATCTTCGTTATATTTTTTCCGATGTTCGGTTCACTTTGAGTAAAAAAAAACAGTCAAGTTAAAATTTTGTGATCGTTGTGCGGGAATACGCTCTTAATAATATAAAAATATGAACCAACTGCTTCTATTCATATGAATACACTGTAGCTATGAGTATTAAACATAACCTGATCCTACCCTGATGTCTGCCACGCAATCATGGTCCGATAAAAAGGCTCCACCCCAAACACCAAAATGTTTTTGGTGATTTTGACCAAATCCATTGTTTTGTAACCTTACTCTCCTCTGTGCCTGCGTATTGGAAGCTCAGTCGCCGACAGTTGGTCCCGAATCTGGCCGCTAACACCGACACGCAACATCTAACGGACGCGGGCGACGCCAACACCCTCATGCGAACGCTGCTGGCCTTCCTCAACTGCTCCCCCAGAAGCTTCATTACCAATTCGAGGCTAACCTTCCAGTAATCCCTAAATTCTGACATCTACAGGTTTTGGAAGCAGAACAGATCACTATGTCTTGTAACATGCACGAGAAAAGTTAGGAGACCCACTCTCCTAATTTAATTGGGAAATTGAAATTTTACGACACGAGAAACAACAATATTGCGGTAACATAATTTGGGAGAGATATCAGTAAACACAATTCGATTCAAGAGTAAAGTAAATTGATAAGGGTTCATGTCTGAACATGGTAAATACCTCCAATAATCTAGATACCCAAAAAGCACGTGAGTTAGTGTTCTAAAAGAAAGAAGAAAGAGTTTATCAAAGACAAACATGTACCATATGTTCCGAATGTTTTTCGAACCCGTTTACTGCGCTAGAGCCTCCGTCCACAGTACAAAACCAGGCAGCAGTTGAGCAAGACCAGCGCGAGGCGGCGCCGCCCGAACACCGAGACGTGCAAAGGACCACGCGCGCTTCATACATTATCCAGATCACCTTTGGCGGCGCACTTAGACTCGTGCGCGCCGCCGTCCCGCCTTACGGCCTTCAAGTGCCGCGAGATAAGCAAGATGGCCGCGGCGCGCGCAGCACCTGCACGCGACGCGGAGACCGGCACGCCGCGCGCGCGCGACACGCGCCGCGAGCAGCCCGACTCGAGGGTCCCGCCCGTGGTCGCGCTGCGCGTCGACGAGCGAGACGAGGGCCGCGTCGCGCTTAGCGTCCCACCTGGAAGCGAGGGAGATGATCTGGATATTGTTCTGCTGGAAGCGCACTCTCTATCACGCATGTACGTCCAAAATATTAATGACCAGCCCGTCAGCCTAACACTCCTTAAGCTGGCTTCCCACGATCCGCGATATCGCGGACGGACGCCGACCAGCTCGCACGACACACCGTGGGAAGGGTCTCGATCCGCGGCCACTGTGGTGCGGTGCACCGCCACGTCTGTGGCGGTGCACCGTACCGGCGTGCGTGGTGCATGGCTGTCCGTGGTCGTTGGCTGGCATCGGCCGTCGGCAGAATTGCGCACCGTGGGAAGCCAGCTTCAGTCGTCCGAAAATGACAACCGGGTAGACTACGGCTCTCGGTTCGTAGTGGCGCCTCCAGCGCTCGAGACATGCCTGACAATGACTGGCTACGTAGGGCGGAGTTTCTATTAAGCTGATTTCCATTAGCCTAGTTTGATTTTGAAAAGACCGAAGGAGGAAAGAACAGTGTGGTCCAGCAAAGACATTTGGAACTTCTTAACGTTACCAGTAAATCGAAAGTCGCAGCGCAGTGTGCCCACCAGCTCAGTGAAAGGACAAACTACAACAGGTTGTTGGTGTGACTGGATGAGAATGATGGGGAAAAGAAACTTAGACGGCATTCTTATATCCTGTCACTGTTTTGTACCTGTGTCGTTGAGCGAGTAGAGGCAAGGAGGTGTGAGGCGAGCGTCAGCCAGATGATCCGGATGCAGACGTGCTCTGGTGTAGAGGTGAAGTACCATGCACAGCAGGCCTGCTAGCACGAAGATTCCCGACGCCACGCCGAGTAACGTCGGCAAGTCTGCTGTCAGCAGCACCAGGTCTGGAAGGGAAGAAGGGTTTATTCGTATTAGTTCTCTAATTGGCAGCGGTAGACTCAGATATTGTCTGCGCTTGCCCCATAAGTACTTGGAAGAGAAATGAAAAGATGAAACAGGTAAGCACCTCTGTGAAAAGCTCGAACAAAACGATTGCCATGTTAGGCTGGTAGACTTGGTAAGGCAAAGGCATGGCATCTTTCTGAATTTCAGATCTCAAGAGAATCTCATTTTCTTAAATTGTATGCTTCTGAAGTCCATTAGACTTTGTTTTCGCAGTTGGACAGTGGGCTGCAATTTAATTCCCTGGTTACCGCAGCACAGGGTATCTTAGATTGGGACCAGGTCAAGTGATTGTGCTGTATGGAAGTTGTTCTTCCACTTCCGTGTGGGTGGAGGGTGGATCTTGTTCGCACCATGATGCAGCGGAAAGTAGTCTACTTAGGTCTTATGCTACGAAGCAAGAGATATCAATTGCTGCAGACCATTTTGAGGGGCAATGTTGAAGGATAGAGGAGTCCGGGCAGGAGAAAGATGTCATGGTTGTGCAACAGCAAAGAGAGTAAAACTGCGGCGGAAGAGAGACCGCTGATTGCCAACCTCCAGTAATAGGGTACATTAAGAAGAAGAATGGGTGTTTCTCAGATTATTTGAAATTCGAATAAATGTCTCTCCCATTCTTTCATTGGGTGGGTTATATTTCTTTAGAGTCCGACGTATCCTGATCTTCACCTTCAGTACAGAAGACCCGATGCGTAGGCCGACTGTGGCTGGTGCTGTGGTACCCTGGTAAGCACTGGCAGAACGCGTTGTGGTTGACCTGGACGCAAGACGCGTGGACGTCGAACGCCTGGCAAGTCTGTCGGTAAAAGCACTGCTCACCGAGCTTCTTGGCTGGAATTGGAGAAATAACGGCTTATGATGGGTTCATAGACATAAAAAAGAGAACACTAGACTAAGAAGAAGAAGATTGAAGTTAGAAGATTGTTAAGATTGATTTTTTACACAGTTTTATGCATTGAACTGTTTTCAGAAACGCCAAATCGCACCTCCAGAACTAAAGTGACCTAACTCAAAATTTGCAACTTCTGGGAAATGAAAAAAATGTATTCGGCGCTCTGAGCGAGTTGCTCAAGAAAAAATAGACCGCAATATTCCTCCATCTCTCTCTGACCAAATAAAGTCGGCTTTTTCATATAGGCATGAAAGAGTATACCTTTTTGAGTCATTCTGAGTACTTAACTCATTTTACCCAAATTTTGAGTTAGGTCACTTTAGTTCTGGAGGTGCGAAATGAAGAGATGTATTCCTTCTGCAAATCCTGTGCAAATCTCTCTCAGAGCGATCCGATTTATTTACAAGCTAGTTAGTAGGGACTCACTAAGAGATTTTTTCAAAGAAATCAACATCCTAACAGTTGCAAGCCAATACATTTATGAAAATATTATGTACGTTAGGAAAAATATTAAAGACTTCGAAACACTTGGTAGCCATCATAACGTTAATACTAGGAATAAACATAAATTGTCATTTCCACAATTTAGACTTGCAAAAGTTAATACTTCCTTTACGGGGCACTGTATAAGGTTCTACAACAAGATACCCCAAGATATATTAGAGTTACCTCCAACGCGATTTAAGAATTGTGTTAAGCACACTCTTTGCAAAAAAGCTTATTATAAAATCAACGATTATTTAGAAATAAGGACGTATGGTATTAAATAGTAGTTTAATATTAAATTTAAACAGAGGATAAATGTGTCTAGTGTTCAACACATCCAAGTATTATTTTGTAAGTTTGATTTGTATTAGCTTTAAGGTGATTTGAGAAAAGATGGTCAGAGTGGAGTTTTTTTTTTTCGCTGCCTTTTTCTCCACTACAGACGGCCCCAAGGCAACGGTTAACATTATACATAACTGTATGTACATTGACATTTAACAAGCAGAATGTAAATTCTTTACTGAAATTGAATATGAAATAAATTTTTGATTTTTTGATTTCTGAATAAAAACTCGACGACTTTTGAAATACGGATTTTTTTAATGATGAAACGTGCTGCTTGCGCAAATATTTTACCATGAAAAAAAAAAAAACACCGTCTAAGAAAATAATAAGTTTGAAGTAGCAAGGAGGTTGCGCACTTTTTGGCAGGCGCAAACATAATATTAAGAACAGGAAATATAAGAAACAGAAAACGAATACGACCGTCACTTTCCATCTCGTCTCGATCTCGGGCACTCACGTTTGGCACAGCCCTTCCCGGCGCCGAGCTGCACCGGGTGCGCGGCGTCGCAGGCGCAGGTGGCCGTGGCGGGGTCACACACCACGTGCCAGAGCTCGGGGTTGCACGCGGCTTGGCACGGCGAGCCCAGGTACTGCCCTGGTGCTGGAAGGAAGAGGTGGACGGGGTTAGTCTTGATCTACTATAATACTATAGTAATATTTATATAATATTGTAAATGTGAATTTTTTTGAAGATGTTTTCATTCAATTGTGCAATAACGGCAATTTTTAACTGTACACTTTTGGTGAAAATCACGTGATCAGGGCACAATGCTGAGAGGCGGCCATATTGGTCCCATTTGACGACCTCTGTGGCGCAGCGGTTAGCGCATCTGACTACCATGCGAGAGGTCCCGAGTTCGAATCCCGGCTGGGGACAGAAAAAAAAGAAACCCAGGTCTTGGATGTTTACATGTTTGTGACGTCACTGTTTCTGGTTCCCACGACACAGGGTATCCCAGTGTGGGGCCAGAAGCAATGTATGTGCCTGTATGTAAATGTAAAAAAAAAGTGTTATTTATGGTAGTAAGTTACACGCTAAACCATAATTGTTTTTGTTATAATTAACATAATCAACTACCAAACCAAACATAACTACCAAATAAACGTTCTCTATTCTATTCTATCTCGAGCCACCGACGATCGAGCCTAACAATCTACGTTTCTACAAACTTCACAAATTGCCTACCAAATTATGGGTGTTGGCAAGCAGGTGTTAGATTTGACGTCGGCGGTACAGAGGAGCGAGGGATACGATCGACCTTTTAAAACTCTATCCGCTCTACCCACGGCTTTTAATTACGGAAAGTTTCAAAAATCTTCATCTAACTATCGATTTCACAAAGAAAATTTTAACTTAGATTATGTTACATAGGTTTTACCTTCGCCAAGAGAAGCGGTATACTTATTTTAACTTTCTAGGCTAGCTAGCTGTAACAATCTAAGATGAGCCATCACCATCAAAATCAGCTACTGTGCCAATCTGTTCAGTTGATAGCGGCGCTAGTGGAGAATTTATTAGTAACATTTGAGGAATTACCTAGACAAATGAGAATAGTTTAACCTGTCTTTCAATTTTAATGAAAATATGTCTATAAATCTTAGTAAGTGAATAAATAAAACAAAACAATGGGAATCAGGATTTACAATTTATAAGTTAGTTACAATTTTGCCCACCTGAACAGATAACTTGGTGGCGCTGTACCAAAGAAAATTGTCAATATGCGTCGATTGGTTAGCGCGTGACCGTCAATAGCCGCTGCCCTACTCTAGGAAGCGGACCGTCTTCGCTTACTCTTTCGCTTATTTCTAGCCACGAGCATTAACCAATGAGATGCAAGTGTTTGGTTCCCTAGGAGTTTGTTTCGTGGAACTGAGTATACATAACATAAAATTTACAGGCACATACATTACATCGTTCCCCACACTAGGATACCCTGTGTCGTGCGAAACAGAAACAGCGACATCACAAACATCTAAACATCCAAGACGTGGGGTTTTTCTGTCCCCAGCCGAGGTTCGAAGTCGGAACCTCTCGCATGGTAGGTAGATGCGCTAACCGCTGCGTCACAGAGGTTGTACGTATGTACAATTATTTGTTTAGTTATGTAGACTGCACCAGAGCTGGCGGAAGAGCAACAATACGACGAAACGACCAAGTTTAGTCCGCTGTGGACATGGCCTTGGTCATGCCGTTCGTATATATCGACGGTTAAAAGGTAATAGGGCATAAGCGACATTATGGCCCAAAATGACTTTTGAATGCCATCTTACTTAAAAAAAAATCTGCGTCGAATGCGCTTACTCCCGCGGCTCTACGATGACTTTTTTGTATCGTAGAGCCGCGGGAGTAAGCGCATTCGACGCAGATTTTTTTTAAAGTAAGATGGCATTCAAAAGTAATTTTGGGCCAAAATGTCGCTTATGCCCTATTACCTTTTAACCGTCGATATGCATTCCAGAAGGTCCTCTTTCTGACCAATAGATACGATGTATCACAAGTAACGAGTTTATAATAATGTATTCGTATGAACCATGACCGCTTGTCACAAGCTAGCCTATGAAGAGTATATCTGCTAGAGTAGAGAGACAATTTTATCATAAGTAAGCAAAATTGTACAATTGCTTCCGTTGCATTCGCAATCGGTTAAAAGTGGCTGCAACGTCAAAAATAGCGTATGAAAATATTTGTTACATCTAATTTAATGAAAACGAATCCTTTCGAAAGTAAATTGAAAGTGCATATCCTTCAATCATATAATAACATTGTAGCCAAAGGGTTAAACATACATACATTTAAATACAGGCACATACATTGCTTCTGGCTTCACACATGTCGTGGGTATCAGAAACAGCGACATCACAAACATGTAAACATCAATTTTTTTCTCCAGCCGGGATTCGAACCCGGGTTCTCTCGCATGGTAGGCACTAGGCAGATGCGCTAACCACTGAGCCACAGAGGTCGTAAAACAGCTTTGACAATAACCTGCTTAAAACGTTCGTGCTCCCATATAGAGGAAATCACACGACAAAACTAGTTTCAATGTTCATCTTCCACTCGTAATAAACTGTATAAACGACGAAGCTTTCAAGGTAAGTGGGTGCGATGTAGGCAGCGGTGGAGCTTGCGTCCGTTGGCGTAGCCTCTTCCGGCGGGGTTGGTAAAAGTATCTACAGGAGGTCGACTAAGTCCTGAAGTCACACCAGGTGATATAAAGCAAAAAACGGCAAAAAATGACTCTATTTTATTCTGTTCTTAGTATTTGTTGTTAAGCGACGAGAGAAATACATCATCTGTGGTTTTAGCTGTCTCGCTACCACGGCTCATGAGATACATTCTGGTGATAGCCACACAGACAGGGAGTCAAACGGACGGATGGACAGATGGACAGACAGATAAATAGATTCTTAGTTATAACTAAAAGGACAATCTCTTTTCAATTGTATTTAGTGCATCGTCAATGTAAACGGAAGAAAGTTCACGCATTGGGATCATTTTGTAAAAACATACGAAAAACGAAAAAATAAATACCTAATTACAAAATGATGCCAAGGACTGATCTGGTTCATGTCACGGTAAATAGTTTTCTCCTTTTTTTTTCACGAAATGCTTAGTGAATAAAATCCATAGCATCACGTACATGAGGTCCCGGGCTCAAACGCCTGCATCTATGATTAGCGAATTTGAAGCTATAGAATAAATATTATCTTGCACTTTGTAAAGGTACAGGTGACTTTCTGTTCATTGCTATTTTTTCATGTAGCCTCTCGCAACTTCCGCTCACTGTGCACTTCCGGTTTTACCTGAGTCGAGTACACTCGAGTACATAATATGTGTGTCGAGATTTTCCCACAGTCGTAGGTTTCCTACCCCTTTACAGGTTTATTGGTTTTGTATTTTTATTTTGAACGGGTTCTTCAGATGATAATTGGAACTTATTGTATGTAAATGTTGTAATGTTATGTTATTAATGCAAAATCGGTATGCTACAAATAACTGGGTTAAATAGAGGCCTCGTCAAACTTTATTGGTTTCTCTGCTTCGTCAATATTATCTTTGTAAAGTTGAGGAAGAGAAAGGATCGCTCTGCAGGAGTTAATAATTTTAAATACAAAAGTCTACTCCGTATAACTGAACTGCACTAAAGTGTAAGGTTGTGGAATGTGGATTATAGCAAGACGTATACCTTTGTTTTTTCTTTCCTCTCTGAGAAATAGGCGTGAGGTTATGTACATATTGTACATATGTGCGCATGCATGCACGCATGACAAAACGATAAGTAGGTAAGCGATAACGATAAGCACTTGAAGGTAGATATTAATGATTTCTTACGTCAAAGTATGTTGGCGGTATTATCGCTTAGAGCGGTCCGTTCCAGACAAACTTTGGATGAAGTGGATTGCAAGAAGAGTGCAGTCGATAAGTGAGGGATAAGACAGGATTAACATTTATTTAGCTTATATACGTTCCGAATCGCTCATAGCCCCGGCCGCTTGAGTGATCTTAGACGATCACGAAGGTTAAGCAACATAGGGCGCGTTCCGTGCATGGATGGGTGACCGTCTATGACTAACGCTAGTGGCATTTTTCCGAGCGGTTCCGTGCTTCGCAAGGCACGTTAAGCAGTTGGTCCCGGCTGCCCTCGGTAGTCGTTAAGCCAAGTTAGAGGCTTGAAAACTTCTGAAAGTAAGACCATGCAGCCACTATTCTTACAACACTTCACCAATCCGGACTAGGCCCCCGTGGTGGAGTATGGCCTATACCTTCCTCAGGGGAGAGACCCGTGCCCCTCGGTGGGGACATAATGGGTAGATGATGATGATGATATACGTCCCACTGCAGGGCACAGGGCTTCTCTCAGAGAGAGAGAAAGAGAGTATAGGTTTAATTTCAACGCGTGCTGACCGCTAATTGGCAATTTCAAGCGCTGAGGTATGAAACACATCACACTCTCGGCTTTCCTGGCGATGTTTTCCCTCACAGTTGGCGACTAAATCAGAAACCAATCAACTCTGAAAGCTTTAATGAAATATTCATAATGCTAGTGGTGAGTATTCCGTTCGCAGACAGTGTATGACCGTTTGGGAGAATTGTGGTTTCACACTGTAACTATAGACCATCGACAAGCGACCGCAGAACGATACCACCGATCTGCATACGCAATAAGCAAACATGTGGAGTTGCCCCAACCAAGGCACAAGACTCCTAAATATAATATCAGTAAATGGAAACCAATGCTGTGATAAAGTTGAGTCTGTTCTTTGTTCGTGATACCCAGATGACTGATAAAATAGATTCTGATCGAGTGATTGTGCTGTGTAAATTAAATTTCAATTCAATACAATTCCTTTGAGGATGCGTGTTCAAAGCAATATAACTATCTAAGCACGTGAGTAATTTCAATTGAAACTGACTGACGATTGGTTTCGCTCCGGATCTGGTCACGGAATTATAATAAAAAATCTAAAAAAATACTGAATAAATACTAAGGGATAGAGTAGTAAAAGTAGCAAGCGTGAGTCTTTATTTATGTTTTTGGCAGTCGGTTTTTGTCGAATTCATTCATACCCTTTAATTTCTCGCTAAAACACTCGAGTTCGCGCATAAAAATGTCGTCGCAGTAATATCGCGGATTTTTCACCCTCCGCTCGCGACGGGAAATTAACTCAAGATACTTTCGGAGAACGAAACAACTCTTGTCGACCTCGCAGTTTGGAGGAAAAACTTTCGTACCCTCGCAATGTTAGAGTTCGTTTTACATTGTTGTCTGGTGCTCCGGGCGAGGTATAAAGTACTGGCACGAAGGTATGGCGTGAAAAAGAAGCACAGACTGAGTCAAGATTGCATCTTTGAGGCTGGGAATGCTCTTAAAAGTCTTACGTAATGAACATAAAACTAAAAATTCAGAATTCATACTCAGAATAAATACAAAATGTTTATATGAACGTCAAAGTTGTTATTTACATAATTAATAGATTCTCGATGTTATGAGAAGAAAATAACAAAGAAAATCCACATTGAATCTTTTCAAAACCGTTATAGCTTAATCAACAAACTTAAAAGTTATTACTCTACACATGCACATAAAAATGAACGTAACTTAGATATCAAAGTCAATGATACGTGCCAGAATTCAAACCCACAGCCTACCGATTGTGGGGCCAAAGTTCTACCAAATTGTGTTGATATCAGACAGTCGGTAATTTTTGTTCGAATTTGTTTTGATCTACGTACTCGTATAATGAGTTAAACTTCTGCGTTCATCCATTTTGTGACTATGTGTCGTAGTAAATAAGGTACATATATCTACCTACGCGTGACTTTGCGTCGCCTTTGCATACAGCAAGAGACTTGTCTCTACACTTATGATTACTACAGTACTTATAGAATTCAGTTTCAGCTGTACATGATTCCTGAAACAGTTGCGTTGTGGCCTTGAAAATAATAATCAAAATATTCCCCCCCTGAGATTCCCTTGAGATTGAGTTCAGTTAATTGCAGAAAGTCGAAAAAAATTGGGGCTGGATCACATTGAAATTCTCAATTCAGGGGCGTTTTGGCGTTTTCTGAATTGACAAAAATTACAATAAGTAACGTTCTGCCACGCTCTTTTCTGAGAGTTTTGACGAGACAGCACTGCAGTTAAGTAGTTACTTAGCGAAATTTTCAATTCAGAAACTGGCCCATAATTAACTTAAAAGGAAAACTATCACGGCTAAGTAAGCTTTCCAAGTTAATGAGCAATAGACGATCAACTTATACAAGGAAAATTTGGTACAAATTCCATTAAAAATGACCTTAATGAACTTGTTATTTATAAAGCAGATAAAAACCTAAGGATCGTGGCTCGTAGCCACGGGCCGCCTGAATGATCTTAAATGATCACTAAGGTTAAGCGACATAGGGCGCCTTCAGTACATGGGTGGGTGACCGTTTATGACGCTAGGGCCATTTTTCTGAGCGGTTCCGTGGTTCGCAAGACACGTCAAGCTGCTGTCGATAGATGGCAGTCGTTAATCCAAGTTAGAGGCCTTAGGGCGGTTTCAAACTTCTGACTGTAAGACCAGCCACTAGTCTTACAAGCCTCCACCAATCCGGACTTGGCCCCCATGGTGGAGTATAGCCTATACCTTCCTCAGGGAGGAGACCATTGAATTTGAATTTGAATCGAGGGAACTCTACAGTTTAAAAGGCACACTTGAAGCGATTTTGGTTCCTCAGGGTAGAGACTCGTGGCCCACGGTGGGGACATAATGGGTTGATGATGAAGGTAAAAACCCTCTTCGCATATTTTTTGACTGCCTCATTGGGCGAGCCGTTAAGGCGCTTCCGTACCAAGGTAGAGGTCGTGGGTTCGATTCTCGCTGGGGGCCGCCGTACATTTGTACAAATAGACGCTGACAGTGTTTTTCGGTGTTTCTAATGTCCTTGCCTGGTTGCCACAGCACAGGGTATTTTAATTTGTGACCAGGTGAAGTGATTGTGTTGTTTGTATGTTATTATTATTATTGAGAAAACAAGTTGTTTCATATTTGATTCTGCTTCCTCAACTTCGGGCCAACAAAAGTTTATTCCACGACGTGTCTTGTCCCTAACGAGTTGTAATTAATTTTATTCACCTGGTTTTATTTACTCTCCCACATTGTTATAAGAAACGCCTACGCGATTCGTCTTAGCAAAGAGTTGCCTGAACCAAACAAGCAGGCGCTCCTCATTATTAAAGTAGGTTGAACTGTTGTAAAGTGTAAATCAACAGCGCGTTGAATAAAATGATCTTTGAAATTCTCGTACCAAGCATATCTTATGCTGTACTTATGGACAGCATTACATTATCATAAGATAATGTCATAAAATATAGTGGAACTCGGCCAACAGACGATCCTTGCTGCCAAGCACAGTAAATGCTGCCAAGCTGTTTAACAATTCATATTGGACAAGTTGTTAGAATCGCTTCTCTTACGAACATTTATGAGAACAACTTATTATGCTTTGAATGTTGTACAGCTAATTTTTCAAGCAACGAAATGTATTTCGACTTAAATAAAAGTGAAAGAGATTGTCATAAGATAACATTTATTCATACAATCTTAAGTAACTATAATAAATTGTGTACATAATAATTGAAATTTGAGAAAGATAAGGTAAACCTTCTGTACTGAATTAGCCTGCTCTTGATGAGTATATAATTATTGCATCTACGTACAGAATAATCATTAGTTTAACATAATTAGGTATCTCACACACCTTTTTCAAATTAACGACTATCAAAATTTTGAATTTCACAATGTTTGTTGTAGGTACGTGGTGGTTAGGTCTATATAAGTACTTTTTAAAGTGTGTGTATGTATTAAAAATATTTAAGCATGTATTAAAAATTATTATGTATACTATATATACGCCTGTTTAAAACAATGCGCATCTATTTCCAGTATTTCTGTATTTTGCACTACCCACCCAGCCATTATCCACAAACCAAAGGTTGACTGGCAGAAAATGCTATTTAGCTCTAATTACGCATTTGTACCAGACAATTGTTTTGTGCAATAAAGAATTCAATAATAATACATATTTTCGTACTTAAGAGTGATGAAAATGATTTACCCGGTAGAGAATACTTGGGGTATGGGCTAATAGTTGCAATAGAAAGGCAGGCAGTATACACAGTACCAAATCAACACTCACGAATCACAAGTCAAACTAATCTATCTTTAATTTACATCGCTCATTAATTTAGACCGAATGAGGCATTCCCACGAGATTGGCGCGGAGTATTGAGGGCACACCGGGCGGTGAATCAACCGTTCTGTATCTTATCGCGGACCTACCTACTAAATGGTCAGCAAAATTAATGTTTGACCACTAAATAAATGTTTGGAGCTGCTGCTCATCATCATCATTCAGCCACAAGAAGTCCACTGCTGGACATAGCCCTCCTCCATGGATTTCCAAAAAGACCGGTTGGAAGCGGCTTGCATCAAGCGTCTCCCTGCCACTTGGATGAGATCCCCTGTCCATCTTGTGGCTGGTCGTCCTACGCTGCGCTTGCCGATGTGTGGTCTCCATTCAAGAACGTTTCGGCGCCATCGGCCATCAGTTTTTCGTGCTAGTGCCCCGCCCACTGCCACTTTAACTTACTCATCCGGTGTGCTATGTCTACGACTTTCGTTTGTCTACGGACCTCATCATGTAATAATAATTGTAAAAGAATAAACAAATAAAAAAAACGGGTTAGGCTGTATCCACCGGACTTCTTTCGCTTCTAACTCCATCCTTGTCCATAACCATTTTAGCCCTATGATTCGTGTGCCGACATCTTCGACTTTGGGTTTTTGTCGAAAAGCGACGTTTAGCCCACGATCAATAACCTGTTTTGTGTTCTAAATAAACAAACAAACAAACAAATCGCCACCGTGTACTTACAACGCCAGATTTGGTATCAGAAAACATTGTTTTCTTTCCACTACGGTTATTTTCTGCCGATCGGTTAAACGGTACCCTATCTTATCTGTGGCTGCCTAGTTCAGCGGGTCGCTTCCCTTCCGTTCCGAATGCCGGTTTGTTTTGGTGCCGGGGGAGCACAATTCTGCCAATAAAAGGCTTCCTTTGACCCCTTGCGATAAAAATGACCTACGTATAGAATTTCCCGTGGATGCAAATGGCGAGAGACAGCGAAGAATAGCGTGATGGATGAAACGTCGGCAGTGGGCAGAAGTGGGCTGTTGATGATATTGTGTTGACTAGTCGACTGTGCGCGCATTGCAACTGCGCGCTCATAAGAAGGCAAGGTAACACAACGAGCAACGCAGCTCTCTCCGTTGTAAGCGAAGTGAACGCCATTTCACTAGCTGTTCGCGCGTCGCGCTCAGCACAGTTGAAAAGTTTCAGGAGTGTGTTGTGTAGGACGTGATGGTCGACATTTGCGTGATTTAATTTAAAAAAAAGTAAAATCCGCATTTATCCTTTGTTCATAACTTCTTTTATTACGTGAATATTGCTGGCAGTATTTTTTTTATTTAAATTTAAAATCCTAAATCTACCACCGGACACCCTGTATCTATTTCTGCACAAATAACTCTTTTATTCATCTCTACAGACTCAAATCTCGACGTCAGAAGCATATGGCCGTATGTTCGATTCCGACGAAATTAACATTTTGTACCTTCAATCTTAGCATATCGAGCTCTTTCTAACCATCTGAGAAACATAATATATCTATGTTATTCTATTGCTGGGATATTCAGGTGCAATAATGTCATGTGTAGGCTTGTAGTAACTGTAAGCTCGCTCTCCTGTAAAGTATAAAAATTACAAATCCAACCAAATGCTTCTGATGTCCAGAAATAGGCCTAGCATCGCGGTTTTGGTTATTTTTTATTTCAGATTTATTTCTCTAGTGAAGTTGTGTTCTAGTTAGCAGAATAAGGCCCTGTTTAACTAAAGTATCTATTGGTCAAGGACGACCTAGTAACGAGAATTACAAATTGGGGTAGACTACTGTATTTATACTAATTGTTAGTTTAGTCCGGACCTACTTTCGTGCGACCGAATCTTCATTCATTTTGTCTCCTACGATTTTAGATACGGTTGTATTTCAGGACGTAGATTCTTTTAACGTACTGTAATACAATGAAACCGCATGAACATGGTTTTAGTTTCATTTCCTTGATTTAGAGCCATCGCAAACAGGGCGACTTGTCGCCGCGTCTAGTCGCCGCGTCAGACGTGACGTTGTCATTGCCTCTGGCGTCTTGTCGTCGCGACTCCGCGATTCTGACGCCAAGTGTGCGGAGATTAGAACAAAATATATGATTTTTTTTATCACATACGAGAATTATTACTATAGAAATTATTACTTTAATACGCTTTTCAGCAGTGGCAAGGAATTAGACCGGCTCTTTGCCAATACCGGCTTACCGAGTAGCTCTGGACCTCCGCTCGAATTTCTCCGCAGAATCGCTCGTAGCCTGGGCTGCCTGAGTGATCTTAAACGATCACTAAGGTTAAGCAACATACGGCGCGTTCAGTCCATGGATGGGTCACCGTCTATGACTAACGCTAGTGGCATTTTTCCGAGCGGTTCCGTGCTTCGCAAGGCACGTTAAGCAGTTGGTGCCGGCTGCCGTCGATAGATGGCAGTCGTTAAGCCAAGTCAGAGGCCTTAGGGCGGCTTGAAAACTTCTGACAGTAAGACCAGCCACTAGTCTTACAAGCCTCCACCAATCCGGACTTGGCCCCCGTGGTGGAGTATGGCCTATACCTTCCTCAGGGAAGAGACCCGTGCCCCTCGGTGGGGACATGATGGGTTGATGATGAATGAATGATGATGATATGAAAATTAACGGCCGTTGCCTGTCGTCGCGTCTAGTCGCCGAACTGTCGCTGTAGCGTGTCGCCTAGTGTGCGCATAGGCTTAGTTTACGCGCGCACACGTATCAAAGCCCTTCCACATCAAAACGTGACCGACGACGTGAAAGGTCTGTAATCGTAGTAGTATAATGCACTAACATCGAGGAAAGTATTCAATCGATTTAAAAAATTATTTTGGTATGTTTCCTTTATTTATTGATTTTGAAAATATTTTTCGTTCGTAAAATGCTATTTTAAGAAACTAAATTAGGTGTTTTTGAGTTTAATCATCATGTCTATTTTAGCATTTTTCTAGTCTTTGCCTACATACAAAAAACAAAATGTCATCTTGTAACAAGTAAGTCAAATAATTCATACTCGTATTTGTGTTAGCTGAGGTTATAGAAAAGTCATTTAAGGTCGTGGATATTTATTGAATAGGTACACGCACGCCAGTTTCGGGTACTTTTTGTCTTGCCCTTTGCTGGTGTCGATTACGTAGGTGTTTTGGAACAAGGGAGTTTTTGTTACCCCTAGAGGGTGGCGATTACGCGATGTACCAGTGCTCTGGCAGAGCGCCAGAGCGTCAGCTGACTCTGCAAACAAACGTCTAATGAAAACTTTGTCTTCAAAACAATCAAAACTTGTACGATATTGAAAGTTAACATGATCTTTATTTGCAATCTTCTTGTTTGATACGAGAGTTTGGTAATATGACAGTGGGAACTGATAGTTTTATATTTAAGTCGCTACTCAAATTATAATCAGGCCTGTTTGCATCAATGTTAGACGACTTTTACAGCTGATGGCTTCATCGGATCAATGGCGCCACAAATTAAATCATCATCATCATCATCAGTTCACTTCTGCCCACTATTGGGTATAGGCCTAATGTACAAATTGAATAGAGGGTCCTAAAAATCACTTCTTGTACTTCGAGTCTTATAAAACTACAATTCACGCATTAATATCTAATGACAATTCGATTGAGTTCGTACTTGTTAATTTGTGAGTGATCGACTTTGCAATGCACATTGAACTGTCATAGTAAAATAATGTAATTTGCATCACACTGCTGTTACTTTGTGATTTAATTTGTTATGCTATTATGTATGTATGTGTGTGTGTCCTATGGAAATAAAGCATTTATCTATCTATCTAACTGCGAGATATCATCGAGCTGGTCTGATTGTTCTTCAAAATCCTCTCTGCTATTATGACGACCTTAGTGGCGTAGCTGTTAACGCATCTACCTACCTACCGTGCAAGAGGTCTCAGGTTTGAATTTCGGCAGGGGAAAAAACCCAGGTCTTGGATGTTTATATGTTTGTGACGTCGCAGTTTCTGGTCCCTACGACACAGGATATCCTAGTGTGGGGCCAGAAGGAATGTATGTAAGTGTCTATTTTTATTATTAACATTACTCGTCTCTGACGAGTCAGCGACGAGCAACCGACGGGACGCGAGCTCCGCCTCTGCTCACCATGTTCAAGCTCTGCGAATCGGAGCGAAACCTTTTCGGACTCTTCCAACAAAAAGTCAAGTAAATGTATCAGGTATAAAGTCAATAATGTATATTGGTTACGAAAGTCTTAGTTCAAAAATTGTCTGTGCTGCATAATCTTTTATTAGCTGGTGCTTTTTGGCGGCACTAATAATAATTGGACGTAGTTTACACAACATGGCAATTTTTGAGTTAAGTATACTAAAATGATTATATGCCTCTATATTTTAAAAATAAAAACTTTCACAGCGATTCGATGAGTGTATTTCAAGCTGTAGCACATGGTAGTCCAACCCACATGTATGGGGCGGCGCCTAAATCAGCTTAAAATTAAAAACTCAAATATCTCAAAACTCACTTTGATTGGGTTTGAACCTTTTTGCTAAACTACGTCCAATTTAGCTTTCTGAAATGCTATCTTCATCAACATCTGCCCGGCGATGCCGACTGCCCAGAGTGCTTATACTAAGTTGTTTCATTCACTTTCGATAGCGAGAGCGTTTGCAGTTTGTATAGGAGTGACAGAGCGCGCCACCTAGTTGTCTCTTTGTCACTCCTATGCAAATCGCAAACGCTCTCGCTATCGAAAGTGAATGAAAAAGCTATGCTTTTCTCCCCCAAATAACATCTCTCACGGTCCTTTCCTATTCGCATCAGTTTGTTTTTGTTAACTCGCTTACGGCTACAATGAGCGTTTTTCCTTATGTCAAATTTAGTTCTAAAATAATCCCTAGGTGGCGCTGCCGTACCGTAATAATAAACGTCAAAGCAAAAAATAATACTATGGTTCGTGGAATTTGTGATGGTTGATTACGGAAAAACAAAAATGATGTTGTCGTTAGGATTTGAATTTTTATTTTTATTACGAGAAACCTCGTCCGAATAGCAACCCTGGTTCCTTCTCTTGTTTAGTAATCTGTGGACTAACTTTGACATTGATTGCTACGAATCACAATTTTGTACGTAGAAACGAATAACGCCATCTAGATTATCTCAAGGAACTAAGAAAAAAAAAGAAAGGAAAAACGCTCATTGCCTCGGTATTGACAGTATTTTAACTAATATCTATCTTTACTAAGAGTAAGTTAGAGAAATGGACCTCGACAAGGAGGTGTTCCTATATTATGTTAACCTAAATAAAAATATTATAAAAAAAAAAATCGGTGGTGGCGTAATGGCGTTGACCCTTACTTCTCGATCATGAGGGTCTGGGTTCGAATCCCGCTTGTACCAATGACTTTTAGTTACGTACATTTGTTTTTTGTACAGCAACACCGTTCGCTGATAAATTGTGCCCGGATAACGACGACAGGCTTGCCACTTGTCACGTTGGGACCTAATAAACTAGGGAAAAGGTGAGCCCAGTTCTAGTGATTGGTGCTTCTGCCTACCCCCTCGGGGATAACGGGCGTGATTTATTTTATTTTATTTTTTTATCCTCCTCCTAATTTATTTACTAACTTTGCTAGCTGACTTCTATTCCTATCACATTCCCATTTCATTCCTTTCCACTCCAATAATTTTTTAATCTTTCAGTCGATTTTATCTTTTGTATGGGCCGTCCAAACGTAGGCCTTTGCATCGGCTCGCAAAGAAAAAACGAAGAAAGAAAAGTAATTTATTTACCGCCACAAAGACGTACACAGCTACACAAAAATATAGAAATACAAAAAAAAAGTTGAAACAAAACCAGATGAAAAGTGAAAACACAAAAGATCTAAAACCTAAAGTTACAAACGAAAACTAAAGTTACAGTAGTAGGTGCCCGCTGTTATCTGTTATCTGTTATCTCTTGCCGGCGCCGGGCTGCGCGGCGGCGGCAAAGGCGAGCGCGCCGCCCCGCCCGGGGACGCCCGCCGCGGGGTCGCCGGCGGGGACGCCGCGCGCTTCGTGCTTAAGGGGGTGGACGTCACTCGTGCAAACTCCGTTCGCTTAGATAGTGTCGATACACCCATGAATAATATTTTTTAATCTTGAAAGTTTGTTAATTAGTTAAGCTAAAACTGTTTTGAAAAGAATGTGGAGTTTCTTTGTTAGTTTCTTCTCCACGTACCTAATCTGTTAATTATGAAACTAACAACTTTGACGGTAAAAAAGTAAACATTTTCTTTTTATCTTCTTCTTCTTTCTTCTTATAAATAAAAATGAATTGCTGTTCGTTAGTCTCACTAAAACTCCAAAACGGTTGGACGAATTTGGATAATTTTTGTTTTTTTATATTTGTGGAAGTCTAGGGAATGTTTAAATGATGAGAAAATATGGAAAAATTACGAAAACTTTAGCGGTACGAAGTTTGCCGGGACTGAATTGTGAATAAAATATTTGAATTTTGATTTGGTTTTAATGAATCGATAGTGTTTAAAGTAAAGTCAACATTTATTCAATTTGTCCGTTGCTATGCGAAGGCTCACCTGATATATTAAGCTGGGCCTCGTCATAATAATCGGGCTGGGCGCCCTCAGCGTCGTCGGGCGGGGGCGCGCCGCCCAGCACCACCTCGGGCTCCTCGCTGGGCGCGCCGCCCACCACCAGAAGCAGGCACACCGTCACCGGCAGCCGCCCGCGCCAATCCATCCCTACATGCCCCCGTCGCAGGCGCACTGCAACAAAAACAAACAGGTTTCAATGTTTTCCTTGCAAAGGACAAGATAAAAAGTAACAGAAACCGACATGCGTGCATGCAACGGCTAATTAATGTCAAGTGGCAAGTGGCAGTCCCTGGTCTCTGCCTACCCCTCTGGGGTACAGGCGTGACCTTATGTAGGTACGCTTAAGCGTCGCAAGTCACGAAAAAATAATGAAAAATATTATACCTACTACAGGTAGGTATTTTGGTTTTAATCTACAAAAATAAAGGCAAATAAAGTTTGGGCATGTTCAGAATTGCGAATAATCTAATCGAAAATAAATTGCGTGCTGTGAGAAGTTTGCATGAAAAGGCTTCTGGGTCTCTAAATTACTTTTTATTGAAAACTTTTAGTCCGGATCAACTTACGAGTGATTTTTTATCGGACGAGTCCGATCATTTCGCTCCGATTCGCAGAGCTTTATCATGGTGAGAACTCAAACACAAACACCCGTAATTTGATCCGGACTAAAAGTTTACAATGTGTTGTGCTTACGAAAGTTTTAGTTCAAAAATACTTTTTATTCATTTATTGCCAACGAAGTACTGTAAACCTCAATATCGTAGGCTTATATTGAATACCTCGTCACTGTAAAATACTGTTAGGGAGGCACAACAAAATGCATAAGTGCTGAAAAAAATTAGTCCCACAAAAAACCTTAAAGATTTTATGTATTGTATGTATTTATTTCTTTAGTGCAATAAAGTGTAACAAACAAACAAAACCAAAGTAGACCTGTAATAATGTAATTTTAATGTTTATACGTGGTTTGTTCAAATATTTAAAAAAATCGACGCGCGAACCCGACGACCCTTGCAGGTGAAGACGCGAAACAATACGAATTCGCACGATTTCGCGCGCATTCGCGCGTCGCTATTTTAAATTTTTCGCAACACAAATTCGATAGAGAAATAGAGATGAATTTAGAACAGTGTGCTTAGTGCGAGTTTTTTTAACTACTCGATCGCGTTAACGTAAACTCATATTCTATAGGAGTGACAAAGTCCGCCACCTAGTTGTCTCTCTGTCACTCCTATACAAATTGCAAACGCTCTCGCTATCGAAAGTGAATGAAAAAACTCGCACTAAGGGCCCTGTTGAAAAACGTGACGCTTCGCTTCGCGACGCGACGCTTCGACTCTGTGCCAGTTTGAATTGAGCCTAAGCCATCGATATGCGCCATATTATGAACAAAAAACCCTTACTGAAACCTGTATAGTTTTATCTGTGAGGCGAGTTGTCTTCTATTTCTAGTATTTCTGTATTTTGCACTACCCACCCAGCCACTATCCACAAGCCAAAGGTTGACTGGTAGAAACTGATATTTAGCATTAAGTACGCATGTGTTTCGTGCAGTAAAATTTACCTAGCTAATCTAAATCATGAGTCAAAAGCTTAATCGTCACAATTAATTATAAAGGTGTTGTTTC
This sequence comes from Yponomeuta plumbellus, assembly GCA_947310845.1. Classification (NCBI taxonomy): domain Eukaryota; kingdom Metazoa; phylum Arthropoda; class Insecta; order Lepidoptera; family Yponomeutidae; genus Yponomeuta; species Yponomeuta plumbellus. Next base: position 23,116,801 of record OX371197.1, on the reverse strand, counting down.
ACTTAGAGCAACAAGTGTTTTGCGTGCAACCTTTAGTGTAGCTCATAATATTATTGCGTGACCCTTACCTACTAACAATTCAATGAGTTGTGACAACAATCATAATTTCTATGTATATAAGGAATTAAAATTATTATCATAATAATCGACCGCTCGTAGCCCCGGCTGCCTGAGTGATCTTAAGCAACATACGGCGCGTTCAGTGCATGGATGGGTGACCGTCGATCCCTAACGCTAGTGGCATTTTTTCCGAGCGGTTCCGTGCTTCCCAAGGCACGTTAAGCAGTTGGTGCCGGCCGGCTGCCGTCGATAGATGGCAGTTGTTAAGCCAAGTCAGAGAGCCTCAGGGGCGGCTTGAAAAGTTCTGACAGTAAGACCTGCCACTAGTTTTATATTACCCCTCCACCAATTCGGACTAGGCCCCCTTGGTGGAGTATGACCTTCCTCAGGGAAGAAACCTGTGTCCCTCGGTGAGGCCTAGAGGCGGCGACAAGTCGCCCTGTTTGCGATGGCTCTTAGCTTTTCGTCGCGACTCCGCGACTCTGACGCCAAGTGAGCTGACGCAAGTGTGCAAGTGTGTGTGAAGCGGAGCTTCGAACAAAATATAATGTCGGCCGTAGCCTGTCGTCGCGTCTAGTCGCCGAACTGTCGCTGTCGCGTGTCGCTAGTGTGCACCTAGGCTTATAAGCACCGCACAAGCTCACGAGTTGTTACAAAACTGCAACGGACAGCCTCGTTGGTCCCGCCGTGAAGGCGCTTACCTACCAAGAAAGAGCTCGTGGGTTCGATACCCACGGGGGGCCGGCGTATATTTGTACTAATACCTCAATCTGGGTGTGTTTCGAAGTTAATTAATTTTTGGACTTCCACTAGTTTTATAGTAATAGGCGGTATTGCGGTTACGCTACAACCGTATTGGGTCACAAATGACGCAAGCACCGCGGTAGTTTTGATGCGATTTACCACAGTACGAACGACCCCATTTGCAGTGAGTTGGACTTAGTTTAAACAATTGTACTGGACCTACTTTACTCTTTTCAAAACCCATCAAAAACGAATGTACATTCAGCTTTGGTCTACATGCGAGCAAAAAGTTACTTTGGCATTTGAGAAACTTTTTTACAATTTTCTTATAAAAGTTAGACAACAAATGTTAAGTAACATTATTTCTCTAACGTTATTTAACTGCTGTGAACCCTGGCGTTCCGTAAAAGCTTTTAGGCGTTCCTCGAAAATTCAACATTTCGATTATTTTTTTCTCCTTTGATATATGGGTGACCTCCTTTGATATACGGTATTTGATTTTTTTGTGTCCCAGAAGGAAATGTAATCTGTTCCATTCAATATTGATAATTTCTCTATTTGACACAATTTTTAAATGTTTAATGATGAGGGCCAGAAGATTTTCAATTTTTTTGAATTTTTAAGCACCAGAGGAAAATGTGTTACAGAGGACTGACATTATTGGCAGAGTAGTCACAAATGAAAGCAGGGAAGTGACAGGCCATTGATTATAGCTAAGAAAGGGGACACGTATTAAATAAAACATGAAATATGCCAGAGGAGTGACGCCACAGGAGTGACAAAATCGCACAAAACCTACAAAAACATATCACTCGCTTTTCTGATCACCGTTTAACGTAATACATGGCATCTACACACAATAAACATTGCATTGTGCAAATATACAATTTCGTAACTATAAAATACAAAAACATAGACTTGCCAGAGGAAATACTCCAACGACTGGCAGAAACACGCTTTCCTACAGTGAATCGCAAATTGACGCTATATTATAGGAATTTTGCTCAACGTCATTAGCTTGTTTCTAACTTAACACTATTGTATGCGCGTAGTTCATGGACAAAAACATACCTTTGCGGTTTTAAGTCAAATTTTACTTCTTTGAGTTTCGCCAGATGAAGTGACATTATTGTAACGTGTCATGAAAGTACTTATTTTTCTTTATATTGATAAAACTTTTTACTGTATATTTTGATGAAATATGTTTCGATGTTTATAAAAGCGTATGATCACATTAAAAAAAACATAATGGCATACGTATTTAAAAATATCTCGCCATAAAATCATTATAATCTAGAAATGGGGAGGCCAGAGGAGTATACATTTACAACAATTTTTAACGATTATGTCTTGACCTTTAAGTACACGCGTTGTTTAGGATAACATTCCGTCACGCGTGGGGTCCAGAAGTATCCCCAATATAAATTTACATGTATATTCAGATTTTTTAAATATATTCTAGAAACCGGGTTAGTTTATAAGAAAAAACATTATAATATGTATGAAAAGTATTTATTAATCATAAAACAATAAGTCTTTTGACAGTAAGGAACATTTTTATCAAATCAGTCAATCTTGTACATAGAAATTTAAGGCACATGTTTGATGTACTAAAATTTGACAAAACAGTCAACTTCTGACTAACTCACAATTTTTTTCTAATAAAATAAGAACCAAAAACAAGTAATTATAAGAAAAATTAACAATAAACATTATAGAAAAAAAAGACAACTCTTGAAACTTACTACCATAACCTAACGTTCTCTTGAGGTGTGTCTCCTATGCCTTCGCTTTCAGAGTCACTAAGATCGTGTATAATTTATGCAATTTGATTATTGGTTAGTCGGCGACTCATTTTTTCATTTATACAACATCAATTCTGAAAAAGTAACAAATAATAACATAACTAAAGTGAAAAAAGTAACTACGTTAAATCACGGGTGGGGTCTGCAGGTATCCCCAAGGAAGCAAAAATGTAACTTACCGTAACAGAAGACCGACGAACGTCCACTCGCTGAAAGGCCTTGCATCGCACTGAGATTAGCCGAAAACACGCGATTGTAACTTATTAATTTAACAAAATACCATTAAAAAACAGTGCGTGGGGTCTGCTCAGACCCGTGACGTTAAAGGTTAAATTAAACAATTATCGTGAATAGACTATGTGGGCCAAATAAAAGACCATAATAAGTTTAACAGAATATTTGTCCATGGACCATAGAAATTCAAATAGCGTATATTGACCCATATTTCGGTATGGTTTATTGGTTAAAAATAAAACAAAAAAACAAACTCACGCCCCTTATCCCCGAGGGGGTAGGCAGAGGCACCAGTCACTAGAACTGGGCCCACGTTTTGCCGAGTTTATTAGGTCCCGAAATTTTGTTTAGGTATCTACCGTAGGTACCGCTCGCCTGTGCTGGGTACTGACCGAATGCTCGCGGTGTAATGTAACATGTTACACATCGCGCATTCGTGCAGTCAGTATGTATTGTTATGTTGTTATAGTTAGTTGACTTCTTACTTGAGCCAGGGTTCCGCACAAGAACGGTGAACCAAAAAGGGTTCCGTAGCCAAAATATATCGGGAACCGCTGTATTAGATAATGTTCCTTGATATGGAACGTGTAGTCATTGGGACCACATTCATCTGCTGCTGATTCGTTAATCAGGATCAACGCAGTCACGTTTGCCATTTAATCAGCTCGTTACCGGGTTCAATGGATTTATTCATAATCCGTAGTCGTTATCTTATAACCCCATGATGCTTATTATTAAAATCTATAGGTACTTAGACTAGCTGCCCCGGCAAACGTTGTTTCGCCAATTTTTTTTCTCTTAGGGCTGTGACAAATAGATAACAACTTATTCTCAGACCTACTGAATATAGGTACATAGGAAGTTTCATTAAAATTGGTCAAGCCGTTTCGGAGGAGTATGCGCACTAACATTGAGACACGAGAATTTTATATATTAAAAGAAAGAAGATTAAGACAAAGCTCACAAATGTCCACTAATATTTGAGATAGTATATAATGTATACATACATAAGCTTACGCCTGTTTCCCAGAAAGGTAGGCAGAGACCAGGGACTGCCACCTGCCACGATCCTGACAAATCACTTGCGCTTCATCGACTTACTATTTAGTGTTTACCTTGCGCTTGGCTAATACATTATGTATAATTATGTAATAATATAGTACAATTATGTATCAATATAATTGTTATGTTCTATAAAGACTAGTTATACCTATATAACTGTATATAATATTAGGAAAGGTTTACTGTAACTTGGCCTAATTGTTTGTGGTTAAAAATTAAAATTAGAGTTTGTGAAAACAAAGAAAGGATATTATTATGGTATACAACTACATCGCGCATGAAATTGTTTGTTTACCGTACAAATAACATAACATAAACATTTACATACATTGTTTCTGGCCACACACTAGGATATCCTCCTCCGGTTTCTCGAACGCAAAAAGTCTGTTATCGTGGGAACCAGAAACAGCGAACATCACAAACATGTAAACATCCAAGACCTGGGGTTTCTTTGTCCCCAGTCGGGGTTCGACCCGGGAAATCTCGTATGCTAGGCAGATGCGCTAACCCCTGCGCCACAGAGGTCGCCAAAGGAGAAACGAGTTTTTTACCTCCGTCCCTCACCAATCTTACTATGCGGGGTGAGGGCTAAATTGCATGAAAACACACCTCACATAATGGGCGTTTTTCCTTTCTTTTTTTTCTTAGTTCCTTGAGATACACTAGATGGCGTCATTCGCTTCTTCATACAAGTTAGTCCACAGATCACTAAACAAGAGAAGGAACCAGGGTTGCTATTCGGACGAGGTTTCTCGTAATAAAAATAAAAATTCAAACCCTCAATCCATAGTAAAGACTCCAAAGTATCCAAAAGCGCAGTTATCACCAAACGACAACAGCATTTTTTCTTCTAGGTAACCAACCATCACAAATTCCACAGAACCATAGTATTATTTTTTGCTTTGACGTTTATTATTACGGTACGGCAGCGCCACCTAGGGATCCTTTTAAAACTAAATTTGACATAAGGAAAAACGCTCATAACGGAGATCCTCCAAAAACGGTCCAAAGTCCGAAAGGTTGCGCTACAATCCTGAGTACAGTCGACAACATGTTAAATGTTACCCTCTGTATCAGAGTGCTTATACTGAGTTTTTTCATTTCGTTTGCATTTTTTGCAATTAGCGTTTGCAATTTGTATAGGAGTGACAAAGAAACAACTGGGTGGCGCGCTTTGTCACTCCTATACAAATTGCAAACGCTCTCGCTATCGAAAGTAGATAGGCCAGATGGTAAATAAGAAGAGAGAGAGTTGACTGTATTCACTGGTTTTAATAAGCAAAAAGAAATAAATCGACAATATTGTAATCACACGTCTGTCTCTTCCTCGGGAGACGGTAAATGAATGTTCTGGGAAGACGCAGCAGCCTCCATACGCCGGCCGTGAATAGCCAACGTATGCACGAGCCCGCGCGCTGGTGTGTCGTAGACATTAAGCACTCAGTAGTCCGGTTATTTAGTCCGGTCGCCGGACTGGTGAGACTTTTTTGTCTCAGCAGTTCGGTGATGTAATACGATCGGACTACTGAGCCTGATAGTTCGGATCGATATTGCTATAGGACGTGCACTAGTAGCATACAGCCCTTGACAAAGGATTTCTCTACAGATCAACACATGTAAGGGCGTAGTTGTCAATGGGCGTTTTTCCTTTCTCTGAGATACACTAGATGGCGTCATTCGTTTCTTCATACGAATTTGTGATTCGTAGCAATCAATGTCAAAGTCAGTCCACAGATTACTAAACAAGAGAAGGAACCAGGGTTGCTATTCGGACGAGGTTTCTCGTAATAAAAATAAAAATTCAAACCCACAATCCATAGAAAAGACTCCAAAGTATCCAAAAGCATACTTATCTCTAAACGACAATAGCATTTTTTTTTTCGGTAATTAACCATCACAAATTCCACAGAACCCTAGTAGGTATTATTTTTTGCTTTGACGTTTATTATTACGGTACGGCAGCGCCACTTATTGATCCTTTTAAAACTAAATTTGACATAAGGAAAAACGCTCATTATTGTACACACGTGAACTCCGCAGAGTTTGTAAGCGGTGACTTAGCAACAAAACCGAACAGGCTGACCATCGTTCGACTGTAGCTATGCATGAGCACTTATGAAAACACCCGAGTTTTTTCCTGTATTTTATTTAGCACGCTCGAGGTCGTTTACCGAGGCTTGCAGAAACTCTGCAGTGCGGTGGTAGGTCGAAAGCCGCGCAGTGCATCATTTCTGTTATAATGGAGTTCTTGGAAGACTTTGCGAAAAAGGACTTTTTGTTTGCTAGGATTAGCTTAGTTGGGGATGTATTAGTAAAGGGCAGGATAAAAAGTACCAGAAATTAGCGTGCGTGCATGCAATGACTATAAATGTCGATGAAGTGAAATTGATTTGGTGAAAGGATCGTGGTAGGTGATAGTCCCCAGTCTCTGCCTACCCCTCTGGGATACAGGTGTGAGCTTATGTATGTATGTATTAGCTAAGGTGCATGAAACCTAGGCCCCTATTCTGTTTCTGATTCTGCCCTCCTTTTTCCTTCTATCAAGAATATTCTATGGAGTATTTTAAATCTATTTCTTATCTTATCTTATCTTAAAACTAGCTTTCGCCCGCGACTCCGTCCGCGTGGACTTTAGTTTAAAATTTTGCAACCCCGTTCACTCCCTTAAGGGTTAAATTTCGAAAACGGAAACACGTATTCAATCAATTGTGCTGAAGAGTATTTATTTCAAGTTTCAAGAAAATCAGACAACATTTTTTATACCTCCCATACAAATTTTGGCAACCATTTTCGCCCCCTTAGGGGTTGAATTTCAAAAAATCCTTCCTCCCAAAAAATTATTATTCCTTGCCTACGTATATATATCCTCTGTGCAAAATTTCAGCTTCCTAGGTTAAACGGCTTGGGCTGGGCGTTGATGAGTGAGTGAGTCAGTCAGGACTTTGAATTTTATATATATAGAATAGATAGATACTTATACCAGATATACTCTTTATTAAAAGGGCCACAAATAGGGCCGCGATTCTGTTATACTTGAGCCATTACAAACGTGCGAACCGAGTCATAAAAGTGCGAGCGAGAGTTCCGATATGCCTGATATGCCTCCTATATGTCTGAGAGAGAGGTCTGATACTAATGTTTATGACTCAGTTCGCACATTTGTAATGGCTCAAGTATAGTGCATTACATTACAATGACAGATACACGGTCGGGCCCCGTGACGTGTTTTTCCATACCATCGACGGGTTTGATTTGATTTGATGAAGGGACTCGAAGCGGCAATGAAACTAAATCGCTACGTACATGCAGTTGTCATTGTTACCATAATGTAAAACCCCCTGAGGGGTCCGGGTCTCTTCCCTGAGGGAGGTATAGGCTGTACTCTACCACGGGGGCCAAGTCCAGATTGGTGGAGGCTTGTAAACTAGTCTTACTGCCAGAAGTTTTCAAGCCGCCCTAAAGCCTCTGACTTGGGTTAACGACTGCCATCTAAGCACGGAACCGCTCGGAAAAATGCCACTAGCGTTAGTCATAGATAGGTCACCCGTCCATGCACTGAACGCGCCCTAAATTTCATAAGTCACGACTATTCAGTACATTATTTGCTGAAATCTGAACTTTCAGCGTCATAAAACGCAAAACTCCTGCCATCATACTCCATTCCACGAGACGAGCACCTAAAGGAAATCGTCCATGCACCTACTGGTTGATGCACGATGCACGTGACCTTCAATAGCCACTTCCCTACCTTACAAAGGGGACGGTCTTTGTTTATTGTTTCGCTTATCTCTAGCCGAGCGCATTGACCAATGAGAAGCGAGAATTTGGTTCCCTAGGAGTGAGGACCATGTTAGTGAACTTAGCAGATCATTGTCCAGCAGATCAAAAATAAATAAGAGTTCTTGTCGCATGCAGCAGAGTTCTAGAGTTCCTGATACTTTTTGGAAATAGTTCTTGCCATTTGACCTTGAAAAACTAAATTGAAAAAATGATCTGATAACTTCCCGTAGCATATCATTTCGCAGCAACTGAAAAAACAAGGTGAGTTCTGATCGCATGCAGCCGAGTTCTATAGTTCCTGATACTTTTTAGATATAGTTCTGTCGATATTACCCCAAAAAAGGCAGTTGACAAAATGATCTGCCGACGTCCCGTAGCAGATCATTTTGCAGCAAATCAAAAATAAACGTAAGTTCTATGCGTATGCACCAAAGCTTTATAGTTCCTGATGCTTCTCACGAATAGTTCTGTGTTCAAATTCAAGTAAAAAGTAATTCAAGTATTAAAGAGCAAAAATCAACAAACACCAATTTCGTCGATTCCAACAATTTTAAAAACCTTCACATGAAAATCTAATGTTCCATTCACATCATCTAAGCAAAATCTAAAGCCTACAACCTAATTCAGAACTAGAACTCACGTAAAAGTATCAGCAGATCATATAAAAATTTTCATCAACTTTTTTCAGCCAGTCTCCATGCATGTACTAGAAGTAAATCCGTGCTGGCTTGTTTTTTCATGAACCTTTTTTCAGCCAGTCTCCATGCAGGGATTAGAAGTACATCCGTGCTGGCTTGTTTTTTTATCACCTATTTTTCAGCCAGTCTCAATGCAGGTACTAGAAGTAGATCCCTGCTGACGTCTTTTTTCATTGAACCTTTTTCAGCCAGTCTCTATGCAGGTACTAAAAAGAGTTAGCCCATTCAGTGCTATCCTCAAATGAGCTTTAAACCTAGGTCTGTGTGTATGTGTAGTATACCCTGATTACGGCTGCGTGCCGCCGTATTTTTCCTCGGACAATAGGCCGCTTTGTGGCGGAGCAAGCGCTCAACACTTTGCCCAGACAATGCCCACCGCATTGTTGGTTCTTCCATTTAAATTGTGTCACAGTCCGACTTTAACAGCTTTTGCAGTTAGCTTGTCTATCTTTTTTCTCTAATATATCCCATCAAAAACATAAATGAAGGGTACAGGGGAAAAAGGATCAAAGTCAGTATTTTTCCAAAACTTAGTTGACAATGCCACTTGGTAGTGAATTGAGAAAACTATCGAATGGTAAAACAAAAAAACGTTAAAAGAAATCACAGTCAACATGAGACTGAAAAGAACTTACTATGGTTGCAGGAAAATAGATCATAGTCAATGTGACTATGATCTTTTTATAGAGTTTTTGATTACCTACTCAATAAAGTTCTAACAGGTATTAATTACTGATATGTAATCAGAATAGCAAAAAAACATGTAAATCACAATGTCTAATTTGTAGATATTTTTAGAAAAAAAAAAAAAATATCCACATGAAAAAGTTCATAGTCAAGTGACTCTAAACTTTCTTCTAAGTATTTTAATAGAACATTTAAGTTTTTTTTTTAACTTAGGTGGCAAAAACATGTATCATATTTTTTTTATTAAGTAAAGCATTGGGAAAACTGTCTTTTCTAGAAGTTAGTACTTTAGTGTTGTAAAAAACAGATTTTAAGAGAAAAAAAGTTTTTTGTTGTTATCTCCAAATACGTTATTTTTGACTGTGATCCTTCTTTCTCTGTACCCTTCAAATGTGAATGATATGAGAGCCAAGTTCAATAGGTATTAAGAACAGACGTCGTTATCGACTTCGCCGACAAAAGAATTGAGATCTATATGGGTGCTGCCAAGTTCTCTGAAGAAAATCATGAAATTTTAGTTACAAGATCACTAGAGATGTAAATTGTAATTCAAGCTCATGATTTGACTGCTAGTTTTTACCAACAAACCAAATTTCAGAAAAGTCACTTAGGTATGATATCAACCTAACAACATAAGTACAATACAAACAGAAAGTACACTAACCTCCGTATGACTAAACGAAGTAGAGTTCATTAAATGAATATTATTTACCCTCCACGTGAAAACTAGCCAAGTCAAATATTAAGCTTGAATAACAATTTACATCTCTAGTGATCTTGTAACTAAAATTTCATAATTTTCTTCAGAGAACTTGGCAGCACCCGTATAGATCTCAATTCTTTTGTCGGCGAAGTCGATAACGACGTCTGTTCTTAATACCTATTGAACTTGGCTCTCATATCATTCACATTTATGTTTTAGATGGGATAACACTGCTTTTTGTACAGAGATTATTGGTATTGATCACTAATAAATACATCGTTATGTATTGCCAAGGAAGCGATAACCGATAGGTTAGAAATCGGCTACGAACATACGACTTTTCAGAAACTCATTTACAATTCAGAGAAACGTGCACAGGAAGTAGTTTACAGATATTAAATAGAATCGGTTGAGACAAAACCATACCGCGATGTAGAATTAAAAAGGGCCATTTATGTATAGGCAGTATTTGGAACTAAATACTATGAGGATATTAATATCAATAATTTTCCGTTTTTAGATTTTTTCCTTTGTATATGCCTAATAGTCTACCTTGATGCCAAATATCAAGTTTCTAGGTCATCTACAAGTGGGTTAGGTTTTTGATCTATAAGTGAGTCAGTCAGTCAGTCATAAAAATGCCGGTTTTTCAACGTTAATATATCTATAACTGTCTGAGGAACATTGATGAAACTTTGAATTCTAGGCAAGCTAATGGACTTTAAGAAATGTGTCAAATTTCATATACGTAAGTTAAATAGTTGTAGAGTTGTGAAGGGGTCAAAAGTAGCTCGAAGTGATTCCTGTAATATTACACACGGCAGCTGCGTCGCCAGTACCTTTTTTTCGAACCTGGCTAGACTCGCTGTCGCGAGTCTAGATAAAATTCTCGTGTTACAGTTTAGTCCGCACTCCTCTGAAACGGCTTGACTGACTTTGATTAAATTTTATATGTTTATTCAGTTTGTTGGAGAATAGCTTGTTATCTATTTTTCATAGTCCTAAGTGATAAGGGTGGTCTACCCCCATTTTTTTACCTTATAATCCCTACAAATAGTTTATAGGCGAAACAACGTTTTCCGGGTCTTGTGTACAAAGTGTTAACCGATTTCCGAAAAACAGGGTTTCCAGTTTGTCGGTATAATTTTATTTTTTATGTGTGTTCCCCAGCTATATTCTACATTTTTGAATGAATTAGGGCAATAACTGGACACTTGTCTTCTTCTCCAATAGAGTAGGTACGGGCATAATCACCACGCGTTAAATAGTTATTAGTTCTTCCACAAATAATATCGGCGTGCGTGACACGTATCGATCCCCACATCAATGTAATAAAAATCGACCGCTACAAAGGAAAAGGGCGGTCATGTTTGTAGATAGACTAAAGGTTCGATTATAGATTAAGGTTTTGTTTAATTTTTATCTTCAAACTATTATACGGCCTCATAAAAATTTAAAAAGTATGAAGTAACGGACTATTGTAGTGGGTACTAATAGTAACGGACTATTGTAGTGGGTACTAAGATTGTTTTCACAAACTACTATGAATTACGCATACTTCTCCGAAACGGCACGACAGATTTTGATGAATTTATATATATATATATATATATATATATATATATATATATATATATATATAAATTATACATAGGGATTATAATTTTTAAAAATTTGGGTGGCAAATTTCATAGCTCCTATCACTTAGGGCTATGAGAAATAGATACCAACCTATTCTTAAACCTACCGTATATATATATATATATATATATATATATAATCCCTATGTATAATTTATATGACGAAACAACGTTTGCCGGGTCAGCTAGTTATAGTATAAACCACTTTCGACCAGCCGGCTAGCTATATCGTACGAAATTCAACGAGATTTTTTTGGCAGTCGGGTTTTCAGTGTTTTAAAATAGTTTAGTCATATTGCTCATCTGTCGCCCGCTTTTCTATCAAAATAATTATTTCGACACAAGTTGGGTTGCCGTTTAGAAATTGGAAAAACTGGTCACGTAGGTAGGTATGCCGGTAATAAAAATAAATCAGAATGTAAATAAACATAACATTTTGACACCAAAATAATAAAAAAAACTACGTGCAGCCCTCTTACGCGGAGCCATTCAATAAATCAATCAAAATAATGTATTTCTACTTAGAATTTTACAGTCTGCCCGCTGAATGTCAGTGTAAAGTCGACAACACATCATCGTATACACCCATGCACTCTACTCCGTTGCATTACGAGCGACTTTGCAACTAAAATGTGAAGGTTGACGTGCTGTCGACTGCACTAGTTAGCCGCTGCCTTCGGGCCGTATTTGTAGTGGAGAAAAAGGCAGCGGAAAAAATACCCCTCCATTTTAATCCGGTGCCAAATTAAACTGCTAAACGACATTAATTTGGGCCTTGGTATGGAAGTTGGGTCCAAAAGCTTTGGGCTGGGATTAACCTTTGACTTTTCATACGAAAGTCCAAAGATCTCCAGTGCCGAGCCAAAGTCACATAATAATTGTCTTGTCAATACGGAGTGACAGCTATTGTTACCAACCAAAGGCAAAGAATAGGGCACACCAGAGCCACTATACAGCTACAATAGCACCGACAAATGACATTAGGCACTCAAAATTGCTGAGTAATAACGCCGTAGTACTTTTAAACAGCCCTATTAGTAGGTAAATAATTTAATAGCCATTAAAATACTAATGAAATCTAGCCACGTGGTCTCATATTATAATACCTACTATTGTATATCATAATCGTCGTCGTCTTGGGTTACGTCGCTAAGCCAAGTCACAGGCCTTAGGGCGGCTTGAAAACTTCTGACTGTAAAACCAGTATAAGCTTCCACCAATCCGGACTTGGCCCCCGTGGTGGAGTAACGTACCCCTCGGTGGGGACATATTCGGTTGATAATGATGATATCAACCTAGTGTATATTATTTATATGTATCTATTGATAGTTTATATATAACTTGGTTAGTTATGTAGGTATGTATAATTAAATACTCAGAAATTACTATTTTACTTATTTTGTACATCTACTTCCAGCTCCAGTCTATCCAAAGGTTATCTGGAATATATTACTTTTAGTTCTAAGGCCGCCGTCTGCACTCTTAGATTAAGAAATACCTGTGTAACCTCTATCTATCTATCTATTTGAGGCTTTAAATTTAAGCGCTTTACATGATTTATATATATCGTGTTATTCTAACATCTAGATTAGATGTGCAAAGTGACCGCTCAGGCATTGCAGTGCTTAAGACATGTTTTTAGATGAAATTCTATTACCATGCACTTAACCTCAGCCAACACATGCAAGGCCAACTCGGCCGCGGATTTACTCACGATATCTTTCTTCACAATGGTACTAAAAATATACTTAGAACAGAATAGAATATTCTTTATTGCACACTAGAAAAAACGAAAAAACACAAAATATTTACAAAGGTTCATAAAATTCTTAAAATAACTAAGCTTGACATGATCACGATGTAACCAAATGCTTCACCACAGACTAAAAAACATATATGAGTGGGTCAAAGTCGACCAGGTCAATAGAATTTCATCTTCATTATCATCATCAACCCATTATGTCATCACCGAGGGGCAGGAGTCTCTTCCCTGAGGAAGGTATAGGCCATACTCCACCACGGGAGCCAAGTCCGGATTGAAGGAGGCTTGTAAGACTTGTGGCTGGTCTTACTGTCAGAAGTTTAGAATAGAATTAATAATAATATCATTTACTGGAGGTGGTTTATTTCGACGATAACTAAATTTAAAATAACAATGATAAACTAAATATTAAAACTAAACTAAATATTAAAAACTTAAAATTACATTAATGTTAATAATTAACTTACTATAAATAAAAATACTTACTTAGTTTTAAAAGTTAAATACATAAGTGGGATGTATAAAAAGGGATTAGCGAGGGGCGAAAGTAATGACGAGAACCGTTATACGCTGAATTAAATTATAAGGTGTTACGAGGGGGAATTTGGCTGGCCGCCAGGTGGGACGCGCATAAGGGAGTGATGATGCATATATGCCTTACTTCATGAAGGTTAAATAATTATACGTACTCTATTCAAGAGACTAGAGGGATAATTCAGCGAATTAAATTAGCAACAAGGCCACTCACCCTATAAACTGTTACGCAAGGTACCCTCTTCACATGAGTCTTATCATTTCACCAAATCTTCACAGAAACAATCCACACTGAAGACGAGGACCTCTTCAAAATCGATTATCATAAAAACATTATTTAATTCCCCGCCTAGGCCGTCACTTAAATAACGAAAGTCTTATTCTCTTTATCTACATCGAATTAATCACATCACTCGGGATTGAAGACACGGACAATATTATTTTTTTATAAAAAACTTCTCGGAAAAACCCGTCAAATCGATTCGATTGTGGCCTATGGCTTGGTATATAATTTTATCGTTTTCTCGCGTCGGTTTTAGTTAATATTGGTTGATTTTTTTGGGTAAGTCGCGGCAGGCGGCGTCGGCCCGGCTGGTTTCAGGTTGGGCGGGCGGGCCTGCGCGGTGGGTGACGAAGGGCGGGCGGCGCCCCCATCCGCGCGAGGCGGCGGGATGACGAGACGGCTATGGCTATGGATACATTTTAATGTGGAGTTTCTTTATTAGCTTCTTGTTCACATAATCTATTAATTCTATAATTGACAACTTTGAAAGTGTATTGCTTGCGGCTGAAGAATGAGTTTTGTTTTGTAAATGAATTGTTCTATCTTAACATTTCTTTCCGAGAGAAGAGATTTCTTTCTTTTATTGAAAAGTAAAAAAGGGGATTATAATAATAATAATAATAATAACTTCCACACAACACAATTACTTTATCTGGTCCTATACTAGGATACCCTGTGCTATGGTCGCCAGGTAAGGATGACCAAACATGAAAAAACACCCAGACTTAAACCATTTGTATAATATTGTTGTTATGCTAAGGTAATTTAATTTTATGAATTAATGAATTGGTAATTGGTAATTTTAATCAATTTGGTAATGCCCCACCAAATAAGCATGCTGAAGTGGCAGTGGGTCGGCCATATCACCCGAACAACTGATAGCCGATGGGGTAGACGAGTTCTTGAGTGGAGACCGCGGATCAGTAATCGTAGTATAGGACGTCCTCAGACACGGTAGAGCGATGATCTTCGTAAGGCGGCCGGTAAGAACTGGATGAGAATAGCCGAGGACCGCACTCAGTGGCGTGCAATGGGAGAGGCCTATGAACAGCAGTGGACATGAATAGGCCGATGATGATGGTAATGGCAAATAATAATGTTATGTAATTTAAACTAATATTGCCCAAAATATTTATTACATTCGCTATCCGAAAGCCATGACCATTCCGGTTACGTAGTTAGGCGACTACACAAAAGGTTGCTCAAGTGTGAACTTAGCTTTGGTTCCACGTGCTGCGATTGGTCAACCATTGTCTGAAGATTGTTGGAGACCATAAAAATGTCTGACGTCAGAGTACGCGCTTCGAAATCCATCTTCAAGCCGTCTTCAATCCGTGTTGAGCGTACGGAAGATGTATGTGTTGAGAAAGGAATACTGTTGAGTGTAGTAATGCTTCTTTGTTACGTTTTTATTTGTCAGGGTTTTATGCTTCCCGATCGGAAATGTAGTTGATGTTGAGTTTGAAATATTTATCGACACTTTATGGGTTTCCGTCTGTGAGTATAAAAATATTGAATGTCATTTTATTTCTATTTTACTATGTAGTGTTTGCTTTTCTTTACCTAAAATAGTCCCTCTTGCTAGTAGAAATTTGAAGTACTAGTATAGTGCTCGTTATTAGTCTAGAAAATAATGTTTTGTAATAGATTTTTGCTTCAAATCATAATTAAAAAATACATTAGTACCAAATGTTATTACATGTATTTTTTTTAAATAGACTTTAAGAAATACACGCTCAAAAGATCACTTTGATGATTTCATCAAACAGTCTTCTTCAATCACTTTTCAGCAATCACCTTTAGGTATATGGCACCATGCTTGAAAACTCCCTTTCTGAAGAAAAAAATAAATGGTCAACGTTAGGATAGAATTATTGCTGATATACATAAAAACATTCAGACGAATTGAGACCCTCTGCCTTTTTTAAATCGGTAAAAAAGGCAATCATTGTATCAATCAGACTTTTCATAGTTGTGTAAATAAGTAGTTACAATAATACCAGACGCTTACTGTGAAGAAATATATCGTGGTGAAACCTGAGTGTCTATAGCGTGTCCCTAACTGTCTATCGCCAATTCGCCAATAAGCTTATTCTCTCTCTCTCTAAGAGAAATAAAGCTTATGCTTATTATTTGCGTTATCCTAATCGTACTAACGTTTGCCCCTTTATCTTTCTACCTTTTAGAGGTTATATCCAGAACAATTCTTTTAAAATCTATACCATGACCTATAGGTAAGCTAGCAACCCGCCCTCAGAATAATGAGAACCCGCCTAAGACAACCGAACATTCCCGATCGTCTCCGGAGATTTACGAACTGAAGTAAATTTTACTTGTCAGAAATAAATTGCACTCGGTTCCCTTTCAGTCTGCAAGCGACCAAGGGTCAATATATAGTGGTAATTGGATAGGGCATGCGCCGTAGAGGTATCGATGCGTTCAGTGATACCATACCACGGTAGCCGTAGAATGTAGAAGCAGAACCACAGATACTTATAGGAAGAACTTTTAACCTTTTATCAACATTCATATTATATAAAATTAATTATGAATTAATATATTAATTAGAATTACAAGTTATTTCTTAGTTTGACATTGTTTTCATTCAAATATTTTAACTTGCCAAATAAATCAATGTACTTAAGTAATTTCTTGTAATTTATTTTATTTGGAAATTCTTCTAAATCAATGGTCAATAAACGGTATTACTATTTCTATAACAGAGACCAAACCAAATATTAAATAATAACTTCGTAAATAAGCAACCAGGGTGGGGTTGCTTATTTACGAAGAACACGCAATCTTTATGACATTATCATTAGGTATAGTGTAGTGTTTCCTTTGCTGACACCGACTCCAAAACTAGCAATAATTGTAACGCGTAAGAATACGAAATTATATCAGTCGCTTGTTTTGGACGCCCGTAGCTCTTGTTCGGTTCGCCGTTCGCCAAATGAAAATAATGATGGATGGCGCCGCCTCCTTACGTCTATCTAGATTTACGAGCTGTTTATCTTAAGGTGCTCCCACACAACAGTTGTATAAAATTATCGAGTTACAGTGTTAATGCGCATACTCCTTCAAGGCGGTTTTGATGACTTTTATATATGTTACCGGCCAAGCCCTATTTCAAGACAAACTAGTTTGGCCTAGGCCAAACTAGTTCTTCCTATACGCGATAGGATTAACTAGTATAGCCTAGTCCAAACTAATTTGTGTTAAGCCCGATAGGATAAACCAGTTTAGGCTAGGCTAAACTAGTTGATCCTGATATAAGCACTCACACTCTAGGATAAACTGGTATGACCTAGTCTAAGCATAGTAGTAGGTATTTACAAAGTTAAAATAAAGTTCTCCGTAATTGCAAAAATAATTTTTTTTATGAAAAGTGCATTTACGGCTTCGTGTGGGACTCCCATCGAGCATCATGCTCGATGCCGGACTACCCACTAAGCCCCGCGATGTTCCTCCTACTACTCTACCGGGCCACAGGATAGGCCAGAGATTAATTCACTGCGACTCGGCAAGAGTTCGTCCTGGCAAGGGACTTTACTTTTGGAGAGCCAGAGTGGCTCCCCAGCGGCGCCTCCGCCCCATCGCCCATACAACGGGGCAAGGAAACGCAGCCTCTCGTCGTGGGGGGCTATATCGGCTCCCATACGCTCCCTCGCGCCGCCCTTCCCCTCCCCGTCACCCATAAAAGGGGGCAAGAGGAGGACGCCACGACGCTGCGTCGCTCGTCGCTCGCTCTTCAGCGCTTCTCTGAAAGTAAAGAAGGTAGAGAGTGAGCACGCGGACCCTCTCTTTGTGCAAGAAGGCACCCTCGGAACACTCGAGGGTGCCTTCCGGCTCGCCGCGATCATGGACAGCGGCAGGTCCCCCGACCCTCCGCCCATGGCCACTCTAATCCGACTCATATGAGGCGCCGTACCTCCTCCAGTTGGTCGCCTGGGTCCCGTTTCACAGTGTGAAACAGAGCTCACGCCTCCTACTGCCAGATTATTCGCCGTTAGCCAGCAAAATCCCACAAGTAGAAGTTACTGACTAACGCTTAGGGTGCACCGACCCCGCCACTTGCCCTTCCATCTCGTTCAGAGAATCAGAGGGAACGGAAGCGGAGGGGTACACGTGAAGATATCAGGGTCAACTAGTTTGGCCTAGCCTAAACTGGTTTATCCTATCGGGCTTAGGACAAATTAGTTTGGACTAGGCTATACTAGTTAATCCTATTGCGTACCTATAGGAAAAACTACTTTAGCCTAGCCCAAACTAGTTTGTCCTGAAATCGGGTTTGGCCGGTAACATATACATACATATAAAAATCATCAAAACCGTTTTGGATATCGGGTACGTTTGAGAATAGGTTGTTATATATTTTTTGTAGACCTAAGTAGTAAAGGCGGTCCACCTCAACTTTTTAAAATTATCATCCTAGAAATAATTTATATGGCAAAACAACGTTTGCCGGGTCAGCTAGTAACGTTATAAAACATTGTGTAGCACGATAACATTTTATAACAGTTTCTAACATTTCGATACAACATGTCAAGAATGTTACTACATATCCCACCCTTGCAAGAACAACGTGATATTTCGAATCATACCATTTTTTATTCATAGATTTTTTTTTCTTTTTAACGCGATTTTATTTACTCCGAAAACGCCGGAATAATGAGAAAAAGAGACACTGCATCACGTTGTAGCGCTATCTCTTTCGAGCATTACTTTGAAACCTTAAAAAAATGCTCTCATGTAACGTAAGAGTTTCGAAATAACACATTGTTCTTGCAAGTGTGCGATATATGTTATAAGCGCTCCCACACTGGTTGAACTCTGTATAAACATTGTATAACTTTACTATGTATTTGTATTAATCAGTTAGGATCAGTTAGGCATTTTAATTTAAATAATATATTATTTATAAAAAATACCGGATAAAATTTGATTATTATGTATCTGCAGCCATTGTTGGCCGATTCTATAGTGACGTCACAGTTCAATAAAAATAGCGTCTGTCATTTATGTCGTTCTTACGTTAATTGGTTTGTTTACTGACAAGTGACGTCATAATTCTTGTGCGACGCCATATTGCCCAAGATACCGTTTTGGTGGCTTATATGAAAAGAACATTTGAATTGGACGTGGGTCCAGTTCTAGAGACTGGTGCCTCTGCCTACCCCTTCGGGGATAACGGGCGAGAGTTTTTTTTTTTTTTTTTTTTTTTTTAAATTTTCGTTTGCCTTTTTTTGGAGGAAATACACGAAAGAATTTTAAATGACCACTTTCTGAGGACTCCATGAACACCAAAAAAATTTGAGATTGTCTTTATAAATCTGTCAAATAGCTAATTGTCACTAGCATCACTAAAAATTTGTAAATTTTGAAAATAAAAGTTACACAAATGTTGAGCAACATTCTCTAACGTTGTAAAACTCCTGTATGGGAGCACCTTTATAGATTTGGAAACCTGTAGGTAGTGAACGCCATTCGGACATAGTACACCTTTTTGTCCGAAACTCACTCTTATGCTGCAAGAGACAAGAGTGAAATAAGAACCTTTGCATCAACGTAATGAGATGATTTTATACAGCGTTCACTCACCTTCTCTCACACTAGATGGATGAAGCGACCACTCGGACGCTGCTGTGCCTGGAACATTGTTTTTTAGATTGTCGTATCGTCAAGTCGATACGTACGGAGGCCTTTAAAACCTCGGGTTTCCTCACGATGGTTGAAACAGCGAAGATACTAATAAGGAAACTACAATAATTCTGTATCCTGCTTGTATCCTATTGTGCGGCCGCTGGGAGTATACGATCCTGACACATGTCTGTTTCATACGAATAGTGATAGGAGAAAAGCAACGTTATCATTCCTTACGTTATTCTTAACTAGCTTTTGCTACTGACTCACGATTAAGTAGTTTTGTTTTTTAGACGACCTTCTCTTGTGCCATTTTCGCAGGCATTTTAGAAGGGTCATCATCTTTTTTGTGCTGAATGGCGGTGAAGTGTTGTGGCGTGCTGTGCGACCTTTTTTTTGAGCCCAGATCAGCTCAATCGCTTTGTACGGCAGTGGTACGGAAAGATTCTGAGAAAGCGATGATCTTTTTCTAAAGCCTGTTCATCAACTTCGTATCGTTAAAAGGACCGTTATTATTTTCGTTATTGTTGGTACGTCACTACGAAAAAATACGGTTGACATAACCTTGTGACAGCGTAGTAAGGATTTTACGCACGAACATTAAATATTGATTTCTTCTTATTTCACATTTAAATCACTGTGCAAAATATAACATTGATTGTAAGTTTACACAATGATATAGTTTCAATGACAATTATTTGCTAGTAGGATAAATAGGACATAAAAATATTTTTATCGAAAATTGAACGCCACTTCAAGGTTACGTCGTCCGTTCTAACATGACCTGTCAGGATCGTAAACTCCCAGCGGCCGGACGGTGAAGTGTACTATTATGTATTCTGTGCCTAAAGTGTTTTCTATCTATCTAGATAGATAGATAAGCTTATTAGTAGTGTTAGTACGTTTGGGACCTAATAAACTCGGCAAAACGTGGGCCCAGTTCTAGTGATTGGTGCCTCTGCCTACCCCCTCGGGGATAACGGGCGTGAGTTTATTTATTTTATTTTAGTATGTTTTTGACAGCAGATCAACCTTTACATTTATGTTACAAATTCTTCCTTATTGTAAATAAGTAGAGTGCATAAGTATAAAGGTTGATGTGCTGCCCAATTTGCTTGACTGTGGTTTGTAGAAGGTCAGGCTGGTAAGAGCTCGCTAAAGTCTGTTTTAACACTAAAAACAGAGGGTAGTTTTGTAAAGTAAAACATATATTGTATTCAGATCAGATATGATTTTTTATACAATAAAATAATATATTTAATGACACAATTTCCAATTACATTTTTTGTTTTACAACTTTTGTTTAGTGTCTTTTTGTCAGATTTTACAAAAAGTCAAATATTGTTCTAGTTGAAAACCTGTCTATTCACTGTAACACATATTTCATCATAATCTATCGAAAAGCGCCACTACCAAGGAGGAAAACTGCGGAATACCTACTAGGCAAGGTTCTAAAAATAGCTATAAATGTTATTTAGATTTATAGAACTCACTTCAGGCAAAACGTATTGTAGGTACATGAGGTATGATTAACTTCCCATTAATAAGTTACTTCTTTTATCTTTCATTACATAACAGAGTTGAATTAAAAATGATAATCATCATCAACCCGTTATGTGCCTACCGAGGGGCAGGGGTCTCTTCCCTGAGGAAGGTATAGGCCATACTCCACCACGGGAGCCAAGTCCGGATTGGTGGAGGCTTGTAAGACTAGCGGCTGGTCTTACTGTCAGAAGTTTGCCAGCCGCCCTCTAAGGCCTCTGACTTGGCTTAACGACTGCCATCTATCGACGGCAGCCGGCACCAACGCCCGCGCGCTAGCCACCGGCGCCGCAAAACCGGCGATTTTAGGTGATTTTCACTAAAAAAAAATATTTTTTTATATTTTTTTTGCTTCAGTATCATGTAAATAACCGCCCCTGAGCCGGATGAAACTGTACAAACAACACCCTCTATATTTTATAGGCGGGTTTCGGACGTTAGTGCGAAGATTTTAAATTGTGCCTGTGCCTTACAGTGGGACATAATATTATTGGCTGCCTTGTTATGATTTATCATTACACTTAACCCCTAGACCCAATCTATCGTTCCACGTCAAGAATGGCATCTTTGTTCTATGTAAGTTAATTTGTAATGACCCAATAAACTACATTATATTCTTATCGCTCAGTTTTTGGAAGCAAATACGTTTTTGCGAAAAATGTCGCTGATAGTGAGTGCAGTGAAGCTCGGTCCACACTGTGTGTGGGGTGCGTTCGAGTCTGAGTCACACTAGAGCATCGATGGTTACGTACCACAAGAAAGAAAAGCGTTTTCTCTCAAATTGTTACAGAATTCCGTTTCCAATTACAGAAAAGACTCAAATTTATTATTTGTTGTCATCCGTCATAGATAGAGTATTCTTAATTGTATGCATACCAGAAACTATAAAACATTACAGTACAATTGGCGCCCTTATTACTAATAGTAATTTCTTCCAGATAATCATTCAACCACCATAGTCGGGCACACCAAGCTTTTGAATAACATTATTTCCAACGCGGTGGTAACACCATTTACAGCAATACCATTTGGTAACAGTGAAGGAAAAGATCGTGAGAAAACCCCAGTGCCTAAGGTGTTCACGTACCTCAGCGCTTGAAATTGCCAACCCGCGGTAGGCAGGAGTGGTAATAATAATAATAAAAAATTTCCAAACAACATAATCACTTGACCTGGTCCCAAACTAGGATACCCTGTGCTATGGTAACCAGGCAAGCACATTAAAAAAATGGAAAAACTCCCAAACTGAGGCCTTTTGTCAAATGTACGCTGGCCTCCAGTGGTATTGGTAAGTAAGCGCCTTAACGGCTAGAAAAACGAGGCAGTTCGTAATAAAGAGCTGTAATTAGCTCCATACTCTCTCTCTGAGAGAAGGCCTTTGCCCTGCAGTGTAGGACGTAAATAGGTAGCATCTACTACTTTAATCTTCATAATCAACCCATTATGTTCCCAAAGAGGGGTGGCTCCACCACGGGGGCCAAGTCCGGATTGGTGGAGGCTTGTAAGACCAGTGGCTGGTCTTACTGTCAGAAGTTTTCAAGCCGCCCTAAGGCCTCTGACTTGGCTTAACGACTGCCATCTGTCGACGGCAGCTGGCACCAACTGCTTAACGTGCCTTGCGAAACACGGAACCGCTCGGAAAAATCCCTCTAGCGTTAGTCATAGAACGGTCACCCATCCATGCGCTGAACGAGCCCTATTTTGCTTAACCTTCGTGATCGTTTAACGCATTGGCTGCCAGCAATGAATTCAATCCCGGATCGTAGTTGGCAGTCAATGTGTAAAGATCACTTAGCCGGCCGAGGCTCCTCATAGTTTAATCTATTATTATTAAATATTATCATCTACTAATTAGTCTAATATTGTAGACTGCAGCGTGCTTTGGGCCCGTCTGGTCCGACCTTAAGGCGCACGTCACTCGCGCGCCGCGTATCAGTAAAGTTGCAAAGCTTCCGCCCGGCACAGAGAGTCATTGATCTCGACCACCGACACTCTTGCGCACCCAGCGCTGCTCAAACTGGGGAACGGTGTAATAGGTCTCACTTTAAATTGAACCTTATCACTTTGAAATAAAGTCCAAAACCCGTGCCTGGGTGGATTTACCCAACAAAAATTTCTCTGAACAAAAAATTCAAAAAAATTAAAACATATTGGAATGCTAATAAAACTAGATAAAATCATTGTAGGATAACTATAATGTTCTTACATTGTGTTTAGACCAACATTTTTAACGTAGTTCAGAAGATATCAGCATTCCAATAAAAAGAGATGAGATGGTGATGACGACTGTGGTATGGCGCTGATTTATCTATGGATGGTGATGATTTCGTCTGTATGGTGATGATGCTTTAACTAAGTATGTCAAATTGAAAACAAAATAATTATATGAAAATCAAATGTTTTTAATGATATAATCAACACAATTATAATCCATTTATCTATACTTGACTTTTTTTCCAAACTTTAAACGACATTAAATCAAAAACCTTTAGCGGTAGAAAACTCGAAACAGTTTACAAATTTAGTGCTAGCTAGTACTAAATTTGCAAACTGTTTCGATTTGTTTATCGATATTGTTTGTAGTAATGTAGGGTAAGTTCTCCGGCTCCCACCAAAAACTTCATTTGAGGCTTTCATTCCATAATTTTCCGAAAAGTCTATATGTATGACAGCAGAATTGACAGTCAAAGATTTCTTTAATTCTTTCAATTCGTTGTATTGTGTGTGAATTAGGTAACAATGTTCGAAAAATGATTTCAAGTCTGTATTTAATTCGTTGATAATTTCGTGGGGTTTTGCTTTGATTTCGTCTTTCTGAGTGATCATGACTGTTTTAGGACCTTTTGTTGTTGGGATTGATTTTCGGGACCGTATCCATTTATAGAACACTATTTCTTCATCATTCGAGAACTCTTTGAATTGAATTGTCTTGTCTTTGCAGACACCACATTCTCTTTTAAGACATTTCTCTGCATATCTTGAGCAACAAAGACTTTCCAGCAGTTCGTGATGTGTTTTCTCTTTCATGATACCAGCCTTAAATAAAGATTCCAGCTTCAAATCAATATTGGCATGTACTACACACATACATGTGTCTCTTTGCGCCGCTGTGGCTGGCAATACCCAGAATGGACGATATTTCCAAAACGTACAGTAGCTGACTGTGCAACTCTTTTATCGAACTTTTGAGATACCTCCTCTGCATTCGTTTTTTGAATCGTGTTATATACTGTTTTTTCCCGGGACATATCATACTGTTTGCATCATCAACATAGAACTCTTTTATTAATTTAGCGATCTTTTTTTCTTGTGACGTTTTGGTTATCTTTGTTTTAAAACCTTTTCTAAGGTTTGATTTTTTGGTTTCTTCTTCAGATTCGTCCATTTTTTGCCTATAATGTTTTTGTTTCAGTAGTGTATTTTCTTTTTTCAAGTCCACAATTAATTTCAACAATTGTCTTCGTTTCTTGTATTCTAAATAACGAATCCTTTTGACTGTTGCTGAGCAGTTGCATTGCAAGTTAGTGGGTGTTGTTAATGGGTCTTGATGATCCTGATCTAAACGATCGTGTGTATTAGTTTCGACACTAACATCGGGATTGATCAATATTGGTTCTAGTTTAATGGTCTTCTCTTCATGTTTTTTCTTTTCCCGATATCTTTTAGCTGCTTCACGCCATTTCTTGCGCTGTACTCTCTTGGACTTTTTTCGCTTATTCATTCGAACTCACCTTTCTCTTTTCTATTTTGATACCTTTTCTTTTCTTTTTCTTTCACAAGTTCATACAATTCAGGGTCCTGCTTCATGGTGGCATATTTTCTCCGTTTATTTATAGCTATTTTCTGTTTTTCTAACTGAGCTTCTCCTATACTTCGCTTTCTTTTACTCATTGAGGTAATCTGAAAGTAAACAGTTACGTTAGTAGGTACAATTCTAAGCGTAGGGTACAAAATTAAACATGATTCCACTTTTACATACTTTATTGATAGGTAGGGATACTCGTAAACTATTATTTTGATTTATAGTTGGTTAAAAACAGGTTTTTTTTTATATTGTATCACCCCACAGAGTTAGAACGTCACCAAAACTATGCTTTCTTTGTTGATTGTTGTAATCTGAAAGAAAAACAATTCTGTTAGTGGCCACAATCCTGTAAGCATAGGTAACATGAAACAATATTATAATTATGTAAATAACATACTTTATTAATAGGTTAGTATTTTGACTGATATTTGGTAAAAAAAAAAATGGTTTTACATTATTTCCCTCAAATCTCTCAGAGTTAGCGACCATTTGTGAAGGTTATTAAGGATTATTTCATCATATAATCTATCCTGAAATAGTACACCCAAAGTTTCCATTGTAGCTGTTGCCTGAATGTACACAGTATAATAATTCAAATCTGATTGTTGTTCATAATGTTCTATATATTTTCTTATTTTCTGAGTCTTCACACAGGGCTTTACAAATTCCACCCTCATACGTGGCATACATTACTTCAAAGTTTTGAAGAACATGGAGGAACAGATTTTGGTTAGGCATGTTACGATTGGTGTCTATTACTAATATATCATAAATTAGTTTCATATTGTATTACTATGCTTATACTTTACTTTATTCTCGGTCTGAAATAAAAAAAGGACTTAGGTATATAATCAACATAACTGACAACAACATAACATAACTGGCGAATAGTGGGCTTACGTACTATGGGTAGGTACAGCTTCACTTTGGGAAAACAAACAAAAAAAATTATAACACAAAGTAAGAAAATCGTCATCACCATACACATGAAATCATCACCGTTCATTATTTGTGAACGGTGATGATGCGTATGGTGATGACGATTCGAACGTTACGTCGATTTTTCTCGAAAAGTAATAACAGTAATAAGATACCGCTATTTTCTTTAGCATCTTCACTTACATCAAGATCTTATTGAAATTAATCGTAATGATATTCTAAGTACTTACCTTGAACCACAGTCTGACGGCAATGACGGCAACTTAGTCTTATTAACTTTTCTGGACACTCACAATAAAATTTTTGCTCTCGGAGCGCGTGTTGTGCCCGTGCGACTGGCTTCGCAGTTTGCTATGAACTGAGGAAGCGGAGCAGGGTATCGCAGGCCGCGTAAGTGCAACGCATACGGAACTATCTTCACTTTGATGTTGCCGTGACGGTGTTGACGAATATCGGTACTAAAATTTTGTTAATTAATTGTTCATTTATTTTACGACGAAATTATTATTTTCTTTTCTATAAAGTTATATACAATATGGATAAACGTAATTATTGAATTAAAATCTAGTTCCTACGTCGGGTATTCGACTTTTTGCCGGCGAACGTCAAGAGTAGCAATTTTTTTCACAGACGGTGATGATTTTGATAGCAGTATTCATTTTATTACTAAAAATCTATTGATTTTGAGTATGTTTGGGTTAAAGCGCATTATAAAACAGGTATATTTAAAGCATGTAAATGTAAAAAAGTTACGATTCTCGAGCAATATATATTTTTTTATCCCCTCAACGTGAATTTTCGACAGCTTTGTAAATCCACCCGCCTAGTTAAGGGTTAACAGTCAAGTAGTTTGACTACAACAGTTGATAAAAAGCTTCAGTAATTTTAATTCGATGACCTCTGTGGCGTAGTGGTTAGCGCATCCGCCTACCATGCGAGGGATCCAGGGTTCGAATCCCGGCTGGGGATTACAAAACCCAGGTCTTGGATGTTTAAAATTATGTCAGTGATGTCGCTGTTTCTCGTTACCGCGACAGAGGATATCCTGGTGTGGGGCCAGAAGCAATGTATGTGCCTGTATGTAAATATTTATGATTGTAACTAATTTAGAACTTTAAAACGGAATATTATGTGCGCTGTACTTAGATTCAAACACAGACTTCAAACAAATAACTGAAATAATAATAACTCCGACACAACACAATCACTTCACTTGGCTCCAAAATAGGATATCCTATGATATAGAAACCAGGCAAGGACATTATAAACATGGAAATATACTCAGACTGAGGCTACCTTTTTGTACAAATTCACGGCAGTGCCCAGTGGGAATCGAACCCATAACCTCCCTCTCGGTAGCCAAGCGCCTCAACTCTGTCAGTATTGCACTAAAACTGAATTTTGATATTTTTAAATTACATCGTTGAATTATTGTTAAACCGATCCAAATTATTACAAGTAATTATTAAAATACTTACTTCATTTTTGGAAATATATAACGATAAATTCGTTGTATTTAACAATTTTTTTCAAACAATATCTTCACCCGTCAAGTGCAAACGATAAAAGCTAAGCGATATAAATTTGTGATTTTTGGGTGATTTTCACTAAAAAAAAATATATTTTTTTGCTTCAGTATCATGTAAATAACCAACCCTGAGTCGGAGTAAACTGTACAAATCAACACCCTGTATATTTGTAATTCAAAGTAAAATAATACGATACAATTTCACTGTGAATAAAAAAATCAAATTAACCAGTAGGTACACTTTGAGAACAATCGTCTAATGATTTTATATGCGTATCACAAAAAGTTTTATGAGCAACGTTACGCATTTGCATGTGGTCCTGTGATCCCTATGACAACGGAATAAAGATAATAATGCAACAATCGATGTAAAGATTGTTAAGGGTACTATGTAAACGTCAAAGTTTTGTACGTTCTCACCCGAATGGGAATACACAGAATGTCCGTTTCATCATAATCAACCCATTATGTCCCCACCGAGGGGCACGGTCTCTTCCCTGGGAAAGGTATAGGCCATACTCCTCAACGAGGGTGAGGGTTGAGGATTGTCCGTTTGAATCCGTTTGTATATATTTACATATTAAATGTGACCACATTCCGGACATGTCATAACAGCAGGTGGACGGGCTCTGCAGGCATCTCTCTTCACGTCCAGCTCCGATTTCTAAGGGTTAAAGGGTTTCAAACTCAAAGACTTTGGTTTTGATAGGAGCCCTCCATTCCTGTCGATTTGCCACCCGTTGCTTCCATAGCAAGGTTGACTATGCGAGCCATTTGCGAGCGCACCGACGACGCCACCAAAACAGGAGTTATAGTAGTCGCCGTGACCAAACTCAGTCGGGAGTCGGGACCATCATAATAATCAAATGTTACCTAGGTAAGTCTAACTTCGAGAGAGGTCACTCGTCGAATCCAACTTGGATGGGCAGAGTTCGGGAAACTAAATGACCCTTTTGGGATCCAAAATACTTCAATATCTCAAGACAAAGGTGTTTAACCAACGTGTGTTGCCAGTGACGGCTTATGGATGCGTAGAACTCCACTATATGGAGTGATTTAGCCATTTTGTTCAAGGTATGTCACATCACCTTATGTCACACTGATACATTCTGGGACTTTTTTCCCAATAGGTATCTCATACTCCTACTCCGAATTGTCACATTATACCTTCTTATTTTGCCTCTTTCGAGTTGCCTACATGCTTAACCCGACAGAGTGGAAAGTTACGTTATATAAAGACTGGTCTGGGCCTCATAAGAAGGCTCAAGGTCGCCCAACGAGCTGTGGAGAGAGCTATGTTGAGAGTTTCATTGCGCGATCGAATCAGGATTGAGGAGATCTGTAGAAGAAACCCGAGTTTCTAATATAGTTCGAAGAATTGCTCAGTTCAAGTGGGCAGGGAACAGCTGGGAGAACTGATGGCCGTTGGAGCGAAATAGTTGTGACCTGGCGACCGCGGACCGGACGATAGGCAGCACCCCGATCAGAAAGTTTAACGACCTGATTATGGTGGCACAGAGCAGGTCAAATGGCTGATGATGAGGATGATGAAATCTATGTGGGGTTTAATTCAACACCCCATCTATACAGGGTTACAGGTTAAGTCGACCTTGATTCTGCGGGAGGTGGTAGTTTCCATAATTACTGACAGATTTGACCCATGTCAAGGCCGGTGCTCTAATAGTGGGAATTACATTATTATGTATAGGCTGCTTACGTATGTAATGTATAATTATGTACATACGTAATGTACAGTCTTACTAACAGCTCGAGTAAGACCACACCTCACCACACCAAAAAATGTTATTATATCTGTTGCTCTTGCAGACAATTTTCTGCCGTGCTTGGAAAGAGATATTACCGGTTCCAAAATTAAATACAAAATTTGCTGTTTTCATGTTGCAGCGTTGTAATTCAGAGCTCTAGAAGCTCCAGAACAATGGTTCTTCTGGGCCCAGCCAGAATTTTCTGGGGACAGCATGGCCCATTTAACGCACTTTCGACGTAGTAGGGGCCCGGAATGGTTGTGTACCTAAACTGAAAACCAAATATTTATCATCACAAGCCTCTATAAAGGGGTAGACCGTGATAAAATTCAAACAGCAAAGAGAATGTGAAGCAACAACAGTGTTAAACAGAAAACAGTTGTTTTTTAAAATGCAGTTATCGGAGAGTGTGTCCTATCTAATTATTCTGACGTGTTTGTTCTTTTTTGACTTTGCGTCTTGTCAGGAGGCTCTGTCTGCGGATAAGGAGGGAGTCTGTACGGTTAAAATCAGGTTAGACTACTGTTTTCATACAATCGGTGTAGACGAAGAAGTGACTCTCTTCGTAGAGTAAGACTTTTCAGTGTACTGAATCTTTTTTCCTTCACTTTCCTTCGCAACCTTTCCGTCACAAGGTTGTCTGGGAGAATTTTCTCTTAGCAATAAGATAGCCTATTGTACATATTTTTTAATTGTAACTTTTCTTTTGTCTCTTGTTTCTTGTGTGCAATAAAGATTATTTTTATCTTATCTTATCATCAAACTCAATGGTGATGCAGAAAGTTCCATTATAACTTAGCGGTTATTACACACATACTGCAACTTGCCACGATCTTGACAAATCACTTTTGCTTCAAAGAGCAAGTCAATTTTCATTCATTAATCGTTGCATGCTCGCACACCGGTTTCGGGTACTTTTTATCTTGCCCTTTGCTAATACATCCCCTAATTGGTCGAAGTATGAAACCTTTAGCACGAGTATGTTTCGGAGTGGTTTGATTGACAGTTGATTATTGTTTGTATTTTAAGTGTAAGTGTATTTGCCGGGTTCTGAATTGAGAGTTTGACCAAGTTTGACTAAGTAAATACTTAAGTAACGTTCTGTCACGCTCTTTTCTGAGAAATTTGACGAGACAAGAGTTTGTCAGATAGAAAGTAGGGGCTTAACAAAACACCAGGCGTGCCCGCCGCGGATCGGCAATTTCAAGCGCTGAGCTATATGAATAGTCCAGGCACTAAGATTTCCTCGCGATGTTTTCCTTCAAAATTAGCGAATGGAAGTTAAAGAACTTCACTAATATAATTATGTAACTTACTCCTGGTTTCTCGAACGCTAACAGTTAGTGCATAAAAGTGCATATAAAATAAAACTGTTAACAATAGATTAACAGACTGTTAGCGTTTGAGAAGCTGGGGATAAGAAAACAAAGTCATTGGTACACGCCTGCACTGGGAATCGAACCTGGGTCTCCCGCTTCCGAGTCCATGGTTCTACCCACTAGGCTGTCACCGTTATTAATGCTAGTAACTTGCAACTACTTTTCAACGTGTTTTTCTGGTTTCTAGGTCACCAAGAACGCGGACGAAGTTTTACACTGTCGCTTCTAACAAGTGGTGTGGGAGTAAGAGATGCATCGTCAGAAAAAGCAAAGTTGAGGTAAACAAAATATCTTTCTCTCAAAGTTACGACATGAGCATTTATAGACATAAAACATACACGTTTACATATTTGCTTCTGGCCCCACACTGGGATACCCTGGGTCATGGGGACAAGAAACAGCGACATCACAAACAGTTAAAAATCCAAGACCTGGTGTTATTTTTTGCCTCGACCCGGGATTCGAACCCGGGACCTCTCGTATGGAAGACAGATGCGCTAACCGCTGCGCCACAGAGGTCGCCAGCTAAGCTGATAAGCGTCAGTAAAGCGTCAGATAAGCTGTTGCTATGATTAAAGAAGTGGTCGGTACCAATATGTCAAATGTTTCAAGAAATTAGATGTCTGTACAAATTGGATAAAGGATAAATGAATGAAAATGAAAAAAATATGTATATGGTAATTTTATTTGATAAATGTAATATATTATCGATACCAATGATATGGTAAAATTTATTGTACCGGTGAAAAAATCGCACGGTGTATATATACAGGATGTTAATTTGCAAGCGTGCCATATTTAAAGAAAAAATAGTAATTAATGTTACCAGTTAATGCAGTCTACTAACAGTCTCCCATATTCAAGGAAACCGTCGATAAAAATAAAACTTATTTTTAGGGTTTGAATAGGAATAACCTAAGATGGAAGGTGCTGCGACACGCACGTAATGGGAAAAGACCGAGACCCCGCCCCGTTGCCAAGTTGGCACCGAGTGAAAGAAACAGCAATAACAACAAGAAACATATGATTTCAGATTTCCCTTCCTACTCTCACGGGCTTAGGACCGACAAAACAACCAATTTCTTTGGTAGGAGGTTAGTAGGTATTAAAATATTGCGCTAATTAGTTTATTTACAAGTTAGAATAAAAAAGTAGGAAGTAGATAACATACCCAAGTACTAACCTACCTTCAAATAAATCGTTGATCTGGCGTAGTTAAAAGTCTGAAATCACTGTTATTTACACTAATTGAGACGTTATTTACAGGGTACTTACAATGATTAAGTTGTACGGAGCAATTGTTCGAAGTGGCCACCGTTCTGCGCTATGCAAAGTCTCGCACGACGACACAAATTACTTTTTAAATTTTGCAACACAAGCACATTTTGCCTAACAGTTTGGAAGGCAGAAATAATCCTTTCACGCAACACAGCCGCATTGTTAACTTCTTCAGCATACACTAGTCTTTTAACTTCTCCCCACAAATAAAAGTCTAGGGGAGTAAGATCCGGGGACCGCGCTGGCCAGGCCACTGGGCCTTCGCCTCCTATCCACATTATCCAGCGGTCACCAAAAGTGTCATTGAGGTACTCGCGCACTATGAGTCCGTAGTGCGGAGGAGCACCGTCCTGCTGAAAATAGAGGTTTTGAAGATCGTTCAATGGCACGTCCTCCAACATCTCATCAACCATGTGGTGCACGGCGGTGGCGGCGTGCACACATTAGGTAGTAATGAAAGAGCGTGCGATACCGGCACGAGCGCACGTCACAAAGGATGTCCGGTCACTGAGTGGCTGGGCTAATTGGGGGTGCGCTCGCGCGGCGTGTTTGTTCTATCTGCGCATGCGCATGCCGCTCGGGGTGCGAATGTGTGTGTTTGTGTGGATGCGCGTGGTTGCCAAACCGTCGTCCGAAAATTTAGGGATGTGCGAGATAATTCGATATTAGAGCTGGGCGTTCTCTTTATCGATAAAAAATGTGACGTCAGAGAACAAAAGAAAAAAAATCGACTCTTCTTTTATGATTGATTTTTGTTTATAATCAGCAGTATAATCACGTCCTAAAATATGGCACGCTTGCAAATTAACAGCCTGTATATCCTCGTAAGGCCCAATATACTAAAAAAAGTATGAAAACAATTGTTATTTTCAAGGTCGGGCCTTACGAGGTTAAACCTCCTTATTTATTTATTGTAAGTATTTTCATTAGTTATTTATTTTATGTACGCAATTATAAAGTACCCCCCTCTTATAAAGATATTTCAACCTTATCTAAACTCTCACAGAAATGAACTTAAATAGATTAAATTAACTTTACTGTAATCAATACATTACAAACACTGTAAGCACAATATAATTGATTCTCAAACATAATGTATATTAAGGTCTGGCAATGTTTTAGAATAATGAGTATGAACCTTCTACGAGGGCTGCTACTTATGTATGCGGAATAGAAAAAATAAACAAATGTATACGGCTAAATATGCTTTTATTGTTTTTCAAAGTATTCTCCACTATGATCGATGCACTTTTGCATTCGATGAAACCAATTTGTAAAACACTTTTTCCACTCTGATTGAGGTATCTCCAAAACGTGCTGTTTGAACGCATCTACGGCATCTTCACGGGTCAAAAATCGTTGACCACGCAATTTAATCTTTACATTTGGGAATAAATATAAATCATTGGGAGCCAAATCAGGGCTTTACGGTGGATGACCCATCAATTCTATTTTGACCATCCAAAAATGTAGTTGTTTCCTGAGATGTATGCCAGCTGGCATTGTCATGGTGAAGTATGATTCTGCGTCGCTGGTTGTTTTGGCGTATTTCTTCAAATACTTCCAGCAAACAAATGGTCGTGTACCACTCCGAATTAACCGTTCTGCGATTCTCCAGTGGTATTGTAGCCACATGGCCATTAATACCAAAAAAGCAGGCCACCATTTGCTTTACAGTGCTTTTTGCACGAGCCACTTTCGTAGGGTTCTGCTCATTTTGAAACACCCAAACTGTTGATTGTTGTTTAGTTTCGGGATCGTACGCGTAGATCCAGGATTCGTCACCTGTGTAGATATTATAAACAGATTTTGAGTCGCCTCCGTTGAATTTTTTTAAGGTTTTTTTGCACCATTCGACGCGAGCATCTTTTTGATCCTGAGTTAAGTTGTGCGGGATCCAACGCGAACAAATTTTTTTTTCAGACAAATGTTCATGTGATATCCTATGAATGCTCGTCATACATATGCCCAGAATTGTCTCTATCTCACGATACGTAACATGGCGGTCTTGCATTATTAGTTTTCGCACAGCTTCAATATTTTGTGGCACAACCACCGATTTCGGGCGACCTTCTTTAACTTCGTCCGTGAGCTTACTGCACCCGCGATTAAACTCACTAAACCAGTGATACACAGTCGTTTTTGATGGAGCTTCACCACCAAAAGTCGAAGTTAATTGATCTACGCACTGTTGTTGCGTTAAACCACGTCGAAAATCGTAATAAATCATAGCACGAATATTTTCACGAGTGAGTTCCATTTTTTCAGCGACATGACATTTTAAACCCAACAAAAACAAAACACTAACGTATATAAGAGAAAAATATTAGCGGCCAGTATTTAAAAAAAGAACGAATTTGACCATGGAGGTCAGACATTGCGTTTAAAATTATTGGAATCCCAGATTCCGCATACATAAGTAGCAGCCTATGTACAACCAAATAAAACCAATGCTAAGGCAATCGGCCTCCACGACACAGGTATAACCTAGTGTGGAGACCGCAGTAAATTATACTTGGATTAGCTGTTGCCCGCGACTACGTCCGCGTGGGCTTTAGTTGAGTAAAGAGCTTGAAAATAAGATAGGGATACTTTTAGCGCATGCGAAAGAGCTTTCATACTAACTTCGCAACCCCCTCTTACACCCTTAAGGGATGATTTTTGAAAATATATTTTACCTGTGTTGCATGACTTTCAATGAAGGACCTTCATGCTGAATTTCATTCGAATAACTTCAAAAATGGCTAAGTTTCATACTAAGTTTGCACCCCCCTTTTTCCCCCTTAAGGGATGATTTAAAAAAACTATTTTACACATGTTTCATAATTTTAAAGAACCTTCGTACCAAATTTCATTCGAATAACTTCAAAAACGGCAAAGTTTCATACTAACTTTGAACCCCCATTTTACCCCTTTAGGGGATGAATTTTCAAAAATCCTTTCTTAATGCTCCCCTAGGCTTCCTAAGGAACTCCCATGCCAAATTTCAACCCCCTAGGTTTAGTATTTTGGGCTCTGCGTTGATTCTAAGTCAGTCAGTCAGTCAGTTTCTTCTTTTATATATTTAGATTAAACTCTGCCATAAAATCTGTAATACCCTAATAATATACCTTTTGCTTATATATTCAGTGTAATATGGTGTAAGAATGATGTGTTTTTGTGGTTAAAATAAACTCTTTTGTATTTTGTATAGATATACAGATCAATCGCCAACCCGCGGTGGGCACGCGTGGTGACTCTCTCTCTGAGAGTACTCTCTCTCTGAGAGATATACAGATCAATCGACAACCCGCGGTGGGCACGCGTGGTGACTCTCTCTCTGAGAGGACTCTCTCTCTGAGAGATATACAGATCAATCGCCAGCCCGCGGTGGGCACGCGTGGTGACTCTCTCTCTAAGAGGACTCTCTCTCTGAGAGATATACAGATCAATCGCCAACCCGCGGTGGGCACGCGTGGTGACTCTCTCTCTGAGAGGACTCTCTCTCTGAGAGATATACAGATCAATCGCCAACCCGCGGTGGGCACGCGTGGTGACTCTCTCTCTCTGAGAGGACTCTCTCTCTGAGAGGACTCTCTCTCTGAGAGGACACTCTCTCTGAGAGATATACAGATCAATCGCCAACCCGCTGTGGGCACGCGTGGTGACTCTCTCTCTGAGAGGACTCTCTCTCTGAGAGGACTCTCTCTCTGAGAGAAGGCCTGTGCCCTATATTGGGGCATATATAGGCTTCTTTCTTTCTATACAGATGAAGATTTTGTATCGATCTCTGATATTAGTTATAGACAAAGAAAAAAAAAACACAAAAAACCGGCCAAGTGCGAGTGGGACTCACTCAAGAAGGGTTTCGTAACATTCCTCTATACGACATTTAAATATTACAACCTCCTAGAAATCTATTGTGGTGATTAATATCGAGCAAAAATCGGCAAAAAAATCTCGTTTGTTGAATTGGTGTCCCCTTAAATATATAATGTATTTTTATTATTAATTTTAAAGTGAATATGTTATTTCTAAATATTTCAATATGTAAACGTCTACTTCTTGCTGTAATAAAAACGGCCAACGGCAAACGACCGTTTGTTGTACAGGAGTCCCCTTAAATACTTATTTATTTTATTTCGTTCATAGTATTTTTTGTTATAGCGGCATCAGAAATACATCATCTGCAAAAATTTCAACTGCCTAGCTATAACGGGTAATTTGATACCGCCTGGTGACAGACAGACAGACCGTCAAACAGACGGGCAGTGAAGATTTAAGATGAAGAAGAAAAAGAAATAAAAACATTAATTATTCCAAGAAGACACATCACAGAAACGAAATGATCGGTCAAGTAACAAAATATATATGCAACGCAATAGACAAAAAAAACCAAATAATTATAATAAATAAATAAAAATAATAAACTCACGCCCGTTATCCCCGAAGGGGTAGGCAGAGGCACCAGTCTCTAGAACTGGACCCACGTTTTGCCGAGTTTATTAGGTCCCAAACGTGACAAGTGGCAAGCCTGTCGCCGTTATCCGGGCACAATTTATCAGCGAATGGTGTTGCTGTACAAACAAATGTACATAACTAAAAGTCATTGGTACATCGACCATTCGAGTAGCAAATGTCGTAAAAGCCAAATCGCTACTTTTGGGAAATCGCAAAAAACTAAAAATGGAAAAAAAGAATCTTATGTATTTTTTATGTTTCTAAAGCTATATTCGTGCTATTTATATATGTTACTGAGCGCAAAAATCCCTTTTAAAGTGTGTAAGCATCAAAAAGGTAACTTCAATAGTTTAAGAAAAAGCATGGCTTTTACTACATTTTTTTTCAACAAAAATGGCGTTTACGACAATTTATGCATATTTTTGCAATTTATGGGATAATCAAAACTGTTTTATTATACATTTTGCTTGAAATAAGACCTACTTTTTATGTAGTAAAATACCAAGTTCATAATTAAAACAAATAGTTTATTGTAGTAAAAATCAGCCTTTATTCTGTTATTACTTGAATTATTTCAAAACAATTATGTTTTACTGTAATTTCTAATTTTATAATCATAAATTCACATTAACCTAATAAGAACCTGATAAAACTTCAAGTAAAAAGAGTATCAGTGAAGTAATTTTTTACACAAATGCTGCACGATACCACCGTATTTTGCCAGTCCGGTGTTAATGAGGAAAGGAGTTTTATAAAACCGCATCAGTGATGATGTATTGATACATTGATGCGGTTTCATACAACTCCTGACAAAATACCGCAGCATCATGCGGCACGGATGCAAGACAAACTCACTTATAATCTTCATACATGAAGGTTTATCACGTGTCAAGACCACCATAATCAATGTACATTATGTAAATTGTAAATTATGATCAATGTACCTTAAAACACTATATATTTAAATTACAAGGCACTTGTTCAGTCTAAATCTTTTTCATGTTTTAAATGTGAAACTAGGTAATTGTTTAAACAAAATATTAGAATTTTAGCTTGACTGAGATTAAACTAGAATTTAAATTTTCACAGCTCGTGTTATTTCAGTCTTTGACAAAGGAACTACTAAAAGAAATAATATGAAAACTTAACTTAAACAATCATATAAAAACGTACTTGTTTTAACAAAACAAGTTAGTCTTTTAAAAATACTTTTAACAACACCGGCCAGTCAAGGAAAGCGATTACGAAAATTATTGTTGGTGATAAATCTTAGAAGCATTAATCTTTTTTTTTTATAGCTAAGTATTAAATTAACAGTTCGATTCAGTTCGTTAAACTGCCCACTTAGGTTGGCCTTTGATTTCAATTTTGTATATTAGATACTCGAAGCGTGTCGAAAGTGTAAAACAACACATTTTACGACATCACATTATAAATATTATTTTGTAGTGTTGCTGTCATAAAAGCATTGTTTTAAACACGTTGTTCGTTACGACAAAATAGTCCAAAATAACTGCAAGCATCCTAGGGAAAATAATGTTGTAATAACATTATTGCAAACTTATTTGTCTTTTACGACAAGTTAACCGTTTGTACATTCTTGGATTTGATAACAAAAAAATGTTGTATAAGCACTGTTCATAAAAATATGTTATTTACGACAGTTAATGACAGTTATCCCGTGTTAAAATAGGCGGTTACGACAATAAATTGAAAAAAATACTGAATTTCGGTCCTTAAAAATCTGTGTAGTAAAAGACATTTTTTTCAAGATATCGAAATTTTATATATACAGATCGATAGAGCTCGTTAAATTACATAAGACAGCATTAAAAACTCATTTTCGTCAAAATGGCTTTTACGACATTTGCTACTCGAAGGGTCGACATGCGTGGTTCGAACCCAGACCCTCATGATCGAGAAGCAAGGGTCAACCCCACTACGCCACCACCGCTAATAATAAAAAAAATAAATAATTATATTAATAATATATTAATATACTAGCTTTCACCCGCGACTCCGTCCGCGTGGACTTTAGTTTAAAAATTTTGCAACCCCGTTCACTCCCTTAAGGGTTAAATTTAGAAAAACGGCAAAACACCTCCCATCTTTATACCTCCCATATAAATTTCGGCAACCCTATTCGCCCCCTTAGGGGTTGAATTTCAAAAAATCCGGTTTGCAAAATTTCAGCTCAGGACCAACGGCTTGGGCTGGGCGTTGATGAGTGAGTGAGTCAGTCAGTCAGGACTTTGAATTTTATTTATATAGATTAGTATTAGGGTCCCTCACCTTGGGGGGTACGAATCCCTAAAAAGAAAAAAAAGCATAATTTTATCTTATTTGGTGTCATATTAAAAGTTCTTGTTGTTGTTGACTGTCAAACCCTCGGACATTTTTACTACACTATTATTGTATTGTATACGTCTTACAGGGCCTCGATTCTGTTAGTACATTATAGTACGATGACAGATTCGTGGTCGGGTCACGTGACTTGTTTTTTCATACCATTGACGCCTAGAAGGTCTCACATGTGTGCGGGCTTAGACGTGAAGCGGCAATGAAACTGAATTGCCACCTTCATCCGTTCTCTATCTCTGAGAGAAGACCTGTGCCCTGCAGTAGACTGTATACTATAGGCGATATAACATAACATTTACATACAGAACAAAATACTATTAGTTAATGTGCTCAGCTTAGACATAATGTCCTTAGATTAGGCTTATTAACAATGTTAATTAATAAACATTTTAATGTCAAAATAAAGATTCGTCATATTGTGACTAATTTGTTGTTTATTACCAATATTTGCCGCGTAATTGAGCTTATTTTTTACGCATTTATAATTTGACGAACCTAGATTTTACTGCATATCGCCTTCATTCGCAGTACTTAACTCGACGTTAATACTTGACTTGACGACCTCTGTGGCGCAGCGGTTTGTGCCTACCATGCGAGAGATCGCAGGTTCGAACACCAGCTGGGGATAAAAAAAAAAAATTGTTATAATATGACATTTCAAGTAATTATTATCTTATTTCAATATTTCAATACAATTGTAACTTATAAAAATCATAATCCTGTAAATATTCATTATTTTAAGATGTTGATATTTGTACGCCTTTACGGCAAAATATGCTGAAACTTTATTATTTACTAGCTGTGCCCCGCGGTGTTACCCGTGGTTCATCGATTTTCCCGTAGGAATAAGATATTTCCCCGCGGTAAAACGTAGCCTATGTTTTAATCCAGGGTATCGGCTAACTCCATACCAAATTTTATTAAAATCCGTCCAGCCGTTTCAGCGCTAAAGACTGACAAACATTTAAACACACACACAAACTTTCACGTTTATAATATTAGTGTGATAAGAACTTTTATGTACACGCATGTTTCACAAATAAATTAATTTGATTTGATTTGAAAAACTCTTAGGTCTTGGATGTTTACAAGTTCGTGATGTCACTGTTTCTGGTTCCCCCGACACAGGGTACCCTAGTGTAGGGCCAGAAGCAATGTACGCCCCTGTATGTCAATATTTATTCATTTTACTTAAGCAAACACCTATCCGACTGTATTCTAAACAGCCCACCCTCCTCCCAATTCCAGAAGTACGTGGTGACAACGACTCAACTGGCCTGCTGCAACGGCTGGGAGTACAGCCAGGACAAATGCGTCCCCCTCTGCAGCACTGGATGCGGCGGAGGCCGCTGCGTCGCCCCAGACGTCTGCCAATGCGACCCGCCAGCTTACTTGAACCCGGCGAACAACACCTGCATCACACCCAAATGCGAACCCAACTGCGTCAACTCCATCTGCAGACATGAGAACACCTGCGAATGCCTCGGCGGATACGTCCAGTTCAACTCGACGCTGTGCCAGCCGCTATGTCCAGAAGGATTCCGGAATGATGGCTCAGATCTATCTTGTAAGCCTTTCTGTGAAGACTGTACCAACGGAAATTGCACGGGACCAAACACATGTGTCTGCTTCGAAGGCTACGAGAAAAGTGCTAATGGCATCTGCATCCCAACTTGTAGGGCATGCGAAAATGGAATCTGTGCCGGTGTTAATAAGTGCGTCTGCAACGACGGCTACTACTTCGACAATCAGACAGAGTCGTGCGTACCTCACTGCGAGAGTTGTATCGGCGACTGCACAGCGCCTGGTGTTTGTCAGTGCCAACTGGGATACAAGGAGGTGAATGGGACTTGCCAGCCAGTGTGTGACCCTTGTGTCAATGGCAGTTGTACTGCGCCGGGCGTCTGCTCATGTGGTCCGGGTCTGGTGCTGCGGGATGGGGTGTGTCAGGGGTGCGGGGGTCTCTGTAACGGGACGTGCGTTGAGGACGAGTGTACAGAAGGAACGACGTGCAAACGGATTACGTTTAAAAGGTGAGTAGAGTTGTTTATTACAGCCCAACAGGTTTGGTATGATTGTGGCAAACCCTGGTCTCAGTCTACTCCACCGAAATATAAGGCTGTTCATGCGCCGGGGCTTGAATCTACGACCTCCGGAGACTACTGTCTACTGGAGTTCTACTGACCGCGCTACCACCGCTACTTTTTAAGGTTCTGTAGGTGACAAAGAACCGTTAGAGTATCGCCAAGTCCGTCTGTCTGTATATTGATCTGTCCGTCGTTTTTTCGTGGTCTAGCTCTGAGACGACTAGTAGGTACGAGGAAGGCGAAATTAGGGCACCCCCCGACACGTAAATTAGGGATGCATTTTTTTCTTGCCTACACCATGTGTTCCAGCAAAAATAATTGAAAAAAATATATGTTGAGGTACTAAATAGGTACTAACTAAATATACCCAAAGAGAAAAATTAGTTATATTGTTCCGAACTAAGTTAAACAAATTTTAATGTGGTCCAGTCATTCTGACGTCAGAATGTCTGGCACTTTCTTTGCACTTTTTTTCGCTGTTTATCGAGGTACTAAATATTTCAATTCAAACGTTTTTCAAATATCGCATTGGGTCCAGGGTTCCTGACGCTTACCGTAGTGTGGGGTTTCATTAGATTATTCGTTTAATAGAAATGGTATAGGTGTACAAAGATATTTTTCTTATTCAGGGTTCTGTTTGCGAAATATTAAGCTTTAAAACATAATTTTTTCCCGAATACGGCGCCCCCTTTGCTGGATAAACCGTTGATTGTAGAAACGTACAAAAATCAGAGTACTAGCACATGTAATGAACTTAAAAAGAAAACTATGATGGCTAAAAAGGCTTTACAAATTAAAGAGTAATAGGCGACCCATTTTTAAAAAGAAAAAAACTGCGCACAAAATCCATTGATTCTATAATAAAGATAAGATACAAAAGTATTTATTGCCTCATCAAAATAAAATTTCTACAAATTAACCGCCGGTTTTCTGAATGCTAACAGTGTGTCTATTGTTATATATTGTTAACAGCTGTCAGTTGTCAAAAGTGCAAACAGACTGTTAGTATTCGAAAAACCGGGGGTAAGACTGGGTAGGTTACTTACAATAAGGCAAAAGCGCAGCGCAGGACAAAAATACACCCTAGCCTAGCGATTAGTAAGTTGAAGTGCAGTGGGCGGTGCACATCGCAGAACTGATGGCCGTTGGGGCCGAAAAGTTGTCGAATGGAGACCACATATGGGCAAGCGCAGTGTAGGATGACGAGCCACAAAATGGACAGACGATCTCATCCAAGTGGCAGGAAGACGCTGGATGCAAGCCGCTTCCAACCCGTCTTTTTGGAAATCCAAGAAGGACTTTGTAACGAGGTGCAATTCCCCTCGTTTCTTTTTTATTATTTTTGGCCATCTCTTATTCTAAATTTAATTAGTTTTACATTACACAAGTAATAAGATATATTCAATAAAAATTACATAATATAACTTGAATAACTTTAAATAAAAACTTAATTAACAATATATGAAACTAATCTACTATAAACTAAATAATAATTAGTTTTTGACATTCGCCACATTGTTCGGACGTATCTGGTCCAGATTATCATCTGCTTCCATCCAAGCTGGACCTAGACGTCATTATTTTACCACATTCTACCTTTATTGCGACCCACATTTCTCTATTCTCCATATTACTATGATCTAACTCATTTAACAAATATTCAAAAGGCACATTATTTTGTAAGTGTTCCTGCTTTCTTACAAACTCCCAATGTATTTTTATAGTAATTTTTAGACCTTAGTTAAGACTTTTGTTTTGCATTGTCCTCAGGTGCCTTTCCTTTACCTTTTAAATCAAATATAATTCTACCGTGCCCCTGGATACTCTCTTTCACTTTACGGATCGCACCCCCTCTTACCTAACTGCGACAACTTCTTGTGGCTGAATGATGATGATGAAAGCAAAAGGTAGTGGCTCAGCTGATGCTTGCCCTAGGCAGCCGCGGGCAGCACTGGTTTTCAACCACTGC
Organism: Yponomeuta plumbellus; assembly: GCA_947310845.1. NCBI lineage: Eukaryota > Metazoa > Arthropoda > Insecta > Lepidoptera > Yponomeutidae > Yponomeuta > Yponomeuta plumbellus. The sequence goes on along the minus strand of OX371197.1, from coordinate 23,074,072 downwards.
CTTCTCTCTGAGATGTTGTCTAAATCTATACTAATATTATAAAGAGGAAAGATTTGTATTTTTGTGTGTATGTTTGTAATGAATAGACTAAGAAACTACTGGGCTGATTTTAAAAATTCTTTCACCATTAGAAAGCTACATTCTTCGTGAGTAACATAGGCTATATTGGATTTTCAAAAAGTTTAGGGTGCCGTACGAAATCTCGAATAATGTAACCCAAGGTGTAAAAAAAATACTACCCTGGAAAACCGCGGAACTAATTTTTGCCACTCGTGAGAAGCCTGGGTTGGTTGTATCTAATAGAGTTCAGTAAAGCATATAAAACCCCCTTTTTCTACGGAACCTAACACCGCGCGAGATCCGACGCGCTCTTGACCGGTTATTATTTTAATCTTTTGAAAATTAACTGTGTCGCGTGTTGATTTAATTAGTTATTCCTATTCTAAATACGCAAAGGACGTGTAGGTATATCGTTTACTCTGAGGAGCGTACGATAACAGTTGCACAGCGTCCTATCGCGAGTTTCCTGTTTCCTCGGAAAATAATTTAATTGGATTACCTCATTGTTCATCTATACCTACTGAAGTCTTGACTATCGACGCAAAGCCAAACATACGTACATAAGCTCACGCCTATATCCCTGAGGGGTAGGCCAGGGCCTGCTAACTGCCATGATCCTGACTAATCACTCACTTTATCGAAATTCAACCCAAAGCGACTGAAGCTAAAGTCACAATATCGGGACAGTACTAGTGTCCCATTATAACATAAACATAAACATTTACATACAGGCACATACATTGCTTCTGGTCCCACACTAGGATACCCTGTGTCGTGGGAACCAGAAACAGCGATAGTAAGATTATAGACAGTAAGATAAGATAAGATAAGATAATGAACGTCGATGTAGCGAAAGTGATCTGTCAGGATCGTGGCAAGTGGCAGTACCTGGTCTCTGCCTACCTACCTCTCTGGAATACAAGGGTGAGATTATGTATGTATAATAATTACATACTGCAATGCAAGAAAGATATTTTTTCTAGCATTGCTAAGGTATCAATGACGTAGAAACTAATATTGCGGCACTCAGCGTCATCTATCACCAGTCACGAGCAACTAAGATAATTATCAAACTCACAAAATAATCAAAAAGTCAATGTCAATGTGAATTAAAAATGTAAAATAATGTTAAGGCAATATTACAGAATAACAATAATTATAATAATCCGCCGACACGGTATTTAGTGTGGGGACAGAAGCAATGTATGTGCCTGTATGTAAATTTATGTTATGTTATGTAAGATTTCTATCCTAGATGACTAATATTTACATTTATCTACATTTTTTTCATTTATTGAAATAACACAAAACTTATAAAGCCCAATTAAGGTTTTACCGAAATAGAATTGTGCGCGTCAAATAAGTCCTAAGACCCAAGGTTGGGACGAAAGTTCTAAAAATATCATACTTCACGTGCATATTGTATTTAAATATAAATTGATTCACCAATGCCTACCCCCTCGGGGATAACGGGCGTGAGTTTTTAATTTTTAATTTTATTTTATTCTAAATATAATTTCCAAAAAACACTATTTACCAAAAAAAGTCCGAGCAAGGCTTGGTCATCCAGGTACTGTATGTATAATAAATTAAATATCCGTTTCCGAAAAGTTCATGTCAACAAAGCCGTCACTGTCGTGACTCCTCGTGCGTATCAGCCAATACTTTGTATGCAAAACTTGGGCTATTGTCTTTAGCCCACTCGCAATCTGATATCAAGCTTTGCTGGCACTACTTAGAGATAACCGCCAGGCCATTTCAACTTCTAATTCGAACGCGCGAGGCAGTTTTTTCCGTGACATCGGGCGCGGTCGAGAATGCATGCATCTTTTTGAATATTCTATCGGCAGACATCCTGTGCTTAGTCTTAGGTGGTTATAAAAAATTTACATGGAGTTCCTTTGGCAGTAAAACTTATGATTTTAATAGTTATCTAACAGTTAGATTGCTTGGACATAGAATAAGAACTCCCACACAACACAATCACTTGACCTAGTCTCAAACTAGGATACTCTGCGCTATGGTAACCAGGCAAGACATTACAAACATAGAAAATCACCCAGACTGGGACCATTTATACAACTATACGGACACAGTGGGAATCCGATGCCCTCACTGATAATCGAACCCACGACCTCCAGCATGGTAATCAGACGTGGCACGGCTAGACCAACGAGGCAGTCAATAAACATTAAACACTTTCCATCTCTACACATATTTAAAACGTCTAATTAGCAAATGATGAAAAATAATTTCAAATTATTCATTAATCTGGTCGACTTATACGAGGGGTGGTGGATGGCGCCGCGGCAGATCGCCAGCCTCACAATCCGGAGCTAGTCGGTTCGAATCCCGGCTAACCTCTAATCTAACCTTGTAACAAAATATTTGAGGAAACCCCAATATCAGGTATTTACATAGATAACGGCCCTTATATTACGTAACTTTCCACTCCATGGGTTTAAGCATTTCGACATCCTCGAAAGAGCCAAAATAAGAATGTATATGACAGTTCGGTCGAGTATGAGATACCTATTGGGAAAAAAAGTCTCTGAATGTAACAGTGTGACATAAGGTGGTGTGACATACCGGGAACAAAAAGGCTAAATCAGACAACTCCATACAGTGAAGTCTAACGTAATTACACCCCTGAACGCTTGCTTCGTACAACGGCCCAACTCTGATGCTAAATACGGAAAATCTAACTAGAACTTTGTCAAGGTAATAAATATGTTTGTAGGCTTTTTAGCGGAATTTACAGCACATAAATGTATTTACCAAATTATATATCTACATTAATTCTACAAATAAAGGATTTTGTAAATGTATTTGTTATAGGTATTACTAGCTGTTGCCCGCGACTACGTCCGCGTGGGCTTTAGTTGACTAAAGTGTTTGCAAATAAGATAGAGATACTTTTAGCGCATGCGAAAAAGCTTTCATACTAACTTTAAAGATAAAGATAAAGATTATTTATTTGTCAAACATGAGATATAAGGTTGTTACATTGAAATATGTCCTGTACATGTTTCGCCCATCGGGACTTACAAAATATTTAGAGAGAGCACCATCGTTTGTCATTAAAATATATCTCTATCACAAAATACTTTCCATACGAGCTATATTTACGTCAATTATGTTGATATTGGTAAATTCAAATGCAGTCCGAACAAAAAAAAAAAAAATGAAATATCAACTTGTCAAATATTAAAGAACATTTCAAAGTCAAGTTTGTGTGTAGAAGAGTCAGTACATAGTCATATAATATATAATAATAAATCAATCAGTTAGAAATTCTATTAGCTTATAGTAGCATTTTTCTAGTAGCATTTTTTTCAATTTAAATTTGAATTGGCCCATGTCAAATTCTCGTATATCTCTTGGTATTTTATTATAAATCATAGGCCCCATACAATATAGACTTTTATGCATAAGTGGGTTCGGTTGTAAGCGGGTTCTGACTAGCGAGATCGGTCGGAAAATGCCTGGGTTCGATTTTACAAAGAGTGCTACATCAAAAATATACATTGACGGAAGTGTTAGAATATTGTAGTTTTGAAAGTATGGTTTACAACTATCCGTCTTTTTCAGTCCAAACATTGCCCTTAGACACCTTTTTTGTACTTTGAATGCTATCTCTCTGTCGGTTGAGTTACCCCAAAAGATCAGACCATACCGCAACAATGAAGCTACCGTGCCATGATATGCAGTAATTAGAGCATCAATATTAGTGACAGGGGCAAGTTTATAGAGGAGATAAGCAGACGAGCTAACTTTTTTGCAAAGTTCCGCAATATGCGCTTTCCAGTTTAAATTTCGGTCCACCGTTAGTCCTAAGAATTTTGTGGTCTCTACTTGTTGTATTTTAATATTTTCATAATGAATATCCAAATTTGCTGTTGGTAACCTTTGGCTAAATTGCATAAAATTTGTTTTACTTAAATTTACCTTCAAGTTATTATTGTTTAACCAAATTATAATAGATTGTAGAGTCCGATTTATATCACATTCGTAAAAAGTTTCTTGGTCACATTGGATTGTGACAGTGCTATCATCTGCAAATAGGGTCATCGGGTGTGGAGTGGCTCTGGGAAGATCATTAATGTACAGTAAGAATAGTAACGGTCCCATTACACTGCCCTGTGGGACGCCATGGCGAACTTCACGCTCACGTGACCTATAAATATCTTCATGTTTAGTTTTAGGATTGATTTTTGAGATTTCTGTACATTGTGTCCTGTTTTTAAGATATGACTCTATTAATTTCCACACATTTCCCCTTATTCCGTATGCCTCAAGCTTTCGCAGTAAGATAGTATGTTCTACGTAATCGAAAGCCTGTGTCATATCCATGTATAACGCAGAGACTGGAACTCTTGCATCTACACATGTCATAACTGTGTTTAAGAAATCGTAAACAGCCAGATTAATCGTCTTATTTTGCCTGAATCCCTTTTGTTCCTTAGTTAATATGTTATTATGTTCCAGATAGGCGTACATTTTTGCATAAATATATTTCTCAAAAATTTTTGCTATTATCGGAATAAGGGCAATTGGTCTATAAAATTCCATTAGGTGTCGGTTTTCTTTTTTAAAGACTGGTTTTATTATCGCTTGTTTCAAATTATTAGGATATATACCCGCTGCTATGCTTAGATTAATAATATGACTTAGATGATGGCAAATTTCTAGGGCTACGTATTTTATTATCTTTGTAGAGACGCCGTCGTATCCCACACTGTTTGTATTTTTTAATGATTTAATTATTCTAAAAATATCGTATGGAATACTAGCCTCCATGAACATCGAATTACTACACGGTGTAATATAGGATCCTAATAAACGTGTGTGTGTGCCAGCATTGTCAATGGGCTTAATTTTGTCAATGAAAAAGTCATTAAATGAATTTGATATGGCTTGTGGATCTGTAATCGTCTTTTTGTCAATTTCTATTTTAGAGATAGAGTCTTTAGGTATGGTTTGCTTCGAACTATTTATTATTTGCCATGTGGCCTTAGACTTATTGTCCGACATTTTTATTTTATAATTATTTTGGGCGCGTTTTGTTAAACGTACGATTTTTTTGAAAATTTGTGTATAATTTTTAAAATTTGTTTTATTTAGTGTATTAGGTTCAAGTCTGTACAACCATAGTAACTTTCTCTTTTTTCGGCTGCAAGCTTTTATACCACGCGAAACCCAGCTAGGGCGTTTAACTGTTTTTATTGTGACTACTTTATAGGGAAAGCAAAGGTCGTAGAACAATCGAAATTCTTCTATGAATTCATCATACGCGGTGTTTGGGTCACTGGTTTCGTATATTTTGGAAAAAGAAAGAGTTTGAATAATTTCCTTAAATTTCTCCATATTTTCTTTATTGTAGTCTCTCCGTTTGTTACGCCAAAAAGGTAGGAGGCAGACTTTTTTTGCTGGACATTTTAGCAGCTGAGCAGTATGGTCAGATAATGATAATTCTATCACTTCCGCTTTACAATTTTTTCTGAAGTCATGTGCAAAATTATCTATACAGCTTCCACTTACAAGTCTCGTTGGCTGTCTTAATTCTAGTTTTAGGTTAAAGTTCAAAAGTAAACACTCAAACTCTAGTTTAACAGCACTTTCTTTTAGTAAATCTATATTAAAGTCGCCAGCAACTATTAAATGCTTACGTTTCCTCGATAGTTCCAATAGCAGTCCGTCCAGGCGCTCGAAGAAGAGATTAAGATTGGCTGGTTTGGGCACTCTATATACACTTACAATTATAATTCCATGGGCGGTGAGTTCCACAGCACAACATTCAATTACACCACTTACTGACCGCTTGGCCACATCTGGAAGATCGGTGAAATCGTGTCCGTTTTTCACCAAGATGCAGGATCCTCCTCTCTTACTTTTTTTTTCTGCTATAGAAAGCGGCTAAATTAAAGTTCGGAACTGTTAAAAACTTTTCAGAGCCTAACTCCATGAAATGTTCCGTTAGGCATATTACATCCACGCATTTACCGTTATCAGACAGCCCTTCAAGGCAGACCGTGAGTTCATCCGATTTATTTAATAGACCTGCAATATTCTGATGCATAATATTAATCCACTTATTCACGAAAAAACGTACTATTTTCCTGTATGTCTTCTTCGTTCGGAGTATTTAATTGTGATTGGGATTTGTTGTTGAAGGTATCAATATCCTTTATTAGATTTTTTAAATCTCTAAATACGGTACACATTCCGGCATTATTTATTATTCCAGTATGCCTGGAAAACATCGTGTAGTCATATTTGAGGTTCTTGTTACAGTCTAAGAACCACGCATGTTCATGTGTTATTAAATCTAGGTAAATGAGGTTGTTGAAGTTTTCAACTCTCCAGTTGTACATGGTGGCAAATTGTGAATGTTTAATCGTCGGTAGACATATTATTATATTGGTATGTATCAATTCTTCCAGTGCCTTTCTAATGTAAAAGATGAGATCAAAGTAGTCCTTTGTTGTCTCAAAATCTTCTCGTCCAATTAATATTATGCAGTAATCGTCAAGCGTGAAATTTTTCACTTTATCTTTCAGGCCGACTAATTGATGTTTTGTTCCGCTGTGTGGCGTCAAAAAATGACATTTTTCAAATTCCGAACTTAATGTTGACTCAGCAATTGATGTGATACTATTAATATTATCACAACTAAGTATATGGATCTTCTTTTTTTTTATTTGATGGTCTGTTTGTACAGTCAGGTGGGATCTAGTGGTAGAACATTCTTGTTTTTTCGGATGTTTTGTTTTGACCAACTTTGCAACCCCCTCTTACCCCCTAAGGGATGATTTTCGAAAAACTACTTTACACGTCTTTCATGACTTTCAATGAAGAACCTTCATGCTGAATTTCATTCGAATAACTCCATAAACGGCAAAGTTTCATACTAACTTTGCACACCCCTTTTACCCCCTTAGGGGGTGAATTCACAAAAACGGATATCGGAAATAATCATTATTGAAAACTTATAACCCAAATACCACTTTTTATTGAAATAACTTTGAAAATCAGAGAACTTTCATACTAACTTTACACCCCCCTTTTTCCCCCTTAAGGGATGATTTTTAAAAAACAATTTTACACGTGTTTCATAATTTTAAATGAAGAACATACGTACCAAATTTCATTTGAATAACTTCAAAAACGGCAAAGTTTCATACTAACTTTGAACCCCCATTTTACCCCCTTAGGGGATGAATTTTCAAAAATCCTTTCTTAGTGCTCCCCTATGTTACAAAAAAAAACTCCTGTGCAAAATTTCAAGTTTCTAACCCTTATAGTTTGGGCCCTGCGTTGATTCTAAGTCAGTCAGTCAGTCAGCTTCTCCTTTTATATATATAGATAGATAGATAGATAGATAGATAGATGTATAACAATCAAAACATTTACATTAATTTACAAACATAAACATTTACTTACAGGCACATACATTGCTTCTGACCCCACACTAGGAAACCCTGTGTCGTGAGAACCTGAAACAGTGACGTCACAAACATGAAATTGTAGTACAATGCCAACTGCATGATCATGGCGATTTAGTTTCATTGCCTTTTCAAGTTTACGCACGCACAATGTCCTACGACGGTTTACTAATGTATTGCCAAAAATCGTTTCCCAAAGTATTACTTCCCAAACTATTTTCCGCAAATTATCACTTGGCAAAAAAACATTTCTCAAAACAACTTAAAGCAAATAAACAGTTAGCAAAAGTTATTATGGCAAGTTATTGTTTACCAAATAAATACTTGGTCAAAATTCATTTTACCCAGCATTATTCAGTCAAAAGTATCGTTTCTGTTTTCGATCTTATATAGAGAACCTAACGCTCCGACGCGCTCCGCTTCGCTACGCGCGTCGTCGCACCTATATTTCTGTTGACTTGCCAAAATAAAACGTTAGCAAAATAAACGTTTGTCTTAATAAAACTTGACGCAGTAAAATTATGCGAAATAATAATTTGACCAAATGAATAAAATGCGAAATGAAAACTTGCTAAAGTTTCATTTGGGAAATGAAACTGATGCCATAAGTTTATTGGGAAGTAAAATTTGGCGAAAAATACTTTGGCTAAACGGCGGTATCCCCCCTACGACCCTAGGCGTCAATGGTATGAAAAAAACACGTCACGTAACCCGACCGTGTATGTGTCGTACTACAATGCACTAATAGAATTGGGGCCGAGTTTTGTTATTTATGCAATGTACCTCCAGTTTGAAGCGCCACTAGTCTAGTCTAGAATGTTTCGAACACACCGTTATCATAGGTCCGTTTTTATTTGTGAATACTTCCGGCGATGAACTCTTCAAGGACCTAACCGATCTCACTGGGTCTAAAGGTATACACTGACTCGCGAATGTACGAGCCTGCCGCGGACACTGGACTGCAAGTTGTAAGGCGTTTCATCATCACCCATGTCCCCACCGAGGGGCACGGGTCTATTCCCTGAGGAAGGTATAGGCCATACTCCACCACGGGGACAAGTCCGGATTGGTGGAGGCTTGTAAGACTAGTGGCTGGTCTTACTGTCAGAAGTTTTCAAGTCGCCCTAAGGCCTCTGACTTGGCTTAACGACTGCCATCTATCGACGGCAGCCGGCACCAACTGCTTAACGTGCCTTGCGAAGCACGGAATCGCTCGGAAAAATGCCACTAGCGTTAGTCATAGACGGTGACCCATCCATGGATCAGTCCATGCGCCCAGGCGCGTCGTATGTTTAGCTACCAAGAAAGCAGGCGTGGGGTCGATTCCCAATGCCACCGGGGTGCCGCCCGTATATTTCTACAAATTACCTCTTTTCCTATGTTTGTAATGTCCTTGCCTGGTTCCCATAGCAAAGGGTATTCTATGGGACCAGGTCAAGTGATTGTGCTGTGTTATTATTATTCTTACTGACGCAAAGAGCAAGATAAAAAGTACCCGAAACCGACGTGCGTGCATGCAACGACAAATGAATGTCGATGAAGCGAAAGTGATTTGTCAGGATTGTGGCAAGTGGCAGTCCAGACCTAGATTCTGTTAATGCATTGTATTGCAATGACAACTGCATGAACATGGCGATTTAGTGTCATTCAGAATCAGAATCAGAATCAGAAATTTATTTCAACGTAAAGAATTACATTCTGCTTGTTGAATGTCAATGTACATACAGTTATGTATAATGTTAGCCGCTGCCTTGGGGCCGTCTGTAGTGGAGAAAACGGCAGCGAAAAAAAAAACTCCACTCTGACCATCTTTTCTCAAATCAACTTAAAGCTAATACAAATAAAACTTACAAAACAATATCTTGGATGTGTTGAACACTAGACACATTTATCCTCTGATTAAATTTAATATTAAACTACTATTTAAAGCCATACGTCCTTGTCTTCTAAATAATCGTTGATTTTATAATAAGCTTTTTTGCAAAGAGTGTGCTTAACACAATTCTTAAATCGCGTTGGAGGTAACTCTAATATACCTTGGGGTATCTTGTTGTAGAACCTTATACAGTGCCCCATAAAGGAAGTATTAACTTTTGCAAGTCTAAATCGTGGAAATGACAATTTATGTTTATTCCTAGTATTAACGTTATTATGGCTACCAAGTGTTTCGAAGTCTTTAATATTTTTCCTAACGTACATAATATTTTCATAAATGTATTGGCTTGCAACTGTTAGGATGTTGATTTCTTTAAAAAAAATTCTTAGTGTGGCAATGCTTATTTACAAGCTAGGTAGTAGGGATACTACCTAGCTTGTAAATAAGCATTGCCGCGTCAAGTCTACGCACGCATAATGTTTAAGTGAGTGGTTGACCAAAAAGGGACCTGGAGGGATTGGAAGCCGTTATTTTTTTATTTGAATTTTTTAATCTGTGGTATCTTAGCTTTGTTTTGGTCTAACCAGAATGTTTTTAGGTGCCGTAGTTATTTTTTTATAAATTTTTTTGTGAGCCGAGCACGAGTCGAAACCTATAGAAACACGAAACTTCAAACGCGATTTTCTCGAAATCAATTATTTTCTCTTGAGGTCCCTTTTTGGTCAACCACTCACATATCAAACTATCTAGGCGTCAATGGTATGAAAAAACACGTCACGTGACCCGACCGTGTATCTGTCATTATACTACAATGCACTACCAGAATCGGGGCCCTGTGCGCTCACTATGTAATTTTCGCAACGGATATTCATACTTTTTAAAAAGTCACGTCCGTCGTACGGAGTACTGTCTCGCTCTAACATAGGGTCTTGAAAGAAGATAGTGCTATACAGTAGGGGTATACGTGACTTTTTAAGACTTATGAATATCCGTTGCGTAAATTATATAATGGGCCCACTGGTCTCTGTCTAATTAATCGATGTCTTCGAAATAATCGTTGATTTAATAATGACATAAATATGTCTCAAACCGCGTCATACCTACTCTCATCACACATTGTCGTAAGTCACGGGACATAATGAGTTGTCCACATACCTACTCTCTCTCTCTCTCTCTGTGAGAAAGGCTGAGCTAGAGCCACTGTAAAAGTGGGACATATACATGGGTTCTCAGTGTACTACTCTTAAAAATATTTCACTTTAAGCTATTATCGCCGTTCCATATGGGTTAATTACCGTGCGTTGACCGAATGTCTCCCGGGTAGGTGGGACTAGCAAAATGCTAATTATAATGAATGAACTGTTATTACTAATCTCCACATTGTAACACTAATCACCTGCTTTAATCACGCTGGGCGTTAGACGCACGCGTTTTCCCGCGTGTATGACGTCATTTCCCCTATTTCTTGTTTAGAACTGAATGTTTCTGTCTGAATCGTAGGTATCTGTATAGGTACTGTGTAGTACACACACAGTCCCAAAAATGTAGGCTACAATATTAAACAATAAACATAAAGCTAAATCAACCTTTCCTTAAGATATATTATGGGAACGTTACTTATCCAAAATTCTGTGGTTGTTCTTACACTTTATTGCACAATAAAAAAAGAACATAATTGCACGTAGTTTAGCAGAAAGCTTCCAACCTACAAAATGGTCATTTTTGAGTTAAATATACCAAAATGATCACTATGCTCTATATTTTAACCCTTTCATAGCGATCCGATGAGTATGTGCAGAGTTATGGCACACGGTAGTCCAGGAGAGAGTAAATCAGCTTAAACCTAAAAACTCAAATATCTCAAAACTCCCTTTGTGTGGGTTAGAACCTTTCTGCTAAACTACGTCCAATTATAACTTAAATAATAGTCATGTTCGTGATAAAAATTGCGAGCAAATGTGGTCTTATTTCTAAAGAAATGTTTGTTTGTTTATTTTGTTTGTTTTTTACCCTTTATTGCACGAAAGAAAAAACTAATAGGTAATACCTACATAAAAACTTAAATAACAGGTAAGTGTCGATGTACGAAGGCGGCCTTATTTCAAAAGAAACTTCTTCCAGCCAGCCTAAGAAAGGTTTGCAAAGGAAATATATCGTTGAACTAAAGATAGTTTTGAAAGAAAAAAATCAAAAAAGGCTAAATTACCACCATCGAACGCCATATTACCGTTCGCGCTAACGCGTGCGTGTAGAATCAGCAGCGAACCTCGCAAAAGCGCATTCCCAAACGCTCGCCGTGAGTGTCGCAAGCTCGCGTGTGAATACGCAGGAATAACTAAATAATTATAATAATAACGTGACGCATCAAGCCGCAGCGATACTACAATAACCGATCCCAGGCCATTATCAGTGCGAAGCTCGTCCCTGTCGGATACAAAGTGTTGAACCAAGTTCCCCAAACAATGGTTGTGAATTGGCGAGTTTTTTTCACCGCCGGGTGTTTGTTGATTGGTTTGGTGGTGTGGTCCGAAGCGATGCACGAAGGACAAGTAGGTGTTTGCGCGAAAACGGTCAAGTATGTAACGCTATGAATACTCGTATATGTGAGTGGTTGACCAAAAAGGGACCTGGAGGGATTGGAAACCGTTATTTTTTTTATTTAAATTATTTAATCTGTGGTATTTTAGCTTTGTTTCAGTCTAACCAGAATATTTTTAGGTGCCGTAGTTATTTTTTTATGATTTTTTTTGTGAGCCGAGCCGAGTCGAAACCTGTTTATGAACGAAACTTCAAACGCGATTTTCTCGAAATCAATTATTTTCCCTTGAGGTCCCTTTTTGGTCAACCACTCACATATGTATGTACCTATCTATAATATTTTGATTTATAATTCTCGTGTCACAGTGTTAGTGCGGGAACCCCTCCAAAATAGATTGAACGATTTTGATGAAATTTTAAGTGTATACCAGCTGCCCCGGCAAACTTTGTTTCGCCATTTTTTTTTTCTCCTAGGGCTATAAAAATAGATAAAATCTATTCCCAGACCTACCGATTGTATTATGTATATATAAAATTTCATTGAAATCGGCCAAGCCGTTTCGGAGGAGGTATGCGCACTAACATTGAAACACGAGAATTTTATACATTACGAGTAGATTTAGCGGGTCTGAGAATAGGTTGTTATCAATTTTTCAAATGGGAAAACAAGCTAACTTTTAGGGCATTTAGCTCCTAAGAACTCTTTCTTTATTAAAATCATAGGCGCATTTGAAAAAATAAAAATAAATAAAAGTTCTACAAATGACCTCACTCTGGGTCTTTTCGATGTCCTTGTCTGGTTACCATAGCACGGTATCCTAGTTTGAGACTAGGTGAAATGATTAAAAAAAAACTCACGCCCGTTGTCCCTGAGGGGGTAGGCAGAGGCACCAATCACTAGAACTGGGCCCACGTTTTACCGAGTTTATTAATTAAACCAATTGCAATAAGCTTTTGTATGATTGTTGTACAGTGTTGGATGTGGCGTAGCGGTGAGCGCATCTGCTTACCATGCGAGAGGTCTCGGGTTCGATCCCCGGCTGGGGAGGAAAAAAAAACCCAGGTCTTGGATGTTTACATGTTTGTGACGTCGTTGTTTCTGGTTCCCACGACACAGGGTATCCTAGTGTGGGGCTAGAAGCAACGTATGTGCCTGTATGTAAATGTTTAATGTGTGTTAAAAGAGTGCAATTTCTGAAGCACGTCAGTCAGATCTTCCCCCGGTTTCTCGTATGCTAGCAGTTTGCAGCTTTCAGTGGTTTTAGTGAAACTCACGCCTGCACAGAGGGGACTATTTTATCTGTCGTTTAGTAAACGTTTCAAACCAATAGTTTTTTTAGTAACGAAGACACACACAACACAGAAATTAAATCTTTAACCGCGAATATCTCGAAAGTAGGCAAAACCTAGTTATTGCACTCTTCGTTAGGATGGCAGGGTAGGCAGAGACAAGCGACTGCTACTGACATCTGTTAGTGCACAATTAATACAATGGAAAATAGTGTCAATGAGCCGTTTTCAGAAGAAGTAAAAAAAATAAAATAATACGGCTGTCAAAGGAATGCATTTTTGGACCTCAGCCCAATAGCCATTTGTGATACATCATAAAATAGGTCTCAGCAAGCTGAACAAAAGTTACTACTACGCCAACAGCCAAATGTTTGTCGTTTCGGAGTTATATTTTGTTGAAAATGTTAGTTTTTTTTCAATACTATATAACTCCGAAAGGACAAACATTTGGCTGTTGGCGTGATAGTAACTTTTGTTCAGCTCGCTGAGACCTATTTTATGACGTATCACACATGGCTATTGGGCTGAGGTCCAAAATTGCATTCCTTTGACAGCCATATTATTATTATTTTTTTTAGTTCTTCTGAAAACGGCTCATTACAAGTTACAACTTTACAAGTGTTTATTTTAAGTTTATGTGAGTGTGTTTAGGCACACTCGGATAAACTCACTCACACGGCCCTCTATAAAAGTAACTGCGCACAACTGATAAATTTAAATCCACTTTGATTTCCTTGACCAATAATTTTAATAAAATTGTGTGAAACATATTTTGGAAAAAATGCATTAGTCGAAGGTAACTAGTTGTAAAAAAAATCTTTAAAAAAAAGCCAACACTCACAACAATAATTAACATTTAACATTTTTACATTTACATACAGGCACATACATTGCTTAGGATACCCTGTGTCGTGGAAACCAGAAACGGCGACATCACAAACATCCAAGACCTAGGTTTTTTTTGTCCCCAGCCGGGATTCGAACCCGGGACCTCTCGCATGGAAGGTACATACGCTAATCATTGCGTTACATCACAGAGGTCACCGATTGTGTAACAATTTTCCGGGTTTATTTCCAAAACAAACAATTATTATCTATACTAATATTATAACAAGGAAAGATTTGTATTTTGTGTATGTTTGTAATAAATAGGCTCATAGGCTCAGAAACTACTGGCCCGATTTTAAATATTCTCTCTCCCTTAGAAATGTAAATTGTTCGTGACTAACATAACTAGTAGGTATGTTGGATTTTCAAAAAGTTTAGGGTTCCGTACAAAATTCCGAATAATGTAAGCCAAGGTGTAAAAAAATTGATATAAGACAGTACCCAAATTAGGCCAGCTCCTTTGTTTAGTAAAATATTTTTTTTTAAGATCTTAACTTTGTGTTTGTCTTTTGCAGAATGAATGTACGGAATGGCACAAAAGTAGTGAGTACTAATTTAAAATGTAGACCTTCCCAGAAGTGCCCTAGACAGAAAAGTGTCCCGGTAAGTGTGTCTAATAGAATTTTTTTTTACATACAGGTACATTCATTGCTTCTGGGCCCACACTAAGATACCCTGTGTCGTGGGAAAAAGAAGCAGCGACAGTACAAACATGTAAACATCCAAGACCTGGGGTTTTTTTTTCGTCCCCAGCCGGGGTTCAAACTTGAGACCTCTCGCATGGTAAGCAGATGCGCTAACCGCTGCGCCACAGAGGTCGTCAATTATTGTGATAATATTAATGCACAATATGAGCCTGTTCTACAAATTACTTTGATACCTACACATAATCACTGTCCTGGGGTGCAATTAATGAGAATCAGAAATCAAAAATTTATTACACCTCTGTGGCGTAGTGGTTAGCGCATCTGCGTACCATCCGAGAGGTCCCGGGTTCGAATCCCGGCTGGGCACAAAAAAAACCCAGGTCTTGGATGTTTACATGTTTGTGACGTCGCTGTTTCTGGTTCCCACGACACAGGGCATCCTAGTGTGGGGCCAGAAGCAATGTATGTGCCTGTATGTAAATGTTATGTTATGTTATTTCAACGTGAAAAAATGATATCTGAATGTTTGTTTTATGTGCTTCTAATGTTAGCCGCTGCCTTTGAGCCGAAAGTAGTGAAAAACCACTCCACCCCGAGCATCATTACTCAAAACACCTTAAAACCACTCCACCCCGAGCATCATTACTCAAAACACCTTAAAACCACTCCACCCCGAGCATCATTACTCAAAACACCTTAAAACCACTCCACCCCGAGCATCATTACTCAAAACACCTTAAAACCACTCCACCCCGAGCATCATTACTCAAAACACCTTAAAACCACTCCAACCCGAGCATCATTACTCAAAACACCTTAAAACCACTCCACCCCGAGCATCATTACTCAAAACACCTTAAAACCACTCCACCCCGAGCATCATTACTCAAAACACCTTAAAACCACTCCACCCCGAGCATCATTACTCAAAACACCTTAAAACCACTCCACCCCGAGCATCATTACTCAAAACACCTTAAAACCACTCCACCCCGAGCATCATTACTCAAAACACCTTAAAACCACTCCACCCCGAGCATCATTACTCAAAACACCTTAAAACCACTCCACCCCGAGCATCATTACTCAAAACACCTTAAAACCACTCCACCCCGAGCATCATTACTCAAAACACCTTAAAACCACTCCACCCCGAGCATCATTACTCAAAACACCTTAAAACCACTCCACCCCGAGCATCATTACTCAAAACACCTTAAATCTAATACATAAGTCGGTACGAATATCTATCTATCTATCTAAGAAGCTCAAGGAGCGACAAGCTCAAGACTTGAGTATGTGGTTTTACTTTCAACTTAATACGAGTACCTCAACGCATTCCCGAGATAATGGCCCTTTACAGACAGACAGGCTGACAACAAAGTAATGAGTGGGGTTTCGCAACCGCGGTAGTGTATTTTATCCTTAAGGATATTCCTAACATGGTATATCCAGACTGACCCTAATCTTAAAACAATCCATTTTTAGGGTTGCGTAACTCAAATGAATCTTGAATCGCTCGTAGCCCCGGCTGCCTGAGTGATCTTAAATGATCAGTAATGTTAAGCAACATACGGCGCGTTCAGACCATGGATGGGTCACCGTCTATGACTAACGCTAGTGGCATTTTTCCGAGCGGTTCCGTGCTTCGCAAGGCACGCTAAGCAGTTGGTGCCGGCTGCCGTCGATAGATGGCAGTCGTTAAGCCAAGTCAGAGGCCTTAGGGCGGCTTGAAAACTTCTGACAGTAAGACCAGCCACTAGTCTTACAAGGCTCCACCAAGCCGGACTTGGTCGTGGAGTATGGCCTATACCTTCCTCAGGGAAGAGACCCGTGCACCTCGGTGGGGACATAATGGGTTGATGATGATGTAACTCAAAATGAAAAATAGTACCCTTATAGGATCACTTTGTTGTCCGTCCCTCTGTAAATCAAGACCCAGTATCTCCGGAATGCTTTGAGGTATTGAGTCAACATTCTACAATCACTTGAAGCTGTGAAAAATAAAACTTTTAAGTTACGGCGAATGACGGGTTAAAACTTTATATTTCGACACTCTCAAGGGATTATACTACATGTACCTATAATTAAGTAAAAATCAGAAAACTGTTGGTTACATAATTATAATAAAACCTATGGCTATTAAAAGTTGCTTAACCTTAGTGATCGTTTAAGATCACTCAGGCAGCTCGGGCTACGAGCGTCTACACCAGGAATTACACAAAATATCTTTGAAGCTGCGCGGAGACCTTTTTGGTACATATGCATGTAACAATTGTTAACATGTTAAGTTTATATATTTTTTGTAATTTTATGTGCCAAATAAAGATTGTTCTATTCTATTCTAAGTTTGTAAAAGACTCTGGAAAAACTGCGAAACTCGATACAAATTTCTACGGAACACTCGGTGGGCGAGTCCAAATCACACTTGTTTGAGTATTAAGCTACAGTTTCGTCTTTTTCAGAAATATTCTGTGGTGGAAAGACGGATATTGGAATGCTGCGTAGGATGGGAGTACAGGGAAAATGACACGTGCAAAGCTGTTTGCCGACATGAATGCTCCAACGGCTTATGTGTGGCGCCAGATCAGTGCCAGTGCACTCCGCCTATGATCTTGCAGAACAACACGCACTGTGTCATGCCTACCTGCGAACCTGCTTGTGTTAACGCTTGGTGTTCTGCCCCTAACACCTGTACTTGCAACCCTGACTTTGCCACCTACAACTCTACGCATTGCGCGCCTAAATGCCAAGATGACTTCTACAACGACCCAAGCAACTTAGAGTGTAGACCGAAATGTGACAGACCGTGTATTAATAGCACGTGTACAGGCCTCAATACATGTACCTGTATAGAAGGCTATAAGCTGGAAGACGGCGACAGCTTTAAATGCGTGCCTACTTGTCATCCGCCTTGTGAGAATTCCAGTTGTATTGCCTTGAATACTTGCAGCTGCTATGCTGGTTTTAAAAAAGAGAGCTCATGGCAATGCACGCCTGTGTGCGACGAATGCGATCACGGAGATTGTATAGCACCCGGAGTTTGCAAATGCCACAATGGCTACATGAAGACCGACAGTAAATGTACCCCTGTTTGTCAGAACAAATGCCTCAACGGGTTTTGTTCAGCGCCTAACGTTTGTACCTGTGAAACAGGCTACCGAAGCCAGAACTCCTCTTGTGTGCCAGTTTGTGAAACTCCTTGTGTCAATTCTACTTGTACGTTACCGAATGTGTGTTCGTGTTTGGAAGGTTACGAAGCCTCCAGTGTTCCTTCGGCATGTATGCCTAAATGCGACAGTTGCCAAAACGGACAGTGCGTGGAGCCTGGAAAATGTCTTTGCAACTCCGGCTATACTTTGAAGGACGGGAAATGCACTCCGCAGTGCGATAGAGAATGCACAAATGGATTCTGCTCCGAACCAAATATTTGCACTTGTCACTTGGGATACATTGCAAATGGAACAGATAAGTTTTCATGCCTTCCGTCTTGTAATCAGCAGTGCATAAATGCGTCCTGTGAATCACCAAATACGTGTTCTTGCTTCCCTGGTTACGAGACTTCGGAAAATAGCTGGAGTTGTCGGCCTAAATGCCAGGATCCCTGTAGGAACGGTTTCTGTGTGGCCCCAAACGAATGCTCTTGCAAAGAAGGTTATATGAGGAATGCCACAAACTCTTCTGCGTGCTATAAGCCGTGTCAAGGCGCTTGTGAAATGGGTGTGTGCACTGAGCATGGCAGTTGCGTTTGCAACTCCGGATTTGTGCTGGTTAACGATACGTGTATTGCCGTTACACCGTAAGTTGGTTTTACTACTTTGTATATTATGTGGCTTCAATTAAGTATGATTCCAATTACTGAATTACCTCTTTATTCATCTGACGTAAAACTTGTACACCGACTATCAATAAAACCAAGAGTCAAGAATGTTTGTGTCACTAATTAGTTTTCACGACTAATTTCATGTTACTTCACATAATTAAAAATTCTTTAAAAAAATGGCCGATGATATTTATATATAAAGTTAATTTGCCGGTGATACATAGGAAATACAACGTCATCTCAATTAAATTTATGAGTTAGGCTTACGTCGGTGCTTCATTATCTATGAAGGCTGTTTACTGACCAGGTGCGGATGTTAAAGGCTAGTAGTTTAGTAATAACCAGGAAATAAAATTGAACCGCTGTGTTTTTGGTTCCAGAGTCGACTGCAGTTCATGCGACGCCAAATGCTCAGAGAACATCTGCCAGTGTGCCAACGGGACTTCTTGCTCCTACGCAGCTCAGCCCCTTTCGTGAGTATCAACAACAATGACAACACAGACAATCTCTGTGGCGCAGTGGTTAGCGCATCTGCCTACCTTGCGCAAGGTTCCGGGTTCGAATCCCGGCTGGGGACAAAAAAAGAAACCCAGGTCTTCGATTTTACATGTTTGTGACGTCGCTGTTTCTGGGTCACACGACACAGGATATCCTAGTGTAAGGCCAGAAGTAATGTATGTGCCTGTATGTAAATGTTATGTTAGAAAGCATCAGACTCGTCAGGCGACCCTAGAGCTGTTAGCTACCAGGTCATCGTATCTGCTTGGTTATTCAAATACGATGTTATGACTGATATATCGAGAAGGATCTCGATATATCAGTCGTATCGTACTGGATTCAGGAGAATCCAGTACGATACCAATCTTCCAATTCTCAAATTCCATGCTAATTGCTGTCGCGAATTTCAGGATTTGGTGCTCATGGTTAGTTCTTGGATTTTCATCCTCTGTGTAGTCAAGGGTGATGACGTTGATGAGACAAAAGGAAATGTAATTGGGGGCCATCCCTAAATTATGTCACACGTTAAGGGGAAGGGAGGGGGTTGACGAAGTGTGATATTAAGTTACAAGGGGGTGGGAGGGGCCCTAAATTTCGTGACGCCACATTTCAAAATCTATTAATAGTCTAATATTTATATAGAGAGAGAAAAAGAGCGAGACGGAAAAACATATTTAGATTTTTTATAAAAACTTAATTGCTGTACAAAAATAATATATAGTCACTTATTAGGTACCGCGTCCTAATAACTATCACTAAAACCTTGACAGACCTTTTTTTAAAAACATGCTTTCCTAAAACACTCCTGAAATGCAGATTAAATAGTTTCGGGTAAAGTTGAAAACTTTACGATTGCATCAGACTGCATTCGGATGGTCCAATTCGAGAAATCGCTAAGTCCAATTTCATACATTTGGTATGAAATTGGACTCAGCGATTTCTCGAATTGGACCATCCATTTACAGGAGTGCTATAGAGGAATCGTGTGTTCGTTCAACAGATTCAGGAGTAATAATTTTCAAGTTTAAACCTTTTTGAAAATAATAAGTATGGAGTTTTTTTTCTAGCTTCTTCTCCACATACTCTACTAATTGCAAAACTAACATAAACATACATAACGATCATAAAGTAGATGATCATTGTAAACCCTGGCGGCCCTGGCCAGTTTCATCATCAACCAATTATGTCCCCACCGAGGGGCACGGGTCTCTTCCCTGAGGAAGGTATAGGCCATACTCCACCACGGGGGCCTAGTCCGGATTGGTGGAGGCTTGTAAGACTAGTAGCTGGTCTTACTGTCAGAAGTTTTCAAGCCGCCCCAAAGCCGCTGACTTGGCTTAACGACTGCCATCTATAGACGGCAGCCGGCACCAACTGCTTAACGTGCCTTGCGAAGCACGTGACCTCTCGGAAAAATGCCACTACCGTTAGACATAGACAGTGAGCCATCCATGGACTGAACACGCCGTATGTTGCTTAACCTTAGTAATCGTTTTAAGATCACTCAGGCAGCCCGGCTACGAGCGATTCAGCCCGGCTACGAGCGATTCTTCTTCTTTCTTTCGTTTCTTGTTAGATGTTCCTTAAAACCAATTTTCCGTGGTTTACCTTCAGGATGGCCGGGCTGGAGATGACGTGGTTGATCGGCAGCGCCGTGTGCCTGCTGCTCCTGGCTTTGCTGTTCATCGTCATCCAGCGCACTTGGCGCCAGAGGAAGCTGGCCAGCGCCAAGACTGGTCAACCTGCCGAGAATGGTAATTAGAAAGAAAAAAACAGTTACAACAGTTCAGTGGACTATCAAATTGAAAACAGAAAAACAGTTACAACAGCAATAGTCGGGTGGACTATTGAAAACAGAAGGGCAGAAGGAGAACTGCAAGTCGAGGAGGTGAAAAAAATAACGGTACGGAGATACTGGTTATCTTTAATAAAATCAACCCAGCAACATTAAGAAGACCTTAACGGTCGCTCCCTCGCTTTTATATTATGCGACAGTGGTGACAACTCAAAGCTATCAATCAACGGAACAATCAAACTCATCCTAATAAAAACGAGCGATGGTTGGTATAGGTACTTGATAGGCCTACACCATCTAAGACTATGTTTCTAGTATTGCAGCGTTCGAGTAGTCAGTTGACCCGTCTAGTATGATCTAAACTAAACTATATATTATTATTTACTGTTATAGCATTTCTATATCAAAACGGTAATTATTCACTAACTTGTCTTCCGACAAAGGCCTCCTCTAAAAGTCTTCATTCTTTTCTATTCTTTGCAGTTCCAATCCTAGCGGGTCCCTATTTGTCTGAAGTCATCCTCCCATCTCTTAGTTTGTCTACCTCTGTTTCTTTTGCGGTCTAGTGGGTACCGTTCTGTTAATAGTCTTGTCCATTTTTCTTTCTTCTCTCTTGTCGTCCTCCCTGTCCACCCCACTATTAAATATTAAATAAATAAATCAAAATATCTCCGGACGTATTCCAATCAACCTCTGTCTCTCATATTGCAGGAACGCTGTACAGCAGTGTCCTCTACACCCGTCCGGACGGTCTGCTGCCGCGTCCTGCGCACGCGCAGGACGGCGAGCTGACTCCAGCCTCGGCCGACGCTGAGACAGCTGATGGATCGCAAATACCGCTCGAGGAAGCCCGCGTCTTGCTGTCCTCTGAGACCGCTGTTGATAGCTAGAGCCTACACGACCCTACGGAGTTGCTTTTGCAATTAGCACCTTTCCTTATTTATTTGTTTATCAAATAAATTGATGTCAACGTAAAGAATTCACATTCTGTTGAATGTCAATGTTAATGTTAGCCGCTGCCTTGGGGCCGAATGAAGTGGAGAAAAAGGCAACGAAAAAAAAACTCCACTCTGACCTTTCCTAAATCACCTTAAATCTTATACATACGTTGGTATGTATTATTTTTAAGGTGATTTGAACTCCGAGTGTTTCGTCAATTTATTATGATGTGTAAGGGAAATACCTTTAAAGCTGTTTTGATCCGTCAATAGATAAGCTTAGTAACTGTAGATAGGCACTGCTTAGCTAGTTGTGGATTTTACAGAAGACAGCTAGAGTAAATAAATACGATTCTAGTGTCTGTGATGTGTCTAGATATACATCATTTTATAATAACTTTAACGGGGATAACGTTAACTCATTAATGGCATGTGATTGTGAGCTCGTTATCAATGAGTTAACGTTAACCTCGTCTTTGTAGAAATTTATTTTTATTCCAATTGAGAATTTTTATTAATTCCCCTCTTGTGTACTTAAAAAGTTATTGCAAGTGCGATACTTAGGTCCGGTTTCTGGCTTGACAATTTCAAAGTAAATACTTAGGTAACCGTCTAACACGCGCTTTTCTGAGAAATTTGATGAGATAGCACTACAGTTAAGTATTTACTTAGCGAAAGTCCATACTTTTGAAAACCTTTTCTAACTTAACTACCTAAATTAATTTAGTTTTAGGTTTAGAGTTACTAGTTAATTTATGGTTTTGCCCATTAAAAATTGTTTTGTTTCGATGGAAATAGTCATTTTTTGTACGGGCTTTACAGGAACGCCGAAATCGAAATTCAAAAATTCAAATTAAAATAATTTATTCACAATAAAAAAAAAGTTTAAAGTAAAGTAAAAGTAAAGTAAAAATAATTTATTTGCTAGAACACGGGTACATAACATGTTTTAAATTTATTCTTAGGATCCTTCATGTTCTACCTTTCGGTGTGCAAATGTTGTTGCTGGACTGGATCGCCTAATTTAAAATTAAAAGATTATAAAATTAATGACAAAAAATTTGAATGTAATTAATAAAACATTTTAAAGCGTGTAATACATAACATATCACAATACAATATAAAAATTAAATTTAAAACGATCAATTAAATACAACTAATGTCAACATAATAAATAATGGTTCATGAAATTGTAAATAAAGTAATGTCAAAATTATATTAAAAATTATAATGGATTATAACTTATAATCAATGAAATCATTTATATTATAATACATTTTGTTTATTAAAAGTTGAAATAATTTCTTGATTGACATGATTATAAATTCGGATTACCATATAAAAAGTGTTGTTCTTGTATAATGTTAGTCGTTGAAAAGGCAGGCAAGAGCTTATTCTTTTATCTAGTCGATCGACTTATTACATCACAATTTTTTTTAAAGACGTCAGGATGTTTTTGTACGAATAAGCTTATTTCGTAAATATAAAGGCAAGGTAATGGTAAAATATTGCATTTTTTGAAAAGTGGTTTACAGCTATCAATGAATCCTGCTTTGAAGACCGATATAATACATTTTTTTTGTACTTTAAATACTCTGTCGACTTCAACAGAGTTTCCCCATAAAATTATGCAATAGCGCAGTAATGATGAAACATAGCCATGATAAGCTAAAAGTGCAGCTTTCTCAGATGCCACATCTCTTGTTCTCCGCAAGGCATAAACAAACGTGTCAAGCTTTGTACATAATGCACTTACATGTTGTTTCCAGTTGCAGTTTTTGTCGATATTTAAACCCAAAAATAAGAGAGAGTCAACTTCTTCGATTTTTATACCATTATATTCAATATTAATAATATTAAATAAATTATTATTATTACTATATGTTAGGAATTGTATTAATTTAGTTTTGCCGATATTAATATGTAAGTTGGTACTTTTAAGCCAGTCAACAATACTGTGCAAGGTTCTATTTACTTCAGTTTCATATTCTTCCTGCTTTTTGCATTTGATAATTAATGTGGTATCATCGGCAAATAGTATAGAGTCATGACGAGTAGCATCTGGTCGGTCGTTAATATACAATAAAAAAAGTGACGGTCCAAGGACACTGCCCTGCGGTACACCGTATGCATTGTTACGATATGTTGATCGGTATGACATCTTGGTATGATTTGTAGTACTTGTTACTTCAACAAACTGACGCCGCCCAGAAAGGTAATTTTTTAGCCATTCAAGTGCCGGTCCACGTATTCCATATTTTTCAAGTTTGTCCAACAGTGTTCTATGGCAGACAAAGTCAAAACGTTTACTTTATGAACGTCAAAGTTGTTAGTTTCACAATTAATAGATTGTGTTGTGACATACAGTTCGACATATTTGTTCATATCGCTTCGGCTACGTTGTATTTTGTACTATTTTCCTAATAGTAATAATAATAATAATAATTATGAATACTGTATTCTATAATAACAACTTCTACAAAACACAATCACTCGACCTGATCCCAAACTAGGATACCCTGCGCTATAATAACCAGACAAAGACATTACAAACATGGATACGCACACAGACTGAGGCCATTAATTTGTACAAATATACGGCGGCTGATAGTGGGAATCAAACCCGCAACTTCTGTCTTGGTTATTAAGCGCATTAACGGCCAGACTAACAAGGCAGTCAAGTCTTCGTGGAATAATATATCTACTGGACGCTTAGGTGCGTTCGGATCATATTCTGCAAAAAAATGTACAAAACTGGGTATTGATTGGTAGGTATCTAAGTTTATGTAGGTTTATCATTTATTTTCTATTTATTATATTTCACCTTTTTCTTGCAGTATTTGTCGCCAGTCTCTTTTCATAATAAAGATTTCCTGGAAGATAATGCTTCTTGCATTAAGTACGCCTTTGTACATTACGTTTGTAATTAGAGTAATAAAGAATTACAAAAGATAAAGTAAAATAAGTTCATGATCGCGAAGCATAGCGTGATAGGGACAAGACAAGACAGACGTACGACATAGGACAAACTCGCGATTTTTTTTTATGTATGTGATAAAGCTGAATTAAATTAAATGTAATTAATTTATGCATAAATTACTGCTACTTTTATTCCATTTACATAAATTAAATACGGTGGGCTTGAGCATTTTCCGCCAGTCAACCGCAGGAAAGAGAATGCATTAGTTACTTACCCTTACCATGATTTTGTTCAATGTTGTGATTACCTCCCTCTAGACAGAACACCAGACATTACGTTTTTTTATAATTTAGTATAATTTAGGTGCCAAAGTCACAGTGTAACAATGTATTTGGTGTTTTCCAACAGAGTTTCTAATAGAACTAGTTTAAATTTCCAGTTGAGATTACAAAAGCGAGGAAACATGATTTTAATACTTAGTTTATGTAAGAAAAATAAATTATTTTTTTACTTATGTTCGTATTACTGTCATCGATATAGAAAACCTATATCGATGATTACTCTACCTAAGCTCACCATTCATAAATCAAAGTCATCTATGCGCCATTAGTTATGGGTTTATTCATCATTAACAATTGGTTTCTTTAAGTTTTAGTACCTAGATCAATTAAACGCCCCCGAAAGCATCTGCCTACAAAATACCGTGAAAATCGTTGGAGCCGTTTCCGAGATTCTGATTATATATAAATATATATATACAAGAATTGCTCGTTTAAAGAGATTAGATAATTATTGGTTTGTTTTGTAGTGGTTTCTTCTTTCCAAGTGGTTTCTTTAAGCGTTTATTAACTGTAGACACTTACTAGTTATTATAATGTTCATTTATCGTCACCCACACAGTATTGCGAGGGGCAAACAGTTATCCAGTGTGGCTAGCACATGTCAAGTCTGCGCGCTATAAACTCCGCAAGCAAAGTTAAAGTGACACACAATGACTTACGACAACAAATACACTGGGCCTATCCGGACTAGGCCCCCGTGGTGGAGTGAGGTCTACACCTTCCTCAGGGAAGAGACCCATGCCTCTTGGTGGGGATGTAATAGGTTGATGATGAACTTTACTGTAAATACGGCGTCCAATAAACAACAGTTAAACCGGCCGTCTCCAGGCACGCGTTCTGCCTGGCGGGAAATTTCCCTTTATAGAGGAAAAGCATAATTATCCGCTCTTCTCTAAGTATTATTGAACTGAAACTTTCGTAAGCACTACACATTGTAATATTGTCAGATGCAAGCAACCGATCACGCGGGCTCCGTCAATGCTCACCATGATTAAGCTCTGTGATTCGGAGCGAAACCTGGTCGGACTCTTCCGATAAAAATCAAGTAAGTTTATCCGGAACATTGTACTACTTTTTTAGAAAATGTAGAGCACATAAAATGTATTCACGAACTTATATATCCATCTACATTCCACAAATAAAGGATTTTGTATTTGTAAACTCCTGACCATACTATGTAACAGTTATCCAGTACTTTTCTTTAATTATTAACAGTAAATTACAAAAGTTTTGAGTTGAGTGGCTTTGAAGTCGTAATGTGGAGAGGTACATACTGATTTCTTGGAAAATCAGTTAATTTCCTGACTCTACGTTCTGTTATAGCAAAACTGCAAAATAATAAAATATACAAAGTATTGCTGAAGATTGGTGTTGTGACCGCCAGGTGAAAGTGAGACTGGAGTGACATCCGGTAAGCTCTGTAAAGGTACAGGGTTGCCTTGTTACCTACTATAGTAGTAGTTAACCAGGCAAAGACATCACAAACATGGAAATACACCCCGGGTGAGGCTTAAATGAATTTACTGGTCGACAAAAAAATTGAATAACGTACATAGTTTATCTATCTATCTATATAAATAAAATTCAAAGTCCTGACTGACTGATTCATTCACTCATCAACGCCCAGCCCAAGCTGTTGGACCTAGGAAGGTGTAATTTTGCACAGAGGGTCTATGTATAATGTAGGCAAGGAATAAGACCGGATTTTTTTTAATTGAACCCCTAAGGGGGTGAAAAGGGTTGCCAAAATTTGTATGGGAGGTATAAAAATTGTTGTCTACTTTTCTTGAAACTTAAAATAAATACTCTTCAACACAATTGATTGAACATGTGTTTCGCCGTTTTTCTAAATTTAACCCTTAAGGGAGTGAACGGGGTTGCTTGACTAAAGCCCACGCGGACGGAGTCGCGGGCAAAAGCTAGTTCATTATATGTGTTATTATTGTATGTTACTTGCAGACCCAGCAAACGTATGTCCTTATATCCAGCAAGACCTTTCGTCTGATTCGATTGACTACCAAAGTTTCACTTTCGTAATGTTCAGTACCTTCTGAATCATCATCATCATCATCATTCAGCCACAAGAAGTCCACTCGGAGCGAAACCTGATCGGACTCTTCCGATGAAAAACAAGTAAGTTTATCCGGAACATTGTATGCTTTTTTTAGCAGAATGTAGAGTTCATAAATGTATTTACCAACGTATATATCCACCAACATTCCACAAATAAAGGAGTTTGTATTTTGTATTTGTAGGTACTTATACGAATCGCTCGTAGCCTGGGCTGCCTGAGTGATCTTAAACGATCACTAAGGTTAAGCAACATACGGCGCGTTCAGTCCATGGATGGGTCACCGTTCTAAGACTAACGCTAGTGGCATTTTTCCGAGCGGTTCCGTGTTTCGCAAGGCACGTTAAGCAGTTGGTGCCAGCTGCCGTCGATAGATGACAGTCGTTAAGCCAAGTCAGAGGCCTTAGGGCGGCTTGAGAACTTCTGACAGTAAGACCAGCCACTAGTCTTACAAGCCTCCACCAATCCGGACTTGGCCCCCGTGGTGGAGTATGGCCTATACCTTCCTCAGGGAGGAGACCCGTGCCCCTTGGTGGGGACACAATGGGTTGATGATGATGATGAGGTACTTATAAACATATGTTACAGTTATCCAGTATATTCCTTTAATTAACGGTATTACAAAGGCTTTGAGATGTGTCATACCATACCATAGTCAATCAACCAACCCGGACTAGGCCCCCGTGGTGGAGTATGGCCTATACCTTCCTCAGGGAAGAGACCCGTGCCCCTCGGTGCGGAGATAATGAGTTGATGATGATGATACCATAGTCAGCGCTCCTTGTTTTGTGATTATTATTATTATTATTTATTTGGAAATCCAACAGCACAAAATAACATAATGTATGTAATGTATGCTCGTGATAACCCTGTAACCAGGCAAAGACATCGCAAACATGGAAATGCATCCAGACTGAGGCCATCATGAAAGATTATGATGTAATTTGGAGTACGAGAAAACATTTTAATAACGTACATCATTTGTTCATAACATAATGTACGTTATTATTATAGGTTACAAGCTGACCCGGCAAACGTTGTTTCGCCATATAAATTACTGCTTTCGCCCGCGACTCCGTCCGCTCCTTTAAGGGTTAAATTTAGAAAAACGGCGAAACACGTGTTCAATCAATTGTGTTAAAGAATATTTATTTTAAGTTTTAAGAAAATTAGACAACATTTTTATACCTCCCATACAATTTTTGGCACCCCTTTTCGCCCCCTTAGGAGAGGAAAATAAAAAAATCTTTTTCCTTGCCTACATTATTATAGACCCTCTGTGCCAAATTTCAGTTTCTTTGGTCCAACAGCTTGGGCTGGGCGTTGATGAGTGAGTCAGTCAGTCAGTCAGGACTTTGAATTTTATTTATATAGATAGATAGATAGATTTATTTGTATCACACTAATATTATAAAGGTGAAAGTTTGTAAGTGTCTGAGTGTGTATGTTTGCTGCGGGAAAATACCTTATTCCCATGGGAAAATCGATGAAAATGAATTCGCGGATAATGTATGGGGAACTTGGTACATAACTTTTTCAAAAAAATGTTTTAAATAGAAAATTAAAACACGATACTTAAAGCCCAATTCCCATAAGGAGTGAGCAGAGGTGAAATGTAGATAGTACAAGGTAGCGCAAATCTTCTAAGGTTCATTTGTCTATACTTGTGTATTGCGGTAAACAAACCTCACTCGAGCACAAATCACAACATCACACAATCACACATCGTAGATAACCACAATAAGTTTTAAACACTAGTTTAAACACTAACGCATCTAATTAATCAGAAAACTGCCAAAAATATCTTTAAATATGTCTTTTTTAACCAAAATTGCAATTCAGTATAAAATCAGGACACAGGTTAGCAAAACACACAGATTAGTTGATATTTTGTTGTAGGGATGGGTGCAAGTGAATGAAAGAACAATTTGAATTGAATGAAAAAGCGTATGTAAAAGCGTTGACGTTCAACGCTTTTTAACGTTTATGGGATAATAACTCATCATAATAGTTATCCAACTCTTTAAACCCTTTTTAAGCCTTTTTAACATTAGAAGGACCACATTTAAAATATTTTTTAGAGAGTTATTAATAAGACCGTTAGTTTTCTTCGTCTCTTTATGCGCTCATAAATCATGACTTGAAATTCAAAAAAACACAAAAAAGAATATACAGGGTGTCCCGTAAATCGACGTCAAGCCGGAACCAGGTAAAAAGGCAAGTCATAGTGGTTATCAGAAAAATAAATAAAAAAAAATTGCACGAAAAAAAGTTATAGGCATAAAAAAAAAATCAAAATCCTGTTGTCACCACTCTTTTGTTTTTCCAATTTTTTTTGTTTTGTAACTTTGAATAATGCTTCTTCAAACTGTTAACAAAATTTCAAAACCAGCTGCTCCAGCTTGGAAGAAAAGGAGACTTTAAAATATTGCGAAATGTCTTGAATAAAAATAAAAAAATTTTTTTTACTTTTTTTTATATTTTTCTGATAACCACTATGACTTGCCTTTTCACCTGGTTCCGGCTTGACGTTGATTTACGGGACACCTTGTATTATGCTGCAGCAAAGATATCCGTTGAATAAATGTCTACCATATGTTTTCACAGATAACTTTTTTCTCGCGCCATCTATTTTGTAATTTAATATGGCAATACTAACCTGCCCACGCACACGCACATCTGACACAGACTTTTAGGTCCTATGACCGAAAACCTAGGCCAAGGACTTGGGACTAGCATTCATGCCAAAAACTCCGGTTTTTAGAGGAATTGCTGTCTAGTTATGACTAGACACGTGATTTGGCCCCATTTTCCGGTTAAAAGAGCCCTAAAAATCACTATCGGGATGATGAAGAGATTTAAAAATCACTTTGTAAAAATATCTAAGAAAAGAATAATTTTATTTTCACTTACATCGCCACTGAACCTTGTGAACCTCTTTAACTTCGTAACTTTGTTAATTAGGACTAGACTAGAAAATTGGCCTCTTGTATTGAGAATCTCCACTGTGTCAAATTGGCGACTGACTGAATCGACTGGCACAGAAGTGCACCTCCTAATAGGTTTTTTTTTTTTGTATACTGAGTAGTATCGGGTCAAAAGTCGCTAATTTTATTAATTTCTGAACAAAATTTGAAATAATATTTAATATGTTACTTTGACATTTTTTATTTCACTATGGAATATGGTGGTGTTTATTACCTTTGAATTTGTAGTAGGTATTTCAAATTGTGGGTAATTTTTATGTTATTTCTGCTAATAGCAAGCTAAAGATTGATTTTTTTATTAACATAATAATCTATCATGTATCTCCAAGTAACAATCATCACATTCATGAACATTTCTAAAACCCAATTCATTCATTCACCAATAAATATTGCTAATCTCAAATAGCTCATTCACTGTTTCCCAACCCCGTAAGTGTCAAATTTTATTGGTACGCCATTGTTGTTTACCGCAATACTCAAGTATAGACAAATGCACCTTAGTTAGCTCTGAAGTTGGCGAGCTTCGCGTCGCAGTAGCAAAAAATAGGTGTCATCGGAATGGAGTCGGCGCGGGCAGGGACGGCCGCTCCCCTCTCACCCCCGCTATGCACCCCGCTCGCGTAGATTTCAATGTGTTAGTAAGCAGTTATCGTTGTTATGCAAACGCACACGCTTGCACTGCGAGAAAAGTACAGTCGAGCGTCGCATTAATAAATAGCCTTTGAGTTACTTTTATTTTTATGGTATTGATTGAATAAAATATTAATAACAGATCATATTAGTTATTACAATGCCTAGGCAGAATACCGTATTACGACGGCAAGCTAGAAAAAGTCAAAGAGATTGAACAGGAATATAAGAAGAGTGACCACGTCATAGACACCCTAACCGAAGAAAATATTATTAGGGTCATTCATGTCAACGACAGTGAATGAGAAAGAAGTGAGGATGAGTTTGAAGAGGCCGCCGATACCACAGAAGACGAATTAGACAGTGATGAAGTGGAAGCTGTGGCGTGCTCATCAAAATCTCTATCGGATTTTGTGGAAGGTGTTCAGCCATTGTAAAAGTTAGCGTATGTGACTTTGCCTACCTTAACAAATATTTTTTATAATTTGATTTCCACAAAACATGTAATTTTGTAAAGAAATAAACTTTCAAAATTAGTTATTTTATGGTCCACTTATTTATTTGTCCAACTGTACATCTGCGCAGTGGCCGCAGCGCCAACTTCAGAGCTAACTAGAAGATTTGCGCTACCTGTACTTTGACACACCAATTGTTGCTTTAATTTCGTATGATTCATTTTACTAAAGGGTTAGCTGGGAAATAGAAAATATAATATTATTACGCTATTTTCTTAGAACTTTGTAGACCTTCATAAAATTTTGAACAATAAGGAGTGGAATAAGGGATTTTAGCGTCAGCGCTCGTCATTATCTACTGCGAGTTGGGAGTGGGTGGTTCTATACTTAGATTAAGAGAATATCACTAAAACAAAATGGAACTAAGTGAGATTCTTCTCGTGGAAATTATTGTACTCTCTCTAATTGGTGACGTAAAATCGTTGAATTTTTTGCGATCTACGGTAACTTGCCGGTAAGTTTAGAGAAATGCATGTTTTTACAGTCCTGTAACTAAACGTTAAAGGCCTGCGCAGACGAGGTACTGTCCCCCGGGCACGTTTTTGTCCATCAATACAGATCTCTTATAAACTGTATCGAATAACGCACACAAAGGACTAAAGCCTAGTTCGCACTAGGCTAGGAATTTAGTCGAGTAGTGAGTAATTTAGTCGCTGCGGCCACTAATGAACTCGACTAATCAACAGGTTCGGACTTGTTTAGCCGATGAACCAGTGAGGACGGACGCGTGGTGGAGGGCGCTACTCGACCGAAAAAATAGAGTAAAATGGATTGACTCGACTAAATCATTCACTAAACTACTCGACTAATTTTTCCTGGTTCGCACACGTTTAGCCACTAAATTACTCGCTACTCAACTAAATTACTACCGCACAAAAAGTCCCCCAAATTACCGAGGACTCCGAGAGACTGGACTGGACAAAAGTACGGGGGAGTCCATTATACATATGTAATTTCCTTTTTTATGTACAATAAAGTGTTTTATCTCTATCTATCTATATATATGTATCCTAGTGTGGGGCCAGAAGCAATGTATGTGCCTGTATGTAAAATGTTATGTAAAAAAAAATCATATGGAAAGAAGAAGACTCCACTACAGACGGCCCCAAGGCAGCGGCTAACATTATGTATGTACATTGACATTCAACAAGCAGAATGTAAATTCTTTACGTTGAAATAATTTTTTGAATTTTGAATTTTTTTGAAGAAAGAAAGAAGACTCAATTTCCGGGCAAGAAATAATCGCACACCGTATGCGTTGGACAAGTTGGACAAGGACAAGTGAAGGTGGATATTTTTTAAACGATCTAGGATTTTTTATGGTGACAAAAGTCCCTAGTCTGCGCAGGCCTTATGGGAGTCTATTAGTAAGACTCACCGTCACTGTCTGCCTGTCTGCCTGCCTGTCTAATGTACGAAACTCGTCCGTTCGTCTGCCCGTCCATCCGTCCACCGGTTTTTCACTTATGGGCGAAAATAATGATTCTCGTCCTGTCCCCAAACTAGGATACCATGTGCTATGGCAACCCGGCAAAGACTTTACAGACATGGAAACACACCCAGACTGAAGCCATATGTACGAATGTACTGCATTGACAATTTTTTACAAAATCTTAGCATATAATAACTTTTTTTGAAAATAGGCCGTGGCTGGTCCGGTTCGGTCCAAACGCACACTCCTTTGCGAGACCTAGGCACTAGGTCAAAGACCTAACCACAGGCCCACCATAATCAATCCTCAACTGAGCAGATATACCCGAAGGCTAGAAAGAGTTTTTATTCCTGACAACCGCTTTGTGCCCACTAGGGCTCACAAAACCGGTTTCACCAAAACCGGAAAAACCGAAGTAAGTAACAGGTTTTGACGCCATTTATCAAAACCGGGTTTCAGGTGTGACCAAACTCTCTTATTTAACTTTTTTTACATTTAGGTTTCCGTATGATGTTTAATCCCTCGTAGCCCCGGGCCGCCTGAGTGATCTTAAACGATAACAAAGGTTAAGCAACATAGGGCGCTTTCAATGCATGGACGGGTGCCAGTTCCATGACTAACACTAGGTACTGGATTTTTTCCGAGCGGTTACGTGCTTCGCAAGGCACGTTTAGCAGTTGGTGCCGGCTGCCGTCGATAGATGGCAGTCGTTATATCAAGTCGTCTGGGCGGCTAGAAAAATTCTGACAGTAAGACCAGCCACCAGTCTTACAAGCCTCCACCAATCCGGACTTGGCCCCCGTGGTGGAGTATCGCCTATACCTTCCTCAAAGAAGAGACCCCATCCTTGGGGATCTAATGAGTAATTTGGTTATGATGATGTTGAATTCGGTGTTAAAGTACTTTTCGAATTAATTTTTTTTTATTCAATTTAAGTCAATAATATTATATTGACATATCGATGCATTTTCAGACGAAGTAAGACTGACGAAGAGATACGCAAGTGTGGTAATTGGGGACGTGCTCGATGCATAAGGGAAAAGGTAAGTTAGACTTCATAAAGTCAGAAAAAAATACTATTGATCTCGTCATCTCGTGTATATTTATATGATGTATATGTATGTATAAGGACATAATATACAGGGTGGAATTTTGTAATGCCTCATTTTAATGGATAAATGACGTCAATGATAATTATTAATTAATAACATAAGTAAACATAAAGAAACGGATCTTTGAGTAAAAGTGATTTAACTTGACCCATTGAATTAACGATTTAAGATTTCATTGTTTTCCTTTCATTTAATTTATGAAGTTTGTTAGAGAGATTTCATCCTTATAATTGACTCTAACGATCGATGCAATAAAAGTACAGGGTGCAACTTTCACAGATTTTAGTAGGTTCGATTACCGGGTTACCAAGCGAAATTTAAAAAATCTTTGAATGCAGTTTTCTTTCTTTTCAAAAATAAAGGAATGTTTTCTTTGAGTAAAATTTTCTATCTACAGTATTAAGAGTACTTCCCCTTCAGGTGGCATTACAAAATTCCGCCCTGTAGAGCTCAGGCCCACCGTGGATTCAAGCGCTGAGGTTGACACTTAGGTTTCCTCACGATGTTTTCCTTCGCGGTCAGCGAGTGGTATTGCCATTAGAGCTTCAAAAATGTACATAAATTAGAAAATAAAGTCATAGTTACCTGCCCGCACTCCGAGTTCATTATTTCACCCACTAGGCTACCTTGAATATTAATCTAATCTAATTAAGTTTAATATATTTTTTTAACGAAAGTATGTAAGTGTGGGTCCTTATAAGATGGTCCGTAGAGAAAATGTTTAAACAATTTATTTAAACATTTGGTCGACTTTTTAAACTCTCGTAGCTAAGAGTACCAAATGAAAGCAAAGGATTTGGCTCCTATGTGTCTGTGTGTGTGTGTGGTTCTGTCCAACCTCCTCGGCGTAGTGCCGCCCGCATCAAGCGACATCCTTCGACCGGGATCAGGACGTCAAAACATCTGGGCCTAAATTCTGTTAATGCATTGTAGAACGATGACAACTGCATTAACATTGCGATTTAGTTTAATTGCCGCTTCAAATCTACGCGCGCACTCAAATCAAGCAATCTAGGCGTCAATGGTATGAAAAAACACGTCACGTGACCTGACCGTGTATCTGTCAACGAAATATAATGCACTAACAGAATTGAGGCCCTGGTGGGAGGCCTGGCCACGTTGCGTCGCCCGGTCCGCGATCGCCAGGTCACAGCTTTTCGCCCCAACAGCCATTCTCCGCGCTATGTGCCTCGCCCACTGCTGCTTGAACTGAGCAATTCTTCTGAGAGATTTTATTTTGGAAACTTTCAGACGTACCGGGGACTCTTTACTGAATCCTTTTACGCTGCCACCAAATGTTATGAGTCTCGAAGGATTTGTTTTTTAAAAAAGAAAAGTCAATTGAATAAGTGAGGCAGCCGTCTAGCTTGGATGTTGGAATGAGACTAGTGACTCAATGCGAGGGATCACGGGTTATGAATGAAAGGTGATGAGTCTGCAAAAGAGAGCGACCAGCGTGCAAGAAAGGGTGCATAGCTTATCTATAACAGAGCTATATTCGGCTTCTTTTCCACCAATCCGGACTTGGCCCTCGTGGTGGAGTATGGCCTATACCTTCCTCAGGGAAGAGACTGTGCCCCTCGGTGGTGACATAATGGGTTGATGATGATTCGGGTTCTTTTGCGGATGTCTGTGTGTGTATTTGTATGTATTTATGGTTGTGCCTCGATAGAGTACTCAATTAGGTACGTTACTGACTCAGCGACACAAGATTCAACAATTTAAGAACTCAGGCCGTCGTTATAATGAGTAAAATAATGTCTTAAGACAAAATTTGCCAAACCATTTCAGGTGGAAGAATGCTGCAAAGGATATCGGGAGAAAGTCTCGTACACATTCGGCACGGAATGTATACCGGTATGCGATAACATGTGCGAAAATGGTCAATGTATATCACCCAACTATTGCCGATGCTACCCAGGCTACAAAAAATACTCACATTATGGCAAATGCATGCCAGTTTGCTCCAATGGCTGTTTACATGGAAATTGCTTACACCCAGAACTGTGCATCTGTAACGACGGCTATGCAATGATAATTAACAAATGTGAACCAATATGTTCAGACGGATGCCAAAATGGCCAATGCATTGAGCCCAATGTGTGTGCTTGCAACACAGGGTACGAAATGGTACAAAACAAATGTGAACCAATCTGTACACATGGATGCAAAAATGGTGAATGCGTCGAGCCCAATGTATGTGTATGCAACCCAGGATACGACGTGATACAGAACAAATGTGAACCCATATGCACAAAAGGATGTGAAAATGGTAATTGCGAAGGACCTGAATCATGTGTCTGTCATACAGGCTACGAAATGGTTCAGAACACTTGTGTACTAATTTGTACAAACGGATGTCAGATTAAAAAATGCGATGGACCTGGAATGTGTACATGTCACACAGGATATGAAATGATACAAAACAAATGTGAACCAATATGTAGTAACGGATGCCAAAATGGTAAATGCGGAGGACCTGAAATATGTACATGCAATATGGGATATGAAATGATACAAAACAAATGCGAACCAATTTGCACGAACGGATGTCGAAATGGTAAATGCGAAGGACCTGAAAGCTGTACTTGCAACGCCGGATATGAAATGGTACTGAACAAGTGCATACCGGTCTGCACAAATGGATGTCAATATGGTAAATGCGATGGCCCTGAAGTATGCACTTGTTATGAGGGCTATAAAATGGTAGAGAACAAGTGCGAACCAATTTGTACCTATGGATGTCAAAATGGTAAATGTATAGAACCTGAACTGTGTTCTTGCAACTCCGGGTACAAAGTTAAACAATATCAATGCAGATTAAGCGATTGTGTGTCAAACCATTGCCTAAATGGCACATCATGTACAACTTGTGAGCCTGAATGTACTGGATGCGATGATGGTACCTGTATTGGACCCAACAACTGTATTTGTCAAGATGGATTTGCTTATGGCGCTGGTGATTGCAATGAACTTAACTGTACTGCAAATAAATCCTGTATCCCTATTGGTAATACGGACTCTACTTCCACTGAAACTATTACTTGGGCCGATGGGTTTCAGGTGGTTTCTCCAAGGTCACGAGGGAATAAAGGCGGGAATATGTCATTAACTCAGAGTGAATCAGATAAAACTATTACTCTGAATACAGGAAATATGCCAAGTGAACTCCAAAGTGACTCCAAAAATGGCAACGCACAGTAAGTTAATGCTCTCGCAAGGGTTTCGCTTCACCAAAAATGTCAAGAATTAATTTCATTAAAATGAGAAAATTACTTTGCTAAATTCCGCTAATATCTCACAAGCACCATGCGGTTAGTATGCACCGCCCTCCCTCCCACTTTTTCAAGCAGAAGCAAGACACGAACACACCACCACCGACAACAATACTTGTGTGAGACAATGCGCGACGCGTTTCGCCTCTAACACGAGGCATCCTCAGGCTCACAAGCACAAGTGACCGTCACCCCAAAAATACTCGGTATGTATAGGCTAGGCCACCTCGCCCCCCGATAACACTATCTAACCTGTTCATTCAGCATTGTAGACAACCTATCCTTAGATAATTTGGAAATTTCTAGCTGCTTAAGTATAATCTCAACCCTTTACTGCAGGTGTGTAAAATTTCCAAATTATGGTTATTATTAAGTACATGACCCGTATCCAAAAGGTGTTTGGCAAAATGAGACTTATCCGGATGATTGTTCCGGAAAGCCGCCACATGCTCCCTATACCGAGTTATAAAACTTCTACCCGTCTGGCCAACATACACTCCATTACATTCCGAACAAGCAACTCTATACACCCCAGACCGCTGGAATCTACGAGTATCCACCCTCTCTTTTTGATTGCATAGATTCCTAACCAAAGAATTGCCCGTCCTGAACACAACGTGAATCCCAGATATCTTTAACGTCCGGTGAATTTTTTCAGAAATCGGACCTACAGTAATACTTGACTCATTTTTTTGAGGCTAAAAGGCCTCAAAAAATTAAGGTGGCACTGCGTATAAAAGTCTGTTTACCATACCTACTGTTCCGCTTCCTGACCACCAGTCTATCAATGATTCGTTTGCTAAATTCATTTGCAACTGCTTTCTGATAAATGGTGTTTAGTTCCTTGTTGTAATTAGCAAAAGACAATGGCACAGTTAGCAAACGGTGAATATAGCAATAGAATGCTGCCATTTTGTGTTGCCA
The DNA here is from genome assembly GCA_947310845.1 of Yponomeuta plumbellus. Taxonomy (NCBI): domain Eukaryota; kingdom Metazoa; phylum Arthropoda; class Insecta; order Lepidoptera; family Yponomeutidae; genus Yponomeuta; species Yponomeuta plumbellus. The sequence goes on along the minus strand of OX371197.1, from coordinate 23,036,067 downwards.
CGGATGACAAGACGTTATTGGAATAACAGTTTCAGTTTGTGTTGGCTTTCGGTAAATCTACAAACTCGTGCTTTTTAGAAGAAGAAGAAGAAGAAGAAGAAGAAAAATTTATTATAACAACAAAACACACGCCACAAAACAAAATAAATCCAAAAATTAAATCATAAAATTAGTACAAAACAAAGAATCAGAAGAAAACAGGAGGAAAATAAAGATCACGGCGTGTCACTGCTGTTATAAATGGCAGCTGACTCAGCATTATGCTGAAGGAAAAGCCTTCAGCGCTGATTTTCAGTCAGTGCCAAATGATACTCCGCGAGCGTCACAGACCGCGGTGTGGTACAGCGATGACAGAATTTAAAAAACTTAATACTTATGTACAGAAAAATAAGGAACATAATACTTATGCACAGAATAGATTAAGTACTTAAAATAGTTTATTACCAAGAAACAGACAAGACTATTAAGTATAAATTAATTAATAAATATAACAAATATATATATGGATAATGTAATTAAGAAGGAACCAAAATACATAGAAATATACAGAGAAATATTATAGATACAGCACTTCACAGTCCCGCTATGCGATTACAGATTCATGTCTGTAGTTGCGGCGAAGGGAAGGGAGGGGTGGTTTCTAAAGCTCCAGCAGATATGCCCTGAGCTTACGCCCAAAGGCACACCCACTAGTCGCTTCACGGAGAGGAGGAGGAATGTTGTTCCAACACTTGGACGCCGCATACCTGAAACTACCACGGAAAGCCATGGTCCGGTGTGCCGGTGTCAGGATCCTCTCTTTGTGTACATTGCGTTGTCTGGTAGCCCACTTAAGCTTGCTAAACAGATAAGATGGGGTTTTTGTACGTATTATTCCAAAGAGTAGTTTGGCAAGGTGCAAATACCGACGAGCCTCCATGTTCAGAAGCTTTGCTTGTCCAAGTCCAAGTATGGACTAACGTGGGATCTAGGAGGGATTTTGAAACAGAAACGTGCACATGCGTTTTGCACACGTTGGATCAACCTCTTCGTCCGACCGAGTATACAGCCACCATAGACGACGTCACAGTAGTTTAATCTGGATAATATCAGCGATTCACTCAGCCTGACACGCAAATCAGTGCTGAGGTAATCGCGTATATTATAAAGAATCTTAAGGCGATAGAAACAATTGCTGGCTACGTTTCTTATGTGATTTTCAAAACGCAGTTGACCATCCATAAGTAATCCAAGGTTTTTTGCTTCCATAACCCTTTCCACTGGTTCACCCCTGATAACTATATTATCGGAGGCTAAGGCTTGTACCGTATTATGGATTTGATGTTTTGTACCAAGTACCATGTATTTAGACTTACTCGGGTTTAGCACAAGACAGTTCCTATCAGACCATGACGCGACACGATCTAGATCGCTATTGATGGAGTGGACAGCGGCCCTTATGTCAGATGGTACAGCTGACACATACTACAGCTGACACATACCCACCATAGTTATTTTTAGATCTAGGAAATAAAGTGATCCGTTCTGTTCCCTCTTTAGTTTGAAATTGATTTTAGGGTGTTTTGTGTTCAAGGTACTGACAAATAAGTCTAGTTGTCTAAAAATTGATAGGGAGGGTGGTCCATTAACTAACCACATGGCGCTTGTGGGATATTAACGGAATTTAGCAAAGTAATTTTCTCATTTTAATGCTATTACGGATTTGCGCAAAGTAGCGCCTGATTCTATACAAAAATTAATTTCTCAGAAACGTGTTTTCTTTCATTTAGATCGGAATCCTTAGTATGAGTCTGACTTACATTTCATTAAATCAATTAATTAGTCAATCAGTCCATAGCCATCCGCTGTTGAATGTAAACCTCATTTTTGTTCTGTCTTCCGTCATCCTCGACCAGTCATAATTACCTCAAGATCGTACTTTAGCAAGATCGTCACGTAAAACAAGTTGGTGGACTTCAGCTGTGAAAATGTCAGAGAATAAAATAAAAAAACTCCAAAAGTCAGTTGGATTTTCCCTTAGCTTGGTCTACGGTGAACCAAATTGTTTTGGGGCTGGGGACCAACCGCTGAGGTTGAAAATTCATGGACTCGTCCAGAAAAAAACTTTTAAGAGTTAGGTTTCTTGTTTTTGAAACAAACTTTGTTGTCATATTTTCAGAACTGGCCTGAAATGGATTACATACGCATCTTCGGGGGCAGCTACGGTCATTCTGATCCTGATCTTGTGGATTGTCATATGGAAACGTGGCATTTATTCTAAGGGCAGATACATAGTTCACGGTACTTTATAACATAACATAACATAACATTTACATACAAGCACATACGTTGCTTCTGGCCCCACACTAGGATACCCTGTGTCGTGGGAACTAGAAACAGCGACAATACAGCAATAGTTGCTATATTGTGACAATGTAGCTTAAATTTTAACAAAAACAAAACTTACAGGACACGTGTACTGTGTAAGAACCAGAAAAAGCGACATTTTGTGTATCATTTGTATCAAGGTTTTCCTAAAATTAAATGAAGGAAAAAGAAACAAATGAATGAGTAACCATAATACATGTCTTAACTAATAAATAACACAGGCAAACAGACGAAGAGACAGACATTAGAGTATCATACAGGAAGGTCATATATCACCGTTCAAGTGAGTTTCCTTGCAGATGAACCTTGCAGGTATACCTTTCGCAAATACCATTAGACAACTTTGAGCCATTAAGGTTCCGTACCTTAAAAGGAAAATCACATACAGCATCACTTTGTACTATTTGAGGTGAGGAACAATGATGAGGATTCCTCTTCCTCTTCCTCAAAATTGATTTTAAAAAAATCCTCGTCCTCTTCCTTATCAGAAATTTAAGAGCAAGGAGAGTTATAAGTTTTGTTGAAACGAAATGTGTTTGAGAGATAGAGAGAAGTCTCGCCGTATTAAAAAGTTAAAAGAAGACAGAGATGGAAACATGTAGGTAAAGAAGTTCAATACTAGCGTAATCTACGTAATGTTATTTTGTTCTTCGTCTTTAGCATCCTCTTCCTCATCCTCTTCCTCTTACTCTGCCAGATTCCTCATCCTCATCCTCTTCGTCAAAAAACTCCTCTTCCTCATAACAAGTTCCTCAACAACCCTACTTTATTCCATCCGTCTGTCCGTCTCTCAAAACCCTTTATCTCGGTAACATGTGGAGGTATTGAGTTAAAACTAGTAAGAGTAGGTAAAATTTATAGGGTACTTCCCATTGACCTACTGACCAAACTCAAGTCTACCCTTGAAGCTGTGAGAAAATTAACTTTTATATTAACATAAAAAAAGATGCGGCCGTTTATGCGGCAAAAAAAACATGTATTTCGACACTCAAGGGAATCAAAATTTATAGGATACTTCCCGTAAACCTGGAACAATAAAATTTTGCAGATAACATTATCGTACCCTACAAATACATTGAAAAATCAGAAAACTATTATAGACATTTGCATTTGATCATGAGATGATTGTCTTTGAAGGTCCCAAAAGTTCGGAAAATACTGCAAGTACGAAAGAAGCCCGATGGGTAAAACCGACTAGATCTTATCCGGTGTGTTTAATATAACAACGACAGAGTAACTTTGTAATCATGGTATCAGCTACGTCCACGTATGGGTGAAATCAAAACAAAACTTCCACTCACAACTGATTCAATAGTGCTACTATTCTAATAGTGCTACTAGTTCCTAGGTTTGAGTATTATCTCTCATCAAAGTTGTTGTGAGGTATACGAGTATGAGTACCCTAGCACAACGTAATCACATAATCGACGGAAGTCCTCTAGAGTTAAGCTGGAGCTTTAGTTCAAGTTTATCTCATTTCGCTCTTCCTGCCGCATTACACACTGCTCAGTTAGCAACAGCTTGACTCAGTGGGATCAGTCCCTATGGGCCGATCTCTGAATTGAGAATTGGCACTAAGTAAATACTTAAGTAAGTAACGTTCTGTCTCCCTCTTTTCTAAAGAAATTTGACGAGACAGCACTATAGTTAAGTAATTAATTACTTAGCGAATTTCTCAATTCAGAAATCGGATGTATGCCTGATCAAAAATGTTCATAACGATCATCAATGCTTTTTAAGTATAGGTGACTAAAGTATTACGTAAAGGTAGGAAAGGCTCACATTTTTTAGTCTAGGACATCACAGTCTCATACAGTATGTGTACCTACTATCGACTCCACTTCAAAAGTCAAGTTAAGGCCAAGATTAAACTTCCAGACCGCATGCTCTGGAACATGCGGTCTGGAATTTCATTCTTTCATCTTGGCCAAACTCTATTACTGCCTGCCTAGTGTAGCCTCAGCCTTACTATACTGCCGTCATAATAAAAAAGGCCATAACTTGACTTCGAGCAAATTAGTGAAAAACTAAATTTCAAGCATGTCTGCTAACTTGTCGTCGATGGTTACTATTTAAAAAAAACAAGAAAAAAAATCACATATTTCATTAGCTATTTGCTTAAATTTAAGTGTTATTTTTTATTCCAATACAGTTTACTTTTTCTCACCAGTAAATATTGAAGTTATGGCCTTCCTTTTTATGACGGCAGTATAGTCATAAAGGTAAAGGTACATTTTTAGGGTTCTGCACCTCAAAAGGAAAATACAAAACCCTTATCCGTCCGGCCGTCCGTCCGTCTGTCTGTTAAGGCCAACTTTATCTCCGGAACGCGTGGAGGTATCGAGTTTAAATTAAAACCATAAATTTTATGGTTCATCGAGTTTAAATTAAAACCATAAATTTTATGGTTTTAATTTAAACTCGATACCTCTATATTTAATATATACTCAAGTCTACCTTGAAGCTGTGAAAAAAATGTAATATCTAAATTAGTGTGAAAAAGAAACGATAAGGAGACACTCAAATTGATAAAAATTCATAGGGTACTTCCCGTTGACCTAGAACTACGAAATTTGACTAGTAATATTGTCTTATACTACAAATATCGGGAAAAATATGGAAACTGTGCATATGTACCTATAAATGTGTCATGAAAAATTTTCCTTGAAGTTCCGGATAACTTTGGAAAAACTGGGACCACTGAACCCTCGGTGGGCGATCCCAACTCGCTCTTGCCTGGTTTGTTTATACTCTGATCCACTGGAATCTTTGAACATACTATTTTTATATTATATTCTATAGGTATTCTTTTAGTTTCGTGGTTACTGAAGTGCCGCTGCAGGGTATTTCGGAATAATACTGAATCATAGGTACTTAATCTCGTTCTCGATGAGTCAGATTTTGATGACGCTGTGTAGCCTGTCCATTATCGTTGTATGATGATATTTATGGTTATTTACCTATGTTTGTTGCAGATGCGTTTGCAGGTATCGAACATAGTCCAGTAATAGTATTCTCGTCTACAGCCAAAAACGAAGACGATGTTAAGCTGCTGTTATTAAAAACATACAATGACTGTTCTATAGAACACGAACAGTAAGTGGATAGCATAGATATGTTTTTGCATTGCATTCTCAAAATTTTTTCATCAAAGAGTTTTAAGAAATATATATTGTGTAGTAAATATTATCGTGTTTTATTTGTTAAAATAAATCCATCGTGTTTTTCTTCAAAATAACCCAAAACTGCAAATTTAAATGGTATAATAAGTGGTACAAGTTAAACTATTGGTCCATTTTAAAATTTAAATCGTTTTGGAGAAAAAAATGAACCAAAACATTTCACACTATGTCTTTTTAGGTTCTGAAATAACAGAGTTTAAATTATTATTTATAAATCTTGAACTCATGGATTGAACTGCCTTTAAGTCCGGACATCTTTGTCATCTAGATGGTATTTATAGTTTTAGTAGTACAAACTCTTGGGATCTAAAGTTGATTAAATGTTTATTTCTACGAGTAGTATTTGGATTGTGTTGACTAAGTACAGCTTTCTAGTTACTGATGTTTTTTCCTGATGTACATAATATTCTCATAGATAAAGTAATTATCGATTAGGATGTTAGTTTATATTTTAAAGTCTTCTATCTTCTAGAATAATCTATCTTCTACCCGACCCCACAGAACCAAATTAAGTAGCCTAGTTGTCACGACGAGAGAGCTTTATTTGTATCTGCAAGGTCATTTTCTCGTCTTTCAAGTTTAAAAATAAATAAATATACGAGAAAGAAAAACGGCCCCAAAACAGATGTTGTGGGACTCCTAAAAGATGGCAGTATATGGTTTCTACTGCCATGATTGATCCATTTCTGCGGTTAGATATCCTGACAATTTAGTTCTCTTTATGTCAAATTTCTGAACAGTCCCTTTTCCGGTCCGATAAACTGTTTGTGCGCCACACCTCCGCTCTCATAGGGTCGATTTCTGAATTAAGAATTTCGCTAAGTGATTACTTAACTGTAGTGCTGTCTCGTCAAATTTCTTTAGAAAAGAGCGTCACACAATGTTACTTCAGTATTTACTTAGTGTAAATTCTCAATTCAGAAATCGGCCCTTGGCGCTGCACGCTGTACTTTCTACTATCTTTCTTCTTCTTTTTCTTTTCTTTCTTACGATCTCACGGGTACTTTCAAGCTGAAGTTCTTCCAGAACTTTCAGCACATGCTGAGTCGGAGCCCATTTTACATTTGCCACACCTGCCTTTGCCACTTACCAGTGCGTTGCCCAGGTACATTACAGTATAATGTTTAATGTATCTCTGCTTGTTATGTATTTTAGTGTTATTATTAATTTTGTTTCTTTGCTTTCTTAGTGCTGTGACTTGTAGTTAGATTTGTTTTCTTTACTTTGTATACGTGTGTGTGTCTTATGTAAATAAATAAATTATCTATCTATCTTTTAGATATGATTATCCATGTCATAATGAATATAGCTTATAGCTTAGAGCGGTACAATAATTATACTCATACGCAGTAACAGTTGTGGTAACAGTAAGTTTACCTCAAAGTTTGCGTAGCGCGAGAATAGTTCTACGCAATCTCAAACTCTCTACAGGTCAGTTATCTAAAGATGGCACGTTCACAGTTCTCACACTTATGCAATTTCACTATACAGTGAAATTGCATAAGTGTGTGTGTATTTTGTACGCCTAAAGGCAAGACATAGAGAGACTATAATATTTCTATAACAGCTTGTAATATTTACCTATGTTTACAAATAAATAAATTGATTGATTGATTGATTGACAGTATGTTTAAAAATAAATGATTTTGATTCAAAATACGACTCTAGTTTAAGTGTAGACTAGAGTTAGGTTTTAGTAAGATGGGTGCGTTGTAGATAAATAAATACAAATATACATATGTGTTACTTGTTATAATATATTTTTAGCAAATTCGAGCGAAAAGTATTCAATATAAGGTGGAATCAATGGTCACAAAATAGTTATAGTTTTCAATAAATTTTCACATGAACAGAAAATAATTATCCCAGAAATCCTCAACAATTTAATTATGTAACAAAGGGTCACGGACGCTCAGTGGTCAGTTACTGGATGAATGAGCCGTTTTCAGATGAATAAAAAAAAAAATCTAATGGCTGTCAAAGGAATGCAATTTTGGACCTCAGCCCAATAGCCATGTGTGAACATCATCAAATAGGTCTCAGCGAGCTGAACAAAAGTTACTATGACGCCAACAGCCAAATGTTTGTCCTTTCGGAGTTATAAATTGTATTGAAAAAAAAAAACATTTTGCTTTTGGCGGCATAGTAACTTTTGTTCAGCTCGCTGAGACCTATTTTATGATGTATCACACATGGCTATTATGCTGAGGTCCAAAATTGCATTCCTTTGACAGCCATTAGTTTTTTTTTCTTCTGAAAACGACTCATTATTACCTAGTCATTAAATGGCATTTCGGAGTTATATTGTATTGAAAATGTTAGTTTTTTTTCAATACAATATACCTAACTCCGAAAGGACAAACATTTGGCTGTTGACTTCATAGTAACTTTTATTCAGCTCGCTGAGACCTATTCGATGATGTATCACACATGGCTATTGGGCTGAGGTCAAAAATTGCATTCCTTTGACAGCCATTCATTTTTTTTTCTTCTGAAAACGGCTCATTTGGAACTACTTTTCTTAGCTGTCAGAAAAATCCCTCATTGAAATGCACATACGGTTGAATACCAAGAAGATCACGCTGTATTTATAAACAGTAGCAAAAGTAAAACTATAACTGTCCCCTTCACACTCATAAGCTAGACCGCGCGCAAGAGATCGGTCACGTCACGCCTCGCGCTTATTCACAGACACTACACAAGCGCAACGTGTAAATGTGTTGAACGTGCCAGCTTTACTTAACTGACCTGTAATAAGCGTTATTAGAATTTCCCAAGAACATTGAAAGTAATTGATCAAACTTTAATTCATCAATTTGGAAGTTGTATGATTAATTTGAAATTTGTGAATTTCGTTAAAACGAAAGAGGTTTGTCAGGATGTTGGTAAGTGACAAACACTGGGCTCGGCCTACCCTCACGGTTACATGTATGAGTTTACCTATTTAGAATTTGTTGCTCTCAATTTTAAATGATCTGCTGACCAATTTGGGATTGTTTGCAGATTATTATGATAGATAGATAAAGATGTCTGGTATCAAAAGAATGCAAACTGGGACACTGTGTCGGTATCTGAAGGGTAACTTTGTGTTTTGTAAAGTGTAAGTGGAAAACTCTGTTTAGTAAGTTAAAACCTAACGTAATAAAACTTAGGGCTCAAACGAAACATAAATTATGAAAGTTGCAGGTTTTGTATTTATAAGGTATCAATTGTAATAAATTTCCTGAGTTTCATTCATTAATTAGGAATTTTCTGTTGATCATTGGAAATTGCCGTTCACTGGTTGGTGCTCAAAAACTTTATTGCGGAAAGAATAAAAAATTGCTCCACAATGACCTTTGACACCGGTAAGTAAGTATGTTCGGTTTGGTTGTAATATTCTGTAGTATGTAAATAGCTTTAGATAGCCTAAGACAATATCAATCACTTAAATGTATTTATGTACTAATATACATTCTTGTATCAACCATTGACTCTTTCACTTGTCTCTTGAAGGCACAACCTTACATGGCGACCCTTGCCATGCCGGGCCGGTAGTGTAATAGTACTAACAGACGATCGAACTTGGTACGGGCCGGACAGCGGATTTGGTACGCTCCGTACCATATTCCTTCGTCTGGAGAGTTGTCCGCCGAACATTATTATTATTATTTCGTGTCCGCTCCGGACCGATGGTGTTCGCGTCGAATTTGGTCCGCTCCGTAAAAATCCGTGAATCTGTACGCTTGGACCGGACAAACTAGCTTTCACCCGCGACTCCGTCCGCGTGGACTTTAGTTCAAATCGAACGGGTTCATTTTACAACCCCGTTCACTCCCTTAAGGGTTAAATTTAGGAAAAACGGCGAAACACGTGTTCAATCAATTGTGTTGAAGAGTATTTATTTTAAGTTTCAAGAAAATCAGACAACATCTTATACCTGCCATAAAAATTTTGGCAACCCTTTTCGCCCCCTTAGGGGTTGAATTTCCAAAAATACGTTCTTATTCCTTGCCTACATTATATATAGATCCTCTGTGCAAAATTTCAGCTTCCTAGGTCAAACGGCTTGGGCTGGGTGTTGATGAGTGAGTCAGTCAGTCAGGACTTTGAATTTTATATATGTCACCAGGCATGACGTCTGAACTGTGTACAGTCGACAGCACATTATGGTGTATACCCATGCACTCTACTCCGTTGCGTTACGGGCGACTTTGCAACTAAAATGTGAAGATTGACGTGCTGTCGACTGTACATTACCAGCGGTTACTGCGAGATCCGGGCGTCTGTTGTGACTAGCAGATTTGTACGCCGTACCCAAGTCCGCTGTCCGCTCCGTACAAGTTCGATCGTCTGTTACAGCTATTAAATAGCACCGGCGCGAGCGCATCGAAATGAACTGTGAAAAAACTATGGAGTGAAATAGAAATTTTTGTATATAATTTTTTTTGTTCCGGCAATAACATCATCGTAAAATGGGAAACAATGTTCAATGTTTTGTGTACAATAAAGTATTAAATGAGTTGAATGCCATTTTTTTTTTTAACTGTTGGGCAAAGGCCTCGGATTTAGTATCCACTCCTCCCTGTTCTCGGCCAGCTCTTCCCACCCCGGTAAATATCTATCGCACACTGAAAACATAAATGACATTAAACAAAAATCTTCATTTTACAGTATGGCCGTTTTAAGATTTTTTAAATGTTCTGGTGGGCGATGTGGAACCGTAAAAGTTGTCAGCAAAACTTTGTGACTAATCCACAAAGCTTTACTGACAACTTTAACTTCAACTTTTGTGACTAATCCACAAAGGTTTACCATCTTTCCACCTTGCCATTCCTTTATTAAATGCATAATATTGTATTTGTTATAAACAAATACCTAATAATATTTTTGTACCATCATTTTGTGCCAATGGAGATTAGCAACATTTTCTTCATCATGAGTTTTAAAGCTGCGTATACAGAGTGTTGATTTGTACAGTTAAATCCGACTCAGAGGTGGTTATTTACATGATACTGAAGCAAAAAAAAAAAAATTTTTTTTGTATGAATCACCTAAAAATCATAAAGTTATATGGCTTAGCTTCTATCGTTTGAACTTGACGAATCCGGCGGGGGTTCCGCGGGGCGGGGCGTGAGAGTGTGCTCGCGAGCTCGCCACCCGCCGTTGCCGCAAAACCGGGGATGATTTGGAGATGATTTTCACTAAAAAAAATTTTTTTTATATATTTTTTTCTTCAGTATCATATATATTACCACCCCTGAGTCAGATTTAACTGTAAAAATCAACACCCTGTATAACCGTGGTAAGCCCATTGCACGCTTTGATGGGCTTAAAAACAGTCGTCGCTTACATTAAAATTTGTAAAACGAAAATAAGAGTTGCCAAGACACTGGCTTTGCCTAGTTTGGGGGCCGACATCGAAACCTAAATTTATATTAAGTATAACATAAACTTGTATTTCTGTGCATCAAAATCTGTGTTATTTCAAATAAATATTTTTACTTTACAATAAAAGTATTTATCTAATACAACACTTATACTTTACAATATAAGTGTTGTATTAGATAAAGCTAATCTCAGTAATACGCTGGTATTTCCATTTCATGAAGTCATAATATCCTGTTGACTTATCTTATTCGGATGACTAAAATATCCCAAATTGATAGAGATACGTTAAACACATGCATGTGTAAACAATACATGCATGGTCCTACATATATCAATTTAATGTTTGCTATGTACCCAATAAGTTGGACAAATATTGGAAAGACAAAAAAAATAATAGGTGATATTTTAAATTGGCCAATTTGGCCATGCCATTCCAAGAATTATGCTTTCTAAAAAATTTCTATTTTAAATCAGATTTGTAAATATGTCTATACTTTTTAAGATATTTAATAAAAAGCCTTGACGCTAATTGACTTTTCTATGAAGTCAGCATAGACAGTATGAGTATTAATTCTTTGCCATAGACAGTATTAAAACTTGGCCTCCGTGGTGGAGTATGGCCTATACTTTCCTCAGGACCATATATGGGTTGATGATGATGATGATACTTTTACAGGAGAGTGTTTGAATCCCGGCTGGGGACAAAAAAAACACAGGTCTTGGATGTTTACATGTTTGTGACGTCGCAGTTTCTGGTTCCCACGACACAGGGTATCCTAGTGTGGGGCCAAAAGCAATTGTATGTGCCTGTATGTAAATTAATGTTATGTTAGTGTGCCTACAAGCCACTATAAGCCTACATATTTTACGACATTATGCACCTGCATTATCCTAGGAAAAATATGAAACATAAATATTATGTTTCTCAGATGCTTGAAAAGAGCTCGACGAGCTGAAACAACATAAAAATCATTTTCATCGGAATCGAATATACAACCATAAAATATGCTTCTGACGTTGAGAAATATTTATAAATCAAAATGGTTCCTGTCTTTGCTGAGTCAGTTGTGCTTTTTGCAGATACACGTTAAAACATTTATGAAAATCATTTATCAGGGAATTCAATTTGAGCGCCCTGTTGCCATTATCTGCTGCGTGGTGGGTGTGGGTGGTTCATTGTGCTATTATTATGTTGTGATTGAAAGTTTGGCTTAGCAAAATGAAACTAAATGTTATAGTGGCCGCGGAAGTTTTCTTGGTAACTCTAATTGGTGTCACTGCGTCGTCTAAATTTTTGCCGCATACAAAAACATGTCAGTAAGTGCAAAAAAAATTGACGTATTATTGAACTAAAGCATTCGTAAGCTCTTCACATTATCAGAGCGAAACCTGGTCGGACTCTATTGACAAAAAGTCAACTAGGTGCACCCGGCAAAAAGTTTATAATAATCCACATATTTTCACGAATGCGTGAAAACATTTATGATTAAAAGCATGTAAACTTGGTCCCAAGTGCGAGTTGGATTCGCGCACGAAGGGTATAAAAGCGGCAAAAAATAACTTTTGTTTTACAGGATTAAATATAAGTATTTAAAGGGGGCTTAAATATTTATTTATGGTATCGCTTGTAGCCCCGGCTGCCTGAGTGATCTTGAACGATCACGAAGGTTAAGCAACATTGGGAGCGTTCAGTCCATGGATGAGTGACCGTCTGTGACTAACACTAACGCTAGTGGCGTTTTTCCGAGGGGTTCCGTGCTTCGCAAGGCACGTTAAGCAGTTGATGCCGGCTGCCGTCGATAGATGGCAGTCGTTAAGCCAAGTCAGAGGCCTTAGGGCGGCTTGAAAACTTCTGACAGTAAGACCAGCCACTAGTCTTACACGCCTCCACCAATCCGGGCTTGGCCTCCTTGGTAGAGTATTGATGGAGGCCTTAACCAAGCTTAGGTATATAACCATCGTGTAAACGTTATTTCAGGCGAAGTAAAACCGTTGCAGAGCAGAACAGGTGTGGTTTTTGGGGACGTGGTCGATGCCGGAGTGAGCCGGTAAGTGCGAGTCTTCCAAATTCAAGAAATCAATAAATCTGCTGCGAAAATTTTAACCATTGCTTACTTGCTCACTTATCTATCACAATAGACAATATGTTTATCTAAAGAGTAAGTTAGAATTTATTTTGTAAAAGATGATTGAGATTTTTCTGCTTGTTTTTTATGTCACTTACCGCTACACTTTTATCATTGTGAACTCAACACTGGAAAAACGAAAACCCCTGGATTCGAACAATTTGTTTAATGTAAAAAAAATATCGTGCAATAAAAAAGTTAAATCAAGTTAAAAAATATTTCATTCAAAATAGTGGAGAAAGTGCGACTTAACGAATGTTTCAGGTTAAACTAGGTTTAACTTTGTCAAGGCACATTTGCCTGAAATGGCAGCCCATTTCAAAATATAGACAATTTTGGAGAAAAAATGGGCAGACAAACTCCAAATCAGCAGGTACCTACGACAATTTCTAGCAAATTAAATTAAATTTTGATGAATTTACTGTGGCATCAGTGAGCTGATCCGACAGGGAACCAAAGTCACCGACATATCCCACCGACTTAGCATGCTGAAGTGGCAGTGGGCCGGCCATATCACCTGAAGAACTGATATCAGTTAAACGGATGGGTTAGACGAGTACTTAAGTGGAGACCGCGGATCGGTAAATGTAGTGTAAGACGTCCTCAGACTCGCTGGAACGATGACCTTCGCATGGCGGCTGGCAAGAACTAGGCGAGGACCGTGCTCAGTGGCGTGCAATGGGAGAGGCCTATGTCCAGCAGTGGACAAGCATAGGCCGACGATGATGATGTTGATGATGATCAGTGAGCTAACGTAAATTGACCTCGAAAATTGCTGCCAAGTTGATGTTATATCCTCCTCCTTTTTTGAAGTCGGTTAAAAAATCTGTTCACACGAGAGAGGGACGATATGAATATAATAGTATTAGAATACTCATTTATGAGAAAGGGACGCTTTGAGAAAGGGACGATATGACACAGGGACGTTTTGAGAAAAGGACAATTTTTGTCGGAGAGACATTTTACGAACGGATCATTGTCCGCCTAAATCTTCTAAAGTAACAAACATAAAAAACAATTTGAACGTAATATGCTAATTGGACGAATGCTAGTTAAAGTAAAGTAAATTTTGTGTTCCTGCGACTTGAAAATGGCAAATTACCTACCAAAGTTACACGATTTAATTTCTGAAAACACAAAATACAAAGTCGACTGCACCTATGATATGTTCGAATGTCAAACTTTACTTTTTTTTTTCCTAATTGGCCACTCTACATTTTTGAACATGAACGGAAATCTCAAAAACATTTGGACAGTTTATGCTTTCAGTACAATTTCTATGTATCAGATTTGTAAATATTGTATAGGTGAAAAACTTAAGTCACCTGTTGTACATTATACTTTCTTACAGTGCCGCCATCTCATCTGTTCAGTTGATAGCGGCGCTAGTGGAGAATTTAGTAGTAATATTTGAGAAATTCGCCTAGAAAAATGAGAATATTTTAACCCATCTTTCAATTTTAATGAACATATATCTATAAATCTTAGTAAGTGAATAAATAAAACAAAAAATGGGGAACAGGATTTACAATTAATTACTTAGTTACAATTTTACCCACCTGAAAACATAACTTGGTGGCGCTGTATATGGTGATTATTGATGATTTGCAAACATATTAAAAAAAAAGGTTCTATATTCGCCGTACATATACTTTTTGCCATGTTACCACATAACTCGGTAAAATCTTTCTTCGCTTCGCTATAGCCCTATTAGTCCCATTTATATTATTGAAAACCTGATGTAGAATTACTTACTGTTACTTATGAATATTTATTGTAACTTATATGGTATGTTGTACCACACTTAGCACATAATAACATAACCGTAAGGGGTTCCAGCTGGTTCACTAGCACCACCAAGGGAAAAATGATATTTTTTTAGAGATAAATACATTGATAATTAGATAGATAGATAATGGTGATAATAGTGATTATCATGGGCCCATGACTGTAATTTAAAGTAATTGGAATTGGAATAATGTAATTTAGTCGTAGGTTTTTTGGTACACAGCCATGGGTCCGAAAAATCACTATTAAACATGGTGATGGGATTGAAAAGATACTTTTAGCAAATTGTAAAAAAGAGGTATGATTTTTTTATCATTTATTATTAATACTTAATTACCAACATTAATTTAAAAAAATACACAGATTATGTAGATCGGAATAAATAATATCGACATCTTTATGGTGTTTGTCCCAGCCCTATCGATTTTGGCTTTGTTCAATAATCTGTGGCAAACGTGTACGATTGTAACATTTTTAGTGCATGAGTACACTACAGCTGTCTCTTTCTGGCGCAGAGATTTATCGTAAGAGTAACATGGACAGCTATACAACTGTTACTTTTTATTTTATTCCTCCTTCTATGGTACTCCTTCTTCTGAGCATAAGATATAAATAGTTGTCAATGTCAAGTAATTAATTGTCTTCGTATTTTTTGCCTCGTTCATGAATAAATAATACAGTTTACCACAGAAGCAAATTGTAATAGGTAGGTACATCGATTTTGAATTCAGCTTGGCAAATTAATATGGCACCATTTCCTGAAATTGGTAGAAGACGACCACTAAATGTTTAAACGAAAAGAGTTTTATGTAATATGTACAAACATTTCCAAGAGGTTTGCAATAAAAACTTAAATTGTGAATCAACACCAGAACAATTGGTCATTAAAATATCTGGTGTACCGAAAAAAACTGGTTATCAACACATTAAAAGAATTTGAAAGTATGCATTTAAATCAAAAATTTAAAAGTCCTATAAAGAAATCTAACCGAAAATCGTTTTCAATTCAATTCAAATATTTTTATTCATAGTCCAAACAAAGTGTTTACTTTATGAAAGTCAAAGTTGTTAAGGATAAGGAGAACAATTAACAATTTTCTTAACACCAATAAAGACACACCCACGTTAAAACTGGTCATTGAAAAACTACAAGATGATATTGATTACAGAATTAGCATTACTACATTAAGGAAACACGTGTCTTTATTGGGGTTTAAATGGCAGAAGACTGAAGACAACAGGAGACTCCTGATGGAAAAACATCATCATCATCATCATCAGGCTATATTAGTCCACCGCTGGACATAGCCCTCCCCTAATGAGCGCCATAGCGCCCTGTCTTCAGCTTGCCGCATCCAGCATCTGCCTGCAGTCCTTCGCAGATCGTCATCCCACCTGGTTAGAGGGCGTCCTACACTACGTTTGCCGAGTCGCGGTCTCCACTCAAGAACACGTTTACCCCAGCGGTTGTCGGTTCTTCGCGAAATATGGCCAGCCCACTGCCACTTCAGCTTGCTAATTCTCTGAGCTATGTCGATAACTTTGGTTCTCTGTCGGATGTATTCGTTACGAATTCTATCCTTCAGAGAAACTCCGAGCATAGCTCTCTCCATAGCTCGCTGAGCGACTTTAAACTGGTGGACCAACCCTTTCGTGAGTGTCCATGTCTCGGCTCCGTAGGTCATAACAGGTAGGACACACTGATTGAAAACTTTCGTTTTCAAGCATTGCGGTATGGATGACGAGAAATTCGCTATTTACGTATTAATTTTCTGTGCAAAATTAATGAATACCTACCGTGCACAAAGGTGGCCGATCGTATTCACTGACGAGATATACATTGGCACATCACACTCCACACAAAAAGCGTGGTCTGATGGAAGTACTAATGGTATGATGCGGCCAGTTTCAAAGGGTAAACGTCTAGTAATAGTCCATGCAGGCGGAATTGAGGGATTCGTTCCTAACGCATTATTAATATCTGTAATATAGAAAATTCTTATGTTTCAATGTTAGTGCGCATACTCCTCCGAAACGGCTTGACCGATCTTAATGTTTTGTATATATACTCGGTAAGCTTGAGAATAGGTTGTTATCTATTTTTCATAGCCCTATGTGAAAAAAAATATATGGCGAAACAACGTTCGCCGGGACAGCTAGTATGATATTTTATATAAATATAATCCCATAAAACAACCGGTGACTATCATGATAACATGAATCCCATCAAATACATAACTACGCGTCGGGTAGTAATGCCCGATACTAGGTACCTACTCTCATACTATAATGCCGGGCATCCTACTCGTAAAATATCATCGTCAGTCATTTAACGCCCACTGCACGACATTGCCTTCTTTATAGTTTTCTAAGGCTCCAGATCTTCTGCCGCCCGCATCCAGCGACTCCCTGCCACCAAAACGAGGCCTACTTGGTGGGCTGCTTACCCTCGGTTTCTCGAACGGTAACGGTCTGTTAGAAGAGGAGAGGATACAATAAAAAAAACTGACAGCTGTTGACAGAAGATTAACAGACTATTAGCGTTCGAGAAACCGTGGCTCTCACGCTGCGTCGGTACGCGGTCGCTAGGTCAGAACTTATCCGCCCCATCGGCCATCAGTACTCATAGTTAAAATAACTATAGATGTACTTTACTATATCTATGACAACGCAGCGCTAGTTTACTCTTTTGAATGGTAGTGAGAGTTAATATACTGACAGTGATCGAATCGCTCGTAGCCTGGGCTGCCTGAGTGATCTTAAACAACCACTAAGGGTTTAGTCCATGGATGGGCCACCGTCTATGACTAACGCTAGTGGCATTTTCCGAGCGGTTCCGTGTCGTTAAGCCAAGAGGCCTTAGAGCGGCTTGAAAACATCTGCCAGTAAGACCAGCCACTAGTCTTACATGCCTCCACCAATCCGGACTAGGCCCCCGTAGTGGAGTATGGCCTACACCTTCCTCAGGGAAGAGACCCGTGCACCTAGGTGAGGATATAATGGGTTGATGATGAAGTGATCCGTTTATGAGAAAGAAGTTAGGTCCTTGAGAAGTATGCGTGGGTGATGCCCGATCTCTCCCACACGGTGTGCACTGTAGGTACCAAGCAGTGTGAATTTTAAAGTATTGTCATTGTATGCTTATACTTCGCTTATGGTGAGGTATGGTGTGATATCTCTCCCTCATTGCAGATTATTGTTTTTATTTTGTAAAAAGAACCATTAGAAGCTTAGAATTTTTCAAAAATTTACGATTGAGTTGTCATGCCTTGACTTATTTCGGTATTATTGTGAGGTTTTTAATTCATGAAATTTTATATTAATTAAACTTTCAGGTGGAAACTTGCTGCACAGGCTACTCAGAGAAAGGAACCTATCGCGGTGCTGAATGTGTACCGATTTGCAGTAATAAATGCGAAAATGGACAATGTGTGGCACCCAATATGTGCCGATGCAACCGAGGCTACGAAAAATCCTCTGGATCTGGTAATTGTGTACCAGCTTGTTCGGGCGGCTGTATACATGGCCGTTGCATACAACCCAATCTGTGCAAGTGTAACGTTGGATACGAAATGTTACGGAACAAATGTGAACCAATATGTGCAGATGGGTGCCAAAACGGTCAATGCGTTAAGCCAAATGTATGTGCTTGTAATTCAGGGTACAAAATAAAACAGAACAAATGTGAACCAATTTGTACAGATGGGTGCCAAAACGGTCAATGCGTTAAGCCAAATGTGTGTAATTGCAATGCAGGGTACAAAAGGAAACAGAACAAATGTGAACCAATTTGTACAGATGGGTGCCAAAACGGTCAATGCGTTAAGCCAAATGTATGTGCTTGCAATTCAGGGTACAAAATGAAACAGAACAAATGTGAACCAATTTGTGCAGACGGGTGCCAAAACGGTCAATGCGTTAAGCCAAATGTGTGTAATTGCAATGCAGGGTACAAAATGAAACAGAACAAATGTGAACCTATTTGTACAGATGGATGTCAAAACGGTCAATGCGTTAAGCCAAATGTATGTGCTTGCAATTCAGGGTACAAAATGAAACAGAACAAATGTGAACCAATTTGTACAGATGGGTGCCAAAACAGTCAATGCGTTAAGCCAAATGTGTGTAATTGCAATGCAGGGTACAAGATGGAACAGAACAAATGTGAACCAATTTGTACAGATGGATGTCAAAACGGTCAATGCGTTAAGCCAAATGTATGTGCTTGCAATTCAGGGTACAAAATGAGACAGAACAAATGTGAACCAATTTGTGCAGGCGGGTGCCAAAATGGTCAATGTGTTGCGCCAAATGTATGTACTTGCAATACTGGGTACAAGATGGAGCAGAACAAATGTGTACCAATTTGTGCAGACGGGTGCCAAAATGGTCAATGTGTTGCGCCAAATGTATGTACTTGCAATACAAGGTACAAGATGGAGCAGAACAAATGTGTACCAATTTGTGCAGACGGGTGCCAAAATGGTCAATGTGTTGCGCCAAATGTATGTACTTGCAATACAGGGTACGAAATGTTACAAAACCATTGTAAGCCAATATGTACAGATGGATGTCGAAACGGTCAATGCGTTGAGCCAAATGTGTGTAATTGCAACGCAGGGTATAAAATAGAAAAGAACAACTGTGTACCAATTTGTGCAGACGGGTGCCAAAATGGTCAATGTGTTGAGCCAAATGTATGTACTTGCAATGCAGGGTACAAGATGGAACAGAACAAATGTGAACCAATTTGCGCAGACGGGTGCCAAAATGGTCAATGTGTTGCGCCAAATGTATGTACTTGCAATCCAGGGTACGAAATGTTACAAAACCATTGTAAGCCAATATGTACAGATCGATGTCAAAACGGTCGATGCGTTGAGCCAAATGTATGTAATTGTGACACAGGGTACAAGATGGAACAGAACAAATGTAAACCAGTTTGTGCAGATGGGTGCCTTAATGGTCAATGCGTTGAACCCAATGTATGTGCTTGCAATGCAGGGTACAAAATGGTAAAGCACAAATGTGAACCCACGTGTACAAACGGATGCCAAAATGGCAAATGCGAAAAGCCTGAAACATGTTCATGTAATACAGGATACGAAATGAAGCAAAATAAATGTGAACCAATATGTAGCAACGGATGTCAAAATGGTAATTGCACAGGACCTGAAATGTGTGTATGCGATACAGGGTATGAAATGATACGAAACAAATGTGAACCAATTTGTTCTAACGGATGTCAAAATGGTAAATGCGGAGGACCTGAAATGTGTACTTGCAACCCCGGATACGATATGGTACAAAACAAGTGCATACCAGTTTGTACTAATGGATGTCAATATGGTAATTGCGACGGACCTGAACTATGCACTTGCTATACAGGTTATAAAATGGTGGAGAATAAGTGCAAACCAATTTGTACCTCCGGATGTCATAATGGCAAATGTATAGAGCCTGAAGTGTGTTCTTGCAATCTAGGGTATACAGTTAGAGAAGCTCTCTGCAGTTTAAGGGAATGTGGGACAAAGTATTGCCTGAATGATACGTTATGTTCTACTTGTGAGCCAGTATGTACTGGATGCGATGATGGTACCTGTGTTGAACCGGATAACTGTATTTGTCCAGATGGTTTTGTGTACAGCGTTGGTGATTGCAATGAATTGAACTGTACTGTAAATAAAACATGTATCTCTATTGATGACACGACATCTACTACTACATCTAGTGACATTGAATCAGTTTCTTGGAGCGAGGGGTTTCAGGTAGATTCATCAAGCTCACAAGGGAATAAATTTGAGGATATGTCAACGACGAGCGCATTGGATGAAAATGTGGCTAACTTTACAGGAAATGCGTCAATTGAACTCCGAAATGACACAGAAAATGGCCATGTACAGTAAGTTATTAATAATTTTAGACAAGTGTTCAAGTGCATGTTAGACTTGCGCATCTAGTGTAATGTTCCGTACCACAAAAGCAGAAAGTCTTAGTCACTGCCCCATATTGAAGCAAATTCGTGGGACATACAGGCCCTGGCTGAAGCGCTTTAGGGAAATACCCTCAGCACCGCACCCTGCTGAGCCCGCTTGTTTTTCCAACAACAGAGACGCACCGCCATTTATGTTAGTAAAAAGCGTTTTATTGTTTTCTATTTTACCTGTTGTATTGTGTTTTCATATGTTTAACGTCGTGTTTTTATGTTTGTGTTTCTGTTGTTGTGATAAATGGTTTTCTTGTTCTTCTTCTAGATTTCGATCTCTAAAATAGTAAATCCTGTTATCCTGTATCATTCGCCGATCTTTTTTGTAAAATAAGGATTTTTATTTATATTTTCAGGACTGACCCGACGATAATTATATATGCATCTTCAGGAGCAGCGGCGGTCATTTTAATCCTGATCCTGTTGATAGTAATATGGAAGCGTAGCAGCATTTGCAATAAAAGCAGATACTCAGTGAACGGTAAGGATCTGTCTATAGTCAGTTAAATCTGTACCTACAATCGATAGATTAACTTTGAATCGTTGACGTGATACTGACCAGATTTTACTCTAAACTCGTTTATGTGAGACTCAATTAACTCAGTCATCTGTTACCAAACATGTGTACGATCGGAATCACGATATCGACCCCGCGCCGCCGCAGTGGCTAAGCTAGGTAAAATGCCCCTAAATGGCCTTCACAATATAAAATAAAAAACAGGCCACGATATCGCATACGAAGGGTTCCGTACCATTATACAACATTTGAATATTTCAAGCGTCTAACTATAGCCGTTATTAATATCGAGAAAAGAGCGGCAAAAAAATCACGTTTTTTGTATATGAGCCTTCCTTAAATATTCATTCTATTCTACTTTTATTAAATTTTGTTATACCTAGAAGTAACAGAAACACATTATCTACAAAGAGACAGAGTATGACAGAGTTTAAAAAAAAATCAGATTTGTGTTATTGTAATCTCAGCATTTTTTACGGATTACGTAATACTAATACCGGACACCACAACAAACGTAGCTTTCCAATCTTACATAAATAAATGTATATTTTCTTCGCAGTTTTATCCTTTGGAACTGAAGTAAATACTCAATACTTGATTGCAGCCATAAGTTTAGTGAGATCGAGATAATCGAAAATGTGTATCATTATGGATCCTTGCCGGCACAGCGAAAGCCTAAAACCCCGTCCACATTTGTAGCAACTTGATGTTTGACGATCAGTCGTATCGTATCGAGTATTTGTATCAAAAACCATAAGGCTCATTTTGTCAATTTCGTATTAAAGGCGTATCTTGTAAAAAACGCGTCCATGCTGTACATTATTATGTCAGTGTATCGGGTTTAACTTTACAAAAGGTGTATCCGAGTCTATGAGTCCAGCCAAGTTCGAGAAAAAAGGAACTGGCGACGCAGCCGTCGTGTGTAGTTTCTTAAGTATCATATCTTTCGTATCTTAAGCTTGAATAACAATTTATATCTCTAGTGATCTTGTAACTAAAATTTCATGATTTTCTTCACAGAACTTGGCAGGACCCATATAGATCTCAATTCTTTTGTCGGCGAAGTCGATAACGACGTCTGTTCTTAATACCTGCAATATACCTATTGAACTTGGCTCTCATATCATTCACATTTATGTTTTTGATGGGATCAAGATCTACGCGGTTAGTGCGGATAGGGCCGTATCAGATACGGCGTGTATAATTAACGGGTATCATCTTGCGTCCAAACTAGCGATCATGATACGCGCCGAGGCCACGCAACGGAGATACGATACACCAAAAAGCTGCAAATGTGGACGAATGTTTATGTTGTATTGGACTTGCTCTAGAAATGAGAATGTATTAATATTTATTATTATACTCGATCCGTATCATATCCAGAATATTCCGGTACCACTGTTTCGGTCTCTGCGGATGCTTAGCTACCTAACAATACTGAATCATAAGCAATCTCGATCTCTGTGAGTCAGACAGTCGATGACGCTGTGCTCCGGTCTGAAAATCTGAATGAAAATATTAAAACATAATACCTAACATGTAACGTTTACGTTAATGACAACCTCATATGCCAAAAAATTATATTATTTTTATTTTTCCTTGTATTTCACCCTATTTTATGACTCCTAATGTCTTTATTTTTTAGCCTAAATCCGTATTTACTATTGAAAACCTCGAAACTTTGTACACATAAAATACAAAACCTCTAATATATTTAACTGGTACGATCTAATGAAGGAAGGGATTGATTAATAACATAAATGAGTACTTTTTACGAACTAAAACTTGTGCGGGCAGGCGGCCATTGTTTAACTATTTTTAAGCATTAACGAAATAAAACATTGTTAGCGTATCCTGTAAAAATTGGTTTTCTGGACATAAGAAGTTATCATTCTACAGTGACGCTAAACTGCTTTTACTTTTGGCATTTGATATTTTTAGTCGTAAAAGAATAATATTCTTTTTCGGTCCTTTAACTCATAAAGGAGCATAGGGCGTCATCCACAGATCCACAGCACTTCTGACGGTCATTCGCGGCAACTTCCAATTAAGGCCAGCTAGTGCCTGAAAAGTACTAGTAAAATAATAATAATCACTAATAATGCTGCAAAATTACACCCTAGCCCAGCGGATTAGTAAGTTGAAGTGGCAGTGGGCGGGGCACATAGCACATAGAACTGATGGCCGATGGGGCCGAAGAGTTTAGTAGAAGAGTATAGTAAACTCGTGAACAAACCTGAATACCTACCTATTCAGGTTTGTTTGCGAGTTTTCCCGAGGGAAATATTATTTAAAAAAAAGGAGGTTCCCTTTTTGTATGTGTGTTTAGCGATTATTCTTTATCACGTGCTCGAATGGAGACACCATAGCGACAAGCGCAGTGTAGGAAGACCAGCCACAAGATGGACAAAAGATCTTATCCAAGTGGCAGAAAGACGCTGGATGCAAGCCGCTTCCAAGTGGTCGTTTTGGAAACCCATGGACGAGGCCTATGTCCAGCAGTGGACTTCGTTTGGCTGAATGATGATATATACCCTACTGTCTCAGGTAAAGACCGACAGAGAGCGAATTTCAAGCGGTAACGAAAATTCGTAATCAAATGATTATCATAGTAGTATTCTTATTTGTTAACGAGTTTTCCCGAGGAAAAAAATTATTTAAAAAAGATGGAGGTTCTCTTTTTCTATGTGTGTTCAGCGAGTATTCTTTACCACGTGGTCTGATTTAATATTTTTCTTTCTTTTTTATAATTTTCTTATTTAATATTTCCTATCGTCCATGAGCCCGAAAACCAAAAGGCCGACGCACTAACGCCCGAACACTATTGACAAGAAATCGTGTAGGAACACAAAGTCTATTTGCCTTAAATGTACTTTTTACAACATGGACCAATTATTTACCGTCTACTGGGACTTGCGTGATTTTCAAAAATGTTAAAACATAAGGAGGTAAAAAACTAACAAAAAAAAAAACGATTTCTCTGTGTCAATAGAGTTCGGGCGTTAGTGCGTCGTCCTTTTGGTTTTCGGGCTTATGAACGATCGGGATTTGAAGTTATAGGGATATTGATGCTTCGGTAAATTAACAAATGAGGCATGTGTTTTCGGGCACCTGTTATTCGGCTATTGGTCATTCGGTTTTATGTAGGAGACCCCTGAAATTTCACCGATCTTTATGATTCTTTTTGTGTATATCGCGCAGGTCTGAGAATAGGTCGTTGGATCATTAAATTTGGCCAAAAATATGATTGCTGGGTCGGGTAGGTATATAAATAGTATATTGCTGGTTAATTTTTTTTACAGGTAAAGCTGCAGATACCAATCAGGTTCCAGTAGTAGTTTACTCGTCTACAGTCAAGAATGAATCTTAAGTTATGGACCGGCTATTGTAAAGCTGGCTTCCCACGGTCGGCAATATCGCGGACGGACGCGGACCAGCTCGCACGACACACCGTGGGAAGGGTCTCGGTCCGATATTTATGTTACTATGATACATTTTTTTTTTTTTTATTTGTGCATTGTTAATTTTTTCCCAAAATTATTCGTTGACAAATTGCTTAGTAATAAGAAAAAAATATAAACTTGTCCTCTCAATACCTACTTTGTTCCTGTTTATGGAATTTGATTCATCATTAACCCATTATGCCCCCACAGAGGGGCATGGGTTTCTTCCCTGAGAAAGGTATAGGGCATACCCCACCACGGGGGCAAAGTCCGGATTGGTGAAGGCTTGTAAGCCTATATTCTATTTACTGAAGCGAACGACTAAAGGTAAACAAAGACACAGCATCTCTCAAACTTACATCTCACTCAAAATAGCTCATGCACGCAGCTTTGCTTGCATCGTTGTACTATTATGTATTCTGTGGCATCGTATACATCGGTTTGGCAGAATCAGCGTTGGATCCGGCTCGCTCGCCCATATTTTCCGTTTCGTAGTTAATAACAAACACAAAAGTATAAAACAACTGGACGATGGACCAAAAAACTTTACCAATACCTTATTTACAATGATGAACAGACTAAAGATAAGTTACCTATTTCATTTTCTTTAGTCACACTCCCATCAACAACAAAGTCAATCTTACTTTTTTTGTCTTTAATTAAAAAAGAGGTTCGTAGTCAGCTCTCCATACTTCTTCCTACACTTTGCGTAGCCCATTAGCATAAAATAGTCGATCATAATCGGCCTTTAAACAAAAGTCCGTCATCTTTCCTAGTTGCGAACATATTTGGCAGCAGTATGATCGCTTTTATTTGAGGACCACTGAAATTTTTGGTATTTTTTGGGGCATAGATCTCTTAAGCAAATGGTATTTTCATGATAAAATAAAATATTAGTTAAATAAACTGCAAGTGGGGGATAAATCAGGTAATAACAGTGTTATTGTGTTAATTGCTTAATGGTATTTATTAGGCATATCGTTTTGTATAACTTTGCTAAATATTATGCAGTGTTATAAATTTGGCATATTGAAAAACCAAATTTTTGACATGTTGACACTTAGTCGTTCGCTTCAAAAAATAGACTGTAGTGGCTGGTCTTACTGTCAGAAGTTTTCATGCCGCCCTAAGGCTCAATTCACACTGGCGCAGAGTCGAAGCGAAGCGTCGCGTTTTTTACCTGTTCTAAATTCATCTCTATTTCTCTATCAATACGGTACGTTGTGTTGCGAAAATTTGAAAATTTGCAGGCGAAGACGCGCGAATTCGCGCGCAGACGCGCGTCGCTGAGGGTTTTCAAATTTTGGCATCACGATTTCGTACCGTATTGATAGAGATATAGAGATGAATTTAGAACAGCTAAAAACGTGACGCTTCGCTTCGACTCTGCGTCATTGTGAATTGGGCCTAAGGCCGCTGACGTGGCTTCTATCGTCCATAGGTATATCGCCGGCAGCCGTGCCTTGCGAAGCACGGAACCGTTCGGAAATATTCCACTAGCATTAGTCGTGGAACGGTCTCCCATCCATGCACTGAGCCCGCCTATGTTGCTTAACCTTCGTGATCGTTTAAGATCACTCAGGTAGGCGGCCGGGGCTACGAGCGATAGAATTTGATTAGTTTTCCGTTAACCAGTTTCAAATGCGCATTGGAAAGGCGGCTATAGGGTCTATACAAATTGATTCATTGTCTTTCATTCAATTCTTTCTTTGACACACGAAATATATCTAGAAAACCTAATAATTACATTCGGAATTTTGTTTCGGAATTTTGATTTGAGATTCGGAGCGCCATAAATTCTTAAGACCTATGGACGTTTTCTCGCTCTCCACGCTTCTCTGTCCACAACGAGTTTCTCCAGCTGTCGTGTACGATCCCAATTGCCGTCAGGTTCGGGAGGGCCGCAAGACCTGCGACGAAGTGTGGTGCTCGGCACTGGCGGACAAAAGAGCCAGGAGGCACCAAATCCGGACCCGACTTCGGATCTTCTCTTTATAGGTCCTACATGCGGTAGGGGCTGCCGCTCTCAAATTGGTTTTTTTTTTTCAGTCACTAAAAAAGTGTCAAGTTCTGTGTCCCTAGACACTGCTTGAATCCTCCGTAACGGACGCGAAGGCCTATGATGATGGACGTTCCACATAAATACTGTATGTCGGCCCACCAAAAATCAAAAATTCTGCAGGTTAAAGCAGAGATTGTATTTTCGTTGTTCTTCGTGACACCAGCCCTGTCGCACTCCACGTGTAGGTTTCGAACGCGTTAGTACATGCGACGGCCACTCCAGAGTGGCTGATAAGTAGGGACTCACGCACGAGCGAGCAGTGACGCGCGCGCGAGTTACGCGGTAGACAGAGAGGCAACATGTAGGTGAATATAACTGTAGCATTTTTAGCGCCGTGTGATCTGAATTGCACCTAATTGTATCGCTGCTAGAGTCCCTTTTTCTTTAATTGATTTTGCGGAGTGAATCTTCTGTACCTGTACTATTATGTATTCGGTGGTGATACTGTTAATCGATAAACTCATACAGGTACGTATACATTGATTCTGGCCCCACACTAGGATACTGTGTACATGCTGGATACCCGCCTAATGATTGATAAGTCAATTGGCCCGTTTTTATCTGCCTAATGCATCTGCTGCTGTAACAATGGTTACGAGAAAGATTAGTTGGAAGAAAATGCTTCTTGCATTAAGTTTAAATTATTATTGCAATAGAAAAAAATGTAGACGCTGAATCGTGTCACGGCCAAGGTCATCGAGTCTATCATTGCCTTAAGCAACAATGTAATGTTGTAACATTGTAACTCTGTATCAAAGACTTTAGTATCAGCACCATGATTGTCATTTAGAGTCAATATCTGCCACTGCTGTGTTGAGTGTTGGCGTTTCAATACTGTGATTAAAAGTGTAGCAATAGTATAAGCAAAATGAAACTAAATGTGGTTCTGGTCGTAAATATTATTGTGGTACCTCTAATTAGTGAAACTGTATTGTGCAACTCCGAATGTTCGTAAGTTGAAAGGAAAATTGCATTTTTAACAAATCGCTGAATTACGACCAGTATACCTAAACAATCCTGATAGCGTATAAATCCCCGTAACGTCACCTCATCAAACCATCTGTTTATTCCTCGGTTGAATCCAAAAATCCCCACTGACAAATCCCCACAGTGGGGATTGTAGTTTTTTTTTTTCAGAAATTCCCACCGGACTAAAATCACAGGCTAGTGGGGATTTTTGGGAAAAAAAGTTCAAGAATCCCCACCGAAATTATTACAAGTATTTGTCTAGGTATACATAACAATTAAACAACTTGGTCACAGTACATTTAAAAGACTTGGTTATTCAAAAGTATCATACTCATAGTTCAAAACAGCAGCGGTGCAGAAATGCGCTTTTAATTTAAATTATTAAACCAAATTAATCGCCGGAACCTACGATCGCAAAAAACAATAGAAAAAGACCAATTCATCTTAGAAGCGCAACTAGATTTAATGAATGGTAGTATTACAGTAGTTACTTCTTTTTTTGGAAAAAATGAGATAGGTAAAAACAGTTTGTGTGGCTAAAAATAAAATACACAAATAAAATTCATTTATTTCAGGCACAGGTCCCATATTGAAAAATAACTTATAACAATAATAGTACATGATAACTTATTTGCTTTCAGTTTTGTATGATTATTACCCATACACGATGTAAATTATTCTACATGTTGAATTCGACCTCTGTGGCGTAGCGGTTAACGCATCTGCTTAACAAGCGAGAGGTCCCGGGTTCGATCCCTGGCTGGAGAGAAAAAAAAACTTCAGGTCTTGGATGTTTACATGTTTGTGACGTCGCTGTTTCTGGTTCCCACGACACAGGGTATCCTAGTGTGGGGCCAGAAGCAATGTATGTGCCTGTGTGTAAATGTTTATGTTTATGTTTTAATATTTCATTACTAATATAGTTTTCTGTATTATTTTAAAACATAATTTCGAGCGAATGTGAGTGGAAGGGCCGGTAAGGGACGCCCCAGGCGAACATACTTCGACCAAATAGTGGATGTATTAGCAAAGGGCAAGATAAAAAGTACCCGAAACCGACGTGCGTGCATGCAACGACTAATGAATGTCGATGAAGCGAAAGTGGTTTGTCAGGATCGTGGCAGGTGGCAGTCCCTGGTCTCCGCCTACCCCTCTGGGATACAGGCGTGAGCTTATGTATGTATGTATGTATAATTTTTAATGGGGATTATTGAAAAATTTTTCCAAATATCCCCAGTAGGCTATGTTTATTAAACCGGTGGGGATCTCTGGAAAAAAAACTACTATCCCACTGGTGGGCATTTATCAGTGGGGATTTCTGGAGTAATACCGAGTATGATACTTATGAATAACCAAGCTGTTTAATTATTATGTAATGTATACCTAGACAAATACTTGTAATAATATCGGTGGGGATTCTTGAACTTTTTTTAGGCTGTGGTTTTAATCCAGTGGGGATTTCTGAAAAAAAAAAACTACAGTCCCCACTGGTGGGGATTTTTCAGTGGAGATTTTTGGAATAATGCAACTCATCTATTATTGGAGGCCTAGCCAATACATTTTACAAATAACTAAACATTTTTATCCGAGTTTTTATCCTTAGTCTCACATTAACAAAACCGTTTTTACTGAAACCGAAGTAAATGGTTTGGACATCTTTTATCATAATTAGAGATATGTTTTTAGATTTGTTCCATAATGCTTGCACCATATTTCCAAAAACGTTTCAGTTTACGTATGGTGTTGAATATTGCTAAGAAGTTCTTTTAGAAAGCGACATCGATAAATTCAAAATCAATTTATGCCTCTTTCAGTGGAAAGGGGATCTACTCTTGCTATATTAGGGGAATCTATGATGACAGTTGCATAAAGTATGAGGTGAGTGGAAGTGTCCACAACGCATTGAATTTATTATTTATTTAACAAATACCAAATGAAGTATCATATAACATAAAGTAGGTACCCACCCTTGAAGCAACTTGATACCTTTACCATTACAAAAGTCTTTACCTATCTTATTCGAATGAAGCAACTTTGTAGCTTAAAGAAATATCATCATCAGCATCAACCCATTATGTCCCCACCGAGGGGCACTAGTCTCTTCTCTGAGGAAGGCATAGGCCATACTCCACCACGGTGACCAAGTCCGGGTTGGTGGATTTGTAAGACTAGTGGCTGGTCTTATTGTCAGGAGTTTACAAACCGCCCTAGGGCCTCTGACTTGGCTTAACGATTGCCATCTATCAACGGCAGTCGGCACCAACTGCTTAGCGTGCCTTGCGAAGCACGCAACCGCTTAGAAAAATGCTACTAGCGTTGGTCATAGAACCGTCACCCATCCATGCACTGAACGCGCCCTATGTTGCTTAACCATCGTGATCGTTAATGGTCACTCAGGAAGCCGGGACTATGAGCGATTAAGGGAAAGATAATGATGAAAATTATTTATTTATCAAACATGAGATGTAAGTTTGTTTGGCGAAATCGCCTATCGGGTCTCGGGACAAAAATATTTTAGAAAGAGCACCACTGTTTGTCATTAAACTATCACACAATACTTTCATTCAATCTATATTTTGTCAATAATTGATAATAATAATAATGTTTATATTATAAAAAACACATTCATTCCAAATGAAAAAAATGTATAAGAGTTAGTCATATTCTAAAGTAATTTCAAAGCTAATTGCTTAGCTTAGCGAACTACTTTTATTTTTAATAGTTGTATGACATGTATTTTACTTTCCTCAATAAAATAATTATTATTTCAAAGTCAAGTTTGTGCTTAGAGGAATTAGTACACATAAAGTACTTAGGTATTATAATAAATCAATCAGTTACAATTTCCATTAATTTATAGACGCATTTTTCCAGTACCACTTTTTTCAATTTAAATTTGAATTGGCCCATATCAAATTCTCGATTATCTCTTGGTATTTTATTGTAAATCATAGGCCCCATACAACATAGACTTTTTGGTCCTACGTGTTCTACATACATACTCTATTTTCGTCTCGTTGTAAGTGAGATCGGTCGGAAAATGTCCGGGTTAGATTTGACGAAGAGTGCTACATCTAAAATACACAAATTGACGGAAGTGTTAGAATATTGTAGTTATGAAAATGTGGTTTTTAACTTTTGGTCTTTTTCTGTGCAGTTTTCGGTTCGATTATTTTCTTGATTTGAAATTCTGCGCCCGGAAACCTATACGGAAAGAGCCGTTCTGTACACAAATTACAAGTTCATTTCTTCTTCTTAAAAAAAACCTCGTTTATATTCGCAAAAAAAACGTCTGAGCTCAATGGCTAGCATATCTCAACTGAGCGATGCTATTCCGAATAGACACAGCCAGGGGAAATAATTACAAAAGATATATTCCGAACGCAGTAGTATATTCAAACAAACCTAAAATAAACCTGTCATAAAATGACAGGTGCATAGGTTTGTTTGAATTTTTTGAACGAGTTTTCACTTACATGCAGTACCACACTTAAATGCAGTATTAGTTATTACTGCTTTCTTACTTAGTATTTTGAGACAAAATGTATTCTTTTTTGTTAAATGCAGTAATAACTAATGCTGTGTTTTAAGTTGGCAAAATGACAAATATTACTGCGTTATAAAATAGCAAATGCTTATTACTGCGTTATGTCTTAGAATTAGAAGGATTTTCATGACATTACTGCATACTTTCTTACTGAAATTTCAGGTTTCTAGTAGACCTACAGCCACCATTATTTTTTCACTTATAGATATTATACCACCAGGGAGCTCAACTTTGCATCCAAAGTAAAAACGCAGTAATGGCTATTACTGTGTTTTTCGTTACGAGGGCAGATAATGGGTTGATGATGATGATGATGAGGTTTGTATAAATTGACTGCATTCGAAACGGAACAATTCCGGCTGTATGTTGCTGGCGTAAGAGAATGAAGTTGCAGAAATAGTCGGCATAAGGTGATTGCCATTTCACCAAATACGATTTTAGGAATTATATTTTATATGATGGCGGGGGATTGTCAGGGGTAGGATCTGAATGAGATTGAGATTCGTCGCTGTTATCAACCATTTTTCGGAGCTTTGAAATAAAGCCTCAGAAGTCTCTTATAATTGGATTTAATCCAAATGATCAATAAAGACTGCTTAAAGAATAGTGATTATAACCATCTTGCTCGGTTAGAAACGCGGTGAGTTCCGTTCTTTGGACTGTTTCGTCTCACTGACTCACAAAACGTTTCCAAAAATGTCCAAAAAAAAAAAAAAAACAATCACAGATCCACCGATCAAGACGACAACAGAAAAAGTGCGGACCATACCCAAGCGCTCGTAGCCTGGGCTGCCTGAGTGATCTTAAACGATCACTAAGGTTAAGCAATATACGGCGCGTTCAGTCCATGGATGGGTCACCATCTATGACTAACGCTAGTGGCATTTTTCCGAGCGGTTCCGTGCTTCGCAAGGCACGTTAAGAAGTTGGTGCTGGCTGCCGTCGATAGATGGCAGTCGTTAAGCCAAGTCAGAGGCCTCAGGGCGGCTTGAAAACTTCTGACAGTAAGACCAGTCACTAGTCTTACAAACCTACACCAATCCGGACTTGGCCCCCGTGGTGGAGTATGGCCTATACCTTCCTCAGGGAAGAGATCCGTGCCTCTTGGTGGGACATCATCCAGTCATCGCTTGACCGCATAATATGACCGCATGTATATATAAATAGTCACAAGTGTAACAATTTCAGACGGAAAAATGCATTATGGATCAGTTACATACATCCAAGTGTCAAGACACTTGCATAAATGGTCTATGCTCCCCATCCAACATTTGCCACTGCAACCCAGGCTACGAAAAATCCTCATATTACAATAAGTGCTTGCCGGTTTGTTCAAATGGTTGTGCAAATGGTCGTTGCGTACGCCCAGAATCGTGTATATGTAACTATGACTACACAATGGTGCAGAACAAATGTGAACCAATCTGTGCACATGGCTGCCAAAATGCTCAATGCGTTGCGCCCAATGTATGTGCTTGCAATGCAGGGTATGACATGATAGAAAATAAATGTGAACCAATCTGTACACATGGCTGCCAAAATGGTCAATGCGTTGAGCCCAATGTGTGTGTTTGCAATGCAGGGTACAAAATGATACAAGACAAATGTGAGCCTATATGTACAAATAAATGTCAAAATGGTGTATGCGTAGGACCTGAAACATGTTCATGTAATAAAGGATACGTAATGAAGCAGAACAAATGTGAACCAATATGTAGTAACGTATGTCAAAATGGTAATTGCATAAAACCTGAAATGTGTGTATGTTATCCAGGATATGAAATGATACGGAACAAATGTGAACCAATTTGTTCTAACGGATGTCAAAATGGTAAATGCAAAGGACCTGAAAGGTGTAGTTGCAACGCTGGATACGAAATGGTACATAACAAGTGCACACCAGTTTGTTCCAATGGGTGTCAATATGGCAAATGTGACGGACCTGAAATGTGCACTTGTTATAAAGGATATAAAATGGTGGAGAATAAGTGCGAACCAATTTGTACCTCCGGATGTCAAAATGGCAAATGTATAGAACCTGAACTGTGTTCTTGCAACACCGGGTACACAGTTAAACAAGATCTATGTAGTTTAAGCGATTGTGGTTCAATCCATTGCCCCAATGGCACATTATGTTCAATATGTGAGCCTGAATGTACGGGATGCGATGATGGTACCTGTATTGAACCTGATAATTGTATTTGCCCTTATGGTTTTCTATATGATACTGGTGATTGCAATCAATTTAAGAGTACTGCAAATAAATCATGTATTCGTATTGATTTTAACACTAAAAATATTTCTACTGAAGAGTTTCATGTAGCTTCCCCGAACTCACGAGGAAATGAAAGTCGAAATATGTCATCAACTGATAACGAATCGGAAGAAACTGTACCTCGAGATGCAGATATTGCGCCGCGTGAACTTCCAAGTGTCTCCGAAAATCATCATGTACAGTAAGTTAATATGCTTAACCCGGCGTGAATGAGGTGATAAATTGTTACGTTGTTGCGGTGGGTATTTTCGAAATTTCCATTTCGAGTATTATCCATTTTTTATATTATTTTTGTGCAATTAGTATTTTAGACTTCATTTAAATCAATAAGTGCAATCATGTTACAAGATGTGTAATTAAAATACCAGCATTAGAGACAAAAAGTATTCTTTTTTGGGGAAAGCGAGGTGTCTAATTTCCTTAAAAATACAAGTTTTGTCAAATAACTAAAGTTGCAATTTTTTCAACTTTTTTCATATAAAATCAAAAACTTTTAAGTTATGTAGTAAATCAATATAATGTCTGTGGCTTATTATGACTAAAAAGGAAACGAAAAGTATTATGAGATCACGTAAAATAACACCAAAGTTGCACTTGTAAGAGCCAGTCCACACGGCGCGTTGCGTTGCGTTGCGTCGTCGCAACGCAAATATTTTGACGCATAGCCGGCCACACAGGTGCGCCATCGCAGCGTTACTACGACGCAGTCTTAACGTTTTGTCGGCGCAGCGGCGACGCACAGTTGCGGCAAGCATTTTGTAAAAACATCGCAGTTAGTCTATAGGAAAGCATGGATCGGAAAAGACGTCTAGCATTGCTACTATTACTATGTCACCGTCGAAATCGACGCAAGATCACAAGACGGTATTGGATCTGTCCCTTCATTTCATTAAGAAATAGTAATGGACAGTTTTTTTGTCCCATATAATTTCCCCTTCCTGAATCAATGTAATGAAGTAATAATCCATGTCAATGTCTTCAATGGTACTCATTTTACCCTGCAAATAAAACTGAATACGAAAGTACGTAAGAAATGAAATGAGCTTGCGTGTATCCTCCCTATCAACGCACAAGCAACTGAGCGCTGCCGTTCCGACGTCGTAATGAGTACATCCCCTCCCGCTTCGTCTCGGGGGCTGCTATCCGTCATGTGTGCGTTGCGACGGCGCCGCGCGCCGTGTGAACACCTTGGTTATTTGTATGTAAAACAACGCAACGGCAGCGCTGCGCAACGCAACACTAAACTCGACGGTATGTCTAGCCCATTGCACTCCTACCTCCAGCTTCTGATACGTTAGGACTCGCATGGCAACAATAACATAAACTAATCTGCGTTTGAAAACTTCTCGGGTACGACATACCCGAACTCACTCACACCGGGTTAAGATAGCAGAACCGACGAGTTGACTGACGCATGGAGGGAGAAACAGGAAAAAATATCAAGAGTTAATTTAGGTACCATAAATGTGTTTTGTTTCATTCAGTTCAGTCAGATCCTTAACAGAACTCCGACTCGCACTACATGTAACAGTCAATCTATCAATATAGAAATAAGTCAATCAGTTCACGAACGTCCACTACTGAATGTAAGAGCCGGTCCAGACGGAGCGTTTTACGCGCGACGGTACTCGCGCTTAGAGACTCGCGAGTTCCCGAGGTACTAGAGCTACATACACCCCGTCCAGATGCTCTCGCGCGTATTCTTACTCGCGCGTAAAACAGCTACAGCTACATACACTGAGTTCAGATGTGCGAGTGTCTACGCGCGAGTGCCCTCGCGAGTAAAACGCTCCTAAAACGTTTAGCGTCTAGACCGGCTCTTAGCCCTGTGGAAGGTTCGCTACTTCTTTCCCGCCATTTCTTTCTGTCTTTGGCTACAAGTACTCTGTCTCAGATCGTCAGTCCAGCGAACAGGTAGGAATCCTATTACGCTGTCACGTATACACAAATTGATCAACGTTACTTTTTAATTGTCGGTGAAGTATACAAATAAAGCGGAAGTTACACTAGGAAAGTTTCTCAAGCGCGAGTGTCGAATAATCCCCTGGCATAACTCCCAACTCGAAACTTGTAATAAGGCGGCCAGGTTGTACTGTATCTTTGTACATTTTTTATGTCTGTTTTTCCTGGTACAATAAAGAATATTCTTCTCTTAGTCTTACCTTCTTAATCGAGCGATTTTCGAATGCGAGTATCGCAGGCGAGACTCACTTCTCTCATATGCTTACACTATACAGGGAGTAATCGTAGTTCTGTAGACGTATACGTGGCTGGACTTGTATTGTATAAACAATCCTCGGGTGAGAATCGCAAGTGCCGATGCGAGATTTGCGCTCATCACTCTGTACTGACTTACATTTAGAATGAAAGAAAGAAAGAAAGATAGAAAAAAGGTTTATTTTACGCCACATGGATATACATAACAAGACAAATAAATACAGAAAAATAAGGTAAATATTAGACAAAAGTAGAAGAAACATGAAGCTACAGTGAGACAAAACAAAGACTAAGAGTGTTTTCTTGTAAGAGAAAGTAGTATGTTTACACAGGCTCGCGGCTTAAGAGAGTTTAAGTAGCGATATCGTATTCAAGCGGCGAAGCTCGGGGCGTTTATCGCCACTCGCGTTCGAGAAACTTTTCCTGTAATAACAGTTCCTTTAGTTTTAAATAAAAACAACGTAATTTCCATAAGCAAGTCGGATTTTAAACCTTAAAAGGAGTGGCGATCTTAACTTGGTCTACTGTGACCCGAGTTTGTTTGGTTCTCTGTAACAATACATCGAATGCGAGTTCTCAGCCGTTGAGGTTCAATTCAAGACTCATTAACTCATCACATAGGCCTTATTTAAGATCTCTTGGAGGCGTCTATCTGAATTTTGTATTCATATTTTCAGAACTAGCTCGAAATTGATTATATCCGTATTTGCGAGGGCAGCTGCGGTCATTCTAATCCTGATCCTGTTCATTGTCTTATGGAAACGTGGCGTTTGTTCTGAAGGCAAGTACTTTCTGTATTATAATTGCTATAGGTAGACTTCGCGCATTTTCTTTCGGAAAGACATACTCTAATTATAACTGAGGTATTTAACTTCTTTGGCACACAAAATAACATTATTCTGACAGATGACATTTTCTATTTCATTCATTATATGTCGTGTCGATGTAATTCAATGTTTGTCACCCTTGGGCCGCACTCATCGCGATAACCCGAAGATTCGGGCTATCGTGATGTGTGTAGCCAAGTATTCGCGTATACTTCGGAGCTTCGTCAGGACTTCGCGTAGCTGTCGGTAAACTTTCACAGATCAAAGAGTTTTATCGCGATGAACTTCGCTTGAGCGGCCACACTTCAGTCAGCGTGCACCTGTCAAACGTGGCGGACGTGTTATTTCATAGAGTAGGTGCATAAGCTGAAGCGTAACATGGATTGGAGTAATGATAAAATTTTAGAATTTATTGCAAACTACGAATAAATAAATAATAACTACGACATAAATGTAAAAATCATTATTTGCTGCCATAAAATATGCGCAGCAACCACGGCGTCCATTTTGTTTTTTTTTGCATTTGACATCGCTTGCACATCGCGATAAACTTTACATCGCGCATTGTGTGGCCGCGAGGATTTGCCGTAGACCAAAGACGAAGTTTATCGCCCAAATGTTATCGCGATGAGTGCGGCCCATGCATGAACGAAGGCGAAGATTCGTGTTCGCGTTGTCGCGACAAAATTTCGTATTCGCTCTACGGCGAAGAGCTTGGCCATATCAAATAAACCTTCGCTACGTCGCGACAATCTAGAACGTTGCTAAATTCATTTTGCCCTTTGATGTACGGTATTTTACCGACAGCAGCGCGAAGGGTGTTTGTATTCGCGATGATGATTCGCGATAGGACGAATTTTTTGGCCAGACATGTCGCGACAACGCAAATCTTCGCGTTATCGCGATAGTGTGGCCGTATCATTAAGCCGTATGTGTGACGTCATATGGCGTTTACGTCCTTTTAGAATAAGACGAAATTCAAACAGAAAATTATATGATGAATGAAAATCACCGAAATTCCTAAAATAAAAAAAACATGGGTCGTTTTATTTTGTATCTAGTTTCCTAGACAATAAAATAAGTGTGCTAAAATTGAAATTCTGTTTTTGGGATATTTTTATCTGTGGGTTCGAACCCCGGCTGGGGACAAAAAAAAACCGCAAGACTTGGATGTTTACGTGTCCGTGATGTCGTTGTTTCTGGTTCCAACGACACGAGGTAGCCTAACGTGTGGTCAGAAATGTTTACGTTTTTATGTTATATTAGCTTTTAGAATATACCTCGGGCTCTAGAGTAGGCTTCGGTTTTCGGCGAAAGCACACGAGTGTAATACTAATTCCTGCTCTGTATAAATTTTGTCTTCACTATTTTGAAAAGTTATGTAAAGTTATAAAGAACAATACAGAATAAACCTTACCTTATTGCAGTATAATCGGCTTTTGATTGCTCAGTTGAGGTATATTCTAAAAGCTAACAGACTACTCTTAACTTTACACATAGAACCAACTTGTAAAGTGTGTGTCTGTGTGTTTGTGTGTAGGCTACGTTATGTACAAGTAGGTAGGTCTGCGTAACCACTCATTAAAATTGCTGCCAGCTGTGAAGCATGTGCCTTAGCAACATCATCTCCGGATATTACTGCAGTTTTTATCAAGCTTATCACATTTTGCTTTTCCTGTCGTATCGTAAATCACTTCCTAGTTTTGCATCATCCTTATTTTAGTCATAAAGACATGTACGCTATCCGATCCCCTGGAAGCTGGATCCTTTGTAAATCATGTTCCGCTGACCTAATGATTCGGTATCATGTTCGAACATACTAGATCGTACGGTAGAGGATAAACGTAAACATAAACATTTACATACAGACACATACATTGCTTCTGGGCCTACACTAGGATACCTTGTGTCGTGGGAACTAGAAACAGTTACATCACAAACATGCAAACATCCAAGATCTGGGTATTTTGTCCCCAGCCGAGAATAGGAAAAGATCGCTCCAAGCGATAAGACCGCCAATTGTATACCATTACTTAGATATAAGAAAACTTTAATAATTCTGTGTCCTGGTGGAGCAATAAATTGTTATCAATCAATGAATCGTACACAATCTCGATCTCAATGAGTCAGATTGTGTATGACGTTATGCGCCCTGTCCTTAACTCTGCACGAGGGTATTAATGGTTATTTACGTGTGTGTTACAGATACGATCAGAGGTTATGAGCACCCTTCAGTTATAGTTTTCTCGTCTTCAGACAGAAGCGAAGATACGGTTCAGCTGACACAGAAAACCTAAATGAAAGTGTGTTCTAGTGCACACACGGCGGTGGATCGCTTATATTTTTTTTTTGTAATCTGAAACCAGTTTTATTAAGAAAATATTAGTAGATATTCTAATTTTTTTTTTGTTTATGTCATGTTAATTTTTTTTTAGTTTTATTAAGTAGATATATGAACTTACCCTTTTGATAATACAATGCTTTTGATAACGGAAGAAATTTAGTTTTTATATATATTCGCGTTTTTTAGGGTTCCGTATCCAAAGGGAAAGGCACGTTAAGCAGTTGGTGCCGGCTGCCATCGACAGATGGCAGTCGTTAAGCCAAGTCAGAGGCCTCAGGGCGGCTTGAAAACTTCTGACAGTAAGACCAGCCACTAGTCTTACAAACCTCCACCAATCCGGATTTGGCCCCCGTGGTGGAGTATGACCTATACCTTCCCCAGGGAAGAGACCCGTGCCTCTTGGTGGGGACATAATGGGTTGATGATGAAATAATACACCTTTTTATTGAAAAATGTACACTTATTAAACCAAAATCTTTACACAGTACCAATTCAATATGAAGTTAAATGTAATTTCATGAAAACACATTTAATTATAGTCTGATTTTCAATAACGTAGAATTCTGACAGTTATCATTTTTTGACATGTCAGAGATTAGAAACCTTTTTTGGCCGGGCACATTTTTCAGTTTCAATACGAGTATGAACATCTGAGTCTACAATTTGTTAGCGAATGTATCCAATTTATAAAGTGTGGAGCTCCAAATTAAAACAAAATTTAAGGCGAGTGACAATTGTGTCCCCTTTCATCACACAAACATTAAAGAAGTACAAGTAAAGAATACGTATTTTTATTAAAATATCTAATTATCATTAATACTAATATCATCTAATATCACTATCTTCATCATCGTCATCATCACTGACATGAATTATTAAGAGAGCTAACAGCGGCATACTTCACTTTTCCAAAATGGTTTACGAAACCTTGAATTAGTAGGCAGTGATGCCAGCTAAAGAATGAAATAAAGTAATTAAAGTTAATTCGATATATTGTCAGTGATATTGAAATATTTATTATTTTGTATTAGGTCACTTGAGTAAGTAAATATTTAGATTAACGTTTTTGTAGGTAAAACATAAAAAATACATAGCATTTTATATTTTATTTGTCCCTTTTTCGGCGGAGAACTTTTTCAGTAGCAACACTTATGAAATGTCAGAATTCTACGGAATAAAAAATCAGACTTTAGTAAGAGTTTTGATTTAAAAAGTGTATATTTCAATAAAAAGACTTATCCAGATTGTTTACCTTCAGTTAAGTACCTAAGCATATGGAGTATAGATTCTGTTAGTGCAATGTAGTACGATGACAGATACACGGTTGGGTCACGTGACGTGTCTTTTTAAAATATTGACGCCTGGTTTGACATTGTGTGCGTGCGTAAACTTGAGGCGGCGATGAAACTAAATAGCCATGTTCATGCAGTTATCATTGTACTACAATGCATTAACAGAATCTAGTTCCTGTTTATCAGTCGTTGGGATTGCTAAAAAAAACACAAAAAGAAAGTATTGAACAAAATCTTTAATTGATAAGTACTCAATGCCAGTATCAATATCTGCAAAACAATTTCACCATCCCAATTAAACTCGGTTTGTCAGTAACTAAATTTAGAAGTCTTGGACATTGTTGCCGCCTAAATGTTCGGTTATGTTGACAGCATCAAACAATCAATGTTGTGAACATTCGGAAGTCACGGAAAGATATTAGTCTTTCCTGTCTCGATGTCTCGGATAAAATCATAATAACAGATGATATTTTTCCGATATTTCCGTGAGTTACTACCGCAATAAGAATAATAAATAACCCACTTTGGGTTATTAATCAATAAAATTAATAGATGAGAATCAAGTGATTCTCCTAGTTTCAAATAAAGATTTCTGTTTTAAAGAAATGTGTTTCCTGTGTTTACCCATCACGAAGATAATATAAATACAATATGACTGAGGCACTTTATCCAAATCAAGTATGGTCTTCAACTGGTATCGAATCATCGGTTTTGGCAACCGAGCCAGTCGGTATCGATCGTTCCTAAATTGTAACTAACCTTTTAGCCGAACAGAACAGAGCAGATATTCTTATTTGATTCTTTGAGTAGAGAATCCAGCTCCAAAGAATCAAGCTCTTAAATGCGACGATGAATGCTAAGTTAGCGCGTAATTTTTTTTATGACAAACTCAGTTTAATTTGTATGGTGAAACGAGAGCTTAGACACGTCTGACACAGGTTTGTGCCCCTTTTACACTGCGATCCTTCACGAAGCCCGCGTTGCAAATGCAGAAGTTAGGGGCGGAGCAGATGCCGTTGGGGCACCCACCGGGACAGCTCGGGATACACCTGGCAAAGTAATAATATAAAAAAATGCGAAATGAGAAATACGTCTTATACCTACTATAAAAATAACTAACGAAATGAGAAATACGTATTATACTATACAAATAACTATCCCAGATTGCACCTAGTATGGGAGTCGCCATCGACCATACTATTTGTAAACTTCTTTTGTAAAAGGACAATGCCCAAAAATGTATGGAACCTGGGACCACCCTCCAATAGCAATAAGATGTATGTCGTTGGATAGGTCTTTTCAATAGGAAAAACAATTGTTAACACAACTTTGTTGTAAAATTGTCCATTCGGAGTTATGAGACTTCAAAGTTCAGAAATAAAATCACAAAAAAAGACTTTTTGGAGGGAAAATGTTAGGTTTGTTGGTACTGACTGTCATGTACAAATACTGTTGGACTGTCAGTATGGAGTTATGCTACTTTTAAGTTCAGATATAAAAAAAATGGAGGCAAAAATAATAAAAACACAAAAATATATTTCATTATTAGTTTATTCTTCAATCATATTTAATCATCAAGGGTTATCTATAATGTCATCATTTAAGTGTATTGCTGGTGTATTAAATATTTACTGAAGCGAACGACTAAAGGTAAACAAAGACACAGCATCTCTCAAACTTACATGTCGCTCAAAATAGCTCTTACTTTTTTTGCCTTTAATTAAAAAAGAGGTTCGTAGTCAGCTCTCCATACTTCTTCCTACATTTCGCGTAGCGCATTAGCATAAAATAATCGATCATAATCTGCCTTTAAATAAAATTCCTATACTCCATTTTTTAATTGTAGTCAGTAAAATGACATTTGCGATGTGACCAGGTTTTGGAAGAAAAATAATAGAGATGTACACAATCGACATAAAATAAAGACTAAGGTTGTATCACTTCTTTCTTTTGTAGAATTGACTCCCAAAATCGTGTTAGATGAATAAAAATTATCAATGAGCCGTTTTCAGAAATACTAAAAAAAAAAATATATTACGGCTGTCAAAGGAATGCAATTTTGGACCTCAGCCCAATAGCCATGTGATACATCATAAAATAGGCCTCAGCGAGCTGAACAAAAGTTACTATGACGCCAACAGCCAAATGTTTGTCCTTTCGGAGTTATATTGTATTGAAAAAAAACTAACATATTCAATAAAATATAACTAACTCTCAAAATAATGTCTATTAAAAAGAAAAAAATCAACCACGAAGTTTTTATGATTTATGCAAATATTTTTACAAAGAACCTACTATAATTTGTTTCAATAACAGATTTAATGATTTGATTCGATTGAGTTGGGTTTGGTTCCATTTCATTTCATCTCATTAAATTTCATTTTCATTTCATATAAAAAAAAATTACTGAAGACTTGGCTGTATGGGCTAGTTCCCTTTGCCTACCCAGAATTGGTGAAGAAAAAAAAATCTCTTTTACGGTTGGCGCCATTTTCCAAAAATTTTCTTTATTAAATTGCTTCATTTTTTCGTCATTTTTTTTTCATCGAATTAAAAAACGAACTAAGAAAAAAACGAACTTTAAGGGCTTCAATTCCGTTTCTACCGCGGCAACGTGAATGTGTTCTTATAGTTTTTGGTGTTTTTTGACGACTTTGGCTTCTCACTTGGACATCGACTGGATTGCATTGCGACTGAATTTGGCGTTTCATCTGGACTACTGTTGGATTGCACTACGATTGACTTTGGCTTCTCATCTTGACTTCCTTGACATTGCATTACTGACTGGGTTACGTTTTCTGAACATTAATATCTACTCTGTGTCACTTATGGATCCTCAAGCATCTACCTCGAGAGGTGATAGCCTTTCTCCGAGAAAGAAAAGGAAGCGCCTAACACTTAAAGTGTCGGAAAAAGACATGATATTGAATACCTATAAATATGTTTTTGCAAAAGATGACCCTGACGCGCCGCTTGATATGCCGAGAAAAGACGAGTGTGTTTCTACGGTTGCTGGGATATTGGGCATATCCAAACGCTCGGTTTATCGTGTTATAAAAGAGCACAAAGAAAACATTAACTTTAAAAGCCCTCAAAAAGTACATCATTTTTTTTATGCCAAGGAAGCTCCAACAATAGACTAAGTGTTACGAGCTGTAAATGACGACTCTGACTTGCCTAATATGTCAAGATCAATCCTGCAACGCTTGCTGAAACACATCAATTTCAAGTACACAACTCGCAAACGGCAAAGTTGCCTGATTGATAGACAAGATATTAATTATATTGTAGCGGAAGAAGTACCTAATCGCCATAAAGCAGTACCGCAGGGAGGGGAAATGCATCTACTATCAGGATGAAACATGGGTCAATGAAGGCCATACTACAAAAAAGGCGTGGACAGACACAAAAGTAGAATCGTCCCGACAGGCTTTTCTAGAGGGTCTAACGACAGGTTTGAAAGCCCCTACCGGAAAAGGGAGACGATTGATTATCAGCCATATTGGCAGTGAGGACGGATTTGTGGAGAATAGTCAACTTATTTTCGAAGCGAAAAAAAATACTGAAGAATCAAGAATTGAATGGTAATATCTTCGAAGAATGGTTAAAGGGAGTTTTACCAAGACTAAAAAAAAATTCTATATTAGTCCTCGATAATGCTCCTTATCATTCGCGAAGGATTGAAAAAAATCCAAATACAGCTTGGCGAAAAGCAGCGTTGGCTGAGTGGCTACAGGAAAAAAATATTGAATTCCGATCAGAAATGGTCAAAGCACAACTGCTAGTAATTATTAAGCAACATAAAGCAGATTATGCGAAATATGTTGTAGAAGAATTAGCCACTCAGTATGGTGTCACCATTCTGCGACTACCGCCCTACCACTGCGAACTAAACCCTATAGAATTGGTGTGGGCACAGGTGAAAGGACATGTCGCAAGAAACAATAAAAATTTCAAGTTAAATGAAGTGAAAAAACTGTTTGAAGATGGTTTGGCTATGGTGACACCTCAACGCTGGGCTGAATGTATAGAGCATACAAAAAAAGTCGAGGATAAAATGTGTCAGTTAGACCATATAATAGATGATGTTGTAGATAAATTTGAAATAAATGTAAACGATTCAGACAGTTCTATCTCGTCAGAGTCAGAATGAAATTCTAAAACCCAAAACTTGTTTTTCATTTGCAATATGTTTTTATTATTTAATTACTTAATCACCAGGTTAAAATCCTGTGACAAAAAAATAAGAATATGTAAGAAGATTTACTTAAAATTAAAAATCTGGTGGTCACTCTGTTCCTTTTTTCCTCTGTGCTAATATTTAATTTGTTGATTCAATTCAAAAAGAT
The DNA here is from genome assembly GCA_947310845.1 of Yponomeuta plumbellus. Classification (NCBI taxonomy): domain Eukaryota; kingdom Metazoa; phylum Arthropoda; class Insecta; order Lepidoptera; family Yponomeutidae; genus Yponomeuta; species Yponomeuta plumbellus. The sequence continues at coordinate 22,991,406 of OX371197.1, read as the reverse complement.
AATTGATTATAACGTTAAATCGACAGACTGAAAACATCACTATTTTAACTGGCAGCCCTTTTCCAATTCTAAATGTCATTTTACTGACTGGAATTAAAAAACGCACTATACATCTTTGCTGGTTGCGAACATTTGGCAGCAGCAGGATTGCTTTTATTTGAGGACCACTGAAATTTTAGGTATTTTTTGGGGCATAGATCTTTTAAGCAAATTGTATTTTCATGATAAAATAAAATATTTAGTATAATAAACTGCGAGTGAGGGATAAATCAGGTAATAACAGTGTTATTGTGTTTATTGCTTATTGGCATTTATTAGCCATATCGTTTTGTATAACTTTGCTAAATAATATGCAGTGTTATAAATGTGGCATATTGAAAATCCCAATTTTTGACATGTTGACACTTACTCGTTCGCTTCAGTAAATAGAATATAGTTGGATTAATTAATTGCCCCCGAAACCCCCTGCATACAAAATTTCATGAAAATCGTTTGAGCCGTTTCCGAGATTCTGATTATATACAAATATAGATACAAGAATGGCTCGTTTAAAGATATTAGATAAGTCATTTTGACGAGCATTCTCGAAGCATTTTGCCCACTGACGTCCAGTTCTTGGCCGCCACTCTGTTATTGCCTTGGTCCACCTGCGGTCTTCCCGATTAGCCTTCCCAAAAATACCACGTATTTAAGCTATTACTATGAATTTTTCTTACCTCGACCCAGTGGGGTCAGTCCGGTCAGCGGTGTACCCAGGGTTGCAAACGCAGGTGTTCCCGGCAGAGCAGAGCCCGTTCAAGCAGGGCCGGCTGCAGTGGGGCGTGCACCGTCCCGTCGCATCCATCTCCAGGCCGAGGGGGCAACTGCAGACGCCTGGAGCCGTACACTGACCAGTGACACAGCCTCTGTACGGTGACACATAAAGTAACGTAAGACTTATTTAAGCAATAATTAAAAATAAACAGGCACATACACTGCTTTTGATCCCACACTAGTGTACCCTGTGTCGAAGGAACTAGAAACAGCGACACAACAAGATGTAAACGTCCAAGACCTGGGGACCCTTTATCCACCCAAAAGAGATTCGGGATTTTATTTTCAGTTCTGTAATTTTATTATAATGATCATCATCATCAGCCATTTGACGACCACTTCAGTGCGTAGGCCTCCCTCATGGCAATTTTATATTTACCAAAAAAAATGAGTTTTTATTCGTTGCAATCTTGTAATTATCATGTAAAAAGAATCACTTGACATTTTCTATTATCGTGGTAATCATCTTTTTTTTTCGTGGAATTTATCCGTGTCTTTTGATAATTTATTCTATGAGTTCAATAAACCAAAGACCATAAACATTAGTCCACCGGTTCTTTTTGTGCCTCAGACCATCGGTCCGGTGGAGGATACCCAAGAGTTCGCGTCCTATTCACTTTTCAGTGGTCAAGTGGCAGACATAACCTCCTGAGAGTGATACCTTTAGTTTAGAATTTTTTTTAACGTTATCTGTCGCAATACTAATGTAACTCCTCGTCTAACAGTAAGTGTAGGGTTTCGTTTATTGTTCCCATCACCGCTACTTTGCTAGGTGTCATTATTTAAATTATTTGCGGTCAGTGCAAGTTTGAAGATTCTGCAGTAGCCGTCATGGCGAAATCGCACGAAGGTAAATATTAGTTTTTGTTTAAATCTTCGTGATTTTTTGTTTAAATCTTGTTAAATCTGTTGTAAATTTACATTTAGTAAAACTGCTATGTGGAAAAGTGTGATTATTTTGTACATAGTTCGAGTTTTTCTGCAAGTATCATACGTGATACCTTGGGCATTCAGTATTATTATTGGAATATTTTTACAGGTCCTCTGTCTGATCGAGAAATAGTGCAGATGATCAATTTCGACGTGTCAGATATGGAAGAGAAAGACAGTGATAAAGAAATAGACCTTGAAGAATGCCGAGAGGGAATACCCAACCAGGAAATTCCACTCGAAAATGAAGAGGAATGGAATGATTCGGACGACGAACCTCTTTGGTCTTTACGCACACTTCCTCAATCGTCTAGGAACCTGAGTTTACGATGGAAACACACAGAAAACTTCGATTTTACTCCAGATGAAGAATTGGACGTATCATTCGACCCTAGCGTCATTGTCAAGAGTTCCTTCTAAGGGAATCTATTACTTTTCTCATTACATTGATAACCGTTTGTTTGAAATTATGGCCGAATGTACCAATGTTTGTAGCGTGATAAGAACAGGAAAATCACTGAATACGACGCCTGAGGAACTTAGACAGTTCTTCGGATGTTCAATGGCCATGAGTGTGCTTGGTTTGCCACGAATTAGAATGTATTGGGCGCTAGAAACAAAAGTCTACTACATAGCCAACACGATTACTCGTAATCGGTATTTTCAACAAAGATCGAGTTTAAAGCTTGTAAATGAGGCATGGGAGGCATTGACTTGCTAGATCGTATAATTGGCAAGTATCCCATGCGAGGAAGAACCGGAAAATGGACCATCCGAACAATATTTCACTTCTTTGACTTTGCAGCAGCAGCAGGATGGGTGCAATATCGACAAGATGCTGCACAATCAGGATGCCTTAGAAAAGATATACTCCTATACTTGGACTTCAAGTTGGACTTGGCAAAGAAATTCATTTACTCAGATCCACACCAATCAGAGCCACTATTGAGCCTACAATTAGCACGCGTGACACGTAATATGCAGCAAAGCCCTAGTTCAGCGTTGGTTCCATTCGAAGCGCCCGAAACAGTGCTAGTCCTGTTTCCTTAATTTACGAGAGACCTTCTACTTCTACCAGAAAACAAAGACTCGTGGAGCTCACGCGGCCAAAAGAGTGAAAGAAGCAAAACATTTACCAACCTGTGCTAAGGAAACCCAAAATAACAGATCAAAATGTCGTAATGAAGGCTGTAGGAACTGACATTCGTTAAACGCTCGGAATGTAATATATTTCTATGCTTTAATGTTAATAGAAATTGCTTTCTTGAATATCATACTTCTCAATAACTTTTTGTTATAAAGCTTTCAATCTTTCTGTATTTGTAAATGTAAATTAAAATTGAACACAATAATATGAGGAATAATCTTGTTTTAAGCTAATGCGAACCCAAGGTATCACTCGTGATACCATCCCTACTGCCAAGTGGGGAGGGGGGGGGATTTTTTTTTCTAGTATTTTTGTAACAACTAGTGGTGCCTTGCTTTATAAAGCAGCACACATAAAATGTGGGTTGAATACTTTAGTCTTGGGTCTCAGGAGTAATAACTTTTCACTCACTTGGGGCAGGAGGGTACACACTCTCCGTATTGGTTTTTCTCATAGCCCTGGTTGCACTGGCACTGGTTGAGTCCGACACAGATGCCGTTGCTGCAGCCCTTGCAGGATGGCCGGCAGGAGCCATCGGGGGTTGACTGATAGTCCCGGGTACAGGAACAGATGTTCGGTGCTGTGCAGTTACCTATTGAGCAAGATCTTAGAATGAAGAAGAAGCTAATAATATGATCAAGCATAAAGCATTGACATGTCTTGTTATTGTTGTTTATTGTTGTAGTTTACAAATATATATATATGTATACCTCTTGTAAACTATGCACTTACATATATATTCTACACACATATTTATCTATAAGTATGTAACTATTCTAGCTGCTGTCTGTGCGGTAATATTCCTGTTTTTATTTTGTGTCATTTTTACACGTAAGTTTTAATTTATATTATTTTTCATCATAACGACAATTGCATGTTTGTCTCTAAATTTTGTCATGTTTGCTCGTATAACCTCATATTTGTTAAAACTGTTTTTGGGCGTCCGCGATACAGGTTTTACCTAGTGCGGGGCCCGCTGTGTATCGCTCATGTAAAATTCCTTTACGGCAATAAATATTTTTGTATTTTGTATTTTTGTATTTTGTAAGATCCTGGTATAGATAGAATATAAAAAAGATGAATATTTGCCATCCCATCCTCTGTTGTTGATTCTAGTATCACTTTAGTATTTTTTAATGACTCGGGATGCTCATACTCGTACATATGACTATTTACACGTTTGGCTTTGAGCGTCATTTATGGTGCCTGAAAATTTTCTTACACCAAGTTCTTTTATTTGGGTGTATGTTGCAGAGATTGTAAGCAAGTTTAGTCTTTGACCAGGTTTTCTATGCATGTGATAAAGATATTAGAATTTCCTGATAAATTAACCTCCAATAGTAGACAGTGAATAAATGAGCTACTTGCTATAGTTTTTTACCAACTATTTCTCAGCCACTTACCCAGTCCACCGCATCTCCCCTGACAAACGGGGACGCAGAACCGGCCATCTGAGTCCAATGTGTATCCTTTATCGCATAAGCACTCGCCGCCAGCACAACGCCCGTTCTGACATCCTATTGGGCAGGTCGGGATGCAGAAGCCGGCTAGGTTGCGAACCTAGAACGTTAGACACTGATTTAAGAAACGCGCTTCCAAAGTAGCTGATTGCATGTTGTGGGATGCGATGGTTGTGATGTCCTTGCCTATTCGTCCATCTACCACCAGTCCATGGCAAAGGTTAGTCTAGGAAGCAAGAGTACGAGCTTGAAACAGTAGATTCCGCTTTGGGAGCATCGGAACCCAAAGCATATGGGTCTTACAATGTCTGGAATTCAGTGCAGATATCGATCACGATCTTGAGGCCGTTAACACACTTGGCCTCATACATCACATCACTGAGCTCGAAATTGTGTATATTCGGCTTTGGGCGTATCGGATGCCAAAGCGAAAGAGGGCTTACATGGTCCGGGAAGCAAGTGCAGACATCGGGCGCGGTGCAGAGACCATTGACGCACTCAGCCTCGCACACCGGGTCGCAGAGCTTGAAGTTGTAGATGTTACGCTCGTAGCCCTTGCAGCACGACCGGATGCGGCTGAGGTCAGGCCGGGACTGTTGGATAAGTATTGTACTGTTGGGTTTGTACAATATCGCGTCACAAAGTGACTGACAGACAAGGCAGAGAATAAACCGGTGGGTCTAAAAGCTTTTTTGCATGGGAGTACCTATCCAAGTTAGAGTAGCCCTTTTTTTTTTTGTTAACGGGGTGAAATGCTTTGTGCACCATAACCGCCACCCTTGGGGGAGGGCGACGGCCGTGTGTCGGACTCTCCTCTCCTAATAATAGGAGAGGCATACCTCCTAAAACACCCCGGGGGCCGTCCTGTCGCTCGTGCAATGGGGCGCCGCCGGATCTCGCAAGTGGTAGACCACAGTGCGAATGCTACAGCGGCGCCCCGGCGACGTCGACCCGACTCGCAAAGGAGCCGGGCCCACCCTCACTGGAGAAGGGGCATGGGCCCCCCACCCCCTTCTCCCGTCACGATGTCGGACGGCAGGTCCCCCAACCTGCCGTCTGTGACCCTTATTATTATTATTTTTTTTTTTTTTTTAGGGCGGTAACAAAATGCATTTGCGCACTACCTCCTGGCCAGTGAGGGACCAGGAGGGTGTGTGGCACTCGCCGCTGTAGCGGAATACCCACTAAAAAACTTCCGACGACGCCCGCCGCTTTTACTGGATAGAGCGAGGAGTGGTCCCTGGGTGTCAGCCCACAACCTCGCCCGCGGCCAACGTCCGCCCCTGGGGTGGTAAAGGGGCAGACCTCCTCAGAAGGATGCGTTGGACGCACCCTTCCTACCTCCTTGCGACCATCGGCATAATATGGTCGACTCCTTGGAGGGTCTGGGACACGACGGCACGGCCCCCTGCCGTGCCGCCTAAGACCCTCCCGGCGCTGCTTCACGGGCCCTCCTGGTCCGCACGCGGCGCCAACGGCGGAGTCGGAGTGAGTGCGGGTCTCGCTCTCTTTCCCGCTCCGCGTCCTCCTTCTGCGACATCACTACTTCGCAGAAGGAAGACACAGCCTCCCAAGTCGTCTCGCTGTCAAGCATCGCCTGCATGACGATCGGAAGCGAGAGGGCACCATCACCAAGGACAGCAACGAGTGCTGCCCGCGGCCCCGTCCACGCAGGGCAGGCCGTCTGTGACCCTCCCTCAACCACCTCTATGCCCTCTGCTGAACAGAGGGACATAGAGGAGGGCCCCCACCGTGTGTTTTTTATAGAGGTTGTCTCCGCGCGGCCCGAAGGCCCCCGGCCCCACTCAGTGTGGGGTTACGGGTGCGGGGCCCATAGTGGACCCCGCGAGACATCCAGCAGCGCAAGCCACTGGACGTCCCCCTCCCTCTGGTTTTGGTCCGCGCCGGCCGAAGCCGGTACCCCCCATATCTGGAGGGCGTTCGCCTATCCGCCATCCGGGGGACGCGTCCGATAGAAGACCAGAAACTCCACACGGAAAGTTAGAGTAGCCCTAAGAAAGATGGATTTTTAATTAATTCCATATTTAATGGCGGTTTTTTTTTTAGTTTTTACAACGGACTATTTCACCTTCATTTGATGAGTGTTTATAGGAATCGCGTTTACTGTAAGATTTTAGATTTGTCATTTTTGTTTTTGTGAACTGGATGGTTATTTCTATTTTAAATTTTACGCTAATGAAGTTGCAGTCAAAAACCGGTTGTCAACAAATGTACTTACGCCATTTCCAGCCGGGACGTGAGAGCGATCGCGAACTAGCTGCGCTGTCCTGGAATAAAAAATAACCGATCAAGTGCTAGTTTGACTACCGCACCGAGGCATTTGTACCACTTAAACTGTATTTATATATAAAACGGGTTTAATCGCGATTGTTTATTTAACTACCCTATATTCTAGACATACATATATTCTGCATCGCGAATTAGAAAATACCACTTCATTATCATCATCAGCCCACCGCTGCGCACTGCTGTGTACGTGCCATCTCGCACGGTCTCTCGCGATTCGCATCCACAGACTTTCTGCCGACTCAACGACATCGTCGGACTATCGGGCCGCAGCTTTACTTAAATACTACAGCACGGTACAGCACTATATTCACACAAAGTTTTACATTTGTTTGTATGTATTACCGTTTTCTTAAAAAATCAAAAATTTCCCTTAGTATATTTTCCTCAACAACATGACATCATTATATGCAGGAAAGACAGCGTAGGCAGTATCAGAGTATCGCTGGTGTTCTTCGCACAGAAGCTTAAAAAAAACGTTTTGGTCTGGAGTTTTGTAATATTCAGAGCAAGTTTCGTTGAAAATTGGAATTTTTCTATTTTCCGAGAGTCCAGAGAACCAAAACCAATAAGTTTCTCTTTGGTTTCAATACGTTATTACAATCGTGCAAGTAGTTTCCACCAAATCACGTTGAGTCTTAAACATACTTACGGCACTTCTATGTAGCAGACTCCTCGCTCGAAGTTGAGAGGGGCAGTAAGGTTGTGAGTCTGCGATTGAGTCGTACGGTTGAATCCAGACTGGTTGAACTGCATCGGGTAATTGTGTCCAGTCTGCGGGTACGCCGGGTAGTGTTGTCCAATTTGTGACTGCCCTATCTGTGACTGTCCCATGAAGTTGTTACCAAACTGTGACTGCGCCGTATTGCCGTACCCAGTCTGTGATTGCACTGTATAGTTGTATCCAGTCTGTGATTGTCCTACGTAGTTGCGATCCGTCTGTGACTGCCCCAAATAGTTTTGTCCCAAGTAATTTTGACCTATCTGTGACTGGCCCATAAAGTTGTTTCCAGCCTGTGACTGCGCCGTATTGCCAAATCCAGTCTGTGAATGTGCCGTATAGTTGTATCCAGTCTGTGATTGTCCTACAAAGTTGCGATCAGTCTGTGATTGCCCCAAATAGTTCTGACCTGTCTGTGATTGGCCAAAGTAGTTCTGTCCTGTCTGCGCCTGGCCGAAATAGTTCTGTCCTGTCTGAGACTGGCCTAAATAGTTCTGTGCTGTCTGTGACTGTCCCACTAAGTTGTATCCAGTCTGTGGCTGCCCCACATAGGTTTGTCCAATTTGTGGCGCTCCCGTGCTGTTGCTTAGGCCGAAGTAGAATCTCCTGGAAAAAAAATATCATATTTTTATCAGTCTGCAGATTAGAACTAGACTGAAGTGAAGTTATGTGGGACTTATATGTTTTTGAATATATAGGAAATATAGTAAAGTTAAAAGGTATAAAATAATGTCATAGTAACTAACAGTCGCTTTGAAAATAAGCTTTTTTTTTTTAAAGATGACGTTTTACCTGTATCAAAAGATAGAGTCCGTTTTTGCAGAAAATGAGTAATTCATTTCAAAAATTATTATAATTTCGCGACATGATTTGTCAGATATTCTCTATTAACGTTCTATACCTAAAAAGTAGAGTCAAAATACTAGGTGTGTTCTCCAACCAAATCACTAGGTATATGTATAAAGGCTTCAGATTCTCAAGACTGCTTTGAAAACAGGGGCACAAATGTTTACAACTTGTTGATTTATAAAACAATGCCTGACACCGGATAATTCTACTCATCAACACGAACAACTTTTACTATCGAGATGATCGAAATGACCTCAAAATAGCGAAAAAAAAACCGGCTGTGTCATACTAAAAATCAGATCATACATTTTTTTAACGTATCCATTCTAAGTTTTGAAAGTCACGTACATTCCTGCTTTTATCGAAATTATTTAACCGGGTTAGGCCGACAATCCTACTCTCCTTAGACACCGATTCTTTACCACATTGATATTTCTTTTTCTTCCGATGCTATCTCCTATCGGAGGTTAGCTATCATTTTGTTTACACTGTCACGCGATCTAGCTTCTCGCAAAAGTTCTATACAGGGTGGAATTTTGTAATGCCACCTGAAGGGGAAGTACTCTTAATACTGTAGATAGAAAATTTTACTCAAAGAAAAAATTCCTTTATTTTTGAAAAGAAAGAAAACTGCATTCAAAGATTTTTAAAAATTCGCTTGCCGCACCCGGTAATCGAACCGACTAAAATCTGTGAAAGTTGCACCCTTTACTTTTAGTGCAGAGATCGTCAGGGTCAATTATAAGGATGAAATCTCTCTAACAAACTTCATAAATTAATTGAAAGGAAAACAATGAAATCTTAAATTGTTTTAATTATTTATCTAAATATGTAGTAATTCGTCATTTTAATGGATAAAATAAATGACGTCAATGATAATTATTAATTAATAACATAAGTAAACATAAAGAAACGGATCTTTGAGTAAAGGTGGTTTAACTTGAACTATTGAATTAATAACTTAAGATTTCATTGTTTTCCTTTCATTTAATTTATGAAGTTTGTTAGAGAGATTTCATCCTTATAATTGACCCTAACGATCGATGCAATAAAAGTACCGGGTGCAACTTTCACAGATTTTAGTCGGTTCGATTACCGGATGCGGCAAGCGAATTTAAAAAAATCTTTGAATGCAGTTTTCTTTCTTTTCAAAAATAAAGGCATGTTTTCATTGAGTAAAATTTTCTATCTACAGTATTAAGAGTACTTCCCCTTCAGGTGGCATTACAAAATTCCACACTGTATAATATCCGGTGTTGAAACACTATGATATGTTTTGATGCCATGATTTTTTCTACATTGATGTTTGGTGGCCTTTTTTGTTCTAGAGCAGCTATGCATCGCAAGGGTTACCTGATCAGTTCACTGTTGTCTTGTTGGAAGCCTCGGCCGCCTTGCCCTCCCTTCACGGACTTGGTCCCGAAGTCCTGCGGCAGCGCCAGCGCCGCGGCGCACGCGCATACCAACATTGCGGGCAGGCGCATGTTGCTCTGCTGGTCAAATCAGGCGTAAATGTAACAAGCCAGTCAATGGCGTCAGTGGCTGACGTGCCATTTAATGCAGTCGGTAGCCAAATTATAATTATATTAAAATTATATTAACCAGTCTAACAACATGTATTACGTAACTTTACACTCTATCGAGTTAAGCATTTAGGGGCGGTAAATACTTACTTGAAATAATCAATTCAGAAACCGGCCATTAGACAACTCCAAAGTGAACAAACATGTATGCATATGTTTGGAGTAGACAAAATTACATAACTATAGTCTGATTTTTTATTCCGTAGAATTCTGACATTTCATAAGTGTTGCTACTGAAAAAGTTCTCCACCGAAAAAGGGACAAATTTGACCCATTTGAGGGCAATAAAAAAATAAAATGCTACGTATTTTTTATGTTTTAACTACAAAAAGGTTAATCTAAATATTTACTTTACTCAAGTATCCTAATACAAAAATAACAAATATTTCAATATCACGGACAATATATCGAATTGCTCGTAGCCTGGGCTGCCAGAGTGATCTTAAACGATCACTAAGGTTAAGCAACATACGGCGCGTTCAGTCCATGGATGGGTCACCGTCTATGACTAACGCTAGTGGCATTTTTCCGAGCGATTCCGTGCTTCGCAAGGCACGGTGCCGGCTGCCGTCGATAGATAGCAGTCGTTAAGCCAAGTCAGAGGCCTTAGGGCGGCTTGAAAACTTCTGACAGTAAGACCAGCCACTAGTCTTACAAGCCTCCACCAATCCGGACTTGGCCCCCGTGGTGGAGTATGGCCTATACCTTCCTCAGGGAAGAGACCCGTGCCCCTCGGTGGGGACATAATGGGTTGACGATGATGATGACTTTATTTTATTGTTTAGCTGGTATCACTGCCTACTAATTCAAGGTTTCGTAAACCTTTTTGGAAAAGTGAAGTATGCCGCTGTTAGCTCTCTTATAATTCATGTCAGCGATGATGACGATGATGAAGATAGTGATATTAGATGATATTAGTATTAATGATGATTAGATATTTTGATAAAAATGACGTTTTCTTTACTTGTACTTTTTTAATGTTTGTGTGATGAAAAGGGACACAATTGTCACTCACCTTTTTACTTTTAATTTGTAGCTCCAAACTTTATAAAATGGAAACATTCACTAACAAATTAAATGTGTAGACTCAGATGTTCACAATCGTATTGAAATTGAAAAACGTGCCCGGCCAAAAAAGGTTTCTAATCTCTGACATGTCAAAAAATGATAACTGTCAGAATTCTACGGAAATCAGACTTTACATACATTGAAAGACTTTCGTGCGCCCCAGATTTTCATAAACTTTTCCGAACAGATATAACTTTAACGTTAATAATATTATTAATTATTGCCTGCCTCGATGGTCTAGCCGCTAAGGCGTTTAACTGCCAATACATAGGTCGTGGCTTTGATCCCCACTGGGGGCCGCCGTACATTTGTACAAATACACAGGGTATCCTATTGTGGGGCCGGAGGCGGTGGTGTGTGTGCCTGTGTGTAAATGTTTATGCTTATGTTTATGTTATGTTAATGGCCTCAGTCTTCTCAGTTCTAGAATTTTATTTGTTCTTGAATAAAATCATATTAAACATAGATAGATAGATAGATAAAATATTCTTTAATGTACTCATAAATAACATTTACAGATTTTTATAAATCTAAGTACAATTGGCGGCCTTATAAGCAATTTCTTCCAGGCAACCATAGGCAAAATACCATGCGAATTCAGTGTATTCTTTCGCAGTTGAGTCTCATAGAGTACGTACAGTCGACAGCACGTCAACCTTCACATTGAAGTTGCGAAGACGCCCGTAATGCAACGGAGTAGAGTGCATGGGTGTATAGGATGATGTGCTGTCGACTGTACGAGTGTGTATGTTTCCGAGCAAATATGGTCTAAAAATAGAACAAGCAAGACAATGACATAATACAAATGCCTAGTACCTAGTAGTATGTTGTTTGTTTGTTGTGTATGACGAATCTTTTAGTGAATATTTAATAAGAAATCGACGCTTTACTGCTAAAACCGACTAAACCGACCGTTTGGATGTCGTTAACTATATTAAAACCTGTAATTGTGCATGCTTAGCTTGTGTTTTTGTTTACGTTATTTCGACCATTATGTAGATCTTGAAGAGTAGATTCTGATGGTATAATTATGTCACTCAGTTTTGACAAAAAGGGCACTTTGTTGGTTTTAGCAGTAAGGCGTCGAAATGACTGTTGTATTGAATTAAGTAAAAAAAATCAACTATAGTAATAATAACTCCACACAACACAACTACTTGACCTGGTCCTAAACTAGGAGACCTAATAAAAATCAAGAAAACAAAGATGTCTGGTGTTAAACAGTAGATTACATAAATGACTAACATTATCATTTTATAATGTACTAGCTGTTGCCCGCGACTACGTCCGCGTGGGCTTTAGTTGAGTAAAGTGAGTCATATAGAAGCATAGTCAGCAACATCCACTTTAACTGAAAGCGTACATAAGATATTTTTACTTACAATTATAATGTAGTATAATGTAGCTTCTAGTTAATATGAGTTTTATACAGTTTCTAATGTAAAAGTAATTTAGTAAAAATACCTGTACAAAAAAGTCCTGAAAGAAGGCTGATTATTCCATAAAATAGCTAATACTTTTGGATGTGAAAAAAGTGGATGTTGCTGACTTTGCATCTATATGACTCAAGTGTTTGCAAATAAGATAGGGATACTTTTAGAGGATGCGAAAGAGCTTTCATACTAACTTCTCAACCCCCTCTTACCCCCTTAAGGGATGATTTTCGAAAAACTACTTTACACGTCTTTCATGACTTTCAATGAAGAATTTCTATTCTGAATTTCATTCGAATAACTTCAAAAACGGCAAAGTTTCATACTAACTTTGCACCCCCCTTTTTACCCCCTTAAGGGATGATTTTCAAAAACCTATTTTCAATGTTTTTCATAACTTTTAATGAAGGACCTTCATATTGAATCTCATTCGAATAACTTAAAAATCGGCAAAGTTTCATGCTAAGTTTGCACCCCCCTTTTTCCCCCTTAAGGGATGATTTTCAAAAAACTATTTTACACGTGTTTCATAATTTTACATGAAAAACCTTCGCACCAAATTTTATTCGAATAACTTCAAAAACGGCAAAGTTTCATACTAACTTTGAACCCCCATTTTACCCCCTTAGAGGATGAATTTTCAAAAATCCTTTCTTAGTGCTCCCCTACGTTACAAAAGAAACTCCTGTGCAAAATTTCAAGTTTCTAACTCTTATAGTTTAGGGCGTTGATATGTCAGTCAGTCAGTCAGTCAGTCAGTCAGTCAGTCAGCTTCTCCTTTTATATATATAGACATTGACTTTCAACAAGCGTAATGTAAGTTCTTTACGTTGAAATAAATTTCTGATTTCTGATTTTCAGAGAAGAATTGTGTCTAGTGTTCAACACTTCCATGAGAAATATTTTTAAATTTGTCAATTAAACTAACACTGTTTTGAAAAGAATAAATGTGGAGTTTCTTTGTTACTGTCCTCTCCGCGTAATCTATTTATTGTGAAACAACTTTGACGTTCATAAAGTAAACATTTGGTTTTTATTGTAAACTAGCTTTCGCCCGCGACTCCTTCCGTGTGGACTTTAGTGCAAAATTTTGCAACCCCGTTCACTCCCTTAAGGGTTAAATTTAGAAAAACGGCGAAACACGCGCTACGGCCGTTTAGGAAACCGGAGTTTGGAAACCAGTTTCCTGAAAGGATTTTTTTATCCTGCTACGTAACTGGTTTCCTTTAAAAAAATATATATCTTTCTACGTAACTGGTTTCCTAAGAGTACTATGTTTATGTTAATTCAGCCACCTACGAAACTAATAACCGGATTGCAGATGAAATGTTTATTGGAATTGAGTATTGTATTTAATTAATGGTTTTTGTAAAACTTAATAATAACTTAACATGTTATTACATTTTATATTTATTTATTCACGAATGTAAAATAACAAATCAGATAGAAAATTAACATTCACAACACTCAAAATTAAATAACATAAAATGAATTCATTAACAAACATAAAGACATCTCTTCTTAATATTAAATGAAAACAATATCCTTAGTATTGAAATAAAAATAAAAATGTGTATGGTTAAATAATTTCAATACAGTCATCACAGTTATCAGTCCATTTCCCAAATCTTTTATTGCATTATCAATTATTATTTTGGTGTCTATGTCTTTTACTTATTTTGGAACTTTTACTTTTTTGGAGTTCGTTTTAAGAATATTAGTAACTTTAGTCTCCTCAATCACAATTTCTATTGAAATGGCTACTGTAACTTTTTTCTTGCCAATGTACTTAACTATTTCAGTTATATAAAAAATAAAATATAAAAAATCATTATAGTAAACCTGTTTCGGAGAAGGATAAAAAAATCTTTATAGGAAACCAGTTACGGAAAAGGATTAAATTTAGTTACAGTTACACAAAGTGTAACTGTGCGCCAGTTACACAAAGGAATTTATACTATGAAAATAACAGAATTAATGTGAATATTGATAAATGCCAACAAATCTCTTTTACCAGAAGTCCTAAGCCCATCCTTTATACCTATAATATCGGTGGGTCCTCATTACAGCGCGTTGACACTGTACGCGATCTAGGAGTGATTCTGGACACAGGCCCGTATTACAGAATCGTACTCAAGCACTGATCTCTGCTTAAAACTAGACTTAAGTATCGATTTGATTTTAGAACGTTACTTGAGTTGACACTTTCGAATCGCAACTCAACTGAGTAAACGCTAATTCGAGAACGATGCTTGAGTAGCGATCTCTACTTAAGTGAAGATCAAATCTGTATTTACTCAAGCGTGGTTCCGACCACGCTTGAGCATCGATTTTCCTTATGAATTGTTTTGTTTCGTGATTATTGCAATATTATTACAAAATGAATATACTCAAAAGTATTGACTATTAGGACGATATTATACAAGTTTATTTTCAAAATGCGGACATACTTCGACCAAATAGAGGATTTATTGGCAAAGGACGAAACCGACGTGTACCTATAGGGATTCCTACCTACCTAATGAATGTCGATGCAGGGAAAGTAATGAGACAGGATCGTGGCAAGTGGCAGTCCCTGGTCAGCCTATCCCTCTGGGATACGGTCATGAGTTTATGTGTATATAAAATTTTCGTGTCACCGTGTTAGTGCTCAATTGAAAAAAAAATAGTGTCTGGGAACCACTTTTCATCATCATCAGCCAACCCCTGCCCACTGCTGGGTAGGCTGTATAGGCTTTAGGTTCATTATATGCTATTTGCTGCGGTCTCTCCCCATTCGCATCCACGAGCCCTTTGACGACTTGTTCCCATTGTCCGACCATCGGGCCATCGGTCTACCCACTGACCGCTGTCCTGTTCTACGCTGTCACTGCCCTGGTCTCCCTGCCAGTGCAATCTTCCTGACAACTTTTGTTTTCTCAGGTTTTTAATTTTCAGTACATATCAGGTTTTAATTTTTTACCATTATTATAAATGACTATGACACTCTAACCGACCAGTTTTAGGAACCTGTATTTAATGAAAACACATAAGCCTTCCGGCAGCCGGCACCAACTGCACAACGTGCCTTGCAAAGCACATAACATGCTTTGCAAGGCACGTTGTGCGGTTGGTGCCGGCTGCCGTTGATAGATGGCCGTCGTTAAGCCAAGTCGGAGGCCTTAGGGCGGCTTGAAAACTTCTGACAGTAAGACCAGCCACTAGTCTTACAAACCTCCACCTATCCGGACTTGGCCCCCATGGTGGAGTATGGCCTATACCTTCCTCGGAGAAGAGACCCGTGCCTCTCGGTGGGGACATAATGGGTTGATGATGATGACATAAGCCTTAACATCAGTGTTCCACCTATGCATATTATAGACATTCTTTATCCTTATTTTAAGGATTTGTATAGATGTGAATCGCATAATAAAGTGATTCAAATTAGAATTCGTGGAAAATATTATCATCCCATTATTTCAACATGTTCTTATCAAGACAGGAGCTGTGTAGGGAAACTTCATGAGGGAATCCGAGTGCCTGAGATGTTCACACTCCTCAGTACTAGAAATCACCAGTCTGGTGTGGGTGCGCTTGGTAATTCTGCCCATACACTTTCATGGGGAAAAGTTAAGACACGGAATGTGGTCGAAAGAACTTATGGCAGCTGGAAACGGAGATTCCCTTGCCTACGCAGAGGTCTGGGTACGATTGGGCAGTGTCGAACATAATTTTTGCATGAACTGTGCTTTCACAAGTAATGCAACACCAGCAGAGGATGGCCAGATGGACAATGAAAGCATAAACATTCCGCTTCACTGCAGTGAAGTGCATTTTCCTCATTTTGTCACATTTATTGTTTCAAAATAGCGATTTCTAAACAAAACAAAATATCCGACGAAGGTCACACACAACACAAGTAACTTTATTAGCGCTGACATTTGTTTCGTTCCGTTCTTCGTACAAACAGTGAGAAACGTGTAGTTACGTGTCACTTTCTGCAAATAATAAGTTTGCCACCTAAAACTAATAACTAAAAAAAACTTGAACACCTGTTTCATGAATAAATAAAACATATTTTAGTTTCCGTTGTAAATCTCACATAATTATCTAACTTTCGTCAGTATCGTTTTTTTTATAACATGCGTAGAACGGAACAAAAAAATTATACCGGTTTTTTCTTGTCATAGAAAACAAGCTTTGACCACAGACTATCTGATTACAGTTCACAATCTCTACTTAACCCTTTAACGGGCATAATGATCTGGTGGTGCTACAATAATACTGCTACTGAATTTAGCCTACTTAGGAGGGTAGAAACCAAAATCCACTGATTTCTTATTATTATTATTATTATTTCTGTGGTGGTAAGAATATACCCTGTGCCCGTCAAGGTCAGTACTTTTTACTACATTTCTAAGTAATATTATTCTCATGATCCTTTCATGTTGAGACAATTATAAACATATTTTTTTAATAAATCAACTTTATTGCCATAACATGCTTATTTTAGCTTATAATTAAAAAAAAAAATTGAACATAGGTATTACATATGGTGAAAAGCATAGAAACATGGAACAATGCACAAGGGTACTTCGCATTTCTGGCACATTATTTTAGACCGCTTGTCATTTGTTTTAGTGCTGCAGAGGCGGCACCGTTTGTACGTCGGCAGAGGGCAGGGCATATGATCACCTACGTTTGTATATCGCAGTTCTTCAGCGACCACGTGCACAGCTTTTTGTCGAGTTGATTCACCCAATACAATTTTCTTTCTGACGACATAATTTGCCATGTGGGATCGTCTTTTCCTGCTTGTAAAGCCACTCAGAAGCCCTCTGGCTAATGCCACACGGAACTCGAACTGAGAAAGTTGGACGCCGTTTTCTTTGCTTAGGATGAGAGCGTTAGTTATGCTGGTATCCATAAGAAAATAAAAGATCCGGACCCACCATCTTTTGCTCCTTCGTCCAACAGTGTAGGGGCTCTTCAGCTGATCAAACCGATCAACGCCACCCATCCGTTTCGTGTACTCTTTAGTGACGCGGGGGCATTTGATAGGGACTTTAGTGCCATCCTTCTGAGTCCTGGTCACGTGTGTTTTACCATCTTTGGGGTGAAACGCGTTTGTCATTAGAAGAACCTCTTTATTGTCTTGCCAGACGATAAATGCTACGTTACCTTTCACTCTCCATTTGAATGCACCCTTTGAAAGCTTCAGTTTCTTGGCTCTGGGACCTTTCATAAGTTTTGGCATGTCGGCTCTGTGCCTGCGCACAGTACCTGTGGCATGTATGCCATTCGTGTAGAGAAAGTCCAAAATTTTGAAGTCGCAAAAGAAGTTATCGAAAGTGACATGCACATTTTCTACCTTTTTCGCAATAAGCTTTTCAGTCAATCTCTTCACAACGTTTGATCCCAGCCCTTCTTCTACCGAATTTCCAGTTTTACCAGTGTAGATATCAAACTCATAAAGGTAACCGGTCTTACTGTCGCATCGACACCAAACCTTGTACCCACGCTTGATAGGTTTCAACGGCATATATTGTTTCAGTGACGAGCGGCCCTTGAAGAGTATCATAGATTCATCAATGCTTTGTGATGAGGACTCTTTAGCATTGTTTTGGCAAGCTTCGTTTATTATTTTCAATAACGGACGGACTTTGAAAAGCTTGTCGTAATCAGAGCTTCCCTTTTCGGGTTGCTTCGAGTTATCATTCAAATGTAGGCAACGTAGAATTTTTTTGAACCTCTTTATTGGCATCACATCTGCTACTTCGTTCACTCTCAAACCTGGATCAGAAGACCAGTATAGGTCTATGGAAGGCAAAATGTGATAGCCCATTATTATGATAATGCCTAAAAAGGCTTTCAGCTCTGGGAGTTCCAGTGCTGTCCAATTTTCCACATTTTTCTGGGCTGCATACAAATTTGTTTGAAAGATAATATGGTCATACGCTTCCGCTGTAAAATACTTCTCAAAAAAACGTAAAGGTCTTGTTTTGTTAGTGACTCGCTGCGTTGGGGCGACAGGAATTTCGTCAAAAACTTCTGGTTTAGGTCGGTCAGTCCAGCTAACTTTTTTCCACTCTTCTTCATCTTCATCAGATTGGTCTGTGTCAGAATCACTCATTTCGTCATTGGATACAGATGGAGAACATTCTGTTGGTCTTGTGACGGAATGGTTAGCCCTATGTGCTGGAGGTAGTCGTCGCATTCCTCGTCTTGAACCAGATGATCCGGAAATGGGGCTGTCATTTTGAATCTCTTCATTTGTGGCTTCAGATAAGTTGCTAGATTCCATCAGAGATTGTGGTGGACTCGGCTGGTTTTCCACGAAAGGTGTCGAAACATCATTACCGTCAAGACCGTCTAAAATAGCCTGTAGCCGTGCTGAGCTAAACTGTGTTTCTCTTTCATCTTCTGACTCCAAGTCGTCTTCAGACTGTTCAGGGTCATCAGGCAAATCAAACAAATCCTGAAGGGCATGCTCTATTTCGTTGTCTCTCAAACCTTTACGATTCATCTGCAAAAACAAAGCAAAAAACCACACCTATACTTGCGCGCCAAAACCAAACACAGGCCAAACCAAACCTGCCGTGCAGGGCAGAGGGAATATGCAACCCACCATAAAAAATCTAAATTATGAAAAAGTGAAACCTGCAATGCAAGAAATAAGAAGTGCAATCCGTAGAATAAGAAAAAAACAAGCGTAAAAACGTATTTCTTACCGTATAAAACTGCAGATGCTTGTAACATACAATGATTTATAGAACACTAGAGAAAATCACCGCTTTTTGAAATGAAACTGCCTTCTATGAAAAGTTTTCGACTGTTAGGTTGGCAGCAAAACGTCAAACAATGACAAATGCTATCACAGATTGCCATTGTGAAAAAAAAAGAAAGAAAAACGTTCTGAAACTATTTTTTTTTTGTCTGGAAACATGGTGGTAAAAATGTTCCCTTTGCCTTAAAAAGGGTTAAGCAGTGATTGGCTGATCAACACTCAAGTACTGTTTAAAAATAAAGGGGCTGCTTGAGCATCGATTCAGTGCTCAAGTAATGATTGGGTGATCAGAGATCAAACTGTGCTTGAGGATCGTTCTGTAATACGGACCTAAATTAACATTTGAAAAGCACGTAGACAATGTCGTTCAGCGTGCTTATCGCAATCTTGGATTTGTTCTTCGCGTATGCCAGCCCTTCAAAGATATTACTTGCGTTAAAATGGTATACTTTGCTTATGTAAGAAGTCTACTGGAATATGCCAGTTGTGTTTGGTCACCACAATACATTACACACGTTCATCGAATAGAACGCATACAGTCAAGTTTGTAAAACATTTAAATTTTAGAAGTAAATGCTATAATTACGATTACGAATCGTCTTGCAGATATCATCGTTTAATGAGCCTCGAAAATCGCCGCAAGCTACTAGACATGTCGCTACTGCATGACCTCTTGTCAGGTAAACTTGACTGTTCCGAGTTAGTTTCGGAATTGTCCCTATCTGTACCTTCTCGTCGAACTCGCCATACTTGTAACAAGATGTTTCATGCTTCGTCTGTGAATACAAACTATGCCCAAAACTCGACCCTGATACGTCTAGCTCGCCTTTACACCAAAAGTTTTTGTTCGGCCGACCCATTTCTGAGTTCCAAGGCTTCTTTTAAGCACAGTATTTTAACAATACTCAATGATTATTCGTAATTTCTTGACACACACACACACACACACACACACACCCTCACACACACACACACTCACACACACACACACACACACACACACACACATAAGGTGGCAATTCTTGCTTGTTTGAATGGTTTATATTATTGTAAATAATATTTAATTTCAATGAAAATGCATGTATTTATATTGCTGAGCGTTATTGTGGTTTATTTTCTGTAATTATGAAATGTCTATTTGTGGATGTCTGTTATTGGCCTTGTCAATTGTATCTTTATTATTGTGTTAAAATTATTTGTTTTCGCTGTTGATGTCCCTAATAAAATAAAATAAATAAGGATAAAAAAATCTTTATAGGAAACCTGTTACGTACCAGGATAAAAAAATCCTTTTAGGAAACTGGTTTCCAAACTCCGGTTTCCTAAACGGCCGAAGGGGAAACACGTAAGAGTATTTTTATTTTAAGTTTCAAGAAAATTAGACAACATTCTTTACACCTCCCATACAAATTTTTCTTGAAATTGAAATTCAACCCTTTTCGCCCCCTTAAGGGTTGAATTTCAAAAAATCCGGTCTTATTCCTTACCTACATTATATACAGACCCTCTGTGCAAAATTTCAGCTTCCTAGGTCCAACGGCTTGGGCTGGGCGTTGATGAGTGAATGAATCAGTCAGTCAGGACTTTGAATTTTATTTTTATAGATAAAATATTTTAATTTGAATTTGTGCTATGGCAATCGGGCACAGACATTACAAACATAGAAACGGACAACACACCGACTGAGGCCGCTTGTACAAATGTATAAAGAAATGTATTGGGATCGAACCCACGACCTCTGGCTGACCTGGCTTGGTAGTTAAGCGCATTAACGTGTAGACCAACGAGGCAGTCGAATGTCGGTTAGTTTTTAGAATATACCTCGGGCTCTAGAGTAGGCTTCGGTTTTCGCCGAAAGCACACGAGTGTCATATACTACTTCCTGCTCTGTATAAAACTTTTCTTCACTATTTTGAAAAGTTATGTAAACTTAAGTGTCATATTAGTTCCAATATTTCTATTATACGAATATATCCGACTCTATCCGATAGTAGCCGAGGTATATTCTAAAAGCTAACAGACTGTACTTATTTAAGTAAGTAGGTACATAGAGTGCGAAGTACTCACGTATATGCCAAAGTGGTGACGCTAAACTTGTTCTCTCGATGGCCAGCAAGGCAATACTGATTCACGCTGTATAATGTGTGAATCTAAACAGCGACTGGAGGTACACACAATAAAATTAATTCCTCGCATTATTTTAATAAAGTTTGTGGGTTCAGTAGGTCATACTTAAAATACGCTTTGTATATTTTATAATGTTCCCACTGTGTACAGAAATCGGGTACCTGCTATCGTCTGTTCTTGAAATCTGTTTCTTGATCCAGTTCGATTACTTCTAAACTTTTTTTCATGCGCAAACGTCGACAGGTTTTCTCAAGCGAAAAAGAACGACAGAAAAAACGTTAAATAGAAAAAGTTAAAAGTTAAACAGAACAGTGCACTAAGGATCGATCGCGGAGGAAAAACGTATATTCATACTTGATTACTTAAGGACATTCTGCGAGTGCTACATTAGCTATTTTTCCGACTAACCAGAAACTAATGAACGACTAATGAATGTCGAAGAAGCGAAAGTGATGTCAGCGTGGCAGGTGGCAGTCCCTGGTTTCTGCCTACCCCTCTGGGGTACAGGCGTGAGCTTATGTATGTATGTATGTGACATTTTCGCTTTTAGCTTCATAGTTGGGCCGCTGTGTACAGAGTGCTTATACTGAGTTTTTTCATTTCACTTTCGATAGCGAGAGCGTTTGCAATTTGTCTAGGAGTGACAAAGCGCCACCTAGTTGTCTGTTTGTCACTCCTATACAAATTGCAAACGCTCTCGCTATCGAAAGTGAAATGAAAAATACTCAGTATAAGCACTCAGTATGCCACCTAAAGCTGGCCGCACACGCACGGTTTCCTGATTCGGTTTCCTGATCAGGAACTCAGATTCGGAAACCCGAATGCACGTCTGACAATTTCCTAACGGAAAAATAACCGAATGTCATTCAGAATTGAAAGCCGCGCGTTCGGGTTGGCAGAACGGAAAAAAACCTGATGACGTCATCCCGAACACAGCGTGTCTATACATTTTGTATTACCTACCGCACACGAACGGAAATTTTCGTTCAGAACCGCGCGAGCACCGTGCTGAGTGGACGGGTTTTGTATGAAACTCCGTTAATAATGAGCGAACCAGAAATTCTAATATTAACGGTTGAAAAATTACGTTATGGCCAATTTTTCTTCCGTGTCCAAACATAATCTTATGCATGTATTTTTCTTTTTTATTTTGTTTCGAATGCCACTATAAAGTTCATCAAAGGATTTAATTGACATCCTGTAAAATTTTTGAAATTATTTTGGGTGAGCTCTTAGTTGTGCTCTTTTGAGATGGAATTGACTCTCTTTAATTCTTTGAGTGTTCAATGAGTGTACCGTGTACCCAATAACGACGATTCCGCTTTTTCTTACATAGCACTAGTAAAAGTGAAATGGCAATCAATGTTTCGTCATCCATGTCCAAACGTGTGTTCACGAAGATGTCACTCTAAATACTGGCAAGAAAAAAACCTAATAAGAGAAACCGGATGTATGCGCTACACTCACGGAATTCCGTATCGGAATTCCTGATCAGGAAACCTGATCAGGAAACCGTGCGTGTGCGGCCAGCCTTAAGCTATGAGATTTCTCTGGCCGGAGCGGAGATAACTCACAGCTTTGCTATCCACAGCGGCCTATCCCTTTTCAGAAAATTGTTTTATACCTACCTAACTAGTTTAATATTAACTATAGTTTTAAGCGTATAATTTACACCGTATAAGTTGGGCATCAGTTTGGATATTCATTCGCAGAATCCTAATCGGTAAGGATGCTATCATCCGTCATTGAACACAATTAGATAAGCTCATATTCTGCGAAATGTTTTGTGCTCCTCTGATTTGGAGAGGAAATTGTGGTGTCAAAAACAAAGAAATCAGAAATCAAAAATTTATTTCAACTTAAAGAATTTACATTCTGCTTGTTGAATGTCAATGTACATGCAGTTATGTATAATGTTAGCCGCTGCCTTGGGGCCGTCTGTAGTGGAGAAAAAGGCAGCGAAAAAAAACTCCCCTCTGACCATCTTTTCTCAAATCACCTTAAAGCTAATACAAATCAAACTTACAAAATAATATCTTGGATGTGTTGAACACTAGACACATTTATCCTCTGATGAAATTTAATATTAAACTACTATTTAATGCCATACGTCCTTGTCTTCTAAATAATCGTTGATTTTATAATAAGCTTTTTTGCAAAGAGTGTGCTTAACACGCAAAGTGACATTATAACTGCCTTAGTTTAATCCTTTTAAAATACAATATGACATGTAATAATCACTTGCACACAATAAAATCACTTCTCCCGCCCCTATATTACGCGCACCAAATCGTATGGAATTTGAAAGTTAGACGATTGGGATGGCTCAAGATTTGGTGCGCGTAATAAGGTCCTAACATAATTATTATGATAACCAGAGAAAGACAAAACAAACATGAACATATAGACCCGGTAAACGTTGTACATACCGAATGTACATGTAAAATTCCATCAAAATCAGTCAAGCCGTTTCGGAGGAGTATGCGCACTGACACGAGACTTTTAGTACATTAGAAGATTATTTTCATGCAACGCATTTATTATGACGACCTCTGTGGTGGAGCGGTTAGCGCATCTGCCTACCATGGGGGAGATATCGAATGCCGGCTAGGGGAAAAAATCCCAGGTCTTGGATGTTTAAATGTTCGTGAGGAAGCTGTTGCTGGTTCCCACGATACAGGGTATCCTAGTGTGGGGCCAGAAGCAATGTATGTGCCTGTTTGTAAATGTTTATATTTTTAAGCATTGGTTGTGAAACAATGCCGTTACCTGCTAAGCAAAAAAAATCGTTAACGGCTTTCGATATCACAGTCAGGGTAAAAATCGTAATAGTTATTTGGGTTAGCGGCGGCGAAGAAATGATAACGACGACTCTACTCCATAATTTTATTTTTATTTTCTTTATTAGGACCAAAGTACCTACAATGTAATTGAACAGAGAACTTAGACTTTAAAAAAATAGAACATTTTAATTGTACGTACATCCACCTCTGTCAACCATATTTTACAATATTGTTTTTATTAAATTAAGAAATCACGGGACATTTAGGCACTGACTGAAAACCAGCGCTGAGGGCTTACACCCACCGTATTAAGCTGCGTCAGCTGCCTTTTGCACCAGCGAGCGGTTACACACCGTGACAAAACTGTATAAATGTATTTTTATGTATTATGTTAAATGTAATAATATGTATGTTTGTACCTTAGCTTTGATGTTTTCTTCTCGTTTGCATTTCATATTTCTGTTGTGTGTGACTGTTGTTGCAATATGGTGGAAACCACAACAATGGTTTTTTATTGTTATTTTTAAGGTCAGAATCTAACAGAGCACCAAAACCGTTCCGACGACTCTAAAAAGTCAAAAAATGTCATGCATTTGACGGTTAAGAGTAGGCTCAGACAACTCTATACGGTGGAGAATTTACGTTATCGGATACTTACTGTGTGTCGTAGGGGCCAGAAACAGCGACATCATAAACATGTAAATATCAAAGACCTGTGGTTTTTTTTGTCCCCAGCCTGGGTTCGAACCCGTGACCTGTCGCATGGTAGGAAGGATGCGCTAACCACTGCGCCCTGGAAGACGTCAAGTATGGACTTTGGATTAGTAAAATTATACCTAATAAGTGCCTCGATACCACTGCGAGAAAGAAATAAGCCTGTTATTTACTCTTTGTAATACGATGGGAAAATTAATTATTTAAAATACTAGTATCATAGGGACTACATTGATTTTAATTCCAACTCCATGGGAATAACTAAAACACGATAAATTGCATCCTTAACCTACATTTTTTAATAACATAATAGTGCAATCTTTTGACGGCGTTGGCACAAACAGGATGAGCTAAATGAGATATCTGCCGCCCACTCTCATAGAGATTAGGGTATGTTACATTATTAGCATTACCAACTATTTCTTGCTGTGATTGCTCACAATTATTATTACTAAGTCTGTTAATAATATGCTTCAAAGGTCGCCATTGAGTACCTAGCATTAGCGCCACCAAACATATCTTTTACACAGATCGAATTTTCGAAAAGCGTCTATATCATGTTAATTGTGATTATTATTATTTTGTTCTCTTCTAACCGTAATCACAAAAGACACCAAAACGTCAAAAAATTATGTATTTTTATAAATAGAAAGATTGATCTGCTGTAGAATGTGCAAATGTTTCATCATTATCATCATTCAGCCACAAGAAGTCCACTGCAGGGCATAGGCCTCCTCCATGGATTTCCAAAAAGACCGGTTGGAAGCGGCTTGCATCCAGCGACTTCCTGCCACTTGGATAAGTTGTTGTAAATGTTTAATTAAATTTAATTTCAAACAAACAAATTCTCAAACACAATATGTAACTATATTTATTTTATTTCAATTACACTCAACTACATTAATAAAATCTTTGGCATAATCACACAAAACATTTAGGGACATAAATATTTTTAACAAGTAGCGCCATCTTGTATCGAGTTCCGGCACTAAGCCGAATTTAGCTCCCATTGCATTCACTTCTTCGGTCATAACTCGGTAATAGCTTCCCCGTTAACGTTGACAACTTCCACCGCATGAGCAGAAGGTGGCCTCCAGCATGGAATCTCAGCATACAAAGGCTCGCTCCCCTCTATTTCGTCCACATCAGCTTCGCATTTCAAAGTTTCTATTGTAGATTCGGTGACGGAGTTGACTCGCAAAGATTGTGGTTCGACACAGACATCAACAGATGGCGTGGCGGAGCAGCAGGTTCTTCCGCATTCGGACGCTCGAAAATCGTGATTTCTTATCGGCAAATGGTCGTAGTGGCACTCCAGGATGCCTGAAAAATGTATGCAATTCAAAATGTAAAATATGTGCATTGTAAAATACGGTATTCTAGGTTTGAACGAAGGTAAACTTCATTAGGTAAACCTTGCGTAAAATATAATGGTTTGAAATTAATAACTAAGTACCTATAGCCATAGTTACCTACACACAACACACAAATACCCTATTACAGTTACAGCGCGTGATGGATAAACCAAACTTCCTGCCTTTAGATGACATAGGTAGTTAACAAATCCCGCTCCCCTAGCGTTGTAGCATGGGCTTAGTTCTTGACGCAACTTAGACATCAAGATTTTTAGTATCTTATTTTTCCCAAGAGGTGTTCACACCCTCTCTCTCTGAGATAGGGCCTGCGCACTGCTTTAGTGGTCTATAGGTCTACGACTATAGTCTCCTAAGTCCTGGCGTGCTGTGGGTACAGCTTAAAACAAGTGTAGTTTAAGATGATTCGCAGTATTTTTTCCCTAATGAGGCTATGGGTGTAGTCTATAATTTCCTACAGCAGAAACTTGTTATGTTACTTACTAACTATGTTCGATTCAGACAATGAAGAAAAGTCACGCACCTCTGAAATTTTCCAACATGAGCGGTGAGATAGCTTGGACTACGACTGGTCTCATGAACTGCTTGAGATTTCTGTCAAGGGTCGATATCGGCTGGTAGTGACATTTCTCGGACATTGGCGGATCTGTGGGCGAAACATATTAACTAGGGTTATAAAGTTGGCACAGAGTGTTTGGTTATAGTGGATTCAGATACATTCGGCTTTGATCTTATTGTACAATTAAAAAAAATATAATATTTTGCATAAATTAAAAAGAATAAATCTTTCCACCAATCCGGACTAGGCCCCTGTGGTGGAGTATGGCCTATACCTTCCTCAGGGAAGAGACCCGTGCCCCTCGGTGGGGACATAATGGGTTGATGATGATGAAAAAGAATAAATCATCTATTATGAAGAAATACATTTATATAGCTTTCCATATTTTCCTTGTTCTGTCAAAGGTTTCTTTACATGTATGAAAATAATGAATATAAAGACGAAAACTGAATTAATGCAATGCAATGAAGTCATCGATACCATAGGTAGCGATGCATTCGTATAACCTTCTTATATGATGGGTTGTCTGAAGCATTCGGTCCACTTTTCAGAACAACTTGTAAAGTCGGAAAGTATTTAAGGAAATCTGAATTTTATTTTTTCAATCAGTCTTTGAATTAAAACTTTCGTAAGCCCTAGACCTTATTGCTCTGCGAATCAGAGCAAAAACTGGTCGGACTCATCCGACACAAAGTCAATAATCAGTCTTTGTGCAATAGACTTTATTTCCAGATAATAGATAGATAGATAGATAGAGAACACTTTATTGTACATAAAAAAGGAAATTACACAGGTATTTCTTAATCTAAGAGTACAGACGGCGGCCTTATCACTAAAAGTGATCTCTTCCAGACAACCTTTGGATGGACTGGAGCAAAATATTGGAGAAGGAAGCAGATGTACAAAATAAGTAAAATAATAATTACTGAGTTATATCAATTTTATTATTTTTAATATTGCTCTTAGAGAATTGCTTTGACACATGGGTACATTGTTCAATCCTCAGAAGATATTTATAAAAAAAAAAACCTTCTTGGTAGCTATTTTCGCTAAATATTTATTATATTAATAATAATAATAAACTCACGCCCGATATCCCCGAAGGGGTAGGCAGAGGCACCAGTCACTGGAACTGGGCCCACGTTTTGCCGAGTTTATTAGGTCCCAAACGTGACAAGTGGCAAGCCTGTCGCCGTTATCCGGGCACAATTTATCAGCGAATGGTGTTGCTGTACAAACAAATGTACGTAACTAAAAGTCATTGGTACATGCGTGGTTCGAACCCAGACTCTCAAGATCGAGAAGTAAGGGTCAACCCCACTACGCCACCACTGCCACCACCGCAAGAAAAAAAATATTAATAAAAAAAAAAAAAATATTTTCTTCTTCCATTTTAAGAAGATGTGCTTAGGCCATCTAGCCCATCGCAGAACTTGACTTGACTTGACTTTTGTACCATCCGTAAAGACTTTGGTGAAACTCGATAATGATTTTGAGAGTACAGTCACCACATCGATATGATTTATTACCTTTAGTTGTCATCCTTAGAATAACTGAAGTGCATAGATTGATAAGGTTAATGAGCTGTCGCGACTGTAGGTACTTAGAGACAACGGGTTGACAATCCTCTTACCTGGTAAAGGAGTATGAAATATGCTTCTGACGTAGGGCGGTGGAGGTCTGTCGTTATTGTCGATGACGACTTGCATTCTGATGTTATTCATCTTCATTATGTCTCCATATCTTTGCCTCTTGCATCTTTCAAACATAACGATCACCACAGCTATAGTGATTATTCCCATTACCATTCCCCCGACGATAGTGAGAACGTAGATCAAATCCACGGTTGATATTTCCGACGGTCTGTCGCCAGCTACGGCCGTGATGTGCTCAGGCTCTGTCAAAATATGAAAAGTTTCTTCTTCATCCTGTTGGATTTCTCTATTCGTTACTTTGTTAGAGGAAGTATTTTCAGTAACGCTAAGTGTCGTTAATTTCTTTAGCCCTTCAGTGCTTATTACAGTTTTTTCTTTAGACAATGTCGCGTTTCGTTTTAATGAATGACCTGTACTACCAATTATGTTCTTTTCCTTATCTGCAATATTTGCAGTCTTGTTCCATTCACTTTTAGACGTTGCAGTTACAGAAAGAGTAGACGTGACGTCAATTTTTACGGTAGAAGTACTCAGAGACATTGACTTGACTCGTGGAAAAGGTACTGTGGTCACAGTTCCACTGATTGATGTGGCAGTAATTTCTTTGCGTGTTGATGTTATATTTGGTACAGAGGGAGGATAGTTTGGTATGTTAACCTCGTTAGTCATGCTCATGCTGTTAGTAGCTTCAGAGTATAGATATTTCTTTGTTAGCATTGTTGGTGCTTTAGAGCCATGAAGTGTAGATGATTTAGTTGTAGGCATTGCTGTCGTCGTAGTGATATAATGCTTCTTTGGCGCAGTAAAATTTTGAATTATGGTCAAAAACGGCGTTGCTGTTACTTCATTTTTATTAGGTACAGTTATTCTATATAAATCCATAAGCCGTGATGTCTTATACTGCTGAGTATGTGGTGCGGATGCAGTGGTCAGAGATATTTTTTTGAAAGTAGAGTAAGACTTAGAAGTCGGTATTATAGATACTATTATGGTTCTCGGTGTGGTCGTCGTAGCAGGTAGTTCCTTAACTGTTGAGTGCCTTGGTTTAAATAAAGATACTTCATGAGTTTTGATTTTCGAATCAATTAATGGTATTTCACCTTTCTGAGCTGGCTTAATCCAAATCTCTTTTGGTCTAAACTTCGCAGTTGTAGCGATCGTCTTTGAAGGCTCTGGTTTCTTTGTAGTTTCAGTTTCTTTAGATGTCGATTTAGTTGTTGTCTCCAATTTTGTAAACGGAAGTATTTTTCTTGGAAATTCCTTTGTTGTGGATAATATCACTGACTCTGTAGTGTGTAGTTCTGTAGTAGCTATAGTCGTCATAGATGTAGGAACAGTTTTCAATGTTTTCGTTACAGTGAAAGTCCAAGGTGTTATCGTAGAGTTATTAAAAATAGTACTTTTCGAGATTTTATCAATTATTTCCGTGATTTCTGTTGTAGAATTCGTTTCTTTTGAATTAGTTGCATTTGACGCATCATCGTAATCTGTTCCTGCTTTTACTTTGTTTGTACTTAGTTTTTTAGTAACCAAATTGGTTGTATTTTCTCCATAGATTCGATCCGATAAAGTCGTCGTAGTATTCTCGTTGGGTGTTCGAGTACTAGAATGTTCAGTTCTTATATATTTCAGATCTTTTGTGCTCTTTTCTCCTAATTTCACTTTTGATATAGCACTTGAAATTTCTGCGTTTATAGCCTTAGAATTTTGTCTCCTCAAATCTTCCGTTGCGGCTTGACTTGTGGTGGCCTGGGATGTAGTAATTGTTGTTTGAGTTCTTGCTGGAGTGATTGGTGGCAAAGAGGTTTCAGCAGGTGAAGTGGTCAGTTCAGCGATAGAGGTGGTTAGTAAGCTTGCCCTCACTGTGGTTGTGCTTGTAGTCGTTGATATGCTGGTTTCACAGCTGAAATAAAAGGAAGATATTTTTTGTAATCTTTGGATTAGGTTCTTCTTCTGACTGTTTTATGCATGAAAATATAAAATAAACGCATTTTCGCACGCTCTTATTGAACCTGCAATATAAACTTAGTTTCGTGTTCTAAATTTGCGTTTGTTAACTTGTCCTGTTTCATTTACTAAAAGTTAAAGTGGCAACCCACCTCTCACCTTGCCATCCCGTGTGGCAAATGCATTCTCCTGTGACCGGTGAACACTTGGCGTGGTCCGAGCACTTCTTGCAGTCGTGTACGCAGTTGGGACCCCACTTATTGGGCGGGCAATCTGAAACGACAGCGGTGAGGTGTTCGTTACTTGTGTTATCATCATCAACCCACCATGTCCCCACCGAAGGGCACGGGTCTCTTCCCTGAGGAAGGTGTAGGCCATACTCCACCACGGGGGCCAAGTCCGGATTGGTGGAGGCTTGTAAGACTAGTGGCTGGTCTTACTGTCAGAAGTTTTCAAGCCGCCATAAGGGCTCTGACTTGGCTTAACGACTGCCATCTATCGACGGCAGCCGGCACCAACTGCTTAACGTGCTTTACGAAGCACGGAATCGCTCGGAAAAATGCCACTAGCGTTAGTCATAGACGGTGACCCATCCATGGACTGAACGCGCCGTATGTTGCTTAACCTTAGTGATCGTTTAAGATCACTCAGGCAGCCCAGGCTACGAGCGAGCGATACTTGTGTTAAGTTTACTTTTATTTGCATAGAGTAATCTGACCATCTACGATGACAATATTCTTTAAATGTAATGTCCTGAAATTATCACGACTGTCTAAATTTAATTAGGTATTTACATTTTTTTGTTTCAAGACTCATTTTTTTGTCTTTTCATTAACTTTCTCTTTTTTTACTATCAAAGCGTATCGTTCTGCTGGTGGACGTGTAAACATGCCACTTCTTTCCATCCTCAGCCATCCCCATCAAGCCGCAGCCACCAGAAATCTGCCTCAAATAGCCGAGCCAGCGAGATGGTGGGCATTTGGCAGGTGCGTTTACATCAGAAGCTGAATAATATTTATTTCGTTTACCCCATCGACTAATTATTTATGAGCACGTTATATTCTAACTGCTCTTTCATCTGGCTAATCTTAAAATATCTTATCCTATGAAAGTCTGTGTTAATCACCAAATTTTTAGTTCTGTCTCCTGAGTGCTAAAAATCGCCAATCTAAAACATTTGCCAGTGACGATTAAGCCCAAACTATCTCTTTCTGCCTTTGAGAAATGTATGTGCTTTCAAGTGTCACCCGTGGTGTCTGAGTCTGTAGGAGATATTAATTCCGGGGGTGCCGGGGTTCTAAGCACTAATTGGATAAAGCCTGCCACCTCCGCGGTTAGGTTTAAGCTGATTTACGCTCTCCAATGTGGGTTGACTACTATGTGCCATAACTTCGCACATTCTCGTCGGATCACTATACAAGTGTTTGATTCTCAAAGTATAGAGCATAGTGATAATTTTGGTATATTTAATTTAAATAACCATGTTGTGGGTTGGATCCTTTTTGCTAAACTACCTACCTACGTCCAATTTATTGTTATTTTCGGATTATACATATTTGTACCAGTATCAAATAAACAGTTGACTCATTTAAATCCTAATTAGGTTGGAACCCTGATAGAGTCCTTAATCTCCCTTGGAGAGGAGGCACGGGCCTGAAGGCTGCTCATGCTCACCAGCGGCGCAGCCGGTACCAGTTTTCCCGAACGGACAGATGGGCGCGCATGTGAAGTCATTCTTCATCTTGTAACCGGGGCAGCAGACCGCTACCTCGGCAGTCCTCTCTTCTGTCTGCAAACAATATCATAAAGTGAGGAAGAAAATGAAAAGAGATTCTCTTACGAACTAAAGGACCACAGCGTTTAAGTATAGTTATTAAACCAAGCAGTGCTTTAAAGTTTATTTCGAATAATAAAATCATTCTGATTTTTGCAGCAACTAGGTATATTTTACTAAACATCTATGAACATAATAATGTCCTACATGTATAGGGCCTGCCGTTCTCGAATCGAACTTTTTAGTCAATCGAAAAAGTGACGAAGTCTTAGGCACTGCTTGAATCGTCCGTAACGGACGCAAAGGCCTGCGTGATGATGATGATGTGAACATAAACTGAGAGATTTTTGATCGAATTATTTTGTGTTTTAAATGTTGAGATTCTCTTTACGACTGAAGAAATATACGTACCTATTACGAAATGTCAGAAACTATTTTATTCCAATCTTTGTACGCTAATATGAGATGAGATCGCTGATAGCGAGAGTCTATAGCGATCTCAAGTTGGGCGTCGCTTTTTAACCATTTTGGTATCAGTAACTATAATTCGTGATATTATGAAAAGGAGCATGTTTCTGTGCGCGTTGGGAAAATGCATAATCTAGACAATTACAACGATAGTTTACGAGAGATAATTACGAACATTAACATCTAACTGCCACCACAGATTATGTTATAATTAAAAAGCGAACGGAGTTTAAATACATATATCCTTGCAAACTGGATATTGCTGTCTGCTGGATTGATTTTAATAACCTGCGCGAATAATAAATAAATCTTCTAATATAAAATTGTAGTGTTTAATAAAATTTTATCTAAATCGCTATAAAATTCTATAGCGATTTAGATAAAATTTTATGTGTATGTTTGGAAGTTCTGGGAATAGGTTTTTATGTATTTTTCAGAGCTCTCAGTGATAAGGATAACCAATTTGGCAAAAGAACGTTTGCCGGATCAGCTAGTGTATAATTATATATTATAATGTTTTTGAACTATAACTTTCGTAAGCATCAAACACTAGGTACAATGTGCGAAACATAGTTTTTTTTTCTCCCCAGCCGGCGCTAAAACCCGGGACCTCTCGCATGGTAGACAGATGGGCTAACTGCTGCGCCACAGAGGTCGTTTACGTGGCGTCTCTTCCACTGTCTCGTCCAACGTCCTGCCGATGCCGCAGGCCTTAGGTCCTTTCTCCACTGCTCCGGTCCGGCGTCGGAACCGGAATCAGTCATGAGAAAAATATCGGATGCCGGATTATGCTTTTTCACTTCATCCGACTATAATCGGCAATAGACGTGACGCAGTGCTTTCCTCAGTTTTTCTATTCGAGGCAGGGGACGTTTGCCACACGTTCTAAAATAAAATAGTATGGGAACATTTTTGGGTTGTATGCGCGGTGCAAAAATGTGTATTGCTTTTGTACGTCGATCACTTCGGACCGGTAAAATACCGTCCCGATCTGGCAAATTATCGGACCGTTAAAAACCGGATGCCGGAGTAGTGGAGAAGCTTATTAGTATTCTTGTGTGTTTCTAAATCGGATCGGTAATTAACGTTTGCCGGACCGAAGCAGTGGAGAAAGGCCCTTAGAGCTGAGTCTCGAAAGCTTACCTCGAGCCTGGTCAAGTCTCGTATCTCTGTGGTGTACCGTGAGCAGCGAGGGGGCACGGCTAGGCACCATTCGTACGTCCGCACGGACATCGGCGCGCGGTACTTCACTCGCTTCGTTATGTTGTACCTGGGGATTGACAGCATGGTATTTTAAATGCAAATATAATTTAGAACGTATTTGTTGTTACACTTTATTGTACAAAGAAAAAATATACAATATGACTTAAATAACAGGTTTGTGATAAAATATACGTGTTTGTTGAAATATATGTGTTAGTTAGTTCTGTGCTCGTCGTAGTTGTACTGTCTCTTGTATTGACATTACGCTTATACTTAAACTAGTTGACTCCCCGAATTCCGTACCACCTAATAGTAAATAAATGTTGTATTTTATACATATATTATACATGTAAGCCTTCCTCTTGGATCACTCTATCTATTAAAAAAGCCGCATCAAAATCCGTTTCGTAGTTTTAAAGATCTAAGCATACATAGGGACAGACAGACAGATAGACAGCGAGAAGCGACTTTGTCTTATACTATGTAGTGATGGTAAAGCAATATTCATATAAACTATAAATTCATAACAAGTAAGCTTACTGTGCAAAAAAGCTTTTTATAAAATCAACGTAATTTTCGGTATACGGTATTTGACACTATCAACAATAAATTATTTGAGATGCTCGATTAAAACAAAAATTACAAAATGATTCGGGAAAATTTTACAATTTTACATTTCATTAATATTTTCACAATCTATGTATCTACCTCAACTGACATTTCGTTAATAATATGCTAGTTTATACAATCTTTTTACAATTTATGCAATTATTTTCACTGACATTAAATCAGCCGCCTACTTCGTTAACCTAAGTTTGACTCGCGCTATACTATTACTTACCTTAACTTATCGTACTCGTATCTTATATTTTATTTATTTAACATTCTTTTCAACCGGTTCGACTTCGTACTATCTCTCCGAGCTCTGCACGCTGCCGTACGGGTACTGACGGAAGATCAGCACTGGAGTACCATATTTCCAGCTTATGCTGAGTCAGAACCCTTTTGCATTTGCCACACCCACAGTGCTCACAGTGGATAAAGCATCGCTGTATGTCTTATTCTTGATGTTTTTGTTTTTGTTATACTGTTTTATTATGTCTTGTATGTGTTTTTTGCTTTTCTACCACTGTATAACCTGTTTTGTATTGTTTTTATTGCATGTGTGTGTAAATGCAAATAAATGATTTATCTATCTATCTATCTAAAAATGTATTTCTTGTAATCATTTACTAGTTATTAAAATTTTTAAATAGATGAAACATAAAAAGAGTGCTCTGAAATGTACGTCACAAGCAAGTATTTACATACAAAATTCCGTTTTAAAAGTAACTCATTTGACATCCTGTCAAATACCCAATTTAGAAGACAAAGATGTTTTAAACAGTAGTTTAATATTAATTAGAGGATAATTGTGTCTAGTGCTCAACACATTCAGGAGTAATAATTTTTAAGTTTCAAAGTGTGTTAATTAGGCTAAAACTTTTTTGAAAGGAATAAATGTGGAGTTTCTTTGTTAGTTTCTTCTCCGTGTAATCTATTAGTTGTAAAACTAACAACTTTGACGTTCATAAACAATTTATTTTTATTGTGAATAAAATTTTCGAATTTGAAATTGAACGTTGAATTTATATAACCGACGCTTTCAAACACAATGTTTTCAGACTCTATGTTAAGCCGCGTACAGACATCGCGAGACGTGCGACGCGAATGGTTCGTGTCGCATGCCTCAACCTGAGGCATACGACGCTACATTTATACGTGCGTCCCGAACGACACATGCTCAAGCTGAGCAAGCAAACCACCACGCACGGTGTTCGTCAGTAGAAACGCAAACAACACCTGTCCATCCACACGGAGCGCACGGCTCGTACTGAGGCGGCGTTCGCAACGATCTACGGGCTGTGTGGACGTGTGAGCACACACGTCCACACAGCTCGAGGCATGCGAGACGTACCATTCGAGTCGCACGCCTCGCGATGTCTGTACGCGGCTTTACAGTTATCTCTTTTTACTCACTTCTGCTTCACAATGCAGATGTTCGGTCCACTCAAAGCCAGAATCTCGGTGATAACCGCCAGCAACGCCAAGCTCATCACCCACCACAAGTTGTTCACAGTCCGTCTTCCCACTCGGCTCCATTCTAGCACTAGCATTGTTCACACTTGTTCACTATCACCTTTCCTGTTCATGTTTAATGTCCTTGTTTTTGGTTTGACCGATTATTTGGGCTCGTCCTTTTGTTCTACATCGCTGGTGTGTTTAGAACTGTAAGAGAATCAGTACAAAAACATGTTAAGCCTTTGAAAATTGCTAGGCGGTTGGTGTTTAGTCTCTTGCTAAAACAGGAAATCGGAAATCAGACATTTATTTCAACGTAAAGAATTTACATTCTGTTGAATGTCACCTACTTATAATGTTAGCTGTTGCCTTGGGGCCGAATGTAGTGGAGAAATAGGCAGCGAAAAAAAGCTCCACTGACACAGAAGGGAGCAGGATTAGTAATTTTTAACTTGAAAGTGGCTAGGGAACAGTTCAATCAAGGTTATATGCCTTTTGTGTTCAAAAGAATTAATTGTTGACAAAAAATATGTATATTAGAAAGTTAGTTAGTTACGTCTCAATGTTACAAGCACTCTTCGTTAAATAAAACAGTTATTCGGCGATTTTGAAACTTTTTATAGGACGCAATTATTTGCATGATGACCTTGAAAATAGTAATAAAAACCATTGTTATTAAGAACCAATCGGCCCACCAAAAATTCTACAGGTTGATGTGTATTTTTTTCATATCAATAAAGTTTTTCCGTGTTTGGAAATAGTATAGTTTTTAACATTAGTTTTGCATCAACTTTTTTATCCAAGCACAGTACTCAAATACGTTAGGAGTCATTTATAACATAATATCACAGAATACATAATAGATAATATTTTATAAAGAACCACCTGCTGCCTAAGTTGATTTTTTAAATAAACTATCAAATGCATGAGTAGCAATTACATCCTTTTTTTCTCTTCCGCATTCTACACTTGAGTTAATTTATTTTGCAGGCCATTTAAGGCTTCACTCACTCGTCCTTCTACCAAGTCCCAGAACCTTTAACGAGTCTAACCGCTGTTGTTTATTAAGTAAACAAAATCACCTTAATTCCCGATGTTTCTCAAACAAAACTTTTAGCTAACATCTACACTACACACGATTGCGCGTCCTGGCGCGGGCAGCAGTACTGCCGATATTATCACACGCCTGTTACGCGACGAATTAATTCAGATGGCCTCATTTCAGCCCCATCCTGGAGAGTTAGTTGACCTCATACATTGACACACTGGATGCGGTCCGAGCGTATTCAGCGGTCTAGCGTTCCACTGAAGTAGGAAATCTCGATATCTGTAACGTCCTGTTTGTATGGGACTAATTGCTTGCGCAGACGAGGGACTTTTTTATCCGCTACAATAGATCGCTTACAACTGTATCGAGTAACGCAACCGAGGGATTAAAAGTACCGCGTACAAAAAGTCCGCCGAAAAACCGAGGACGTGCAGAGAGCGGACCGGACAAAAGTACGGGGGAGTCCCCGAGAAAAATAGAACTCGTGTGACTAGGCGCACATGGCGGACGCACATGGTGGACTTTAGTAAGCGTTGAAATGTCCATTTGTTATAAGGGAATGGACCCAATATTTCGCATACCGTGTGCATTGAGTTCGCGGTAAATCCGCGGAGGACTTTTTATTCGCGGAGCGTACTTTTTTCTCCGCGGAGAAAAGTCCGTCGTCTGCGCAGGCCTTTATTGAGCTGTGCGAGCGAAAGGAGTAGCGAGTTGGAGGAAAGGTAGGCATTTTTGAAAAATGTTATCTCGGTCTTGTGATATTATATAGGGCTACTCACTAGTTTGCCTAAAGATTAAATATGTATGTACATAAATACAAATCGTATTCACAAAATACTATTTTTTTTTATATATCTATCTATCTATCTATCTATCACGTTGGGACCTAATAAACTCGGTAAAACGTGGGCCCAGTTCTAGTGATTGGTGCCTCTGCCTACCCTCTCGGCGATAACGGGCGTGAGTTTTTTTTTTTATCTATCTAAACTCAAATTGTCATATATTTTGAGACCTGTAAAACCCAGTCAAATGGAGAACAAAGTTTTCACATAATTAAACGAGTGAACTGACAAGCTTTAGACAGGGTTTCATGCATTAAATTTCTGCTTTAAACATACAATATCAAATAATTTGTTAGTCCTAAAATAAATTCTTAGTCCTACAGCGCTTTAAGCTGAAAGCGCACAAGAAATGTCAACTACTTGTATGGTTACTTAGAATACTTGAAGCAATCTTGAAGGGGACACTATAAGTACTTTCAATGGCGTCAATTAATAATTACAGGGCATGGAGAGAGCTCTAACCTAACTGGACGTTTCGATGGCTTCCATTTAATATCACGGTTCAATAATTACGACGGTCTCAATATCACCAGTACTAGTAGCCTACTGGGTAGGGCAATGGACTTAAAAGCAAGGGACCCATTCGATTCCCATTAAGGACATGTACCTATGACTTAGTTGTAAGTTATGTACATAACCTAACATAACATTTAACACCTCATTTACATACATTGCTTCTGGCCCCACACTAGGATACCCTGTGTCGTGGGAACCAGAAACAGCGACGTCACAAACATTGTAAACATCCAAGATCTCGGTTTCCTTTTTTTTTGTCCCCAGCCGCGATTCGAACCCGGAACCTCTCACCGGACAGTAGGCAGATGCGCTAACCACTGCGCCACAGAGTACGTTAGTAGAGTTTTAGTAGAAATACCTCTCACTAACTTTGAAGGAAAACATCGTGAGGAAACCTGATTGGCTGAGCTATCTGCATACGTCAGCGTTTGAAATCGTCAAAACGCGGTGGGCACGCGTGGTGATTAAGAGCAATAGCGCACTAGCGGTTAGGCCGCAGCGGCCAGGGCCCTTAGTGCGAGTTTTTTTAACTACTCGATCGCGTTAACGTAAACTCATATTCTATAGGAGTGACAAAGCGCGCCACCTAGTTGTCTCTCTGTCACTCCTATACAAATTGCAAACGCTCTCGCTATCGAAAGTGAATGCAAAAACTCGCACTAAAGGCCCTGGTCGTGGCGGCCATCGAGATAGATACATTAGTATGAAATCGCCATAGAGCACGCGCACCTGGCTGCACGCGGCCAGCGGCCACACCAAGCCGCAGCGGCCAGCAAGATCGAAGCGACGCATTTGCTGTCGTGTTCAGTCGCTGGCCGCTGCGGCCACTGCGATCAATTGCATTGTAGTTAAATCACCAGTGTGCGCGCACTAGCCGCGGCGGCCGCACGTATTGTGGAGCTACAGCGTGATTTGTGATCATCGCGATGTCTTTCGACACGGAAAGATTTATAACCGAGATTGAGACAAGAAGGGCGTTATGGGACATGTCCTGTCAAGACATTTAGTTACAGCACCGGTGATTGATGGACTTAATTTTCTTAACAGTTCTTCAACCGAAGACTTGCTCATCCGCAAATAATTAAAGAACTTGTCATCATATTGCTGAAGGTCGGTGAAATAAGTATGAAATAATCCCTTTGTTCGCCTTTCACGTAGCAAGGGATGAACCCAATATTTTTTCCTTTTCTTTTTCCGCTTCTTACTTATAAGATACAAAAGCTATTTCCTCACAGTCCATTTTGAAGCGCACTGTATGTGCAACTGACGATCGTAGCCGCGGTTTTGGCCGCGATGCTACCTGCGGCCGGGCCGCGCGTCATGGCCGCGCTGCCAGGTCGCTAGTGCGCTATTGCCCTAAGCTCAAACTCTCTCTCTCTCTCTCTCTCTCTCTGATAGAAGGCCTGTGCCCTAAAGTGGGATGGATATAGGCTGCTTAGAAGACTGAGCTTGCTAACAGCGACTCTCACTAAAACTAGAGATGCCAAGTCACCGTTCAAAAAAAGAAAGAGATTAAGTTGACTAATCAGCTCTCCTATAAGACGACCTCTGTGGCGCAGCGGTTAGCGCATCTGACTACCATGCGAGAGGTCCCGGGTTTGAATCCCGGCTGGGGACAAAAAAAAAAGAAACCCAGGTCTTTGATGTTTACATGTTTGTGAGTTCGCTGTTTCTGGTTCCCACGACATAGGGTATCCTAGTGTGGGGCCAGAAGCAATGTATGTGCCTGTATGTAAATGTTAAAAATGTTATAAGACGACATAAAACTAAAAATATAAGCATGAATATCCAAATCTATAAAAGTAAAGGTTGTTCAAGATCAAATGGATAACTCAGGCTATTTATGCACACCAAATCCTGTCAAAACTGTCAAATTCAATACTAATTTGATAGTTAGATGATTGGAACCTGTCAAATTTAATACTAATTTGATAGTTAGATGAGTTGACGTAATTTAGGAGCCGGTACTTGCCTACTGCTACTGCCTAGTACTAGCTTCTGGTATTTATATGTAAAGTGAGTGTTGATATGGATATTATTATAGAATAATAAAAGTAGCGAATTTTTTAGTGATTGGTCAATTTAGATAATACAGGGTGGCACATTTGAATCGGTTAGTATGGGAAAGCCTAAAACTAAGATCTGTTCTTAGAGGAACCATGTCACCGATTTTAATAACAAGAAAAACTTTATTCATACATTTAAGAATAATCTATACTCAGCTCAGGAATCGAACCTGGACGTTTTGAAAATAAATTTTTGTTCGACCAGAATAAAGTAAAAATAAGTACTTTTAAACATTAATTAAAGGAAATTATGTTAAAGTAGACTAAGTTTGGCTGAACGAGTCTTGAATATTGTATTCAAGGCTCGTTTAGCCAATCTAGGTTAATATAAGATAGATCTAGCAACTTATTTTTTCTTGTGTACGAGAAAATAAATAAGTACTTACATTAAGTATATGTAGCTGTAAAATAGTTTATAACATATTTGCTCGTAAAGTGGTTGTAATTACACCAATTTCAATATCGTAATGTATCTCATTACGTACTTATGCGATAATGTAATGTAAAAGGCACGTGTTTTTTTTAAATAAAGTTTTAAGATACTCCGTCTGAAAATGAACGATACTTTTAAAAATCTTAGCAAAGAGGTTTTATGTCAAGAAAGTGGTCAATATTTTATGAATAAAATTAACTTTGGGAAATAAAATATAACAAATAAACATTTAATTCTTTAATTTAATTAATTTTGACAATAAATTACAACCAATCTGTAACAAAAACACAAAAATATTAATTTACTTTATTAGTAATACTGGCTGTTTTTGTACCTTTGCCTAAAAAAAAAAAGTTGATGCGCGCGCATCGCTTATTTGTGGACAAGTAAAAATAAATCCGCGCTCTTTTTCTTTTCGCTATATTGTTTTTATTTGAAAATGTCGTCAAGTAGTGATGAATTTATTAATTTGACACCGCCACAAGTCTTAAACGCGGCGAAAAAGGCTACTCTAAGCCTCTTGCCTGAAAAATCGACCGATAGATACGTACAAGCCTATCAAAAGGGAGCTCAACGGTAAGTAAGCTCATAAGTCAGAGTCGTAAATATGTTATAAGACGTCGTATGACATACGTGCGCTTTGAAAATTACACCCTCTGCTTCCTTATAGCCCTCGCCGATGGCTCGGGCTAGTAATATCGCCTCGGCTGTAATTTTCAACTTACCGCACTTATATCATAATGTACTATAATGGAAACTTTAAGTTATAAGAGCGCATCGCCAACAAACTGCACAGCAGTTTGGCGACACTTGTTAAAATAAAAATTTAAAGGTGTTTTGCTAAAAATAACTAGTAAATGTTACTATGAAGCATGATGTCTAAAATAAATAAAATGCTTAAATTAATTCTTTAACTTATTTTAGTAAGTGTTCGAAATGACCACCATTTTCAAAATAAAGTGCGACAAGTGAGTCGTGGCTCAAGCCTTTGGCGGGAAATTTAAAAATCTTTTAGTTGATAACCCTGAATATCGTCTGAATAAACCATCTTGATACTTTTGCTTAACTTGTTTGTTTAATTAGTTTGGAGTCTCCAATGAATTTTGTCCAAACATAAATAAATAAAAGCAAAACGAAAACATTAACGACATCAAAACCAACATTTCCACTCCACCAAAAACAGGGATAATAAAGATGCACCACATAAACTTATAAACATTTATTAATGCTGAACCATAATCAAAATCTGATTGATATCTTTTTTCTCAACATCTTTGAGTTCTTTGACTCAGTATTTGATCTGAAGTTTAACATTTTCGTCATCCGACAGACCTTACAACAAGTAATAATCCATGTTTGCTTTAAAACATTATTACTCATATGTACATACTAAAACATAGGTAAAATTATGTTGAATAGAAACAAAAGTTTTTTTCTTGTTTAAATATAGGACGAGTATCAAACTGTTTGGGCTGTACTACTTGCAGCTGAAATACCTAAGTTTGACAGTCAGAGTGTGGCCATATGAAGAATTCGAAATAAATCGCGTCCCAGGACTCGCTTGTCAGACTCTAGCAATCAATAGTATGAAATATTATATTGGTGAAATACTATTGATTGCTATTTTATCACTATTATTTCAACGTCTTTTCATTCGTCTCTATGAAATGGCAGTGCGTGTGCGCAGGGTCGGGTGACGTTTCGCATGCGCTACAATTGGGCAGGAAGCGCCGATTGCGCGGGAGTCGCTTGCCCCCGCGCCTAACGAGGGCGGGTGTCGTGCACCAAACCGCGACTAAGGCAGGCTAAGCCAGGCTTTGTTACTGCAAACTCAAGCTTAGTATCTTAATCACTTTTGAGTCACTAGCTAGAGTTACAATGTTTTGTTATAGAGGAAATGAAGTTAAAAAATGTTGATGGCGGGGATGATCGATAGAAAGGACGATTTGGTCTGTGATCGATTAAATTATACAACTATTTAATTTTTTATTTAACTTTCTAGATAAATTTTATAAAGAACGTCATGGACTACATAGGAATAGTTATTAAAAAGAAAGGAAAGGTTATTTGAAGATATTTAAATCAAAGATAGTAAATAATTCAAAAGACCTATTTTGTATAGCATTTCAAGTACATAACCAGCTGTTTATGCATTTATATTAAACATTTGGATAACTCTATGTAATAATAATATGTTGAAACCAAAGACATTAAGTTAGCGTTAAATGAAAAACTCAGGGTTTACCTCTTTCTAAACCTAAACCTCGTCAATGAAAGCGTAAACACATAACAAAATACATAATATTGTATTAGCCACCTAATACAATATTATCATTTCATTAAGTTCTTCAAGAACGTTAGGTTTCTCTAGTCTAAGTATCTAGAGTTAATTGTACTCTACATTTGTACACGTGGTTACCCCATTTACCCAATACATTTGAATGGATCTCGACTCGAGTGTCAATGAGTGAATGGAAGAAAGACGGAAACCAGTAGAAAGACTCCGCGAAGAGTGACAGGCGGTTGGCACGATAATGCTATTGTTATCCACTTGAAAAATAAAATGTGACGATTAGGGGCGAATCTATTCGAATTGTCGCCAATTTATCATTTTTTACAAGTACTCGTACTACAGGTGAAGAGTGTGTCTAATTATAATGCTTAGCATTTGTCGCGGGTTACAAATAACCCAATTATTCCAAATATAAATTTCAAAACATCTAATTAGGCATTGAAATACTTTACATGGGACTATTTTTTTTATTCAAAGAAAACCAACAATTATACAATATGGTTAGAACTCAGAATAAGGGTTAGAAGGTTAGAAGTAAAAAAAACTGACATTTATACATACGTAATTGTGAAACCAGTCACGTTTTCTATGCACTAAAAGAAAGACACAACATGCCTTTCCCTTGCTCATAGAAGCGAAAAGCTTATAACTATGGTGATAACAAAAGTCAAAGAGGAAATGTAAATACAACAACTCTGCCCTCGTAACGAATCGTAATCGTAATAGCCATTACTACGTTTTTAATTTGTATGCAAAAATAAGCTACTCGTTGTCATTTTTTGAAATAAAAAAAATAGACCACGTAGATCTACTGTAGATCTAGAACCCCCATTATTTTTTTACTTATATAGATATGCATATTTTTGCATCCAAAGTAAAAACGCAGTAATGGCGTGTTTCTGTTTACGTACAAGTTAAGTTCTAAAGGATACTTAGATACATTTTCTATGATAAAAGTAGGCAAGTATCCTACTGGCTAATATTAAACAATGGGCGTGCTTGCTGATCGGTCCTGCAGCTGCGCGTTCAACAAACAAACATCGCACTTCCTTTGGACTAGATCGGTTTATCTACTTCACACATAACAATCACTTACTCTGTCTAGTTACAATAGCAATGACAGCTACAGATAATGTTAGAGGTCCAATATCATAGTTGAAGGGACTTTTTACAACGTCTATAGATGACTAGGAATTCAGTCGACACTTTTTAGCCAGTAGATTTTTTTGTGGGACTATTGGCTCACGATGAGAATGGTTATTAAGGATACACTTACTTGAATTTTCATCGGAAGAGTCTGACCAGGTTTCGCTGTGATTCGCAGACCTTAATCATGGTGAACAGAGACGGAGCTCGCATCGTCGGTTGCTCGTCTCTGACTGACAAACATGGACTTTTCTGACAAAAAGTCAAGAAAGTGTATCCGAAATAAAGATAACAACTTACGAAAGTTTTAGTGACAATGGTTTTTAATTGTTTTTTTTTATAATGCAACAGTTTAAGAGAACGCTAACCGTGATTTAGAAACACTTGGCGATAATTTTGAAATTATGACATAATGTGTCAAACATTTTTTTTAACCTGACAATACATGATTTCTACACAAATACACCATATCGTACATTTGTACAAATATCCTCAGATTAGGTGTTTTTAGATAGATATGTAGATAAAAGCTTTATTTCCACAGGACACAAACACGTACATACGTATAGCAATGTTTTCAACGTTTGAAATGTCCTTGCCTGGTTACCCATAGCACAGCGTATCGTAATTTGGGACCGGTTCTAGTGATTGTATTGTGTAGAAGTTATTACGAGTGTTATCATTTTATTAGGGCTAAGAGTGATGAAAACCGAAA
Source organism: Yponomeuta plumbellus (assembly GCA_947310845.1). Lineage (NCBI taxonomy): Eukaryota > Metazoa > Arthropoda > Insecta > Lepidoptera > Yponomeutidae > Yponomeuta > Yponomeuta plumbellus. Next base: position 22,946,606 of record OX371197.1, on the reverse strand, counting down.
GAAAATTATGGTTTAAACATCTCACGGTCGGAGATAGCCAAGTCAACTGTTTTTTCATATATTTACGTATATCGAACTATTGACACCGAAAACATTTTCAACGTTATGGGACTTCGTACGACTTTGAGTTTGTTGTTAAGTTTCGAACATAAGCTAGAAATCGTGTCAAAAAAATTAAACCACATTCATAAGCTAGAAATTTCTAGCTTAATATGAATATGGTTTAATTATAAATAATTTATAACACCGTTTATCAAATGGTTGTCGGGAAGAAATTACTTCAAGTAATAAGCCCTCCAATTGTACTGTAGGTACTATGTTATTGTCAAATCTAATGTGCAATTCCTGGTGTACATACAAAAAAAAATCTATCTATCTATTATCATGGAAAGTAGGTATATTCCTCCAAATTTTTTCGAACACTTTCAAAATAAAGGTGTTCATTAGTTTTGATCGAATTTCGACATGCACGCATTTCGTTGATAATTCTCAGTTAACAGAACCCTAAAAATAAACTCAACCTAATAGATATGCATCAACCAACGGAACGGAAGAGGCCTATTTCAGATGCCCCTCTATCATTTTGTCTACTAGTACCACTGACTCCCTATTGACAAAACATTCCGCTGTATGTCGTTTGCTACTTGATGTTAGGACATCATAGGTGATTTATGGAGCTCCGAGTTAAATTCGAAAGTCGACTATGCTGGTGACCGTATCTCGAGTCTGAAGCGGCAATGGGTGGGACACCTGGCGAAACATGAAGACGGCAGGTGGACCAGGGCAGTAACGTAAAGGGTTTTCCAATAAGAGGTGTTATTTTGATATTCAAAGAAAAATGTAATTTTTTAATATAAATGATCGGATGTTGCGACTTCTTCTTTTGGGGCCACGTGAAAGAGAAGATCTACGCCAACAGTCCAGCGTCGATTCAAGACCTCAAAGATGGAATTCAAGACCTCAAAGGCTATCCACTTTGCGATTTGGTTATGGAAAATTTCATGAAAAGGATATAAGGCTTTTGGGGTATTACCGTGCCCACCGCGGATTGACAAACTGAAGCGCTCAAATACCTCAGTGAAGCTTCACACACTCAGGTTCCGTTTTTTCGTTTTGTACGTTTAACTGACTTAAAAAAAGTCATTGGTACGTGCTGGGATTACAACCCACGGCCTCTAAAATTTGAGAATAACGTTCTACCGCTGCGCTCCTACTGCGTTTGTCACTTACTTCACTTCTTGTCGGAAGAGTCCGACCAGTGCTTATACTGAGCAATTGGTATAGGAGTGACAAAGAGACAACTAGGTGGCGCGCTTTGTCACTCCTATACAAATTGCAAACGTTCTCGCTATCGAAAGTGAATGATAAAACTCGGTATAAGGGCACAGGTTTACCTCTGATTCGCAGAGCGTAATCATGGTGAGTAGAGACGGAGCTCGCGTCGTTGGTTGCTCGTGTCTGTCAAGTAAGTATATCCGGAATAAAGTTAATAATGTGTAGAGGTTGATGAGCTATGGACTGCACAAACAACACGATACTAGAATCAAGAACTCTCCTAAAATGGTCCCGTCTCTTAATTGACGCTTGGTAATGTCATTGAGAGAAATTATGTTTCGAGTGGGACGCCATGTGCCTTTTAGTGTGATTACATTTACGCTCTCTCGGTTTCTAGAGTAATTTAACCTATTATTCAGTTAAGATTAGGTAAACTGTGAATCTATAAATATAAATGAATATTATTAATAATAAAGCTCGTCTTGTCACTAATGTTCCACAAAAAAACTGAAGCAGTGCTGACATCGAAGGGGCACTGGAAGAAGAAAAAGAAGAATTTTACGGCGTCTTGAGACCGAAACCTACACTTAGTTTTAATTACCTCAACCACTTTGTCATTGTGTCAAAGTAGTAATTTGTTTGTTGAGCACGGTTTAAGAACACGAAATTGACGATTAACTGTCACGCAAAAAAATACGAATAAAAAAAAAGAAAAAGACAAATAGATCATATATTATAGCACGATATATCTCATTACATCTTTCCATAGAAATCGTCAGGAGACCACACACGACAGCTATAATATACATCTTTACATCTTCGTATCTTAAAGGAACTGAGCGGTCTCTAAGCTATAAATCCTGGGATGTAATGTATATTATAGCTGCCGTGTGTGAAGTCCCTTAAGCGCGTACTATTATTGTTAGCACGAGTTTGAGATTCTCAAAATTTAAAAAATGATCAAGCATAATAGGTACTTAACTTTGAGCATATAATCATACTATTAGAGTTTTAAAGTGCTTTCGGCGTTGAATTCTCAATTCCGAAATCGGCCGAAAAGCTCGTCTACCTATCTACTGCCTAAACCTATCACTAAACCTCACAAGTCTTCATCATCATCAGCCCATCATATCCCCACCAAGGGGCACGGTTCTCTTCCCTGAGGAAGGTATAGGCCTTACTCCACCACGGGGGCCAAATCCGGATTGGTGGAGGCTTGTAAGACTCTGGTCTTACTGTCAGAAGTTTTCAAGCCGCCCTAAGGCCTCTGACTTGGCTTAACGACTGCCATCTATCGACGGCACCCGGCACCAACTGCCTAACGCTCGGAAAAATGCCACTAGCGTTAGTCATAGATGGTCACCCATCCATGGACTGAACGCGCCGTATGTTGCTTAACCTTAGTGATCGTTTAAGATCACTCAGGCAGCCCAGGCTACGAGCAATTCGGTGGTTCAGTGGTAGAATGCTCGCCTGCCACTAGTCTAGTTTATGGAAAATTCTCTTTGCACGTGTGTAAAGGTCGTCGTGAGGAAACCCGAGTGTTTGAGGTGTCCATGTACCTCGGCACTTAAAATTGCCAATCCGCGGTGGCCACGCTACTTAGCGTGGTGGTAATCACCTGATTAAGCCCATAATCTCTCACTGAGAGAGTAATCTAATGAGTAAACTTCAGTAGGCTGCATTATAGTAAAGGTTATTGTGTTGTTGATTGACTGCCTTGGTGGTCTAGCGGCTTCACGTCTGATAACGATATAATTATCATCCAACTACATATCGGGTTTCCCAAAACTCAACGTCAAGCCGGAATCGGGTGAAAAGGCAAAGGTATATAGGTTTATCTAATATACATTGGTTATCAGAAAAATAAAAAAAATAGCATGAAAAAGATAATATAGGCATTTAAATTTGAAAAATCCTGTTGCCACACATCTTTACTTTTTTCAATTTTTTATTTGCTTTGTAACTCTGAATAAGGCTTCTTTAAACTGTTAACAAAATTAACAAAAAAACCAGCAGCTCCAGCTCGGAAGAAAAGGAGAATAAAAAAAAATTGCCAATTTTTAATTTGAATTTTAGTTTTCATTATGTTTGTGAAATTTCTCAAATAATAATAATAAAAAAAAAAAATTGTAGTTAAAATAAAAAAAACGATTTTATTTTTTAATTTTTCTGATAACCAGTATGACTTGCCTTTTCGCCCGCTTCCGGCTTGACGTTGAGTTTTGCGACAGCCTGTATATGTACTTGCAATGTATCAAACTCATGGAATTCGGGTAAAACTGGACAGAAAAAGGTTGCATTTAAAATAAACTAATTTTTCTGTTTGGTTTTTTCACCAAAGTAATAAGGATAAATTATTGCTTCCTTAATCCTTTGCCTTACCTACTTACAAAGAAAAATACAAATGACATTTGTTTTTTTTATGTAGGCAAATACTTATCTCTTTAGTGGTGCTTTGATGATGTCGCAAACACCAAAATATTAAAAATAGACAAGAATACGAAAATTAGTTCCTTAAAATGGTCAATATTTTCAAAATAAATTATAAAAACAAATGTATCAAAAATAAGTAGCATGACCAATTTTAGGTATCCGATTAGATTTAGTAACAAAAATTCTAAAGAACTGGTGCCTCAGCTCACTCCTCAAAGAGAAAGGATGTTCCGCTTTTCTTACAAACTAAGGAAAAACCCCCAGCTCACACAAAACTAACATCGGTTAACCACAGACACTGAACCACTGAAATACTAGCAAAACAGTCTTAGATCAATCACGCTAGACATTGGCCATCTAGACGACAGAGTTTTTATCACAATGCCATAAAAGAAATAAAGAAAAAAATTATTTCATTACTTCGTAGGATGTTTCGCACGCGTATGTGTTGGCTTTAGTTTAGTTAACCGGAGGGGGCGGCACGCACGAGCGATCTCACTGATTTTCGGGACTCGACTGGATGACGGTCTGTGTTTGTGGCTAAACGGGATAAGAGTACAGAATCCGGAGGTATGGAAGGACCACTTGGTGAAAATAGGATACATTTCAAATTAATAGGTAAATTATTAATTTGCGCTGAGAGCGTAGCACAACTACAATATTAGTAACATGAAGTATGTATGTAGCAACATAGGGCGCATTCAGTGCATGGATGGGTAACCGTTCTATGACCATCGCTAGTGGCATTTTTCCGAGCGGTTCCGTGCTTCGCAAGGGACGTTAAGCAGTTGGGGCCGGCTGCCGTCGATAGATGGCAGTCGTTAAGCTAAGTCAGAGGCCTTAGGGTGGCTTGAAAACCTGTGACAGTAAGACCAGCCACTAGTCTTACAAGCCTTCACCAATCCGGACTTGGCCCCGTGGTGGAGTAAGGCCTATACCGTCCTCAGGGAAAAGACCTGTGCCCCTCGGTGGGGACATAATGGGTTGATCATGATCATGATGTTTAGTTGGTCATATTAAGAAGCTATGAAATCAAACTCATCTGTGGCAATTGCGACAAAACTTGTTCTAATAAACATTTACATAAGCAATGCACGTAACATTATATACTCTATCTTCGCTTACCATCAGGTAAGACTTGGGTCAAGTGAAAACCTGTGCTCATAATATTTAATTGCAAACAGATAATATAAACGGCGCCTCAGATGGACATACTTCCACCAAATAGGCGATGTATTAACAAGATCTCTGAAGTCTGCGAATCAGGGTGAAACCTGGGCCTCGATTCTGTTAGTGCATTGTAGTACAATGACAGATACATGGCCGTGTCACGTGACGTGTTTTTTCATACCATTGGCGCATAGATGGTTCGATATGAGTGCGCGCGTAGACTTGAAGCAGCAATGAAACTAGATCGCCATGTTCATACAGTTGTCATTGTACTGCAATACATTAACAGAATCTTGGTCCTGGTCGGACTCTTCCGACAGAAAGTCAAGTAAGTCTATCCGGAATAAAGTTACAAAAGTTGTCACAACGATTCTTCTTACGATGCTTTCTTCCCAACGATTCCCACAAATGAGGAGTTATGTAGAAACATTATTTTTCCTAAATTTAAGTATGTGCTTCCTTTTCTTTTTCCCTAATATTATGTCCATATGATATTATTTTTATTTATGTATGGTTATTCTAATATATATTTATTTATGTATGTTTATGTATGTGTATTACGAGTAGATTATATAAATTGTCTAGTTCCAGCGACTTACCGTAATTTATCTACTTTATCTTTTTCTATCAATGGTTGATTCGAAGAAATTACTTTTAGTATTAAGGCCGCCAATCGTACTGTACTACATAGGTATGTTATTGTCAAATTTCTTGTGTATTTTTTGGTGTACATGCAATAAAGAATATTCTATCTATCTATTTATCTAACGGGCAGGAAGAATTAATAGAGTGGAATCTGAGCTTCTGAACGGATCTCTAGAGAAACTTCGGGCTATTTTAAACGACACTTTAGATAGAAAATCAATATCTAGCGGGGTTATCAGACCCACATATTGTTCGGTTTCGTGTAAACAAATTAAGCCTTTGTTATGTATGTATAAGGGTGACTGCCTCGTTGGTCTAGTCGTTAAGGCGCTTACCTAACAAGACGGAGGTCTTGGGTTCGACTCCCACTGGCGGCCGCCGTTCATTTTAACAAATGGCCTCAGTCTGGGTGTTTGTCCAATTTTATAACGTCTTTGCCTGGTTATCATAGCACACGGTGTCCTTGTTTAGGACCAGCCCTTATATTACGTAACTTTCCACTCTATCGGGTTAAGCATTTAGTCAACTCTAAAAGTCAAAATAAGAATGTATGTGACAGATCGGAGTAAGAGTAAGCCACAGAATGTAACAGTGCGATATAAGTTGGTGTGACATATCGGGAACAAAAGGGCTAAACTAGACAACTCCATACAGTGGAGTGTTACGCAATTGCAACCCAGGTCAAGTGATTGGGTTGTGTGGAATTTAGTTTTATTATTTATAATTATGTGTCATAGTATGCCCGTACTTTAAGGGTAATTCGACAGTTTATTTACCCTTATTTTACTGGAAAATCCCACGTTACTTAAGCGATTTTTACGTAACTGTATATTCATATATAAATGTTGGAAGGATAACGTTGATACGGATAACTGAGATAGTTTATGATTTCGGAATTGAGAATTTCGCCAAGTAGAAAGAAAAGAAAGAAAGAAAGAAAGTTTATTGTACCAACAAGACACATCACAGAAACAAAACACACAAAAAAAAAGTAACATAATAACCTCTTGCGGCCCGACCCTGAACACAACAATTGATTTTGTACATCTTAATTGACATTGGGCCGCATGAGGAAAGTAAGGCAACAGATGAAAAACGAAAATTAATCAAAAACCTTAGTCTGTGGTGTGCCTAAGTCGCCACAAAAGGCAACTGACTCAGCGTTGTGCTGAGGGTGTGAACCCTCGTAATAAAAAAAATAAAAAAAATAAAAAATATTTTAAGTAAATACAATAATACTGAATTACTGAACCGTAGTGCTGTCTCGTCAAATTTATTTAGAAAGGAGCGTGACAGGACGTTACTAAAGTACAGTCTGTTAGCTTTTAGAATATACCTCAACTGAGCAATCAAAAACCGATTATATTGCAATAAACTAAGGTTTACTTTGTATTGTTATTTAAAACTTTACATAACTTTTCAAATTAGTGAAGAAAGTTTTATAGAGAGCAGGAAGTAGTATTACACTCATGTGCTTTCGGCGAAAACTGAAACCTACTGTAGAGCTCGAGGTATATTCTTGAAGCTAACAGACTGTATTTACTTGGTGTACATTTTCAATTCAAAAACCGGCCCTAGGTATTCCTAAAACGTTTAAAGTGCTTTAAAACAAACAAAAGTGACACCAATAGGGTACACAGAAATGAGCCACAACCCTCTGGTTCTGATGAGTGTCATAAGTTGATACTCTCTAGCTAGTCAGCTCATAATACTTTTAGCACACGTAAAATTGAACAGAACGTTACATAAGGAACAACATGTACAAATGCGAGCTTATCACTGTAAGAGATTACTTCCAACAAACAGAGAGTCGGAGCACTGTAAAAAAAGGGTTTATATACGTGTACGAAATAAACCTTAACAATAACCTACTAAATAGCCGTAAAAAGTTAATAAAAGTACAAATTAAACAACACATAAATAAATGTATCTCAAAGTTCAGATAAGGATGGATAATGTTGTTTTAGATACTTCTTAAATTTACTGATTGAGGGGCGAGCGCATACGTATATTTTCTGTCTATGTCATAGATAAATAGGGGGTGAAACTATTGTTCTCACACAAAATTACTAGGCGCCCATAAAAGTATAGGAAAAATAGGTGCAAGCTTAAGGAAAAGGCGACAAAGTACAATAACATAGTACTTATGAAACTTTATATTGCAAGGCATCCTCAAAGAAAGGTTTGCTTTGGTAAGATCTTTCAAATGTTTATTTGTCTATAACCTCTTCAGTTCTGACTTTGAAAATAATAATGGTTTTCTATTGTTATTTAAAAGGTTAGGACTTAACAGGATAAGCCATGGTTTTCATGAAATGCTGCATAACGAAACAATATTTATTTATACTTTTATTGCACCTACATTTAAGAAAATAATATAGCACAATGCGGCAAAATTAATGCATGCAAAATTTGCATTTTCTACCAGACAACCGTAGGAGGTAAAGGAAAGTATAAACATTGAAATTCCTTTATTTTGGCTTGTGAATTTTAACTGACTTAACGATTTTTTTATGTGTATAATAAATCTTATTTCAAAATTTAGATCAATTTAACATTTTATTATTGCATTTTCGATGTTTTTCAGTTACTATAATTAATCTTTCGTTTACGGAGACAATACTGCTTGGAGCAGGGGTAGTATATACATTATCATCGCCGAAGAGTAAAAATCCCGTAAGTATTTTTTTTTCTTATTTCATTACCAAAAGAAAATACTGAAAACACAATATTGCATCAACGATCATAAAGCAAGCTGTTATAATAACAATATTTCTCCTCCTCTTGAAAAGTGAGACGTTTGTGTTATGTGTCATTATCCTTATTATACACTGTTCCACAAGTCAAACGCCTTGGTACCCAAATAAATAATAATAATAATAAACTCACGCCCGTTATCCCCGAAGGGGTAGGCAGAGGCACCAGTCTCTAGAACTGGACCCACGTTTTACCGAGTTTATTAGGTCCCAACGTGACAAGTGGCAAGCCTGTCGCCGTTATCCGGGCACAATTTATCAGCGAATGGTGTTGCTGTACAAACAAACCCAAAGTTACCCAAGTTGGGAGTACCCAAATACTCGCATCTAATTGGTAGATATTAAAGACGATCCGCTTCATAGAGTTAGGCAGTGTTTATTAACCGATGGCTGCACATGCATGATTTTATTTTGCAGCTCGTTTTGTGGAATAGAATTTTGGTAACCAATGGGAGCCCCTAGATCATGGAAGCTATTTGTGGATAGGATTACGAAAATAATACCTTGTTCTACTATCTGTCGCCTTATTCCATAAGCTCACCCGCACAGCTTCCGTCACCAACGACCCAATATAAGGCGGCGTCAGACTGTCGCGGGGGTGGCCCCACTTGTTTACTCGCCGCTGGCAAGCGGGGGCCCGGGGGAGCGCGCAGTGGGGATGCACCGCGTGTGCTGCTGGCAGCTAATAGATTTGTGGCGCGGAAAAAAGCGGAAATAATAATAACAAGAATCATATATTTCCAGAAACCTTACAGAGTTGATACAATCAAAAATTACCTACAACCAGATTAACGGCCGATTTCTGAATTGAGAATTTTGAAAGAAAGAAAAGAAAGAAGGAAATTACCTATTTATTCATCATCATCAACCCATTATGTTCCCTGAGGAAGGTATTGGCCATACTCCACCACGGGGCCCAAGTCCGGATTGGTGGAGGTTTGTAAGACTAGTGGCTGGTCTTACTGTCAGAAGTTTTCAAGCCGCCCTAAGGCCTCTGACTTGGCTTAACGACTGCCATCTATCGACGGCAGCCGGCACCAACTGCTTAACGTGCCTTGCGAAGCACGGAACCGCTCGGAAAAATGCCACTAGCGTTAGTCATAGACGGTGACCCGTCCATAGACTGAACGCGCCGTATGTTGCTTAACCTTAGTGATCGTTTAAGATCACTCAGACAGCCCAGGCTACGAGCGATTCTATTTAAAATGGTTAATAAATAGATACCTATTAATTAACAATTTTTAATTATTAACAATTTCAAATTTTGTTAAGTAACTACTTAACTCTAGTGCTGTCTCTCCAAATTTCTCAGAGAAGAGCGTGACAGAACGTTACATAAGTATTTACTTACGTGAAATTCTCAATCCAGAAATCGGCCCTAAGAATCAATATTATTATATTAGTTTCTGTTGCTGTGCTAGGCTTTGACATTTGTATTACAGCAAGCAGTGCCAATTCCCCAGTGAGGTTGGTTAGTTTCTAGTTACAGAAGTACCTAATCGTAGTTTTACTTTCATTACTAACCCATTATGTCCCCACTGAGGGCACGGGTCTCTTCCTTGAGGAAGGTATAGGCCCTACTCCACGACGACGCGAGTCGCGTGCCATAACTTCAAAAGTCGCGACTTTCCAGTAAAGATCGTTTCACCAAACAAGTCCCACGGTAAGATCCTTATTGCCATAGCAATAAAAGCCAAATTCATCAACTCATGGGACTTCTTTCGTGGCACTCTACATTACTCTACATTAACTGTATATGTCTAACGCTAGTGGCATTTTTCCGAGCGCTACCGTGCTTCGCAAGAGACGTTAAGCAGTTGGTGCCGGCTGCCGTCGATATATGGCACCCTTTAAGCCAAGTCAGTCGGACATAATATACAATATAGGCTAGATAAAAAGAAAACTTACTATAGCATCCCAAAACTAGTATAATTTTAACCAAAGTTATTATAGTCGAAAGCTGCGTTTTTCGTGGCCCATCTGACCGTAATGTGGGCAAAGGTCATTGCTAGATTGAGTTTATCTAGTCCAACAGAGATTCACTTATCTAATGCGTCGACCGCACAGTAAATAAACAATGTGACTTCAATAATTGAAAGTGTTGGCACAGTTGACAGGGACGAGAATAGATAAAGTTACCGAATATTTAGTAGTTACATTTATTATTTTTTCTTAATTCAATGCAACTGATGTTTCAATTATTAAATAGTCTCTAAGAGCCATCGCAAACAGGGCTTCTTGTCGCCGTGTCTAGTTGCCGCGTCAGACGCGACGTTGTCATTTTGCTTCTGGCGTCTTGTCATCGCGACTCTGCGACTCTGATGCCATGTGTGCGGAGATTCGAGCAAAATATATGAAAATTGACGGCCGTAGCCTGTCGTCGCGTCTAGTCGCCGAACTCTCGCTGTCGCGTGTTACCTAGTGTGCGCATAGGCTTAAAGCTTCGTCATACAAAGCAAACAAAGAACATAAAAGCCGTACACCAAATCAATCAATAATATTTTTAGAGGATGATTTAATCCCGCGTTCTACGCATGAGAAATAATCACAGCTAATAGTAAAATTAACAGAATTCACAATCCTGCTAAGAATACAATACGAATTAATTTGTTTGAGTTTCAGATATACATATTAGCATATTCGTTAATTTTTTTGCAACATGCGAAGAATATTAGATCTCATGGAGAAGCTTATAATGTAAAAACTTATAAATAAAAAAATATCTTCAAGTAAAAATGTCACAATTAACCTCTTCTATCCCGACCTTGAAAATAACAATAGAAGGCCATTGTTATTTTTAAAGTCAGGACTGATGAGGTTACCATAACCTATCGAAAAGTAATTCTAGTCTAGTGGTACAAGAAAGTTCCCTACAAACTGGGCGTACAGTCTGTTAGCTTTTAGAATATGCAATCAAAAACCGATTATATTGCAATAAGGTAAGTTTTCTATTGTTATTTATATCTTTACATTAGCTTTTCAAAATAGTGATGAAAAGTTTTATACAGAGCAGAAGTAGTATTACACTCGTGTGCTTTCGTGTACTCTAGAGCCCGAGGTGTGTTCTAAAAGCTAACAGACTGTATGTCACTTCTAATCGTTAGTAAAATATTGATTATCTACCCTTTTTCCTTGGTATCACATAGCTGTAGCATAACTGGACTAAATAAATAATTTTATATTTCTATTAACTTCTCCTTCGCACGTAATTTTATAACAAACATATTATTTAAGTAACATTATGTAATTTTTTTACTGTGCTTAAAGTGTAATAACAACAACAATAACAATAACAACCTGTACAAAGGTGGGCCAATCGCAGCACCACAGGAATGGTTGTTTTTTAATTGTTCTTTTCACGGTCATGGTCAAAGTAACGAGAAAATCAAGTAACTCAATTTGTCGTCGTTTCCATTAAATTGTTTTACATTAGTAAATGATTAAAACAATAACAATAACATTTACATACAGCCACATACATTGCTTCTGGCCCCACACTAGGATACCCTGTGTCGTGGGAACCAGAAACAGCGATTTCACAAACATGTAAACATCCAAGACCTGGGTTCATCACCAGCCGGGATTCGAACCCGGGATCTCTCGCATGTCTTGGAAACGACGAAAAAAAAAAACTCACGCCCTTTATCCCCAAGAGGATAGGCAGAGGCACCAATCATTTGCATTGGGCCCACGTTTTGCCGAGTTTTGACGACGAAATCAAATAGGTTTTGATAGTTACTTGACTTTCTGATTACTTTTAGTCCCCGAATTAACGGTGTGATTTTCTCCGTGCTTTCTACGTTTCTTTTACTAGCCTTTACCCAGCAGAGGCACACAACAATAGCCTTTATTATTGAGCGGCTGTGTGCTGGGATTAGGCATCCCACAGTTCAGTTCAGAGTTTACATCCTGGGTTACCTCAGACCACACTAGATGCTCCACGATGACCACGATGAGATGACCAGACCAGATGTTGGTCGAGCTTGTCTCTACAAGATTGGCTCCTCTTGTTGGCCGGCGCTGACTTCGTTGACGTCTTGTGGCAGCCACTCGGGAGCGAGTCTTGCCTACCTATCCAGATGCATTCGACTGACATGACCGAAGGGGACCAGCCCAGCTCTTTTTGTGTTCTTCGTTGTAGCAGAAACGTATTCCATACCTAGCAGGATTATGAACATATGTTTGGGTCCTATGTTTTCGACACTTTCCATTCAATGAAATCACATAAAATATTTTCAATCGTAATAAAAACAAAATGTCTCCTTTAAAACGTCAAAGCTGTTAGTTTCATTTTGTGGAGCAAATTAAAAAAAAAAAGTACACATTTATTCTTTTCAAAACAGTTTTTCAAGTCAAAGTATCGTGGCAGGTGGCAGTCCCTGGTCTCTGCCTACCCCTCTGGGATTGGTATCCCAGCGAAGCGAGTGAGCTTATGTATGTATGTAAAAAAGTTTTAAACTTAAAAATTACTACTCATCTGAATGTGTTGAACACTAGACACAATAAAATTGTCTTCTGAATCCTTTAATATGAATCTTCTGTTTAAAACTAGACATCTGTGTCTTTTAAATAATCGTTGATTTTATAATAAAATTATACTTGAGCCATTACAAACGTGCGAACTGAGTCATAAACATTTGTATCAGACCTCTCTCTCACACATGTACGAGGCATATCAGGCATATCGGAACTCTCAAGGTGCGTACGGATAGCCCGTTCCTGGTTTACGCGTAGTTGGCAAACACTGCCCACGCGTACATTGGATACGCGTACAGCTCCTGTACGGACCGCCGCGAACCTGTACGCGAGGTCAATCGATCCAGAGCGCTCCGCGAGCCCCAGTCATTCGCCATGGCTCCGACAAACTTAGCGGTTGCGTGCACCACTGCTGCGGCGTTAGTCATTATTCAACACATTTTAAATAAAAAAAAGCGGAACAAACGGAAACCTAGATGGTGGATAAAAAAATTATATCGTGAAAGATTACAGTGTGGAAATAGGCTAATGGAAGATATAAATTATGAAGAAAGTGGGGACAACAATTTTGTGAGAATGAGTTTGCAAGATTTTGAAATAATTCTTGAAAAGGTTGAACCTGAAATAAAAAAAATGAATACTAATTTTCGAGAAGCTATCACAGCCAGAGAAAGGCTATCCGTGACGTTAAGGTTCTTGGCCACCCGGGACTCATATACAAGTTTACAATATCTGTTTCGCATATCTAAACAGTCCATATCTACTATTATTATTGAAGTATGTGACGCAATTATCAAGGCTCTCAAGGATCATGTGAAGGTGAGTTAATGAATACAAACGTTTATGTTTATCTGCTTATTTATTGTTAATTAAAATTTTAGAAAATTATAATGTAGGTGTCAGTAATAGATACATATTTTTGATACAATGTAAGACTACATATTTATGCAACCTTGTTCTTGTATACATATTTTTGGACGTGACTGTACTTAAATAAGTTTTTTTAAATTGTAATTAAGAATTTTCTGAACTATTCTTATTGTTCTTGAATGGAACGCAATATTTCAGATAATTCATTCTGATTACCCTCCGCTTCCCCTGGAGGTTCCGGTGGAATTGGTATGTCGCTGTAATTACTTTGGCAGGACGTAGAGGTGGTAACATTCGTACCGGCACCGGTATAATACCCATACTGACCTGGTAATTGGCCCATATCAGCTTGAAATATAATATTATTTATAGCATGTTTTACTAGTGTAAATGTTCGCGAGTCATATTTTTTTAATTCATGCGCAATGTGGGTCCCAAAAGAAGTGTAACAGTCATCTTGCTTGGACAGATATTGCACACTGTGCTTGAGTAATTCCACTGCTTCTGTTAATGTGGCATTGTCATCGTTATTACGGCGGGGCCGTTTATTTCTGAATGATGTGTTGTACTGTTGTTGTGTGGATGACGATGCATTACTGGGTCCTTGTTGTGTGGATGACGATGCATTACTGGGTCCTTGTTGTGTGGATGACGATGCATTACTGGGTTCTTGTTGTGTGGATGACGATGCATTACTGGGTGCTTGTTGTGTGGATGACGATGCATTACTGGGTGCTTGTTGTGTGGATGACGATGCATTACTGGGTGCTTGTTGTGTGGATGACGATGCATTACTGGGTTCTTGTTGTGTGGATGACGATGCATTACTGGGTGCTTGTTGTGTGGATGACGATGCATTACTGGGTGCTTGTTGTGTGGATGACGATGCATTACTGGGTGCTTGTTGTGTGGATGACGATGCATTCACATTCTGTGTGTTGTTACCGGTAGTTATCTGAAAAATAAAATAAGAAAAACGTTAACTTAGATGAAATAATTTGTTACAGCTACCCGAGACTGAAAATCAATGGATGGCCGTTGCAAAAGAATTTGAAGAAAAGTGGAACTTTCCTCATGCAATAGGCGCAATGGACGGCAAACATGTTTGCCTTCAAGCACCATTAAATAGTGGAACGGAATTTTACAATTATAAACAATATTCTAGCATTGTATTGTTAGCATTAGTTGACGCTGACTACAATTTTATGTACGTAAATGTTGGATGTCAAGGGCGCATATCAGATGGAGGTGTTTTTAAAAACACTTCCTTGTACAGGAACCTTGAAAACAAAAGCCTAAATTTACCGAATTCTGAAATATTACAAACTCCTTACAATGTGAAGGTACCGTATATAATTCTGTGTGATAAAGCATTTGCCCTCAGTGAATATACCATGAAACCCTTTTCGGGTAATCCAGAAAGAGGATCTATTGAAAGAATATTCAATTATCGCCTATCAAGAGCAAGGAGGGTGGTTGAGAATGCCTTTGGAATAATGAGTTCGGTGTTTCGAGTTCTACGAAAACCGATGCTTTTGGAACCGGAAAAAGCTACAAAAATTGTATTGGCAACTGTTTATTTACACAACTTTTTAAGAAAAAGGAGATCATCATATATTTACGCACAAACCAATGCATTTGACTCTGAACAGCGAGGAGAGCTTGTTCCAGGAGCATGGCGACAAGACCAACAGCAAATAACTTCTTTTTTTCCTTTAGACAGTGTACCTAGAAGATCGCCCAATACTTCTACTCATATACGTTTACATCTGGCGGAACACTTTGTTAATAATGCCCCCCTCGAGTGGCAAAATAATTACTAAGTTTTAATGTGACATACATATTAAATATAATAACGTGAATAACTAATCGTAATTACTTACAGTAGTCTCCGTCGTTGGCAGAGGTTTGTCCTTATCATTGAGGAAAGTAAAATATTCAGATGCAAACCACTTCGATACATATACATCATTAGCTCCTGTAAAAAAAAAGGTATATAAAATTATATAGGCTATTATAAATAGGGTGTTATTTAAATGGTACCTACCTTCTGTTTTGTAAAATACAATGTGTAAATAAACAATTAAAAACTTACCTGATCCAGTTACTAAACTTTTTTTGATTTTGCTCCTTTCTTTTCTATTAGTTGCTAATAAAGTTGTCATCTTTTTTTTTAAATCACCTATTGGAATTTTCAGTTCATTTGAAATTGCCTTCCATGCATCTTGGCGTAAATCGTTATTTCGATAATCAGTTAGGGTGCTATCCCACAAGACCGGGTGAAATTCATAAAGTTGAATCAATCTTATAATATTTTCATTGTTGAAACTCGAAGAACACGCGTGTTTATTCATTTTGCCGTCCAAATATAGCGTAGCCGGCCGCGTGCGTCCTCTTTGCCGCGCGACCAAAAACCGACTGGCGGTGGCTCGCGCGGTACGCGTATCCCAAGAGTGAACGCGTAGCTGCAGGTATGGACTAGGCGTTCCGGGTACGCGTAAACTGAGTACGCGTACCAGGGTACGCGCAATCCGTACGCACCTTCACTCGTACTTTTATGACTCGGTTCGCACGTTTGTAATGGCTCAACTATAGTTTTTTTGCGCAGAATATGCTTAGCAGCAAGTATCATGGTCTGGTAAATGATACTTTTACCCTTAGATAAATACCCGGGCAACGTTTAGCCCTCCTCAAATTTCAAATGCACCTTTTGTTTCTTTGGTAAAATCGAGGGTAAAAGAATTTGCTAGGTAGCTACATGCTATTTCTTTGTAAGTACTTGTAACAGCAAAATTTTTTACTGTAAGGACTTCTACCTTTCTCAGCAAGGAGACATAAAAAAACGAAATTCTTGCCAGAAATGGAAGGCTTGAAATGTTAATGCAAAAACACTTAAACATATAACTTATCCCAAACTAAAAATGTGCTTTCATTTTAAATTAATTTAGGCCTACAAGTTGATACTTTTATGGTATCGTATGGCCAAATATTGCACTGTTTTAGACAAATAGGCACATGATGTATTTATTTTGTACCCTGGTATGAATTGGATAGAAAGGTCAACTGGTGAAAACTGACAATTTTGTCACCAAGTGACGAAATAGCCGCGGCACGAGGGTTTTATCATATTGCACAAGATATTTCTACACATCTTTACTGTGAAACTGGAAACCAGGATCACATTGACCCTTTTTAGGGATCCGTGGTCAAAAAGGTTTCGTCACGACCATCCATTTGTATCTCCGCGGCTTAGCACAGAGCCGATGGATCTAGTGATATTAGTGTTGATAACAATAATCTGAAATACCCAATGCTGATATTTGGCATACATATAGGTATTTATTACGCAGACAAAACGTTACAATAAAATCCTAAAAAATCTACACTACTATCTACACTGCTGCTACTAAACTTAAAGGAAAAACTATAAGAGATAGACAAAATTCAAGTTAAGAGAAGTGGTAGTAAGCGACCAATTGATAAAAAGAAAATGTCATACAAACTCCACTCAAATCACTTTTACGAAATTGTTAGTACTGCAAACCACTTTACCTACCCTACCCTACACTTTGTAAGCCTCGTCATATACTTGGCCGGTTTTACAAGAATTCGTTGACAAAGAGTTGAAAATATCTTAGGCATCCAAACCCGAAACCCCTGCGTGCCAGCACTGAGCTCGCTGCGAGATCGTACCCTAAAAACTTCATTAAAAACACGCTCGCAAATCGCTACTAAGATGGGGATTTAATATCAGGTCTGCACTTTCAGAGGGCTAACTTCCGACAACAATAATAAAACCGCACTAAAATCTTATCCGAGCTTGCTCAGTGCGAGGTCGGGCGGTAAAATTGTAAGTGCTAGCTTTCAGTATACAAACGGTAATTTACTATGTTTATTTAGTCCCACCCGGGGGTTGAAAAGAAACCAAAATGTGGAAAGAGGTTTTTAAAAAAAACAGAATCCTTGAAAGATTACCTACTTTGTTGGCAGTCCATCTGACAAGACTCATTTTCTCAAATAAAAACATTCTGATTCTGTCAGGCAGAGTGTTCTGATTGTTGATTGGTTTTACTCCCTCCACGGTTCTGATAGTCAATTTGCTGACGTGTCACTTTCTAACTGCCATTATTGGTCTAGCCGTTAAGCCGCTTACCTATCAAGCCAGAGATCGTGGGTTCGATCCCACTGGGGCCCGCCGTACATTCGTATAAATGGCCTCAGACTGGGTGTTTTTCCATGTTTGTAATGTCCCTGTCTGGTTACCATAGCACAGAGTATCCTAGTTTGGGACTGGGTCAAGTGATTGTGTGGAAGTTATTATTATTCCTACCGTATACATAAATTTCAACGTGTCACTTAACAAAATAATGAGACAGATCTATCAATATGTTTATTCACAATGCACGGCAGAATGGAATTTTAAAAGTAAACTAAAATTTGGTAAATTTTTTTTACTGTCATAATTTTTAACAATCAAAAACTTGTATTGAATTTTTTTTTATTTACTTTTTATTGATTTATTATGTAAACGTCCTAATGCTCGACAGTGTGCCAATACTTGACATTTTCAACCTTATGCCATAACGACAGAGGTCACAAATGGATATCAACTATTGGGCATTAGGATGTCGAGCATTGGGACGTTTACCTCAACTAAGGTAAGGCCCCCATAGATAGTTTTAAAAGAAAAAAAAAATCATAACAACTATGAATACAAATTTAATTGACATAAATTGATTTAATAGACATAAGTAAGTAAAAGTAAAGTAAAATAAGATTTATTGAAATAACTCCGTTATGTACAGCATATTTTTAATTTACATAATTTTTAATTTTTTCTCTTTATTTTCTTTCTTTTCTTATACATATTGTAAACAAAAACATAGTAATATCGTTGGGTCTCATACATTTTATATAACAAAAGGCGAACAGGTCCAAGTGATTTGTTTCAATGAATGATATTGGACCTCTTCACAATTGGAGAGATTATCATGTCATTGGAGGGACAATTGGTTTACCGTCGTAATTCAGTTATTAATCCATCATTTGTGAGACTACCCGCATATTTCATTTCGTACGCCCTCTGACTCTTATTAATACGACAACAGAACAGAAAACGTACAGAAGGTTTAATTTTAACCTTCCTATACCCCGCGTTAGTCTGTGAGACCGACGAAACACATTTTCGTAATTATTTTTATGCAGGTACATAAATCAGCAGGATTTGTGGCTAACTTCATTTTAGTGCACGCCGCGGGTTCGGGCGAAACACACGTGTTGTAGCATTCGGCGCCAATCGGTCCATGAGACCGACGCGAGTATAGGTGTAACTTTTTGTGTAAGTATTAATATAATATATTTAGTGCATTTGTACATTTTTTACAGACTTTGAATACTTTATAAAGTATGTGTAGTAAAATGAATGTATGTATGTTGCTCTATATTATATTTTGTCCAATTTTATCATTCTTTTTAGGTTATACTTCATATCAAAATGGACGATGATCGAATCAGATTGTTGCTGGAGGAATCAAATTCTGGTTCTAGGTATGAAGACGAAAATGACAGTGTTGTGGAAGACAACGTGGAGGTACAAGCAGAGATATACGACTCCGAGCAAGACGATGACAGTGACGAGATATCTGAGGAAGAACACAATGAAAGTTGAATGAAGTAACCGTATGCCCTGATTGTTATGGTGAGGCTCAAAACTAAGCCAAACATAGATAAATATGTCCTTTGATATATTTATTATTATTGTTCAGAAGTTTATTTTGTTTTTACAAAGAAGTTCAGATTTTAATTTAAGTTTTCCTAGCACTCAAGAAAAAAATCTCAATTTCGAGGACTGATTTGTGATAGGCTATAAGTCAGTAAAATAATTAATAAATTAAGTATTATCACACTAATATTATAAACGTGAAAGTTTGTGTGTGTGTTTATATGTTTGTCAGTCTTTAGCGCTGAAACGGCTGGACGGATTTTAATAAAATTTGGTATGGAGTTAGCCGATACCCTGGATTAAAACATAGGCTACGTTTTACCGCGGGGAAATATCTTATTCCTACGGGAAAATCGATGAACCGCGGGTAACACCGCGGGGCACAGCTAGTGTATACTATTTTGTTTCATTACATCCTAAACTTTGAAATAACAGTAATAGTTTTTGGGATTCTTGAAAAAAAAAATGTTGTAGGGGTACAAACTATCGGTCTGTGACACCGTGCGCGAGTATAGGTGTTACAAAAATTGGCGCGAGTATAGGAAGGTTAAGATAAAGTCTGCTAGAAGTAACGACTTATGTTTTGGCCCCCCGCCAGATAATCTTAAGACCAATTGCCCCGATTCTGTTAAAGCATTATAGTAGGGTCGAGTCACGTGACGTGTTTTTTCATACCATTGATGTCTAGAAAGTGTGATGTGGGTGCGCGGGTAGACTTGAAGCGGCAATGAAATGAAATCGCCTTGTCCATGCACTTGTCACTAAACTACAATGCATTAACAGAATCTAGGTCGTAGTTACAGGATCCGTTGCACAGAAATACATACTTGCAAATTTCAGAATTGTGAACTAATCGCCGACATCACCCGCCCGATAAGGTATCGCTCTGATTCGCAGAGCTTAATCATGGTGTGTCGACGGGCTCGCGACGTCGGTTGCTCGTCTCTCATTATTAATGTATTAATGTGCTTCATCATCATCATCATCATCATCATCATTACCACAAGAAGTCCACTGCTGGACATAGGCCCCCTCCATGGATTTCCAAAAAGACCGGTTGGAAGCGGCTTGCATCCAGCGTATTCCTGCCACTTTACTGAAATCGTCTGTCCATCTTGTGGCTAGTCGTCCTACGCTGCGCTGGCCGATGTGTGGTCTTCAATCAAGAACTTGTGTAGTTCTTATTAAAGTTTTAATTAAAAAAATGTTATGGACAATCCCAATTAATCAAACAACGATTTTATGGTAACACTACCTTTATTATCTTATGTATTTGTTATCACAATCTCTCTCACATACAAATAAGTAAAACACGATGATAATATATTCCCTAAAATGTTTATAGATTACGTATTAAAAAAATTACTATTTACAACGCTTTAATAGCTACAAATTACTTTAACCCTGACGTAGATTTTTAATTAAATTTATTCAAACTTAATGCAACGCTTCATAACTTCTTAAAGTTCTAACTATGTAAAGAACATTGTATTTTTGCAGATTTTTTGTTAGCAGTATAATTAAACTGATCTTGACTTAATAAAACAAAGACTCGAACTCACAAACAATATTTTCGTCTTATTTATTGGCTGATAATGGGTGACAATCCAGTAAATATCAGTTAAGTTTCGTAATTATCAGTTAAGTAATTATCAGAAATAATTTGTATCCTCTTTAATCTTATGTAACAAGAAACGGATCTATGAGTAATGGAAGGTAATCTTTACGATCATCTTGTAGACATTTCTAACTTTACAACGATTTCCTTGGACACTCAGGTCCTATTTAAAATATCTGGATAGGTGTTTTGTCGCTGCTAAATAACGCAAAGTGTTTCTTCAGTGTCAATAACAAAATGTATGATGTAGCGTGAGCTCCAGGCGGGCGACACGCAGGAGACCGCGCAGGATCGAGACAAGTGGCGACTTCTTGTGTCGGAGGCACAAGCAGTCGTCACTTTGTCTGATCGGAGACCCACTTCCGCTGAGCCAGCGTAGTAAGTAAACAAGTACTTATTACCTTTTATTTTTCATACTTCGTTTGAATACCGACCGTCTTAATTGTCATAAAAAGTTTTATCTTTAATCTTTTGTAAAAATGTATCTTTACAGATTTCATAATTTTCAATCGCATAAATCGCTGGTTGCCAGAAAGAAAGGACTTGCTCAAACATTAACTTTGTCTCTTAATCACTTAAATTAAATTATAAAAATATATAAGGGCAAAAAACTTAAATACAAAAAAATATATATTTCAACCATAGTCAAAATTTTCAGTAAATAATAAAGTGCGTAAGAAGTTTCGATAAAAGGGATCGTAGTATTTTTAGACGAAATAGGTTGCTATTATTGAAATATTACAAGAGTATCAGCCTGTTCCCAAATAAGAACCGTCATCCACTATCAGCTGATCGGAAATACCACTGAAATACCACTCTACCTCCTTAAGCCAATAACAGTAACCACCGTGGAGACCAATAGAATTATGAGGAAGCTGGTGACGTCGTAGCTGCTCCGAGCAGCATTGTAGAAGCCCCCGTAGACCTGCAGGCCAGCCGTTTCGATACTGGAACAAACACAAAGAAGAAAATTTTAAGCAACCTTCACTAGAAGCTAGTTCAAGTATACAGGGTGTCCCAAAAAATAGTGTTAAGCGGAAGTCCAGATATAGAGAACCCCTAGGGGTACCCGAATTACCCTCACGTATGTTGCGCAATTTTTTGTAGTTTTCGAGTCATCAAACATTTTAACAATTTATAACTTTGCGATTCTTAATTTTTTATGGCGCTATTGTATCAGATTGACCCACAAATGAGTTGGTGTCTGCAAGGCACACTATTCACCTATTTTGAAAAAAAAGAAACAAAGCATGTATCTTAATAATTCATGGCTCTGTGGCCAATAATGTCTTGTAGGTCAAGGTGGAACAAAAAATACAAAAAAAAATTATAACTCGAAAACTACAAAAAATCGCGGAACATACATGGGGGTGATTCGGGTACCTCTAGGGGTGCTCTATTTCTGGACTTTCGCTTGACGCAATTTTTTGGGACGCCCTGTATATGAATTGTTCAAGCGTCGAGATATACGGCCACCTTAGGGCTCAGGTTTACTCACAAAGTTTTCTTTCACATTATATTGTACGTGATTGCGAAAAAAATTAAGAAAAGCGTTGTAACATTGATAACATAATAATGTGCTTTGGTTATGACTTTCAATTATTCTCAATATCAGAAGCATTTAGTCGGATTTGTCATTTTTATACTTTACAGGAAGTTACTATAAGCCTACATACGACATTATGCACCTGAATTATCTCAGCAATAAAATAACATAGAAATATGTTTCTCAGATGGTTACAGAGCTCAAACAAATCAGTTTCGTCGGAATCGGACATACGACCATATGCTTCTGACTTCGAGACTATTTATAAAGCCTTTGAAAGACGCCCACTTTGGTGTATCCCTCTTCACCGTTATGCCAATGTCAGTAGTTCTCTTCTAATCTACATTGTCCTTCCTTAGGTATAGTCTGTTAGCTTTTAAAATATACCTCGGCTACTATCGGATAGAATCGGATATATTCGTGTAATAGAAATATTGGAACTAATATGTCACTTAAGTTGGAAATCGGAACTAATATGACGGAAATATACTAATACAGAGCAGGAAGAAGTATTATACTCGTGTGCTTTCGGCGAAAACCGAAGCCTACTCTAGAGCCCGAGGTATATTCTAAAAGCTAACAGACTGTAACTGATCAGGAAGGCCTACCCACCGACGGCTAAATTTCGACCACCACTGTATCAAATAAAAAATATATTTTAAAGTAGGCGTAGAATTAACTTTCCGTTTGTGAAATGTCAAGGTTTAATGCTTTAGAGTCGAGATGTAGAGTACAGAACACTTTATTTGTACACTAAAAACAATAAATTATATCTAATAGATATATCTTAAATTAAAATATATCTTAAATTAAATTAAATTGTGCCCGGATAACGGCGACAGGCTTGCCACTTGTCACGTTTGGGACCTAATAAACTCGGCAAAACGTGGGCCCAGTTCTAGTCATTGGTGCCTCTGCCTACCCCCTCGGGGATAACGGGCGTGAGTTTACTATTTATTTATTTTATATATCTTAATCAGTACAGATAGCGGCCTTATCACTAAAAGTGATCTCTTCCAGATAACCCTTGCTATGTAATGGGTGAAGACAAAAAAGAACCCACTCTGAGGAAGATCCTCAAATAATGTTAAGGGTCTGTTTCACAATGTGCAGAGAAAGTTCCGGATAACGGATTGCGGATAGCTTATCTGGAACTTTATTTGAAAATTGTGAAACAGGGGCAAAATCTAATGCATAAAATGGTACAAGCATCTATTTACCAAGATCCGATAAATGCCATCAACAGCTTACAGTGCTAAAAAATTTCTAAGAAAATTAGGAAATAATGTCTTATTTTATCCATAGTCAGTCTTCGCGTTTAGCCAGATGTGCCTCTTAAATTTAGTCCTTTTTATCTACGAACAGCATTCGGCAAAGAAATAACATAACAATTACATACAGGCACATACATTGCTTCTGGCCACACACTAGGATACCCTGTGTCGTGGGAACCAGAAACAGCGACGTCACAAACACGTTTGTAACGTCGCTGCAGGTCTTGGATGTTTACACGTTTAAACGTGTGAACACCCAATACCTGGGTTTCTTTTTCCCCAGCCGGGATTCGAACCCGGGACCTCTTGCATGGTAGTCAGATGCGCTAACTGCACCACAGAAGTCTTCTTTACTTAAACAGTCATTTTAAAATTACTTAAAGACAATTTACTTTTATAAACAATCATTTTAAAACTACAAATAATTTATCTACAAAGCTCAAATTACTCTGGACTAATCCGCTTTCTTATGAAAGTCGATTTTGCAAGTTTTGGATAGACATCAATTCATTTGTCTTAAATTCGTAGAACTTTTCCAATCTCCAACTTTGTTAGCTTCTTTGAACTTATCATATTAATCACATTACGAGACGTACGGACCATTTTTCATCAGTTATTTACGTACCTAAGTAGATGTGGCAAGCGACTTGGTTCATAGATCGGGCCTCTATAACAACTACACACTATGCAGTCAATAAAATTTAACAGCACTCTGTTCCTTTAAACAAATAAGTTTTAAAATATCTAAGGCCATAGCCTGTTTTCTTCTTTTTATTCCACTTATTTCACTGTAAAATTTATAAAATCTGTTTCTACAACTTAAATTATGTAAGTCTATTTTTGGATCCTGTCTAAAAGCTAAGTTAATATAATGTAAGCCCTTAAGTGGCCTATGTTTGGATATTTTCACACAACCATATTTTATAATTTAACTTGTGCTGTGGGTTTTGTACTAAACTAAAAATAAATAAAGGACAAATCTAACTGTGAGTAACAGGATGAGAAAATCACAAACGTACTAATTCTAACAGTTGCAATTACCATTAATGAGATTACAATAACAATATGGCTATATTCTGTAGTGGTGGTGAACTCTTCCTGTTTCTGTGAACATTTAAGCACCGCAAGACGATTACTGGCAGTCGTCAGCCAAGTCAGTGGCCTTAGGGCGGCTTGAAAACTTCTGACATTAAGACCAGCCACTGGTCTTACAAACCTCCACCAATTGGTGATGCAAAGGTTTTTTAATGATTGGTTTTTATTTTATATTCTGATAGTAGACGTAATTTTAAGAAACTAATTTCATTTTTTTCGTGATTAATCGAGTTTATAATTGTTAATTAATTAAAGTAAATATTATTCGGCGTGACGTCATATGCTACTTACTGTGCGTGTAGGTGAGTTCGCGATTGCATTTGCGTGTGAATGGGCCAAACCATCTAGATTGTCTGTGGTTTAGTGTCAAAAAAAAAATCGTGCTTACAGCGCCACCAAGTTATATGTTCAGGTGGGCAAAATTGTAACTAACTAATGAATTGTAAATCCGGTTCCCCATTTTTTGTTTTATTTATTCACTTACTAAGATTTATAGATATAATTTTCATTAAAATTGAAAGACGGGTTAAAATTTTCTCATTTTTCTAGGTAAATTTCTTAAATGTTACGTTACTACTAAATTCTCCACTAGCGCCGCTATCAACTGAACAGATAATATGGTGGCACTATAATATCGATGTGTTTGACAAATGAAGTTGACAGACGATTGGTAGACTTTCACAGAATAACCTACTACAGACGATTTAACATGTGACGTCACCATAGAGGTCAAATGAAGGGCATTTAAATATTATTATTTACTCAAAATAAGGCTCATCTTTTAAGATAAAAATCTCTGACACAAAAAATACTGTAGTTTGGATGCTAAGCTCGAAATGGTTTTCGATTCAGGCAGTTCACTTTTTTTTTTGCATCCCGAATCCGGACTTGGCCCCCGTGGTGGAGTATGGCCTATACCTTCCTCAGGGAAGAAACCCTGCCTTTTGGTGGCGACATAATGGGTTGATGATGAAGAGACATTATGAAATGTGTATTTGTGGATGTTTGATATTGTATAGTAGCACCGACGCTAGCTTTTTATTAGCCGAGACTAAATGACCGGTCTTTAGCTTATTTTTTTCCCCGTCCATGGCTGTCTGGAAGAAATTACTTTTAGTAATAAGGCCACCAATTGTACTGTACTATGTTATCGTCAAATCTCATGTATAATTGGTGTACATAAAATAAAGAATATACTATCTATCTTGAGTTCGCCTTTTAGTGCCGCTGGTAGGTCTTTATATTTGCTTTCTCGCTTTACCTCTACCTCTAAAGACAAAAATTTAAGGAATTTCTCACCTGAATTTACAATAATCGCCATCGTAACTCCAGCCCAGGTACTCTCCGGTCCTCAGATTCTCGCTCCTGAGCCAGTCCTCGAGGGGTCTAAAGTAGTCCCTAAGGGCTTCGCCATTGAGTCGAGATTCGCCTATCGTCTCCTGCAGGATCTGCGAGGCGGGCGCCGATGACCCTCGCTGCATGATGGAGCTGGAATGAGAAAGAGAGACGGAGAGGTTAGGTTTGTCACTTTCTGGCTACCCGATTGAAAAGTCATTTTAGGGTTCGGTACCTAAAGGGTAAAACGGACCCTATTACTGACACCGCTGCCCGTCCGTTCGTCGTCACCAGGCTGTATCTTATGAACCGTGATTGTTTGACAGCTTACATTTTCACAGATAATGTATTGTTGTTGCCGCTATAGGTAACAAGAAATACTAAAACACAAAATAAAGTAAATATTTAAGGCGGCTCCCATACAACAAACGTGATTTTTTTGCTTGTTTTGGCTTGATATTTTGTTTTAAAACGTCTTTGTTAAAATAGGAAGGACCAAATATACATTGACAGTAATATATGTATAAGGTAACAGAACAGTATAATTTATCAACCTTTACAATTTGTACATTGCAGGTACCGCCGCCAGTATCCAGTCGCCAATATCCGATAGATAATGTTGGATGCAGATTGTCGTAAAGCTACACCAATCCTCTTATTTGGTTAGGCGTACACAGTTGACTAGTTTGCGGCATAAAGTATATTAGATTAATTTGATGTTGTTTATTTCGAAAAGTTGCATGGGACAAAAACTATCGTATTATCTTTGCGAATAAGAGCGAAATCTGGTCGGACTCTTCCGATAAAATGTCAAGTAAGTGTATCCGGAATAATTACAATAGAATTAATAAGCACAATAGCAAGATGTGCTATAAAATTGTGCTTATTAATTCTATTAATTCTGCTTATTAATAACAAGATGTGCTATTGTGCTTTTGATTTCTGATTTCTGATGCCTCAGATTCGAGTATATTCAGTATATTCAAAACTAACCTTTCAAGGTAAGTACCCTGACGTGTCAAAGTTAAAGGTCTCATCTGGTCACCTTATGACGCGCAGTTGTGAACTGCGCGCTCCGTTCCTATAATCATGAACAGCACGTTTAGCAATCACAATTCGACATAGCTCAAAACTAAATTGCGCATTGGTTCCGACAAATTGTAGGTTTTGTCTGTACCCACTTGGACATGGGTCATTGGGGGAAATAATTTGTGCTGCCCATTGCCAGTAGCGTGCCTTGTGGTTAACAATAGTGTTGAGTAAAATAAAATGTCGACGTATCGAAAGTACGAGGATGAAATATGAGTTTTGTTTCATTTGATCAATCTATTTATAAATAAATATTTATAAACATAATAAAAAATAAGCAAAACAGTTATACAAAAAAAAAAAGAAAATAATTTCCAACTAATAAGAGACACAGGGTATGCAGCGATAAAATGACCTCGAGCTCAGTTTACGCTGCGGTTTTACAGCACTGATTTTCAGCAATTTGTTGAAATTCTTGCTATGTTTTGCCTCTCGGCGTATTAACTTTAGAAAAAGGTCATTTTAATCTCAGTACCTACACAATTATTTAGCTCGGTATTACATTTTTTTATTTAATTCTTATATTATTTTCGATGAATACACATAGAACTTCGTGTAATTTTACTTACAATTTTAAAACTTCCGAGTATTACTGGAAATAATAATAATATTAACACCTTAAATTTTCGTAATAAAAAAAAAAGATATGCATATTTTTCCTCAACACCCTTTTTAAATATCGATATAATTTGCCCGTCCCTACTTACACAATCCATTCATACGTATGGTTTGTGAATTAAATAAGCGTTTATTATTACGAGCTGGGGTTATTTAGTTTCGTTCTCGAGTTAATTATGTTTTCATTCGTCGAGAAATACAATTTATCGTTCACATAAAAAATGGAATCCTTCAGATCTCAGTTAGATGATTTATTTAGTGACCAATGGAGATCCAACCAAATACTTCGTGCCGTATTTGCAGTGGATAAAAAGGAAGCGGGAAAAAAACTCCACTCTGGCCATCTTTTCAAAGACAAAAATATTTTTTCCTTTTTTACGTTCAGTCAGTATAAAGTTATCACGCAACTATTAAGGTAAAGTGTGATTTTAGTCTCCATGGTTATCACCTCCTCCAATTACAATTACGAGGTAGTCCCGTTTGCGCACCAGCCTAAATAGCACCAGCACAAATAGCCTAGGCCTAGTCCAGATTGGGCACCTATTGATATTTTTGGCAGGTGCTGTTAGTGAATTCAAATGTATTTATTCGGCCCGGTGCTGTTTGTGCAGGTGGTTACAATGCGAGAGGTCCCGGGTTCGATGCCCGGCTGGGGAGAAAAAAAAAACTCCAGGTCTTGGATGTTTACATGTTTGTGACGTCGCTGTTTCTGGTTCCCACGACACAGGGTATCCTAGTGTGGGGCCAGAAACAATGTAAGTGCCTGTATGTAAATGTAAACTTTTATGCTATTTAAGCGGGTGCGCAAACTACCTCTCAATTACATTTTAAAGAAAGCATTTCTACCATTCCTGCAAACTAAATAATGCTGCGTCTGCTACTACGGAAGTGGTCATTGAGCCAAGTTAATGATACATGCGGGCTCTTAATATGTTACAAGTAAGGGTGTGTATCCAATGTATGTTGACCCCTTACTTCTTTAAGTTTTTATGTGAAAATGAGTTCAGACTGAATGGAGCATTCGACTAGAGCTCTTGATCTCTGGTTTGTTTGAAATATCATTGAAAGGAGAGCTCAGTTAAGGTTACCCCTCTGTGTCATATTAATTGAGTAACAATATATAATGTTAGACCACTGGGCGGTGCAAATCATATTTCACCAAATTATGTAAGATATTTATCAGCAACAAACTCTGATGTCTATTTTAATCGCCGGGATATAACCAAAAGCTTATATTAGTAATAAAAGTAGGATACGAATTCTCACACATTTGGTGGACTATCTTGAATCTTTGAATTTTTTTTGTAAAGTAATTGTAATACTGAAACAGTTCTTTTCTTTCGAAACTACGGTAGTTTATATCTTACAAAACATTAGATGAATGGAACATTTTCCCGCAGTGGAAGTTTATACAGGGCATGCCAAAGTTACGGGACATGAAGGGAAAGTAGGTACTTTAAATATCGTAGATAGGGTATTTTACTGAAAAAAGACTTTATGTTATTTTTAAAAGTTAGTAATTGTGCATTCAAAGATTTTCCAAAAATTACTTGCCTCGTCTGGGAATCGAACCAAAATGGAATGTAAAAAAAAACACCACTACTTTTATGATGCCAATCGAAAGAATGGCGAAAAAATAATAACTCTTCTTAAGTAACAAAGTATTTTAAAAGAAAGGAACAGCGTGAAATTAATCATTTTAATCAAAGTACCTGGGTGACCGAGCTTTGCTCGGTACTTTTTTTGTAATATAAAATATGTAATATAAAATTAAAATAATCCTTTTTCAACAAAAAAAAAAGAACTTGGAAAAAAAACATCATGACTCGAACCAAGGCCCTTAGTGCGAGGTTTTTCATTCACTTTCGATAGAGAGAGCGTTTGCAATTTGTATAGGAGTGACAGAGAGACAACTAGGTGGCGCGGTTTGGCATTCCTATAGAATTTGAGTTTACGTTAACGCGATCGAGTAGTTAAAAAAACTCGCACTAAGCGACCCGTGTGGGTCTCTTGAAATCGGCCCGAAACGGGTCGCCCGTTTTCTCGTCAGAACTATCCCAACCTTGCAGATAGAAGCGAAATTTACCTCTGTATGTTATCATAGCATATCTCAATTGGATTAAAACACGGATAAAACTACGTTTTCTAAAAATTTAACCTAGATCGATCAATTAAACACCTCCGACAGCATCTGCCTACAAAATTTCGTGAAAATCGTTGGAGCCGTTTCCGAGATTCTGATTATATATAAATATATATACAAGAATGCTCGTTTAAAGATATTAGATTAGATAGATTAGATTAAAAACATACATGAAACATAGACCCAAAGGGTGAATATCAGAATTGCATTTGAGGCACATTTTTGCTTCATATTAACTCAATAAAACGTAGTGACATATATTGTAGATACCACCAAAACCTACAAATATGTCACAATACAATCTTCAGCGTCAATAGAACTACAATAGTATGTTACTTTTTATAGAGTTGATTTTGTCATTCATAATTTTTTGATAATAACTCCATACAACATACCGATACAAAAACCATATTCCAGCTAAAGAACTCGTTTTTTTTATGGAGCCCATTGTCTGGGTTCATTTTATGTAATTAAATATTGTTAATTAATTAATTAATTGTATTAATTAATTTTATTTTTAAAGTAAATGTAATTCTCTCAGAGAGGGCTTAATTAGCACGCGTGCCCACCACGGATGAGCAACCTCAACAGCTAAGGTTTGTCCAACCCAGACACACAAGTATCTTCACGATGTTTTCCTTCACAGTTAGCAAGTACTTCATCTTAATAAATGACACATAAAATGCAGGCATTAAAGTGGCACACTGTATTGCCCTATATTTCCCAACTGGTCTGTTGAGCAACTTAGCAGAACCCTCGTGACTTCGGCGACCATTATATTGATCCCGATCGGCTTGAGTTCAATAACACTGGTTGTCCCTTTGGTGTTGCGCTGAATTACATTGTATTTCTGCACACGGAAAGTCTCGCAAAACTCTGGCGATCAGTGCCTCGTCTAGGGCGTTACTGTACTGTTTAAGATTACTTCTGTTGCAATCAAAAGGGTTGTTATGGTCTACTCATCAACGTTAGCTCCTTGTTGTATAAAGCCTACTTCATCTTAAACAATCTCCCAAGCCTTGGAGCGTCTGAGTGGTCCCTTCACACATGTAGTGTAAATGAAGGTGGCACTGGACGCCGTATAAAGTATCTCTTTACGTAGATGCAAAAGCAAAGTTGGTCTAATATTCTGGAAGAACTATTATGACGAACTTAAATATGACAAGATTACATTAGCTTGTAATATTTAACATTGATATGTTTTTAGCATTTGAATAAATATTGACTTTCGTTCCCAAGATTTAGGCTGGCCAAGTTGGAGATCCTTTATGTGGCATTGTCTACGTTTCTACAATAAGATCCCTGAAGATATAATAGGCTTCAGAGTCTAATCAATTGATTTAAATTCACTATGGTTAAATGTTTAATTACTGATAACTGATGTTAATTTGACAATCTAATTGTGAGTGAATTAATCTTATTATCAATAAACCAATTTCAATAATAAGCTTGCCAGAAGCACAGTTCAGAAATGAAGAATGCGCATTTTGTCAAGATGTCTGGAATTTAGGCCAATTCCATGCATAAGTCCTAGATTTTAGAAGAATAAAATATGTAATAATAAACTCCTCTCAAACATGAACGTCCATATTGGCAAACTGTAAGATATTATCGCTTGTATAAGATACAAAATACGTAATCGATTGTCCTGCAGAGACGTGACTTTTAGTGCTCTAATTACTTTGAAAGCGACTACCAGGAACTTGATGGAGATTGGAGACACTGACAGTTGCGAAAATACTGAGCTGCGGTTAACTAGAGCTTTCGGCACGCTTGCACCAACGGTAGCTTAAGTAAAACCAACGTAAACCGTACATAAATGCATAATGTTTGCATACAAAGATTAAGATTTCGACTGCCTCGTTAGTTTAGCCGTTAAGGTGCTTAACCTATCAAGACAGAGGTCGCGGGTTGTTTTCCAGTGTAGCTGCTGTACATTTGTACAAATTGCCTCAGTCTGGGAGTTTTTCCATGTTTGTAATGTCCTTGCCTGGTTACTATAGTACAGGGTATCCTAGTTTGGGATCAGGTCAAGTGATTGTGTTATGTTGTATAGTTATTATTAAACATGCTGATATTATGGACATTTTATTAAACAAAAACATTTACATACAGGCACATACATTGCTTCTGGCCTCATACTAGGAACCCTGTGTCGTGGGAACCAGAAACAGCGACATCATAATTACTATCACTATTATTATTGCTTACTAGTACATTTTGACACACAAATCTATGCGTAACTGTTTGGTTAGATGATCAAATTTTAATCCATATCCATGCAAAGAGAAAAGGCTATAAGGTTTGATTGCCTGTACAAAGTTTTTGAATTTGAGCCATATTCTATTAGCATTACATAAAAAAATGGCTTTTATCTTTTGTTGGTGTCTCTGTGGTGTGGTGTGTGACGACCTCTGTGGCGCAGTGGTTAGCACATCTGCCTATCATCCGAGAGGTCCCGGGTTCGAATCCCGGCTGGGTTCAGAAAAAAAAGAAACCCAGGTCTTGGATGTTTAAATGTTTGTGACGTCGCTGTTTCTGGTTCCCACGACACAAGGTATCCTTCTGTGGGGCCAGAAGCAATGTATTGTATATGCCTGTATGTAAATGTTATGTTAGGTGATGTTATGTCTAATTTCAGGTTTCTCTTTATCTAAGCATCTCAGATCAGACAGACAGATAAGGCAGACAGAAATTATTGAAGATCCTTGTTGACGTCGGAACCCAAAAAAGTTGCAAGCCTATTACGGTCAAGCAACTATTTTGACAGATTATGCCATCATCGGTCAAACATTACCTCTTTATCTTAAACGATCTAAGTCTAAAAGTTAGGCCGAATGAAACCAGTTCAGCCTACACCGAAGGCAAATTAGATAACTTTATCGATACTACATCGCTTGAGTTTCTTGAAACCAAACTTTTAAGAAACAGAAGCTTTTGTTTTAAGATAGCTATCTCAATACTATATGATGTATTGAGATAGCTATTGACGACTTTAGAATCTAGTCACTTTTTACATTCTTTTCCGATTTGAGACTATGATTTTGTTTTTGGATTCATAAATTGAAACTTAAATTGAGAAAAAACCTGAAAACTGAATTTTTTATCGCGATATCGTAGTTTTCCTCTTAGCAAAATATGCACTAAACTAAAACTTTCGTAAGCACTACAC
Source organism: Yponomeuta plumbellus (assembly GCA_947310845.1). Taxonomy (NCBI): domain Eukaryota; kingdom Metazoa; phylum Arthropoda; class Insecta; order Lepidoptera; family Yponomeutidae; genus Yponomeuta; species Yponomeuta plumbellus. The sequence goes on along the minus strand of OX371197.1, from coordinate 22,913,366 downwards.
ATTATTAAGATTATTCCGAATACGCTTACTTAATTGTGGTCGGAAGAGTCCGACCAGGTTCCGCTCTGGAACGCAGAGCTTAATCATGGTGAGTAGAGACGGAGCTTGCGACGTTTACTTGTCCCTGACCATGATTAAGCTCTGCGAATCAGAGCTAAACCTGGTCGGACCCTGCCGAAATCAAGTAAGTGTATTCGGAATAAAGTTTATAATGTCATCATCATCATCATTCAGCCACAAGAAGTCTACTGCTGGACATAGGCCTCCTCCATGGATTTCCAAAAAGACCGGTCGGAGGCGGCTTGCATCCAGCGTCTTCCCGCCACTTGGATGAGATCGTCTGTCCATCTTGTGGCTGGTCGTCCTAGGCTGCGCTTGCCGATATGTGGTTTCATTCCAGAACTTTTCGGCCCCATCAGTTCTGCGTGCTATGTGCCCCGCCCACTGCCACTTCAACTTACTAATCCTCATAACGTATTGTAAAGTAAATGATCAACTCATCAACCCGTAATGTCCCCACCGAGGGGCACAAGTCTTCCCTGAGCAAAGTATAGGCCATACTCTACCACGAGGGCCAAGACAGGATACCTGTACATTTTTTTATTTCTTTTTGATATTAAATTCGCGAAACGTCAGAAAACGGTATTCATTGAGTGGCCACTCTGCAAAGGGCAGTATTGCACCTAAAGAATCGTGACTTCGGCCACCCAGTTCCAGGGACGTTACGTAAGCTCCAGGCAGATCTAGAACTACCGTAAAACAATACGCCTGATCCCGGCTGCACAGATTCTTATGTAACTCGTGGCCCGGTGGCCGGCTATCGTGCTAACTGGCTAACATATTCGACTTACGCACTATTCTACGGCGACTATTGCGCGAATTGTGATGATATTGTTTGTGATGTCGCTGTTTCTGGTTCTCACGACACAGAGTATTCTCGTATGCAATTGGGTAGCCTGTATGTAAATGTTTAAGTGTTTGTTTAAATGTCTTAAAGTCATACAGTTACCTGAGAACCGACCAAATCCTAAACTCTTAGCAAGGACTCTGGCTTACACAAAAAAAGCAAATCCAAAACGTAATTATTACCCACCACACAGAGTATCCTAGTGTGGGGCTAAAAGCAATGTATATGCCTATATGTAAATGTTTATGTTTAAATATAAAGGCATCAATTATTATTGGTTCTTCATATTTTGTCTTCCAATTTTTTTGGCACAAAGTTAGCAATTATTGCAAGTAGGAAGGATTTTGTCAGTAATCCGTAGGCATTCATAGCTCTGCTCTCTAGAGCAGTTCCAATTAGGACCTCTGTCAATAGTTTACATAATTTCTGTTGTTATCCAACATAAAGGTAACATTTTCAGCTGACTATCGAGTTTATAAAGAGGAATGCATTATGTTCTAAATACCTATCTATCATGGTTTGACCGAATATTGCTACTCTGGTTTCGTATCTGATATGAAGACTACTCTTGAAGTCAAATAATATTTGTTGGACTGATAAAGTTATTAAACAGTAAATAAAACGGCTAAGTTCGCCGGGCCATGCGCAGTGAAGGAATCTTTTATTCCAAGTTATCTTGTTTACGTTTAAGCCAAGTCAGAGGCCTTAGGGCGACTTGAAAACTTCTGACAGTAAGACCAGCCACTAGTCTTACAAGCCTCCACCAATCCGGACTTGGCCCCCGTGGTGGAGTATGGCCTATACCTTCCTCAGGGAAGACACCCTTGCCCCTCGGTGGGGACTTAATGGGTTGATGATGAATGATGATGTGCAATTAAGAGTCTATGCAGTAAAACCTTTTATTAAAAGAGTAACATTTTGGGTACGCTTGACTCGGGCTTACATATTTTAGCTTCTTTAGCTGCTAACCTTAGCTGCAGAAGTTAAATTAATTACAACAATTACGCGCAAAGAAGTAACGAGTACCTAGCTTAAGTGCGCAGATTTGTAGTAAAATTGTTTTGACATTTCGATGTCTAATGAACAATTGGATTTGGCTCATTAAATGTTTCGTACTTTAGTCGCTATACCCCGTGGCGTCACTCAAACTGAGATTTTGCTAATAATAAAATGAGCATGTTTGTATGTTTGTAATGTAACGAATGGGTTATGAGTCAAATGAGTCTCAATAAAAATAGGTGAACTGATTTGGAGACTCATCGTTCTGCATATATGTTATCACAAAATCATATCTGAAAACAAGTTTTGGAGTGTAAGCCTGCAAGATCTTACACTCATCGATAAAAAAAACAAAATACTATAGTGCAATTTCAAAATAGCAAAATACTGTGAAGGATTTCTTACTCTGAGGATACTGGTCATTTTTTTTAATTCGTTTCTTTGTGTGGTCAAACATTTAAACTCATTTCTCAATATATCAAAAAAACCAACTGCTTTTGTTCAGTTTCTCGTAATAAGCCCGAGACAAATAGTCTAACGACGTTTAAAAATCCATATTGTACAGTTACGCAAGCGAGTTCGTGATGCTGAATGAATTGAATGATATAATATTATTATTGTCTCAGATACTGCTCAGATAGAAGGTTTTTTTGTTCGTAAATTTTCCGATTAAAGGGATTGTACAACCTTGTTGTTACAGTGTCGGTCAAGGTTGGCGAACCAGTTTCTGCAGACCTCTAATCAAAAGGTACTTGCGAACAAATGTAGTTCATTTTACCATTTGAACCTTGGTATTTATAAAACTATACAAAACTAGATAAAATCTCTGAGGTAGCTTTGAAATGCTGTTTTTAATTTGATCGATTTCTTCCTGCAAAATTGCGGTTGTAAATATCAACCAGGACGTGGCATCGAAAGGTCAGAAAAAAAGCTCAAAAAATTGTTATAGTTCATACATACATGAATACAACGTAAACTCACACCTGTATCTCAGAGGTGTAGGCAGAGACCAGGGACTGCCGCTTGTCACGAACCTGACATATCTCTTTAGCTTCATCAATATTCATCAATCGTTTTATGCACGCACGTCTATTTCGGGTACTTTTTATCTTGCTCTTTTCTAATACTATATTTGGTCGATGTATACCCGCCTGAAGCATGTCGATGAAGCAAAAGTCATGCGTCGGGATCATGGCAAGTGGCTGCCCCTGTTCTCTGTCGATCCCTCTGGAATACAGGCGTCAGGTTATGTAAGTTACAAACACTGTAACACGAGATTAGAGATAATGTAACCAAAGTTCATTAGATGCAATCAGCTAGTTTTGTTGGAGGTAAGCAGTATTAAAATACCGGCTTGATGTATAATTAATTGGTGTTTCCTGAAACGGTTTTTGAATAATTTGTGGGTAATAGTTATGTGGACTTGTTAACCTTTTTGGTTTCCTTTGCGCAAATAAAGTGCTTAGGTAAGGTTTGGCTACGAGATTTAGATATGTTATGAGAATTATAAATATGATGAACATATTATTAATCTGTACAAGGATCTACCACTATCACAGTCGACGCACTAGGAGACCAGAGATCTGGCACGTATTTTGGCCAAAGGATAAGCCTAAGACATAAGACTATAAGACTAAGATATAAGACTTCTAAGAACTGTTGTTTTATTTCGATGAAAAGTGATAAAAATAGAAAACCCAAAATAAAAAATTATTAGCAAGTAGAAAGCTGTCAGTTCATGATCTCCTCAAAAGGTGAAGAAGGAATGGATGTCATATAAAATCTAGAAATGGGCGACGTAATTTTAAATATTAATTAAAAACTTATAGGATAGTGTAAAGAGGTTCACACTGTTATAAACTGACACCATGTACTCGCACAAGTCATAATAAACCTAAAATTTGTCAGTAAGCAGTTGCAGAACTACATTCTGATAGCTTTTAGAATATACCTCAACTGAGCAATCAAAAACCGATTATATTGCACTAGGGCAAGGTTTATTTTGTATTGTTATTTATAACTTTACATAACTTTTCAAAATAGTGAAGAAAAGTTTTATACAGAGCAGGAAGTAGTATTACACTCGTGTGCTTTCGGCGAAAACAGAAGCCTACTCTAGAGCCCGAGGTATATTCTAAAAGCTAACAGACTGTACAGCGGCTCAGAGAAAATCCTGTGCGCTCGTTTAGAAACAGTAGATTTAAAGTAACTTACGTCAGAATGCGTCCAGCCTCAGGGTTCCTGTAGATGTCGCACTTGTGCAGAGGTCTGGAGGGGTCACCGGGGATGAACTGTCCCGTGCGCTCACAGAGGGACCGGTAGATCTGGAACTGCAGCACGGTGCTCACGAAGTATCTGAGGACAAGAGAAAAATGCCTTAGAATCTTACGAAGTTGCAACCGAAAAACAACCGAAAGCACGGTTTATAGATGACACTAAGGCCCTTTATCCACTGCTCTCGTCCGGCGGCGGAACCGGAATCAGTCATGAGAAAAATATCGGATGCCGCATTATGCTTCTCCACTTCATCCGACTATAATCGGCAATAGATGTGACGCAGTGCTTTATTAAAATTTTCTACTCAAGGCAGGGGACGTTTTCCACACATTCTATTAATGTAAATATAATAGTATGGGAACATTTTTGGGTTATATACGCGGTGCAAAAACGTGTATTCGATCACTTCGGACCGGTAAAATACCGTTCCGATCTAGCAAATTATCAGACAGTTAAAAACCGGATGCCGGAGTAGTGGAGAAGCTTATTAGTATTCTTGTGCGTTTCTAAATCGGATCGGTAATTAACGTTTGCCGGACCGGAGCAGTGGAGAAAGGCCCTAAAGCTTCTATCTAACTCTATGAAGACATTGAAAGATAGCGATCCGCCCCAGGTAATACATTGTGTTGACTACCTACAGCTTTAAGTTGCTAATATTTTCCTGACATCGACTGCCTCGTTGGTCTAGTGGAATTACGTCTGATTGGTATGCTGGAGGTTTGATTCCAGCTTAGGGCCAGCGTACATTTGTACAAATGGCTTCAGTCTGGGTGTATTTGTGTGTGATGTTCCTGCCTGGTTACCATAGCACAGAGCACCCTAAGTAAAGTGATTGTGGTCTTTGAAACGGATTCATTCATTTATTTATACCGACTATAACACGCATGTATTCTACTGAGAACTTCATAAAATGTCAACATCAAGCAGAGTCAAACTGATCGAGTATAGCTTGGTGATCTAGATGTGCTTTTAGCACGATTATAAACTGCGATATTAAATCTAGTTGCTTAAGTTTATCGAGCAATGTTTGTCTGTAATGATACAGTGCGGCGCGGGAAAATAATAAATTAAACCCATAGATAATAAATTAAGCCTTAGTTAGGCATCAAAATAATATGTTTGCTTACGAAAGTGCAGCCGATTTGAACCTTGGTAATATCACATGTCTAAGAAGGTTTATAAAGACAAAGATAAAAGATAAAGGTATTTAGGTAAGCTAAGATCGCTTTTGTAAAGCATGTTCATCCACTAGTTTTTTTGTACAGTAGGTAAAAAACTTAAAGGCTTCTTTCTCACACTAACAATTAGCACATCTGCCTACCATATGAGAGGTCCCGGGTTCGAATCCCGGCTGGGGACAAAAAAAGCAACCCAGGTGTTGGATGTTTACCATGTTTGTGATGTCGCTGTTTTCTGGTTCCTACGACACAGGCTATCCTAGTGTGGGGTCAGAAGCAATGTATGTGCCTGTATGTAAATGCACATTTGTACATACTTAGACATCGGGAGTAAGGGACGTATTTAAACACTAGCTTCACAAGCCCATTACGTCACGGATAACATCTTGCGATAGCCGCCAGCAATACGCAAGGCGATGGCAGTTTAATGTTACTTCATTGACTTACACTTTGCGGCGGAATGAGGGCGATTTGGTTACTCAATTGATATTGAGACGCACTTTTGGTATTTTGACGTCTACGTTACAAATGGCTCAGAGTAAAGGTGCACACTGATTTTTTATGATCAAAACAAAAATAAATCTTAAATTGCCCTGATTTTACTTTCTACTTTAATCTACTTCAATCGATTGATTATTAGATTGATTCATTGAACAATGTTACAATTTAGCAAGATGGCAAATAGCGCGAGGGCTGTTAGAAAAAAAGTATGTGGATGAAAGTGGATGTTGTTGTTGTTTACATGTTTGTGATGTCGCTGTTTCTGTTGTCTGGTTCCCACGACACAGGGTATCCCAGTATGTTTTAGTGAATTAATTGTTCAACATCATCAACCCATTATGCCCCCACCGAGGGGCACGGGTCTCTTCCATGAGGAAGGTATAGGCCATACTCCACCACGGGGGCAAATTCCGGATTGGTGGAATTAATTATTATGTGGAAAAATGGATAATGGTCTCGTCTGACTAAAGTGGCCATACGGGCGTCCTCCAGCTGAGGAGTCCAAGCGGCCGGAGGTCAGAGCGACAGCGAGAGACAACGCCGGACTATCCGGGCTGTAGTAAGCAACACCGCCTTCTGCATGATACCGGAAGCATGCCTACACGGAGTTCCAACCGCCTCAGGTGGTTAGCGAGAAGTTGGAACTAACCCATACGCGGACAGGACTATAGTCCCCCTACATGTCGGTAACCTCGTGCGCCAGGTCCAGATACGTAATTTTCTTATCTGTTTCGGCTTTCACGAGGTTCTCATTATATGGGACAGTGATGTCGACCAAGAACGCCCTATTCTTATTAATACTCGTCTTATTACTTAAAGTGTTTTAATAATTGATTATTAGTGTTATAACAATTGACGACCTCTGTGGCGCAGCGGTTAGCGCATCTGACTACCATGCGAGAGGTCCCGGGCTCGAATCCCGGCTGGGCAAAAAAAAACCCAGGTCTTGGACGTTTATATGTTTGTGACGTCGCTGTTTCTGGTTCCCACGACACAGGGTATCCTAGTGTGGGGGCAGCAGCAATGTATGTGCCTGTATGTAAATGTAAAAATAATAATAATATGTAATAATAAAAGTCCACAGGGTAACGTCATAGTTTAAGTCCGATTTGTATAGCGCGTTTTTGTGCTACGTGTATTATTGTATTAATATCGAGCAAAAACAGCAAAATAATTTTACTCTGTTTTTAGTATTTGTTGTTATAACAGAAATAAGTACATTTACTAGATAATTAATCGCGATATTGTATAGAATCAGGCGTTTCTTTGCGGAAATCGATAATAGCGATAAAATGAGAAAACTACTTTGCTAAATTCCGCCAATATCCCAGAAGCACCAAATACCGAGTGTTTTTGGGGTGACGGTCACTTGTGCTTATGAGCCTGAGGGTGCCTCGTGTTAGAAGCGAAAAGCGTTGCGCATAGTCTCACACAAGTATTGTTGTCGGTGGTGGTGTGTTCGTGTCTTGCTTCTGCTTGAAAAAGTGGGAGGGAGGGTCGCCCTCCACCCACTAACCGCATGGTGCTTGTGGGATATTGGCGGAATTTAGCAAAGTAATTTTCTCATTTTAACGTAATTAATCGCGGTTCATGAGACTGGTGGCTGAGATTCGTGACGGACACATAGACAGCCGGACGGACGGACGGTGGAGTAATAGGGGATCCTCGTATCCTTTAGAACGGTACCCTAAAAAAAGGTTAAAGAATTGGATATTCGACAGATTTCAAATGAGCTACTTTTAAAACGGAATTTTGTATGAAAATACTTGCTTGTGACGTCACATTTCAGAGCACTCTTTTTATGTTTCATATTTAAAAAATTTAATAACTAGTAAATGATTAAAATAAATACATTTTCCGAAACATTTTGTAATTTTTGTTTTAATCGAGCATCTCAAATAATTTACCGTTGATAGTGTGAAATACCGTATTATGCAATTTTTCTATTGATTTTGATTATAAGTACATTTAGACCTACTACACATTACAATGCAACGTCAATCACAGCGTAATATCGACATAATATGCAATGTTTATGATACTTGAGCCGACAATTACAACTACAGAAGTGTGCCAAGCTATTCAATCACTATTACCTTACAATCATTGAATCGGAAAGAGCATCCAAGCAATTTGCCATTAATCAAAGTTTATACATAAGGTTGCGCATTCACAGTCAACCTTTATCAGCGAGCATTTAATAAAATAAAATAAAATAAAAATCGTTTATTGCCATATAAAATTATTACAAAATATAGTGTACGGACCCCCACACTAGGCGTTGCCTGTCGCGGGGGGGATTCGTTAGGGGAATCATTTGATTGGAAATCATAAAATTTTAAATAGCAATGTAAAATGTTAGCCCCTTTGTTGTTTAATACATTGGTATTTTTGCCTAATTACTAATCTCACCTTTTGACGTAGATAATAAAGCGCCTATGCGTCCCATCATAGGGCACACGCCTTAAAATCTCTGAGAGTGGGAGTATGATAGCACTTCAGGCTCTCAGATTTCCTATTAACATTTTTTTTATTTTCATAGGACACACACACAGCACATTGTAAACGCTGACAAAACAGAAACATAATACACAAGCAATATAGACAAGACATACATAAACATTTTATGTGGAAGAGTAAGTACCTATTTGTAGGATGTGAGCGAATAAAAACGTGGCAACGTGTTTGTGGCAAATGCAAATGGTTTTCGGCTTAGTATGTGCTGTTTAAAAAGAAAACTCCAGCGCATTTTCCTCAACAATCAGCGAGTGGTATTGCTACTGGTAAGTTCACAAATCTAAGCATCACAATTAAAATCATCGATGCTTTACGTATTCCGCACAATGCAATATAAACACCAAATTGCATATAAATCAAGTGTTATTTCATTGAGTGGTTGTAAAGAATGATACTGTATTGGGCCACTTTTCGTAATTTACTAAGTAGAAGACGCATCGAGTTGAACTCCGCATTGGCAAATGTACATACATTCTTTAAGCTGGAGTTCTGGTAGCACAATGAAAATAATAATGGGCTAGTTGCCCTAAAAATGTAATTAGTCCGTCTTTTAGATTATTCAAAAATAAGGGACACGTATTTTTTTATTTTTAAATTAGACCAAAAATGACAAAGATATAGCCCATTAAAGTTATGTGTGACGTTACGCCGTGCTGGATTTTTTAGCACGGAGTGACGTCACACGTAACTTTAATGGGTTATATCTTTGTTTTTGAACTAAAACTTTCGTAAGCACAACACATTCTCTTCCGATATAACAACACCCGTAAGTAAATCCGGACTAAAAGTTTACAATATATCTTTGTTATTTATTATTTAATCGAAAAAAGAAAAAATGTCGTGTCCAATATTTTTTTATAATCTAAAATACGGACTAAATAGAATTTAATTATTTTGACCATGGAAACTACCCTATTGTTCATCGGCCGTGATATTTATTTTTTAAATTTATTTTAAAAATATTGACCGTTTCAAGACCAGGTTTTTGTTGATTCGCAGAGCTCGCTGAATCATCGGCTATTTATACTGCATTTCATCCAATGCGTGTTTTTTAAACAGGATTATTAATTTTCGTAAGCACTACACATTATCAACTTAATTCCTTATTCACGTAGGTACTTGATTTTTTGTCGGAACAGTGCGACCAGGTTCCGGTCTGATTAACAGAGCTTAATCTAATTTGCTTACTTCTTTGTGGGAAGAGTTGATTCGCAGAGCTCAAAAAGCAAGTACAGTCAGTTAGCTTTTAGAATATACCTCGGGCTCTAGAGTAGGCTTCGGTTTTCGCCGAAAGCACACGAGTGTAATACTACTTCCTGGTCTATATAAAACTTTTATTCACTATCTTGAAAAGTTATGTAAAGTTATAAATAACAATACAAAATAAACCTTACCTTATTGCAATATGATCGGTTTTTGATTGCTCAGCCCAGGTATATTCTAAAAGCTAACAGACTGTAAGTAAGTAAGCAAGCATCTGGAATTAAGTTAATAAGACTGTAATTGTTTTTTTTTTTTTTTTTGGTAGACAATAAAAGTAATGTAATGTTATTTAATTTGATATTCATTCACATCACCCTTGATATAGGTAAAATAATATTTCCTTTCGTGAGCTATCAATAAAAGTGATTTACATCACCGGATTTCCTGTTCGAAGTTTTTTTGCGGATAGCATCGGAATCCCACCTTAACACATAACGCACGTGCTTGTTTGCAGCCAAACGTGCGACTGTAGAGCCATAAAGGTATAATTGAGCCGCGATTACATCACGAGCGATGTGCGACCGATTGGCGGAAAGCGGTCGGCTTGCGTAATCGAGGGCGAACCTTTAACTCTTTGGTTCATCATCATCAACTCATTATGTCCCCACCAAGGGGCATGGGTCTCTTCCCTGAGGAAGGTATAGGCCGTACTCCACCACGGGGGCCGGATTGGTGGAGGCTTGTAACACTAGTGGCTGGTCTTACTGTCAGAAGTTCTCAAGCCGCCCTAAGGCCCCTGACTTGGCTTAACGACTGCCATCTATCGACGGGAGCCGGCACCAACTGCTTAACGTGCCTTGCGAAGCACGGAACCGCTGGGAAAAATGCCACTAGCGTTAGTCATAGACGGCGACCCATCCATGGACTGAACGCGCCGTATGTTGCTTAATCTTAGTGATCGTTTAAGATCACTCAGGTAGCCCAGGCTACGAGGTTATCTGGAAGAAATTGCTTTAAGCATAAGACCGCCAATCGCACTAATCTTCCTAAATATTTTGTCTGAGTTTCTCTTGGTATAATAAAAAATATTCTTAGCTTATCTTACCAGGGTCGTGAGAACATATTCAGTGGAGAGCTGAAAATTGTTTGGTTGAGTCTCACTTTGATCCGATTTCGTTTTTCATTATGAACTTAGTAACCCAAATTAAATGTAGTATATTAAGTTATTTTTAAACAGCGCAATATCTAAACATGTGCATAATAACGAAATAATAACTTCCCCCCAACACAAGATTCACTTGATTCCCCGCGTGACAGCTCGTGCGATTCCGACACGCGTAGTGAAACAGGCCTGCCTTTACTGCATTTACTCGTCTTGATCCCGAACTTAGGCACGTTCTATTATAGTAACTAGGAGCGACATCAAAATACTTTCAGACTGAAATTATTTTTGCAAATCAAGTCCGTTGGCCTTCTGTGAACTGTAAAACAGGGGTTAGCAGAAAGGTTTAATAAAACTTAAAGAGGTTATTCTATTAAGCAATATAAATGTGTAATTCCTGGTGTACGTACTATAAAGAATATTCTATCTATCTAAATATTTTAGTAAGATGCCAGTTGGAGGGGGCCCAGAGTGAAAATAATGAACCAAAATATGATAAAGTTATTTTTATTGCGAGAAACGAATTTAAGCATTCTGATTTAAGATTTAACTTGGCGCATTTAACATTACCATTACTTGCTATCTAGGACAATGCACATGAATAGAAAATAAGTCTTCACAAAGAAAATAATAAAGAAAGCCATTTTCTTTCACAAAAAACCATTAAGAGTACGGGTATCCTAGCTTCCTGTGCAACAACAATTATATAACAGAGCAGATTTTATCTGTTAACTAATAAAACGTTTTAACTGCCAGTTTGTATGTGTGACACGTCGTGCACTCTCACTGTATTGCTTGTCAAACGGCTTAGAATAATAACTAGTTTAGAACAGTGTGTTTGGCTTACATTTTGATAAAAATGTGAATTGTATTCATATACTTTATTGCACACGAGACACTGAACAGAGCATTACGTAGAAACAGCATGTACAAAGGCGAGCTTATCTCTGTAAGAGATTTCCTCCAGAAAACCTTAGAGAGTCGGAGCAGCGGTAAAAGAAAACGGGCCTATATGTATAGGTACGTGTACGAAATAGACTACTTAGACTACAAATAGCCTAGTTTATGCAGAAGATAAATATACATAGACTAAATACCTGCCAAAATTAATAAAATACATAATAAATAATACATAAATAAATATACTTATCCTCTTAAGACCCGGGGTACACAGCTTTCAATAGTTATTTTCAAGGTCAGGACTGAGGAGGTTATAGCTCGAAGTTATGATAGAGATAGATAATGCCCTTTCAGCTGCTTTTTAAATATACCAATTGTGGGGCTAGCGCATATATTCTGAGGCAGTGCATTCCACAGCCTTACCGAATGGACTGTGAATGAGTCACCGTAAGCTACAGTATTGTGAGCAGGAATGTTTAGAAGGTGGGAGTTAACATTTCTATGTTGGAACCTTTCTCTGATTTCTCTGATTTCTCTTTAATTTTGGTGAAAACAGGATTATAAAAAAAGAAGAACTTATGTTTTGATACATTTTATTGTTGAGTTACATGAAGGTGTCGTATGAAATATGCTTACATACATAAGTTCAGGCCTGGATCCCAGAGGGATAGGCAGAGACCAAGGTTTGCACTTTCCACGATCCTAACTTCGTTTCAGATATTTATGTATAAATATAATAAACTAAACAAACTAAATAAACTGTATAATAAACTCGGCAAAACGTGGGCCTAGTTCTAGTGATTCGTGCCTGTGCCTACCCCCTCGGGGATAACGGGCGTGAGTTTATTTTTTTTATTTGAAATATAAATATCAAGTTCCGTTTTCATAGGGAATTCATTATGTAAGTAAATAAAAAAAAATACTTGCCATGATCCTGACAGATAACTTTCGCTTCATCGACATTAGTTAGTTGCATGCGTGGACGCTGGTTTTGGGTACTTTTTATGTTGCCCTTTTGGTCGAAGTATGTCCGCCTGAGGTATCCCTTACCGGCCCTTCTAATCACATTCTTCCGATTGTTTCGTCAGTCCTTCTTCGTTCATCCTTTCTCATTCTAGTCACGTATGGTTGAAAGTTTTTTTTTTATTTATCCTATTTGCTTATTTATAAAGTGATAAAGTGTTTGAAGTCTAAACGATATGTAGAGAAACGTAAAGCAGAAATATTGAACTTTATTCGCAAGAAACGTTTTAGCCAAAAACTTATGACTTTTGCAAATCCGACTTCTTAAACATATTTTTTGAGTAGGTAATTAATATTTTGAGTATCCGTCTTCGAGTTTCGTGCACAAGTAAGAGTAATTACTTTAAAATGTGAAAATGACTTTGCTAAGTTCCGCCAAAATCCCATAAGCACCATGCGGTTAGTTAATGCACCGCCTTCCCTCCCACTTTTTCAAGCAGAAGCAAGACACGAACGCACCACCATCTTGTGAGCCTGAGGATGCCTCGTGCTAGGGGCGAAACGCGTCGCATTTTCTCACCCAAGTATTGGTGTCGGTGGTGGTGCGTTCGTGTCTTGCTTCTGCTTGAAAAAGTGGGAGGGAAGGCGGTGCATTAACTAACCGCATGGTGCTTGTGGGATTTTGGCGGAATTTAGCAAATAAATTTTCACATACATTTTAATCCTATTATGGATTTCCGCAAAGTAACGCTTGATTCCATAAAATACGTTAATGTAATAAACCAACGCGTGACACATATCCTAAAGCCTATATTCCAGCGGAGCAGGGTTTGCACTTTCCACGATCCTGACAAATATGTTTCAGATATAAATATATTACAACATCAAGTAAAATTTTTATCGAGGTCTCATGTTGTAAATAAATAAAAAAAACACGTGTTAAGTACCTATTTACCTCATTTTATGGTCATTCCACGAAGTGCACCTAAATACGAGCTCAGTAGAATCTCGCGCCGAATTCTAATATACTCAAAACAAAACTTTGTTTCCTACTTGTCAGTCCGTGAGTTATTAAGCGATCGGAATATACATTACATTATAGAAAAAAACGTAACACTTGTGAACAGATTCTTCAAGCTTAATCATCATATCATGAAGTAAGTAAATAGTACACTTATGGATTTTATTTCATAACATTTACATACAGGCACATACATTGTTTCTGTCCCCACACTAGGATACCCTGTGTCGTGGGAGCCAGAAACAGCGACGTTACAAACATGTAAACATCCAAGACCCGGGTTTCTTTCGTTTTTGTCCCCAGCCGAGATTCGAACCCGGGACCTCTCGCATGGTAGGCAGATGCGCTAACCACTGCGGCACAGAGGTCGTCGGCGTCGTTTCGTTCGTCGAAAATCTTACAGGTTTCAATTTAATTTTGATTTCGCTGTGAAGGTGATTTGACCGCCTCGTTGGTCTAGTCGTTAAGGTGCTAACTACCAAGATAAAGGTCGTTGGTTCGATTCCCACTAGCTGCCGCCGCACATTTGTACAAATGGCCTCGGTGTATTTACATGTTTGTAATGTCCTTCCCTGGTTACCATAGAACCGGATCTCCTAGTTTTAATCCAGGTCGTATGACCTTGTGTTGTGTGGAAAAAAGAAAGAAAGAGAAAAGAGATCTGCACCAAAAATCTGGACTGAAGTTAAAAAAAAAACATACTCTTTAAAATTAATTTCTTTAAAAAAAATTAAAAACTAAATAAAATAATATTGACAATTTCATTATTTTACGTTCGGTTAGTGATTTAATTAGATAGATAAAAAATGTATTCACATTTGCACACACACACATGTACAGGAAAGATAGGAACAGGAACAGAAACACATTAAACTAATACAGAAAAACAATGCACAGAAAGAAAAATAAAAATACACATGAAAAAAGTAGCGCACAATAAAACAACAGAGAATTGTGGGTGTGGCAAATGTAAAAAGGTTCTGACTGAGCATGTGCTGGAGTGGGTGACCACCTCAGCGCTGTTATTATGTCAGCCCGATGGTAAGACGGCGGACTATCGATTGGTTATTCAAAGTCACTATGTATGCTGCCTAATCTGATCACTAGCTAGAAGGACCCGGATTTATTACGCAAGGGAAGGAAGTGTGCTAGTTTATTTAGATGTCTGTTGTGAATTTAGATGTTGTTGTTGATTTTCGGAGAAAACGACGCCGACGGCACTGTGATTTTCGCACTTAGCCTCATAGTTGGGCCATTGTACAGTCGACAGCACGTCAACCTTTATATTTTAGTTGCAAAGTCGCTCGTAATGCAACGGAGTAGAGTGCACGGGCATCATACGATGATGTGCTGTCAACTGTACGTACGTGAAAAGACAATTAAAATAATTGTTATTGTGAGGCGATCGGCCCAGCAAAAATTCTACCGGTTTAGTTCGTTTAGGGCTGATTTTTTAATAGTCAAACAACTTTTATCTGAGGAATAAAAATGGCGGTTTTACATAAAATTCATACATAAGCTGTCAAACCGCCATTTTTATTCCTCAGGTAAAAGTTATCTGACTATTGAAAAATCAGCCCTTAGTTTAGTTAACAGCGCCATTTTAATTTAGGTATGGACACGACATTTTTATTCACAAATCGATACCAAAAAAACTAAGCGAATAGAAAAAAATATGAAACAAGCAATGAATAATTTTCTTTATAAATAAAGGAGGTACCTAAAAATCGCTTTGACCAAGAAAATCTGGGTCGAGATTAACTTCTGTTATCGTCACTTAAGAATTTTGGGACCAAACTAATAACTGGGAAATTCTCAGCATTGCCTCAAAATACCGCTGTGCTAGT
This sequence comes from Yponomeuta plumbellus, assembly GCA_947310845.1. Lineage (NCBI taxonomy): Eukaryota > Metazoa > Arthropoda > Insecta > Lepidoptera > Yponomeutidae > Yponomeuta > Yponomeuta plumbellus. Next base: position 22,897,891 of record OX371197.1, on the reverse strand, counting down.
AAGAAATTGTGGAGGCGGTCGTAAATACATTGCAAAATATACAGTTTTACTATCACTATCATTATAGATATTATCTTATAGAATTTATCTTAAGAAGTTCATAAAGGACTCGGATTACTCGTAGTTATCAACTAACTTGCTTTTGATATTGTTTAAATTTACAAATATGCGTTAAATTTAAGAGCAGAGTTCAAAAGCCTTCATCATCATCAGCCCATTATGTCCCCACCGAGGGGCAGGGGTCTCTTCCCTGAGGTAGGCCTAGGCCATACACCACCACGGGGGCCAAGTCCGGATTAGTGGAGGTTTGTAAGACTAGAGATCGCAATTAATTAAATTGAAATCATCCCCGCGCCACAGTTTGACCTAGTGATTACCGGCGTGCAGAAATGCTCTGATTGTTTGGTTTATTATTTTTTTGAATAGATAAATAGAAACTATACAAACAGAAAAACTTTAAAATATACACAAAAACTGAAACAGCGGAGTAAAGACAAATAAGGTTCAATTAGACAAGGGACTTCCCTATACGCACTTATATACTATACGTCCTGACGTACATACTGATGTACATAATATGTGTATACTTCGTTAAACAAAAAAACACACATCTCAGCGTCCGTATTTGCCAAATGGCAAAGCACTGATTTTCAGTTGTAGCCCGCGAGGATATGATGACTTGAACAATTTCAACTAGATTTCAGTTCAATCTTCCTTTATATAACTTAGGTTATAGTGTTGTTTTTGAAGGCTAAAACCTCATTTTTGCTGTCGGACCCTCTACATCTTCTCACACTATGGCTTTACGTAATAATCCTGATCGGGAGGAATTCATGAGACAGGTTACGCAAATAAATTTATGTCATCCATTTATCGGGTAAGCGAGCTTCGGGTAAACGTATGCTGGCTTATGTGCATTTGAGATAAGTTGAGAATTTACTGTTTGGTCTCGATTTGATGAAGGCGTATTGCGTAGTATCTTCTGGGCACTAGAGGAAAACTATGCAAGAGGATTTCTGTAGTGAAATCCTACCTAAACTAGATTCGTAATGACTCAGATGAACATAAAGAGAAGTGGTTAGAATTGAGAAAGGAATGTTGCGTTGGATTGGACATCTAAACGTCTAAGACGATGAACGAAGAAAGACTGTTTATAGAAATATGTTTATATAAATATAATCATGCGAGCGTGGGAAAAAGATAAATAAGGGGCATTCCAAGCAGACATACTTCGACCAAAAACTCCGGATGTATTAGCGAACACCAGGTAACGGCGTGCGAGCATACAAATTTTGATGATTGTTGAAGCTGCAGGTTTTTTTATGACAAGTAATACACACGATGTTTTCTCCTTTTTGGCTTTAATCAAAAATAAATACAAGAAATTAGATTCGTTCAGCTGCGAGTTCAAAACCCTAGTCCGTTGATAAAAAAATTGTCTGTCTAGCTGACACTTTTACTCGTTAATTTAGCACTGTAATATCGAGCGTACTGAGTGCGTATACTGAGTTTTTTCATTCACTTTCGATGGCGAAAGCGTTTGCGATTTGTATAGGAGTGACAAAGAGACAACTATGTGGCGCGCTTTGTCACTCCTATACAAACTGCAAACGCTCTCGCTATCGAAAGTGAATGAAAGAACTCAGTATAAGCACTCTGATTGTTCCGTTGTGAGCTTCGTTCCGATTCATGCAGGCGTTAACAATGATGCTAAACAGATTTGTCAGGATATTGGCAAGTGACAAACACAGCCTATCCCTCGGGGATAAAGGTGTGAGTTTAAAATCAAAATCAAATTCAAGAATTTATTTCAACGTAAAGAATTTACATTCTGCTTGTTGAATGTCAATGTACATACAGTTATGTATAATGTTAGTCGCTGCCTTGGGGCCGTCTGTAGTGGAGAAAAAGGCAGCGAAAAAAAACTCCACTCTGACCATCAAATAAAAAATAAAAAAATTCAAAAATTTTTATTTCAACGTAAAGAATTTACATTCTGCTTGTTGAATGTCAATGTACATACAGTTATGTATAATGTTAGCCGCTGCCTTGGGGCCGTCTGTAGTGGAGAAAAAAGCAGCGAAAAAAAACTCCACTCTGACCATCTTTTCTCAAATCAACTTAAAGCTAATACAAATTTAGGTATGAGTGTTCGTATACCAAGAATCTCAAGATCCATGAGTGCAATCAATACTTGCAAAGTCAAACATCATTTAATTCATTATATATTATTATAGTGTATACAAATATATTTATAATATATAATATATAAATGATATTTTTAGATGAAATAGGCATACCGAGCATGTAGACCATCACCAAAAACACATCTTAATATCGGCCCTTTAAAATAATCCTGGCCCCATACACCATGGTAACCAGACAAAGACAAGACAAGACTTTTTTTTTAAATCTTATTTATTTAGAGGCTTTGTTCGCAGTACTTGTACTATTATATATACTGTGGCAGAACGAGAATGTCAGCCCCATTGTAACCTAATCATACAATAATATGCACGCTACAGAGATCTTAATACTAAACTATCCTTAGCAAATTTATAAATAATACAGGCGTTTCCGCTATAAAGCCGAGTCCGCTGCGCCATGTTACGCGTGTTATAAAAAACGTAACACGTAATTATAATAAAAATGGGGCGTGGTATAACACGTTACGTGTTACATAACGTTACGTTACGTGTTACGTAACACGTAAAGTGTTAATACCACTCCCTATTTTTGCTTTAATAACGTGTTACATTTTTTGTAACACGCGTAACATGGCGCAGCGGACCCGGCTTAAGGCTCGGAGAGAATACTCTGAAGTATTCCCACATCCATCAAATTTAGTTGCAGATGCGACACTACAGTCGTTCTCTTAGCTTCGTTCCGGACACACGTCATTAATAAATGAAATATATCTTCCTCAGCATCACATATCGAACAATTCGGCTGGCTTATTTTTTTCAATATTATTTTATTTGCTTCAGCATCAGTTAACAGAAATTTGCCTGCAAAATACGCACCAACAGAGTCATAACCTACGCATATCACACCTGCTCCGGCCAATTAAACGTTCATTAAAGTACGGTCAACAGCACATCAAATTTTAAATCTTCGTAGTAACGTCGCTCGTAACGCGACAGAGCTAGGTGCAGACGTGTCAATGTTGACGTGCTGTTGAACGTACCTGCATCGAGTGTCACACGTCACGAGCCTCGGCCTTGGGCGGGTCCTTTCACAGGAAATGCGGTCGAGAAGCCGGTTCTTTAAATATAGTTATTGGAGTATTCATTGAAGTATCGCTGAGGAATATGATCTCACAGACACGTCCTTCCCTTACCGAGGTAATATTGAACCCTTCGTATAGAATTCCAACTCGCGCGTACTTGTAAGTACGCGTATGTAGAGTTTAATTACATCATACATTTTTTTAATAGAGAGAAACCTCTGAAAGCACTATCACCAAGCTCATGATATCTATCTCTGAAAGGGCTGTGCCCTACATTGAGATGTAGGTATATGGGCTGGATTATTACAATGAAACGGATGGTCAATAAAACGATGGAGGTAACTTTAACGCAGGGTTTTACACGTTCTCACAAGTTACAGTTATTATTTGTGGGCGTGTGGTTGTTGGCTCGAGTCAAAACAGTATGAGGACTGCAAGCCCGAGTGCATCTCATAGAAAAAAAACGTCACTAACTTAAACAAACACATACTTCAACTAACGCTTTTGGTGCGAGCGAGATACATAGATGCTAATGACATCGACAATGGGCACTCATCCAATGTGATGAAGTATAATATCTAAATGGATTGGTATACTTTTGTTACTGTTCAGCATAATTACAAGTACCTATGTAATGATGTAAAGTAGATGTGCGTAAAAGAAAACTGTAACATTTTCTTTAGCTTCCTTACTACTGGAGTTAACTAATATGATCCACTTATGTGGTCATTACAGACTTTGTCCAGAGAAGTCTTTCCTAACTGTCTTAGAATTTTCATCTCATTTGCATGATTTTATTGTTCAAGTGCGTATTTGGTTGTGCCGGCATGTTTTCGAGAGAACAGTTGACGAAATTACCTACCTTGATTGGGCAAACTGTACGATTCACATCTCGTCAGCACGACTTTTGAGACATTAAGAGCAAGTGATCTTGTTACAATGCTCGGACTAATTACGGTCCAGTTGGCTTGCACGCAAGTGTACAATTAAGTGTGTGATAATGCGGACACGACAGATGGCAAATTAGTGCCTTTATAATGTAAAAAAATATCAGTATGTAGTCATTCAATCAGTGGTAATACATGTTGATTTTTTATGTTATGTCTTTTCAGTGCATTTGCCAGATTGTTTATTAAAGGATTGAAGAATAAATCAGGTTAATTGGGGCTTTACTGTTAAATTATGACGGGATGTTCGTGTTGCAGTTGGTATTGTTATTGCTAATAATATTATTGCCTCATATAGATATATTTTATCTGTTAAAACCTTGATTACGTCAAATTAAAGTTTTTATTGTTCAGAAATACTTACAATAATTAATAACACAATCACTTGACCTGATTCCAAACTAGGATACCCTGTGCTATGGTAACCAGGCAAGAACGTTACAAACATGGAAAAAGACCCAGACTGAGGTCATTTGTACAGATGTATGGCGGCCCCCAGAGGAAATCGAACCCACGACCTCTTCCTTGGTAGTGAAGCGCCTTAACGGCTACACCAACAAGGCAGGGAAAATAATGGTTCTGATGCTCAATAATTTATTGTCCTTAATTGAAACAGAAAATTGATGCTCAATAATTGATTGTCCCAAATTGAAACAGAAAATTTAACATAACAACAGTTTATATACCTAAGTAACGTTTCATTTCTCAACATCGTGTAATGCCCGGTTCCAATATCCACAAAACGATTCGTTTTTGCTTACGATCGGTTACTAATTCTTACGAACAAACGGATAGTAGCCGGTAGACGTATATTATAGAAACCGGGCATTAGTAATCTGCAATAAGTAGCTCAGTCAATAAAAATGTCTGTCGTTTCCGTTTCTGAAATCTATATTTTATTGGTCAAGTTTAAGCTGTTTTTGAAGGTCATAGTGTCACGAAAGAAGATTACACAACACATCCTCTCAGTCACGAGAAGGTACCTAAGGTAACCGGTGGCATAAACTGGATCATTTCTGAATGAACGTTTAAGAAATTTTCGGTTTTGTAAACCACAATCGAATGAAGGTCGTCTTGTCATTCAAGAGTACCTACCGACCCAGATTTCAAAATCAAGATGAAATATTAAAATATACCGTTCATATCACTGTACCATTTTACGAGTGTGTAAGATAAGTGTATCAATCGCTCGTAGCCTGGGCTGCCTGAGTGATCTACTACTACTACTAATTTAAATATTATTAGTACCTTAGATGGGGTTGTATTCAGACGAGAATTATGTCTAGTGGTCAACACATCCATGATTAATAATTTTTAAGTTCGAAACTTTTTTAATTAAGCTAAAACTGTTTTGAAAAGAATAAACGTGTCGTTGCTCTGTTAGCTTTTTCTCCACATAATTTTGTCATTGTGAAAGTAATAAATTTGAAGGTCATAAAGTAAACAATTTGATTTTTGTTATGAATCAAATGTTTGAATTTGCATAAAAAGGCTGGAAAGTCCACCAAAAATATTTTAAGGGTACAGTACTGGTGCTGGATAAGAGTGGACAAGGACAGACGGAAGCGCCAGCAGTGGACGAGTAGGGACTGAGTGATTGATTAATTTACTAACGATTCTCACAGTTATTAGATGCAAACACAAGTTTTGGAAGGTCAAAGTGAAATTGAAGAATGCCCCAGATTTTGAAACACGACTCGGAACACGCCATATTGTGGTTGTCCTTCAATCGACGCTTCTGCCTTATTAAGGCGATACATTTGTAGCAACTTCTCGCTGATGATGTGAAATAAATACGTTTCACAACCAATTGGGACGATGGGGAAATGTTCTTGGTAATTTTCAAAATCATTGCGCGCGACATTGAGCCAGAAAGTTCGCGGCCCAGTCGCTCTTTATTAAACAAAAATGTAAGAAGTTTTTCGCTACATAAAAAAAACGCTGAAAAAAGCTGCTAATCCACGGAAAAAATACGGTCTATCATGTCGTTTGTTACTCCTACGCCATTTATTCGTATCATTAACAAAAAACGACCAGGTGCAAGTCGGACACGCGCCCGAAGGGTTCCGTAACAATATCTATAAAAACGCCAAAAAATCATTGTCTGTTGTGGAAGCCCCTTAAATATTTATTTTATTCTGTTTATACCGGCAACAGAAATACATGATCTGTGAAAATTTCATAAGATACAGCCTAACTATCACGGTTCATGAGATACAGCCTGGTAACGGACGGTCGGACGGACAGCGGAGTCTCAGCAATAGGGTCCGTTTTACCCTTCGGGTACGAAACCCTAAAATGTAAATAATTAAATAAGATAATTAGCATTACCACAACAAAATAATCGAAATATAAGAAAAAAAAAATTTTGACTCTGCGATAGTTAATGAGACCCTTATCATATTGATCCCCTCAGATATCGTATATTTTGTGAGATCCTATATTAGGTTTACAAGAGATTAATCGTTACTTAGTCTCTTTCTTAAAATAGCCGTCTATCATGGTAATCAATATGGGCAATATGGACAGACAGATCGACAAACAGGACGGACGGATGAACGGACGGACGGATGTACAGACAGATGGACACACAGAGGCTCAGTAATAGTAATAAGGCCGCCAATGGTAAAGTCTGTTCGCTATCATAGTGTCACTTTGATATTTACCTCCTCGGCACATGGCGGCTTTTGACAAAAGAAATGAAAGGAAGCCGACGCGGCGCAAACACGCCAGTGAATTTGGCTCGCAGCTCGTCTCATTCTACTATTATGTAGATCACGCAATTAAAGAAGTAAATCAATCAGTATTTTAGAATGGATTTATAACGAAACGATCCTGCATCACTTAGGTAGGTACCTATTCTAAATACCGGTGGAGATAAATATTCTGAGGACACTTCAAGTGATGAAGAGTAGTGTTTTATTTTGTGCTTCATTAGGTATATCGAGTACCATGTTTTTTTCTATTTAAAGTGTTTTGGCCGTCTAAGTTGTATAATTGAAATAGATCTTTTTTACTAAAGCCAACATTGCCTTCGTGTGTACCGACACTATCTAAGCGAACGGACTTTACTTTGATTTATTAAAAATCTGTAATGTAATTTATGAGTACAATAAAGAATATTCTATCTATCTATCTATCTAATAGCGTCCCTTAGCCTTTGGGTACGGAACCCTAAAAAATGGAAAACAGAAGCAATGAGACTACTATATCTTTTTGTTTTATTAGAGCAAGCGACTAATGTTAATGTATCAAGTACCCATCAAATCCTCCAATCGTTCTGACATTTAATTCACTAGACCCTACGGGCGTGTCTGCAAAAAACCTTGGCATATCAGTCAGCTGCAAGTGCATTCGCAGTTCGTTGACATTATCGATGCGTTGCACTTTGTCTTGTTTTGTCCTTATTGAGGAGAACAAACGATCAATATTACTTTCAAATCATATTCATTTGATCACTTATGGAAATGAGATAGAATTAAGAACATGTCTTTCTGTATACACACGTTTGACAAATAAATATCTTTACGAGAATGTGTGAAAGTTTTACTGTCTTCTTTCTTTCTTATTTCATATAAGGCTGTCCCAAAAAAAGTGTCGAGCGGATGTCCAGAGATAGAGCACCCCTAGGGGTACCCGAATCAGCCATATTATTATGTATAATCCATTTTTCTATAGTCGGCATTTTTTTTACCTTAAACGACACTGCATTAAAAACCTTTAGCGGTAGAAAATTCGATACCGTTTGCAAATTTAGTACTAGCTAGCACTAAATTTGTAAACTGTTTCGAGTTTTCTACCGCTAAAGGTTTTTTGATTTAGTGTCATTTAAAGTCTGAAAAAAATGCCTTGTATAGATAAATGGATTATAATTATGTTCCGCGATTTTTTATCATTTTCGATTTATCATTTTTTTTTGTAATTTTGTCCCACCGTGATCTACAAGATATTATTGGCCACAGAGCCATGAATTATTAAGATACATTGCTTAATTTCTTTTTTTCCAAAATAGGTGAATAAAGTGCCTTGCAGATACAAACTCAATTGTGGGTCCATCTGATACAATAGCGCCATAAAAAATGAAGAATTGCAAAGTTACTTAAGAGTTATAATAAAAATTAAATTAAATTAAAAATTTGTGTTTTTTAATAGTACCTACACCTAGGCGTGCTCTGTCTCTGCATTTCCGCTTGACACTATTTTTTGGGACACCAATTACACAGGTAGTAATAATAATGTAATATTCCGTTTAATCTCTGTAATTTCCTTTTTTATGTACTACTAACGCCCTGGCTTCGCACGGGTGGCAAAACGTTTTCGTGGAAATAGCTATATTCGTTCCGCAGAAAATTCCCGGGGTAATAATTTTTTTACATTATTATTCGAGATTTCGTATGGAACCCTAAACTTTTTGAAAAACCAAAATAGCCTATGTTACTCACGAAGAATGTAGCTTTCGAATGGTGTAAGATTTTTTTAAATTGGCCCAGTAGTTTCTGAGCCTATTCATTACAAACATACACATACATAAAAATACAAATCTTTCCTCTTTATGATATTAGTACAGATAAGTGTTATCTATCTACCTATCTTTCATTGAATGAAAGCACATGCATTTGTCAATATTATTGCCGGTCTACAGGGCATCCATCGAAGGCTCTACTTAGTCCGTATTAACAGGCGTTGACTCAACCTATCAATGCCTATTTAAAGCGAAAATAGAACCACTTAGGCGTGAATTGATCACTTAAGCATTGATTGAGCGAAATGCCGACTTTATTTACATTCTTATTTGTGCCTAGAGACACACTTAAATGCAAATCGGTGAAAAAGCGACGTAATTTTCCAATCTGATAGCGATTTAAATGTCGTAAATCTGTTAGGACTGTAGACTCTTATAAAGTAAGTGTTTAGATTACATTAGACTAATACTCTTTTTTGCTTGCACCATAGATGATGATATGATTTGAAGCCGCGTACCTATACTGGGCGAATAAAGATCATACCATACGCATCAACTCGGAAAAGGTTGTCACCGTATCAACTCGAACAGTTCATTATTCTTTTTATAAAACTCACTACTAAAACTACTTCTAAGAAACAGGCCGGCTCTATTCGAATACTTTGCATGAAAATTGTACGGAACTGTTACACAAGGAGAGTTTGTCGGACGCGAGTAGCTATTTCTTATAGGCAAAATTATAGAGATTTTAGTCTCAAATACAATTATCGCTACATAAGCTCTTCTAGATCTTGCGCCTGTATAATTGAACTGTACGAGTTTTTCTTATAATAAAATGTAGGTCACGAATGGCGAGTCACATCGCAAAATCGGTACACAGTAATTAAACATAACATATACAATAAACATTTACATACAGGCACATACACTACTTCTGGCCCCGGGACTAGGATACGCTGTGTCGTGGGAACCAGAAACAGCGACGTCACAAACAGGTAAACATTGGACCAGGAGACAAGGACCAGGTTTTTTTTTTATTTCGAACCCGGGACCTCTTGCATGATTGGCAGATGAGCTAACCGCTGCGCCACAGAGGTCGTCACAGAATTTGCGCAACTCTCGCATCGACACTGCAATTTTTGCCTGACCATTGCTTATACAAGTCGAGAGACTTATACGTCTATAGATTTTGAATTATTGTGCTATAACGCTTGTAGTGAAAACATACTTATGCGGGAAGTGAGTCTCGCCTCTGATACTCTCATTCGAGTATCGCTTGATCAAAAGTTTTTATCTGAATGTAGCAGCCGCATGCCAGAATCGTATGGCGAGATTTGCTATGAGATTATCGCTTATTCGTCACTCGCGTTCGGGAAACGCACCTAGTGTAACTTTCTCTTTACGTCTGTTTAATTTCAAATACAGCATCTTGACCCAATTAAGTTACCTACCTGTGAAAATTTGAATAATGAGTGATGATGATATCGAGAATTCAACACACTCATCTTTTAGCCCTGTTTAAATTTTTCAGTTCGGCTCTTGCTCTCACAGTCAGCTTTTTTCTTATTTTTTTTGTGGCATAGTCTAGACAAAAGCCAGATCTGCGCTTGTCATTACTAGGGTCAGTCATTGAGATGAATATAGGCAAATTAAGTATGTATCTAGGCAACTTGCAATACGACGTACTTTTGATTACTGCCAGTTTATATCGGCCGTAGGATATTGCAATGTGTCACTTAAAACATGCACTGAGCTGTGAAGCAACTCAATAAGTTATGGATAAGGCAATGCTTGCGTTTGAGCCATGAAAGTTTTAGTGACAATCGTTCGATTCAAACCAGATGAAAAATTTAAACAAATTGACGACTACTAATTTACATTGCAATAGTCTGTTATATCTATCCTTTTTTAAATTAACTTTAAACCTTCTTGAATGTAGGAAATCTATTGATAAATGTTTAATTCTAGATAGATGTCAGACTTGAGTTCAGTCAAAACTTTTTGTTTTCTTTCTGTGTATATGTGTTTATATTATAGTGTTTTTAAGCTATTAGTTTTCCAATTAAAATAAAATATTTTATGTTGTAAAATCTGTCGACTTATATTACAAGACGGTTTTATACCTTGTTAATAACTTTTTTTGCAACCCTCAAGTCGTATCCGTGTCCGCACAGCTCCAAGTGCTTCGTAACTCCGTGGCACAGCGAGCCGTGCCGGAACCGTGAACCGGACTCCGTTGAAGGGCGCTGGCACCCTCTCTCTGTGACCGTTCTACGCCTGACTTGTGAACTGAGACTTTACTTTAAGTCGCAAGAAATCTGAAGTCAAAGAAAAGAATATAGACCGGTTTTTCTCAAACATTCGGTAAAAATATAATTTATTTGAGTATACAACTTGACAAAGCTAACGGTTAAGCAATCGGCTTCTAGGTATAAACTAGTGTAGAGACCATAGTAAATTAGATTCGTAGTAAACTCTGCATTAAAACGAAGGTATAGGCCATACTCCACCACGGGGACCTAGTCCGGATTTGTGGAGGCTTGTAAGACTAGTGGCTGGTCTACTTGCTTGTATACTCAATATTTATATTTGTATTTTATATTCAAGGAAATCAGGATATTTTGGAGGAATACCATAGTATTTTTTTTAGGAAACAAATAATCAATTAGCCTATCAATCAATTTAGTATCAGCACCAGAGGTACTAGAGGGCTATTTAGCGCAACTATCTTTTTTAATCCGTTTTTGCGAATAAGTGTCACCCAAAAATCTCAATAATGGTATGTACTAGCTATATTATTAAGAATCCAGAGCCTTGCGCCAAAACTGAAGTGAAATATTGAATGACCGGTAAAAATTGGCGTTTATAGCAAACACCGGTGGTGGTGTCCCGCGGCACACACTTTGAAGAACTCTGACTTCGTTTTTATAACTCGTAGTACAAGTATTTTATAAATTAAACTTATTCCGGATACACTGACTTTTTGTTGGAAGAGTTCGACAAGGTTTTTCTCTGATTCGCATAGCTTAATTGGACGTAGTTTAGCAAAAAGGTTCCAAACTACAACATTGTAATTTTTGTGGGTTGGAACCTTTTTTGCTAAACTACGACCAATTACGAAGAGATGGAGCTCGCGACGAAAGTTCCTCGTCTCTAACGACGAGCAACCGACGGTAAAATTTCAAGTAAGTTTATCCGAACAAGAAGATAAGAAGAAGAAAAAAATTTATTATAACAACAGAACACACGCCACAAAAACAAAATAAGTCCAAAAATTAAACCAAAAAAATTAGTACAAAACAAAAAATCAGAAGAAAACAGGAGGAAAATAAAGGTCACGGCGTGTCACTGCTGCTATAAATGGCAGCTGACTCAGCATTATGCTGAAGGACAAGCCTTCAGCGCTGATTTTCAGTCAGTGCCAAAAGATACCCCGCGAGCGTCACAGACCGCGGTGTGGAACAGCGATGAAAGAATTTAAGGAAAATAATACTTATGTACAGAATAGATTAAATACTTAAAATGGTTTAATACGAAGAAACAGACAAGACATACAGCGGTGGTGGCGTAGTGGGGTTGACCCTTGCTTCTCGATCATGAGGGTCTGGGTTCGAACCACGCATGTACCAATGACTTTTAGTTACGTACATTTGTTTGTACAGCAACATCATTCGCTGATAAATTGTGCCCGGATAACGGCGACAGGCTTGCCACTTGTCACGTTTGGGACCTAATAAACTCGGCAAAACGTGAGTCCAGTTCTAGAGACTGGTGCCTCTGCCTACCCCTTCGGGGATAACGGGCGTGAGTTTATTTATTTTATTTTAAACAGACAAGACTATTAAGTATAAATTAATTAATACATACAACAAAAAAATATATGGTTAAATGTAATTAAGAAGGAACCAAAATACATAGAAATATACAGAGAAATATTATATAGATACAGCACTTTACAGTCCCACTATGCGATTACAGGTTCATGTCTGTAGTTGCGGCCAAGGGTTGGAAGGGAAGGGAGGTGTGGTTTATAATGTTAACAAGGTTAATAATGTGTAGTGGTTACGAAAGTCTTAGTCCACAAAAAGTATTTTATTAAAAAAAAAAAACTCAAATTTTATTCATAGTACAAACAAAGTGTTTACTTTATGAACGTCAAAGTTGTTAGTTTCAAAATTAATAGATTACATGGAGAAGAAACTAACAAAAAAACTCCACGTTTATTCTTTTCAAAACAGTTTTAGCATTAATTTACGAAATCCACACTAATCCTTAGATTTTTAATTCGTTTTCTAACACAAATATACAACTTGCAATTAGGTTCAGGAGAATAAACGATACTTTAAGGGTATTTTTCAGGCGTAAAGTTGTTCGAAATCCCTAATAAAACAAATAGAGTTTATTCGCATCTAAATCTAATAAAATGTATACATGTAAATACTAAAAAGTTAATGTAAGTTCTCTGTTACCGACCTGCTTTGCATACCAATACAATCTCATCCATCCTGATCGCAGGCTTTCCAGTCTTTCCGTGTGGAGTTTCTGGTCTTCCATCGGACGCGTCCCCCGGGTGGCGGATAGGGGAACGCCCTCCAGATATGGGGGGTACCGGCTTCGGCCGGCGCGGACCAAAACCAGAGGGAGGGGGACGTCCAGGGGCTTGCGCTGCTGGATGTCCCGCGGGGTCCACCATGGGCCCCGCACCCGTAACCCCACATTGAGCGGGGCCGGGGGCCTTCGGGCCGCGAGGAGACAACCTCTATAAAAAACACACGGTGGGGGCCCTCTCTGTGTCCCTCTGTCCAGCAGAGGGCATGGAAGAGGGCTGGAGGGGCGCGGAGGGGCGCGAGATCCACAAGCCGGGCCTGGGATCCCTCCCAGGCCCGGCTTGCAATGTCCCCATTGCGGGAGGTAAGCCAGGGACCAGGGACTGGTCACAACATATGGTCTCTGGCCGAGGGGTGTTTATGTGGGAGGGCAACTTAGATGGGCCGAGGATCCGGGCAGAGGGCCACAACGGGTCCTCGGTAGCTGGAGGCTTGAGGAGCTCGCGCCTCTCCGCCGGGAGAGCCGGTGGCGCGGGGGACGCCGCGCGGACCTTGCGCCGCCGGTCGAGGGTGGGTCACAGACGGCAGGTTGGGGGACCTGCCGTCTGACATCGTGACGGGAGAAGGGGGTGGGGGGCCCATGCCCCTTCTCCAGTGAGGGTGGCCCGACTCCTTGCGAGTCGGGTCGACGTCGCCGGGGCGCCGTTGTCGCATTCGCGTTGTGGTTTCACACCACTTGCGAGATCCGGCGGCGCCCCATTGCACGGGCGACAGGACGGCCCCCGGGGTGTTTTAGGAGGTATGCCTCTCCTATTACTAGGAGAGGAGAGTCCGACACACGGCCGTCGCCCTCCCCCAAGGGTGGCGGTTATGGTGCACAAAGCAAAGCACATGGTGCAAAAAAGGCTTTCCCGTCTCACCTCTATATTGTACAGAAGCTGTCAAATTAACATCTGATGTACTTTTTACAGGTTTAAAAAGGGCACTTGTTCCATTACGCGTTGAGTTCAACAACCTGACGACTGCAATACCTTTTGATCCAATTTTCGATGTAAAGACACGGGTACAGGTAAGCGGCGTATGTGTGTCAGTTGGGAAGTATTTCTCAGCCTTATAGATTTTTTATTTTATTTAGTTATTGTTACTTTTACTGCATAAAATATCCAATATATTAAATATAATCACAAGTCACAGAAAAAATTACAATATCAATCTATTTATTTATTATTATTTAATTCCTTATTACACTAAGAACTTAAACGAACAAGAGCGTACATAGTGCAAAAATAATCCTCTTCAAATGAACCAATACAAAAAAAAGGAAACATATTATGTATGTTTTGTTTTAAAAAGTTAATGCCTTAAGGCATCAAGTATTTTTGATACCAACGCTTGTTTGTATCGAATTAAAATCTCATAATTACGTAAAAAAAATTGCAAAAAAAATATTAGATGGACATTTTTATTTAAATAGTTTTGCTTTGATTCGATAAATATTCGAAAAAAGTGAAAGAAGCAATATTATGAAGACTGTACTAAGACTAAAATTAAAATACTAAAACTTTAAACTTCAACATATTTTTATCACATACGACTGTAGTATGTATTGTTATTATTGACTGACGTGGATGTGCCCTTAAAAGGGAAATTTCAAGGCTCTTAAGAGTCATTCCGCATTCACACCACTTAATGAGTCATTAGCAATTTTTTCAATACAATCACAAAATTTTTTACAAATTTATTCATGTGACATTTTGTATTTCTATCAATGTTAAATGGAGTCGATTATTGATCCAATTTTGTTTTTTGATGATTACTTAATGATTGAAAACTGTAAATCGTGTAGTTGTAGTGTTGTAGTAATGATTTTTATTAAGAAGTACTTGCAGTGGTCTTTGTCTAATCATCTAGAGGTAGAATGAAGGGATATAATTTTAATTATTTCTAGTGCAATTGTGTAGATAGATTAAAAAAATATTATTTCATAATTCCTTATGGGACTGATTTTCTTCCTACTAGAGAGAGAGAGAATAAGAAATTCATAATTGCATAATACATCACTGCCAATGTGAGTAGCTTATGTTATACAAAACTACATAATGGTATTTAAAAATATCATAAATTTCCAATCGATTCAAATATCTAGAAGTTAGGGTGATGTAAAGAAACTGAAAACATGAATCTTAAAAAACACAACATTATCTTTAGACATACATCTGTGTAGGCTTTATGTTTTTACTTTTTTTCGCTCTGCAAGAAGCTAAACTAATTAGAAACGGCATCTTTTTTCTAATTAATTACGTCATGTAATTAAAGCCTTCTCATAGCCAATCGATGTCGAATCGTGTCCATTGTTAACGAATCATCTGATAGCAACCAGACCTAGTCAAACCTAGTCCTAAGTTATATCAGCGTACTGACAAAACACAGATAGAACCGGCAGGATGTGAAAACAAGTCAATGATGAAAGAGCTTCGCACAGCCAACAGCGCTCTTAAGACGAACAGCCTAAGATTGAGAATACAACGAAATTGTGTAATGGCTATACCCAAACAGCTGCATTTTCAATCATGACTAATGCAGCTGTATAATCGATCTGTATTTCCCGGTGAATAGGGGTTTTACTGGTACCTTTAATTGTACATTAGACATTACGAATTAAGAAAAATATTTTATCGTACAAATTTTACAATCCGTTGAATGCCAATGTACAATGTTCTCTGCTCAAGTTGTACTGGAGAAAAAGACAACGAAAACACAACCTCCACTCTGACCATATTCTAATAAATAAGTTGGTGTGAATACCTACCTAACAAGATTTCACGAGTGCAATTAGCAACTTACAATTCTGAAACTTTGGTCACTATGTAAGAAAATACTAATGCTGCGGCTATACATACGGACAGCACCCGTTCACCGGCATAACGCAGGGTAGAATTACGTATAAAAACGAAAAAACACATTGGTGGTGCGAACGAAAATGGATCTACTGGACGCTCCAGTAGTAGCACTGGCACAGGTATTTTATACTTACAAGGGAATCCCAGCAAAAGTGTATGTTAGACTAGTTTTGGTTGTATAAATAAATATTTTGATTTTGATTTTGAACTTACCTCTACGTATGGCAAACTTTTACCGTGGGTCTTCGTGAAGTGATAAGTATTCAACATCTTATTTATAAAAACTCGATTCCTATTAACATTCCAAAAATGCCGATAAAAATAGTATGTGTCTTACAGCTGGCAACAAAAGGTGAGTGTTCGCTCAGCATGTTCCGCCAGAGATATGACATGCCTTTCGACGGCGCTGTTTTTCAGCACTCACCAGCTTAAATACCTAACTACAAACTAGTTCCTTATCGTAGCTAAGAAGTATGACATAATTAAGTTGTCCAGTGATTTAAAATAACACACAGAATTGTCGCGTGAATGGGACAAGTTCATCAGACTAAATGAAGTTGAAACTAATGCTCTAAACAGATCTTACCGTCAACAAATCAGGTCTCGGGCGACAAACAACAATTAATCAAATCATGCGCTGTCATTAGGGACACATACCTCCCTCAATGACAGAGCCTTTATAGATCTTTTGAAGAGATGTAGCCTTTAGTTTTTGATTTAAATGATGTGATAATTATTGTCATTAGTTTTAAAAATATAATATTAGAATTCGATAATATAAATAGATAAGGTTTGCATGGAATTTTACATAGAAAAACATAATGCAAAACACTTTTTTAGAATTCGATGGCGTTTAAGACATATTTTGTAAAAAAATAAAATCAAAGCTTATCGTATGGCAATGCTGTTTTCTTGCGTTGACCCTAACTCTATCTGAATGAGGTAAGGCCAGGTGACCAGAAACTTAAAAAAAAACCTGTCTGCGAATAGTATGGAGTAAAGTATCTTTGGTTTCTGGGCATGCATATAAAACCTACATTCTATGGTTCTGTCACTCACTCACAGATTGAAAAGATTTGTTAAGACATAAATAGAAAGAAAAATTGACAAACACGCCCGTTTTCAGACGGGGAAAAAATAAATGAGAAATTTATTTCAAAATAAAGAATTTACATTCGGTTTGTTAAATGTCAATGTACTTATAAGAAAAAAAACTCCACTCTCACTATCTCTTCTTAAATCACCTTAAATCTAATAGATCTTAATTTTGGTCAACTCAACAGACAGCTGCCCTGAAAAGAGTTGAATTCTCACAGTCTACTAAACTGGTAGGTTATAATTAGGCATCTAAATTATCTTTGTGTACCTATTGTAAAAATGTACGGCTGTTTTGCTTAGTATTACGTGACCTTAGTCGACAAAAGACCTATAACTCTAGTCAATGACGCGGACCAGTTTGATCAGCCCAGTAAAAGGTAGCCTAGAAGGACACCGGACGTTGCAAAAGATCCGCCCCACTGTGAGAACTGAGAATGTAGAGCCTGCAGTAGTTTTTCATCTGCATCCCGCCTCTGTTACTATCATTAACAACCTGTAAACATAAACATAATCTGCCTGTCTGACGACCTCTGTGGCGCAGTGGTTAGCGGATCTGACTACAGGTCTTGGATGTTTACATGTTTGTGACGTCGCTGTTTCTGGTTCCCACTACACAGGATATCCTATTGTGGGGCCAGAAGCAATGTGTGTGCCTGTATGTAAATGTTAAGTTAAGTTATGTCCCACTGTAGGGCACAGTCTTTTTGCAGTGGCAGAATTTGGGTTCAGTCAGCAGCGTGCCCACCGCAGATAGAAGATTTGCGCTTGATACTTTTGCGGATCGGAAAGGAGACAATGTGTGTGGCTTGGTAGCCAGCGGCGTTTGGGACGAGGCTAGCTAGCTATCTTAAGGCAGCTTGCACCACGATTGTTAAATATGTTTAGTGACTAAACGTATTTAGGTTAGATGTCAAACTATACAAACATGGCTCATTTATATAAAATTAGCTACCAAACACGTTTAACGCTTTTGATGCAAGCCAACCTGAGTCTATAAAAATCGTAGGCGTTGAATTAAATAAATATACGTATGAGATTGGTTCCCGGTTATGTTATATAATATCATACAAATAGTACTTAATTTTGCAACCTGTCTATCGTGATCTTGAAAATAATATTCAATATTTTTATAACAATTCGAAAAATATCATAGCTTCTCAAATTTTGGTGTACTTCGTATAATTGTTACATGTAACAGTCAAACAGCCTGTAACTTAAGAAAACACATCAAACATTTACATACCGTAACATTCATTGCTTCTGACCCCACACTAGGATACCCTGTGTCATGGGAGCCAGAAACAGCGAACATGTAAACAAGAAGTAAGAAGTCAAGAGAGACTTCTACATTTTTAAAGGAGATCATAACTATTTTGTCTGCACCCCAAGATAACATCAGCTACGTCTGACCGAGAGACCCAGCAGTCAGTTGCACGTTGACAGCGTGACAATGAATGGTGTGAATGTGTTATTGGTGTGCCACGCTAAGATTACTACAAGTGATATAAGTGAAATACGACTTATTATGAAGATAACAAATTGATAAGAGCCGTTCATTAGCTGCTATTAACCTGTAGGATTTTTGGTGAATCGATCGACTCACCATAACAATGCATTTTAATTGTTCTTTTCAAAGTCATAATGGGAAGACAAAAATGACTATTTGTGAAGCATGAGTTAATTAATAGGATGGATAAGAAAAATATTAGCTCTATATATGCTCAGCCTAATGAGGCGTACATTTTATGAAAAAGGCACCACCAATAGTAATAATTATATAAAATGTCAACTAATTCAAATTAGAATTTTCAGAATAATAAAATAGAATGTCAATTTAAAATAGAGTTAAATGATATTAAAAAAAATTGAATTGATAATTATATGCAACTAATATAATTATGTAACCTAGCAATATTTTAGAAGAAAGTATCTTTAATAAATTTGTTATTAAGTTAAAACAATATCTTGTTGACAAATGTTATTACAGTATAAAAGACTTTATGGAAGAAGGTTATAGGCCGTAAGATTTATAATTGTTTGATTAGTTTTTAAGATAATATTATTTTTAAGTAAACTGTATTAAAATTGCAGTGCCCTTGCAGGGCTCATGCCGAGGATCTATACCTTATTGCTTAAGAACTGTTGTACCACATGAAGCAATAAACTGATTTAATTTGATTAGTCAGAGAAAAATCAACTTTGGGACTTTTTCGAAATAAAAAAAAAATATGCGCTGTAACGAAATGGAAAAATTGATCAACTATGCGTAATTTAAGAGCTCCACAAATCATCGTGTGCGTGTCAAAGCTAAAATTTAAGTCGCAAGTCAACCATTTAGGTCCTGGCGGCATATCACCTTGTCGCCGGCTGTTTTGCAATGCTCAGGCATTTTATAATCCACCGTTTCCGAACGGGGCAGACGCGTGTGCGAGCATTGGGCAACCGAGCTGCGTGACAGGAGATTACCTGCACGATGAGGGTTGCCGATTTGCACTTGATTTTGAAGATAAAATTGTCCCTTAGCATTCGTGCCACCAATCCGGACTTGGCCCCCGTGGTGGCCTGTACCTTCCTCAGGGAAGAGACCCGTGCCCTTCGATCGGGACATAATGGGTTGATGATGATGATGATGATTCGTGCTTCTGCCTACTTAAGTACGTGGTGATTTGCTACTTAAAGGTATACCAGAATTAACGTTGCAAATCTATATTTAATACTAAGAGTCGAAATCCAGTGCAGATTTCTAGGACTTCGTGTACTGACTCCAGTCATAGGCAGTTTATTTGTACCCATACCTCGCACAGTTGTGATCGCGGACCTTGTTGCCTGTGCCTGACAGTTGGATTTTTTTGTCTTTAATTAGCAAAATTAGCGAAAGTGATTTGTCAGGATCGTGGCAGATGGCAGTCCCTGATCTCTGCCTACCCCTCTGGGATTCAGGTGTGAGCTAATGTATGTATGATGTATGTACGTAATTAGCAAAATCTATGTCTTAGAATACGTAACTGTGTACTATTAACACCCGATGATGTTTTAATTTCCGTATCCACCACCGCCCTACACCCTACACATCAGTGCCACAGTGCAAGAGTTGGACATGTCTGAAAATATGTCGCCAATAAAGTAAAATTCGTAGCTATTGGAGGAAATTCGCAGGGAATATTTTACTTTCACGTGCTGACGGAAAATCTCTTACTGAACAGTGTTGTCCAATAAACACATAATATCACAACAATTTCACAAGTGCAATTACAGCCTCGACAAAAGTACTAAGTGTTGCAACCCACGGGAATGCACGATGCTCATTATGCAGTGTTGCCATACTCATAGGAAATGTGGGTAATAATGCGAACATCTTGATATTTGTAAAAGATGACCTATATTTTGTAGCACGCAAATAGTGGCTCTGATTTTCGCTAGAGGCAATATAGAAATCTGTAGAATCAATATCACATAAAGCTGTAAATTTCTATGGCAAAATCGGTCGTTATGTAACTGGCTGATGCAAGCATGTAAAGATTAATTCCTCATAAAGACAAAATTAAAAAGATAGAAGTTCAGAAGAAGGCGTAAAGTTTGTTGTATGGAAATATCTCAAACCGTACCTCCAATTTTCTTCCCTATTTTTCCTCCCGGATTCTTACAGGGTTTTTACAACTAACTGTGCAACTAAATCCGGATTATGAAAATTATTACAATTCTGTTCATAGTCGATGACCTTGGCTAAATCAATGGAACCTACATTACAAAATTATAATAAATGGTTCTCAAATTCAGTTAGGTATTACAATGAGCATAATCAAGACCATCTATCTATAAGATTACCAATGTGCTTGTCAAGACTTAATGATACATTTCCAAACAAGAAAGTCATCATGCCAGCTACTTAGAATTTCAAAGAGCTAGGTTAAGGTTCTTGATTTTGCACCTGAGTTATGTAACTTAAATCGGTATGAGTTTCAAAATGTTTTTACATCATTCAAATTCTACCTCTAGATGATGATGGACAACTTTTTGTAGTCTAAGGCCCAGTTTCTCCAAGCTCTGTTAATGGTCTAACTGTCTGTTACATCTTCTGACGGACTGTTAAATGCTGTCGAGTATCCCACCACGCTCTAATGGACCGTTAACTTCCTTAACAAAGCATCAAATCTAATCCTGGCATTGGAGGTCCGTTAAAACATTAACAGTCGATTTAGTTCTGTCAAAACTGTCAAAATGGACGCTGCCTACAATATTATTTTTGAAAATGAAGATGTTTTAGAAAATTTGGATAATTTGGAGCACGTTATACGCCGTCCTCAGATTTTCAAAACACAGCGTGACTACTTTGACGAATACGCTGACCTGGGCCTTAATTCTGTTGGTGCATTATAGTTCGATGACAGATCCACGGTCAGGTCACGCGACGTCTTTTTCCATACGATTGACGCCTACATTGCTTGATTTGAGTTTGCGCGTAGACTTGAAGCGGCAATGAAACTAAATCGCCACGTTCATCCAGTTGTCATTGTACTACAATGCATTAACATAATCTAGGCCCTGGACTTCTGCAGCCATCCTTCGTGTTTCATAGAAGTCGTAACGGCGTCTGTTTTTTTTTATTTTCCACTACATCTTTGTTCTTTGACACTAAATGGGTGAGGATATCCTTTTCGTTAGCAGAAAAATTGGGTTATCATGTTTTCTTAGACATCCTTTTTAATTTAATTTAGAAAACGCACGAATTTAACAAAATCACAACAAAACAAACCAGAAAAATCTTTTCACAACCTCAAAAGCGTTGAACCACAGACGCAAATGTTTAACGTTTGACAGGAATTTGAATGACTGGTTTGCGTTTCATTCACGTAATGCTTGATTTACTAATGGTCTGTTAAATTTAGCTCATAGGACATGGACATTTTAACATTGCTTTAACATCCTTGTTAGTTTTGACGGCTGATTTATAAATGCCGCGTTTACCACTAACAAACAGAGTTTGATGAAACCGGGTCTTAAGTGTGTAAAATGTAATAGAGATTAACCTCTTTCATAACAATCCGTTAACATTGTACTACATTTAGGCCTGTGGGTAAGAAATGAACAATAGTTTTTGTTAATTCACTTTTGTTTACATTGAGCACAATTTCCCAAGACATTTGGCCAGATATTTTTACGATAGACTTGACCTTGAACTGTAGACTAATGGGCCGATATTTAATTCATTTATGCTTGTTAATAAATTAATGTATCTGGTTCTTTCTATCTGCATCTGATTTTAATAGCTAAGTAAGATTGGATATGTGTCAAGTTCTTTGATGAGTCAATCAATTGTTATTTGCATATTTGGAGATGTCTGACAACAATCAAATGCTGTGGGCATCTCTCAAAGAGATCTTACTTAGTTGCTAACTTTTCTTTCTTTGTGATAATGACTAGTCCTAATACGAATTTTGCTTATACCTACGTGAAGCGACCAATACGCGTTCGTAAGAAACTGTTTAACATCTTTACAGTCCCCATTTGAAAGTCTGAAAGTCACTGGTTAGTCCAAAACAGTTGAAGTCGAAGTTTGCATACCGAGAGGCCAATGTAATATCACGCACTTGACAGTAAAGTCAGACGTGACGCCACATTGGGCCCACTGGACCGTGAACGTGTTAATGTCATAACTAGGGTGAGCAATTACTATATTATGTGTGTCTTAGGGGTCCGTATCTGAAAAGGAAAAAACGGAAACCTTAGAGGATCACTTAGCTGTCCTGAAATATGATGATAACTTGGGTCGTTGATCTGAAGGGGTTGCTTGAGGTAAAATGCAGGTGTTATGTAAACATGTTTATTAGTTCACCTCCGAATATGAAGTGCCGCGCTTAGTCACGAAACAATGTATTTTAAGTAAAACTTTACGAATATAATGTCAAACAAACACTACTGTGAGCGTATAATACATAGACATCGTTTACGTTGATGTCACCATACTTCAGTCCGTCAGTTCATCTGTCTGTCAAGAGCCTTTTATCTCGGGTACACGAAGAGGTATCAAGATGAAACTAAAAGTCTGCGGTCCCTTAAAGCTGTGAAAAAATCAAACTTATAACTTAACGTAATAAAAAGATAGGTTGGTAGTTTTAGCGGAGTACACGCTAAAAAAACGTACATTTCGACACTCAAGGGAATCAAATTCATAAACTTCCCGCTGACCTAGAACTGCGCAATGAGCCGTTTTCAGACGAACTAAAAAAAAAAATATTACGGCTGTCAAAAGAATGCAATTTTGGACCTCAGCCCAATAGCCATGTGTGACAAAGAAAAAAACTAAAATTTTCAATAAAACATAACTCCGAAACGACAAACATTTGGCTGTTGACGTCGTAGTAACTTTTGTTACTACTTGGGCTGAGGTCCAAAATTACATTACTTTGACAGCCGTAATATATATATTTTTTTTAGCTCTTCTGAAAACGGCTCATTTGATAATTAATATCGTCCTAAACTACAAATGACGGGAAAAATCTTATACCTATATTTGTATTTAAATCTTAATACACCATACCTAAAATTGTCTTTGAAGTTTGGAAAAAGCTAGGAGAAACTGTGAGTACGGAACTTTCGATGGACAAACTTGCGCTTGCCCGTTTGTTTTTTCTTTGAATGTATGGTTGTATTGCTTGTTTAATGAGAAAATTAAATAGAACTATTTTGTGAAAATTATATTATAGAGTATTTAGATACTATTTTGTGACCATAAATTATTTAATTCAAATAAAAAAATAATAGACACACACTATACGTATTTATACTGATGGGTCTGTATGCTATTTGGCGTTTTTTATTTATCTGGGTCTACGCCCTAAGCCAGAAAAGAAAATATTCATAGATTAACATAGATTGCCTTTATTAATTTATTTATTCAGTTTGGAGAATCATCAGCTTACAAATATTAGACGATGTATTAAAAGTCATATTATTAAGCTGTAAAAAACCACTGTGCTAGACAAAGTCTTCCTAAACGACTTAATAGATTTTACGAAGCTAGTATGAATTGCGGAAATAGTAAACTATTGTAAACTTTTGTGAATGCATGCATGATGCATCTATAGACTTCGTGCAAACATGAATAGGGTGTCCATCTATACTTTGTTTTTTTGTCAAAAATTTGGGGGTTTAGATTTTTTTACAAGTGTGTACTCTTCTCTACATTTTGATGATGGAATAAATTTGGAAAATATCTCCTTTTTTGGGCAACTACGTCATAAAATCTTAATTTAAACAAACAATTTATCAGTATCAAGATTAAGTTTTTTATTAATTTAATGATCCTATAGTTTTACTTCTTTTTAACACAACATAACATTTACATACAGGCACATACATTGCTTCTGGCCCCACACTAGGATACCTTGCGTCGTGCGATTTTTAACAAATTTCCTGCATGTGAATAGTGATTATCATCATCATCATCATAATTATCAGCCCACCGCTGCCCACTGCTGGGTATAGACTTTTCCCCCTAAATGCCATCTCACACGGTCTTTCGCCATTCGCATAGGTGGTAGACAGTAATCTATTACTCCATTTGTTTTAAAAAATCGCAATATAAAATGTGAAAAAGTCTGAAGTAAGTCTTTTCTATGATTGCATAAAGCTTGGACACCGTACTTTCATACACGCTACAACAACAAAACTTGCGTAACTCGACCTTGCCATCAAAATCTGTCGCTCCGCGTGTTACTTTTACAACATTTCTCAGGCCTCTACTAACGTCTTCTGCAATTTATGACTCTTTGTCTTTCGCTACCAAGGTTAGCGCGTAACTGCTAATCAAAATATTGCCTGCAAACATACCTCAATCATAAAAATAAACAGAACATCACTAACATGCCACAACTAGCCATGCGTCTTGATGATGTATCCCATAGCGCATGCATCTGTATGTGAAAAAAACAACTTACTCCACTTTATCGTATATATATGTAGCTCAATAACGATGTTATATCATAGATATACTGAAATGGGAAACAGAATATTTGAGATACCAAATATTGGTGTGCGTAATATGACTAAAG
Source organism: Yponomeuta plumbellus (assembly GCA_947310845.1). Lineage (NCBI taxonomy): Eukaryota > Metazoa > Arthropoda > Insecta > Lepidoptera > Yponomeutidae > Yponomeuta > Yponomeuta plumbellus. The sequence goes on along the minus strand of OX371197.1, from coordinate 22,872,657 downwards.
TCTTTCCTAAGTTCGTACGCAGGCTTGTGTGTGAAGGGTACAAAATGTATTTCTTCAAAAGCAAGGCACTAGTCCAAGACTAGTGCCTTGTACAGTGATCAGCATATCAATCTTTGTACGCGTGTACTCTAACCAGTTATATTAGGGGCGATATTGTAACAAACGTGTAAAGGTTGACCTGCTGTGACCGCGCTATCTACCGTTTTTACTTTATACGTCATATAAGAGATAGGTTGAGACCAGAGACTGCCACTTGCCATGATCCTGATAAATCATTTTCTCTTAAATGACATTCTTTAGTCGTTGCGTACACATACGCCGATGTCGCCTACTTTTTATCTTGCCCTTTGTTAAAATCGTTTACGTTAGCGTATTTACTTTACAAAAAGCTTCGTCAAACATAGTTGTGAAAACAAATACTAATAACGCACAATAGAAAGGACACACACACTCTCACACACTCACACACATTACATAATAAAAATACAAAGAAAATAAGCCACCCCGAGACACATCCTTTGTTAACACATCCTCTACTTGATTGAAGTACGTCTTTTTCCGGCTACAATCTCCTCAATAAGACAGGACATTGGATAAAATAAATATCCAATTCAGTTAAAATACTTCAGTTACACCGGAAACAAAAACGAGTGATTGAATTCGCAGATATTAATTCATTAATCAGATTTCCTTTCAACTTTGCAACTTACTTAAATTGGTACTTGAGCCGAAATAATAATCAAGGCTGTTGTCGATAATCCGCTACTTGACTCTTTTTTCTAGTAAGCCTTAAATGGTAAATATCTCTTCCATTAGACCAAAAAATATTTTAGTATATTTTTTGAGGACCTAAAAGCAACAAAAACATTATTTTAAAACGTTGTTTTGCTAAACAGCCAAAAACGCGGTTCGCCATTTTTGTCTATGGTTTGAAGTCCAAACTGTTGTAAACAAAGTTAGTGATGGAACTCGAATCAAAAATGACGATTCGAATCGACTCGTATCACCCGGAAGATGATTCGAATCATGATTTGAATCGACCCTCGATTCGAATTAATATGCTGATTCTAATCAATATGTTGATTTGAATCAATATGCTGATTCGAATCAATATGTAGATTTGAATCAATATGCTAATTCAAATCATTATTATGATTCGAATCGATACGATGATTCGAATCAATACGTAGACATCATATGCATTGAAAATACTGATAAAATGTACCTATAAAAATAATTATTTTCAATGTAAATGTTTCAATACACCCAATTATTTTCCATGTTTTCATCAAAATTTTGTTATTATTTTAATAAGTAAAGGTATGTGTCCGTTATATGAAATTTATTTATATATGTATTTATTCAACACTGATTTTCACTTACACGCATACACTCACACACCTACAGTACTTAAGATCACAAATTTTTGATACTTGAAGCATGTAATGTAATTTTTTTTTGTCAACGCTTTTTCGTTATCACCCCGTTAAAATGTCTTCTGAAAAAACTTATCCAGCACAACTCTTTCACTTATTCCACTCTGACCAACTGAACTATGAACTAAAACTCTACTACTATTTTTATTTCTAACAGAGACATGAGGTAGTTTTGGGAAGTATTTGTGTTGAATGGTTTTGAAATGTGTTTAAGATGGTATTGGAATATTCTTAAACCATAATTTATCCTTGCACATTATTTGATTTGAGATAATGTTTAGCAAGGTTTTGGACTGTATTTGGTATTATTTAGAAATCATCGATAAAAAAACATCCCAAACGCATCCCAAAACCATCCTAAAACAAACCAAAACCATCCTAAACATATCCCTAAATCATTGCTAACATATTTCAAAACCATTCCAAATACATACTAAAACGCCTTAAGCGGTCGTCTGCGGCTATGTCCATATTTGCACAAAACAATAGACTTTCTATTGTTTTTCTAATACTGCATACTAGAGGTTAAACACAAACATCCTAAAACTATCCCAATTATACCCCCAAACATTCTAAACACATATCAAAACCGTCCCAAAAACATGCAAAAACGATCTTAAACACATCCCAAAACCATCCTAAATTCATTTCAAAACCATCTAAACACATCCTAAAAAACAAATAATACATCCCAAACACATTTCAAAGCGATCAAAACAAAAAGTTATAATCGAAAGTAGGTAACAATAATGCAGTGGAATGTGGAATGGAAAGAACCAGTTGACAAGTTCGGTTGGTCAGTGGACTTAGCCCTTTAAACACCAATTCACTTTAAGCACTTTCTAAAAAACTTCATAGTTTAACATAATAAAAAGTTAATACCTTATCAGTAACATAGAAGCAAGACAAAACTAAAACAATAACTGTTTAAAAAAAAAACTGCAACAAATTCTACTTGTCTCATCGGTCAGGTAAGATTGCCGCGCAATGAATGATTCGAGTAAAAAAACTGATTCGAATCCACAATCTGATTCGAATAAACAAACTGATTCGAATCAGCGATCTGATTCGAATCAACTACTGATTCGAATCAACTCGACCATTCGAATCAAGCTATGATTCGAATCAACTAAAATTCTCCTTCGAATCAAGTTTTTACCGTCGTGATTCGAATCATTCGAATCAAAGGTGATTCGAGTCTCATCACTAACAAAGTTTGACATTCAACATAGGTAGAGTTCGTGCCACGAATGGCTTTTATTGTTATGGCCTTAAGGATTTTACCGTGGGACTTGTTTGGTGAAACGATCTTTACGTAGTCCTAAAATCTGTTAGTGATCTGTGAATATAGTGAAATAACAACAACGCAACCATGATTTCATCGAGTTTACATGCAAAATATATCAATTATCATTATTCGAGAATGCAAAAACACGTTAATAAAGACCGCCGACTACTGATTCGAATAAACTCGACCATTCGAATCAAGCTATGATTCGAATCAACTAAAATTCTCATTCGAATCTAGTTTTTACCGTCGTGATTCGAATCATTCGAATCAAAGGTGATTCGAGTCTCATCACTAACAAAGTTTGACATTCAACATAGGTAGAGTTCGTGCCACGAATGGCTTTTATTGTTATGGCCTTAAGGATTTTACCGTGGGACTTGTTTGGTGAAACGATCTTTACCTAGTCCTAAAATCTGTTAGTGATCTGTGAACATAGTGAAATAACAACAACGCAACCATGATTTCATCGAGTTTACATGCAAAATATATCAATTATCATTATTCGAGAATGCAAAAACACGTCAATAAAGACCGCCGGAAAGTCGCGGATTCGTGTAGGTACCTACCCAGTGAAATAAACATATGAAAAACTTGGCTCATACTTGCCAAGAGAGACCCCGATTCTTTATCGATTGAAACTTGGGTGTATTTATGTGAAGATCACTTCAATAAAAGTCCTGTAATATCAATGTACACAAAATGTTTTTAGCTGTAACAATGCTTGGTTTGATTTGGTTTGGTTTTGGCAAATCGGTACTATCGGCTTCCACGAATCCAGCGTCCATGATTGCGCTAATTAATAAAATGATAATACGCTAACTGCACAAGAAGAGTTTTTGCAAAAACACTAAATCCAATCCAAATCACAATCGAACCTACGCACGCACGACTGACAGATGTTTGTTTACAACCAAAGGGGCTTTCAAGATGGCGGATAGTGTTTTCACCGTTCCGATTTAAAGGCGAAAAATATTTTTTTTAATTTGCAAATTTTGCAGCCATCCTGCATATTTACTTAGCAAAGTCAATATATTTCGGTTTCTTACGTTAGATACTACAGGAAATATCCATTTATCGCGTCAAATTTGATACGAGGCAAGTAGCGTATTCGACAAGATTAGAAAGGTTCAACTTGTATGATTCAAGTTCAAGAAAAAAACAATGGGTCCTTCCGAAATGGTCTAAGATTCGAAAGTCGAAATCTACATATTTGTCGGTTTGCACTACTAATAGAGTTTTTTATTCATAGATTATTAATGAATTAAGTATTTCATAAAAATACATATTTTTTCATGAATATAAATTAATAAATAAATCTATCAAACGATTGTATTAATAAAAACGTACGCAAAATAAGTAACTGGGGATAGACGTTTAAAAATAACAGTTACACAAAGCTCAGGTGGCTTTAAGTAGTAATTAAAAGCTTTTTCAATTTTAAATACATACACAAGCTCACGCATGTATCCCAGATAGGAAGGCAGCAACCTGCCACAATCCTGGCAAATCACTTTCGCTTCATTGACAATCATTAGTCTGTTTCGAACACCTTTTATCTTGCTCTTTGCTAATACATGTATCTACTATTTAATCGGTTGCTTTTTCAATTTTCGCTAAGTTAAATTTCGATGGAACTTTGGAAGCAGCCATATAAGTCCCACCGTGGAGCACAGGCCTTCTCTCAAAGGGAGAGTATGGGCTTAATCACCAGCGTGCCCCCCGCGGATTATTGATTTCCAGCGCTGAAGTATCGAATAGCTCAGGCGCTTGTTTTCCTCATGATATTTCCCTTCACCGTTAGCGAGTAGTATTGCTACTATGAATTTTATAAATGTTCGTAACTTTTGGGTGTAAGCAATAAGACTGCCTATTGTTTATATTTTTTCAATTTATCTCTCGTTTCTTGGGTGCTATAAAGAATATTCCTATCTTATCTTAGAAAACAAAGTCAGAGGAATCGAACCTGGGTCGTTCGTTTCTGAGTCCATTGTCCTACCCACTGGGCTAGGACTAGATGAAACTTTTTGATTTTCTTTAATACAGAAGACTTATTTTTAATTTACTGAATCTACTAGTATATTTTGTATCAAATGGGAATGAACGCGATATGTGGGTTAATTTTTAAAGCAGAGTCTGCCTTGGACGATATTTTTGTTGCTAAGACCATACACTTAGGTGCAATAAAATAATTACATTTGTAATTGAGGACAGATAGTCGACCATTATTGTAAGTAGCATTCGCTGCAGGAGTGACCCAGACTTTATTATAAGAAAATGTACTTACCTTGTTAGAAGGTCGTTGGGAAATCTTGTCAAATGGTCACCATAGGTATTTGTTGGTAGAATAATTGAAGGCATCTGGCGGCTCAAGAATGTTTCATAATTTAATCCTAAACAAAGTAAAGCCACTTTAAACGTGACTAATATGGTAAAGAGGAAATGTTTCTATGTTTTAATTTGTTAGTATTTATTTCTCATAGGAACGATTTAACATGCCATTTACTCAAAATGACAAAAACAGGACTATAATCTAAGTAACATACAAACATAAGCATGCAACATCTCATATCAATTTACTTCTTTCTTCTTTTGAAAACCGTTTTAGCAAAACATTTATTTTTCATAATCACAGTTCACTTAGGTAATTAATTCCATCAAAAAAATTATGTCAAGATATTCACATTAAACATTTCGTCCACAATGTCAAAGTAAAATGTTCTATGTACCTATATTGTATTTTGTTATGTTTGAATTTTGAGGTAAACTTCTGAAATTAGTTAACAGATTAAAAAACATTCTTTCACCAGTATGTAAACATTTGCATTATGACCTTGAAGCAATGGTTTTTTAATTGTTATAGTTAAAAACCATTGTTTTGGTGAGCCAATCGTCACAACAAAAATTCTACAGGATAAAATAAACCAAGGAGGCCATAGATATACTAATGTGTTTACTCGCTGGTAATACTCAACGCAAATAAGTTGTAAGTATTTTTTTCGTAATGCAAGTAACTCGAAAGCGATTGCTGAATAAAATTACCATCAGCTCCAAAAACCTTTAAAAGTGATCATGAAATAAGGCGACAGCGTAATGATCCACCATCTACAATCGCCACCGAAACATTACAATCACCGATCCAAATCTCGGGTTTGAATACACTCAAAAACATAATTTTGTTTCTCGAACACGACCTAGTTCAGTTCCTCAAATTCGGAACATTGAATTCTCTCGTTGTGTTTCTGCGAAACGATTATTCAATCGAATATTTCGAGTTCAAGGTCGTCGGAACCGGTCGCCGGATTCGGTTTTGGTTTAACGTATCGATTCGACTCGTTACGGTTCTGTCACCTTTCGAATTGGCGACTTAATAATAGGTCTAGACGTTCTTTGTGACTGCAAACTAGACGATGATGATTTTTTTCAGGTTCTGCAGCAAAGGTTAATTTATTAATAGACTGCTGTGATTTGTGTTGGTGATTTTTTTATTGAAATTGAGTCAACGTTAAGGTGTACAGGTACTATTGCCGTAGCATAACCATACTATATAAGTGTCACTGCAAGACACAAGCCTTCTTTTAGAGAGAGGCTATGAGCCTAATCACCATGCGTGTCCATCGCGAATTGACGATTTCTAGTGATTAGGTATAATAACAAATTAAACATTTTTTCTTACCATGTTTTCTTCCTCACTTACCGAGATGTAGCTTATTAAATCGGAATTCAAACAGAGAACCTCTTAAATGAGAGATCAGGTTCACCACATGATGAGATAGTTTGAGGATTAACAATTATTTTATCAAATGCATTTCTACAGTTCATTTTCCGTCAATTTCCTTTTATATATTCACAATTGAAACGTAAAAGCAAATGCCCGGTGTACCTAAGATGCCAATCACTCTATTCAATGCTACGATTAATCCCATTGAAATGACAGCAATTTGACACCAAATGCCGGTTCAGATTAAGCCAGGGAATACCTCACGGGAATAGATGAAATATTTGACGGATCGTTAGTTGCATAACTGCTTAGCTCAGCGGTTCCTAAACTTTAATATTCGCGTTTAAGACTCTCCATACTGACACGTGGTTGTATATTATATTAATTGTGAGTAGACCCGTTTAATTTGTTTCGAAGAGATGTTCGGAACACTTTATTTTATGGAACTTGACAAAGTTAAGCAATCTATTTTTGAGCTTAAATGAAAGATTACTCTCATTGGCATTGTAAACAGCCTTTATACATTCCACTATAGTGCACACGCTTTCTCTCAGAGAGATTAGCGATTTCAAAGGCTGTGGTATTGAGTCGCTCAGATACCCAGGTTTCCTCATGGTGTGTTTATTCAAAGTATTATTGCCATTGTTAAATGTTTATTAATTATATTTCTTTTGTTTTGGTTCTTTTAGTATAATATTTTGTAGTAATTGAAAAAGAGAGGGAAGCCCTGCAGTGGAACGTATGTATAAAAAACATTAGTAGCTGAATTCACGTCATGATTCGTTTCAAAATGCGGGTCATTCTTCGCCTTTTATTCGCATTTTCTGAGGAACCCAGTTTAGGATTCGCTGGTTAAGTTCGTAATTAGTCGTTAATTATTAGTTTTTCCTTATTGAGGAGATTTACTAATTAAATGATCGGAACTCTTATATTAATAGTTGTGATTTATAGACAGATGGGTAGACATAATAGTCTATTAACAAATCAAATCAAATATTTTGTTATTCCACGTAAAGAATGTACAGTCTGTTTGCCGAATGTCAATGTACTGTGTTTGCCGCTGCCAGCAGGAATATTACAAGGGGTGTATGTAATAAACGTATAGAATATGGAATAACTTCTACATACCACCACATATTGAAAAAAAAAAAAAAATTGCTAGAGTAATTAGAGTTGGAGAAAAGTTTTTTTTTCACAAATACGAGGGAGAAGGATTTATTAGAATAATGAAGTTAAATGGGATTATTCGCTATTATTTGTACTGTTAAAAAAATTCTAAAATATGCAAAAGAATTCGAAGAACTAAATATTGAAAACGTCGTAAAACGAATGTGTAATCTCCGCCTAAATATCAGATACGATATTAAACATTATTTCCTTGGTATATTAATTGCACCAGCAATTGAATTACTTACCCAAAGTTCAATGTCAATTTATAACGAAAGTGCTCAATATATCTATAGACCGCAATTAACTGTAAATATAATTAATGGTATGCAATTTCCCGCCAATTTCCGTGTAGGCGGCAACGGTTCGTAAACTTGCAGCAGACTTTATCACGACCTACAAGGAGCGGTCTTTTTGGAGACAAAAAAGTATTTCCTGAACCATAAAGTTTTATATCGATGAAACTATTTTTAAAGGAACCTAAGGCTGGTTTACTAGCCGAATAAATGAAATACGTTGTTTAATAAATAGTACGGTTATTATATCGTTAGTATTAGGTTCAATACGTAAATAAATTTCAGTGTTTTATAACAGCTAATTTAGTTAATTGTAATGAACACGTAATTATTTAATTACAATACCTTGCTCGTAAAAAGAATTTTTCAAAAAACCTGGCATCCTAAAAAGCTCTACCATGAATGAAAGCCACTGAAAAAAAAACCAAACACAGACGAAAAAAAAAACTCAAATTTCGAACAGTTGAAAAATTCAATTTTAGAACAGCGCGCGACGCGTCCGTCTCCCGCCTAACCGATCTCTTAATACAAGGACCTCTACAACAGCGTATTGGCGCCGTTTTTCCGAGCGCCCATAGCTCGGGGGCCAGTGGCGAAAGTGTACGAATAATCCACCTATAAATACACACTACACCATTCACACATTATCCAGTCGTATCCCGACTCACCACCGTTCAAGAGGCATAATGAAAACAACGGTGAGCAATCAAAATAAAATAAAGCATAATTCAAACAGTGATCATAAGTGAACTTAAGTGATTAAAAGTGCAAAAAGTGTTGACTTCAAAAAAGTGCGTCGTGTGTCCCGTGCATAGTGATTTTGTGATTACGGAGTGGGATCTAGATCCCATTTTTTTCCTCGTACAAATATCTGTGAAATTGTGACACACTTTTTTGAAGTCAAACCTTATTGTGCTTTAATAGATCACCGTTTTATTAATACTAACAGCATACATGTTTTGGATTTTTAACAATCATAGCAATAAATAATACCTGAAATTATATCCTCAGCTAAATGCTTTATTACAATTTATAAAAGTCTTTGATGCAAGCGAATATAAAAACATCAACTAAACTCTATCACTACTAAAAATTTACATGCAAAAAACTAGGCATAAGGTCGTAATGACGATACAACTTACAAGAAATTATCAGTTAAAGTTCAAGAGGCATAAAGTGTAAGTTGCTAATATTATGTAGATGCATTGTGAAGTAACAATAACCTAGGCACTTTCGATCGAGACAGGTTCATTACAGACCTAGACAGGAAGAATGGCTAGGAAACATAATATAGGACTGGTTCGACCACTTTACTTACACGTGGGCTCATATAGCCGAGTCATGAGAAAAGAAGAAGAACCAGCGTAGAAAGTTCGAAATTCAAAATAAATGTAATAAAAAAAACCCGACATTTTTTCGCCAATTCAACTGGCCAGATTTATGTAGGCAATGAAAAAAGGTAGGTATTTATAGTAATAAAAATGACCTCCTCAGAACAATCACTTAACCTGGTCTCAAATTAGTATACCCCTGTTTTAGGCTAAATATCAAATATCTATTACAAATATCGAAGTCTGAGGCCATTTGTACAAATGTACGGTGGTCCTCAATTGGAATCGAACCCACGACCTCTTTCTTGATAGCTAAAAGTCTGAACGGCTTGACCAACGAGAAAAATAAACCTTATTCTTTCATATTTCATTTTTCATAAAATCTGCATACTAACAACTCTTCGTCGCACGAAACAGTATGTTAACTCCGCGTTACGAAATCCCCACACATTCATGGCGGAATCCCGTCGCACACCTCGAGAGCCTTAAAAGGTCTAAGTAATTAGGCTCCAAACCTAAATAAAAGTACTAGCGGCGAGAAAACCCGTCGTCTTAGAGAAAAATGCCGCGTTTTCCGGTAACGCTGCGAACGCATCTTGGCTGTTATGCAAGGTACGCGCCGTGTGTATGCTGTGATACGTTATCGATTTTATCGCCGCTTGAGGTTATTTACACTATTTTTTAATGGCTGGTTAATTATAGGTGGGTTAGTGGAGCTGTGTTAAGCATTGATTGCGCGTACGTTTTTTTTGTTAGACTTGGACGGATATTTGTTGTACTAAATATAAACCGCTAAATATTATAATAGGAAGTCTCTAAGCAGAGATTTATACGTAAATGTTTCGTCAGATTTGAGGGGATGTCCAAAGTATTATAAATAAAATACTAAAACAGACCATATCTCTGTTATTCGAGACGATATTATTATTTGACATTCTAATGATAGATTTAGAGGAAATTGTATTTTTATATTATAAAATTATGAGTATGTGAGTAATACATAATATTTTTGAAGATAAATAAATTTTCCTTTTCTTTAGGTAAATTGAAGTACTTTTATCCTTAGCAGAGTAAATTCGAAAAATCAATCACATAATCACAACCACAAACTTTATTTTTATGGATTTAAGTCCCGTTTCGTAATAACTATTTATTGCGATGGGATCCTTTTAATAATAGTAGAAAAAATTGTTTAACTAAAACGCAAAAAATTTTCTATAATGATTATGATTCTCCTTAATGTATTCCCTTAGTAATTATTTCAAAACTCAGTCCGCCTAGATTTATTGATTTGAAAAAATAGATTAGCAACAAGCCTCTTTCGGGTCAAACATAAGTCATAGAGAAGCAGAAATACGATTCCATAATCAATGTGATCTCTGGCCTCGACGTATGGGCTGATTGCAAAACTATAAGCATTCCAATATTTACTTTTGGTGCTAGCTATGCGGTTCTGATAAAAGATACTAATAAATGCAATTGTAGAGTTCCACATTGCCCAATTATTAGCATAAAGAGTCTATGTAGATTCCGCTATTGGGCATGGGTCGTGGGTTTGATCCGCATTTGAGCCGTACATTTTTAGAAATAAATTACCTCAGTCTGGATGTTTTTCATGTTTTTAACGTCCTTGCTTGGTTACTATAGTACAGGGTATCCTAGTTTGGGAGTCAAGTGATCTTATTGTGTGGAAGTTAATATTATTAGGTATTTGACTCTTAGAGGGAGAGAATGGACTTAATAACCTCGTGAGCCCACCGTTGATTACAAAGGCCGTAGATTGCAAGTCTAATATATAAAATTCTCGTGTCACCGTATTAGTGCGCATACTCCTCCGAAACGGCTTGACCGATTTTGATGAAATTTTATGCGTATATTTGGTAGGTCTGAGAACAGGTTGTTATCTATTTTTCATAGCCCTATCTGGCAAAATAACGTTTGCCGTGTCAGCTAGTAATGGTATAAATCTTTGGTGTCTAATTGTGATAAGATTTCTAGACCCAACTTGCTATTTTGATCACGCAACTTAGTACCCGTTACAAAACACTTTTATATCGCATATACGGTCGGAATGACTTTACCACTTATGTCATGGGAACTGTTTACGGGTGCACATTGCCGCTCGAATTTAAAGCAGCTATGGTTTTCACTGACCACACACCTGGCGTTAGTAGCTGAGCATTGTGAATGTATTACGTTAGGCACCGCATTTTCACTTTCATTTTCTTTAGACATGCCTATTTTATTGAGTCTATTTGTGTATGTCTCAGTTGCGTCATTTAACACCATATCAGAATGTAAATTTACGTACGTCTAGTTTGTGCCTTCTATTTCACAGAGATCGGTTACTTATTTATGTGAAAATTATGTTTAATCACAATTACATATATTTTATTTGTCGTTAACATCGGGCGTGAGATAGTGTTATGGGGAAACGGTTATATATTTACAGTTATATATTTATTTCACAGTTATATATTTATTTACAAGTTATTCATATTATATCTTTATTCAATGAACAATAAATAATATAACTTAATAACTTTACATAACAACTTAATTAACAATATATGAAACTAATCTACTATAAACTAAATTATATAAATAATACTTAACTAATAGAACTAATATTATATCTGTTATAAACGAAATAAAAATAATAAAATAAATTCACACCCGTTATCCCCGAGGGGGTAGGCAGAGACACCAATCACTAGAACTGGGCCCACGTTTTGCCGAGTTTACTAGGGCCCAACATGACAAGTGGCAAGCCTGTCGCCGTTATTCGGGCACAATTTATCAGCGAATAGTGTCAAACAAACAAATGTACGTAACTAAAAGTCATTGGTACATGCGGGATATATTCTAATCATTAATTCCTTATGAAATGCTATCAACTACTCGTACTATCTATCAATGACTTTGTGAAACAGCAGTCTGTAATTTCTTAGCATCTCAAGGCAACAAGAGTTCACTATCTCACATAATTAAGACCAATTTTCGCAGAGCAGAGGTCAGGGAAAACAGTGGCGCAAGTGCACCTATTTCAAAAATCTGCCAGTCGCGAGGCGACTTAAAGTAGCGATTACCTTATCTGTGGGAAATATATGAAACAAAAGGGCGAGATCGTGGTCTCTAAGAGGCGGTTGCGTAACCGAGCGCACGCCTCGCCGATTGTCGTGTCTGTCCACCTGTCTGTTCTTTGATACTTTAATCTGTGGTTAGCTAAAACTTAGCTAAAACTCCCGAATGGTTCGGAGACATACACCTCAGAGGTCATATTTGTTTGAATCATTTCTGTATTTTAAATGCTGTTGTGTTCTGAAGTCGGTTTTTATTTTTTTATACTGATTTTTGTGATCTCTGACTATGCAGATATTTTTATTTCTAACAAAAAAGGTAGCGTTACCGTTATACCATATAACTATTGGATTTGTCTTTTAAACAAATCGTATGTTTTTCTTACTTTTTCTCTGATTTAGATTGACTAAACCACCATTTGCTTTATTGTCGTTTTTTGCAAGAAAAAAAAATATCTGAGGACACAATACTACAGTTAACAGAAAACGCAAGTACAGCCAAAACAAGTTTTTCATATAGTAGCATTATCTTATAAAAATTTCACACAATAAGAAAGGTTCAAAGGCCATAGGGCTTAGAACCTATGCTTCCACGTTATTGACATTTACGTCCAGTCACGGCTCAACACAAGAATAGTCACATAAGTATTCGAAGAATGAAGAGAATAACTGGTTATATTAAACCTTATAACATAATATGATTTGTAAAGTCACTTATTCTAAAAGATTTTGGCCTGAAACACGCGATCGTCGACTATAATCTTCCATAATAATATTGTAATGAACACCTAAAAAATATCCTGACTGCATAAAACAGTCCATGCAAAATAACAGTAAAGCCTTATGGTAAATTTGCATTGCACAGCGACCAGCCCGTATTCGGATTTCATCACACTATAGAGCCTGTATTTGGGCTAAGCAACTAGGTCTGGCAATGAGGTGTCGAAGTAAATTTCTTGTGTTACGTTTACTCGTTAATTTTATTGGTCACTTGAGAAGTTACTACCTGATCGGTGAACTACTTTGTAGTGCTTGTTTTGATCAAGTCAAAGCGTCGCTGAAGTATTATACACCTTTGTAAAAAAACATTGCATTTAATACTGGTTGCAAGTTTTAAAAATAACCACTCTATAAAGTACTTAGACCTTTTAGATCAGAAAATAAAAAAAACTTGTTTGAATTTAGAACAGATTTCAAATGAAAAACTTGTGCTGTCACATGCCATCAAGGGATTATAAACTAGCGCTAGAATGTTTTGGCATCATAAATTATATTGTTATCTCGATAATCTCAGTGCATTTTTTTTTATTAGTCTGTAAAATACAGCTTGAGCTCCACGACAGCTGTCACACTGACAGGGCTAGGTTACGATATTGCTTAGACATCGAATAGTGAGCAGTAAGTACGGAGTTTTCACAGTACAAAGATTCTGCGAAAAAATTCAAAACTTCATGGACGCAAATGTCCATGACAGCTGTCGCGGAGCTCAAGCTATATTTTACAGACTATAGTTGCTTCTAAGTAAACAACGTCAAACTAACTATCTTTGGTTCAGTAGAGTCGCAGGTAATTCAGACAAGTTGCGTTCACGCGCGATTTAATAAGTCTAGCCTGTCGAAACGTTAACCAACTAGCTATGACTAAAGTGTGTCATCAACAAATCATTACTAGTTCTTAGATAATGAGTGTGTTTAGCGTGCGCGATGCAATGTTTTTGCCGTGGTCGTACATCGCTAAATATACGCGCAGTGGCCGGTAAGGTGGTCATTTATCAATGTTGGGCAATGCCGCGGACTTTCGGTATTTGTAATCATATATATAGCGTAGAGTAAATGCTACTTCTAGATATACCTTTACGGATAAATTCCTGATAATATTGCTAAGAATTAAAAGAGTAAGAAATCAAAAACCATGCCATTAATCCAAACAATATTGAAATCTTCTCGTAGGCTCAGAACATTTTGTATTACACTAATGAATAGCATCTTTTAGGCAGCATAAATTTAAATTAAATATTAAAAACAAATAAATAATAAATCTAATTGTTAGTGCTATTTTTTATGCCCGGTTCCCATAATCTACGCCTACCGGCTACGATCCTTTTTCCCTACAATTTATTGACGGTTCGTAGGAATTTCATAGGAATTGTAACCGATCGTAAGCAAAAACGAAGCGTTTTGTGGATATTGGAACCGGGCATTAGTGTCTGAAATTGCACATGGATTCATTCTGAGATCAATAAACATCTACAGTTTCAACCATAGCAAAGCGTGTAAGGTTACCGCTATCCTTCAACTTGAACCTTTAAACAATTACTCTGCTACGGGTGTAAGCCCATACAATGATTATACAAATCATCACGCGAAGCAAATCAGTCATCCAATGATGCTTAAGACAAAAACCTGAGCACTGGCGGTCTCTCATTCGTACTATAAAGTATGAACGCACATATAGCCAGAAAATAACGGCGCGAGTTGCAGTTATGAAATCAACTCGCCACTTCAGAATGCACAAATATGAAACGAGGAACTGCATTGCCAAACGCTTCCCCAGTGGATTGTTTGATGCGCACCATGCGTAGAAAATATCTGACTTGGTTCTACTTTTCATCTTAAATATAAAGGCCAGCTTGCACCATTTCTCCAAAGTCACTTATATCAACATTTAAACACAATTTTGTGTAGCAAATTTTAGTAATTACCTACTTCTCAATGTAAAATATAAGAAACTGGTACAGCTCTTAGTAACATGGTATTAATGAAGGAAGCTAGCTTATTAAATAAAGAGACGACATCATGAACTCAAACATCAGAATTATATTCACTCCTACATTCTGTCTTGATCAATGAAAAATAAATCTCTAACCATTTAGATCTTCGTAAAGTAGATACTAGTAAAGAAATAACATTAATTGTACCACCCAGTTTAGTTACAAATACGACCTATTCAACAAAACCCCTTTCTTCTCTCTCCAGGTCTGTTTAGTTTTCCTGCTGGCAGCAGCGGTGGCTGCCAGCGAGAAGAAGTCAACAGGAAAGAAGGCGGAGCCGTTGGACAAGAAGTTGGACAAACGTGGTCTCCTGAACCTCGGCTACGGATACGGCATCAGTGGCCTGGACGTAGGCTACCTGGGCAGCGGACACGGCATCGGCGGAGCTTACAACGTCATCGATGACGGCGCCCTGGCCCACAGCCAGTACGGCCAATACTTGGGCGAACACCATGACGTCACCCGCACCATAACGCTAGTCAAGGGTGTGCCATACGCCGTCCCCGTTGAGAAGCACATCCCCTATCCCGTCGAGAAGCACGTGCCGTACCCAGTGAAGGTCCCAGTCCCCCAGCCCTATGAGGTCATCAAACACGTGCCCGTTCACGTGAAGGAGTACGTCAAGGTCCCAGTCCACGTCCCGGCTCCGTACCCGGTTGAGAAGAAGGTGCCGTACCCAGTGCACGTTCCCGTCGACAGGCCCTACCCCGTCAAGGTGCTGGTGCCCCAGCCCTACCCCGTGGAGAAGCACGTCCCGTACCCAGTGAAGGTCCCAGTCCCCCAGCCCTACCCCGTGGAGAAACACGTGCCATACCCAGTTGAAGTTAAGGTGCCCGTGCCCCAGCCTTACCCCGTGTACAAGCACGTCGGTTACCCCGTCAAGGTCCCAGTCGACAGGCCTTACCCCGTGCACGTCCCCGCCCCCTATCCGGTCGAGAAACCCGTCCCGGTGCCCGTAGCCGTGGAGAAGCCCGTGCCGTACCCAGTGCAGGTCCCAGTTGACCGGCCTTACCCCGTGCACGTGGAGAAGCCCTATCCCGTACCCGTGAAGGTCCCAGTCCCAGAGCCCTACGCAGTGTACAAGCACGTTCCTTACCCGGTCGAGCGGCCAGTGGCTTACCCCGTCAAGGTCCCAGTTGACAGGCCCTACCCCGTGCATGTCGAGAAACACATTCCCGTACCGGTCGAGAAACCTGTGCCTTACCCAGTTAAGGTCCCAGTGTACGTTGACGAACACAGCGGTCACTACGGCGGTGGTGACTACAGTCATCTCAGCCTTGGAGGCAACTACTACAGCCACTGATTCTCTTAGCTTAAGTCATTTCCATTAAGTGTTCATCGAGTAAGTTGAGTCGAGGCTGGCGGCCGGGACTGAACGCAACAAAACAGAATACTCTTACATCTGTGTATTATGTATCATTGTACTTATTGTATAAAATGTCATCGTATGTGTCTGCGCGTAAACGTACATTTAGTGATGTAAAACGGTTACCAATCTCTTAGTTATGTAAGTTATAAATGTGATAAAATTATACGGAAAATATTGATAAATTTTACTTGTGAGTTGTTTCATTTCCTTTCTTGCGATTTTTTTTCTTGGAGGTCAAAGACTGATAAAATTAAATTACGTGTGACTGAGTACACAATGCACGACCTTCATGGTTTATTATTACCCTTGTCTCTGGGAAACAGCAAATCATTTGTTTGTACCTTTTGTGTACAATAAGGAAATTGAATTTGATTTATGTAGGCTTCAGACGT
Organism: Yponomeuta plumbellus; assembly: GCA_947310845.1. NCBI lineage: Eukaryota > Metazoa > Arthropoda > Insecta > Lepidoptera > Yponomeutidae > Yponomeuta > Yponomeuta plumbellus. Next base: position 22,855,807 of record OX371197.1, on the reverse strand, counting down.
AATAAAAGTTAATACGTGCTGTAAAGAATGAGAATGCCATCAGAAGTAATAAAATACTATCAACTCATCAGATTTTTGGACACAATACCTGCGGGCAAATAATATTAAACAATGCATCATGTAGTCGCGTTTTTAGAGTTCCGTATCTAAAAATAAAAAAAATGAAACCCTTATATTGTCTGTCAAGATACTTTATCACAAAAATGCATGGAGGTATTGAGTTGAAACAAAACTGTCTATGGTCCCTAAAATATGTGAGAAAATCAAACTTCTAAATTAAACTTAAGTCACGTTTTTTTAATTGATTTTTTTATATTACAAGTGCAAGAAAAAATCTGCCACTATACATTTTTTATTGAATAAAAAAAGTCAGGAAGTCACTGGATGAGGGTGGCACAGAACCGGAAAGCACAAGAAACTATGAGGAAGACCAAAAGGCGTCAAGTGGCTGATGATGATGATGAAAGGAAAAAGTCTTTGAAGTTCAAATCAATTCAATTCGGAAATGTCCGGGAAAAGCCTACCTACAAATTTTATAGTATGGTTGTTTTTTTTCAGCCAAAGCCTGAGCACGGTTTACTCCAAAAGTAAATAATTAAACATATTTATAAAATCATGCATACAAACCAGTTATACTCGTTACTTGTACAATATGCATGAAAGATAAATTTATAACGATAGATTTGTTCGATTTATTATTGTGTCAGTTACGCATTGATTCCCATCCATGCCTTATACAATGCAAACAAAAGCTATTACATAAATTAAATTCAAAGTCCTGACTGACTGACTCACTCATCAACGCCCAGCCCAAGCCGTTTGACCTAGAAAGCTGAAATTTTGCACAGAGTATCTATATATAATGTAGACAAGGAATAACACCGGATTTTTTGAAATTCAACCCCTAAGGGGGCGAAAAGGGTTGCCAAAATTTGTATGGGAGGTATAAAGAAGGTTGTCTGATTTTCTTGAAACTTGAAATAAATACTCTTCAACACAATTGATTGAACACGTGTTTCACCGTTTTTCTAAATTTAACCCTTAACGGGAGTTACGGGAGTGAACGGGATTGCAACATTTCACGTCCGTTTCGCCCGCGACTCCGTCCACGCAGACGGAGTCGCGGGCGAAAGCTAGTTGTTAATAAAAAAGGTTTATACTTGATAAATTAAGTCAGTGTAATGTATTGTATGGCAAAATGAATTATGAATAGGAATGAACCTGAATGGAATGGACCTTTTTGTATTTATAACAGACGTGATTTCTTGTCCGATTTTTTCGCGATATTGATAACAGCAACAGTTATTATATGCTTGAACTATTCACACAATAAATATTTAGGGATAGAAAAAATCTCCCATAAATAAAACAAGACGTTTTTGGCGATTTTACCTCTATATTCATAACTACAACAGGCAGATAATTGAAATGTTTAAATATTGTATAGTTAGTGGTACGGAACCCTTCGTGCGTGAGTTCAACTCACGCTTGGGTAGTTTTTTTAACAGGCTAGGAGGAAAATAAACAGCAAAGATACTCGTAAACAATACGATCGATGTTAGAGGAAAAGTAAACAATTATTAAAAACTTGTCTAACAGCAAAATAATTTCATTTAACATTATGAAGGTCATATTTTATGACCTCTGTGGTGCAGTGGTTAGCGCATCTGACTAGCATGAGAGAGGTCCCGGGTTCGAATCCCGGCTGGGACAAAAAAAAACCCAGGTCTTGGATGTTAACATGTTTGTGACGTCGCTGTTTCTGGTTCGCACGACACAGGGTTTCCTAGTGTGGGGCCAGAAGCTATGTATGTGCCTGTATGTAAATGTTATGTTAAATGTTATGTTATGTATATGCCAAAGTTAGTTATATAATTAAATACCAAATTAAAAAGGTAATTTTCATACGATCACCGTTTTTTACGACAATAAAATTGGCCTAACTACTTAAAAAGTATTGAATGGAATCTACAAGCCAATTGAACTATTACTCAGTTGTGTTATTACCATAAAAAGAGCAATTTAAAACTATTGTTATTGTGAACCCATTGGCCCACCGACAAGTTTAACCTCTACAGGTTAAACTTGTCAACTGAATAAACAATGCATAGTTGCTTATTAATCACAGCAAGGAGTGCCTTTACTTACTTATAACGTAAATTGAAATATTACATTACCTTGTTACCGACTACGGGTAGAATCGGACCTTACCAGCTGACATAATCGGAAGATCTTTTACAAGAATACCTTATAAAGTTTTGCATATCAGACCACTGTTACATGCAGTGGATAGGGCAGTTACTGTTATTTCTTCATCGTAAACAAAACGTGCATTGTCCTATTGTGCTACATGCACCAACTCACACGTATTTAGATACTGTTTGTGTTGTGGCCGGCAAGAAAATTGGTACCACTTGTGATTCCTTGGGAAAATCTCTTGATGTTGTAAAGTCTCGATTTTTACTTCAGTTAGTTAACTTCAAAGATAAAGTTTTATAGCCATTTATGTAACGTTTTCCTTTTTAGATTACAAAAAGTTGAAAACATTAGCGTGCTATAGAATCTTAGGATTTATCCAATTGTTTTGAGACGTGTTACAATTTGGATTTGTTTCTTAAACAAAAATTAAATAGTTCCTCGGGATCTATTAGATCTATAGTCCTGTTTACCTTCAAAAAAGTACAGTACCAAGTGTCCTCTCCCATTTATTATAACATTTTAAATGCAAGAACTCCATTATTAATGTATTTACTAATACATAGAAAGTGAAGGGCTTAAAAGAATAAAAGTAAAAATAAAAGAAAACTAATAATATTAACATCTAAATTATCGACCCCATGTTTTGCTCGCGCAGCACTATAAGTCCCATACAAATCCGTGCTCTCGAAGGATCCAGCCTTAATTTACTATTCATAGATGTGACTTATAAACTACTTACCATATATATATATCTAAGCCTAACATGTTTTTGTCGGCACTCTAAGTCTTTTCATTGAGCAAAATTTCAATGTACTAGTTTGTAAAACTATGACTGTCTGTAGCCAAAATAAAAATGAATAAATAAAAACAAAGAACAGTGGAGTATTTTAATTACGCAGATGGCTTTTGAAAAAATAACATATGATATAATATCAATGTTCAACAAACGTATTTTTGTGAAACTAATAGATCCTGGCGATATTGTAGAAATTACTAAATAATGCCAATCATTCTTAGGGTCTGTTTCACAATCTGCGGATAAAGTTCCGGATAAGCTATCCGCAACCGGGGCTGCTGTTTGTTCTAAATTTGAAGCCATAAACGAACACACGCAATATAGGAAAATTTATTTAAATTGAAAACAAACGGCATCCCTGGTTGCGGATAGCTTATCCGGAACTTTATTTGAACATTGTGAAACAGAGGCTTAATCTATACGGTTTCATAACTAATTGACAAGCCTGGACAATGAAATAAATACTGTAGATTTAACTAAAGTCAATAATTATGCAAGCCACTGTACAGTCGCTCGACATTTAGTCGTTAAGAAAGGCTATAATTCCCTCCTTTCATTACAAAACTGACTAGTTCTCGCGTGTGATGGAGCTCAAATGTGGAGCACTTGCAAGGCTGAGGTACGACCTTGGCTCGGCTGTCCCATTTTAAAACCTAGTAAGGGACATTTTAAAAAAAACGGGTATTTTATTTATGGCTCATTTTAGTCGATTTTACACGAAATCGCATTGTCCGAATCTCAAAAAACGGCTTAGAAACAAAAATAAAATTTTAAAAATACCTAGCAACTCCACCATGATGAAAAAATAGGCCCGAAAAACCATTTCTAAACCTAGTAAGAGACATCGACCACTTTAAAACCTAGCAAAGGACATTCCCTTACTAGGTTTTAAAATGGTCGGCGTCCCTTACTAGGTTTACAAATGGTTAGCAAAGGTAATAATTCGCGCGCTAATTTTAGTATGACGCTAATGCCCGCTACGTGCGCATTGCATTTCGAGTTTTGATACTGAAGAAAAATAGTTCTGTCATGCCTAAACAGTTTTATAGATCATCCAAGATGATCGATGCAGTGAAAAAATGAGTTGGAGACTGTGGACACTAGTAAGTACAACCACAAATAAAGATTTCAAACAATTTTACACTTCATAACTTCAAAAGTATCAGCGTGAGAATAATAATCATTTCGCCTGACAGTCCCTAATAGTTAACACCGCACAGAGGCTACTGATGACTTATAGCCAAACAGCAGCTGGATGAATGGGAGAGGATTTTGGATTGATCTACCTACTTGTGATACTTCTCGAGACTTGGTAACGGAAGGTCAACCAGTTGAATAAAGTGTTAGAGGTTTTGTATGTGTTTCAGTAATAAAACTTTATTTTTTTAATTATTAAACTGGTTTCATTTAAAAAATATAACTTATACCTTGTCCATTTGGTAGATTATCGGGATATAAAAAAACTACGGTAAATCACTCTATACAGTGTGCTACAGAAAGGTCTTATAGAACAGAAAGGGGTTCTTCAAGACACCAATACAAACTACTTATTGACTATGAGGTAGAAATAGAAATCTCAAATAAAAAATTTTTTTCGCGAATTCTGAGGTGGCAACATAATTTAAGTTGTTTGCATTGGTCTAGGAGAATCCCTTTTAATTCTACAGGACATTCCTCAAGCACCCAGTATAAAAGTACTTAGTATTGAAAATCTGCTTTGGGTAGTTGCTAGGTTTATGAAAATGTTTGTGGCTTAATGAAACCAAATTTAAACCTAGTAACAGCCGATACTAGATTATGAAATGGTCAATGACGGTCGTTTCAGTATCAGACAACCATTTTATAACCAAGCTTTAATACGCGCTTTCATTTATGCATTACAGCTACAATATTGACTATAGAGAAATGAAATTGTATTGCAAGCCAAGGTTCTACCGCTTCTTTTGAGCTCACTCTCATTCGGCTATTTATCATAGTTTTTCCAGGGCATTGAAATGAAGTGACCAAACCGTTTTTTGGCTCTCCTGTAAAATTTGTCTGATGTCCCTTACTAGGTTTTAAAATGGGGCAGCCGGGCTCTTTTTATGATGAGTTTATAATGTTTACTTTCCGACTTTTTTAATGGGCTACTTTTCATTTCCATGAAGTAACTAAGGATTATTAAAAAAAATTCAAAGGCACAAAGATGTTCATCCTTTTTGGCTTTATGTGTGTTAAAATATACGTAGATATGTATAAATAAAATTTTAATTAAACGTATATATATGTAGTAGTTTGGGCTTCACGCGCAAACCTAATACGATTTAAGTGGTGCCTTATGAATTATCCGGTATCCAGAAAAAGTAAATAATTGCAAAACAGCATTAAAGATGTAAAATAATATTCTTTATTGATATACCGAGCTGGTTCGTTATGATATACGGAGTCACTGAATCGAGGTGATTTGCCGACGATACGAATTCCGGTATCAGACTCATATAATATTTGCAGGAAATTTACACTTTGTAGGTTAGAAGAACCAGTTTTGATAAATGTGTGGAAGCAAATATCTCTACTTTTAATGTGTTATTATGCGGGTTACTAGTGCGTCAAAATATGCTCTGAATACTTATATTCTAGAACCTTTAATATCAGCGATGAATTATTTAAAAAAAATAGTACTTCATACATTTCAATAAATTTAAACGTAATAGAAGTGAATACGTCTATCTTATAATAATAAAAACATTAAAAGGTTTCAGATGTCTGCTGAAAATGCAGTGTGTTAATTTAATTCACTGGACAACTCAATTATGTCATACTTATTAATTAAGATAAGGAAATAGTTTGTAGTTAGTTATTTAAGCAGGTGAGTGCTGAAAAACAGCGCTGTCAAAAGCCATGGCATGTCTCTGGCGTGGCGGCACATGCGCATACACCTTTTGTTGCTAGTCAGCAATAATAAGACAACAACTAAGAATTTACAATCGTAAATTCTTATTAGTTACTAGCTGACCCCGTGAACTTCGTATCGCAGTTTTTTTCGTTCTCAGCGTTTAAACCTTTCCTGAAATTTTATAAATATAAAAAACCAAAAATCAGCCAAATCGGTCCAGCCGTTCTCGAGTTTTAGTGAGACTAAAGAACAGCAATTAATTTTTATTTATGAGATATTATTTTTATTTAATTATGTAGAAGATTAAAATATTTTTCCTGAAATTTGCTGCATTGTAAAGAGGATAAGTAAAAAAAATATCATTCTAACTTTTATTATCTGACTAAGTAAAACCTGATTTACATCCATGCTTTTTAAGCATGCTTTTCATAAAGGTAGGAATAGAAAAGAGATGTAAAAACGTACACCCATAAAGTAAAGAACAGTTTACAAAGTTAAAAGGTATCTTACGTAGTGGCGTCGGTAATTTTTATGGTCGATAATTTACAAATTCCTCCGAAAAGTGCATTAGCAAATAATGAATCAGTAATGGTTGGTTGTATGGTGTTGTTGGCTCTTTTTAATATTTTTAACAAAAGTCTTTTTATAATGTACGGTGCGCAATAAAAACGTCTTGTACAAGTACGATTGTCCGTCTATATTTTATTCTCCCTCTACGTAAAGCATGCTTAATAAAAGTGAAAATAAACCAAATATAAATCAGGCTTCAGCGATATGTGGGTCAAAGCAAAGCGCCATCTACTAGTCTACATTTAAACAGCAACCTGAAGGGAGCGTAGAGGGGAACTTATAGCAGAAAAGTGAATGTTTGCTAGCAGTTGTAGGTACTAGTTTACGGAGTTGTGGCTAGATGGCTGAGCAGCACTACGGGTAGACTCTACCCAGTATCTAGCTTACATTGAGCTGTCCTAGAATGAAAATCTGTTTGTTTATTTTTTTATAGAAATAGGTATTTTTGAGAGCCTGACTGAAATGAATGATTTGAGCTGCTTTCACATCATTGGCTGAACTAAAAACCTTGAATTAAAAGCCAACTCAACCATCAATTTGCTAACTATTATATTCGTTCAAGAATTTCCTGGTTTTGTGAGTGTTAAAGTGTTATTGAAGAAATATATAGAGTCGGTTTCTGAGTTAAGAATTTTAATTAAGTAAATACTTAATAACATTCTGTCACGCTCTTTTCTGAGAAATTTGACGAGACAACACTACAGCTAAGTATTTACTTAGTAAAAAATCTCAATTCAAAAACCGGCTTATAGTTGGTAAATTGATAGTAGAGTAGGCATTCAGTGCAACTGGACAACGTAAATCATCTATTAATAGAAGTATTAATACATGTAAATATTGTACTGTTTGTGTATATGCATATGGAGATATGAATTGACTAGTTTATGTTTTCACAGAACTCTTTGCCGTACATGTTAGATATGATACTATGTGCAAGTTGCATACTAAAACAGATATACAATGACTTATTAATAAATATTAAAACGTGAAGCGCGCAAAAAAATAACGCCTTAAACTTAAAAAATCAAAGAACGTTGGTAAAAATCGTAAATCGATACAAAGTTGACCTTTGACCTCTGAGCTTGTGACCTTCACTAGAATAAAAGAACAGTGACCTAGATTATTGACCCGCGCTCGTGAATTGAATTGGCACTTAGCACAATGAAACTTTGAAGGTTTTGTAGGCTCCCACTTAGAGTACTTAGGTTTGGCCAAAAACGTTTGCCTTTACATCTCTTAATGGATGATTTACATTTTCTAGTTGCACTTTATTTACACAAAGTGAAATTCTACTTAATTTAAATTATATTAATCTGCAATTTTCTTTTTTCAACAAAATTCTTTTTTACAAAAATATCAATACATTTAAGTAAATGTTTGTTTATTAGCCACTAGTCTTACAAGCCTCCATCAATCCGTAAGTACTTGGCCCCCGTGGTCGAGTATGTCCAATACTTTCCTCAGGGAAAAGACCTGTGCCTTTCGGTGAGGACATAATGGGTTGATGATGAAATGTATATTTTTAATTCAGATGGAAACAAAATAATTGCTAAGTAAACTAAAAACAAAATGAAGAATTAGGAATAATTGTTTAGCTTTGTTTTAATTTAAAAAAATTGTTCAAAATAGCACATACCTGCTACTTAATGAATATTAAAACTTAAACTTGGTTAAACAATAACTAATACTAAAATTGTTTATATTGTTATTCGTTTGATTTATCATTTGAGCGTTTTAATATCTTTTAAATTAGGCGACGTTAATCAGATGTGTTAAATACGCGTGCTAAAATGTGCTAACGAGTCAATAACATTTATGAGGCAGTTACGACGTTACAACTTAGTAATAAATGTCAAACAACCACTCATTAGCGTCGAAATAAGACGTCACATAAATAAGGCATTCAACTGACTAGTACTGAAAGTATTTTGTTACTAGTTTCATTTCCAAACTTTTGACTGTCTCGTTGGTCGAGCGGTTTCGGCGCTTAGCTACCAAAAAAGAGGCCGTGGTTTGATTTCTACAGGGAACCGCCATACATTTTTAGAAATGATCCCAATTTGAGTGTTTTTTGATGTTTGTAAATGTCCTTGCCTGGTCACCGTAGCTCAGGGTATTCTGTGCTATTTAGAATAAAACATTTTTAATATGATTTTAGTAAAGGTACCTTAATTTTTACCTATCGGCCGCCGGATAGTCTGACGTCCTGTTTTCGGTGGCAGTGAGTCGATAAGAGAGGAAAACTTGGAAAATGTTCAAGGTACATAAACCATACCGCAGTGGGCGTCAAGTGGTTGACAATGAGGATATTTTAAAAGGATCATAATTATTAATATTACTTAATGAAGTTAATTTGCAAATTGCCATATCACTTGGTAGCGGAAAATTATCACGATAAAACCCGGAGCTAAGGCTTTTTACCAAACAACATCCTCTTTTTTGTAAATTAAACTTAAATGATGACAAAATAAGCAATATGCTCATAGGTGTAGTCCAAGTTGACACCATCGAAATAACATGTCCCAAGCCAGACAGTGTCTAAGTAATCTCTTTTAGTACCTAGCTTAAGTAGGGTCGCTACAAGCTATGTAAAGTATCTCATTATCATCAAAGGCCTTTGCGTCTACTGCGGGTGAATTAAGGCTTGTTTCTGAATGGAGAATTTCACTAAGTAAATACTTGAGTAACATTCTGTCACGCTCTTTTCTGAGAAATTTGACGAGACAGCATTGCAGTTAAGTAGTTACATAGCAAAATTCTCAATACGGTATTTGACACTATCAACAATAAATTATTTGAGATGCTCGATTAAAACCGAAATTAGAAAATGTTTCGGAAAATATATTTCTTTTAATAATTTACTAGTTATTACAATTTTAAATAGATGAAACATAAAAAGAGTGCCCTGGTGACGTCACAAGCAAGTATTTCATACAAAATTGCGTTTTAAAAGTAACTCATTTGACATTTTGTCAAATACCCAATACAGGAACTGGCCCTTAGACAACGTTTTTTGAGCATTTACGCTCAGGATTAAAAAGTCCTATTCAGGAGAGGATTCTTTGTTATCATACTCGGCAAGCGTTGACGACGGGCCCCTGCTGGGCTTACGCCTATACATGCTACTAATATTCATCATCAACCCACCATGTCCCCACCGAGGGGCCCGGGTCTCTTCCCTGAGGAAGGTATAGGCCATACTCCACCACGGGGGCCAAGTCTGGATTGGTGGAGGTTACTAATATGCTAGATACTTATTTAGCATATTTGTAAAATGCGTCAGTTACGTTCAATTTATCTGTAAGCTCGGAAAAACAAAATCAGGTCGCACAACGTTTTTACATGCTCCAATACGGTTACTACATACAAAAGACTTAAACGGGTTGCCGCTACGCAACCGCTACGAGAGCTTCAACTTTTTACGATCACCACTTTATTTGGCCCCAGTTTGGAATTTTCCATGTTTGTGATGTCCTTGTCTGGAAAGTATATCGCCGTGTATCCTAGCTAAAGTTAGTATAAGCGTTGTTAGCCTAATGGACTCGGAAGCAAAAGATTAAGGTTCGATACCCAGTGTGGAAACTCGTGTTTACAGACCCAATTATATTCTTCAAAGTGCTACTCACTCTTTCCATGTTCTCTGTAGAGGGACTTATATAATACAGTATTTTATTGTACTGTATTGTATTTATTTCATTCAGACCCATATAGTGTTTGTAACAATGGTGACTTATACTATGTTAGTAATAGCACATTAGTATGTACACATTATTAAATTCAGTTATTACAATGTCAATGTCATTCTTATTACAATGTCAAGTCTACTCCACACAATCATTCGACCTGGTCCCAAACTAGGATACCCGGTGCTATGCTAACCAGGTAAGGACATTACAAATATGGAAATATATCCAGACTGAGGTTATTACACACATACAGCAACCTCTACCGGGAATCGCATAGACGACCTATTGGTAGTTAAGTGCCTCAACGGACAGACCAGCAACGATGCAAGGAAGGTGCTTAATCATCATCCACCCATTACGCCCCCACCGAGGGGCACGGGTCTCTTCCCTGAGGAAGGTATAGGCCATACTCCACCACGGGGACCTAGTCCAGATTGGTGGAGGCAGGAGCTGTTTAATACTTTCGAATATTCTATCCATCTATCTATTTGCTCTTTCTCTATCTGAGAAAAGGTGTGTAGCCCGACGTCGCTATATTAAAAGAATGTGTATAAAAAGAGCACACTATCGTCTTACATATTGTTTAAAACATATAATGGTACTTTTAAGTTCCAAGTGCGCTTATTATTTTATGCTCTCAAAATGCTAATAACACGGTGAAGGCACACACGCAACGGTTGCGCGCGCGCAGCCGCGCGGTGGCGTAACGGCGGATGTGCGCCGGCCTTGCGGACAGCCTGGCGTTACTCGCACAGCGAAGATAACGCGCCGTTATGTTCAACGTATAGATAAAAAAAATCAATATAAAAAATACATATATCCAAAGTTAATACACAGAAACCGTAGCTCATTGGACGTTGCAAGTAAAACTAGGAGTTTGTTTTATAATCTAGACCAAAAAATTCATTCGTTAATTTTTAGTAAGCTGGGCTTCGCAAGTAACGTCCGAGCCCACCATCGCAGAAGTCCTACCAATACTTCAGCTCACCGTCGGACTACGACGAGGGGGACATCATCATCATCATCATCATACATAGAGATGAAACCAACAAACATAGAAACGACTACGTCATTGACTAGCTGGCAATGCCTTAAGGCACTTAGCTACCAAAAAAGAGGTAGTGGAAGCGATTCCCACTGCGGACCGCACACTGAAAAAAATGTCATTTTGGCGTAATCTTAAAATATCATGACAAAAGTATAAAATAGGTGCGTTGTCCTAAAATAAAATAAAGAAATAATAGGTTAATATTACGCTATCATTGAAATGTGTAAGACGGAATCGAATTATTTGGGTAAATAACGAAGTATTATGATACTCATCATCTTAAAAATTAATCACATAAAATAATAGTTTCCTTTTTCAAAATAATAACATTATTGAATAGAAAATGGTCCACTGCCCTATATTCTCTAATGTATTCTCTTCTATAATGTATTCTCGTCCTATTAAAGTCGGTGACACGTCATCCTATATGCCGTTATCATCATAAACCGTACTATCATAGTAATTTTGGTGATATCACTATACTCCGTACTTAAAGTGAATTCACCATACTTTAATCTGAATTCAGGTTATTTATGATTAACAGTTTTCTCAGTGCAGTAAGTTTATACAAATGGCCTCAGTCTGGGTGTTTTTTGACGTTTGTAATATCCTTGCCTGGTTATGGTGATGACCTACGCCTTTCTCAGGAAAGAGACCCATGTCGCTCGGTGCGGACATAATGGGCTGATGATGATGAATCTAATATTTATTACGAAGGGATTGGTTGAGATCGATTCGCTTTTTATTTTCTCTATCAATCTAATTAGAAGTCAGAACCTATAATTGTGAATTTCGAAAGTAAAAAGGGTGTTTCGTCACAGAGCTATTTACCAACAGATCTGACGTGTGATTAATATTGGATCGATGTCCATTCATATTACAATCAAGTAAGGACTGTTCTAATGATCATAGGAGCGAATGTAAACCTTATCACAGGCGTCATTAGATTACAACAGTTTGTTATAATAAAGTGTAGAATACTGGATAGTGACAACCAAAAGTCATTGTATTTTTTTATGACTTTTTAAGTCAATTTACCCTTGCTTTATCATCAAGTTTTTTTTTCTTTCATGTCTTCATGTCATCAAGTTTTTTTTTCTTTCATCTTCTTTTCATGTCTCTTTTTTTCGAAGTAAACTCGTCTTATTTTTACTGTTGTGGCATTAAGTGTTTTTAATGTGTACTATTTTTTAAAAGAAGAGGCAACAAGTAGTGGGTAGAACAGTGGACTCAAAAGCAAGAGACCCAGGTTCGATTCCCAGTGCGGGCACGTACTTATGACTTCGTTTATTTTCAAAGTTACTATATTTGCGAATTTGTAGTAGCAATACCATACGTTAACACAATACCACACGTGAAGGAAAACATCGTGGAAAAATCTAGCTTAGTGGACTAGGTCGACTTAGCTCTCAGGATGGCATAGGAGCTTGGCAAGCCTACTCCATGTAAACTATGACACATGCACTGCTGCGTCCGAGTGGTCCCTTCATCATCTAGTGAGTGAGGGGCACCCTCTAAAGGCTGTATAAATAATTTCATTACGTAGATGTAAATGCCAAAGCATTATTCTTTTTTTAGTTTCTTTATTTGGTTCTTTGCTTTATTTGGTAAAAGTATAGGACGAGACTGTATGTTCTATTTCTATCTCTGTCTCGCCAGTTAATTTATTTTTTGTTCATATTACATTTTTATTCTGATCACATTAAAAATTCTTTCTCAAAAATTCTTTTCTGTTCACCAGAACACATGATACAACCAACAAAAGATTCGCTCTTAAATATGCCGATGATAGAATTTGTAAGCTGACTGTACGATAATGTGATAGCAATTCCACTCAAGGTCAATAATGTTGATCAATTGAGTCATTACCGCCGCCAGTGGGGCAATCTAGCCACATGTGGCGTCGGACTTCTTTTACTTCTCTTAAGAAATGTAGTATTAGTTTATGAGGGGTGGGGGGATGGTCGGAGCTATTCAGATAAAATTCAAAATTCAAAAAAATTATTTCAACGTAAAGAATTTACATTCTGCTTGTTGAATGTCAATGTACATACAGTTATGTATTATGTTAGCCGCTGCCTTGGGGCAGTCTGTAGTATAGAAAAAGGCAGCGCCAAAAAACTCCACTCTGACCATCTTTTCTCAAATCACCTTAAAGCTAATACAAATCAAACCTACAAAATAATATCTTGGATGTGTTGAACACTAGACACATTTATCCTCTGATTAAATTTAATATTAAAATACTATTTAATGCCATACGTCCTTGTCTTCTAAATAATCGTTGATTTTATAATAAGCTTTTTTGCAAAGTGTGTGCTTAACACAATTCTTAAATCGCGTTGGAGGTAACTCTAATATATCTTGGGGTATCTTGTTGTAGAACCTTATACAGTGCCCCATAAAGGAAGTATTAACTTTTGCAAGTCTAAATCGTGGAAATGACAATTTATGTTTATTCCTAGTATTAACGTTATGATGGCTACCAAGTGTTTCGAAGTATGTAATATTTTTCCTAACGTACATAATATTTTCATATATATATTGGCTTGCAACTGTTAGGAAGTTAGTTTCTTTGAAAAAGTCTCTTAGCGAGTCCCTACTACCTAGGTTGTAAATAAATCGGATCGCTCTCTTCTGCAAGATGAAGATAGTCTCAATGTCTGCTGCCCGGCCCCACAGTAGTATACCATAGGACATAATACTATGGAAGTAACTAAAATAAACAATTCTAGCAGTTGCAACGTCAGTAAGTTCTCGGATTCTTTTTACAGCATATGTTGCGGAGCTAAGTCTATGTGCTAATTTTACAATATGTCGACCCCATTGTAGTTTGGCATCGATTGTGATGCCCAAAAATACAGTATCTTCAACAAATTCTAGTTTTTCATTTCCAATCACAATGTTATTTTCAACTAATTTTACGTAATTTAATTTTTTTTGTGTGTGTGTATATTTTTTTATTAGTTATTAGTTTATTTAATATAATATGACATGATTTTACGTTAGGTAGGGTACATTTTGTCTTTTTTTAATTTAACAATAGATTATTTGCAGTAAACCAATCTAAAACGTGCGAGAGAGCATTATTTGCTTCGTCAAGATTATTTTCCTGTCTCCTTATTTTAAAAATAAGTGAAGTGTCATCAGCAAATAGCACTATCTCGCACATTTTTTGTACCATAAACGGTAAATCATTTACATAGACCAGGAAAAGGAACGGCCCTAAGATAGATTCCTGTGGGACTCCCATTTTTACAAGTGAACCCGACGATTTAATACGATTTATGTCTGCTTTTTGAACCCTTCCTTCTAAATACGATTTTAAAAGATCTAATCCTGCATTTTTTATTCCGTAATGTTTTAACTTTGAGAGTAGTGTTTTGTGGTCTACACAATCGAATGCCTTTGACAAATCACAAAATATTCCTACAGCATCCCTATGATCCTCCCACGCACTGAAAATATGTTTAAGTAACATGACTCCAGCGTCTGTTGTATTCCGCCCTTTAGTAAAACCGAACTGCTGACTATGAAGGAGTTTGTAATTATTGAAATGCAAAAGTAATTGATCCAAGACAATTTTCTCAAATATTTTACTTAGTACTGGTAAGACTGGTACGGGTCTAAAATTTGTTGGATCTTGTTTATCACCGCTTTTAAATAAAGGTACTAGCCTACTGTATTTCATGAGGTCTGGAAATACTCCTTCATCTACGCATTTATTGAATATCTCTGATAACGGCGATGCTAGAATATGTATCACTGAACTAACAATTTTTACTGACATACCCCATAAGTCCTCAGTTTTTTTGAGATTCAATAATTTAAAAATTTTAACTATGTTATGAGGCTTAATGTAATTAAATGTGAAATCGTGTTCGCACGCGGGGACATGATCTTGTAATAACGTTGCTGCACGATCAGGTGACGAGTTCAACAGAGCTGTGGTTGCAATTGGTATTAGTGAAGAACTGTTCGAAAGCTGCAGCGATATCAGCGATACCGTAGAAAGTCTTACTAACTTACAGATACGATATTGTCTTTTGTGTCTCTTTCACGCGCACAGTCTAACACAATATTTGTAATCCCTCTTAAATTAATTTTAATGATTGCAAAACAAAGAGAATTGTTTTACTATTGTCGTCTTGATAATAATTGTTATATACGTTTTTGATAATAATATTTGACAACTAAAACTCGGTTTGTATATGAAAATCAAACATACTTAAATACGTTAACCGAGGATGATTGTTTTATTGTAGTGTTGGTAACATTTCTATGTTCACATAATTATTAAGTATTTCACAGACGCTAATGAAACATCGGCCGCATCTTTGTCAATATCGAGGCAAGTGGCAAATTCTAGTATCTGCCTACCGTAGGTATACAGCCTTATGTCTATGTGTATTGTGTACCTACTTAATAAATAATAATTGTAATAGAATTAAATTGAGAAAATTACTTTGCTAAATTCCGCCAATAACCCACAAGAACCATGCGGTTAGTTAATGCACCGCCCTCCCTCCCACTTTTCCAAGTAGAAGCAAGACACGAACACACCACCACCTACAACAATACTTGTGTGAGACAATGCGCGACGCGTTTCGCTCCTGACACGAGGCATCCTCAGGCTCACAAGCACGAGTGCCTGAGGATGCCTCGTGTTAGAATAATAGGCTAGTTTTCCAAAAAAATTTAATTAGTCAGTCTTTTAGATTATTCAAAAATAAGGGACACGTATTTTTTTATTTGTAAATTAGACCAAAAATGACAAAGATATAGCCCATTAAAGTTACGTGTGACGTCACGCCGTGCTGCATTTTGTAGCACTGAGTGACGTCACACGTAACTTCAATGGGCTATTAATATCTTTGTTATTTTTTGTTTAATCGAAAAAAGAAAAAGTACGTATCCAATATTTTTTTATAATCTAAAATATGGACTAAATAGAATTAAATTATTTTGACCCTGGAAACTCCCCTATTGTAATAATAAATTCCACACAACACAATCACTTGCCCTGGTCCCAAACTAGGATACCAGGAGAGGCCATTTGTATAAATGTACTGTGACACCCAGTGGGAATCGAGCCCACGACCTTCGGCTTGGTAATAGGACGTAATTCAGCTGGAGCAACGAAGAAGGTAAAACTGGATTGCAAAGATAACAATATATCAAAATTAATATCAATCAATTAGTTAATGTACATGTAATCTATGTCTGCACTGCGGAAAGGATATCCGCTCTCGATTACAATGAATTATGTAATTGATTTAACTGCCGTTAATTACATGCCATGGCTAAAGCAATATGTTAAGTGTCTAATAATTCGAAACCATCTTAGCTGAGTCTTTAACAACCTACAGTTACGCACATGCATGTTTATTTATTAATGTGGTGAATGAAACTGTAACTTTATAGAAAGTTTTAGACGCAACTTTTCGAAAGGTTTTTTGTTAAATTGTCGAACTACGCTCCACATTTGACAATAGTAATAAGTTGCCATCATTACAATCCCTTGTCGTGGTCCCAAACTAGGATACACTATAGTAATCAGGCGAACATACACAATACATGTTAATAGTTATAATGAGAGGTAGATTGTTTAATTGATTGAAATTGAGAGGATAGAAGGAGTCTAAGCTACTACTTCCTTGGGTACATTTAAAGAAGTTATTCTTAGAGCCATGCCCCACTGGGACGCCATGGCGACGTCGCCAGCGACCGTATTCAAGAAGTTGATATTGAAATCTATGGTGCCTAACTCACTTGGTGACGGTCTGGCAACGTCGCCATTCAATACAAACAGCCTTGATACGTGGCTGGCGACGTCGCCATGGCGTCCCAGTGGGGCATGGCTCTTATCGTTATTAAAGAAAAAAGAATTAAATTTTTTTTTAGTATATTTAATATGACCTTTATAAGGTATCCAATATCAATTATTTCGTCATTAAATGGAATGCCGAAGCATAAAATGAATAAATAATGATTTTCCAAACAAATACCTTCGAGCTGTCGAAATCCTTGCAATGTGTTAGGTAAATAAATGGATGGGCTCAGTCGGACGCATAAATAAAATATTGATCAGTTAACATTTCAGGTAGATTAATAGATGTTAGGATAATACGCCTTTCATCTTGAACAATCGATTTCAACACTGGAGGTGGGTGGCGATTCTACTAAGTAAAACTTAAGTTTTTTAGATGCTATTTTGCGTTTGACCGCGCATTTAAACAGATTTTACCATTTCATGAAAACAAGAATAACAAAACTGTATTCCAATTTAAAATCCGACTAGTGTAACCCCAGCATCATTGCTGTTAAATTTTGAAAATCATGTCAAACCATCAAAACTGGTTGCAAAATAGCATCTCGTAGAATAATATTTTTTTGTGTGAACATTGAAACCATTAGAAACTTTTATATTTGAATGGAAAAAACATATTATATCCTCGTAAGGCCCGACCTTGAAAAGAACAATTGATTTTGTGATCACTTGAAGACATTGGGCCTCACGAGGATATGTTTTATTATTAATAATAGTTTTAATAGTAAAGTAATAAAAAATAAGATGAAAATCTCCTATTTTAAGGCTGATGTACCGTGGAGCATGATAAGATAAGAATATTCTTTGAAGCACATTGGAAAAAAACAAAAAACACAAAATACTTACAAATATTCATGAACCATGGTACAATTGGCGGTCTTATTACTAAAAGCAACTTTTTACTAACAAATTTACGATGGAAAACTGCTGAGAGAAGTTTGAAAGCATGCTGTCTCCGCTCGCACAATTTTTGTTCTTCTAATAAAATTAATTCCTTTTTATAAATGTTGTCTGATGGTTTAATGCGTAATTAAAATGTGGATATTCAGGGGATATATTTGTGCACATACAAAAAATTCAGTTTTTGATCGAGATAATTCATTAACAAACTACGGAAGTACAGGAAAACATTATATTTATAAAAATCCGTAATTTAATTAATTATGTGCATTTTATTAAAAGTCTCTGGATGGTTTTTTTGTAAATCATGTTAATTGGAATTTATATTTAGATACGAATAAGTCCGTACGTTAATTATGTGAATTTTATAAAAATGCTAATTTTTCTTTTATTACAAATATTAATTTTTTCTAATTCCTTAGTAAACTCGCGCCCTTGTAACTCTGTCTCGTTACAATCTCCGCTTCTCGTTGGCAAACTCTGCATCGTTGGATTATTTGTCTGTCTGTCCGATGTGCTCCACATACGAGCTTGGCAACTGGACTAGGTCCAATTCACCTCAATAGTTCGACCTTTCTTAATAGGCTTTTATAGGCTTCACTTCTATTTAACTGACATAGAAAACTATTTAGTATTTTTAGTATTTATTAGTATTTTTGCATTCCCAAGAAGTAATGTTAAATAATGTAAAGTTATATAATGCTTGTAAGCGCAAGCTATTAAAAAAAAACACAGAAAAAAAGTCTGAGCAAAACCGTACTCTTTAATTTCTACTCTTTCTGGACAAGCTGTACGATGCTCTGTTCTGCTTTTGTTTTTTAATGTGTGTATGCTTTGTATTTAAACCTGAGTCTTGTTTCTGCTTTCTTTTTGTATCTTGTATCTCATGTTAAGCTGTGTTTTTAGTATTGTGTCGTTAAATAAATGTTTTATCTATCTAATGTACCACTTTTCGTGCAAATAAACAATTTCATTTAATTACATCTCATCTCATCTCATCTCATCTCACTTCATTTCATTCCATTTCAGTTTTTTTATGCCTTAGCTATTATTGTATTTGTGTTGTAGACGAAACATTTGATGAATATTGCCCACGTATTTTTGTTAAATGCAAATGAATGTAATCATAGGTAATTGAGATGTTACAATTAGAAAAAAAGATATTTTTTACTATTAACTATTACTTTTTATTCCAGATTTACGTTACTTGAAGAGCATCTAAATAAAATTATAAAATTCTGCCTAAAGAAGTAAATTTAAATTACGACTTCATTGAAATTTAGGAAATCGTCATGTATATTCATATTTTTGTCTCAATTTCTTTCGTCCCATTCATCAAAAACATGTGTCTCCCCATCGAACAAAAGGTACGTATAGTAAGTTGCTTTAGATCCACAGTTATTTCATTTAATTATGTTGATTACTAGGCATTGAACTGATTTTGCAAGCATTGCAAAGCAACTATATATGAATACGTCGTAGATATTTTCATGTTTGTAATTCATTGTTTATTAAATCTGGAAACGGGGTTATAGCATCTTGTTCCCTAACTTCTAATGAAGATGTGGAGGTTCTGCGGTCAAAAGAAAGCTTCCGTCATATAAATTATGTATTTACTTTGTATGTATGTTTGTATGGTTGTGGATTTGAACCCCGGCACTCACCAAAGGCATACGTTGTAGAAGTTATGTTCATTTTAAATTTTTAGCAGCTATACCACTCGCTATCGAAGAAATACATTTTTCGGAAATATATAAGCAATGTATGTGCCTGTATGTAAATGTTTATGTTTATATATCCCTGAAAGTGATTTGCCAGGTTCTTCTGCCATCTCCTGTCAGATGTCGGCTATCATTTTGGCTACACTGTCACTCAATGTAGCTGATCGCAAAAGTTCTACAGCGTGTCCCAAAAATGACAAGTCACAGTGACACTGGTGGTAGACCTGTTCAAGAGGCGTCGAACCAACCTAACATGACCTCAGTAAAACTTGCACGGTTTTTGAGACATGGCCAATTTAAACTTGTTCTAAATTTTCACTTTTTTTTAACAACTTTCGTGCTATGTTAGCACTTACGCTAAGTTAGTAAGTTCGTGACCGAGTACAAATAAAAAAACCAACACGAGGGCTATCTAACTTAATGTGAAAAGTGAAAATTTAGAACAAGTTTAAATTGGCCATATCTCAAAAACCGTGCAACTTTTACTGAGGTCATGTTAAGTTGGTTCGATGCCTTTTGAGCAGGTCTACCTCCGGTGTCACTGTGACGTGTCATTTTTGGGACACCCCGTATATATCCGGTGTTGGACCACTCTGATAGGTTTTGGAGCCATGATGTTTTTCTGCGGCCAGGTTTTCCTTCAATTTTGCCTTCCAGAACAAGTCACAGCAGATTATAATTGGATGGTCAAATTCGAGAAATCGCTAAGTCCAATTTCATACATTTGCAAATCGACGTAAGTCCAACTCATGATTTTTGAACTTACGTCGTTTTGCAATACGCTACTTGCCTCCTATCAAATTTGACGCGATAAATGGATATTTCCTGTAGTATCTAACGTAAGAAACAGAAATATATTGACTTTGCTAAGTAAATATGCAGGATGGCTGCAAAATTTGCAAATAAAAAAAATATTTTTCGCTTTTAAATCGGAACGGTGAAAACACTATCCGCCATCTTGAAAGCACCTTTGGTTGTAAACAAACATCTGTCAGTCGTGCGTGCGTAGGTTCTATTGTGACTCATACTTCTTTCGTGGCACGAACTCTACCTATGTTGAATGTCAAACTTTGTTTACAAACGTAGAGGACTTCAAACCATAGACAAAAATGGCGGACCGCGTTTTTGGCTGTTTAGCAAAGCAACGTTTTAAAATAATGTTTTTGTTGCTTTTAGGTCCTCAAAAAATATACTAAAATATTTTTTGGTCTAATGGAAGAGATATTAATATTTATTATTATTTATTATTATTTATTTATTATTTTTTTTAAGACATACTTGAAAAAAGAGTCAAGTAGCGGATTGTATGAAATTGAAATTAGCGATTTCTCGAATTGGACCATCCAATTGGTATGGTAATTATGTATGTATTTGTCATAGTATGTATGTAGGCTGCATTTATAAAAGACTAAAAGAAAAATAGCTGTGGACTGAAACTCAAAATCTAAACGAGGACCTACACCAGACGTCTAGCTGCACGAGATCAGTGATTAGATATTATGATAGTTTATTTTTAGAAACAGGCAACAAAATTATAATTAACATTGTTTTTACTCTACTCTACTCTTAACCAATACAGAACGCTAAACATAAATACGCTAGATTTTTTAACTAAGTTAGGTAAGAAGCAAGTGGCATATGGTAGTATTTGGTATTTGCCTACCCCTCTGGGATACAGGCGTGAGCTTATGTATGTATGTAAGAAGTATTTTATATATTATAGAAGGGCTACTAAGGATTATATATTACTAACTTAAATTACCTTTTAAAGATTGGAGTGGATATGAATTTGAATACGTTAATTATTTTTAAGTAATCTTCGTCGATTTGTGATTCAACTACGGGTTAAATAAAAGTTATTATACTTTATTGCTCATGGAACGTTAAACAGAATAATACATAATAAATAGCATGTACAGATAGGGCATGTATTTGTGAACTCGCCGTTTCTGGTTCTCACGACACAAGTTATCCTAGCGTAGAACCAGAAGCAACGTATGTGCATGTATGTAAATTGTTATGTTTGTAAATGTTTATGTTCTTATGAGAAAAACATCATCATCATCATCAACCCATTATGTCCCCACCGAGAGGCACAGGTCTCTTTCCTGAGGAAGGTATAGGTCATACTCCACCACGGGGGCCAAGTCCGGATTGGTGGAAGCTTGTAAGACTAGTGGCTGGTCTTACTGTCTGAAGTTTTCAAGCCGCCCTAAGGCCTCTGACTTAGCTTAACGACTGTCATCTATCGACGGCAGCTGGCACCAACTGCTTAACGTGGCTTGCGAAGCACGGAATCGCTCGGAAAAATGCGACTAGCGTTAATCATTAGACGGTCACCCATTCATGTACTGAACGCGCCCTATGTTGCTAAACCTTCGTGATCGTTTAAGATCACTCAGGCAGCTACTAGCGATGAGAAATACCTACTTTAAATCTAAAACCTAACCCTAAAAGTATCTACGGCGGCACAGCTTTATATTGACATTGCTTTGGATTTAGCAATCCCTTACACACAATGTGCGGTGTGCAGCGATTAGTGGCACGCTCTTCTGAGTACCTCATAGTCCGGGAGCTAGCAACGACTTTACTGTTAGTGGGGTTAACGTAGCGACGTACCAAGTTAGGCACATGTAAGTATTTTATATTTAGTTACAGATAACAGCATGAGCTTATGTATGTATGTACGTATGTTCATTTAGTTATATTTCATTTGACGGCAAACACACGACCCGATTTTGCAAAGAATCAACAAAAAAATAGAGCTTTTCTCATCATCATCAAACCATTATGTCCCCACCGAGGGGCACGGGTCTCTTCCCTGAGGAAGGTATAGGCCATACTCCACCACGGGGGCCAAGTCCGGATTGGTGGAGGCTTGTAAGACTAGTGGCTGGTCTTACTGTCAGAAGTTTTCAAGCCGCCCTAAGGCCTCTGACTTAGCTTAACGACTGCCTATCTATCTATCTATCGACGACGAGCTTTTAAATATCATAAAACGGAGAAAACTACAATAACTTGTTTATATCATGCGTAGTTACAAGTGCAATCTGCTACAATTAATTTGACAAGTTAAAGGGACGGTAGTTTTTGGTTAATAAAAGAAATTGTTGGATTAAATTTATTTATGATTGTAGAACTTTTATTTGTATATCTGTAGGTTAAGCAACATACGGCGCGTTCAGTCCATGGATGGGTCACCGTCTATGACTAACGCTAGTGGCATTTTTCCGAGCGATTCCGTGCTTCGCAAGGCACGTTAAGCAGTTGGCGCCGGCTGCCGTCGATAGATGGCAGTCGTTAAGCCAAGTCAGAGGCCCTAGGGCGGCTTGAAAACTTCTGACAGTAAGACCAGCCACTAGTCTTACAAGCCTCCACCAATCCGGACTTGGCCCCCGTGGTGGAGTATGGCCTATACCTTCCTCAGGGAAGAGACCCGTGCCCCTCGGTGGGGACATAATGGGTTGATTATGATTATGATGTATTAAATACTCCAATATTTTAAATACTATTTGTTTGTCATAGGTGTGGCGTGTAAATAGACAGGACCAGATATACTTGCATGCGTAAATTACGCGTACATATACATACCTACGTAGATCACGTCAATCATTTATCCCAGAGGGGTAAACGGAGACCAGGAAATGCCACTGGCTGCGATCCGGATAGACCTCTCTTTTTTTAGTGCGTGTAAAATCGTTTTTAGTTTTTAAAGAAATTGTTATCGATTTAACCTTAACTCAATTGCAAGTTTATAGTTCCACTTACTTCCTGATGTCCTCCATATATTTTATTTCTTATTATTTTAAATCCTGTTTGAGTCACGACAACTCTAAACGTTGCTTTTGATTCACTAAGGCCGGCTTGCACCACCGAATGAATTCCATTTAACTTTAAGTTAAGTAAAATTTTGACAGATAGTGTATGACGGAACTGTAAAATTTCTGTTTAGCTTAAAATTAAATGGATTTTAGTCGGTGGTGCCAGTCAGCCTTAACTTCCTTAAATACGAGTATTGCCAATAAGTTAGTTAAATAAAATCTTTAGCTACAAGACATATTTCTAAAAAAATAATTTACTTCGAAGAAACGCCGCACCAAAATTAACAATATTAAAATAAATATTGTTGTAAGCTGTTTTTGTGAACTGACGTATTCAACAAATTATTTTATGGAATGATCCGATTTCAGCGTGCCAAATATTTGAATTTATTTTTATTTTTTCACTGATTGACTTGTTTTAATGTTTGTGGGATGTTTTTTTAGCAGAAAACGCGCTGTAAAGGTTATTATAATACTCGATGATACTTATATCTGCAAATGAAAAAAAGCGGAAGTGTTTAAAATTTTCCAATGACAATTCAACTTTAAAAGACTAGTAAATACGAATATTAGAATACCGACTGTCCTGTTCGCCCTACAGTAGTTTGAACCAATCTCACAGATTAAGGTTGATCTTGTATAAGTTGAAATAAAAACTTTCTACGTTTCTTACTTTTGTGTAGTAGTTTATATAAACTATTTAAATAACATTTATGTGAGTTAATTGTTAAGTATGAATATGTATTTGTAAATTTTTTTCGTTTTCGCGCCAATTCCCCGACACTTTTTTTATTAAGGTAACTTTTATTTTTGTCTATTTCGATTGTACGATTGATCTTATTCTTATCTTATTTTCTACCTCTGCTTCTTCTACAGGCACTTTTGATCAAACAACTTTTGTAGACAAGCGCCGGGTCTATTAGTTTTACAGAGCTGTCCTCGGTACGCGTGTATTTACTTAATTGGGCTAATAACACCTTGTTCTATGCGCTTGCGCACTCCAACCAAATTAATTTTTGAAAACCACTAAGTTCTTGTACAAATACATTGGTATAACAACCCACAAAGGTCAATATGAAGAAGATAGAGAAGATATTAGAATATCTACGCTAATATTAGAAGAGCACAGCGCAATTAGGCAGAGTCTCAATTCTGATAAAGTATATTTATCTATTGAATGATAATAATGTCAATAGATAAATATGCGTTTACTGAAATATCAGATATTGCCAATATCTTTACTGTTTTTGACGTTATAGACAGATAAATAGTATTTTATATATTGTTTATCCTCTTGCGGCCCGATCTTGAACACAACAATTGATTTTGTACATCTTAATTGACATTGGGCCGCGCGAGGATATATAAAAACAATCGCTCTGTTGTGAAAACAATGTAAAATCGGGGCAAGGTACGAATGGTTAAAAAAATTAAATAGGTACCAACGGAGGCAAAATCATAGTACCTCCTGGTCGTCTATGCGCACACTAGGCGACACGCAACAGCGACAGTTCGGCGACTAGACGCGACGACAGGCTACGGCCGTCAATTTTCATATAATATTTGTTCGATTCTCCGCACACTTGGCGTCAGAGTCGCGGAGTCGCAATTACAAGACGCCAGAAGCAAATGACAACGTCGCGTCGGACGCGGCGACTAGACGCGGCGACAAGTCGCGCTGTTTGCAATGGCTCTACTTGTAACAAAATAATACTCAATAGATCATCATCATCATCAGACATTCGACGCTTACTGCAAGGCGTAAACTTCCACACGGTTTCTAAGTTTCCCAGTCTTGTGACTCCCTGCGTCCAGCAACTCCCCGCCACCGTAACCAGGTTGTCAGACCATCTGGTGGAGGGCCTGCCCACGATGTGTCATCCAATTCGGGGTAACATATATCGACTAAGCTATTTTACGGTTCGAGTTCCTCTTTCATCATCCTCATCAACCCATTATGTCCCCACCGAGGGGCACGGGTCTCTTCCCTGAGGAAGTTATAGGCCATACTCCACCACGGGTGCCTAGTCTGGATTGGTGGAGTCTTGTAAGACTAGTGGCTGGTCTTACTATCAGAAGTTTTCAAGCCGCCCTAAGGCCTCTGACTTGGCTTAACGACTGCCATCTATCGACGGCAGCCAGCATCAACTGCTTAACTTTTCTTTACTACGAAAATAAAATTGTGAACACCCTGTGAACAACTATGCTGCCTCGTTGCTCTAGCTCTAGTATTGGTGTATTTCCATGTTTGTAATGTCCTTGCCTGGTTACCATTGTACAGTACAGGGTATCCTAGTTTGGGACCAGGACGAGTTTTGAGTTGAAGTTATTTTTTATACGTGTACTCTGGCTCGATAAGCATGTAGGGAACTAATTAAATGTTAGTTTTTAATGGCTCGCGATGCTCATACATAATTGCAGACACACACCAAGTCACGCCTGTAACGCCTGTAACTGTCAATCAAACGATTTATAATTATGATGACTGGCTTGTGCTTTACTGATTGTCGGTTACTTAATTTGTGCTCACTTTAAATAGAAGTAAGTCTGTGACAATAATCCTATCATAGCGCGGGTAATTTAGTCATCATCATCAACCCATTACGCCCCTACCCAGAGGCACGGGTCTCTCCCCTGAAGAAGGCCTTACTCCACCACGGGGCCTAGTCCGGATGGGTGGAGGCTTGTAAGACTAGTGGCTGGTCTTACTATCAGAAGTTTTCAAGCTGCCTTAAGGCCTCTGAATTGGCTTAACGACTGCCATCTGTCGACGCCAGCCGGCAACAACTGCTTAACGTGCCTTGCGGAGCATGGAACCGCTAGGAAAATGCCACTGGCCTTAGTCAGAGAACGGTCACCCACCCATGCACTGAACGCGCCCTATGCTGCTTATTAACCTTCGAGATCGTTTTTAAGATCACTCAGAATCCCTCGAATTACATATTGCCTCTTTCTGTCAAAATATTGATCGCTATTTGTGTGAGCGAGATGCAAGTAGTTGACCGGTTATTAATTTTATTCCGGATACACTTACGTGAAATCCCAGCAATTATTCTGTAGTTTTCCTGATCAATTAATTCTTCAATATTACTCTCCACGGAAACGACACAATGACTCCCTCGATTTCTCATTACGTAGACATTTCTCGTGGCAGCATGTTTACACGTCATAATTCGACTATAAAATGTAAGGCACTTTGTACTGTTTAATCTACGCAGTTCAAGCATTTTATTCCTTGTCCGCTAAATACATTTCTACATTATGAATGTGAAACTGAATGTAGTATTCGTAACCTGCCTTGTTAATATTGGCATGACATTGACATTTAATTTTTGACATTTATGAATTGGATTTTGAATTTTCTGTTTCTAAATTTAAATTAATAATGTAATTGTGACTTGTAATTAATATTAGTTCTTTACCTATGAAATTGCCGATTTGTATGAAAAAATGTAAACTAATTTTTTTCATGTATTTTTTATTGTATTAATCGAAGTAATCGCCCATGCAATCAATGCATCTTTGCCAACGCAGTGGCAGTTTATTGATGCCCTTCTTAAAGAAATCAGCTGGACGGGAGGCAACAAATTCTTCAAAGGCATTTTGTACTGCCTCTCGGGTATTGAATTTTTTTCTCCGTAAACGTCGTTGATGTTGCGTGCCGCTTGTGCCGCGTTGCTGCTACAACGGTACTCATATTCCATAATTAGTCGAATTTTTTACGTATCCATGATGACGAAAAAGATTGAAATGCGATGAAAATGTAACACTAATCAATAAACAAATGACTACTTTTGGAAAAAGGATTCCATGTTCTTAAAATAAAATTAATTTGAAATTAGAATTCTTAGCCAAATAAAAATTATTTTGATTTGAAATGGCCAGTACTGCAGAACGGCAATTTCATAGGTATGAATTATTATGAATAAAATATGTCTATGTGTTACAAATTTCGGGCTCCCGCGGGAAGGGTTAAGTAGCATTATCGTACAAATATATCTTAATGTGTCCATAAATGGTTTCTATTCTATTAATTTATATTTTTGTAAAGTTTTGATTAAACAAAATACAAATAATTCTATTAAAATTCTGAGGATATTGATAACAAACACTGTGACACAATATTTTTATTTAATAGATGTAAGAGCGTCGCGTATCGTTAAAAATACTGGACTATTGGTGCGTTGTCTCTGTCACTCTACAGTTCACCAAAATCTGTTTCGTCACAACATTTGGTCAAATAGCTTAGTATGATACTAATAGTACCAAACTTGTATTCAATGATCTTCCGGCAGTAAGCCCCTCTCTCAGACTCCATGTAAGGAGATTTTGTGTGCAACAAAATAAACCATTATTAAATTATTGACTTTCCATTAAAAACACTCCACTTTCCTTCTTATTATTTTTTACATACAACTATTGTAACAAAATATTCTAAAGATATATATTATGAACTGTGTGCAAATTGTAATAAGGTACAATTCGCACGCAGTTCGTAACCTGATTAGCAGAACCGAGTTACCATATCTTATGACATAACTTGACAACCTACCGCTGACAGATCAGCTTACAAAATGTTGAGCTTAGATTGATAACACTGAATTAGATAGAATATCATTACAATAACTTCGACACTAGATATTCACTTGTCCTGGCCCCAATCTAAGATGTTCTGTTCTATACTATCAAGTAAAAATGTTTTAAACATCGAAATACACCCCAATTTGTGGTGTACAGTCACGAGCAATAATATATTTAAACACTGTCACATTTTGTATGACGTACACATTTTGTTTTGTACTTTACATGTGTACGACAATTTGTCCTAAATTATCTAAGCATTGGTTACATAATTAAGGACAAATTGTCGTACATTTCTTTTTTTTTTACACATATTAGTTAAAAAGTTAGTTTCAAAGTTAACATACTTAGTTTCAAATAATATAATAATAGGTTATAGTATGTAGTAACGCGGTGAAGCCTCGACCAACGGTGGAGACAGTATATTTTTTTCGTTATCAAGAAAAGTTTTTGCTAAGCCCTGTGTATGTAAGCAGCAAGAAGTACATCTAAAACTGTACACGGAATTTGTATGCAGGTAATTTACAGCAATCAAACTTCCTTTCGTATGGCCTTTGCGATTGTTAGCAGAGATTTGAATTTCAGAGTTTGATTTCTTAAAATAAAGCCGCTTAGCGGCAAAAAAGATCGACCTTGTTGTTAAGAACAATATGCAGCTAAACTTAGCTTACGTTACTAACGTTTGCTCAAGAAATAAATTGCGACTTCATGGAAAAAAGTCCGCTATAGATAAGATAACATAAAATTTACATACAATAACATTGCTTCTGGATCCACACTAGGATACCCTGTGTCGTGGTAACCAGAAACAGTGATGTCACAAACATGTAAACATGTTTTCTTTGACCTGGGTTTCTTTTTTTTTGTCCTCAGATGTGTTTCAAACCGGGGACCTCTCGATGGGTAGGCAGATGCACTAACCGCTGCGCCACAGAGGTCGTCATACGATTAAACATACATCCATAAAGTTACGTCTGGTCTCTGTACATCTCAGAGTTGTAGGCAGATATCAAGGACTGCCACTCTCCATGGTCCTGACATATCACTTTCGCTTCGGCGACATTTATTAGTTTTTATCTTGCCACTTACCAGCCCTTCCACCCGCATTCGCTTGATTTTTTTTACAGTCTTTCTTCATACTTCTTTCTTCTGTCATAGTTAAAATAACCTAAAATCTAATCTTAATGTACCAAGTTTAAAAAAATAATTGTCTATCCCCAGACTGAACCCTAGCAGCAAAAAAAACTGTCACATAAAATATCGAGCCAAAGACTGTCAATGTTTGAGTGTTGCTAGTACGTAAAAACCAAATAACCCCATTCCACTTCCAAGTAAAAATTGTATGTGCTACG
The DNA here is from genome assembly GCA_947310845.1 of Yponomeuta plumbellus. Lineage (NCBI taxonomy): Eukaryota > Metazoa > Arthropoda > Insecta > Lepidoptera > Yponomeutidae > Yponomeuta > Yponomeuta plumbellus. The sequence continues at coordinate 22,826,428 of OX371197.1, read as the reverse complement.
TAGGGTTTTTTTAGAGTTTGTTTTTATGAGTAAATAAATTTTAATGTCTATGATGTGATAAGTAAAAAAAAAAAAAAGAACAGTTCTGATTTACTCAAAATTCTGACCGAGCCTTGTTCGCTTGTGATTGGCTATAGTCTTGTCTAACACAGGATATTGGCGAAGTTGTACTGGACAATCAGTGCATTGAGTCCATAAAACAGAATTGAATTGAATTGATGTGATAAGGATTTTGTTCAGATGAGTCTTCTATTCACGGTAAAAAAAATTACTGGGTAAACCTATTTATTTTATGGCGGTAACACTGCGCCAAATTTTTTGCACTGAATTAAAAAACGGACTTTAGTCTGTAGATATTTCTCTGACGATGTATTTTTTTGCCAATATAAGTATAACAGATACTAAAAACATAACAAAGTAAATATTTTAGTGGGGCTCCCACACAACAAACGTGACTTTTCGCCATTTTTTGCTCAATATACTAATAACGGCAACAGGTTAATGCTTGAAATATTCAAATGTTGCATAGATAATAGTGCGGAACCCTTTATAGGTGAGTGCGGTTCTCACTTGGCCAGTTTTTTAACACACTGATGATGATGTTACGATTTACCAATAAAATTACCGTCTAGACACTTTCCTACAGATGTTACAACTGTTTGAGCAAATTAGAATTTTTATGCATGTTTTTTACTTTTAATGCGATTGGGTACACAATTTAGTGATAGCGTTAATTTTTTTTACATAATTTTACATACTTAATAAATAATCAATCGTAATAAAAAAGTATTTATGGAGCAAAAATTATTTTGTACGTAGATTAAGCGAGTTTTAATATTGGAAGGGAATGTTAACTTTATCATAAAAATTATAAGAATACATTCGGCAATAAACTTTTTTTTTCAAAGACTGGAAGGATTTGGAAAACTACAGGGGAGATCTATGTCCTGCATTGAGAGTCAAATGGACGATGATGATGATGATGATGCTTATGAACCTTCCCACAGTAAACATTTGTGCAGAAAGTGATGAATATGAACGTGGGCCCAGTTCTAGTGATTGGTGCCTCTGCCTACCCCCTCGGGGATAACGGACGTGAGTTTTTTGTTTATGATTAAGGCGGAAGATAATCTGAGGCATCATGGACAGCGGAAAGAGCAGCCAGGTACCGATTGACCTATTAAATTAAAAACCGGTTTCTACAAAACTCAAAGACCTTCAAAAATTAAAATTATATTCACATAAAATATATCGAAACTCGAGCCCCGACTGGAGATAGCAATGTCAAAGTCACATCGATTGCGAATCTCATAACTTGATTTTGGCTCGATAAGATTGTTCTACATTTTCGACATCGAGCCTTAAAAGCACATTTTGAAACCTAATTGGGTTGCTTCACTTCCATACCCGCAGAGGTTAAGGTCAATGAATGTTTTATGGGTAATTTCGTAAGCGAAACATGTTTAAGAATGTATGCTAGAGTAAAAGACAAAAAATATGCAAAACCATGCAGCGTAAGTGTATGCAGCGACTAATGTAAGCAGCCTATAAACGTCCCACTATAGGGCACAGGCCTTCTCTTAGAGAGATAGTATGAGATTTAATGTTAAACTGCAGCCCATATTACATGTCAGTAAATAATTTTCAATAAACTCCCTGCAGTAATAAAAAATGAACAAAAATGCAATAAATTTATAATTAGCTTAAAATCATATTTAATACAAAAATGCTTTTATTCACTGGATGAATTCTTAAATGCTAAAAAGTGTACCTAAATGTAATATTAATGATACCTACAATGTTAGATATAAGTCTTACCCGTTGTGCAATACCCGTAAAGGGTGACTAAGTCTTAAGTTACCATAAAATGTATACCATCTATTTACACTTCCTTTGCAATAAATGATTGATTGATTGATTTAATCACCATGCGTGCCCACGACGGAGTGGCAATTTTGTTTCTCATTTTTCATTAATTTATTTATTTATTTAATATTAGGAAGACTAACGACACAACACCGATTATCATATTATTTAAACATACAGAAGGCCAATTCGAAGTCTCCACTATTAGAAACCACTTAAGCCCTATAAGCAAGCACACAAATGACAGCTTAAAAACTATCTTATTAGGTACTACATTATAGAAATGAAATTTACTCTTAACAACTGAAAAAATCTGCACTAAGTTTTACCCTCAAATTATATACCGATGAATTAAAGATGTCAAAATCGCCAATCTTCGCCAGTTTATTAAATTCGTTACACACCCTCCACAAAAATGAGTTTCGCCTATACCAAGATAACACTTTTCCAGATGAAAGACTGGATTTACACGCCTTTTGTCACTCAAGTTTCCTCAGGATGCTTTCCGTCAGAGTTAGCGAGTGGTATTGCTACGTTAACTTCACAAATTTACATAATTGAGAAAACTAATTCATTGGTACATATCGGGTGTCGAACCCACTACCTCCCGAATGAAAAGCCAGCATTCTACCGCTCCGTTACCACAGCTCCGACTAAAAAATACTGACAAAGAGAATCAAGTTTGTCACGTTCGTGGCTAAAGACTGGTCTCTGCCTTCCTCTATGGAATACAGGCATGAGTTTGCGTCGATATAGCCATTGCTAGCCACTAATCCCAAGCCTAAAATACATCATAAAATTGTATTTTACCGACGTAGGAGCCTGCATATACCTTATTAAGGCATTCTTTTTATATCTTAATTTCGAAAATACCAAAAACCACTCCCACAATAAGACTTTTATGGACGAAGTTTTAGTTGACCTACTATTACAAATGCATTTATTTTAAATGCGCAACAGCAATTTCGCCTTAACATGGGTACATTTATTTCCACTTTTTACCATGTAACAACTGTTCTGCATGGACTATTTTACTGAACACCCCTAAATCTCTTCAGATTTCTCAAAATACGAGGCAGACATGCACTCGGGTACTACTAAATCAGTGGCAATAAAACAAGACAAATAAAATTTATATATTATATGTTCAAACAACGCATTATACAATCCAACCCTTCAAGCTTCAACCAGATCAAAAAACCAAAACTCCACCGCCTGCCCCTCAAAGCGAAAGTGTAACAGAGTCCTAGCATGGCCATTTTTCGCCCGCTCAGTCGCTCTTACCAGCGTATATATAGACTCGAGTGCGAGCCACCACATCATTCGCATTCAGAGCTTCACTGACTTCAGTGCACCTACAAGCAAAGCATCATGAGGCCATTGGTGTGTACAAAATACATTAAGCAACCCTCGAAATAAGTGTGGATAAATTTGGCTAGGAAAAAGTGTGCCGTCAAAAATCCAAAAGTCCCCGGTGAATTTCAAGTGTTTCCAAAGTGCAATGGGATTGTTTGCTCGGATCCCGGTCCTTAGTATCATGGAGCTGCTTGTGTAATCACGGAAACTGCGCTCTCATTGTGTGTCGTTGCGGCAAAGGCTTCTAAACGACACCGTAACGTGACAGCTGAGAATTCGCACCCGTTAATGACGCATTACGCACGTTAGGCACTTTCAATTCTTATCTCGCGATTGGCATCCATGGACTAGATTGCTAAACTGTCAATTCATTATGCAGCCTAATTATCGAAACAAATACTGATTCTATTACGACCTCTTGAGGATTGACGACGCGAGGACACTTTGTCCGACACCAATTGAATAATTTTACGTGACGATATCTTACAGTAGCTGATTAATGTGTACAATTAATATTATGAATTCACGTTTTCATCTCTAAAAGAGGATAGATAATCACTAGTTTATAAATATTAGTAATATTTCTTGGAATCATCAATATTTAAATTTAAATCAAAGATTTTCTCCATTACGCTCCCGTCTAGAATATACATTGAAAAATTGCATACAAAATAAAAATTTATTTTCTTTCCTAACAGTTCGTGGCTGCCAGTCTGGTGGCTCTTTTGGCCCTTGCCAGCGCAGAGGAGGCCAAGAAAGCAGAAAAGGAAGTGGCAGTCGCCGAAACTAAGTCCGAAGCGGCGTCCGAGGACAAGAAGCACGAAAAACGAGGACTATTCGACATTGGCCTGGGATACGGTCACGGAGGCTTTGAGCACAACCTGGGCTCTTACGGAGGCTTTGAAGACCATGGACACCACGAAGTTCACAAGACCATCACTTTGGTCAAGAATGTCCCCGTCCCTTACCCCGTTGAGAAACACATCCCATACCCCGTAGAAAAGAAGGTTCCCTACCCCGTCAAGGTCCATGTCCCCGCACCTTACCCCGTTGTCAAACATGTGCCCTACCCAGTCAAGGAAATTGTGAAAGTACCCGTGCATGTCCCCGCTCCCTACCCTGTAGAGAAAAAGGTCCCTTACCCAGTACATGTCCATGTTGACAGACCTGTCCCAGTCAAGGTGTACGTGCCCCAGCCCTACCCCGTTGAGAAGCACGTCCCTTACCCCGTCAAGGTGCCAGTACCAGCCCCGTACCCCGTTGAGAAGAAGGTCCCCTACCCAGTGAAGGTCCCAGTTCATGTGCCCGCTCCCTACCCCGTGGAGAAGATCGTCCACTACCCAGTCAAGGTGCACGTAGACAGGCCCTACCCCGTCCACGTACCTAAGCCGTACCCCGTCCCGGTTGAAAAGCCTGTCCCCTACCCAGTTGAGAAGCCCGTCCCCTACCCTGTGAAGGTACCGGTCGACAGACCGTACCCAGTCCATGTGGAGAAACCCGTCCCCTACCCCGTCAAGGTCCCAGTGCCCGCGCCTTACCCCGTTGAGAAGCACATCCCGTACCCCGTGGAGAAGCCCGTGCCGTACCCAGTGAAGGTCCCAGTCGACAGGCCGTACCCCGTGCACATCGAGAAGCATGTCCCAGTGCATGTTGAGAAGCCGGTCCCGTACCCAGTCAAAGTCCCAGTGCCAGTGTACTTAGAGCACGGACACCACGAGCATAGCCACTACGATAGCTACTAAATAGGCTGCAGGAAGTAGTTGTACCGAATGTGATATAATTATAAGACTAGCACTAACGAACGACCCCAAGGCTTGCAGTCAGAGAAGGAGTGGCTTGATGCTAGACTTTTGGTCTGCATGTCTTGGGATTGTAGAGCACTATAATATTCTTCATTTTATAGTCTTTTTATGTTTGTGATCTTTTTGTTTAACGTGATTGGTGTTTCTCGAGTTGAATGTACCTGTTTTAATTTCTATTTTGTTTTAAGGGTTTTGCTACCAATGTTCCGAATATCTTGCTCTATCTTTTTATGCGAACTGAACTTTTTAATGCGTAAAATAAAAAAGAACGTTGGCCTGGCCAAGGTAAATTGAAAACGGCCTTTGATTTCCCACCGTCCGGTCGTCCATTGTTTTTTCCATCTCGTAGTATTGTTATTATATGGTATGTAATCTGGATCACTCGTACACTGCGGGTTCCCTTACGAAATACGAAATAATTTGACCCAGATACGTATCGCATCGGCGACTCGGCTGGTTAAGTGCGGGTTTCGACACACTTCGTGTGTTTACTCTCACTTGACAATATACGAACGCAATTACACAAATATAACGTGCGATCGTTGTCTTTGCCGTTTACGAAATGCAGTACCTTCTGTGCAGCTATTAAAAATAACCACGTCAAAAAAATATGTTGTGATAAAATTAGACATCCACTGTACTGTTACGACAGAATAGTTTTTAACAAGAAGAACAACTTCTACTTGCTTCAGAACAAGTTTTAAAATTCAGGTAAAAAATTAACTTGTCTTTAGTTTAAATGTTACACGCTATGTTATGGGCAACTTTGAAACAGCAATATAAATGTAGGTACTCAAGCTGAAATTTAACACACACAAGATGCAACAAGGTTGCACAGTCTTATACATTCTTATGAACATCGTCTTGAACTTCTTTTACGTCTTTACGTTCATGAACTTCCAAAGCAATTGTTCACTACCTAATTACGGCGCACACTCCGCTCTTTCGCAACTTTTTACGTGTATATTGAGTGTCCAAATTGCCCGGCAGGCAAATGGACGGTTATAGTCCAACGTTGTAAGCAATGTCCTGCTTTCAGTTGCAAAAGACCAATTTGTCATGAGCCTAAGTCATTTTGCCGATGGGTCTGAGGTAATGCCGGCCTAATAGAGCATTAGGCGCTGTATATCAACACTAATTCAGCGCTGCCGCAATAATTTTACATTAAACATTACTCAAAACTATGCAAACGTCGCACAGAAGTGAAGTTAGCCACTAGTCATAGTGTCTCTAATATAGACTTATATTAGAGTAACACTTTAGCAGACAAACTCAAGTAGTATAATATACATGACTTTATCAAGAGATTAGTGGGTAAACGGGTAGTTTTTTGTATGGTTGGTTTTAATATTAATTATAATAATTACTCTACAATCATGAAAAAGGTTTCAATGTTCGTACAAACGCAAGGAGAAAATCAACAAGAAAATCTTCTGTTGACAGATTTCAGTTATCCAAAATGCATTAAAAAAAAACTGATAGCAGCTAACAGCACCCTAATAGGATTTTTATGTAGGAAAAACCGGGAGTGTACGCTTTATAATTGACATTCCTGTTGATATTGACTTGAGTCGATTTGCAGCACGTCCGTCGACCTCTGAATGCATGCATTCCACTCAGTGACGTTACGGACGACGTCGCAACAAAAATGTAAAATTCAGCCAGCTGTCGAGTGTTCAAAAGTGTAAGCAATAATAGACTCGCGAGACATAAAAACTGACCAAGTGCGAGACGTACTCAGGCAAGGGTTCCGCTTCGTATCACCATAAAAACCCGGTTTCTTGGGATCGACAGTGGAAGTCATAGTTGACACGTTTTTATTATATTTTGTTAATGTAAATGAGATTTTGCCTGACGGTGAAACATAAAAGAAAAAATACACTGTATTTCAATGACACCAATATTGATACACATACAGTAGTGTGCAAAGTGTGGATCTTGGTCGGTTACAACATGACTGTAATAAAGTCACCAAATCAATACAAAATAGCGTTAAACTTAAAAATCGCTACAAAAATAAAATTTTTTACAGTAGAATTTCAAGTGGCATTTCAAATGACAGTTTCTTGTAAAGATATTCCTTTTTTGACCTATTTTTACTGTATGATTAAAATATAAAACAGTAATATTGTAATAAAATAATAATTTAAAATAATATAATAATATAAAATATAAAAATAGAGAAATAAATATATAGTAATAAAATGTAATGTAATTGAATTGTAATTGAATCAATTACATTTTATTACTATATATTTTTTAAATGAATCACTTTCACTTTTAACTTATTAGGATTCAAGAGATAACTACCTATTGGTAATACAGACAAAGAGACAAACATAAAGACAGAATAGATACCGTAGTTGGATCCCGTTGGCTTTTTTCGCATACGGAACCCTGAATAATACGGTAGTCACGTGCGCTTACTAAATTACAACTTTTTACAACAATGAAAGTCTTCCTTTTCATCATTTAAAATCAGAAAAATATGCGTAAAAATACATCGTTGAATTTATATTTACAAAACTGTTAGCGTCGTGTATTTTTATATAATTAGCGTTTTTACATGTAACGGCTGCCTACTAAGTAATTACTAACTAAGATGGATGATATTGCTATTGTAGTCTGCAGCCAAACTTGTAGCTGCTTGAAAACAATTGAATCACGTAATTTAGTATCTGTTTCATACATTTTGTAATTGTCTTTAATTATTTTAAAGAAAAGGTAAAGTTGCACGATCTTGTTAAATAGTTGTTATGTACTTAAAGCATACATACGAGTAAGTAGGCCATAAACGTTTCTTATAAAAAGAGTCGGAGAGCACGGTGTTGAGCGGCACAAATCTCTACCGTAGATTGACGACAGCAAGCACTGAGGTCATGTTGTTTCTCTACAACAATAGTCCAAAGCCTGTCAAATCAGGAGCGGTAACAAAATGGGAATGATCCCTCCAAATCACCACAGACAGGTTTAAACCTGTTTGAACTAGTTATTAGGGTTCCGTAAGCCTACGCTGCCTGTCCGTCTATTTTTTGTCCGCTCGAACGTCTGTCTGTTTTACGAGTATGTACATCCGTCTGTTTGTTTAACCTGTGAATGGTTCCAGCTGTGTTAATAAGCCATAAAAAGTTAAAAAAGGTAGAAATTTAGTAAGAAATTATTGGGAATTTACATAAAAAATATTTACTTTATCTTTATGAACGTCGACACTAGTAAATATCACAAAGCGACAAACGGCATGTGATTGTAAATGCTCTAAAAAGAAATAATAAAAAAAAAACAATAGTTAACAGTGTCTTGACATTTCAAGTGTTGATTGCACTCATGGGTCTTGAGTTTCTGAGGTAGATGGACATTAATACCAACTTATGTATTAGATTAAAGGTGATTTGAGAAAGGATGGTCAGAGTGGAATTGTTTATCGATGCCTTTTTCTCCACTACATTATTATAAATACATTGCCGACAATATTATAAATACATTGACATTCAACAAACAGAATGTAAATCCTTTACGTTGAAAGAAATTTCTGTTATCGGATTCCCGAATCCCGCTACAGATCTAATCACCCACTTACTTGGGCCATTTTAGTGTGATTTGTGTATGTGTGTGTATGTGTGTGTGTATGCAGATGAAAACATTATGTTTTATATACCTATTAAATAGCTATGGGGTACAAAATAATGTCGCATATTTAATAATGTTTACACATAATAATTAATTTAAAAAATATATAATATTCTCTACCACAGAGTACAAAACCTTGGCACGAGATTCCGGACCGCACTTGGTCGGTTTTTTGCAGCGATGTGCTAACGAGTGGTAGATTCACTTTCGATTCTGTCACATATCAGCAGTCGCCTGTGACTTCCTTCCACGCTCCATGCTTCTGAGCCAAGGATGACCACGGAGTGTAGAACCTCACAGTGAGGTAACGCATGCCGTCACTGGGCGACGTAGAATATACAAGTTGCAACAATATTGCCGTTTACATACAAAAATGTCAAGTTCTCGTAGAAAAGATTTCTCTTTTATTGTTTTCACTCGCAATATATACAGGTTGTAACAATATTTCAGAATCAAATAAATATAATGTAAAAATATTAGTTTAAGAAAATTTAGCCTATGTTATTAGCCTCTGTACGTAATAAATAAGACTAATAATAGATAGGACGAATATAATGTGAATATTTAGTTCATAAACATGCATACAAATACAGTACCCAAAAATATGACTTTCAACTTTGTCTACAATTTACAAATAGACGTCGGCTGTTTAATTTTAAAGTTACATCGTAAGGCAATGTAATGTATGGAACAGCTGTATTTTTAGCGATTTCAAAGTTTTCTATAAAGAAAAAGTAGTTTGTATAAACTAGTATGGATTTCGGAACACCATGTATTATAACGAAATCAAAACGAAATCACATACTATGCGATATTTATTGCGCATAAAACACAAATATTTTTCAAAAAAATAACGATGCTGTAGACTGTATCATCGTTTTAAAATCCAAATGATACAAAATACAATTACACAAAAGTATTACTAACAAAAATAGACATGCTTACAGAATACAAATATAATTTAACGCACGTCAATTAGAACGTCGACGATTTTTCAACCGACTCAAAAACTAACGTTTTATCGACATAACGTAGAATCTGGAAACCGTTAAATTCAATAACAATAAATTAAATATTTTGCAGAAATCAGTCTTAAAAACTGACACTATTAATTTGTTTGATAAATAAAACTGAGAAATTTGAACTTTTGCAAGTTGCTCAACTAGTATTAATAGAACTAACAGGTGTTTAGGTTTTATATAATTTTAATAACACGTTGTATGTTCTTCGTTGTAGGTCCATGGATACGAATTGCAAGCGACCAAGAGATACGCCAAATACGACCCTAAGGCAGCGGCTAACATAGTACATTGTCACTCAAACAGAATGTAAATTATGTATGAACATTAAAACCAATTTTTGATATCCGGTTTCTCTCATAGTTTATTAGGGTTCCGCAATAAAAAGGATCAAATTATAATGCCTACGATGCATTATACTGTTGACGACCTCTGTGGCGTAGTGGTCAGCGCATCTGCTTTCTATGCGAGAGGCCCCGGGTTCGATCCCCGGCTGGAGAGAAAAAAAAACTCCAGGTCTTGGATGTTTACATGTTTGTGACGTCGCTGTTTCTGGTTCCCACGACACAGGGTATCCTAGTGTGGGGCCAGAAGCAACGTATTTGCCTGTGTGTAAATGTTTATGTTTATGTTATCTTCTGTCCATCTGTTTGAGCTAAAAAAGACGATCGCGCATCAAAAATCTGTTAATCTTACAAGCAACGGGGGTTAATCTCTTGGCCCGTATAGGTAACCAAAAAACTTTTCACAAACGACGCGTTATTGTTATTTCGTTGAATATTTCTTAAGACTTAATAGAGAAAACTACAAGCCTAATAGTATTTTACTATGGCCGTACCTATTTGGTCTTAAACAAGCTATAAGGAAAACTACAAGCTCAAGTAAAATAACTGGTTACACCAGAAAGCATAGTTACAGCACCGTAGGCCAGTATGCGAGTTAGCGGTGATCCCTGAATGCAAACAGGATTAACTGACAAGGAGACCACCACGATCTGTTGGAACTATGTTAAGCAAGCGTCACTAGCTCACAATGAGTGCCTAGTTTGTTTAACAGTATGTTTTTTGGATTTCCATTAAAAAGCCGTGGGTACTTGTGTGTCTTTTCATGTTTGTATCGTTACCAAGTGAATTATCTAAAAATATGTAATTCTTGAAACATACAGGCTAGAGTTCTTAATAAATCTAATCATTAAACGCAATTGATCCGTTTCATATATAACAGTCGTCATCATCATCATTCAGTCTCCAGAAGTCCACTGCAGGGCAAAGGCCTCCTTCATGGATTTCCAAAAATACCGGTCGGAAGCGGCTTGCATCCAGCGTCTCCCTGCCACTTGGAGAGACATAAAATATAACAGTAACTAGAGTTTATTAATTTTACAGTAACCTTTTGTAAGTACCTACTTCATGTTATTAACCTTATACCGGATATACTTACTTGATTTTTTGCCGGAAGAGTCCAACCAGGCAACTGACATCGCAAGCTCTGTCTCTATTCAGCATGATTCATCATCATAAATCCATTATGTCCCCACCGAGGGGCACGGGTCTCTTCCCTGAGGAAGGTATAGGCCATACTCCACCACGGGGGCCAAGTCCGCATTGGTGGAGGCTTTTAAGACTAGTGGCTGGTCTTACTGACAGAAGTTTTCAACCCGCCCTAGGGCCTCTGACTTGGCTTAACGATTGCCATCTATCGACGGCAGCTGGCACCAACTGCTTTACATGCCTTGCAAAGCACGAACCCGCTCGGAAAAATGCCATGAAGAAATGTATGTATGTATGATTAAGCTTTGGGAATCAGAGCGAAACCTTTCAACAATAAAATCAAGTAAGTGTATCTGGAATAATAATAATTGTTGTAGGACTGAAAAATTAAGCGGCCCTTTACGTCAAATATTTTGTTACTCACGAGGGGAAGCAGTACCTACATAGGCTGCTACTTATATATGCGGAATCTGGGATTCCAATAATTTTAAACGCAATGTCTGACCGCCATGGTCAAATTCGTTCTTTTTTTTAAATACTGGCCGCTAATATTTTTCTCTCATATACGTTAGTGTTTTATTTTTGTTGGGTTTAAAATGTCATATCGCTGAAAAAATTGAACTCACTCGTGAAAATATTCGTGCTATGATTTATTACGATTTTCGACGTGGTTTAACGCAACAACAATGCGTAGATCAATTAACTTCGACTGTGTATCACTGGTTTAGTGAGTTTACTCGCGGGCGCAATAAGCTCACGGACGAAGTTAAAGAAGGTCGCCCGAAATCGGTGGTTGTGACACAAAATATTGAAGCTGTGCGAAAACTAATAATGCAAGACCGCCATGTTACGTATCGCGAGATAGAGGCTATTCTGGGCATATGTATGACGAGCATTCATAGGATACTACATGAACATTTGTCTGTAAAAAAAAATTGTTCGCGTTGGATCCCGCACAACTTAACTCAGGATCAAAAAGATGCTCGCGTCGAATGGTGCAAGAAAATCTTGAAAAAATTCAACGGAGGCGACTCAAAATCTGCTTATAATATCTACACAGGTGACGAATCCTGGATCTACGCTTACGATCCCGAAACTAAACAACAATCAACAGTTTGGGTGTTTCAAAATGAGCCGAACCCTACGAAAGCGGCTCGTGCAAAAAGCACTGTAAAGCAAATGGTGGCCTGCTTTTTTGGTATTAATGGCCATGTGGCTACAATACTACTGGAGAATCGCAGAACGGTTAATTCGGAGTGGTACACGACCATTTTTTTGCCGGAAGTATTTGAAGAAATACGCCAAAACAACCAGCGACGCAGAATCATACTTCACCATGACAATGTCAGCTGTCATACATCTCAGGAAACAACTACATTTTTGGATGGTCAAAAAATAGAATCGATGGGTCATCCACCGTACAGACCTGATTTGGCTCCCAATGATTTCTATTTATTCCCAAATGTAAAGAATAAATTACGTGGTCAACGATTTTCGACCCGTGAAGATACCGTAGATGCGTTCAAACAGCACGTTTTGGAGATACCTCAATCAGAGTGGAAAAAGTGTTTTACAAATTGGTTTCATCGAATGCAAAAGTGCATCGATCATAGTGGAGAATACTTTGAAAAACAATAAAAGCATATTTAGCCATATACATATGTTTATTTTTTCTATTCCGCATACATAAGTAGCAGCCCTCGTATAAACTACTTCCTGTTGGCCTAGAATTTAGAACATAAGTTGTAGAATAAACTCTAATTGACATATTTCAGTAGTTCCGCATTTCAGTATTCCGCATAGTTACTTTCAAAGTAAAGTAAAAATGGTTACGGTAGACGCTACGCTACGTCAAGCCTGTGTTGTGGTGGCCGATTGCCTTCTATTTAAGGCAAATCAGTATTTATTGAATTATTTTACACTTAAAACTACAAATTGAATTTGATATCAATAATCTGGAAATTGTCCGCCCGCAGTCAGAGACGGGCAACCGATGATGCGAGCTCCGTCTCTGCTCACCATGATTAAGCTCTACGAATCAGAGCGAAACGTGGGTCTCGATTCTGTTGGTGTATTATAGTACGATGACAGATACACGGCCGGGTCAAATGACGTGTTTTTTCATACAATTGACGAATACCTTAATTGATATGCGTGCCCGCGTAGACTTGGAGCGGCCATAAGATTAGATCGCCATGATCAATATGATCATGTAGTTTTCATTGTACTACAATGTGTTAACAGAATCTAGGTACTGGTTGGACTCTTCCCACAAAAAGTCAAGTAAGTGTATCCGGAATAAATTTATTTATTTAGTAGTGATTGGCTATAACATCCAGAAACATCTAGATATTAGCTGTTAGTTCCATTTTGACACTTATATACCTATAAATAAAAGCTACTAGGTGGTAGCAGGTTGGAACTACTTGTCTCTAGGTAAAGGGCAGACGGCATGTCTCTATAATGTTACGGGGACGCAGGTTACTCTAAGATCACGGTCGCGATTGATTTGAAAGAAAACAATCTTGTATCGCGTGGCATATTGCAAAGTTTCATTGTGTAGAATACGTGGAACCTCCCATTTTAGTTTTTATTTTGATGATTTGAAAGAAAAACAATCTTGTATCGCGTGGCATATTGCAAAGTTTCATTGTGTAGAATACGTGGAACCTCCTTTTTCTCCTCCTTTAGAGAAAATAAAGAGAGAAAAAGCGGGTGCAAATTTATGGAGCCCTCATTGCCAATGCAATTGCATTGGGGTAGTAAAAGTATGATATTTGTTTTTTTTACCAATAAATCAGATATCAATAATTTATTTACTGAAAGTCTATGTACTATGATAGCCGCTGCCTTCGGGCCTTATTCGTAGTGGAGAAAAAAGCAGAGGGAAAAATAACTCCACTCTGACCAATGACCATATTTTCTTAAGGGCTGATTTTTCAATAGTCAAATAACTTTTAGCTAAGGAATAAAAATGGCGGTTTGACATTATTTTCATACACAAGCTGTCTTAAGTCATCTTAAACTTAATACATTTAAGTAGGTACTCCATAGATATACAAGGAATTACTGCAATGAACATAGCATTAACTTGCTAAGTATTTTCCAAGTGCCAGCGCGTTAACAGCTAACAAACTAAAGAGATCTGCCAAATCATCGCACGTGCACATTTTAATATCACCTTACCCTATTTAATGTGAGCTTTGTCATCATTGCACTCGTTATATAACCAGAACACGGTGACAAATTTTCGCGGGTCAACAACAAGCCTTGCTGGTTAAACAAATATTATTCTGACCTTCGATTCGGAGAGATTTCCAAATCTCCGCCATTTTTATTATCTCTTCATCGGAATCAGAGGAAATGTTGACCTTAATCTGAGTATGATATGCGTTTACGGAATTATGATTTCCTCATAATATGAAATAAGAATTTTATCCTTATTTAATGAGATCCCGAAAAAAGAGTGGATGTCGTCACAATCGCTGGAGGGAAGTGGAAACTTTATTTATTAAGTAATACAAAGAATGCAGTCAAACTTGAATGATTTTCAACATTTAAATGATCATTTGTCAACAGATAACAAACCGAATGTGATAGTGTCAGAATCACTTAAATACGATCTTCTTTCATGGTGATATGAAAAGAAAATGTATATACTCGTCACATAATCAATAACGTTTTTGGCATTTATTTAAAAATCTGATAAAATGGAAATAAGTCTTTTTGAAAATGACGCTCCTCATTTACGACCTACTAGTAGTAGAGCACCAATCCGGACTTAGCCCCCGTGGTGGAGTATTGCCTATACCTTCCTCAGGGAAGACCCGTGCCCCTCGGTGGGGACATAATGCGTTGATGATGATGATGAAATGATGACGACTGGAACCGAGTACTCGTATACGCAATTTAGCGTCACTGACCGTCTCAAGTAGAGTATAGCTTATTTAGTGTCACCGACCGGCCGTGGGGTAGCACAAGCTTGCGCGGGTTATGCCGCATGCGGCGCAACTTGCAATAAACTTTGTCACTTGTTTTGTCTGCATGGTCCATAGTATTATCATAAGTATAAACACGAAGCGACTTAAGACAAAATGCCAGTTTAGGTAGAATTGGAGCAGTTGCGAAGTAAAATTTTCACTTAAAAAATAAATGAAAAGTAAGGACGCAAATCGTCGTCGACATAGCTCACCGGATGAGTAAGTTGAAGTGGCAGTGGGCGGGGCACATAGCATGCAGAACTGATGGCCGATGGAGCTGAAAAGTTCTTGAATGGAGAACACACATCGGCAAGCGGATCGCGTAGTCTGACCAGCCACAATATGGACAGACGATATCATCTAAGTAGCAGGAAGACGCTGGATGCAAGCCACTTCCAACCGGTCTTTTTGGGAATCCATGGAGGAGGCCTATGTCCAGCAGTGGACTTCTTGTGGTTGAATGATGATGAAGGACAAAAATCAATCCTACGTTGATTCCATAATTAAAATTGGTTCTTAATTATATGTAAAAAGCAATTAAAACGATATTAATTTGACTTCATATTATAATAGGCAATTAAATTTGTATTAATTGGACTACGAATTGAGTAATTTAGACAGCTGCTCAAAGCTATATTGTAACACTGACATTGAAACATTGAGCAAGCTATGTAACATAACTGTATTGTTTACTTGGAACGGCCCTTTTGCAACATCATGTGCACTTTGTTTATTATACTTCCGAAACAGTGCGTGATAAGAAATTGTTACTCAATGTTATAGAAATAGTTAGACAGACTGATTTTGTATAAGATAAAGTATAAAGTAAACAGTTTAACCAAGTCTAATTAACCCGGTAAATACCAAAATTATGACATAATGGGTTATTTCTTTCAATGCACCATTTCTGAATCATTTCGGTTAAAGGTAGATTCATAATTTACATAAACCTTTAGTGCCTTTGACAAATTGAAAATTTCGTTCGATTTTCGAATTCCAACTTCGTTCGCGTGAACGTAAAAAAAATATCAGCATTTTTATATTAATTAAACATTTAAATTTGTAATAGCAGCTAGGAAAAGCTTAATTGTACTCTGTAATTAACCTAGTGGTTAATCCGATTAATATCTTAAATTAGTACCGAGTGATTTTAAATTTCATTAAATATTTATGTATAATTTTATAAATGTTTTTAATTTATTTAGCCAAGTTCAGATGCAACAGTATATAAGTACATTCATAATGTATTTGCCTTAACATAATTTTACTTCATAGTAATATTTGGTCAACTTGACATATAGGTATTATTAACTTAATTCCGGATTCACTTAGTACTTTTAAATGTGAAATGCTTACAAAAGTTTTATTTCAAAAATAAGGGATGAAATACTAGTTATAAGAATGCGAAACCGTACCTGAGACTGAAACAGACTGACTGCCTGGTTGGTCTAGCCGTTAAGTCACTTAACTATTATGACAGAGGACGTGGGTTCAATTCCCTCTGGAGGCCGCCATACGTTTATACAAATAACCTCAGGTAATTTACATGTTACCATGAGGGTATCCTAGTTAGCTCATATTATGATTGTGTTGTGTGGAAGTTCATCATCATCATCATCATCAGGCTATATTAGTCCACTGCTGGACATAGCCCTCCGCTAATGAGCGCCATAGCGCCCTGTCTTCAGCTTGCCGCATCCAGCATCTGCCTGCAGTCCTTCACAGATCGTCATCCCACCTGGTTAGAGGGTGTCCAGTGTGGAAGTTATTGTTATAAAATTGAGCTGACATACGTAGACAGAGAACCGCTCGTAGCCCCGGCCGCCTGAGTGATCTTAAAAGATCACAAAGGTTCAGCAACATAGGGCTCGTTCAGTGCATGGATAGGTGTACCTTGTATGACTATCGTTAAGCAGTTGGTGGCGGCTGCCGTCGATAGAAGGCAGTCGTTAAGCTAAATAAGAGGCCTTAGGGCGGCTCGAAAACTTGTGACAGTAAAACCAGCCACTAGTCTTACAAGCCTCCACCAATCCGGACTTGGCCCCCGTGGTGGAGTATGGCCTGGCCTTCTTCAGAGAAGAGACGCGTGCCCCTCGGTGGGGTTATAATGGGTTGATGATGATTATATGTAGACAGAATTTTTCAACGCATAAGATCCCCAAGTCCCTGGATGCTTGCGGCTTAAGACCGGAATGCTCGTAAAACATAAAGGGGGCCTACGACCTGCAGTGGGCGCCAAATGCTCATAATAAATTTCTTCAAACGCAAACACATTCTCCCAAAGAATCCCTCGACTCAAACAGATGCGTTTTTTTTATCAAAGAAATCACTTCGGCAAAGCTGTTCCAATATCTCGTGAGAACCTAATCGGCCGACCGATCAACATTCATAGGGACACGATAATATAAAGTTAACGCTTCAATAAACACAAAGCGCATTCCAAGCCAAGTTACGTAAGGCTAGACTCCTTTCCCTTGGTAACTGGAACGATCCTTTCAACCTCCTTTAGAAACTACACGTAGATTTTAGATCGAACCAGTTCGAGCAGCTGATAAAATTTCGAATATCTATTATAATGCCCTATTTAGAAGGCAAATATGTTGTTGACCTGTAAATTAATTTTAAAAGTATTGAGAGGAGAATTGTATCTAGTGTTTAACACATCCATGAGTAATAATTTTTAAGTTTTAAAGTTTGTTACTAAGGCTGAAACTGTACTGAAAAGAATAAATGTGGAGTTTCGTTGCTAGCTTTTTCTCCAAATAATCTATTAATTAACAACTTACACGTTCATAAAGAAAATCGTTTTGTTTTTACTGTAAATACAATACTTCAATCCTATCCGACCTTTAGGCTCATATTAGCTTATACCGCTTTATAGAGAAGACCAGCGTCGATTCCAAGTGCGGGCATGTATGTACCTATGACATTGTTTTCTAAGTTACGTACATTTGTAAAGTTCTCGCTAACTGTGAGGGAAAACTTCGTAAGGAGTATATGAGCGATTGACACACCTCAGAGCCTGAAATCACCAATCCGTGGTAGTCACGCGTGGTGAGCTCATACTCTCTTTCTGAAAGAAGGCACAATCCTACAGTGGAACGTATATAGGCTGCTTACAGTTTATCATCATCGACCCCTTATGTCCCCACTGAGGGGCACAGGTCTCTTCCCTGAGGAAGGTATAGCCATACCACCATGGGGGCCTAGTCCAGATTGGTGGAGGCTCGTAAGACTAGTGGCTGGTCTTACAGGCATTGTCGCTGTAAAATCTATTCCTGTGGCATTTTGTGCAGCATTGGAAGATAAAGTGTTAAAACTCTTTATATATGACCTATAGAAACAGCCCAATAAAGCTCAATAGGCCACAGAAGGTTCAACGCAAATTGCATCATAATATCTCCCAACAATGGCGAACGCAGTGACCTTCACTAAACTCTGTCATAGGTCATTGACACTTTGCCGTTGAGTTTTCAAGCAAAGCAAAAATTGCCGATACAGTGTTTTGTTTTGTTTCTTTGTTGTTGGACACAATAGTTCGCTGATTTTAAATGAAGATCGGACAATAGATTGTTATAACTAATAGTGTATTTAACCTGTGCTTAACGTACAGCATCAAGGTTGAAAATTTGAAATAAACGAGAATGCTTCCCACGAAATTAAAAGTCCTAATTGATTTAGACAGAGTTTAAGCGCGGATGTATTTAACAGTTTAGTCACTCAGGTTTCCTCACGATGTTTTTCTTCAAATTTAGCTAGTGATATGTGGCTTATGCTTTAAGACGTTTATTCTCATAAGAACAATACAATATGCTCACTTAAAATGAGAATTTATTATTAATTATTTAAGTTAGTTAACATGCATGAGCTTATAAAATAACAGCAGTTTGATTCATGATTCAAGCAGACAATATTTTTATATTGATATTGCTAAAAATTAAAATAGAAAATAAATAAACTCACGCCCGTTATCCCCGACGCAGTAGGCAGAGGCACCAATCTCTAGAACTGGGCCCACGTTTAGTTGCTACTATAATTTTAAAAAATCAAGTCAGAGGTACATGCCCGTGTTGGGAATCGTACTTGTTTCTCCCGCTTCCGAGTCCATTGCTGTACCCACTAGGCTATCGCTGAGGTATATACAATAATAATTTATTCTGACCCCACACTAGGATACCCTGTGTCGTGGGAACCAGAAACAGCGCCATTTCAAACATGTAACATCCAAAACCTGGTTTTGTTTGTCCCCTGTGTTCGAACCCGGAACCTCTCGCATGGTAGCCAGATACGCTAACCACTGCGTCACAGAAGTCGTCATTAGTTCATCTGTGACATGTATTTTTTTCTTATAAAATCTATCTAAATAAAATTAAAAGTCCTGACTGACTCACTCATCAACGCCCAGCCCAAGCCGTTAGACCTAGGAAGCTGAAATTTTGCACGGAGGGTCTATATACAAAGTAGGTAAGGAATAAGACCGGATTTTTTGAAATTTTGAAAAAGGGTTGCCAAATTTTGTATGGGAGGTACAAAGAATGTTGTCTAATTTTCTTGAAACTTAAAATAAATACTCTTCAACACAATTTATTGAACACGTGTTTCGCCGTTTTTCTAAATTTAACCCTTAAGGGAGTGAACGGGGTTGCAGAAGGAGAATGGCAGGCTTCAGTGGAAGTCTCGTACACCTACAAAATGTCGTGTTGAAACATGAAATATATACATTTAATAGATCATTGTATAAGAATTTGTTGCATTAATTTTCTTTTTTTTATAAAGTTGGGAATCGTGAGTTAAGCTTGTTTTTTTAAGAAGTTTGGAGGTTATGTTACGACCCCGTTTGCTTGACTGTTAGAGATAAATCTAGACTCGCGCCAGCGAGTCCAGCCAAGTTCGGGAAAAAAGGAACTGGCGACGCAGCAGCCGTGTGTAATATTACAGGAATCACTTCGAGCTACTTTTGACCCCTTCACAACTCTACAACTATTTAACCTACGTATATGAAACTTGGCACATTTCTTAAAGTCCATTAGCTTGCCTAGAATCCAAAGTTTCATCAATTTTGCTCAAACAGTTATAGATATATTAATGTTTAAAAACCGGCATTTTTATGACTGACTGACTGACTCACTTATAGATCAAAAACCTAACCCACTTCTAGATGACCTAGAAACTTGATATTTGGCATCAATGTAGACTATTGGGCATATACAAAGGAAAAAATCTAAAAACTGAAAATTATTTATATTAATACCCTCATAGTATTTAGTTCCAAATTCTGCCAATAGATGGCGCTTTTTAGTTCTATATCGCGGTATGGTTTAGTCTCAACCGATACTATATAATATCTGTAAACGACTGCTTATGCACGTTTCTCTGAAATGTAAATGAGTTTCTGAAAAGTCGTATTGTTATCGGTTCCGTGGCAATAAATACAGCGCCACCAAGTTATCTGTTCAGGTGGCCAAAATTGTAACTAACTAACTCGTAATAGTTAATCCTGTTCCCCATATTTTGTTTTATTTATTCACTTCGTATTTTTTTAAAGAAACATTTTCGTTAAAATTTTAAGACGAGTTAAAATAATCTCATTTTTCTAAGTAAATTTCTTAAATGTTATTACTAAATTCTCCACCAGCGCCGCTTTCAACTGAACAGAACAGATAAGATGGTGGCACTGTAACGATGTATTTATTAGTGATCAATACCAATAATCTCTGTACAAAAAGCAGTGATATCCCATCAAAAACATAAATGTGAATGATAGAAGAGCCAAGTTCGGTAGGTATTAAGAACGGACGTCGTTATCGACTTCGCCGACAAAAGAATTGAGATCTATATCGGTGCTGCCAAGTTCTCTGAAGAAAATCATGAAAATTTTGTTACAAGATGACTAGAGATGTAAATTGTTATTCAAGTTTAAGATTTGACTTGGCTAGTTTTCACGTACAGGCTAAATAATATTTATTTAATTAACTCTACTTCGTTTAGTCATACGGGGGTTAGTGTACTTTCTGTTTGTATTGTACTTATGCTGTTAGGTTGATATAATACCTATGTGACTTTTCTGAAATTTGGTTTGTTGGTAAAAACTAGCAGTCAAATCTTGAGCTTGAATTACAATTTACATCTCAGTGATCTTGTAACTAAACTTTCATGATTTTCTTCAGAGAACTTGGCAGCACTGATATAGATCTCAATTCTTTTGTCGGCGAAGTCGATAACGACGTCTGTTCTTAATACCTACCGAACTTGGCTCTTCTATCATTCACATTTATGTTTTTGATGGGATAAATACCTACACAAATAATTGAAACAAAATCATTCTAATATACACACATACGTACATATATATGTATAAATAAACAGTCCGATAAAAAATCAAGAAACATAATTTGAACCAAATACATACTACATAATGCTCAACTAGCAACAGCAGTTTTCTACGAGTAAAGCCACTTTCTCATGTTCTAGGATACTTTAGAACTCTCACCATCGTCATAGTCTACTATTACTACATACTTGTATAATTCGAATAACAAAAACAACTATTTCATTAAATTGTGTTTATTGAGACAGATCTTATCTACATGTAGTAGGTACAGAAACGTATGGATAGCGGCGCCTTTTCAATCAACTACACTCTTAAAATTACGTCATCCAAGAAGTTAACTGGTAGCGTCACTCCCTCATGGCAAGCATAGCCCAGGTACCAGATGATACTCATCACATGGGAACAACACCACACAGTTCTCAACCCTACAATGCAGTTGCAACAATAACTTATTATCGCTTCTCTGCCATGATTACCTCTTTCAGTACAATAAAAACAACGACGACGAGACTTCAATTCAATTAAATTATTTTTTAATGGCACCACCCCTAGGATTATGCCATTGTCAAGTTTGTTGTGTGGAGATGGCAAGTATCTTCTTTTTTTTATTTTTGCCCGAAGCAGTCCCACAGAACACCTAAAAGATCATTTCACCTGTTTGGTTTGATGTAGTCCCACGGTAAGATCCTTAATAATATAGCAATAAAAGCCAAAACTCATTAACTCATGGGACTTCCTTCGTGAAACGAACTCTACTGATTTTCACTTTGAAATTACAGTAAAGTTGTTTGGCTTGCAAGAACAATCGGTGGCGTTCCGTTTCTGTTTGTAAATTGCGTGTTATTAAATTATTTTCTTATTTTTTTCCCCCAACTTTAAAAAATATATTTGAATAACTGTAAAAAGAGCCAGTTGCGAAATACTAAAGTTGGGAAAATATAACCCCAAAACATTCTTTTAATAGGGCGGTACACCATTTGCCGTTGTCCTTTTGAACTAAAGTCCACGCGGACGGAGTCGCGGGCGAAAGCTAGTAAATTAAATGAGTCAATGTAAATCAGGCTTTACTTTCGTCCGCATCGTTACTTTCGTTATCGTTACAGGTCTCGCGGCCTCGTTTAACGGATTCACTCTCACTTTCGTCTCGCGATACTCTCATTTTCATCGCGCTCCATATAATGTGGCCTTGAAATCAAGCCGTGTCGCTTAAGAAAAGTCTCGTATTGAGGTAAATGGGTGATCGTCGTAGGATTGGTGTTTTATAAACCAGTCTTTATACATGACAGTTTGTTCTTAATAATAATTGTTGTGGTCTGAGAGTTCATGTGTATTTGTTCGCTTTGTTATAAGCAGTCTATTTGAGGAGTGTCATATCAAAGTGACTTATTTCCACTTTTGAAAATAAATTAACCAATGATGGGAATCGATTTTTAGCATACGATTACACCACTATACCAAATTGTGTATTACAGAAACGCTTAACACCTCTCTAACTTTGACTTTCAATTCACGTATCTAAAACAATTTCGCTTATTTTCACGTCATTTGCTAACAGTATTCAAGACTTATCATCTTTTACAAACCGAATGTGCTAGTGTCAGAATCACTTACATACTATCTTCTTTCATGGTGACATGAAAAGAAAATGTATATACTCGTCACATAATCAATAACGTATAGGTTTTTGGCATTTATTTAAATTCTGATAAAATGGAAATAAGTCTTTTTGAAAATGACGCTCCTCATTTACGACCTACTATATAGTAGAGCACCAATCCGGACTTGGCCCCTGTGGTGGAGTATGGCCTATACCTTCCTCTGGGAAGAGACACGTGCTCCTCGGTGGGGATATAGTTAGTTAGTTAGTTTGGCTTAGGGTTTCCGCACTTGGCCTCATAGTTGGGCCATTGTACGTAGCAGGGCTGTGAGCTTACTCCAGCCAGCCTATCTCTTTCCAGAAGGCCAGCAGTGCTCTGATGTCACTGCAGGCCTCCTGAAGGGTTCCCAGCTTCCCAATGGTGGCGGTCCGTTGTTTCTCCACGCCTTCGCAGTAGATGGTCACGTGGGCGGGTGTTTCCTCTTCTTTCAGGCATCCCCGGCAAAGCGGGCTGTCGGTTAGTCCCATGTTATGGAAGTGTCTGTTCAGTGAGCAGTGGCCTGTTAGTATTGCCACAGCTCTGCGCAGATCATATCTTTTTAGACGAATCAGGCTACGTGAGAGACGTTTTGAGATTATTGGTAAAGCCTCCTTGGCTTGTCTGCATTTCGTTTCTGTTCTCCAGAGTTCAGCATGCTGATTTTCTGTTCGTGTCCTCAACCATTTCCTAAACTGGTTGTAAGGGAGTGGTAGCAGGGGTTCGGGGCCTTGCACTTTAGTTTCCGAGCCTCTTCTGGCGAGTTCATCCGCAGCATCGTTACCCAAGGAGCCGCTATGACCCTTTATCCATTGTAATGTGACTCGGTTGTATGTCGACAGCTTATCCAGCTCGTGGTGACACTCTAGTATAAGGCTGTTGTTTGTGACATTGCTATTAAGTGCTTTTAGGACTGAGGCGCTGTCCGAGACTATGCGTATGGCATAGTCTTGTACATTTCTTGTATTCAACAGCGCGACTGCTCTTGTTATACCGATGCACTCTGCCTGAAAAATTGTATTCAAGGTGCCAAGGGTTGTAGATATTTTTATGTTTAGGTCATTGGAGAAGGCTCCCGCGCCCGTTCCTGTTTCGGTTTTGGAGCCGTCCGTATAAACTCTGACTTCATGTATACCTGAGTAGTCGACTAGTTCCTCTTGTAAATGTACCTTGTATTTCTTGTCGAAAGTAAAGGTTTGAGGTATCCTGTCGCACACCGCTTCCATCATTGGCTGATCCGAAATAGCGGCCGACAAGATTTGTGAGTGCGAAAGATGGTTGTTTTGTTTCCATAGTCCGGTTGTGCGGAGCCGTAAGGCAGCACTGGCTGCTTCTTGTTGGATGTGTAAGTGTAAAGGTCTTAGATTCAGCAGGGCTTCCAGGGCGGCAGTCGGTGTTGTCTTCATGCACCCTGTTACTGCGAGGCATGCCAGCCGTTGTAACTTCTGTAGGTGGAGTACTGCTGTTTTCTGTTTTGTTCTGGTCCACCATACAACGGCACCGTATGTAATAGCGGGTCTTATCACCGATGTGTATAGCCACATCATAAGCGACGGGTGTAGTCCCCACTGTTTTCCTATAAGGCTCCGACATTGCCAAAAGGTGATTTGGGCCTTGTTAATGATGTTCTGTAGATGTGAGCTCCAGTTTAGTTTGCTGTCCAGCGTCACACCAAGATATTTAACCGTCGGTGACAGGGTTAGCGTTGTCCCGAAGAACTTTGGGAGATTTTCTGTTTTTGGGTTACGCTTGTTTGTAAAGAGTACTAATTCCGTCTTGGCTGGGTTAGCAGATAGTTGGTGTGTATTGCACCAACGCTCCACTATGCCAAAAGCCGTTCTCATTAGACTACATAGAGTGTCCTCGGATTTACCTATCGTAAGGATTGTTATGTCGTCGGCGTAGCCTATTATCCAGAAACCACATTCATCTAGGCGTCTGATTAGGCCGTCCACTACTAGGTTCCATAGAAGTGGCGATAGAACTCCCCCTTGTGGGCAACCTTTGGCCACTATTGCTCTAGTAGTGCTGTTCACCTTTAGCGTTATGGCTCTTTGACGTAGGAGGTTATCTATCCATCCCGTGATGGTTCGTTGCACTCCTCGTTCCACCAGCGCCTGGTTGATGCTACTGAAAGTTGTTTTGTCGAAAGCGCCTTCTATATCGATGAAGGCTCCTAGTACCATCTGTTTATCTGAGAGGCCCCTTTCTATGGTTCTAACGACGGTATGAAGAGCCGAGTCTGTTGATCTGCCGTTTCTGTACGCATGTTGTTGAGGATGTAGTGGTTTTGTCGTGATGGCTCCTTGTCTTATGTACCTGTCTGTAAGTCTCTCCAGCGTTTTTAGAAGGAACGATGTGAGGCTAATAGGCCTATAGGATTTTGCCTGTGTGTAGTCTCCTTTTCCAGCCTTCGGTAGAAAGACTACTTTGACTTCTCGCCATGGCAAGGGAATGTACTGGTGTGCCAGACAGGATTGGAAAATCCTTACTAGCTGTGGCAGTATTATGTTGATCCCCCATTGTATTAGAGCCGGGAAAATTCCGTCTATTCCAGGGGATTTGTAGGGTAAAAAGCTTTTCACCGCCCATTGTACTTTGTCTTCTGTGATAACCGTGTTTGATATCGCCCAGTCAGTGTAAGTGGGGGGGCGTTTGCTGGGCTCCTCCCATTCCCGTTTGTCCATGATCTTGCAGTCTGGGAAATGGGTGTGTAGTAGCAGTTCGCTTATCTCTTCATCGGAGGTGGTGTATGTGCCGTCCGTCTTTTTTAGTGAGCCTAGACCTCTGTTATTGTTTGTTGACAGAAGCTTTTTAATTCTTGCTGTTTCCTTTGTTGACTCAATTTTGTCACAGAAACGCCGCCAAGAACTAGTCTTATAGTAGCGGATTTTCTTCTTGTAATCGTGTTGTAATTCTTTGTATACATCCCAGTCAGAATCCTTTCTGGTGTTTCTTGCATGATTGAAAGCTTGCCTTAGCTTGCGTCTTGTTCTTTCTAGGTCCTTGCCCCACCAGTGGCTACCAGCAGGTTCCTTGGGGTGCGTTAGTGGGCAGGCCTGTTCATATCGGTGGGGATATAATGGGTTGATGATAATAGTAGAGCACAAGCCTTCTCGCAAAGAGAGTGTGGGCTTACCCACCACGCGTGCCCACCACGGATTGACGATTTCAAGCGCTTTGTTACTTCACCATAATATAACATAAAACTACTAGAATGAATAAAATAATGTAAATACACGTGTTAATAAATACGGATGTACACCGACACGCATACATAATATACACACGAACACACACACACACACACACACACACACACACACACACACACACACACACACACACACACACACACACACACTTACACACACACATACACACACACCCACACACACACACTTACACACACACACACACACACACACACACACACGCACACACACACACGCACACACACACACACACACACACAAACATAATTGGCTAAGTTTATTTTTATTTTCCTCTTATAACAACGTTATAAACTTAGACTTGCTTTAAGCAATAAGGCCGCCTCTTGTACTGCATCTTATTGTTAATGTTCTGTAATTATTTTTCCTGGTACAATAAAGAATATTCTTATCTTATCTTATCTTAACGTGATTAATGATATGGAAGAGCGGAGTCACCTAGTACAGGCATTGCATTCTTAAAAGGTGACTCCATTTACGATGACCGAAAAAAAAAAACATTTCGGGCTAGATCCTCCGACATTACTCCTAAATTTGGTGGTTTTAAATACATTTTACTCTCGACTATTCAAAATTCTTCTTTGCCTGGCCCTTTCCCATTTTAATTGGGATCGGCCCTCCGCATCATGCGTCTCCAGGCGACTCGGTCCTGAGTCGTCTCTTTGACAAATGTTTTGAATTTTAAAGCTGTCGAGGGAAATCATATACTTAGGCTCTGATGCATTAAGTTTAAAATTATTTCAGTAAAGATGGTCAGAGTGGAGTTTTTTTCCCGCTGCCTTTTTCTGCCCTACAAAAACGGCCCGAAGGCAGCGGCTTACATTGACATTTGACATTAACCAAAAAGAATGTTAATAATTCTTTACGTTGAAATAAATTACTTAGATTTGATTTGATAAAAAAAAACTCGCGATCATGTGTCCAAATCATCACTAAATTATGGTTTTACTTGCGCTGTGCCTACTGAGTTTTGGATGATAAAAACATACCAAAATGAATATCAATCAATATGTTAGGGATGTCAGTCATCAAAATTTTATCAATAGAATTTGTACTTCTGCAATTTCAAAAATGCGTACTTTTCTCCCAAAACGCTCGCCCAGCGCAATAAGTTTTATACAAATCCGTAAGCTCGAGGAACCCACCTTTAAAAACTTACCGATTTGAAAGTGTGAGGTGGAAGTGTTATCTTAGACACATCTATCATCGTGTTAAAGAGTAGCTGAAACGGCACTGAAATATTTTATCGTATTTGCAATTTTTTCACAATATTAAATTAACATATATTTTTCTTTATTATTTTGTTAAAGTATGAAATGTAAATGTATGATATTATTTTAATTCTTTATTGCATTAATTATAACGAAAATGTACAAGGGTGTGCTCAATGCAAGAAGCAAAATGAAAATTTAATGTGATAAAAATGAAATACTGA
Source organism: Yponomeuta plumbellus (assembly GCA_947310845.1). NCBI lineage: Eukaryota > Metazoa > Arthropoda > Insecta > Lepidoptera > Yponomeutidae > Yponomeuta > Yponomeuta plumbellus. Next base: position 22,798,655 of record OX371197.1, on the reverse strand, counting down.
AATATTTTTTAAAAAACCTTAAGTATCTAGCTTTAGTTCGGCTGTCTAAAATTAAGAAGCACGCCATCTATAGTTTATGAAGTGAACCCCACTCCAGCACACTAACGAATACGCACAAATAGGTATGAAGAAAAAAAAGTGAAAGGAAATCGCACTGACCACTCGTGCGCATGTAAATAAAAAAGTTCCCATTTTCTCCACTCTATAAGAAGCGTGGCAGCACTGAGTCTTGAAGTTATTGCTATGAAAATGAAAAACTTTAAAACAACACCTCTTTTTCAATTCTGAAATCATATTTTTAGAAAATATACTTTTTCACAAGTGAGTCGTATATCATCAATATTAATAAAAAAATCAGGCACTCACCTTACTAACCTGTTCGAACTGCACAATATCGTGGACTTACCTGAAAGATAAATATAGAATATTAGAATTGATTATGTCATAAACATACAACAATAATTGGGAAAACATGACTCACAAATACATTACATAGAATATTGACTGAATAAAAGAATATTCAACATGCAATAGAGGCACGTACCAGCGACTTTGTTTTCTTATTTATGTGCATTTAAGAATTCTTAGTAGCAATACCACCCGCTACCAGTAAAGGAAACATCGTGAGGAAACCTGAATGTCTAAAATGTTCACATACCTCTGGGTGAATAGCACAGGTTTACTCACGTTAGCCAACTATCTCCCTCTAAAATGGTTGAGGCTGACGATGAGGACCCCTGAGCTGCGTTATGCTCGTGAACGAGTGCCGTCCGTGTATCTGGCCGCAGCATTGGTGTTTTCTTACTTTTTTAAGAATCACACTAATATTATAAACGTGAAAGTTTGTGTGCGTGTTTATATGTTTGTCAGTCTTTAGCGCTGAAACGGCTGGACGGATTTTAATAAAATTTGGTATGGAGTTAGCCGATACCCTGGATTAAAACATAGGCTACGTTTTACCGCGGGGAAATTTCTTATTCCTACGGGAAAATCGATGAACCGCGGGTAACACCGCGGGGCACAGCTAGTATTAAATAATGTTTGACATTGCAAGTATTGATTGCACTCATGGGTCTTGAGCTTCTTAGGTAGATGGACATTCATATCAAATTTGTATTAGGTTTACGACACAGGGTATCCTAAGGTGGTGTCAGAAGCAATGTATGTGCCAGGTTCTAAATGTTTATGTTTAAGGTGATTTGAGAAAAGATGGTCAGAGTGGAGTTTTTTTTTCTTCACTGCATTCGGCCTCAAGGCAGCGGCTAACATTATCATTATAAGTGCATTGAAATTCAACAAACAGAATGTAAATTCTTTACGTTGAATTTCTGATTTCTGATGTTGAATTTGCCAATTCGCGATTGGTGATTAAGCCCATACTCTCTCTCTGAAAAAACGACTATGCCCTATTTTTTCAGTAGGACGGGGACGTATAATAACATAACATTTACATACAGGCACATACATTGCTTCTGGCCCCACACTAGGATACCCTGTGTCGTGGGAACCAGAAACAGCGACGTCACAAACATGTAAACATCCAAAACCTGGGTTTCTTTTTTTTTGTCCCCACCCGGATGCGAACCCGGGACCTCTCGCATGGTAGTCAGATGCGCTTACCGCTGCGCCACAGAGGTCGTCGTATGTAGGCTAAGTTTTCAAGAGAATATTAAATTGTACATTTTCCATTACAATCGTGCGTTCTACTTAATACATGTCTCTCGTAAACTAATTACTAGTAACTTGGCAGTAGGTATCTGCGTATAAAAACAACGGACAGCTGTTAACATACGTACATACATACATACATAAACTCACGCCTGTATACAAGAGGGTTAGGCAGAGTCCGGGGTTCCACTTGCTACGATCCTGACAGATCAGTTTCGCTTCATCGACATTCACTACTGACTCGTTGGTCAAGCCGTTAAGGTGTTCGATACCCACAGGAGAAAGCCGTACATTTATACAAATGACCTGAGTCTGCTTATTTTTCCATGTTTATAATGTCCGTGCCTGGTTAATACCTATAGCACAGAATGTCCTAGTTTGGGACCAGATTAAGTGATTATGTTTTGTCGAAGTTATTTTTATTTTTAGTCGTTGCATGCACATGCACACACCGTTTTAGAATTACTTATATTGCCCTTTGCTAATACATCCCTCACTTACTTGAAGTTTGTCTCTTACTAGCCCTTTCACCCATATTTGCTCGACATACACACATCAAAAGTGTCTAGGGATCAAGTGACTTTTATGCAATAAAAAATATTCAAGCAATATTTACCAAAGTATAATCCTCCAGATTGACTTTATATTTTAATTCCTATGTTTTAGTTAACCACTTACTCCTATATTTTGTAAAAATAAAGAAAAATTACAGTTTTTGCAAATTGTGGGAAATTAACTTAAATTAACGACGTCAATTAAATGACAAAAAAAGGGCAATAATGATGATTTTCTAAATGTTTATTGTAAAGATAATAAAATTAATAATCTGTATTTCCACTATTAACACGAATCACATAATCGCAGTGATTTGCCATGCTCAATATGAGTTCATCCAAATCAGCTTGGGGAATGGCCGCCCATGTGTTTTCTAACAAGTAAAAAAGTTGTTGTGCAGTACGGACGTTATCCATACTCGGCAGGGCTCTTCTTTGAAGCATATTCCATACGTGTTCAGTCGGATTAAGGTCTGGTGATTGAGCAAGCCACGGCAAAACGTTAATATGAGCTTCGGGAAGAATGCGTGTTACTACTCTAACCGTGTGTGGACGTGCATTGTCGTATATTAATTGAAACGAATCACCCAACCGGCCGCGGCCTCGCAAAGGGATGATTACACTTGAAACAATCCTCTCCGCGTAAATTTGAGCACTAAGGTTGCCCCTGATCCAAATGAGATCGGTTCTTCCGCCGATCCAAATACCGGCCTATACCACTATTGTTCCCCCACCATATGGATGAACTTCCTGATAATATCTCAAGCGTTCTTGACGTCCAGATGTCTTCTAAACTCGAGTACGTCTTGTATCCGGTCTCATACCGAAACGGGATTCATCAGAGTTGCAGGCTACTATAGGTGGGACTCTCAGCGGTTTTCGGGAACGCAGACCCACTTCACGTAAACAGTTTCGAATAGTTTGATCGCGTAAAACAAGTCTGAGGAGCTGCGAAACCTCGTAACCAACATCATGGCGGTTATGTTACGATTCCTTCGGGCAGTATTTTGGATGTAGCGGTCCTGTCTGCGAATGGTGATGCAAGATCGTCCTCCATGATGCGATAGCGAGTCCAGAGGGGGCTTATGACACTCTGTGTAGTGTTAAGAGCGATAGACGTTGCCTGGGACCAGCTTCCAACATTCCGACGGCTCTCATCATCTCTTTTCGAGTTAAATCACGTCGTCTATCCATAATAACGTAATTTATTTCAGTGTGGATGCAGATGTTGTAATGATTTTATCAAAACGCAAGTACTCAGTTTTATTCAAATCCTCATTGACAACTGATTTTCATTTTATTATCAAAATTCAAGCAAAATTCCTTATTTAAATATAGAATCTCACTAAAAAAAATCAATAGCTATCCAAAAAAGTTAATATATTAAACGTTAATTGCAGCAATACTTTAAAATGTACTTGATCCCTAGACACTTTTGATGTGTGTATTTGTTTTGTCAGTCTTCTGAACAGATATATTTGTTTCCCTCTATATGTCCAAACCAATGCAAGATTCCTTTCTCAATTCTAGTCACTACGTTCTCTACAGCCCCTGGTCTCTGACTACCCCTCCGGGTTTCAACCGTGAGTATAAGATAAGATATTAATATTCCTCATTGCGCACAAAAAACAAGAGACAAATAAAACTATACGAAAACAGACAGAAAGACAGATAGATTCGCTCGTAGCCCCGGCCGCCTGAGTGATCTTAAGCAAACACGAAGGTTAAGAGACATAGGGCGCGGCCAGTGCATGGATGGGTGACCGTCTATGACAAACGCTAGTGGCATTTTCCAAGCGGTTCCGTGCTTTGCAAGGCACGTCATGCAGTCAGTGCCGGCTGCCGTTGATATATGGCACTCGTTGTGCCTTAGGGCAGGTTGAAAACTTCTGACAGTAAGACCGTCAGCCACTAGTCTTACAAGCCTCCACCAGTCCGGAGGCCCAGGCCCCTGTGGTAGAGTATGGCCTATACCTTCCTCATGGAAGAGACCCGTGCCCGTCGGTGGGGACATAATGAGTTGATAATGATGAATTGCATTATGTTTTCGATGCCCAACCTAAAACCGGTCAACCATCATTGGTATCCCCAAACAGATATCTAGGGCACCAGTCAGTGCTATAATATAGTATTGAGCAATTATACTCGAGCAAATCCGTTTCAGCGCATCCTAGCACGAGGCAAAGTGGTCATTAGACAATAATAATGTATAATTAATCGATCCAACATTATGGAACGACCTGGATACTAACATTCCTATAAATTTGCCTTCTGTCAACTAATAAATACAATGGAAGTACTGCTCAACTGAACCACGATTATTCTTTGTGCAGCAAAATCCTATTAGCGTGGAAACTGATGTATAATAAAGTAATAACTTTATTTATAATAAGCCGTCGACCTCTGTGGCATGGCGGTTAGCGCATCTGCATACAGTGCGAGAGGTCCCGGGTTCGAATCCTGGCTGGGACACCAAAAAAACCAGGTCTTGGATATTGGCATGTTTATTATGTCGTTTTTTCTGATTCCCTAAACACCTGCAATGTGCGCCTGTATGTAAATGTTATGTTAATACCACTCGCTAATGGTGACGGAATACATCCTGAGTGTCAGAGCTTAGTAATAACTCAGCGCTTGAAATCGCCAATCCACGGTGGGCACGAGAGATGATTTAAGCCCACACTCTCTCTCTGAGAGAAAACCTATGCTCTATTGCCCTATACACGAAAAGTGTATTTTACTATAAGACTATTTTTATGTGTAACTCATCCTGTTGTAACCCCAACATAAAATAAAAAAAAATATAAGAAATAAAATAAGCATTTTTTTATAACACATTTTTTTCTCGTCTTTTTTCATAAGGCTCCACATCGTGGTTTGATAACTTTAAATCTTACAAGCGAACTAGATGTTTCCAAGTAGAATGGTGCAGAATTGCTTGTGTGTTTGCGAACGTTCTGTTTAAGTAAGTTAGTCTTGAACCACTACCTATGTTATTATGCATGCAGGAGCATAACATTAGCTCTTATTATTTAACGAAAGTACATAATATGCAACGGACGAAACTAATTGTTTCTCTGTCGTTGATTGATGGAATCGTTCATTAGCATGTGTTTAACTGTCCGTCTTTATGTATTTCGCGCAATAGGCTATTTGAAAGATTTCTGAATACCATCTCATTTTTAGTTGGTCTCTTCAGAAAGTGTTATTTTTAAATTTTACATTTTTACATTTACAATTACATATAGGCACATACATTGCTTCTGGCCCCGCACTAGGATTCGGAATTCTTTCGTGTATTTCTTCTAAAAAAATAAAACGAAAATTCATTTTTTAAAATAAGTCGCCTAAACGCTATCCTGGGTAATATGTCGTCGCACTGCAATTATGACGTCACTGCTTAGACCAGTGAACGTCAGAACGACGTGAATGATATACGCCATATTTACTGACCTATGATGTCATCATAGACTCGGCCCAATACAGACATAGAGATACATAATTATAAAATTTTATCTGGTTTAAGTTTCAGTATTTATTTAGTTTCAAGTGCCTTAATGCGATTTTAAGACTCATAATTTATACGAATATGTGTAAAAAATACTGTTTTTTTTCATACTGTCAAATAGCCTATTGCTTAATTGGTACAGTCGACAGCACATCAAGCTTTACGCACGTTCACTCTCAAGTGTAATACATATTTTATAAAATAAGTAAGTGGATATCCGGAATAACGTTAATAGTCTCTATTTTTGTTTCAATTTTCTTCCGAGAGTACGAGTTGTACTGTACATACACATGTACGCTAATACCTACCTCTAAACAAGTTAATAGGTATTATATTGTAACTTTTCATCGTTATATTTCAAATAATGTATGTGTAAGACCAACATTATTAGTATCATGTCCAAGTATGTGTGTCCCTTACCGGCTCTTCCAAACACATTCGCTTGTTATATTTGCTTCGTCAGTCTTTTTTCCTTCATCCTCTGCACATGTCCAAACCAACCCCAAATTCCTTTCTCAATTCTAGTCACTACATCCTCTTTCATCTTAATAATACTCATGTGTCATCTCAATTAGGTTGTAGGATGTCAAAAATTTCCATCGTATTCCCGTCACATTGTTGCATACACAGTAACCTATTAATTACTTAGATAAACTATTGCAAACTCCGTAATGGGCAGGAAATAGCCCACAAACGAGACTGTATAAAAACGTTCAGTTCTGTGGGAAACGGCGGTGTCATACAAAAGATACATTGGATGAAAAAAGCGGGAAGTTAGCGACTTAATACAGCAACTGGTATAGTTAGCGGGAGTGGGTCTTGGAGGATGGGTACAATCGCAGACAAAAGTAGATTGATTTTCTTTCGGATTCAAAACTTTTCCGTTGAGAGCACGTCCAACTTGTATAATAATATGCATGCGATTGATTTCGTTATTGTAAGATTGATTCACATTAACGAAAAACCGGGTCAGCAGATAATAATATCTACAAACTAATTAATTTGCTACACGCATTTCCTTTAACCCGTCAGAATTGGTCATTTAAAACAACTGCAATTGTTCTTTGAAATTTTTTTTGCATTATCTAGCCTCTAATTAAGCTCTATGCTAAATTATGATTAAAACTCTCTTTTTTTGTTTTCTTCTCTTTTCTTTAAAAAAAAAAACTTTTTGTAAAAAAATAATGTAACTAGGTATGGAAACTAGTAGAAATGCTCATTTAATATTATGTATAAAGAGATGATAATTTCACACATAACTTTACGCGCGTGATTCGGTGGGCAGGACTACCAGCAATTATGTTCTAACGACCTGGGCCTCGATTCTGTTAGTGCATTGTAGTCCGATGACAGTTGCATGGTCGGGTCACGTGACACGTTTTTTCATATCATTGACGCCTAGAAGTCTTGATATGCGTGCGCGCGTAGACTTGAAGCGGTGATGAAACTAAATCATTCATGCAGATGACTTTCTACTACTGCAATGCATAAACAGAATCTAAGAAACGTAGTGTAAGACGTCCTCAGACTCGGTGGAGCGATGATCTTCGCAGGGCGGCTGGCAAGAGCTGGATGAGAGTAGCCGAGGACCGTGCTCAGTGGCGTGCAATGGGAGAGGCCTATGTCTAGAGGACAACCGTAGGCCGATGATGATGATGATGAATCTAAGTCCTGACAATAGTGGCAGGCAGTCATCAAACTTTAATGTACTAACAGAATTGAGGCCCAGGAATGTTGAAAAGACATGGGCCAAATGAATGATAATGACGAATGCAGATTCACATTTCTAGCTCTTTCTCCACATTCTAATCTCAAGCTCTATTGCAACTGTCTGTACTAGGTCTGCAGTCGATGCAGTGCAATTAAATTTAACGGAAGAACGCGCGTGCACCGGCCGCACTCAATCAAGTTGCATAATTTGTTAGGGATGGGGTAAGATAGTAGTCCCAATAAGTATCGATAATTAATTCTACAAATTAAAGACAATATATTATTATGAACTCAATTTGTTTCCCATGTATATTGTACAAAGGCTTAAGACAAAAGAAATGGGACTTTTGTCAGAATCTCTAGTTATCCCAATGTTAGGAACAGTAACAGACAAGAATGTCAAATGGACAAACGCGTTAGATATTCAACTAAAACACTTCAAAAGAAAGCTCATTATGAGAAAGCATGGAAATCGTGACTGGCTATTGTTATCTTTAATATCGTCGTATGAATATCAATGGCATGTAAGTAGTTCGTTTTTATACATTATTCACGTTTTACGAAGAGAAAATTTAAACCAATTACATTGCATTGCAATTACACTACTGACACCTTAAGCCAAATCAAGTAGCGATACGCCCACATTAGAATCCACTGACTACCGGCCAGTTATAGAGATTTTGAATCTCGTTGACGAAATACAAATAGAAAACGTTGCCTTGTCTTCTAACTTTATTCTTGGAAATTTTATCGACTCCCATCCCTATCTATTGCATCACAGTGTGATGTACACGTTTTTCTCCGGTCTGGTGTCGAGCTAATACGCGGCTTACTCGCGATTCTGTCAGTAAACAACGATCGTTTGTCGTTACTATGTCTTGAGGGCATAGGGGAAATTGGAGACCGATCGAGCACGGTTTTGACGCTGGTTTTGAAATACATTATTATATACATAAACTCATACCTGTATACCAAAGAGGTAAACCAGGGACTGCCAATGATTACGATCAATATCCGACGACTCACTCCTGTATCCCAAAGGCATAGGTATCCACGTCTTATCCCACGTGTTAATCTATATTCAAAGTCTCAACTACGTAAAATTATTTTGCTTATTTCGTTTTATTTCTTTATTAAAAACAAAAAAAAACGACATGCTTAGGTATGCTGTCGCTGTTTCTGGTTCCCACGACACAAGGTATCCTAGAGTAGGTCCAGAAACAATGTATGTAAATATTAATGTTCATTATGAAAGCCATTGTGCGAAGATTGTATTCATACGAAAAAAAAAAATTGTATAGAACCTCAAACAAAATATAAGAAGAAACAATTTCTTCGTAACCTTGCGACCTTGACGAATAGTTTAAATGTAATTGGAATTTTATGCAAACTTATGCAAATCGGATTATGAGTCGCATAGTTTCAAATTGATGATTTCACAATGTAATCGCAACCGCGCCTGTGTAACTCAAAGATAAACGCTACTTCACTAAAGATAGTTACAAAACCAGCGTAATTAAGCTATACGTACTTACGCTTTATAGGCTTACGCTACTAGTTCCTTCACTTTATTCAATGAAAGTACTGTATATCTATCATTGCCATTCAATAAACACTATTTAGTATAAGATAAGCTTAAAGCTTATTCTTAAGCGAGGTAAAGGTGCCGTTACTTTTCTTTTATATACATAAAATCCATAACTATTTATTAAATAATTTAGATTTTGACTGGACCCCTCTAAAGTAACCGAAAGAACTTAAACTAAATTTAAAAAAATATTGTGAGTTTAAATTCTGTTAGTAAGTGATAATGTCATGTAAAGAGGCATAATGTCCTGCAGTGGGCGTCAAATGGTAGTAGTAAATAGTGATCATGATTTACCACAAAACAAAAAATAGAACGGTTATAGGATCACTGACTTTTCTCACAGCGTGTGCTGTCCCGTCCATCTGTCAACACCCTTTTCCCACAAATTTATCCAACGGATAGAGCTACCATAAACTCAACATTAAATTCGGAAACCTAAAGTCCGAATCAAAGAGCAAGAATCATGAATACGAATCATGGAGATGGGTGGGCAAATCCTGGATCTGGTTATTTGGGAAGACGGCGGCCGGTGGAATATTTAAATAAATAATAAAATTTGGTATGGAGTTAGCTGACACCCTGGATTAACACATAGGCTACCTTTTACTACGGGAAAATAACTCGTTCCCATGGAAAAATCGATGAAAATGAGTTCACGCATAATGTATGGAGAACTTTGTACATAACTTTTTCAAATTGGCAAAACACTGCAAGGCACAGCTAGTTAATTCATATTTCTAACTCAACGAATTCGTACCTCGTATATTTAAAGGTAATCTTAACTTTGTTTCTTTGGTTATTTAGGCATTAGGTCATTTGGAATAAGAAGCATAGAGGTTGAGAAACAACAGACTACGTTTCACGTTACCCTTGACTGTGGTCCCAGTGAACTTTTAATTCAGGCCGATTAACTTTGCCTCTTGGGATATGGATATTTTATATTATGTGTTTCGAATTATCTATACTCCGATTTTTAATTTCGTGTACTAAAGTGACATTTGGTGGGTTGCCAGTTTTGGATTTTGTTGTACAATAATGTACTCGAAGACTATCGTGATATTGAAACGAGATACCTATGATTCGAAAGCCAAACTAGTATTCGGTTTGGTGATTTGAAAAAAAAGTTGCATGTTACATTTATGATTTTCTACCTTAAATTAATTTAACCATTTTGAAAATGTCACTGTAGATAGAAATCAGCGCTACTTTTATTACTGATCAGCGTAAATTAAGATTCTAAAATTACTTATTTTAGTAAATTTAAAAAAGAAACGACTTGATCACTCAGATGATATGATACTATTTTTTTTCATTACGATAAGTTTGCAACGCAGTACCTAGTCATCAATAAGCAAATAAAAAGTAGAATTTTAGCTGACAATGTCGAGATCGAGACCGAGACCGAGAACTCGGTCGAGACTCCTTGAGCTAGCAACATTTTAAAAAAGAAAGAGCGCTTGCAGCTGTCAGTTTGGTACACGAAATTAAAAATCAGAGTATAGATACTTTAATCTTAGTTGCAGACTACTAAATGACGACGTTTGTATGGAAAATAATTCAAACATACCTAACTGACTCTGTACAACGTTTCCATGAGACGAATTAACATAATCATGACTGCTGCACCCCAACACAGTTTCCTTAAGGCTGTAACAAGGGCGAATGACTTTGAGCATTTGACCTCTGAGTTAAAGAATAATAAACTAGCGCAATCTCTTGAATGTTTGTTGTACTTCTTCGGCGAATACTTTAAAGGCTAATCCATAATCCAAAGATTATACAGATAAGAGATATGGCGGATGTTCGATGGCGATTGTTCCCTGCGCTAAGTAAGAAATCGTACAATAATGTACTAATCACGCTTAATACTAACATTAAAAAATATATGAGCAGTTAGGATTGCAGAGATTGATGTGGCCGATATTTGCATGAAAGATTTAAATGAAAAGCTACTATCGTTTACCAGCGAAATTAGATTCTGTGGAAAATAAAGCTTTTGGAAAAAAATTTTTTTTTGCCATCTAGACAGGTTAAATGCAATTTTTTTTCCGTACGAATTAGTCACTGATATATCCTTTATTACCAAAGATTTTATTCAGAATTTTTTAGTGCGTACTTTTGCCTAACATTTCAGTTAAACCTAGCCAATTTTGCAACATTAACCCTTGTTACACCCTTAAATCCAAAGCCTGTGTCAGAAGGCAATCACCGAGTGAATGGAACTACGAGTGTTTAAGAACGTTGGGTAAATCCGCTACTAAACGAACCAGATACGGCCCTTCAGGGGTGAAATTACGTAAGACTCCACTGCATAGAGTTGTGTGATTTACCCCTTTTGCTCCCGATATGTCACACCACTTTATGTCACACTGTTACATTCCTGATTTTTTTTTCCCAGTATTTATGTCATGCTCCGACTCTGAACTGTCATTCGAAGTATGGGTATCCTAATTTGGGACCAGGACAAGTTGTTGCATAATAGAGAGATTATTGTTACGAGTACTTACTAGCTGACTTAGCAAAAATCGTTGTGCCATATTGTTTGCCATACGACCTATTTTCCGACTAACCAATTATACACAAAAAAACATAAAAATCCGTTTGAACAAATGAAGCCGTTTCAGAGGAGTTCGATAACCTAAGAGCCGGTTTCTAAATTGAGAATTTCATTAAGTAAATACTTAAGAAATAGGTCCTATGAGTCGGTTTCTGAATTGAGAACGTATCTAAGTAAATACTTAAGTAACGTTCTGTCACGCTGTTTTCTGAGGAATTTTACGAGAGAGCGCTACAGTTAAGTAGTTAGGTACTTAGCGAAATTCTCAATTCAACAACCGGCCATACATAATAACACAGTTACATGAGATTTTGTATATTAAAACAAATACATTTGAATGCTTTCTAAAGCCAAACGTCTTACAAAATGCATGCACTGCAATACATAATGAGAGCAAGAACATTGCACATTGATTGGTTATAAAATAAAAAACTTGCTCCATTTGGCAAAATGTAGCTTCATGTTTGGTCATTGGTTAGTAACCGTAGCTATATACCTAGTTATTATTATTATTAATTCTTTATTGCACAAAACAAAAATAGTGTACAAAAGGTGGACTTAATGCTAGTCGATAGATAAATAGAATATTCTTTATTGTGCACGTAAATTACATTTACAGAGTTTTTATAAATCGAAGTACAGTTGCCGGCCTTATCACTATAAGCAATTTCTTCCAGGCAACCATAGTTTGGGACCATGACAAGTGATTGCGTTGTATGATAGTTTTATATTAGTTTATTGCATAATAAGGGTTCATATAACACGAGTGTGTTTTAAAAAAACGAGCCGTTATAAGACCAAGTTATGTACAGTGTCATACACTACTTTATCTACTCTCATACTACAATACATAAAATAATATTGCAAATAAAACGCTGAATATCAAAAAACTTATTTTTCCATTCCATGAACTCGTGGTAACATTTTAGTTAACAGTTAGCTGCTCCTAGATTTCGCCGGTAACAGGTTCATAGTTATGTTTGACGCAGCTTCCAGAATATCTGGTGGTGTACAATTACCACTATCCTCGCTTTCAGACATGTTTTTACACAAAAACTAATTTATTTTACAAACAGAACCAAACTTTGTTTATATTGAAAAGTTTTTTTAAGTGTAAAATGTTGGCGCCAAGGCGCAAACATCGCTTGCGCATGCGTGTTGCGTCGCCGCGGACTCGTTCATTGAAACCTTTTTTTTTTAAAGTAAAGGTTCAACTGTACTATTATGTATTCTGTGGTTCAACCTTCTTGGTCCAGCAGGAGGTTGTATAGGCGTATCGTTATGATTAAAAAGTTACCTATATTATGATACAGGTGTCCAGTCCATACAAGACCTGTATCGTAATAAAACTTTTGTATTTTTATTTTTGGCCGTTTTGCGTAATATTTATTTGTCATAAGAGTTTTTTTTTTCAGTTTTATAATCTTTGTATTATAGTATCAGAGTAGATAAATTATTTAACTAAATTGTGACATAGATCGCAAAATCGCTATTTTCTTCCTGCTATAAATTATGGAATTCTATAAATTATTTATTCACGTGACACTAAAGCTCTCTCTCTCTCTCTCTCTTCCTGGCTTTTAATCCCACATGATGGTGGGGTCAGCCTTCCTTATCTTCTCCCTCCACTTCGCCCTGTTCCCGGAATCTTCTTCAGAAGCATCGCTCTCTATGAGGTCTTTTTTCACTTTTTTTCTTTCTTTCTTTTTCTTTCTTGTGTAGACTAAAGCTAAATGAAATGAAATATGGCGAATGTCAAATTTTCGTTGAGGTCATCACTATGCAATACGTAATAGCAATTTTTTTTTACATAACATTTACATACAGGCACATACATTGCTTCTGGCCCTACACTAGGTTACCCTGTGTCGTGGGAATCAGAAACAGCGACGTCACAAACATGTATACATCCAAGACCTGTTTTTTTTGTCCCCAGCCGGGATTCGAACCCGGGACCTCTCGCATGGTAGTCAAATGCGCTAACCGCTGTGCCACAGAGGCCGTCATTTAACGCCCACTGGAGGATATAGGCCTACCTCACGTTTTTTTTTTGTCTTGTTCAGGTGTTTTTGAAAGGGATTTGTCAGGATCATGGCAGGTCTCTGGTCTCTGCTTATCCCACTACAGTCTGTTTTTTCATTCAATGCAAAAAAAAAAATTGTCACGTTGACATCTCCATACAATTCTTAAGCTGTCAATGTCTGAATGTTGCCAGTACGTAAAAACCAAATAACCCCATTTTAGTTGTTTTTTTTTAGACTTTGCTCTTACGAGTAATTCAATTTTAATGTCTTTGATGTGATAAGGATTTTGGTCACATGAGTCTTCTATTCACGGTAAAAAAAATCTACCGAGTTAACCGATCTACCGAGTTTTTTTGCATCGAATTAAAAAACGGACTGTAGGACGCGATGTATCTTTAGACAAAAAAATGCAGTGTGTCGAAAAAGTCGTCAAGGCGAGACGTTCCCAGAAATGCATTACCCTAATATATAAACCAATTAAGATATTAAAAACCAAATAAGAATGTGTAGCGGCATTGAACAGTTTCGTTACTGGCTTTGAATTTACGACTTTTTTATGGTAATTAAGTAATGGCTGTTGCTAACAAAACTTTTGTTTTGTGATTATTTAACAATTAATTGTACATTTTCGAAAATGATATTTTTTTAGAATTTTAGAAATTAATACACAATTTATGTCGAGAAGGATAAACAGCTAACCCTTTTAACTTGTAAAATATATAATAGAACAACTTTAAGAAGACTGCATGTCTTTTAAAGTTTTCAACTTTGCGCTAATCATAAAAAATATATCACAACGCTTTACCCTTTAAAGCAGACTAACTACATCTGAGTAGTGTTTAAAGAAATTTTATTTTTAGGGTCTCGTACCTCGAAAGGTAAATGAAACCCTTATAGATCACTGGGTCTTTTGCCCGTCCGTCTGTCAAGACCCTTTATTTCGGGAAGTATCGAATTGACATTAAAGCATATATTCAGATCTATATAAACAAACATTTACATAAGGGGAAATACATATACAGGAAAAATATTAAAGACTTCGAAACACTTGGTAGCCATCATAACGTTAATACTAGGAATAAACATAAATTGTCATTTCCACGATTTATACTTGCAAAAGTAAATACTTCCTTTATGGGGGCACTGTGTAAGGTTCTACAACAAGATAACCCAAGATATATTAGAGTTACCTCCAACTCGATTTAAGAATTGTGTTAAGCACACTCTTTGCAAAAAAGCTTATTATAAAATCAACGATTATTTAGAAAACAAGGACGTATGGCATTAAATAGTAGTTTAATATTAAATTTAATCAGAGGATAAATGTGTCTAGTGTTCAACACATCCAAGATATTATTTTGTAAGTGTGATTTGTATTAGCTATAAGGTGATTTGAGAAAAGATGGTCAGAGTGGAGTTTTTTTTTCGCTGCCTTTTTCTCCACTTCAAGGCAGCGGCTAACATTATACATAACTGTATGTACATTGACATTCGACAAGCAGAATGTAAATTCTTTACGTTGTAATAAATTTTTGATTTCTGATTTCATACAGGCATATACATTGCTTCTGGCCCCACACTAGTATACCCTGTGTCGTGGGAACCAGAAACAGCGATATCACAAACATGTACACATCCAAGACCTGGGGTTTTTTTGGTCCCCAGCCGGATTTCGAACCCGGGACCTTCCGCTTGGTAGGCAGATACACTAACCGTTGCGCCACAGAGGTCGTCAATATGAACAGTCCTATAACGCTGTGAAAAAATCAAACGTCTAGTTACAGTAAAAAAAAGATACGGCTGTTCGTGCCAAAAAAGGTATATTTCGATACTTAAGGGAATCGATATTTATCGCGCACTTTCCGTTGACCAAGAAATGTGAAATTTTGGGAAGTAAAATGGTCATACACTAGAAACGCAAGGAAAGATGTAAAAATTATACATTTCTAATTAAATCATTACAAAAATGGTCGTCGAAATTCGAAAAAAGCTCGGAAAAAAACTGCGACTACGGAACCCTCCATGGACAAGCCTCGACTCATTCGTTTTTTTTTCATAAATAAGACTGTTAAACTGTAACGGTCACCGACCGAAGTGAACTCGATGTGACCTTAATCATGCGCGTACACTGTATTCCAAGATTACGAAAACCACCAAGCTAGTATTTTATTAATTTATAAAGAACTTTGGTGTATCTACACGTAGTGAGATTTTATTTAATTTTCATTTATTTAGAACACAAAACAGGTTACAGACACATTTTTGCAATTTCACATACAGATCAGATAGATTAATCCCTAGATTTTTCCCGATCGGTTCCGTGCTTCGCAAGGCACGTCAAGCAGTTTGTGCCGGCTGCCGTCGATAGATGGCAGTCGTAAAGCCAAGTCATAGGCCTTAGGGCGGCTTGAAAACTTCTGACATTAAAACCAGCCACCAGTCTTACAAGCCCCTACCAATCCGGACTTGGCCCCCGTGGTGGCGTATGGCCTATACCTTCCTCAGGGAAGAAACCCGTGCTCCTTGATGGGGATGATGACGCATTTAGATTCATATAGCGTCCAGTGGTACTTTCAATCACACTAGATGTGTGACGGGACCACTCGGAAACTGCACAGTTAGGGCCATTGTTTAGATTTTGTAGGCTTATCTAGCACCTCTATCATCCTGACAGTTAAGTTGGCCTAGCCGATCCCATGGCACAAAAAAGACAATTCAATACATACAGAGTGCGTGTCTGTTCTGTTTTTGATGATCCGTCAGTCACCGAAAGACCTTAGCTCAAAATCAGTGTTACGCGTGCAAATCCTCAGCTAATACAGGTAATGCTTGAGGCCTTTTTTCACTGCATCGACATACAGCGTACTTCTAATTTTACAATGTTTAAAATACTATAAATATAATGAGCGACGGCCCTAAATAACTTGCAGAAAATAAAACATATTTTTTTTGTATTAAATAGGTACCTAGATTGTTGGAAAACCCATTATTAAATACAAGTGCTTGCTTTGTGTCCACTATCCCTGTCGGGAAGTGTACACATAAGTCTCGCACGCGGCGCTCATCGGCGCAAGCGCAACCATTCTGTATTTTGTTACGTAGTTGATTCATCTAAGTAGCGGAGGTATAACACCACTTACGTGGAAACTAGTACTCGATATTTTAATTAAATATTGAGATATTTGGTAGGAGCGGTGATAAAATAAGATAAGATAAGAATTGTAATTAGTTCAAAAATAAGATAAGAATAATTATTCGTTATTGTACTAGAAAAAAAAACCTACAAAACATTTACAAATATACCAGTGGTAGCCTAGTAAGTAGAACAATAACGGAGAGTAGAGTTCCGAGTGAACTCGAAAGCGGGAGACCCAGGTTCGATTAACGATATAAATTATGTACATTTCTGAAGTTATAGTAGTAATACTACTCGCTAATTGTCAAGGAAACCATCGTGAAGAAACCTGATTTGCTGAGATTTTCAATACCTCAGCGTTTGTATGGACGTATATAAGCTGCTTACTACTTATGTACATTAAAATATTTAGTTAAATTTAAATAAAGAACTATAATGTTAATAGGCTAGTTTCCTAAAAAAATGTAATTAGTCCGTCTTTTAGATTATAAAAAAATATTGGATACGTATTTTTTCTTTTTTCGATTAAACAAAAAATAACAAAGATATAGCCCATTGAAGTTACGCGTGACGTCACTCAGTGCTGCATTTTGTAGCACTGAGTGACGTCACACGTTTTTTGTTTAATCGAAAAAAGAAAAAATACGTATCCAATATTTTTTTATAATCTAAAATACGGACTAAATAGAATTAAATTATTTTGACCCTGGAAACTACCCTATTATATTATATCTGCCAGTACCTTGGTAACTCTCCCCAACGGCAGCGGTCTAGAGATATTTTTTCATATTTAGTTAACGTTATTTCATACTCAGTTTAGTATTAGTTTAAAAATTAATTTAAAGGTATTATTAACTTCATCATCATCATAAACCCATTAAGTCCCCACCGAGGGGCACGGGTCGCTTCCCTGAGGACGGTATAGGCCAAACTCTACCACGGGTGCCTAGTCCGGATTGGTTATAAACTTAATACAAATAAATATGAAAAAATTAATTTAAAAAAGTGTTGTTATTGTTGTTGTTGTTATTACACTTTATTGCACAAAAGAAAATACATAATATGACTTAAATAACAGGTTTGTGATAAAAACAATGTGTTTGTTAGAAAATAATTTATTCATTGAAACCAACGACAAAAAACACAGACGTGCGAGAAGGACTCTTGCCCTTAGCGTACCAAAATTAACTTTGGAGTATGTGACAATACGAACCTCGACAACGTTATTTTTCTTCAAGTGAAATAAGTATAAGTCAACATTTTGGGTTTTTGTCATTTATTTGTGCCACAAGACTTTGCATCTTGCCAAAGGGAAGTACCCTATAAGTTTTTGCACAAAAACTACTGTAACTTTTAGGTGCTCCTTATGAATGAGTTCATAAATCAGGTTCGCTGCGTGAATGACGTCACAGCGCCGTGCGCCGTCATATTCTGAGGCTGAATGCCTGGTTGGTCTAGCCCTTATGATGCTTAACTGCCAAGTCAGATGTCGTGGGTTCGATTCCCACAGGTGCCACTGGGGGGAAGGGGATGTAAAAAAACTCACAATAGGTGTTTTTTTTTTTTTTCATCAACCCATTTTGTCCCCACCGAGGGGCACGGGTCTCTTCCCTGAGGAAGGTATATGCCATACTCCATCACGGGGGCCAAGTCCGGATTGGTGGAGGCTTGTAAGACTAGTGGCTGGTCTTACTGTCAGAAGTTTTCAAGCCGCCTTAAGGCCTCTGACTTGGCTTAACGACTGCCATCTATCGACGGCAGCCGGCACCAACCGCTTTACGTGCCTTGCGAAGCACGGAACCGCTCGGAAAAATGCCACTAGCGTTAGTCATAGACGGTGACCCATCCATGGACTGAACGCGCCGTATGTTGCTTAACCTTAGTGATCGTTTAAGATCCGCGCTACGAGCGATTCTACTCTAGGTGTTTTTACGTATTTGTGATCTCCTTGCACGCTCGCAGACGAAGTCTTAGGCACGACAAGTAGAATACAAAATGAATAGAAGAGCAGGTACATGCCTATTCTTCTATCTTTTCGTTTTCTAAGTAGATAGCTATGTATCCTTCATGTCTGTTTGTTTTGATGGTAATCGTAATAAATTAAGAACAATTGAAATACATTGATAATCTGAATTAGACTGTATATAAATAGTGCGTCCCTTTTTCTAGGAGGTTTAAAACAAAACAGACATGAAATAATACGTGCCTATCTAAGAAAGATAGGATAGGAGAGATAGGAAAGAGAAAACATAGGTATTGGGTTTGTTTTGAAAAACTCGAGACAAAGAATTTGGAATATTTTATTTGACTTTAGAAATGAGATGAGAAATTAGCCTAAATGGTTGTAAGCCATTGTTCGTCTACCCTATTGCCTAATAAATCTATTTTATTGTATTTTATTCCATAGACAGTGCTAGAATCGCAAGTGGTGTTGAATACGACAAAACTAATAGTCTTACTCTGCCGGATCAATATGCAAGTTTTAAGTACGGCGTGTGTGTAATAAAGTATCACAATTTCACACATGACACGTTCACAATAAATTGTGAAATTATTAGAGCTTTTCCTATTATTGTGTTGCCGTTCACGTCGCTTACGTAAAGATTTGAGCGGGTTCTGTTATGCTAATGCATGTTTTAATATATTGCAGTCATCAGTCTCTAAGTGACAAGACTTGTTACTCACATCGGAAAATTTAATCTTACTTAACCAAGTGGTAGGCGGTAAGTGGTAGGTGGTTGAAATTGGTGGTAGATGGCTCACAAATCTTCGTTTCGCTGACGACATTGTTTTGTTTTCTCCAAGCGTATCTGAGCTTGAAACTATGTTACAAGGGCTTAATATGGCAAGCCTTAAGGTTGGACTTTCTATGAATAGGTCCAAAACCCAAGTCATGACTGATAGTCGCAAACGCAAAATTGAGGTGGATGGACGGGAGATACGACACATCTACGACGAGTACATCTACTTGGGCCAGCTAGTAAGCTTCGAAAACAGGCAGGGCAAAGAAATCGATCGCCGTATCGGTAACGCCTGGAAGTGCTACTGGTCCATGAAAGATCTCATGAAGGGCAACCTTCCACTTTCATTAAAAAAAAAACTAGTCGAGATGTGCATCCTGCCCGTTCTCACCTAAGGCTCCCAGACTTGGTCGTTGACCAAAAAAAGTCCAGGCGTAAGGTTTGTCAGAGAGCAATGGAGCGAAGTATTTTCTTCTTCAGTATTTTTTTCTTTTAGGCTTCAGGAGGGTAGACCGTGTCCGAAATACCATACTACGCACCAAAACCCGAATAATCGACGTGGGCGTCCAGACGGCGAAATTAAAGTGGAGCTGGGCTGGTCATGTCAGTCGAATGGACTCAGATAGGTGGGCGAGACTCGCCACCGCGTGGGTGCCACAAGACGGACATCGAAGTCGCGGCCGGCCTAGGAGACATTGCAGAGACGATCTCAACACCTGCCGGAGTGGTCTGAGGTGGCCTAGGACCGAAAACTTTGGACTGAACTGGGGGAGGCCTTTGCCCAGCAGTAGGATACAAAAATGGAGGCTACGTAAAAAAAAAAGTGGTAGGCATCGTAAAACACTGGCCTCACGTTCAAGAGGTACCGGTTTGGAATCCTAGGCATATATTTATAATGCCTGACAGATAATTTGAACAAAAATGTGTGCACTTAGTTCTAAGTGCACACATTTTTGTTCAAGTTATCTGTGTTTCATGAGGCCAGTGTCCACTGGCCTGACTAATTAATGTTGGATAATCGACTGTGGGGACGTGACTAGTGACAGACCTTCTCTGTCTATTCCTCCGGGTTACAGACGTAAGTTTATGTTTAGTGCCCTCCCTCACCGGGACGCCATGGCCACGTCGCCGGCTACGTATCCAAGCAGTTTGTATTGAATGGCGACGTTGCCAGACTGTCGCCAAGTGAGTTAGGCACTATACATTTCAATATAACTGCTTAGATACGGTCGCTGGCGACGTCGCCATGGCGCCCTAGTGAGGCAGGGCACTTACGGGTGTGTTATGTTGCACCTAGTGATGGGCGTGTCCGCTGGATGTGTGACGTCAGCGCCAACAAGTCGTATTATTTATGCGAATAAACTCATCGCGACACTATTTTGTGTTAACCCTTTGTGGAGCAGCGTTGCAGCGTTCACTTAAACTGTCTGTGAAAAGTGTGGTGTCGGATTATGTTACAGTAAAGTAAACATTTCCTTTAACCCTTTGGGTCAACTGTTAGCCGTCAGGCGCACCAAGGGATAAGGGACTTTAGAACGACGCGGTAATTTATTATAAGGTTTAATTTCACTTCCGAGTAACCGCTACCAAATTAGGTAGCCGCCAAGCCAGCGGATTAAAGATTTCCATGTCATGTAGCTCAATGTTACATATCTGCAACGTATGGTTTGTTTCGAAAACAAATAATATAATTTTTTTAGTATTTTTCCCTCTAATTACAACCTATTTAGGACATAAATGAAGAAATTATTAAAAAAGTTGATCTTGTGCCATAAAGAGTTAACTTGAGAGTTAACTGTCTTCCCCTCCGGGATATAGGCGTGAACTTATGTATGTTTAAGTAATGAAACTTCAACGACACCCATCCCTAAGATGGTTTAGCATTTTGTGTTCAGTACAAAGTTTCTCTAACAATTTTCCTCAGCGTTCACAGCCGGATAAAAAAGGCATCATTATTAATATTAAGTAATTGATACAACCACTTAATTTCAACGCAATGCGTTTGCGCAAAGCTGCATTCGATTCCTGCACCGCTTACTCCAATTCGCCTCCCCAAGGTTGAAATTACCGAAACAAAACAAGGAATACTTGACGTTACAGATTATACTCTCATGCGCGTACGCAGCGATGTAGCGAAAGTATTTGCAACATCTGTTTCTATACGAAACCCGCGTGTGGTGGAGTGGTATAAAATGGTGAATGATACTTGGAAAGGCACACTCCCATCGAGGCGTTCGCTGCATAGCAAGTTAGGCGATCATGAAATTACTGGTTAGTAAAATAAAATCCTCTTTTTGTGGTGAATAAATTAATTACTACTTAGGTGAACCCAAAATAGGGGTGGTCTAGTACAAGGTGGAATTGAAAACAAAAGGGGTGGTTTCTCCCAAAGAGTGGTTTGCGGAAATGGTTTTTAACTGTGAAAGATAAAGTGAAGTGTTTTACCGTCATGGTGTGATTGGTTTTATAGTGTTTTGGATAGTGTTTCTGCATTAAGTGCCGCAAGTTATTCTTACATTATTTTCTGGAATATCCAATCGGTTTCCTGTGCGGTTTTCACGAAAATAAAAATCGCTGTATCCTCACAAGTGTTGAAAGACTAAGTTAATTCACTTAATCATTAATGAATCAAATTAATGTGATAAATTATTAATCGAAGACTAATCACACGGTTTATCGTAAAGCCATCGAAACCAGATCACAAGTCAAGTCCTTTTAGCCCATTAATTTAGAGACATAACATCAGAAATTTAAAAAAAAACCTATACTTTAGAAGCACCAGAGTTGTTTAAACCTTACTGAATCGATATGATATTGCAAGCACTAAATTAAAAAAAAAATCGCTTAGTTCGTGTTCTAACAACGACTTTTCTTTACTCCGCAGAGGTCCACCTTGATCCTGGCCGTGGCTATTAGCCTGGCCACGGCAGAGGAGAAGGCAGAAAAAGACACCAAGGCTGAGCCCAAACCGGCGGAAGATTCCAAGAAACAGGACAAGCGGGGACTCTCCGACTTCTACGGAGACTTCGGGGGACACGAGGGCTTTGGTGGGCACGAGAGCTATGGCGGACACGAAGGATTCGGCGGTGACCTTGGTGGCGTTGAGGAACACGGTCACCACGTCCATGAGGAGAAAACTATCACCGTAGTGAAGAAGGTCCCAGTACCCTACCCGGTCGAGAAACACATCCCCTATCCGGTCGAAAAGAAAGTGCCTTACCCGGTCAAGGTACACGTGCCCCAACCCTACCCAGTGGTCAAGACTGTACACTACCCCGTCAAGGAGATTATCAAAGTACCCGTGCACATCCCCAAGCCGTACCCAGTGACCAAGCACGTGCCGTACCCAGTCAAGGTCCCAGTCGACAACCCCGTGCCGGTCAAGGTCTACGAACACGTCCCGTACCCAGTGGAGAAGCACATCCCAGTGCCCGTCAAAGTGCCCGTGCCCCAGCCTTACCCTGTGGAGAAGAAGATCCCGTACCCAGTGAAGGTCCCAGTGCACGTCCCCGCCCCGTACCCAGTTGAGAAGATTGTCCACTACCCGGTCAAGGTGCCCGTCGACAACCCAGTGCCAGTGCACGTTGAGAAGCCCGTACCTTACACCGTTGAGAAGAAGGTCCCGTACCCAGTCGAGAAGAAGGTCCCGTACCCAGTAAAGGTCCCCGTCGACAGGCCCGTCCCTGTTCACGTTGAGAAGCCCGTCCCTTACCCCGTCAAGGTCCCAGTCCCCGCCCCTTACCCGGTCGAGAAGGTGATCCCGTACCCTGTTGAAAAGGAGGTCCCGTACCCCGTCAAGGTGCCCGTCGATAGGCCTGTCCCCTACACCATTGAGAAGCACGTCCCCTACCCAGTCGAAAAGCACGTCCCATACCCAGTCAAGGTCCCAGTACCAGTTGTAGTCAAGCACGAGCACCACGAGCATCACGAGCCAATTGAACACCACGGCCATGAAGAACTGAGCCTCGGCGGTCAAGAATCCTATGGCCACGAATCGTATGGCCAAGAATCATATGGCCAGGAAGGTGGACACGAGGAGTACCACCATTAAACCTGCAGTAATGATCTCTCCCTTTTTTAGATTCTAGCGGTTATTTTGTTTTTAGTTCTCTTTGTGTTTAAGCTTGTTTTTTTTTGTACGACTGGTCCGACTGAACATATTGTGATGTGTAAATATGAAATATTACCAAAAGTATTAAAAAATTGTAAAAATAACTCTGATGGTTTTTTTGGAATCCTAATAGAGGTTGGTGTTTTTGTCAGTAGGTTCAAAGCATCGTCAGCAGGTGCATGGCAGCAACATCTTTACAAAGTAGAAAAAAACATCTTTAGACTCTGGTTGAGGAAAACGGTGAGTATTTCGAATGGAATAAAGCTGTATTTATAACAAAAACAATAGTTAAATACACCACATACTCATATTGCTAAAAAAAAAATTAGTCTGTCAGACAGTCCCTGGTCTACCCTTCTGAGATATAGGGGTGAGCTTATGTATTTAAGAGAGTAAGAACATTATTGAAATTAACATAGGACTAGATTAAAATATTTTTTATTACACCAGAAAACAGTCCACGTCCCAAATTACAGACCTAATCCATTTCAAACACAATTTACGTTTACAAATCACCCATTTTGCAACTTCAAGTGCATTGACCTATTAACTAACGCAGCCATATCAAACTGCTAATTGGAGTACACACATCAGCTGATAAATCTTTGAAAAGCCTTGAGTTGAGTTTTGACGGTGTAACACATTACACACCTACGAGTTTTAAAACCAATGATCGTAAAGTTGCACGCAAGCTCTGGAGGCTTCGACGTTACTGCAACACCCAAACAGCCTTATGCAATGCCAGAAGCCTATAACTCCAGTTAGTTATGATCTTACGGCCACAATATAGCATCTATTGCGTCAAACGGGTATTTTATACTGGACAAACTGCCTTGTAAAACTGTTCGAAAAATTGAAAAAGGATGAGTAACTGAAAAGTTCATTGAAATCGGGACAGAATTGCTCTCTTTTATACTTTATTACATTATTTACTTTACAATGTAATCAGCCAATCTTTTTACGACACAGACATAAAATCATGACGTCTCATAAGAAATCTATTAAATTTCTTACTTCAACTTTTATTCCAATACATATTTGTAAACGAGGGCATTCACTGCTTACAATTCCGACAGTTAATTGCTCCAATTTGAATCAGTTGTTATGAGCTCACCAGTAAGCAGATAAGAAATGCTCGCTTTTATGAACAGATCAGATTAGATTAGATTAAAACTTTTTATTGTAAACACAAAAAAAAATTATTAGGACCCTTACATATCTAAGTTTTGTCGTAAACAATTGGCGGTCTTATCGAAAACAGAACAAGTCAAGAAATAAAATTATATCATAGAAGAATCAAGGGTTGTGATGGTATAATTTTTCCGGTCTAAACGCACCGTATAAACCTATTGCATGCGCCTAATGAGCTGTTAAAACGTAAGAAAAATTCCGAGCTTGCTACAGCCAGTTCTGTGTCATAATACAGTTAATTGTATGCACTTATCTTCGTTTCCAGAGCGAACAAAATAGAGTCGATTGCGCTTCAAATGGAACATACTATTTATGGGTTAACTAACCGATCAATTAATGTACACGATGCATACCAAAACACCAATCAACTCTTTATTAAATTTACTAGGCAAATCTAAAAGGAAATGCGAATGCGCTGTGTTCGATACACGTTTCTATTGCATTAATGCTTCAAAGACTAGATGAAATTGCGTTAGGGACGAACGTAAACTTGCAACGAAATAAAAACATTAGTCAATAATTGTAAACACAGTCTTGGTGTATTCGTTTTCAGACATCGTTTTCCTTTTCAATGACATAAACAGTCGCTAGAAGTAAATAAAGTAACAGCATAGAAACTGCAGATAAAACCTTTGCATATTTGTGATTCTTACTGTGTTCGTCGTTAGAGTTACCTCCAACGCGATTTAAGAATTGTGTTAAGCACACTCTTTGCAAAAAAGCTTATTATAAAATCAACGATTATTTAGAAGACAAGGACGTATGGCTTTAAATAGTAGTTTAATATTAAATTTAATCAGAGGATAAATGTGTCTAGTGTTCAACACATCCAAGATATTGTTTTGTAAGTTTTATTTGTATTAGCTTTAAGTTGATTTGAGAAAAGATGGTCAGAGTGGAGTTTTTTTTTTCGCTGCCTTTTTCTCCACTACAGACGGCCCCAAGGCAGCGGCTAACATTATACATAACTGTATGTACATTGACATTCAACAAGCAGAATGTAAATTCTTTACGTTGAAATAAATTTCTGATTCTGATTCTGAAAAAGTTTTTTTTTTTTGTTCTTACTTGTATCTCTCATATTTAAAGTTATTTATTCAATTCAATTTAAACACATCAATAAGTCAGATTGAGATGGTTCATTAAAATTCCTCAGCTACAAAATATTTTGTAGTAGGACAGTTGTATTACCAGAAGCTTAAATATAAAATTGAAGTAAAAATTTAGAATAACATATGAAACGGATGTCTTTTATTATTTATTCAATAAATAAAATCACAAAAATACATATACAAAAAAACGTCATTCAAACCTGTGTAGGTTTATCAGTGAGGCGAGTTAGTCTTTGTTACTACAGCATTTTAAAAATACTTCTTGAGTTAAATTAAATCTAGTTTTAGGGATTTCGGCACTTATTTGGTTCACACAAGATCGTTTAAATTCACTGGAAGAATGTACTCCGCTGTACGAGTCCAGTAATAGTTGTTGTGCTTCAGTAAAATGTAAATGATATGCGGTTCCGTAAAATAAGAGAAGATTGTTAGCGTTCCTTAACGTTAAGAGTTAAAGAATCAAATATATCACTAACCTGATGTAGGGTATGTTGGCCGGAATGTGGTACTTGGAGCCAGGGTCGAAGTCCAGCTCGGATCGCAGAACCGGCGGCTTAATTCCTTGGTACTGTTCTCTGTTGGCAAAGGAACACAAATTAGCCACAAATATTTCATATACTTTCAAGTTACCTTACAATTACATTGAGTTATAAAGGCTTAATACAAGCCTAAGCCCTTATTAATAAGGGGATCTTACAAGTCAGATCGCCCTCGAGTGCGAGTCATGTTGATGTTTCGTTTCGCACAAAAATAAATCCTTTACATATGAGGGCTTCTCCGATCTCAGAAGTAAGATCGCTTAATTAATTCTACGCGTAAGTTTCAAATAACAACAGTTTCTATTGTGAAGTGAAATTTGAAGCACTACTCTACCATAATACTTATGATAGAAATCTATGACATGGAGTTGTTAGTCGATATGACCTTACGCCACATGTTAAATCTCAGATAATATATTATAATGAAGTTCGCCGAGTCCAACATGTCTTTTACTACAGTGTTTAATGTTTGTATTTTTCCTCGTTTTGTCTTATGACATCAATAAAATATAGGTGTTACCACCACTTGTGATCTCATTGGTAGTATATTTGGATAAAGCTCGTATAATTATGGCAGAACTTCACCTGCAGGTATGTTTGTTTAATCATTAATTTATTCATTATTTGGACGATTGCAATATAGATATTAGTATATACAATTATACATCTAGGTAATAATATACATACCGGTTATCGGCCTCAAGCCCTTGTTACATCATTTTTTTGGTCCCCAGCAATAGAATTGTGGATCACTGTACTTTCATCTTTGTATATCTTAAATTATAAATAACCAGATACAATATCTATTTTACTTAATTTAATTGCATGTATATATTACATTTCACTAGTTTTTTATTCAGATCACCACTATACAGGTTCTTGCCTAGTGTGGAGACTACTTTAGCTGTTGTATGTGTCTAATGTTTTTTGGAATAAAAGTATTTCATATTTTAAATAAAATAGCTTATATTTTTCTCAAGAAGCTAACTCGCTCCACGCCCCGCTCCGATAAGCACTAATGCCCGGTTCCAATATCCACAAAACGCTTCGTTTTTGCTTACGATCGGTTACAATTCCTACGAAATTCCTACGAACCGTCAATAAGTTGTATGAAAAACGGATCGTACCCGGTAGGCGTATATTATATTAACCGGGCATAAGTCCTCAAATCACTCTTACTTTCGACGGCTAGTAAGGCGTCGATCATCTCAAGTCAAGGCCGAAGGCTGACCGCAATCCCGACACACCCGCTCTACCTTTGGTGACCTCAAAGTCGGTTCTGTATCAGTAGAACAAGAGTAACCAGAAGCGGCAGTGTTGGGCAAAATGCTAGACTTGTTTTTATTGCTAATTGATGTTACGATTGGGTGAAAGAATGAATAAATATCGTCGTTACAAAAAGTGTGCACAGAAATAATTTAATTAGTCGTGAGCTTAATAGTAATGCGGTTCCAGAATGATAGAGAACGATATATAATTTAATATATTAAACCAATTGAAAAACAAAAATAGTTGAGATTAGAGTAATTCAGGTGCAAAGAACAACAGATAGATTTTGTCAACTTGAGGCAGTCATTTTTCAATAATTAAGTACTTGAGTGCTTTAGACGAAAACTCACTATAGTCCGTTTTTTAATTCTATGCAAAAAAAAATGACGCGGTGTTACCACTAAAAAAGCTATAGGTTAACTCGGTAGATTTTTTTAGCGTGAATAGAAGACTCATGTGACCAAAATCCTTATCACATCAAAGACATTAAAATTGAATTACTCGTAAGAGCAAAGTCTAAAAAAAACACCTGCGTAGCATACACAATTTAACTTGGAAGTAAAATGGGGTTATTTGGTTTTTACGTACTATTATTCCGAATACACCTAACTTGAGATTTTTGTCGGTAGAGTCCGAACAAGTTTAGCCACCGATGATGTGAGCTCCGTATTTCGTCTATTGGAGACGGTACTGGAACATAATCCAAAATTTTGAAAATCCAGTTTTTTACACGAAAGGTTTTTCAAAATACAGTCTATTTTATTTTTTACTATCTAGTGCAGTATACGAATATCTCGAAAACTCCTTTTATTTATTTTTTAATTACTAAAAACCATTACAATCCTAGAAGATCCAAACTTTGATTTGAAACTGAACAATTACTCGAGTATGGTAAATTTTAAAATGTTCCAGTACTGTCTCCGATAGGCGATTTACTCACCATGATTAAGCTGTGCGAATCGGAGCGAAACCTGGTCTTACTCTTAAGACAAAAAGTAAAGTAGTGTATCCGGAATAAAGTTAATAATGCTTAAGGACGTATTTTATCTATGGTTCTATATCATGGTATTCTTTCTTTGTTATAACATGCAATTTATACAATTTAAACAAACATGCAATTTATATCTGGATTTGCAAACTCAAAAGAAAATAATTTCATTACGTTTACATCTTGATACATGCAAATTATCATAGCAGAAGCCTAAATATACTAGATTTTAAGGAAATGTCTATCAACTTATATATTTTTTTGTCAAAAATTGACAAAAATTGTCAAAAATTAATGCCTCAAAGCCTCAAACCAAGTTTGGCTTTAACAATATGACTAAATTAATATAAAAGGGTCAGTTCTGTTCAGACTGTATATATGTACATCTAAATGTGTCTACACATACGTACATAAAACTATATACATACATAAACACACCTCTGTATTCCAGAGGGATAGGCAGAGACCAGGGACTGCCACTTACCACAATCCTGACAGATCAACTTTGCTTCATCGACATTCAGACTATTCAGAGAGTTATTGAAAATCTTCTTTTACAACTGGTAGCATCCCTTTTGACTAAACTAACAGTTACAAATACTCTAGCATGACCTTCTTAATCTGTACCTTGAAAATATCAATGGGTTTTCATGGTTGTTTTTTAAGACGTAATAATAATAACCAACACAATCACTTGACCTGCCCCCAATCTACGATACCCTGTTCTACGGTAACCAGGCAAGGACATAAAAATATCGAAAAACACCTCCACTAAGGCAATTTGTACAAATGTACGGCGGTCCCTAGAGGGAATTGAACCCACGACCCTTAGGAGAATAATTGGAAATGTCGCTGTAATAAACTTTTTTCTGGGTCTTAGTATTTATCCTCGTAGGCGACGCGTACACACTAACTTAACATTAGATATTAGGTATTCTATTGAATGTCTGTATTTGTGTTAGGTTAAGTTTAGCTCGTTCTTGACCGTTTTTAATAAATATGATGAATGAGGGTAATGTGGCAAAGCAGATACGCTGGTCGCCTGCCTTGCAGTTTAGTCTCAATTTGGCCACCAACGAGTGACCCGCGCGCGCTGTGCGACATTACCGCCACGTTTATCCTCCGCAAACCTCTCTTTTATTTAATAATCCAATCTCTGAGACCCAGGCCACATCTGTGGCGTAGTGGTTAGCGCATTTTTGCTTACCATGCGAGAGGTCCCGGGTTCGATCCCCGGCTGGGGAGAAAAAAAAACTCCAGGTCTTGGATGTTTACATGTTTGTGACGTCGCTGTTTCTGGTTCCCACGACACAGGGTATCCTAGTGTGGGGCCAGAAGCAATGTATGTGCCTGTATGTAAATGTTATGTTATATCTGAATCCCTTACAATCCTGTTGTTGGCTCTCTGCAACCACGAATACTTCAAAAAGTATTTTGTGAGTTTCATTTTTTGATAAACTTATTTCTTGGAAACAGAGCTTGGTCAAACATAAGTTAAGTAATTCTTTAAGCACATATCCACCCACGATTGCATAAGTAGAGCATCTATCAGCTTACCGAACATAGTGGACGAAATCCGTGACATAAGACGCTTAATACCTCGCAAATCAATCAATCAACAGGCATAATCGATTGGATCACACCGATGACTTGGAAATAAATTCAATTCTTGAACTTATCTGACCTACACGTGATTTATACAACATCTTTAATTTTCTAGCAAAACATGGTACCTATGTTAAGTAACGATTCAGACTTAGTAGTTCTTGGAACAAATATTCAAAGGAATGTCCAGCGTACCAGTTCATGGCTGCTCATCAAGTATTTCACAAGACAATCTTTTGATTTCTGACTCTGTTTTACTACTTTTGTCCTTTACTTTTTTCTTTTGTGTACCCACGTGTTATGTGCGTGCGAAAATGTAAATAAAATATGTTATATCTATCTATCTTTTGA
The DNA here is from genome assembly GCA_947310845.1 of Yponomeuta plumbellus. Classification (NCBI taxonomy): domain Eukaryota; kingdom Metazoa; phylum Arthropoda; class Insecta; order Lepidoptera; family Yponomeutidae; genus Yponomeuta; species Yponomeuta plumbellus. Next base: position 22,768,003 of record OX371197.1, on the reverse strand, counting down.
CGACCTCTGTGGCGCAGCGGTTAGCGCATCTGACTACCATGCGAGAGGTCCCGGGTTCGAATCCCGGCTTGGGACAAAAAAAAAAGAAACTCAGGTCTTGGATGTTTACATGTTTGTGACGTCGCCATTTCTGGTTCCCACGACACAGTGTATCCTAGTGTGGGGCCAGAAGCAATGTATGTGCCTGTATGTAAATGTTATGTTTAATGTTATGTTACCTCAACCGCCACCAATAGCAGTTATACTGCTCCTTCCGCACGTCCCCAGTGAAGACGTCCCAGCGCCACCGGTCCATGACCAGGGCGAAAGGCAGGAAGGCCAACTTGTCCATGGCCTGGGTGAACAGGTAGTTGATCTCGTGGGCTGTGTCGTCCACGGACCGCTGGACGAGGCCGAGAGTCTGAAGGTGTCGCGGGGAGCCGACGGAGAGGGCGATCGTCTCACCGATGGCCTCGTGGAACGCTGTTGGGTAGGAAATCGGAGTAAGAAAGAGATATACAGGGTGTTGATTTGTACAGTTTCGTTCGAAGACAGGGCGCTATGGCGCTCATTAATAGGTCAGGAAGTAATAGAATAGGTCAATCTAGGCCGTTCTCGATACAATGGCGGCAGATACAAATACTGTGTTTTTTTACAAATCATAATGGTTTTTTTTAGCTAAAATGCCTTAAAGCACTTAAACTTAAAGGTTTTAAGACTCATCATTTATACGAATACGTATAAATAATACTGGTTTTTTTTACACTGTCAAATAGCCTATTACTAGCTGACCCGGCAAACGTTGTTTTGCCACATAAAATATTTCCCACCACTCTGATCATTTAGGGGTATGAAAAGTAGATAATATCAAACTCTGGTAATATTTTGACAAAGAAAAGACATTTAATTTTGCTATAATTATCCTAATCTTAAAAAGAATTATTTCTGAAGATGTTTAACGTGTGCAAAAGACATCAACGTGCGAAAAATAAGTCCAATTTAGTCATAATGTTTTCCATAATAATCATACATATTATCTCTAAAGAAGTAGACAGAAACAACACGTCATATAAAACATTACAGGATTGCATAGATTACGCCATTTTACTCGGCAAAGAATTGCACACTGGTGAACATTAATTACTCGTCGAGGCATGGACTTCATGTCTTGTACATACTTGTACAATTAACGATAAAGTGTTGCTATTATCATACAGTGGAAGATTTTTTTTATGAAATCAGAAATTTATTTTAACGTAAAAAAAAATACATTCTGTTTCATCATCATCATCATCATCACCGGCCTACGGTTGTCCACTGCTGGACAAAGGCCTCTCCCATTGCACGCCACTTAGCACGGTCCTCGGTCACTCTCATCCAGCTCTTGCCAGCCGCCCGTTTGTTTAATGTCAATGTACATCATCATCATCATCATCATTCAGCCACAAGAAGTCCACTCCTGGACATAGGCCTCCTCCATGGATTTCCAAAAAGACCGGTCGGAAGCGGCCTGCATCCAGCGTCTTCCCGCCAATGTACAATGTACATACTTATAGTGTTATCGCTGCCTTGGGGCCGAATGTAGTGGAGAAAAAGTCAGCGAGAAAAAACTCCACTCTAACCATCTTTTCTAAAATCACCTTAAATATAATACATAAGTTGGTACAAAACTATATGTCTAGAAAGCTCGTAACCCTACATGTTGCCTATAAACGTCCCTCTGCGCGGCACTGGCTTATTTCAGCGAGAGTGTGGGCCACGCACGCCCACCGCGGGATAGCGATTTCAAGCGCTGAGGAATTTGAGAAGCATAGCCATTCAGTTTTCCTCGCTATGTGTTCTTTGTTCAAGTGGTATTGCCAAAACAAGAAGCAAAAATATCAGATAGGCATAGGTACATGTCAGGATTTCACCCACGTCCTCTTGAATGATAAGCTGGTGCGTGGCATTCGAAGATATTTAATATATCAATGATATATAATAACATAACATAACATTTACATACATGCACATACATTGCTTCTGGCTCCACACTAGGATACCCTGTGTCGTGGGAACCAGAAACAGCGACATCACAAACATGTAAACATCCAAGACCTGGGTTTCTTTTTTTTTGTGCCCAGCCGGGATTCGAACCCGGGACCTCTCGCATGGTACGCAGATGCGCTAACCACTACGCCACAGAGGTCCTTACTATCTAGATTATTACTATCTAGAGAAGAGTGATGTAAAGACAAACAAAACTAAACGTATGTGTGTCCAACTTAGATAATAAGCTATGAAACCACTGAAACCACCAATCTAATATAGAAACCGCATTTCTATATTGGATTAAGTAAAGATGTGTTTAGTTGAATGATTAAGTATTAAATTCATTGTTTACTTAAAACAGTGTCCAACATGATTCATCATTACAGCATTTGTTTGCGTCAAATTATGAATCTAACATCAATGTTTACGTACCGGATCAAAACCCACGTTCCCTTAATCAGAGCACGAAGAGTCATAGGTAATGTAAAAATTATTTAAAGTTACGGAGAACTTTTTATATAAAGCATTGATTCCGGCTTCATATTATTTGATGAAAACATTCTGGAATAAAATAAATAAATATTATTTATTTCAAGACGAGATCAAAAGTTTCGTCACTTAATAACAATTTAAACTGTAGCAGATCTACAAAATTTTGTAATTATTAAAAATAATTTCAACAATAATGACATAGCCACTACCACCATCAATAATCATAACTTTCATATTGTATAAGGTAAATTAAAAAAAATAAGTTAACTTTACAAATATATTTTTTTTCCAGAGGTGTTTGCCCTAAATTTTTCCTAAATTTATTTTACTAAATTTTACGTAGGTACCTATTTCCATGTTCAAATCGAACCATCTATTTTTTTACTAGAGTTCCCGCCCTTTCTACCACGGCTGTATTCCAGCGGATTCTAACAAAACCTGATTAATAAAACGTGTACCAAACAATCGGAAGATGCTAGTCAGATTATGCACACAGTTGAGTTGGGTGGCCTGGAGAAAGTGGACTGCGGAAGCGCGGTGCTGCAGTAAATACTGATAAACTGATCGCCAGTTGGAGTGGACTGGCGGAAATTGTATTCACAAAACGTGCCAAGGAAGGTCTAGGAATAGAATTGTTATTTTTAATCGACAGGTTAGCACTTGACTATACTTTCGCCTGATGGCAAAAAAAGATGAGGTGAGATATGGATAGATAGACAGATAGAATATTCTTTATTATTATATTATGGAGACCACATATCGGCAAGCGCAGCGTAGGACGACCAACCACAAGATGGACAGACGATCTCATCCAAGTGGCGAGAAGACGCTGGATGCAATCCGCTTCCGACTGGTCTTTTTGGAAATCCATGGAGGAGGCCTATGCCCAGCAGTGGACTTCTTGTGGCTAAATGATGATGATGATGATTATATTATGTACACTAGAAATCACAAATGAGATATTTCGTGCTTTCTTAATAAATGACAGTTTATTGGCAAAATTCCACCCGTTCTATTCGTTCTAAGCTTTTTGGTCTCCCGCTAAACTCGTGAATTGATAAAATAGACAATTTTCTACAGGAACTTGAACAAATTTATCCCTTCTGCAAATCTTCACAATAAAAATACGACTATATTTAATTTACAATACGACAATAGAATTCAATAAATAGTTTTCGATGATGAAGCGAGCTGTGAAACACAAAAAAAAAAAACAAAACACGATCTGTACAAAAAGAATAAGTTTGAAGTAGCAAGGAGGTTGCGTACTTCTTGATAGACACAAACCGAGGTAAAATTATCTCTTGGCACCAGAAATATAATAAACAAGCTGTGGAAAAATATAGTTTTGGAAATAATTATGTAATTGGCAACTAAAAATTGCAGTTAAACTAATGCAATATTAAAAAAATTTAGATGAAAATGCCATTCGCAGTCCATAAAGATTAAATGGTTGCAGTTATGTTGACAGCATCTGAATAAGAGTAATTAATTAGTTGATTCTATTAATGAGTCCAAAATATGGCGATATCTTATAAAGGCGTAGACATACCGACCCACGTACATACGTATAACTATAATAATCACACGATACAAATTTGTAAATGCGATTAAAATTTAAAAGGGTGTGTCCTTGCCTTTTTATTCATTTTATTTCAAAAATTGATTCTTGACAGTATCCAGATCTTCACCTTTAATCTAGTAGGTAAATATCATAAGTCATGGAAGACCTCTCGGTCAATTCAAGTGAAGTGTACCACATGACTGAAAGTTTTAGTTTTAGAAAAAAATATACCACATTTATTTATCTTTTAAAGTTTTCTCTTCCATTCTTTTAAAATATTTTTTTGCTAGTTCTTTATATGCAAAAACTAGCGAGTGTTAAATTTTGTGAGGAGTGATTTTCAAGTGAAGTGTACCACATGACTGAAAGTTTTAGTTTTAGAAAAAAAATATACCACATTTATTTATCTTTTAAAGTTTTCTCTTCCATTCTTTTAAAATATTTTTTTGCTAGTTCTTTATATGCAAAAACTAGCGAGTGTTAAATTTTGTGAGGAGTGATTTTGCTATAGTGCCAGAACCAGGTGATTTACCAAAGTCAACCTAAGGTGCTATTTCAAGTTAAATAGCGCCACCAATGGAAAAAGTCATGTTGTTGTGCAATAAGTTGTTTTTACTTCCCACTGCGGAAGGTTTTCTCTCAGAGAGAGAGTATGGGCTTAATTACCACATATTTCATCACGGATTGGCAATTTTGAGCTCTGAGTCAGCGCCTGGTAGCCTCTGTGTGGAATGAAACTGCTCACTACTAGTTTGACTTAATATACGTAATTGTACGCATCCAAAGCTGCGGTTTACCTTTGTCATTCGTTTTCATTCACGTCTTTTTGTTCGAGTAAAAATAGAAACTTCCCATATTATGTTACAAGCCGCTTGTCGAACAATGGAGATATGTACTAGCCATGCTTACGACTTCGTTTGCGATGAAATGCGTTGCAGATTGCAGTAAATTAAGCTTAAAGAAAATAAAAGGAACTGCTACAAGTTTAGTAAACTCTCTCCTAAAAAAATCATACACCGAATCAGAATTATAGAATTATATATTCAATGAACATATGCATACATATAAAATATCTAAAATATATTATTAAAAAAATATTCCATGTTCTGTTATTATATGTTATCTTTTCAAAAATATTAAAAGTACCGTAATCACATGCTTACTAACAAACATACTAGAAATCAATTAATACATTAGTATTATTATTAGATACACTCTGGACGCTTAGAACAGATGGGTGTAATCGTGTATGTCTTAGTCATCATGTTCACTGACCATCTTTAAAATAAACCTGAACGAACTATGTTCAATATTTAGCACAATGCCAATTATTAAAATGTCGCGTATAACAAAAATTTTATTTTTGGAAATTATTATTTCCAGACACTACTGGCATTCAATCTGACATTGCGCCTAATCTGCCCTAACCCTAAACGCGTGACCTTGACCCCGTTGCCCGCCCGCGCGCACGAAGCTGCAACGCGCGAGCAAGAACAAGATGCTCACGCTTGCGCAAGCACACGCCGTAATCGTGCGCACTTTAATTTCCGCGTGTTTCATGCGTTTTTTCGGTGAGATGGTTTCAAACGAGCTAAATAATTGCTCTTGTCGTCTTTAGTCGCCTTAATTTAAAAATATACCCAATTGAAGATGACAAATGCGAGTCGGTTTTGCGCACTGGCGGTACTGTGCCGCTTTTACTTCAAAAAAATGCGTTATTTTATAATAAATTCATTCTCGTTATGAGAATATCGTTTCGCGTTTTTTATTGTTTTTGTACTAAAGAAACTGCACCAAAATATTTTGTTTTATGTTCAATTTAATTATTAATACCTTTATTGCACTTAAATTAAAAAATAATAGTAAAATGCGCCGGATTTAACCCTCAATCAAACCGTGGGAGAATAGCTCCCACATTAAATTGAACCTTATCAACTTGAAATAAAGTCATACTACCAATGAAAAATTCATACTACCCATGCCCGATTAAGTGTTAATGCCATAAGCATTTTCTACCACTTAACCGCATAAGGTAAAGGAAATAGTTTGTGGGCGTGCTAATTTAAAAAAATACTTATATAAGGTGTATTTTTTCTGTTTGTTACTTTTGTAGGTATACCGTTATAACGCTATGTGAAAATTTCAATTAGCTACCCATTCCCGTTTAAGAGACAGCTCTTTAGTGCATAGACAGAAATGATAGACATACAGGGTAAAAGCGTAGGCCTAATAATTGGGGTCCCTGGCAATTCTTCGGCTAAAGAACCCTAAAACCTAAGTGTCGCTAGTAAGATTGTAGCAGCAAACTTTAGAAATATAGAGATATGTAGTGAAAACAATGCACAATTTTCTGATCCCGAGGCAGATACGGGCCTCCGGCGCTGCGATGCTTCCTTAATTAATCAAATTCTACGGCACGACTTACCCGGAGTAGTAGATCTTAAGGAGATAGACATTTTTATAAACTACCTACGTTTTGTAATATTTGGTCAAAGCAAGTGTAATAGTTTGAATTATAGGACGATTTCTGTGGTATTTGTTTTTTGTGTCTTTCTTTTTGTGTCACTGTTTATGTCTTTTTAGGCATAATAGTAAATTTGTTGTTTGTGTATTGTTTCAGAATTGCTGTAGACAGAACCTTCATTTAGTTCAAAAAGTCTTCAAAAAGAAATCAATATTTAAGTAACTTAAAAATAAATAAATATTAGCCAATTTCATGTCAAGATGTGAACTCGCTCGTAGCCTGGGCTGCCTGAGTGATCTTAAACGATCACTAAGGTTAAGCAACATACGGCGCGTTCAGTCCATGGATGGGTCACCGTCTATGACTAACGCTAATGGCATTTTTCCGAGCGGTTCCGTGCTTCGCAAGGCACGTGAAGCAGTTGGTGCCAGCTATTCCTTAGGGCGGCTTGAAAGCCTCTGACAGTAAGACCAGCCACTAGTCTTACAAGCCTCTACCAACCGGGCCCCTGTGGTGGAGTATGGCCTATACCTTCCTCGGAGAAGAGACCTGTGCCCCTCGGTGGTGACATAATAGGTTGATGATGAATATTTGTCTCTTGGTTTTTGTCTTTTTGTGTCATTATTTATGTTTGTTTACATAATTATGGGTTCGATTCCCACTGGGGGCCGCCGTAAATTTGGACAAATGGCCTCAGTCTGGTTTTTCGATGTTTGTTATGTCCTTGCCTGGTTACCATAGAGCAGGGTATCCTAGTTTGGGACCAGGTCAAGTGATTGTGTTGTGTGGGAGTTATTATTATTTGGGTTATTGCTATGAGATATAAAGAAAAAATAATAATTATTAGAACAAAAAATGACTAGAACACACCTTGAAATCCGACGGTACATGGGTTCAATAACCTGGCTCTAGTACAGTTCTATAGAGAATACCAAATAAGTCACGTGCTATGGGATCAACTCTACCAGCGATCAACGCAATTGCGCGTAAACTTTCACTTAATAACGCATCGGTGACGTAAACTACGCTGCGCTTGCGCATTTTAATGGGCACCATGCGCAGTGGCAATATAATGTATCATATACATTACAAGATTAATAGATAGAATACTATTTATTGTATGTACACCAGTTATTGCACATGAAATTTGACAATGACGTAGTTATTACTAAAAGTTATTTCTTCCAGACAACCATTGCGAGGAAAAATTTATAAGCTTAATGATGCGTCATCGGTGCAACTAGACAATATTAAACAACAAAATATTTCTGTATCGAATACATTATCACATGAGTAATTGAGTATAGCTATTTTGTAGGGACCTCAGATCGACAACTATTGCTGTCATCATCATCCTCAACCCATTATATCCCCACCGAGGGGTACGAGTCACATTCTGTTTTCCCTAAGTTGGGTATAGGCCGTACTCCACCACGGGGTCCAAGTCCGGATTGGTAGAGGCTTGTAAGACTAGCGGCTGGTCTTACTGTCAGAAGTTTTCAAGCCGCCCTAAGGCCTCTGACTTGGATTAACGACTGCCATCTATCGACGGCTGCCGGCACCAACAGCTTGACGTGCCTTGCGAAGCACGGAACCGCTCGGAAAAATGCCACTAGCGTTAGTCATAGATGGTCACCCATCCATTCACTGAGCGCGCCGCATGTTGCTTAATCTTCGTGATCGTTTGAGATCACGCAGGCAGCCAGGGCTACGAGCGATTCGCTGCTGCTGCGATTGCTGTCATAGACTCCTCAATAGTTTTTTAATATCAACCCTACCTTGGATTACTTGTAAGCAAAATTCGTCCCACTATAGGGCACAGGCCTTCTCTTGGAGAGGGAGTATGGGCTTAATCACCACTCGTGCCCACCGCAGAGTGGCGATTTAAAGTGGTGAGGTATGAAATAGCTCAGATTTCCTTAGATTTTTTCCTTCACAATTAGCGAATGGTATTGCTACTATGAATCGCTCGCAGTCCCAGCCGCCTGAGTGATCTTAAACGATCACGAAGGTTAAGCAACATAGGGCGCGTTCAGTGCATGGATGGGAGACTGTTCTATGACTTACGCTATTGGCATTTTTCCGAGCGGTTTCGTGCTTCGCAAGGCACGTTAAGCAGTTGGTGCTGGCTGCCGTCGATAGATGGCAGTCGTTAAGCTAAGTCAGAGGCCTTAGGGCGGCTTGAAAACTTCTGACAATAAGACCGCGCCGCCACTAGTCTTAAAAGCCTATACCAATCCGGATTTGGCCCCCGTGGTAGAGTATGACCTATACCTTCTTTAGGGAAGAGATCCGTGCCTCTCGGTGGGGACATAATGGGTTGATAACGAATTGCTAGTATAACTTTACAAATGTACAACTTAGAAAACTAAGTCATAGGATAGGAACAAGCCTGCACTGGGAATCGAAACGAGAGATTACTTTTTTATTTATTGTCATAAGCCAACAGCAGTAGTTTAATGTGATAACGATATGACTTTTATAATATTACGTCTCAATAAAACAACTGCAGTACCTACCGAGGGAGTTTCCATGACATAAAATAACATTTACATACAGGCACATACATTGCTTCTGGTCCCACACTAGGATACCCTGTGTCGTGGGAACCAGAAACAACGACGTCACAAACATGTAAACGTCCAAGACCTGGGTTTTTTTTTGTCCCCAGCCGGGATTCGAACCCGAGACCTCTTGCATGGTAGTGAGATACATACAAACGTAGTTTGGATTTAATATACAACCGAGGAGTCGGATCATAAATATATAAATAATATTTTAAAACTGGCCAAGTGCGAGTCCGACTAGCGCATGAAGGGTTCTGTAGCATTATCTATAAAAACGGCAAATAGATTTATTTTAATTTCATTATTTATTTTTAAAGTGAATAATGTAACTGAATATTATGAGAATATTTCATGAATCTACCGGTTGCCGTTATCAATATCGAGCGAAAAACGAACAAAAAATCCCATTTGTTGTGTGGGAGCCCCCTTAAATATTTATTTTATTCCGTTTTTAGGGTTCCGTACCCAAAGGGTAAACGCTAAACCCTATTACTATGTTATTATAGCAGCAACTTAATTCAATTATTTAATTCATTTATTCAGTTAAAAACAAATAAGCTAACAGATTTACATCCAAATTACTTACATGCAATGTGTTACTACATGAAGAGGATGATAATATAAATTATATTTTAGATTGCCGTACTTGGCTTACATAAAGTAATTGTGAGAAAATTTGGACATGCTTTCTTTTAATTTATCCACGGGATCAGCAAAAAAATATGATAGTGGCAAGTATCTGAGCATGGCATTAAGAAGCGCAGGAGGGCGGGTTCTATCTACTATCTTTTATACTACTTCTACTATCATGGTTTATGAGATACAGCCTGGTGACCGACGACGGACAGACGGACAGAGCAGTCTCAGTAACAGGGTCCGTTTTACCATTTGGGTACGGATCCCTAAAAATGAACACGTTGTAAGGAAAATATTTCTTTCTGTTTTAGGCTAATCACAAAGCTGTGTAGGCGGACCGCCTCATCAATATGAATGGACAAAGAATCCTAAAAGCGAGCTTAAAATCTAGGCTGCATTGCAAACGCTCCAAATGTAGCAAAGCAACTTAATAGTTGCTATGCTACATTTTATTGAGAAATAATACCATCAGTTACCTAATGCCGGGTACAGACTAACAAATTTTAACGAACAAAAGTGAACCAATGAGTGTCAAACATCAGCGTCAAAGTATTTTTATATTCGGAAGAAACAACGTCAACGTTACTTAATCAACGTCACAAGTTAAACAAGGTGTAAACCTTTTTTAAAACATTGCTCGTGTCTTCTATTTTCTGGATTCCGATGAATGATGATGATGGATGATCCCGAAATTATTTTGTCTGTTTATTTTTCTTCTGTAATAAGTCTTGTTGGTGTAACAAACGGATTTTCTTTCTTTCTAAATTGAAAATGCAATAAGAAAGTTTTAGGTCTAAGATTTTTAATGATTGTTCAAAAATTAAGTGTACGTTCGATTCGTGTATGTGTGCGTTACCGATCTTCATGTTTTGTTTGTTTTGTCTGCACTCGGTTGACAAACCCAAACAAAATGTTTACTTTATGAACGTCAAAGTTGTTGCGCGGTTAATGTCATGTCGGTCATTGACTCCAACTTAAAACTTTATTGCAATTCCAGCAGCGATAACAAGCACCTGTGTACTAACTAACCACTTATTTATAACCTTATATACTGTAAAAATTTGCCATCCATTTCTTTTTGACTTAAGTGCTTTGCTTATTCCTTCCGGGTCTAAAAATAATAATGGAATTATAAATGAATTCCACCAAGTCTATTGACTTTGGTCTAGTACATAACTTTTATTTTTTTATGGTTCTTCTGCAGTAGTATTACTTACATTTTCTAATGGAGCTTGCATAAGCTAATACTAATGTTTAGACGAAGTTTAATTGAAGCCTTCTGACAGCTCTTCCTACACTAAGACTAAAGTCGTATTCAACACAATCTAACATGCTGATTTGGTAATTTTATTTAAAAAGCCTGTACAATGTTACTTGGTATACATTTTGTTCTTTAATATCTCGTACCCGAAATCAGCGTGCGCGCATGCAACAACCAATGATTGTCGATGAAGCGAAAGTGATCTGTCAGGATTGTGGCAAGTAGCAGCACTGGTCTCTGCCTATCCCTCTGGGATACAGGCTTATGTATGTATGTACATCATCTAGACATTTTTGTTCACGAGTCGAGAGTTTTCTGCAACATCGATAACTTTATTTCTATGTATATCATGTCCCTAATTCCGAATCAAATAAGTTTCAAATAAACCTAAAAAAGTTATGTACTCATTTATTTCTTATTTATGATAAAAACAAAACTTTTACTTTATGAACGTCAAAGTTGTTAGTTTCACAAATAATAGATTATCTGCCGTACTCAGAGACATTCATTCAATTTCATGCTTAGCTAATAAAGAAGAATAACACTTATATCGATAAGCTTAATATCTTACCTTACCTTACTAAGTCACTGTGACATTAAAACAAGCACACTTTTGGAAGCTAAAACCAATATAACAATGTTCCTTCTCACACTAGATTACTTAAGTACAGAACAGTTCCTAAAATAAACTTAAAGTCATATCATACCAAGCACACACACATAATATATATGTATATACAAATATATAAGCACATATTTTTTAAACATTATAAATAATGATTAACTTTATTTTGTGACCCAGAAGCTGTCTGTTTTATTTTTGTGTTCATAAATTAAGTATGCTACAGACTTTTCATTTTTTAATTTTAACTGGTTCCCCAAGATACAGGCCCTGCCTAGTTTGGGGACCCCTGGAATTTTTTTGTAATTTACCTTAGCTACGCACCGTACATTAAAATAAGTTTTCACTGTAAATGTATCACTATGTTAGTGCAATAAATAAATATTTTACTTTACTTTTACTTTACTTTAAAGACGATCACTAACATTTTTAATGAACATTACGTTAAATGATGTCGCTGAGTGCGGTCGTAAGTCACTTTGTCGGGTCAACATCAGTTATTAGGAATTGGAGGTTAGTGATAGTGGTTCCGAATTGAGAAATCTATTTCAACTTATCGCTCGTAGCCTGGGCTGCCTGAGTGATCTTAAACGATCACTAAGGTTAAGCAACATACGGCGCGTTCAGTCCATGGATGGGTCACCGTCTATGACTAACGCTAGTGGCATTTTTCCGAGCGGTTACGTGCTTCGCAAGGCACGTCAAGCAGTTGGTGCCGGCTGCCGTCGATAGAGGGCAGTCGTTAAGCCAAGTCAGAGGCCTTAGGGCGGCTTGAAAACTTCTGACAGTAAGACCAGCCACTAGTCTTACAAGCCTCCACCAATACGGACTTGGCCCCCGTGGTGGAGTATGGCCTATACCTTTCTCAGGGAAGAGACCCGTGCCCCTCGGTGGGGACATAATGGGTTGATGATGATTTCAACTTATACAATTCACAATCTCTTTGTTGAAGTTCGATGTGCATTGTATACGTTTGCATCTGCCTTTGGGTGGAAAGGAATTTGGAAGATGCTAGTAAGCATTTCGTGCTTACTAGTATTTTCACTACTAATGCTGCGACGAGATATACGGACAGCAATTCGTAATATAGTTTCTTACCAGGATTGGCTCCGTCCCTGAAGACCTTTGGCAGATTCTGGTAAGCCAGGAAGTACTGTACGTGAGCCATCTCGTGGTGCGCAGTCACCAGATCCTTCATGTCCACGTGTGTGCACATCTTTATGCTGAGGGGGACAGACAATAGGACAGACTTAGGCGGCGAGTCAGGAATATCATGCTACAATCGGTTGATATACTTAGTGTAACAAAATTGTTAAAATAACTGTAAGTATAAATATTTTTGGCTCTGACCATATGACGACCTCTGTGGCGCAGCGGTTAGCGCATCTGACTACCGTGCGAGAGTTCCCGGGTTCGAATCCCGGCTGGTGACAAAAAAAACCCAGGTCTTGGATGTTTGCATGTTTGTGACGTCGCTGTTTCTGGTTCCCACGACACAGGGTATCCTAGTGTGGGGCCGGAAGCAGTGTATGTGCCTGTATGTAAATGTTAATGTTAACTGGCCCTACGTTCTGCTAATGCTTTTTAGTAAAATGACAGTTGCAGGAACGCGTCGATTTCATTTCATTGCCGCTTCAAGTCAACGCGTGTTTCATCAAAATCAACCTATTATATCCCCAGCGAAGGGCACGGGTCTCTTCCCTGAGGAAGGGGTATAGGCCATGTGGAGTATTGTTAGTACTCCACATGACCTATGGTTAGTGTAGTAAGCACGTTAAGCAGTTGGTTCCGGCTACCGTCGATAGATGGCAGTCGTTAATCCACGCTTAGCTTTAGGGCGGCTTGAAAACTTCTGACAGTAAGACCAGCCACTAGTCTTGCAAGCCTCCACCAATCCGAACTTGGCCTCCTTGGTGCAGTATGGTCTATTTTCCTCGGGAAAGAGACCCTTGCCCCTCGGTGGGGACATAATGGGCTGATGTTGATGATATTTTATTTTACCGGAAGTCATGCCGATTGCAGAAGTCCCAGGCGGATGGCTGGCAGTGGATGTGTCTGTCTGGGGGCTGGTCCAGCACGCTGAGCGCCCAGAAGTCTGGCGGCATTGCGGACATGTTCATGGAGACAAAGAACTCTTCAGCCAACTGGAACATCGTTAGCGGAGTGAAGCCCTGAAAAGGAAAAGAAATATCATTCACCTTTAGTTTTTTTTTGTTGATGAAGCGAAAGAAAGAAAGAAGACTTTTATTAGAGTTGTCACAGAAGCACAATGTGGACACAAGTACGTAATAAACAAAATACACAAAAGTCAACAAAGTCGAGAAGAAAAATAAAATAAAAACAAAACATCCCTTTTTAAAATCTAAGGCATCAGGGCTCCACACAGAAGTAAATGGTGCCCAGCCACCCTCGACTCCAAACGCCTCAAGTGCTTCCGCGACAGCAAAAAAGGGGCTCCAACTCAGCATACTGAGTCAGTATCGTCAAAAACGGCAGACCCTGCAAAAGCCCTCAGAATCTTCTTGCACCTACTTGGCAATAAGCGCGAAGATATGAAAATAATCAAAAAGGTACAAGAGATCGGAAAACATTAATGCGACTATTTAACATCTCAAGTTTTTGTCAAAGGCGTCTTCCGTGTAGGACACGATGCCGGCCCAGCTATAAAACTATACCCACATGTCCCCCAGTATGTGCGCGGGGATGGGAACGGAGCATGAGACGAGCGTGGATCCCAAGACAAAGAAAGAAGAAAGATGACTAACGACTGTCATGGATGGATTGAACTCAAGTGATGGCTGAAAAAAAAAGGAAAGATTCAGAAAAATGTGTGGGAGGTTGAAAAAGGCGGAGCCAGAGATAGACTTCAAGTGGACATCGTAGGATAAAAAAGGAGTAAAATATGAAGGAAGAAAACAAGTTGATAAGGGCGGTGATAACATAAGGAATTCACGAAGAAAGTAAAAGATCCCAGAAAGTACGGGGGGCGAGATGCGCCAGTGATCGCCAAGACATAAACAATATATTGTAAAGAAGGATGGAAGGAAGAAGTAGAAGGAATGACGTATATGACGTTTTAATAAGAAGGCCGCCATTTGTAATATACTATGTTATGGTCAAATCCCACGTCTAATTCCTGGTGTAAATACCTACAAGTAAGAATATTCTATCTATGTATAATGGCCGGGATACACGAGGCTAGTTTTTCAAGCTAGGATAGCAAGCTAGTGTCAGTAAGCTAGCAAGCTAGTACTTCTGGCTTCGTGTAGATAAAACTAGTTATTTCCATGTTCCAATTAGCATGTTCCAAGCCAGGTCAGCAAGCCAGGTCAGCAAGCCAGGACAGTACTAGCTTGCTATCCTAGCTTGAAAAACTAGCCTCGTGTATCCCGGCCGTAAGTAACGTAATTAATTTTGTACACTCAGCACAACGCTGAGTCAGTTGCCTTTTGTGGCAACCCCGACATACCACAGACTATATTTTTAGTTATGTCTTAATTTCTTTCTTTTGTCTTTGTCTGTTGTGTAATTGTGTTACTATATTGTACTACTTGTGTGTTTATTCTGTTTCTGTGATGTGTCTTGTTGCTGCAATAAATATATTTCACTAGCTGTGCCCCGCGGTGTTACCCGCGGTTCATCGATTTTCCCGTAGGAATAAGATATTTCCCCGCGGTAAAACGTAGCCTATGTTTTAATCCAGGGTATCGGCTAACTCCATACCAAATTTTATTAAAATCCGTCCAGCCGTTTCAGCGCTAAAGACTGACAAACATATAAACACTCACACAAACTTTCACGTTTATAATATTAGTGTGATTCTTTCTTTCTTTCTAATTTACCTGCTGAGCCATCTCAGGTGTGACGTCAAAGGGCGTCTTCCCCGGGTAGGGCAGGGTAAAGGGCACGATGCCGGCCCAGCTCTGCCCCCACATGTCCCCGAGCACGTGCGCGGGGATGGGGGCGGAGCGCGAGATGCGCTCGGGGCCGTACGACTCGCGGAGGCGCCGGCGGACGTACGCGTGGAGGAGCTCGTATAGAGGTTTGATCTGGGGATTTGAGGTTTTTTCTCATCGAATTCGGTAGTTGACACGTCCAACAATAAACGACAGGGTATCCTAGCGTGGGGCCGGAGGCAGTGTGTGTGCCTGTAATGTTATGTTATGTTAATTATTTGATATGCTCGATTAAAAAAAAATAACGAAATATTTCGGAAAATGTATCTCTTTTAGTCAATTACAAGTTATTACAATTTTTTTATAAATTAAACATAAAAAAAGTGCTCTTTATAATTATTTTCATGCAAAATATCGTTTTAAAAGTAACTTTTTGACATTTTGTCAACTACCAAATTGGTTGGAGGCGATAGTAAAGTTCTATCTACTTATTTTATTTCCTGTTATTCAAAGTTATGGACATAAATAGTAGTAGCTATCTAAACAGTAGATTCAATCTCCAATAGGTTATATGAGAAAATGGTGTGCAATATAAATGAGTGACTGATTTGTGACTCGGTAATTAGGTACTACATAAGAATAAAAAAATCAAGTACATACATGATGTTATGTAGAACATACACGCATCAGCTCTAAGATGATAGGGTGTATCAATAATAATAATAATAATAATTTTGTGAGAATTTACTAACCTGATGCTTGGGAAACTGAAGTGCAATTTAGTGAAAGAATTTCTAAAACTTCATGGAAAATCTAACGGAACGATTTATGGAATCTAGCTTTTATTTTGTTTTAAAGACAAAGAAAATGATAGCTTTATATTACCTGTTCCCATACTTCATCAACTTCTTGTCTGAAATTAGGCGACTCGTAAGGGAACATCCAGTACTGAGAGGCGTCAGTGAAATCTGAAAACATAACAAAAAATCAATCAGCTCGCCTAAGAATTGAATGTTGTATTATTTGAAATAAAATATCAAAAAAAATTTTCAATGTGCCATGAGTCAATTATTGACCGACACAAGTTCATAATCATATTTTCTTTCGCACAATGCCAATCGCCTGACAAATTAATTATAGCAAACTTGCGTGACAAAAACTTTGCTAACACAAAACTGTCAGGCGTTACTTACTATTAAGTCTCGCGGCTTGGTTCGTCAAATCTACGAGCTGTTCATAGCTGTCCCGAAGTTTCCTGCCAGTGTTCCTTCGCCACTCGGCCCAGACATGTTGCAACTCGTCCCAATCCCGTGAATGCGACATGATGAACTGTAACTCCGGTTGAAGATGCAGACCGCATTTGAAGGGCTCATTGTACGCGCAGATTTCGGCCGTGTTGTAGACTGATAGCATGTCATTTATGATGCGGTTGTACTGAAAAGTTTAAATTATTTTTTTAGAGTTATCAGCACTGACATGTGATATGTTTATGTTATGTTTTAATCATGGAAACACACCCAGACTGAGGTGAGTATGTGAGTCTAAGTTCACCTCACCTCAGTCTAAGTTCAAATGTTTGTACAAATGTAGGGTATACCCAGTGGGAATCGAACCCACGACTTCCAGCACTGGAATCAGCCGTTATATCTTTACACCAACGAGGCAGTCAGAACTTAGTCATTAAAATTTGTAGTGGCAACCCTCATACAGTTACATTTGATGCAGCGAGAGATTATAATATACTCGTATACTCCTCCTCATTATTACACCCTATAATTTAAGTATCATCATCAACCCATTATGTCCCCACCGAGGGACACGGGTCTCTTCCCTGAGGAAGGCCTTACTCCTCCACAGGGGCCAAGTCCGGATTGGTGGAGGCGTATTGTGAATAAAATATTTCAATTCCAATTTATGGGGCTTACTCTGTCGAGCTGGTCCGGTGGCAAGGCCGAGGGTCCGATGATGGAGAGCAGCCGCAGCTGGCGGAAGCTGGCGTAGTCCCGCACGCCTCGTGGTATCTGCTGAGCCGCTTCCCACAACCCTCGTTGGAAGAGCGTGTAGCGCTGTTGGGCGTCAAGCTGGAAAAATAAACAGTGAGGTTAATATCAGTAAGGACCTTTCTCCACTGCTCCGGTCCGGCAAACGTTAATTACCGATCCAATTTAGAAACACACAAGAATACTAATAAGCTTCTCCACTACTCCGGCATCCGGTTTTTAACGGTCCGATAATTTGCTAGATCGGAACGATATTTTACCGGTCCGAAGTGATCGACGTACAAAAACAATACACGTTGTTGCACCGCGCATACAACCCAAAAATGTTCCCATACTATTTTATTTACACTAATAGAATGTGTGGAAAACGTCCCCCTGCCTCGAATAGAAAAACCGAAGAATTTTAATAAAGCACTGCGTCACATCCGTTGCCGATTATAGTCGGATGAAGTGGAGAAGCATAATCCGGCATCCAATATTTTGGTCATGACTGATTCCGGTTCCGACGCCGGACCGGAGCAGTGTAAAAAGGGCCTAACAAGGACCTTTGTTACAAGGAGATGAGTAAGTAAATGAAACTTCAAGAAATTATCCAATGGAAAACGAAACTGAATTTAAAGTTCGTTCAGTATTCATATAATATTCGTAAAATGTCCTTTTATTTTTCTTTTTCTTTCCGCGGATTATTTATTGAATAGAATATAGAATAGAATAAAATTTAAATAGTTTATTACCAAAACACACACTTTTAAAAAGTTATTTACAATATATATATTATTTTTTTAGTCTGCGTCTAACCATTTTAGTAATTGAAAAGTGCTCAGCTAACATGTCAGTTACTACCAAGTAATAAATAAATAAAATAACCAACCAAACCAACGCAAAACGATGCTGTGATTCTTATCTTAGTAATAAAGAATGATAATAAAATTTGTTTGTATTAATTATATTTTTTATGACGTGGAATATATTTACGTGATTTTTTTTATTTATTTGTTTATCATGATGCATGCATTATGAAACAAAAATGTTTTTTATCAATTGCATATATAATTTAAAATAATCAATGAAGCATAAATAAATATCAACAAATTTCATACATTTCAATAGTTATTTAATATAGTATAAGTTTTTTTTTTTCAGAAATGGTACCAGTTAGTCTTTATTTTTTGGATACCTACATGATACCTACAAAAGTCTCCGCAAACGCGAGTCAATCACGTGCCAATCTTTGCCCATTTCATGTCATCAAGATACTTTACGATGGAATCGGCTCGTTCCAAATTAATATGGCTGATTAAAAATTATTAAAATCTTTATCGCAAACGTGCGCGCGATGCGTAAGCATTTTCTAGTTAATTAAGGTATTTAACTTTAGCTTAGAGTTTATGTTTATGTGGAAAACCTTGCATTATTCAGATCTATATCACATGATAAGTGAAAACGACAGCAGAGATGCCAATGTTTCTTAACTTAGAGCCATTTATGCCCTCTTCTGTATATGGGAGTCGAGGTTGTATGTTTGCATAATTCTATGAAGTACCTGCAAGGACACGTTAGACGAAATACGGTTTGAGGAAAACATGCCTATAAATAACATCTGATAATTAACAAAAAAAAATACTTCAGCTTTATTAACTCACACTGGCGATTAAGATAGTTAATCAGTAATTTGTGTTTTTACATCATTAATCTTCGTTTATTACATACGCGAACTTGCACACGAAAAAACTATTTCGTAAAGTAGTGTTAAAACAATCTAATATTAAAATTCTCGTGTCTCAATGTTAGTGCGCATACTCCTCCGAAACAGCTTGGCCCATTTCGATGAAATTTTATATGTCGCACCCTTGCAAGAACAACGTGATATTTTTTTATTCATAGAATTTTTTTTTTAACGCGATTTGATTTACTCCGATAAATCCGGAATAATGAGCAAAAGAGACACTGCATCACGTTATAGCGCTATCTCTTTCGGCCATTACTTTGAAACCTTAAAAAAATGCTCTCATGTAACGTAAGGGTTCCGAAATAACACGTTGTTCTTGCAAGTGTGCGATGTACAATCGGTAGGTCTGAGAATAGGTTTTTGATCTATTTTTCATAGCCCTAAGTGATAAGGGTGGTCCAGCGGCGAAACAACGTTTGCCGGGTCAGCTAGTAAACCATAAAATCAAATTAAAAACAGTTCAGTGTAATTTTGCAATTTGCAACAAGATTGTTTTAGTTGATTCTCAAATCTTGTGTACAATTTTTTTATTCACACGTTAAGATGTTACTTACCGTACAGTATTTTTCATCAGTCCGCAAGTACCTACCTATCAGAAGCACGCATCAAAAATGTCTAACTCAAATTTAAATTCATACTATATTGCAACAAGAGTAAAATAATATTTATATACTTTTTGTGTCAATAAAGATTACTATTATTCCATACATACATAAGCTTACACCTATATCCTAGAAGGGTAGGCAGTGACTACCACCTGCCACGATCCTTTCAAATCACTATTATTGTTATTTATTATGTAATTATAATTTTTTTACAAAGAAACGCATAAATTTTTATTATCAAGTAGTCTGAAATACAGTCACGAGCAATATTATAATTATTAATACTGTCACATTTTGTACGACGTACTTACACATTTTGTTTTGTACTGCACATGTGTACGACAATTTGTCCTAAATTATCTAACTATTGGTTACATAGTTTAGAACAAATTGTCGTATACTTCTTTCTAGATTGTTTTAAGTTAAGATTTTTAGAAAATGTGACAGTGTATATATATTATTGCTCGTGACTGTACAAAGCATAACCGAAACCTGAATTTTGTTTATTCTTATGAAGAGTTTTGTAGTTTCCAAAGTTTCAAGCTTTATATATTTAAGAGCTGTGGTAGCATAGTAGGCAGAACAATGGACTCGTAAGCGGAATACGCAGGTTCGATTCCCAATGCGTGCATGTAGTTACGCACATTTATGCTCATTCGTGTCTGTGCCATTCAATACCTCAGCACTTGAAGCACGTAACAGACTGACGATGTCTTGTTTCATAATTAAATAAAATAACTTAATTATCAGGCGTTTTTCCCGCTTTTCCTATGACTGTACCCTTATTGAAAACAATACAGAATATTTTGTCACAGAAACAATATAATTGCCGTCTACAATAACCATCACCGCTGACTCATATAGTCTTTGCCTATCTCAATTATGTATGTCACCCTCTGACTCATGCTTTGATGGAGCACCATAATTTTCATTAGAAACACGGGTCACTTGGGACTTGGCTTTCATAAATTCTTTACAGTTGATAGCTAATTAAATGTGTAAGATTTCATATTCGCACTAGAAGAGCTGCATATTTTTTTGATAGATATAATCTGACAGGGCTGGAATCACAATCATTTATTTATTGCACGTCTTACAATTAGTAATATACGTGTGCTAATATAAATATATGTATTAATCAAAAATAAGTTCATGCGATAACGGGCGTGAGTTTATTTATTTTATTTAAGTTCATGCTCTTGAGAAATTGTAGGTACCTAGTGCCTGTCATGTACAGGCTTTTAAGGGCACTACAATGTCTTATGTGTAATTGATAATAATAGACCTGGTCCCAAACTAGGATACCCTGTGGCACGGTAACCAGGCAAGGACATTACAAACATGGAAAAACGTCCAGACCGAGGCCACCTGCACAAATATACGGCGGGCCCCAGTAGGAATTGAACCCACGACCTCGGTGTTGTTAGGTAAGCGCCTTAACGGCTATACCAACAAGACGGTCAATTATCAGGCGACTATACCAATACTTATGAAATATCACTAATGTGCTATTTTTTTTCTCTACGAATTATTCTTTTCATAATATAACCTGTCGGAAAGTCGTATCACGCGCTACTAGATCAGACTTCAACACGTAATTGTTTAAAATTATTGAGTAATTTCGTAGAATAGTGTTTTTCGGTCATATTATATAATATACCCTTAGAAGAAAACATTTTAGAATACATCCAAAAAATTTAATAGGTTAGTTTTTATATTTTTTGAGACCCCGAAAAAATAATTTCTTATATTTTTTTTCCTGACTTTCGTTTCTTTTTTTTTGTTCTATCACGCAATTCTAAATTTGACGCAAATTCTTTTTAAAAGAAATGATAATACTCATCACTAAATGATCATAATTTTAGAACACCAAAACGTGGTAAGGTGTCGTCTCAATATGAAATTGAGACCTCAAAATCTGTTTATGGGCCCGAGTGCAATAATATTAAGCGTTGTGGTTACCCTACTACGGTGCAGTTTCTCATGTGATCTAGCTTTGGTAGCCAATCATCTGTCTAAGGCTGTATCATCATCGCAGGTTGTAATGGATGTAATTTGTTTGAAATTATACGGCATCTACTATGGTAATGTACACTTAATTTTCTACTACTTATACAGCTCAGATTCGCCACTGACAAACACTTGTATTAATCATCAACGGACATGATGTCTGGTGACGACGATCTGAAAAGAATGGCGGGTGATGATATAAATTACTAGTGTGAAATGATTGCACACCACTAGTTCTTACTATTTATAAAATGTTAGAATTACTATATTTCTCTTTATTAAATTAGGGAGCATAGTTGTTCGAGGAAATTCCTGAATCCACACGTACTCACACTACGTACGACAGGTTATATTATGAAAAGAATAATTCGTAGAGAAAAAACAAACATAAACATTTACATACAGGCACATACATTGCAAAAAATAGCACATTAGTGATATTTCATAAGTATTGGTACAGTCGCCTGATAATTGACCGTCTTGTTGGTATAGCCGTTAAGTCGCTTACCTATCAAGACCGAGGTCGTGGGTTCGATTCCAACAGGGGCCCGCCGTATATTTGTGCAGGTGGCCTCGGTCTGGACGTTTTTCCATGTTTGTAATGTCCTTGCCTGGTTACCGTGCCACAGGGTATCCTAGTTTGGGACCACGTCTATTATCAATTACACATAAGACATTGTAGTGCCCTTACAAGCCTGTACATGACAGGCACTAGGTACCTACAATTTCTCAAGAGCATGAACTTATTTTTGATTAATATTAATATAAGCACACGTATATTACTAAGACATGCAATAAATAAATGATTATGATCTATCAAAAAAATATGCAGCTCTTCTAGTGCGAATATGAAATCTTACACATTTAATTTGCTATCAATTGTACAGAATTTATGAATATCAAGTCCCAAGTGACCCGTGTTTCTAATGAAAATTATGGAGCTCCATCAAAGCATGAGTCAGAGGGTGACATACATAATTGAGATAGGCAAAGACTGTATGAGTCAGCGATGATGGTTATTGTAGACGGCAATTATATTGTTTCTGTGACAAAATATTCTGTATTGTATTCAATAAGGGTACAGTCATAGGAAAAGCGGGAAAAACGTCTGATAATTAAGTTATCATTATTTGCTTATTTAATTATGATACAAGACATCGTCAGTCTGTTAATAATAAGTGAAGACATACAACTCTTTGAAGTAACTCATACATCACTTTTTTTTGTAGCTGCGCAATAGAGTGTTTCCTACAGATTTGATAACCTTTTTTTTGAAAAAAATTAAAACGAGATAATTTGCGACTGCGAAAATAACTAATGAACAATTTTTTTCTTCATTACTTGAGAACGGGTTTTTCCCAAGTAATGCGGCAGAATTTCGCAGTTTTAACGAATGCTCTTTCTTATACGATTGAGAAAGTCTAGCTTTTTTTGTATAAAATGGGAAATTCAGGAAGAACTGAAAGTGCCCATAAATTTCCTTGGACAGTTTGTATAAATTTAGGATTTGTAAAATAATTTCGACAGACCAGATGAGGCAGTCAATAATTACCAAACTAAATGAACTTACCTTACGAAAATTTCTGTTCTAATTTTAAGTAATGCTTCTTTAGGGAATGTTACTTAATTGAATTCTCTCAAGATACATTTTTCCTGTGCTTCTGTTTCAGATATTATATATTTTGTGAAGACCTTGGCAAGAGATGCACTCGGGGAGATAATCTACGAATATTATAATCTTCACGGCTGTTCTCACTGTTTGACTTAACACGGATACTCTTGTGAACACGGTCAAGTGCGACGAATCCACATTAATAAGGCCAACCTCAACACTTTATTTACTTAATACAGTAATGAAATAAATTAAGCGTTAAGGTCATACTTAAGCTGTTGGTGCCAGCTGCCGTGGATAGATGGCAGTCGTTTAGCCAAGTCTGAGGCCTTAGGGCGGCTTGAAAACTTATAATAGTAAGACAAGCCACTAGTCTTACAAGCCTCCTCCAATCAGGACTTGGCCCCCGTGGTGGAGTATGGCCTATACCTTTCTCAGGGAAGAGACCTGTGCCCTTCGGTGGGAACATATGGGTTGATGATGATGAAAAATAATTAAAAGCCTTCAGTGGTTCACCACCGTATAGCTGAAATGATTCGCGTGTCAGTATAGCTGAAATGATTTCCGATCTCCGATAGGAGATGGCAACGGAAGAAAAATTAAAAACAAACGTTTTCTGCTTGTTTTTGCTTTCAAACGATTTTAACTTTAATTACTCACAAAAATACACCATTTTTTTAGAAATAAAAAAAACAATTTCAAAATAAAGTGACAAATAATTTGTCACTTTATTTTGGAAATCTTTAGAAGTTTATTAAACCCAATGAGATTCAAAGTGAAGCGGCGAATTTTTCCTCCTGGCCCAGTTACATCATTGCAGTCATTTTCCCACGACATTAAAGTGTTGAACTTGAAACTAGGTATCTGTCGGCCACTGCTGTGCTTGACTCGAGTCGTTAATTAGACTTTATTATCATTATGTGCGGGCCTTGTCACGAACTAGATGGCTCTACGGAAAACGTAGGCACCGCCACAAATCACTAGCTTCGTCCACTTATGTAAACCACTGCCTTGTAAAACGAGGCCTAGATTCTCCTAATACTTTGTAGCCAGATACCTTTCTACACCAACTATGAACTCTGTGGCCTGGTGATAAAAGGGCCAAAGTCAGATTTGGCCCAAAATCAGCTTTTAATGCCAAAGTATTGAAAAATGTATATAGTTATTTGTGTTAAAAGGGCGTAAGTGCAACGAGAATATTTTCAAAGATGAGATGTGTAAAGAGGCCAATGTAGGGTGTATGACTTTCTACCGGTATAGTAGAAATTGTTAGTTTTAAAAGGGATGCAGGGAGGACGGGGATTACTGACATTGGCCCTATTAGCACCAGGCCACAGAACTAATAATAACTATGTACCGACCTATTAATGTAACATGTATATTGTTAAATTGGATCAATAAATATCTTATCTTACCTTGTTTTGTTTTCTTATGGGAGACCGGTCGGTTATCAATTTAACTTTATTCCGGATACATTTACTTGACGTTTTGACGTCGGAAGGGTCCGACCCGATTTCGCTCTGATTCGCCGAGTTTAATGGTGAGCAGAGACTGAGCTTGCGTCGGTCGGTTGCTCGTCTCTAACTATACAAGTGTATACGGAATAATGTGAGTAATTTATAGTGCTTACCAAAGTTTTAGTTCAAAAACGTTGCCCATTTACAATTCACAAACACAAATTTTCTTCTACATGACAAATCAAAACAGGTGTACTTTAACTGGTAGTATAATGGGTAGAATATGGAATGAAGTATAAAATTTTTATTCTGTAATATTTGTACCTATATTCACTAATAAATAATTCTGATTCTATGTAGCGTGAAAGCGTAGTTTTTCTTACATTTGCTCTTGAAGTATACGCGAGCATACGTATCCGCTGTATCAACGGAATGAAAAAACATCTAGCATGACCCGATCGTGAAACTTTCATTGTACATTTGAAAAAATGTTGAGCCCATTTAAGGATCCGTAGTGCTTACTTAGATAAATAATATTTATTAAAGTATTACGGCACAAAGATACACACTTGACAGGCGTATCATGCTAACAAAAATATTCTATTAACAAAATAATAAATCATATTAAATAGGAGATTTTCCGTGTAAGAATGTGTGTACAAGCACACCTACAAATTATTATTACCGTTGTATTATGTGTTATGGCAATATAACTGGTACCCGAACTCAGCGTATTCTTCAGATATTGCAAAGCAATGGCCGGTAGCGCGGGTTTTCAGTCGGGGCATATAAGAGACGTAACGAGGGACAACGGTATCAGTAGGTTAAGAATATTTACCCATACTCTACCTTCAAGAAAAGGGCTCAAAGTAGCAGCAGCTTGCTCCTAAGTTGTAACTTGACAGTCAAAACTAGGCTTGACTGTAAAACAAAACTGGAAGTAACGCCATATTATGCAATCACCTGCACGAACGTCATAACAATTTTCTTCGCGGAGGACAATTTGTTGGATTCAATGCCACCCCTACCACAATCAAAATAATGAGATGCGGATTAATTCACACATAGGTAGAAGGTGGCGTTGGACTTTACAGCTGTAGACATAAGAACCAAATTCAAGCCCAAAGGTTAAGCTTACTTATGAGTGGACAGTACGTGTGAGTGTGTGAAGCTATTGTTGGCTTAAAGGACATTCCCATAGCTGTGACATAAAACGTTTCGTTTCGCAATAGTCTTTTGACGATACCTTCTCAGTAGAATGGAGAAGGGGGAGTAAGGAAATGCTGGAGTCATATGGATTGTAATATTACTTAAGGTTGAACCAGACTCTAGTTTGTTAACATAACATCCTTACGGGATGTCTTACGCGCTGATTGTGTAACTTTCAACGAACCAAGGAGTGTAAATGGGACCCTACTGCTACGTACTTTAATCATAAAAAAAACTTAACGTAGCCCTAGCTGCAAAAAATAATCATAATTATTTTTCCTTTAAAATAGGTAGTCTATCCGATGAGTTTTTTTTGCTAGTTCAATACTGATAATTTAAAAACTAAAAGCGTATTTGGGTTTCGGTATGCCAAGATTTTTCAATAAACTTACAAATAAAATATATGAGCAAAAACGTGTACAAATCACGGATTGATTACAAGAATACGAGTAGTATAGAGCATTAAAATAAAAACACACAAAAATATACAAAGCAAACACAACTAAAAATCATTCATAACCGAAACAATGAAATCTAGTTCAAGTGCACACACGAAAGTAGTAGCAACGGAGACCAAACTGCTGTGAAGAAACTTCATTTATTAGATTTGGTGAATGGCACAAGACTTTCTTTGACCAAACAATTAGCGGTACCATGGAAAATAGCAAAGCAAATGCATTTTAGAACTTGAAATATGCGAAGTGTGGTCCGAAATAGTGACAAGGTCAGGGTAAAACAGAACTCAGTTTAGCACTGAGTAAACTCTAACCGCAATATTGTCTATATTGGCACCATTAAGTATATTTTACATACGTTAGAAGTATGTTTGAATGCTTTTTTTTAAATGAATGACAGTTTGTACTACAATAAAATAAATGTTAGAATATGAATCTAGTAACCAGCAGTCTCAATCGTAAGTTCTGCGAAATTATATAATGAAGATAAGTGCATTGTTTGTTATACCAATTTGGATAAAATTATAAAAGAACGGACGCGCATTGCGTGATAAAAATATCACCACGGAATTTGGATGCGACCGCGTTTAATAACCATAGTATGCCAGCAGTCTCTAAAAAGTAATACTACCTTTTAATACTTAGTTTTATTTTTACAATCCAATCTAATAGATCTATTTCACAACGTGAAAAAAAAAATTATTTATACCTATTCGTATAAAAGGGCCTTAAAATGGATCATTTATCCAAAAAACTGGGATAAAATTTGATAATTTTTTATCTACAGCTACTTTATCGAAAACGGCCTGGATTGGCCGAATCTATGCTGACGTCACAGATCAGTAAATATGGCGTTTGTCATTCATGTCGTTCTTAAGTTAATTGGTTTTGATTACTGACTAGTGACGTCATGATTCTTGTGCGACGCCATATTGTCCAAGATAGTGTTCTGGCAGCTTATTTTAAAAGTGAAAGTAAAAAAATGTAAAAAAAAAAAGGAACTCACGCCGGTTATCCCCGTACGGGTAGGCAGAGGAACCAGTCTCTAGAGCTGGACCCACGTTTTGCCGAGTTTATTAGGTCCCAAACGTGACAAGTGGCAAGCCTGTCGCCGTCGTGTTGCTGTACAAACAAATGTACGTAACTAAAAGTCATTGGTACATGCGTGGTTCGAACCCAGACCCTCATGATCGAGAAGCAAGGGTCAACCCCACTACGCCACCACCGCTTCATTTTAAAAAAATGTGTTTATAAAAATATTTATGCTTTTTTAGACGAAATCCAAACCATACATACATACATACATAAGCTCACGCCTGTATCCCAGAGGGGTAGGCAGAGACCAGGGACTGCCACCTGCCACGATCCTGACAAACCACTTTCGCTTCATCGACATTCATTAGTCGTTGCATGCACGCACGTCGGTTTCGAGTACTTTTTATCTTGCCCTTTGCTAATACATCCCTTATTTGGTCGAAGTATGTTCGCCTGGGGCGTCCCTTACCGGCCCTTCCACTCACATTCACTCGATATATTTGCTTCGTCAGTCTTTCTTCTTTCATCCTCTCCACATGTCCGAACCAACGTAAATCCAAAAATGAATTTAAAACAACAAAAATGTGAATAGGTTTTCAGAAAGTTATCAAATAGCGTATTTAAAAGTCCATATTCATCCACTGTCCAGCGGTATGAACAATAATATGAACTTGTGAATTAGATTGGATGCCTCCTCTGACAAGCTTCAAGGATCTTCATAAATTCAATTGAAAACCGAGCAACCCAAGGTGCCTCGACAAGTTTTTTTTCGTGTTATTGACACAAAACCGTAACAAATAGAGTGACCATCTAAAAAAAATCACAATGGGCGATGCAAAAACGTAACTGAAAGAACTAAATACAATCCGAACGTGATGCTTTGGAATTACACGTCAGTTTGCGTGTTGACGACTTAAACAGTGGATTTTTTTGTGTGTTCAGAGGTTTGATTCTCGGCAACGGCAAACTAACCATCGTACTTATGTAATAAGTTATAATCTCCACACTACACAATCACTTTTATGGTCCCCAACTAGTACATCCTGTGGTAGCCCTATGGTAGCCAGGCAAAGGCATCAAAAACAAAGAAATACAGGCGGAAGTGCACGTTAAGCTAATAAGAGAATTTGATTGAATAACGCAAGTTTTAAATCTAATTAAATAAAATTTGCAAATATCTTTTTCTGTATATATTTCCCGCGGTTCTAAGTTTTATTTACTTAGTAGCAGGTATGAGATACTCGTGTAGTTTGATTACACAGGATTGCGGCCTAGAAAAGTTTAATACCAACATTTGAATCGCTCGTAGCCTGGGCTGCCTGAGTCATCTTGAACGATCACTAAGGTTAAGCAACATACGGCGCGTTCAGTCCATGGATGGGTCACCGTCTATGACTAACGATAGTGGCATTTTTCCGAGCGGTTCCGTGCTTTGCAAGGCACGTTAAGCAGTTGGTGCCGGCTGCCGTCGATAGATGGCAGTCGTTAAGCCAAGTCAGAGGCCTTAGGGCGGCTTAAAAACTTCTGACAGTAAGACCAGCCACTAATCTTACAAGCCCCCGCCAATCCGGACTAGGCCCCCGTGGTGGAGTATGGCCTATACCTTCCTCATTGAAGAGACCCTGCCCCTCGGTGGGGACATGATGGGTTGATGATGATTTGTATTAAATAAAATATTTATAAATACAAATACAATATTTCCTACTCTTACTCTTTTTGAGATAAAACGCTTGGGGCATTTGTTTAGAGTATGCGAGCATATTATTACCTAGAAGAAATCGCCACTCCCGTTCGAAAAACTTTCCTCGTATAACAACCGCTTAATAGACGTATTTTGAGAATTGGACATATCAGAGTTAACAGTGTATGTATATTATCATGCGTATGTATATATTGTTACTTATAACTGGATTTTTAGTACTTAACTGACCATCCATTAGTCATCTACTAATCTTATTATTATCATGCGCACTGCACCAGCACAGATCACGAACAGCGAACAATACGTATCCTTGGCTGAATAAATTATTTCATTGTCTCATAGTTCCATGCCTTATAGACTACTCTAACCTGTTGAATGGTCAAAGCGGCACGTGAGGTCGAGGACTCCATTTGTTCTGCCATTTTCAGCGTCTTTTTCGACGGTCCCTTTTGGGGTTGACCGTCGTTCTAATTGATCTACGTGAAGTTTGTCAAGGCTCTAGGATACTATTGTTATTCTGAAGATAAATATTTATTTATTTGCTACAACATGTCAGTCAAGACCCCATAATAGGGTAGTTTCCAGGGTCAAAATAATTAAATTCTATTTAGTCCGTATTTTATAAATAATAATAATAAAATAATAAACTCACGCCCGTTATCCCCGAAGGGGTAGGCAGAGGCACCAGTCTCTAGAACTGGACCCACGTTTTGCCGAGTTTATTAGGTCCCAAACGTGACAAGTGGCAAGCCTGTCGCCGTTATCCGGGCACAATTTATCAGCGAATGGTGTTGCTTTACAAACAAATGTACGTAACTAAAAGTCATTGGTACATGCGTGGTTCGAACCCAGACCCTCATGATCGAGAAGCAAGGGTCAACCCCACTACGCCACCACCGCTTTAAATTAGATTTAGATTATAAAAAAAATATTGGACACGTATTTTTTCTTTTTCCGATCAAACAAAAAATAACAAAGATATAGCCCATTAAAGTTACGTGTGACGTCACTCCGTGCTAAAAAATGCAGCACGGCGTGACGTCACATGTAACTTTAATGGGCTATATCTTTGTCATTATTGGTCTAATTTACAATTAAAAAAATACGTGTCCTTTATTTTTGAATAATCTAAAAGACGGACTAATTACATTTTTTTGGGCAACTAGCCCATTATGCATTTTGGATAATAAATTAGAGCATATTTGGAATCAACATTTTTTGCTATAATTATTATCAGCATACTCGTACAATGATAGGGGTAGGGGCTGCCGCTCTCGAATTGGACTTTTCAGTCACTCAAAAAAGTGTCGAAGTCCCACAGGATACATCCCCAGGCACTGCTTGAATCGTCCGTAACAGACGCGAAGGCCTATGATGATGATGATGACAATGATAATTGATGTACCTAGTTAAATCAGAATCAATTTGTTTTATAATTTAATAGCATGTTTTATTAACGAATAATATGTTTTTGGAACTGGAATTTAATTTGTCCTAAAGAATTTATTGTATTACAAAAGATAAAGATAAAAGTAATACTAAGCATGTACTTACATAATGTAACTTTTCTTTTGGGAATAAATGGCTTAATAATAATAATAATCCGCGCACAAATCATAGTGGCAGTACGTCTGGATCCGGTTTCAAGCATTTCACCAAATACCACACAACCAGTTATGTATTTAAAAATTCAAATATTTACATCCGAAGTTGAAATCCTTCACGTTCCATGAATTTTATAGAGTTAAACAAAACATGGCGATTGATGTTAGTATAAAAAATGATAACAATAGTAATAAATAATAACTTCCACAAAACATGGTCCCAAACTAGGATACCCTGTGCTATGGTAACCAGGTAAGATTTTACTTTAAACCATTTAGCTAAATGAAACTACATTTTTGTTGCAAAACTAATCCCATACTGTTGTACTAAATCCAATCGCGCAACAACACCATTTAGGACGATAAGTTGACCTTCGCTTTGTGTGATGTGACCAATGTTTCGTGTCATGCTACAGGCAATAATGAGGAAGTAACGTCGATTGTATATAGATCGCGATTTAGTCATGGTGTTAGTAAAATAAAAAATGCCAAAGATATACATTGTTAGTAATGTAAGCTAGACCTATATATACATAACATAAACATAAACATTTACACACAGGCACGTCCCAATGCAGGGCACAGCCTTCACTCAGAGAGAGAGAGTATGGGCTTAATAACCACGCGTGCTCAACGCTGATTGGCGATTTCAAGCGCTGAGACATAAATACGAATAGCTTAGATACTCAGGTATAATCACCATGTTTTCGTTCAACTTTAGCGAGTGGTATCGCTACTGTAACTTCACAAAGTAATATAATTTAAAGTCTGATTGTTTTATTCCGTAGAATTCTGACATTTCATAAGTATGGCTACTGAAAAAGATCTCCACCGAAAAAGGGATAAGTTTGACCCATTTGAGGGCAATAAAAAATAAAATGCTACGTATGTTTTATGTTTTACCTACAAAAAGGTTAATCTAAATATTTACTTACTCAAGTGACCTAATACAAAAATAAAAAATATTTCAATATCACGAACAACACATCGAATTAACTTTAATTACTTTATTTTTATTCTTTAGCTGGCACCACTGCCTACTTATTCAAGGTTTAGTAAAACTTTTTTATAGAAAATTAAAGTATGCCGCTGTTAAAGTCTGTTCGCTATCATAGTGTCACTTTGATATTTACCGCCTCGGCACATGGCGGCTTTTGAAAAAAGAAATCAAAGGAAGCCGACGCGGCGCAAACACGCCAGTGAATTTGGCTCGCAGCTCGTCTCATTCTACTATTATGTAGATCACGCAATTAAAGAAGTAAATCAATCAGTATTTTAGAATGGATTTATAACGAAACGATCCTGCGTCACTTAGGTACGTACCTATTCTAAATACCGGTGGAGGTGAATATTCTGAGGACACTTCGAGTGATGAAGAGTAGTGTTTTATTTTGTGCTTCATTAAATATTGTATACCATGTTTTTTTTTCTATTTAAAGTGTTTTGTCCGTCTAAGTTGTATTATTGAAATAAATGTTTTTTTACTAAAACCAAGATTGCCTTCGTGTGTACCGACACTATCTAAGCGAATGGACTTTAGCTCTGTTAATAATTCATGTCAGCTATGATGATGATCATGAAGATAGTGATTTAAGATGATATTTATGTTAATGATGATTAGACATTTTAATAAAAATATGTTTTCTTTACTTGTACTTTTTTACTGTTTGTATGATGAAAATGGACACAATTGTCACTTGCTTTAAATTCTCTTTTAATTTGGAGCTCCACCCTTTATAAAATGGATACACTCACAAATTAAATGTGTAGACTCAGATGTTCGCACTTGTATTTAAATTCTCCGACAGGTCAAAAAATTATAACTTTCAGAATTCTACGGAATAAAAAATCAGACTCTTAGAAAACAAAGTCATGAGTACATGACCGCTTTGGGAATCGAACCAGGGTCTCTCTCTTCCGAGTCCATTGTTCTAGCCACTAGACTTCTAGCCTTTTGTTATTACTGAGGATAATATTTTATTAGTGTGGTGTGACAGATGAACAATTGATCGTAAAAACAATTAGGTACTTCCTTGTGGCGGTTCAGTAGATATTCATAGGAACACAAGTCTAACTATAGCCAATTCAGTACTGGTCAACTTGAGATTAATTAACGCAAAGTATGATATTTTGACTACATGATGATGACGGCAGACAGGCAATGGATGTTATTGGCAGGAAGCCAACAAGTTTCCACTCTTTCCCTTGTCTTTGTCATCATCATCAACCCATTATGACCCTACCGAGGAGCACGGGTCTCTTCCCTGAGGAAGGTATAGGCCATACTCCACCACGGGGGCCAGGTCCGGATTGGTGGCGGCTTGAAAGACTAGTGGCTGGTCTTACTGTCAGAAGCTTTTAAGCCTCTGCCTTGGCTTAACGACTGCCAACTATCGACGGCAGCGGCAGCAACTGCGTAACGTGCTTTGCGAAGCACGGAAGCGCTCGGAAAAATGCCACTAGCGTTAGTCATAGACGGTGACCCATATCCATGGACTGAACGCGCCGTATGTTGCTTAACCTTAGTGATCGTTTAATATCACTCAGACAGCCGGGGCTACGAGCGATTTTTTGTCCCGATCCCTTGTCATTGTGTATAGTTTATTAGCGACCAGGCAAAAGTTGTTTTGCCATATTAAGATATGAAGATAAGATAAGAATATTTCACTACACTGCTTACCCTAAACCACCTTTTTTGGGGAGCAGGGTACCACGCCTTAGTCATAAGGTCAATGTATAATTGTTTTTTTGAATAAAATATCTTTATCTTATCTTTATCTTTATTAATTTGCCTATATCCTGAGACCTGATTCTGTTAGTGAATTATAGTTCAATTATAGTTGCACGGTCGAGTCACGTGACATGTTTTAATGCCAATGACTTGTCTACTAGAATTAAGAACATGCTTGAGCGCGTTGCTTTGAAGCGGCCACGAAATTAAATCGGCATGTTCATGCAACTGTCATTGTAAGATAAGATAAGATAAGAATATTCTTTATTGTACCAGGAAAAACATTAATACAGAACATTAACAATAAGATGCAGTACAAGAGGCGGCCTTATTGCTTATTGTACTACAATGAATTAGAAGAATCTAGGCCCTGTTCTGAGACCTATCAAATATAAGTTCAGAAAAACTTTTAAAAAAAGTTGTAAAGCCGTTTTGGAGGAAATAGATAGCAAACAGTGCGATAGGAGATTTTTATTTATTACATTTTGTCTGTATGTTTTATTCTGCTATACTTCCTTTTATGCTTTCTTGGCACATGGTAAGCTTGTGTTTGGCTTTCTCTTTCATCTTTAAATAATGAATAAAAACATTTTACTTCGCATGCCTGTTTTTTTCTGAAATCTATATTTATTAGGGACTTTTGTTCACTACAACTGACGATGTCAATCCCATCGTTCCTTATACTAAGTTCTGCTTATTTATATTACTAAAGTCTAAAAGTTACAAAAAAGTGTATAAAATTCTAGCTGCCCTTGACAAAGGTTCAGCTAGGATGCTCTGAAATAATCCTGCATCTAATAGCGCAGTGAATCCTCTTCTAAGCCACAGACTTCACAAACATTTAAAATTTCAGCCTTCTTTAAAGATAAGTAAAGTAGGCACACAGACGCGTTAGTATCTGGCACATTCTAAAGGACTGGGAATTCATATTGTGCAATAGAAAACCCGCAATATCCGCTGCTGTACGCAACGCAAAAGCAAATGCCTCCAACAAACGAACAAAAGACTTGCGAAGCCTTCCGTCTGTCATTGATTGTTTTCTTCGTCATTGAAACTATTTGCATGGCTTTGATTAAAGAAATACGAGGGTTCGGTAATGGTTTGATGTAAGCGCTCAGCAAAATATTCGTTTTGAAACAACTAAACCACATAACTCTAATAAACTGCAACACTATATGAGATCATGATAGAATAGACAGAGGCAAGGGACTGCCACCGGCTACGAAGCCAATAAGTTAATATAGATCTTTATTGTTTCATGTTTGTTCCGTCGTAAAAATAAAATAAAATAGAATTTATTTACCAATCAAAATAATAACATAACACAAAAAACACAAATATGCTCACTGGATACCTTAAACGAATTTGTACACACGGTTCATTTCTGAATTAAGAATTTCACTAAGTAAATAGTAAAGTAACGTTCGTTTAATGAATTAAATTAAAAATTGTTAGTACAAAATTCATTAGAAAAGGGCACTCAAAGTTGAAAACCATCCCCATTCACCCCATTTTACGGTATTTACTCAGTGTAAATTATTAGAAATCGGACCTTAGAGTATAATCGATACGATGCTCAATCAGTGTGTATTTCCTCAAGACATAACTTAATTACCAGCTCCCTTGTTGTTATGATTACAGTCGCACACGGCAGGTACCCAACTACGCATTGATCGATATCTCACCTAATTATATTTCTTATAGCGTCTGCGTCGTGGGAAAATCGTAATAAAACGTACCAGCCATTCGGAATATAGGTCGTGATTTGTCTTGTGTGTGTTTTTTATGTAAATAACCTTCTGACGGGCTCGACAAGCTCGCGTTTGTCAGCTCTAGGAACCATGACGAGTCCACTTCGATTATAATAACAAGTTATAGTAATAGTGTTCTTAATCTATCTTTATATGTATCTATTTGTTTTCAATTGGTTTGAGGCGTCATTGCTATAAGCCTTGTAAGTGGTTTAAATAAACAAAGACATTTACAAACAGGCACATACATTAATTAATAATAATTGTTTTATCTTTTACCTCTTTAACTTTTAAATAATATTAAGATTAAATGACTATAAATGAACAAAAATGAATAGAATGAATGCTTGATCAAATTAAATATTCATGAAATTAATAAGTATAGGTAACTACGAGTATACAAACATGCTGCATTTATCAAGTCTGTGATGATCCTTTTGAATAAATTTGGATAAGATTCTTCTTTATTGTACCAGGAAAAACAATTTTTTTTTTAAATAAATTAACTCTTAACAATGCACAAAAAAGTGTCTCAGAAACTTAGCTTTAGAATAAATGCTATCTCGTTCTAGGTCATAAGTTGCCGATCACTACCTAGGACTTAAAGTAGAGATAGAGTCCTATAGAGACCACTATTTACAAGATGAGAAAAAAGTATGAGAACGTAGGTATGTTATTTTTGGAGTTTCGTTAACCGAAACGTTAAAAACGGGACCCAATTACTAAGACTCCACTGTCCATCTACCAGTGAATGACTAGACAGTTGAAATTTTCACAGATGATATGAAGTATTACTGTTTCCGCTGTAGCAACAAATAGAATGAAATAAATATTTAAGTGGGGCTCTAATATAAAAAATTTCTATGTCGTTTTTTTCCTAGACGCTTGAAATATTCAAAAAAAGGTTTAGTTGCATATTCACTTTAAAAATAAAATAATTATTCAAGGGAAGTCATACCATTATTTTCTTGCCGTTTTTTTGCCAATTTTTGCATATTAAAGTGTCAAATGTTGTATATTGATGAATAATAGTGATGAAAAATAGTACTGAAAGTTATTAATTATTATCTGACCCCGAAAATGTTATTTCGCGTTATTAATTAAAGCACAATATATTTGTAGACCTACCAAACATTCACAAATGTAATCATGAAAATCGGTGAAGCCATTTCGGAGCAGTTCGATAACAAACACGAGATTTTAATTATTAGATTAAATGAAAGGTGCAAACATTGCACAATGTCTTTCCTCGAGAAGTAAAAACTGAGTTTCACTACTTCAGTTCACAGCTATAAACAACAAAACCGAGTTAGAAAATAGCTAATTGTATCATTATCGGCGTTTTCTAATGGGAACAATACCTTTCTCGACGATTGCAGGGACAAAAACTTTGAAGAAGACTTTACGTGTACGAAGAGAATAAAGAAACCTATCACGGTAGAGTCAAAATCCATAAGTATAACAGATCAAACAACATTGCTGTTTCTTTTTCACCTTAGACTTGCGGCGTTTTCTATCTCACAAACTATCTAACACAAACTATGTCAATAGTAGCAATCTAATCGCACAAGACTGTACAGTCACGAGCAATAATATGTAAACACTGTCACATTTTGTACAACGTACACATTTTGTTCTGTACAGCACATGTGTACTACAATTTGTCCTAAATGATCTAAGCATTGGTTACACTTGTTGGTTATATTGTCGTACACTTCTTTCTAGATTGTTTTAAGTTAAAATTTTTAGAAAATCTGACAGTGTATATATATTATTGCTCGTGACTGTACGCTACAGGTACGAAAAACTCTCATACATTGTTGTGCAGTTTCTTTGTGGGAAATTAAACCCATAGGCTAGCCTGATACCCGGAACTTTCCAAGAGTAATAAATGGTTGCAAAGCAGCAATTTGTAAGGGAATGTTGATTGTGTCAGTGGTGAAAATTCATTTGCACAAAGGTGTTAATTGCTGCGCAGGTGATTTCTACATCATTGTTGTTGGTCAAAAGTTATGGTTTAGACCTTTCTTTTACCCGACACTGTAAAACCAACAGGAATTGTGTGATTTCAGCAGTGTGTTGTATACTCTACAGGTCCGAAACCGCTCATCCGGTTTTGGTAAAAAACGTGTCAATCGTGTTAGAAACGCCTTAGGACCTGCCTATCAATAGTGGTTAGACTTTATTGTATTCATGACAATTTAAGAGTACCTATATTAAATTTTACTAATTTACTAATACTGAAATTCACTTGACCATCTAGATAAACATGAAGGTATGAAACCTTCATAATGTGATGAAGTCACTGTAAAAAAAGAGATAGAGGCGCCATGTTGGCTTGTTGTTTTGTGGTGGAATTACGTAAATTACCTACCCAAGTAATAACTTCGTTGTCTTGTACTACTTATTCACCGTATAAATTCTAAATAATTGAGAATGTGACAAGTTTAAATAATAAGGTCTTGGATGTTTACATGTTTGTGACGTCGCTGTTTCTGGTTCCCACGACACAGGGTATCCTAGTGTGGGGCCAGAAGCAATGTATGTGCCTGTATGTAAATGTTATGTTATGTTAAGATAACATAGCTAAAACCAACGAGGCAATCAGTCTGTGTTTTGTCACTACTTGAGCGAATTCATAAAAGCTCCATTGGATACACGATTTGTAAGTTATTATTAAAAGTGCGTAATTTGTCTCTAAACAAAAAGGCAATTCAAGTCAAAGAGTCTGAACATACGGCGCTGTTCTCCACATTGTTCACATGATAGCATCTAAATTGTGAAGTCATTAGCTGGGCCTGAAGGCTGCATGTACATTACCGCATTACTGCATGTCCATATTGAATGCAATGGGTGTAAAACTATGATGTTAATGCATATTTTTTGCTTACTTTTGAGGCATAACTTATCTATCTTCCGGAAATGCCTTTAGGACTGTTTAGTAAAGCGCTCTTACATCTAAAATACTAGATACAATTTGTATCTAAAGATAAACGGTTTGGCAACCCAATCAAGAGACATTTCAGAGGAATAATCGCTTTATGTATTTCTAAGTACCTAATTGTTTTTACAACTATTACGTATTCTAAACTATGTATCCGGATACATTTACTTGATTTTTTTGTCAAAAGAGTCCGACCAGGTTTTCGTCTCTGCTCACTATGATTAAGCTCTGCGAATCAGAGCGAAAACTGGTCTTCCTCAGTCTTCCGACAAAAAAAAATCAAGTAAGTGTATCCGGATTATTTATATAGTTTAGAATATGTAGCACTTACGAAAGTTTTAGTTCAAAAACTATTACGTAGTTTAAACCAATAATATTGTGAAACTTAAGTAACTCGGTGAACATGTTCCAGCATGTATATACCAGCTTTTTGAGAATGAATTTTATCTTCACAGTGCAATGCAACGTGGAAAATCTAAGCCTCATTGCACACATACATCTCACTCAATTAGAAAAGAAATTATACTCACAGCAGCATGTTGCGTGACATCGTTGACGTTCGTTTCGAAGTTCCACTGCGCAGCCACATTATTTGTGCACTCCTTGGACGCCTGGTCGTCAGCTTGCAGGAGAAAATCCCTCACCTGCTGAAGGTTCACTTGATGGAACCTATCATCAATACTGTTCGTGTTCACACCGCGGTTGAAATCGTACGGATTGGACCCTACGTAGTTGGGATCATTGCGTGGAAAGTTGGGATCGTTTCTCCGGAAGTTAGGGTCGTTGTTTATGTCAATTCTGTCATCTCGGTTTCGTCCGTCATACGGTCTCTGTGTGGAGGAAGGGCTTCTGACTCCGTTCCCGTAATCCAGGTTGGGGTAACCGTTGTTATTTATGTCTGGGCTTATCCCGCGATTGCTGTAGCTTGGTGTGGAGGATACGGGATACACTCCAGGGGTGTTAAGACTTGGCCCAGCTGTGCTGTACTGCAAAGGGTTTTGCGATACATCGTACTGGTTCCCAGGAGAGTTTATGGAGGTTTGGGTGCTTAATCCGTATCCTCCGTAAGGGTTTCTTTGCGTTGACACTTGAGGTAACGGGGGTAGGTCTAGCTGGGGGCTTGGTTCGCTCAAGCATTGGTTAACTAACAAGAAGAGCACTAAGTTTATTTGCAGCCAGGTCTTTGTGAGTTTTCGAGCTTCAACACAAGCCATGTTTGACCTGTTTTTTTTTACACTAAATGCAGTTGTCACAAGTTGAAAGTCAATGGTGCGTGGTGTTGCGCCGGCGTCGCGCACCGAACTGTGAGTGGTTGCCGATGGCTACCTCTGAACCCGGGCCGTGTGAATCAGCCTTTGTCTCCATCCATGGCTGAATGTACAGTCAGTGGTAGAAGCCAATAACGTGGTAGTTTCTTTGTGATGTTTGCATCTAAGCCACATTTTCTCGCTCTCTTTGGGAAGATGTAAACTCAGCTCTTGTTTACACAAGAATGTGTTGTCTTTATTTACACACAGACTTTTATATAGGTTGTAATGTAAATTCATAAGAAATGTTTACTGATTTCAGTAGTGCCATAATGTGAGCCTTAAAATGGGTTACCATCGTTGTATGTTTAATTATGATCGATAGTAAATTGAAGAAGACTATGAATTTTCACTCAAAATTATGTGTGATGGGGTTGGCTACGAACACGTTTATTTTATAATTACATGATATTTATGACGTACAAAACAAATATTATGATTATAATTTATTTTTTTGTACGTAAGTACACTTTATGTAAGGTATAGTTTTGTATGTTAAGTTGAGATTCATATTATTTTATTTATGATTTCAGCCACAAAACCATGAGATATATTATAGCAAAAATTATTATTTCTGCAGACCTTCTACAGATTTATTTAACTAACATAAGTCGTAATATGGTGTTGACTGTACCGAGGCGAAGGTTGTCAAGTGACGTTGAGGAACTACTGAAATACATCTTGAGGTTTATCGATCGAGAAGATTAAGTAATTTGGTGTTGTTTTCTGGGACATGGGACTTTTAAAGAGAAGAACAATAGAATTTCTTCAATATTATGTATGGCTTTAAACGTAAAGGAGCCATTCGAACTCGAGGATATCAGAAGTGGTAACGATTTTGGTACCCCCGATACAACCCAAGCTCGTTTAGGGTGGGGCTACAGAAAAACTAAATTAACGAATGGATTTACTCTTATTATTGTAACAAGGAACCTGAGCTATATCAATCCAGTATGTGAAATATCTTTGCTGAAATAAAAAGAATTGTATTTTCATTTAAAAAGAATGAAACTGTAAAAAATTGATTTAGCATAGCGACATATTATCATGTCTTAGGTATAGCTCCCAGATAATTTTTTTGGGGACTTTACCGTAGTTAAAAAAAGAATATCTATTTATGATACTGTAGATTTAATTACTATTCAATGATCTGCAATTTTTCACTGTAATAGCGCGCCGGTTGCAAGACGGAAAGATTTTTTTTGGTTGCTACTTGTTTAAGTACTAAGTGCTAAAAGCTGAGTTAGTACCTATAAATCAGCTTTTTTTCTAGTAAATACTGGCCTTAGCTTTCAACGTGAATGTGTATAAAAATGTAGTAAAAACAAATTATATTGTAATACCGAAAGATACTAGTAACAAAGTGGCAAACACAGGCTCTTGCTTAGTTCGACAATAGAGGTCTATACGAACTAATAATATATCTAGTAGATAACATGTCATGTCATTAATATTTCAGCACAGTCATAAGTGAAACAAATCTTATATTAAACTGGAAAGAATTCCATCAAAAAATATAACATAAACAAAAAATTTACGTACAGGCGTATACATTGCTTCTGGCCCCACACTAGGATACCCTGCGCGGGAAAGAGAAACAGTGGTAAAAGCTGAATAGCTAGTAGGTATGTACCTAGGTTAAATATATTTTTAAAACTCACCCAACAGCCGGCACACGATTTGAAGAGCAGAGTTCGGGAAGATTGCATGAAAATAGCGTGAAAATTGATGCACGGAAAACCACTGCACAGTGAAACGCAAAATTATCCACAAATACCTAAAAGCAATACGATTATGAAAGTGTGAAAATGAGCGAGTTATTACGTAATAAAATGACAATCATCTAAGATTAGAGACGACAAAAAGCACAAACGACCGAATTAAAGCGAAAAAAAATTCCATGTAAAAAACAAAAGAGCGCGGCGAATTCAAAAACAGGAGAAAAAAGTTTCGGGACATCAAGGAGGCTCGTAACTTGTCTAAAGGCAACTATCAACCTCAATGGTACCTTATGGAATAGAGTTCGTGTAAATTAGAAAAAAAAACGCTCGGTTCGAAAACCAAAGAGGTTTATAAGCTGCCTGATCTCCATGGCAGGTACAAATATGAATATGATAGAAGCCGTGTCAGTAAAGCATGTTGTAGTGAGCTGAAAAACTGTGGTTTGACGAGACTGGCGGAGGTTGGGATCGAGACTGGGAAGGTTTTATCTTAGTTACGCACCTAGTTAACTTAATTTGTAATAGGTACCTAGTAAAAACACTGGTAACTTTGAAGAAAAACAGCGTAAGAAAATTCGGGTGTATAAAATGTCTACATTTCTCAGATATGCTGCGTATAGCCCCGCTGTGAGTAGAACTATGAAAATCTCAGTACTAAACAACTAGGCATTAGCGATGCATTTAATTTTGAATTACAAGCATCATCATTGGATTCTCCACGACTTCACAGATTATAATTATTTCTGTATGCGTAACTAATGAGATACTTTTAATAACATTGTGCGACAAATAGCGTGAAATTTATTAAACGCCTAGCTTAAAATTAATAGGACGGGTCATTGTAGTTAGTTTGATTGAAAATTTCAATTATTTTTTTGTTGATCGCATTCAGATTTTATAGTTCAAGACCAAACTGAATGATGTTTCTGAATCTAGTCTAGTCTAGAATCAAGTTTCTGAATCTGTATTCAAAAACTAGAAATAATTATTAGAATCGCTCGTAGCCTGGGCTGCTTGAGTGATCTTGAACGATCACTAAGGTTAAGCAACAAACGGCGCGTTCAGTCCATGGATGGGTCACCGTCTATGACTAACGCTAGTGGCATTTCTTCCGAGCGATTCCGTGCTTCGCAAGGTACGTTAAGCAGTTGGTGCCGGCTGCCGTCGATAGATGGCAGTCGTTAAGCCAAGTCAGAGGCCTTTAGGGGCGGCTTGAAAACTACTGACAGTAAGACCAGCCACCAGTCTTACAAACCTCCACCAATCCGGACTTGGCCCCCGTGGTGGAGTATGGCCTATACCTTCCTCAGGGAAGAGACCCGTGCCCCTCGGTGGGAACATAATGGGTTGATGATGAACTTCTTTAAGTCAAATTTAAAAGCACGTTATATTTGAACAGCGTAACGAGTTGCTAAATAGTAGTTTAATTCGCAAAAGAAAATACGATATTCAATACAAAATTTACATCATAGCGAAAAATATAATAAAAATATTTTTTCGATTTTTGCGACGCAAGAATTGCGGAAACGCTATATTGAGCATTAACCTTTCGCTTGGCAAATGCCCGCAGCGGGCACGCGACCATTGTTTAACTATTGTTATGCTAATTACTGCCAAATGAAGGGTAAGAGTAGTCTCTTTCAAATTTGGTTTAAAATTCACAAATAAACATCGATCTGAATCAAAGAGTATTACAAAGTCACTCTGATCCATAGCAACCCAAAACGTAACAAATTAGCTCTTTTGCTTAGCAATTAATGGACGGACTAATCAGTATGTAATACAGATACGCATTTCCTCTAAGCCCGTAACCCACAAAGGTTACAAAACGGTGGGTATTCCCCAAAGAACTCAATTAACAGTTTCTCCAATTGTTATATAACTTGAGCGACACTTAAGTATTGCACCAATAACCTTTCCAAGTCCCGAGAGTACTTTTAGCAAAGTGCTGAACTAAAGTAGTTTTTACAACTTAGGCGGTAGAGGTTATTATTCGTCCGGAAAATGTTAGGTATTGTTGTTAAGAGTTTGTTGTAGGAACATATTTTTTCCATTAGCCAATGTAGAGTTGGACTCAAAAAGTGTTTGCTTCGAAATAAGCTACTTAGTTGACCCACTTTTTACTAGCGGTACTTTACAGATCCAAAACAAAATAAATAAATGAAATACCTAGTCTTGCCATAAATACTGTAACAAAGAAAAACATTTTTTTTCTATTGCCAATAACATTTATTACTTTAACAGTGTGTTAGTTCAATGCATAAATATAAAACAACTTAAAATATAAAAAGCTCATTCGAAGTGGTCTCCATTGGCTGCAATATAGCCCTTTAAACGTTGAGACCAGATATCAATAAAAGCACGCACTCTTTCCATGGGAAAATTCTTCACTGCCAATCGTATGGATTGTTTTAGGGAATCCAAATTATCATGGCGCTTAGAGCAAGTCGTACTCTCTAAAACTGACCATAAATCATAATCCAGCGGATTAAGATCGGGACTAGACGACGGCCAGACTTCAGCTCTGATGAAGTCCGAAACATTCGTTTCTAACCAAGACAGTGTAGACCGACCTTTATGACCAGGCGCCGAGTCTTGCTGGAAGGACCATTCTTGGTTATTAAACATGGTGTTGTTAAGGGGTTTCACTACCTTTTCAAGAATGGTATCTTGATACACTTGTGCTGATTTTTTTATACCTTTTTCACTAAAGTATAGCTCGGTCACTCCTTCATAGCTAATACCCCACCAAAC
The DNA here is from genome assembly GCA_947310845.1 of Yponomeuta plumbellus. Lineage (NCBI taxonomy): Eukaryota > Metazoa > Arthropoda > Insecta > Lepidoptera > Yponomeutidae > Yponomeuta > Yponomeuta plumbellus. The sequence goes on along the minus strand of OX371197.1, from coordinate 22,723,865 downwards.
CATCACTGAAGTCGGATAATGCCCATGTTGCACTCTGTCGACTAATTGGGAAGCTTTCTTAGAGCTGTGAGTATAAAAGAGGTCATTTAGTTTGTTAAAATATTGCCTAATAGTAAAAAAAATCGCATCCGTAAACTAAATTTTTCTGTGACCTCCCCTTGCGTACCGCTTCAGTAGTTGTTTCGACTTTACCACCCTATTCTTTTTAAAATTATCAGTTAAGAAATAACCAGTACGTTTTTTATAGGCTGCAAGTCCTAAGTCATCTTTTAAATTACGTGACATGGTTCTAGGTGCTATCTTCATCTCTCGAGATAAAATCTTTTGCTTTCGGACAGGATTTCTTCGAATTCTTTCCCTTACTGCTTTGACCACCTTTTTCGTACGAACCCTACATGGACGGCCAAATCTTTTTCTGTCACAAACAGAGGAGGTCACATTGCACCTATTAAAACCCCGGTACACAAACATTTTACTAATACCAAGAGTAAGGAGAGTTTTAAAAATTGCATTTGGCTCCATACCTACTTTGTGTAATGCAATCACAGCAATTCGGTTCTCTTTATCACCCCACTGCATTTTAATATCGCAAAATATTGTACAATGTATTGGCGCCAAAATGAGAAAACACAACGAACAATCATATAAAAATAACAGATTCCAAATTAAAATGTAATATTTTGTATATTTTTAATTGTAACAGTATTTATGGCCAGACTAAGTAAATATAAATACATAATCACTTAACCGGGTCCTTAACTAGGATCCCCTGTGCAATAGTAACCAGACAAAGACAAACATAAAAAAAACACTCGGACTGAGGCTGTTCTTACAAATGTACGACGGCCCTCAGTGGGACTCGAACCCTCGACCTTTTTCTTGGTAGTAAGGCGCCTTAACGGCTATACCAACGAGGTACTCGAATATTGAATCTACATAGATACAGTCGCTCGTAGCCTGGGCTGCCTGAGTGATCTTAAACGATCGCTAAGGTTAAGCAACATACGGTGCGTTCAGTCCATGGATGGGTTACCGTCTATGACTAATGCTAGTGGCATTTTTCCGAGCGATTCCGTGCTTCGCAAGGCACGTTAAGCAGTTGGTGCCGGCTGCCGTCGATAGATGGCAGTCGTTAAGCCAAGTCAGAGGCCTTAGGGCGGCTTGAAAACTTCTGACAGTAAGGCCAGCCACTAGTCTTACAAGCCTCCACCAATCCGGACTTGGCCCCCGTGGTGGAGTATGACCTATACCTCTATACTTTTTAGTACTAAGCTCGCCTATATGTAGGTACATGACTTTATTGTGATAATATAAAGAATTTTCATATCATATCATATATCTTCCTCAGGGAAGAGATCCGTGCCCCTTGGTGGGGACATAATGGGTTGGTGATGATGATGTTGATGAACTGTATTTTTCTACCTCTCTTTAAATTTACTCCGTTTCTGAATTTTTTCAGGGACTTTCCATCGTCAACTGTTGTTAAAATTGCCAACAATAAGGCTGCTTATTCTACCATATTATCTTTAAAAATACTTCAAGTTTGTTTTTTTCTTGATGTACAATAAATAACAATAATCAATTTTTGTTTTTATTAGTGTTGGGTGGGTAGTGATGGGTTGATGATGAGGTACAGTCGACAGCACATCATCCTATACACCCGTGCACCTTACCCCGTTGCATTACGGGCGACTTGACAACTAAAATGAGAAGGTTGATGAGATGTCGACTGTACCTATAAATACACACATACATACACAAGCTCACGCTTATATCCCAGAGGGATAGGCAGAGACCAGGGACTGCCACCTGCCACCCAGTCGTTGCATGCACGTACGTAACACCTACCTATAAATATTTTGCTTTACACTCCATTTGTTACTTGACGTTTTTTTCCAAACTTTAAACGACACTAAATCAAAAACCTTTAGCGGTAGAAAACTCGAAACAGTTTGCAAATTTAGTACTAGCTAGCACTAAATTTGTAGACTGTCGAGTTTTCTACCGCTAAAGATTTTTGATTTGGTGTCGTTTAAAGTTTGGAAAAAAGTCAAGTATAGATAAATGGATTATACACATTTAGAGTCAATAAAAGTAATTAGTCATTTCTAAACAATTTTGTGAGCTTGTATACTTTTTCGATACTATTCGCCACCTGAAAAGTTTCATAACTTCAGCATGGGTATATTTATAGAGACAAGTGGCAACAGGATTTATTTCAGGGTATATTTTCTGTTCATAAGCTAAGTATCATACTCATAACTGTCTAATGATAGCGGTTGAAAAAAACAGTTGTTCAAGAGTAATCTTTTATCATTTAGTTTTGGGAGATTTGAACGCCCGCTACTATCACAACCTCTGTGGCGCGACGGTTAGTACAGATGTGCAGATTAGGCAGATGCTTACCATGCGAGAGATTCCGGGTTCGAGCCCTGGCTGGGGACATAAAATAAACCCCAGGTCTTGGATATTTACTTATTTCTGGTTCCAATGAGCAGGGTATCCTAGTATGGGGCTAGAAGCAATGTATGTGCCTGTATTGAAATGTTTATGTTCAATATCTATTAGTAATATTGAACCATCCATGTACTCGGTGGGTACATCCATTATGTACAATGCTGACAAATCACTTTCGCTTCATCGACATTCATCAGTCGTTGCAAGCACTCATGTATATTTCGGGCACTTTTTATACATCCCCTATTTGGTCGAAGTATATCCGCCTGGGGCGTCCATTACCGGCCCTTCCACTCTCATTCACTCGATATAATATCTGCGATATATTGCTCGATATATTTATTCGATATGTTCGATGTGTTAAGTGTTCACGCCTCATTCAACTTTGATTAATTTCATTGTAGAGAGGTTACTTTTTATCATAGTCCTACGCAAACGAGGTCGCGGGCACACGATGTTATCTCTACTCAGGTACAACACGCCTAGTTCCTAGTCCAACTTACCAATACTGTGTTATCAATGTTACTCCAGTAAGGAAGTGTGAAAAAGAAAGCGAGCGACAGTGAAACTAAATAGTGCATGACGCAAGTGTTGTTAACTTTACTTAACTCCCTGCCGATAACACCGAGTGGGATAAGAGAAATTGAGGTCGTGGAATTGAGCTTTCAGAATAATATATAATGCATTTTATGAGTACAATAAAGAATATTCTATCTATATATCTATCTATATTTTAGATAGACAGATAACCATTTATTATACCTACATAAAAAGGAGATTACAAAGGTACCTATTTCTTGATCTAAGAGTACAGTCGGCCGCCTTATTACTAAAAGTGATCTCTTCCACCCAACCTATTTTAGTTGCTTGTCTGTGGTCTAAAGAATATTGTTGATTGTATTTAATCTTTCCATCTCTATCTTAAGATAGGCTAAGTGAAATAATATTTGCCTAACTCAAGTCTATTTGTTTTGTAAGTCTTTCTTCCTTCATCCTCTCCACATGTCCAAACCAAAGGAACATTCTTTTCCAATTCTAGTCACTGCACATCCTCTTTCAGTCGACAACGTTCTCTAACACTATTTTTCTTCTTCTTCATCTTCTTTTAGTGCCTATTCCTCTCTCCAGGTTATTGCCAAGCAAAATAACAACTACAATAAACATAATAATTACTTCCACACAACACAATCACTTGACCTGGTCCCAAACTGGGATACCTTGTGCTATGGTAACCTGGCGAGGACATTACAAACATGGAAAAACGCCCAGAATGAGCCCAATTGTACAACTGTACGGCAACCCCCAGTGAGAGTCAAACCCACGACCTCTGGCTTGGTAGGTAAGCGCCGTAACGACTAGACCAAAGAAGCAGTTAAGAAGAAATTTATCTTCGACGCTGGCAACTCCAGTCCTTTCTCCGATGTTACGGAGCCATACTTTTCTATTTCCTCCAGCGCGCCTCTTCCATGATGTGACTTAAACTAAACCAATATGAATAAACACGTACTATAGAGTATGATATTATGCATTCCGGGCGTGGCGTCCAAGCCGAGCGCGTAAATTCAATGTCATAAGTGCGATTTAAATAAATGAATAACTCTTTAAACACACCGGTAACGTCTGTGCGAAGTGCGCAATTTTCCCATTGTGATAGTTTACCGTGGGAATCTCTTGGCACACGCACAGCAAGGTATATGTCTTACAGAAGGGCCTAGGTTAATGACGATGTTTTAGATTTACATCACCAACCCATTATGTCCCCACCGAGGGGCACGGGGCTCTTCCCTGAGGAAGGTATTGGCCATACTCCCCCGCGGGGGCCAAGTCCGGATTGGTGGAGGCTTGTAAGACTAGTGGCTGATCTTACTGTCAGAAGTTGTCAAGCCGCCCTAAGGCCTCTGACTTGGCGTAACGACTGCCATCTATCGACGGCAGTGGGCACCAACTGCTTAACGTGCCTTGCGAAGCACGGAATCGCTCGGAAAAATGCCACTAGCGTTAGTCATAGACGGTGACCCATCCATTGACTGGACGCGCCGTATGTTGCTTAACGTTCGTGATCGTTTAAGATCACTCAGGCAGCCCAGGCTTTAGATTAAAAGGAAAGTAAAAATAATAATGGCCCGACGGACGAGGTTACCGACATGTGGGTGGTGTTGTCGACAGAAATCGTTCCTATAGTCTTGTCCGCGAATGGGTTAGCTCTAACCAGCCTCGCTAACCATCTGACGCAGTTGGAACTCCGTGTGAGCATGCTTCCGGCTGTCATGCAGCAGGCGGTGCTGCTTGATACAGACCGGATAGTCCGTCGTTTACCGGCCGCGTATCTTTATAGATTCTACGTGATAAGCCTTCGCTAAACCACAAGAACTATCTCATATAAGAAGCAACATATCTTTTTTTATTTATTAACCAGCTCGACGACACTCAATTAACGTTTATTTACTCAGTACAAAAACTTTCAAATAAATATAGTACATAATATTTTGTCAAGTTGTTGGCAAAGTGCTCAAGCTCTACATATTACCTATAAGCAATGTATGTGCCTGTATGTAAATGTTAATAATAGCTGACCCTGCGAACGTTGTTTTGCCAGGTAGGGGTGTGAAAAATATCCAACAACCTGTTCTCAAAGCTACCGATATCAAATTCCATCAAAATCGGCCAGGCCATTTTGGAGGAGTATGCGCACTAACACGGTGACACGAGAACTTTATTATTATTAGATCGAATCATAGTTCCTTTACTGAGCCTCATCTTTAATAAACAAATTATATTCTATCATTTAGAATCTCATATTTTGGTTCTCACGCTTGACGACATTGAAAAAGTAAATAAATTTCGGCCATTTTCTCGTGGTCCTACTGATTTGTCCTACTAGTAGGACCACGAGGGAGACCTATTTCTGTCTGTCCTACTATGTGCCTTAGTAGCTGTTTTCAATTATTTAAACCACCTGTATAGTCAATGGTTCCGATTCTCAATGGTTTTTACACTAAAACTAAACATAAGAGGGATAAAAAAAAACAAGAGGTACCTAATTTTGAATATTTCATTTAAAAACAGGTGGTTTAAATATTAGCAACAGCAGCTACTAAGGCACATAGTAGAACAGACAGAAATAGGTCTCCCTCGTGGTCCTACTAGTAGGACAAATCAGTAGGACCACGAGAAAACGGTCCAAATTGGCCGCAGACACTACTTTTTCCACTCCAAATACATAAACACGAACAACTGAAAGCGTACAAAGAATACTTATTTGAAGTGTGCCCCACATCGGAATTGAACCTTGACCCGAGCGTTGTAGGCCCTTGAGGTACTAAAGACACTAACTGTGCTAAACGTGGCAGTAGGTCAAACTGGAGGCATTCTTGCAAGTGGTACGCAAATACGAATAATAGTATAGTTCATACAAAATAGGTAGATAGATAGAATATTCTTTATTGTATGTACGCCAGGAATTGCAAATGAGATTTGACAATAACATAGTACTTACAGCACAATTGGCGGCATTATTACTTTTAATAAACTCTGGTGGGAGGCATACCAACACTACGTCGTCCGATCCGCGGTCGATAGCAGAACTATCAATATTTTATTTATTATCGATCAAATCGCTCTTAGCCTCGGCCGCCTGAGTAATCTTAAACGATCACGAAGGTTAAGCAACATAGGCCGCGTTCAGTGCATGGATGGGTGACCGTACTATGACTAACGCTATGGCAATTTTCCGTGCTTCGCAAGGCACGTTAAATAGTTGGTGCCGGATGGCGTCGATAGATGGCAGTCGTTAATTCAGGCCTTAGGGCCTTTCTCCACTTCTCCGGTCCAGCAAAGGTTAATTACCGGTCCGATTTAGAAACACAAGAATACTAGTAAGCTTCTGCACTACTCCGGCATTCGGTTTTTAGCGGTCCGATAATTTGCTAGATAGGAACGGTTTTTTTACCGGATCGAAGTGATCGACGTACAAAAACAATACATGTTTTTGCACCGCGCATACAATCTGAAAATATTCCCGTACTAATTTATTTACATAAATAGAATATGTGGAAAACGTCCCCTGCCTCCAATAGAAAAACCGAGGAATTTTCATAAAGCACTGCGTCACGTCCACCGATTATACTCGGATGAAGTGGAGAAGCATAATCCGGCATCCGATATTTTTCTCATGACTGATTCCGGTTCCGACGCCGGACCGGAGCAGTGCAGAAAGGGCCTTAGGGTGGCTTGAAAACTTCTGACAGTAAGACTAGCCACTAGTCTTACAACCTCCACCAATCCGGACTTGGCCCCCGTGGTGGAGTATGGCTTACACGTTCCTCAGGGAAGAGACGAAATCGATTAGTGACCAGGTATGTAAAAGTTGACTTTCTATCGACTGTACCTTGACATTCAACAGTGTCATTTTTTACGTTGATTATTTTTTCTTTTCAGTTCTGAGTCGACTGGTCATTTTATACAAAGTGTAGTTATACAAAATATTCCCGTACTAATTTATTTACATAAATAGAATATGTGGAAAACGTCCCCTGCCTCGAATAGAAAAACCGAGGAATTTTCATAAAGCACTGCGTCACGTCCACCGATTATACTCGGATGAAGTGGAGAAGCATAATCCGGCATCCCATATTTTTCTCATGACTGATTCCGGTTCCGACGCCGGACCGGAGCAGTGCAGAAAGGGCCTTAGGGTGGCTTGAAAACTTCTGACAGTAAGACTAGCCACTAGTCTTACAACCTCCACCAATCCGGACTTGGCCCCCGTGGTGGAGTATGGCTTACACGTTCCTCAGGGAAGAGACGAAATCGATTAGTGAGCAGGTATGTAAAAGTTGACTTTCTATCGACTGTACCTTGACATTCAACAGTGTCATTTTTTACGTTGATATATTTTTTCTTTTCAGTTCTGAGTCGACTGGTCATTTTATACAAAGTGTCTAACTAACCACACGGAAGTAATAAAAATATAATCTTCGCCGAACGCGATCAATCTAAGCGACGTAAAGGGTACACTGAGGACAAACCTTGCCACAGCATGGTACAAACAAAATGGACCCAAAAAATGTGCAGAAAAAACAACTCCATTATTTTATATGAGGGACAAAAACGCCATAGCTGGTTGATAGCAAAAACTAATCGTTGTTCTGTGGATGAATGCGTGTGCGACACGCCCACTGTTGCTTTGTCACAAACACTGGAAGGCTGACATTCAGAGACGAATCCTAAGTTCAGGCTTAGATCAGTCTTAGCAAAGTAAACTAAGTCGTACAGTGCCACCATCTTATCTGTTCAGTTGATAGCGGCGCTAGTGGAGAATTTAGTAATAACATTTAAGAAATTTACCTAGAAAAATGAGAATATTTTAACCCGTCTTTCAATTTTAATGAAAATATATCTATAAATCTTAGTAATTAAATAAATAATACAAAAAATGGGGAACAGAATTTACAATTAATTCGTTAGTTACAATTTTGCCCACCTGAACAGATAACTTTGTGGCGCTGTACTTAGTAAAGCGCCGTAATTTTCGTATTCACAGTACTTTGGAAAGTCATCTATATTGCCTATCATGTTTTAGTGATGTAGTTCTTACCGGTTTTTTAAATTTGACATTGCTACACGAGAGCAGGACAACATCATACAATTTTATGTATAATATATATAATTATGTCGGACTGAATAAAAAAATCCCACAGATAATGTTCGTAGAACGTAAAGTCACCGATATTAATTACTTACACTTAGCTAAGCACCATTTCATACTAAACTTGCTAATATTCGATTCTGAATACGAAATGTTTTTAAGTACGTGATTTTGACATTTCTGAGACCAGTCTTTGCTTAGTTTTCGTCTCTGAATGTCAGCCTAAGTTGTTTAACTTTGAGTCGTACTTAGATAGGACGAATTTGAAAGATAGATGGATTATTCTTTAAGATAGATAGACGACCTCTGTAGTACAGCGGATAGCACATCTGCCTACCATGCGAGAGGTCCCGGGTTCGAACCCCGGCTGGGGACAAGCCAGACACCAGTTGTTCTACCCAAGAATAACCCAATTTCTGAATTGAGAATTTGCACTAAGTAAATACTTTAGTAACGTTATGTCACGCTCTTTTGTAAAGAAATTTGATGAGACAGCACTTAACAGTTAAGCAAAAGTAAAGCAAAATTCTCAATTCAGAAATCGGCCCTCAGAGTATCCTAGTGTGAGACTAGAAGCAATGTATGTGCCTGTAAATAAATTTTTACGAAATGTTTTTTACCAGTGAAAAAAATATGTCGATAAGTAGCTTTTTTAGCGCCGTGCGATCTGAATTGCGCCTATTTGTATCGCTGCTAGAGTCCCTTTTTCTTTAATTGATTTGCGGCGTGAATCTTCTGTACCTATACTATTATGTATTCTGTGTCTATACCCAGCAGTGGGCAGAGGTGGGCTGATGATGATGATGAATGAAAAAACCGGCCAAGTGCAACTCGGACTCGCTCAGGAAGGGTTCCTTACCATTATTTATCCAAAATTAGACACTATACTATAACCTTGTTTAGGGGCCGTTAAGCAAGAGTGAAGCGACCGGGTTGCTAGTAGTTAATTTTTATCTTGCCTTTCGTTAATACATCCCCTGTTTGGTCGAAGTAGGGACGTAGGGGATGCCTAGGACATTCCACAAGTAACACACATTGTTAACATAGCTAACGGTGAAGTACAACAGCATGCGAATACCTGGATCCCCGAGGGGCAAGCCTGGCGTTGAACCCCAAATCTTTGCTCTGTGGAAAAACCTATTCAGTAAGACGTTGTAGTATGCCTATATTATAGGTATACTAATAAATATGATATTCAATTGTTAAAAATGAAACTCTGGGAAAGTGAGTTTTATCTAACTGCAGCTTAGAAGTAATTACTGATTAAGAGGAAGAGATGATTTATCTATAAACCATAACACCAGACGACACAGAATGTAAATTTACAACGTGCAATGAAGCATATAAATAAGAAACTTATTAATACCTACTTATTAATGTATGTGCCTGTATGTAAATGTTCTGTTATGTTATGTAAATACATTTATAAATTGAAAACTTAACGCACAAACTAACCTGCTAACTCCTGGTTTCTCGTACGCTAACAATCTGTTAATCTACTGTTAACAGCCAGCTGTCAAACGTTTTTTTTGTATGCACTTCGGGCAACTGACAGCTGTGAACAGTAGATTAACAGCTTATTAGTGAACGAGAAACTGGGAGTAAAACTGATTTAAAAAAATACCTATGTCATCATTATCATCATCAACCCATCATGTCCCCACCGAGGGGCAAGGGTCTCTTCCCTGAGAAATGTATAGGCCATACTCCACCACGGGGGCCAAGTCCTTGCATAGTATGTATTTACATAGTTGTTGGAATTTTCCTCACCAATTTCTAGCTTTGACCACTTTTACGATTGGCACGCTTCTAGCAGCCATTAACCAACATCCGTCTATTAATAGGTTCTGCAACAAAAAAGCTATTACGGTCCTTTCAGAGTTAATTGAACGGCTTCGAAATTCACCAGCAAAAAAGGCACTGCAAAATAATTTTCGAGGAAGATCCTGACGTGAAAAAGAGTGATTGCTAAAATTAGAATTTTGTTTCGCGTGTTTCACATCAGTAGAGGCTAGACTATGCTGAAATGAGATTATTAATTATTAACAAAATTCCGAAAAAAGATGAAATTTTAGGAAAATTTAGAAAGGATAGGAAAATAGTGAGATCGCGTTCAATAATTTGGGAGATACAAATTATTGAACTGAAACTTTCGTAAGCACTAGACATTGTTAACGACAAGCAACCGACGACGCGAGCTCCGTCTCTGCTCACCATGATTAAGCTCTGCGAATCAGAGCGAAACCTGGTCGGACTCTTCCGACAAAAAGTCAGTAAGTGTATCCGGAATAAAGTTAATAATAACTCCCAAATAATCGTACTTAACGAAGTTTCTCCCTCTCTGACAGTAAATTTACTATTTACCTACAGCTATCAATTGGCCAAAGTGCATTCCAAAATTATTACAACCGAAAACTGTTAAGAGTGGATTAACAGATACTTAGCATACGAGATCGATATCTCGATCGGGTAAGATTACAAAGCAGTATGAACCACATACCAAGGATTATCGTAAAAATCTAATGTGGGTTAATTGTCAAAAAATGTGGTTATGGTACCTAACACGGATTAGGCTAGAAGGCCAAAAAAGAAATGGTTTGATAACACACGAGTAAATTATTGACAGATTAGGAAGAGGAACACTAAATGCTGTAACCTGTAGAATTTTTCGTGGGCCGATCGGTTTACACTTTTTACTTGTTCTTATTTATTTTTTATTGTTATTTTCAAGGTCATAATCATACTGATTAATGTGTAAGTGTGTGAAGCACTTCTTAATTTCAAATCTGTATTATTTTTTATCGCTCGTAACCAAGGTTAAGAAACATACGGCGCGTTCAGTCCATGGATGGGTCACAGTCTATGACTAACGCTAGTGGCATTTTTCCGAGCGGTTCCGTGCTTCGCGAGGCACGTTAAGCAGTTGGTGCCGGCTGCCGTCGGTAGATGGCAGTCGTTAAGCCAAGTCAGAGGCCTTAAGGCGGCTTGAATACTTCTGACAGTAAGACCAGGCACTAATCTTACAAGCCTCCACCAATCCAGACTTGGCCCCAATGGTGGACTAAAGCCTATACCTTCCTCAGAGAAGAGATCCCTGCCCCTCGGTGGGGACATAATGGGTTGATGATGAGTATTTTTTATAGAAACACAACAATGGTTTTTAAATTATTGTTCATGGTCAAAACGTAACTGAATATCGAATTTAACATTTATATCCATCACAATAGCCACCCATTTGCGTTTCCCCTATTTGCCCTAGTCCACAGCTTCAGGAGGCAAGCTTTATAATTAAAACGCACAGGAGACCAATCCAATTGTGAAATGAAATGAAATGAAATGAAATGAAATAGTTTATTTGCCTGAAATGTCGTACAATTGGTGGTCAGAATAATATATATCGATCTACACATTTCACCTGTCCAGGTATGCAAAATTTATGTCTAGAAGTATAAAATAGTGTAGCCTTATTTACAAAACATTATAATTATTATTTTATGTTATGTGATATGTCAGTATTATTTCTTAGTCTATATATTTATTTTATTTAAGGCGAAGTACTCATTCACATTATAAAAACACATTTCCATTAACCATTTGTGTAGTGAGACCTTGAATCGGGTCGTAGGCAGGTACTTAATTGACTGTGGGAGCCTATTATATATTCTTATGAGCATACGATAGCAACTTCTTTTACAAAATTCAGTTCTACATGGTGGGAGTACGATTTTATTAGGGTTTCTTGTATTAAAAGAAAAAACATCGCAGTATTTTGTAAAAGTATGTTTCTGGCTGTGGGCAAAACATGCCATTTCATAAATGTAGAGGCTAGGCAATGAGAGCACTTTTAATTTTTTAAATAGTGCCTTGCATGAATCAAGGGGATGTGCAGAGCAGATGGCTCTAATGCATCGCTTTTGTAGAATAAATATTCTGCTTATCTCTCTAGCATTTCCCCATAGAATTAAACCATATCTTAATACTGATGCCACATACCCGTGGTATGCCATCAAAGCCGTGTGCAAGTCAGATGTTTTCTGTAGTCGGTGTAGAGCATAAACAAATCCATTCAATCTGGCACACACATTTTCAATAATATGCTGCAGCCAAGAGCAATGTTCATTGACGACAATGCCTAGGAAAGAGGTAAATGGCGTATGATCAATTATAGTATTATTGCATTGTACGTTGATTTCTTTTAATGTCATTCTGTTATTTCTAAATTGAATATACTTCGTTTTATTTTCATTTACATGTAAATTATTGGCCTCCAGCCATTCAGTCACCTTACTTATACTAGCATTTACATCATATTCAAAATTGTTATCGTCAATACATTTAACAGTCATTGAAATGTCATCAGCAAATAGTATACATTTATTATTAGTTATGTCAGGTAAATCGTTAATATATAATATGAAGAGCAATGGTGCTAGGACACTTCCTTGAGGGACACCGTATTAATTTATTTCAGGATGAGACATATGTATTTCTATTTCATTTGCATACGAGAGTGTGGTTATCTCTACAATTTGATGGCGGTCAGAAAGGTAACTGCTCAGCCATTCCCATGCCAGACCTCTGATACCTAGCCTTTCACATTTGTCAAGTAGCAATGTATGAGACACGTGATCAAACGCCTTGGTCATATCAAAGAATATAACAGCTACTGGCTTTCCCTTATCTACATACTCTATAATTTCTGTCATTAGCTGAAATGCTGCCAGACTGGTTGATTTATGTTTCTGGAAGCCATTTTGCTCTAATTTAATTATTTTGTGCTTGTCTAAAAATTTATTCATCCTATTCTGCATAGCTTTTATATATTTTTGAGAATATACTAATAAGAGCAATGAGAATGTGCACTCGGTTCAGCTGAAAAATTATTTGAAATAAACCGGAGAGCGCTGGAGCGGAAAATAGATTCGCTCTTTGAAGCGGTCGGGTTGTTGCTACCAAGTAAGAATTTTCTCAAGCTTTGCTAATTTTTTTTCAAATTGACTAATGAAAAATTTAAAACATTAGTTATATCTGCAGATAGACTAATTAATACGATCATCATCATCATCAACCCATTATGTCCCCACCGAGAGGCACGGGTCTCTTCCGTGAGGAAGGAATAATTAGATACCAAAAAAGGTAATTTGTTAGATCTGATTAATTAATTAAGATACTGAACAAGTAAACAATGTTTTTTTTTAAATTACAATAATTAAATTAATAATTAGATACTTAATTATTAACTTAATACCCTTTTGTGACACACACACAGTTGTAACACAAGGTTATCGTGGGTTCAATTTGGGTACTCGTATTTGGAAAAATAATCTCAATTGGGGATTTTTGTATTTCCGTTGTCCTCAAATTACTGATCCAGTCAAATCAAACCAAAATAATTTATTTCAACGTAAATCATTTAGAATAGAATAGAATAGAATAGCATTTATTCAGGTACCACAACACACATTTTAAATCTTATAACTAACATGCATAGCCTCATTACAGACAAAAACATACATATTATGTTACTAATACTACACATAACATAACAATTACACAATTGAAACTGAAAAATAGAAACAAAAATAATCATATAGTGTTACACTCTTATGGTGGCCTGTGTGTCATGGTAACAGAAAAGTTTTCTGACTCAGCATATGTCACGGGTCCCCATTGGAGAACTCGTGACGTGTCCGTATAGTTGGCTTTCACATGGTCGATTTCAGTAATTTCTAGTATGTCACAGAACTGTGTATTAATAGTGCCTAATAGTGCTACATGGCACAATTAGATAGGAAAAATATTTCCCGAGATATTAAGGTGACTCACTGAGGCAGCCAACTAGACGTCTAGTTAGCAGACACATCACGAACTGCTGTATATATAGTTATGATTTGTATGTCAGATAATTGTGCGCTAATAGTGCTCCCCACATGACAAGTTTCCAGAATAGTGCTTCAATACAAGCTGAGAAAACATACCCTATTGTTGAGGCAGCCAACTAGACGCTTTTTCTTACCATGATTTCTTCGTAACCGCGTAGAGTTTTAAAACAAAAAATATACCAAATAACTGTGCATTAATAGTGCCTCTTAATGAAACACAAATGCCCCCGAATCACCTATGCGTTTAGCCAAGAAATTAATGCAAACTTTTACATACATTACGGTTCTGGTACATGTAAGGACAAAAGTGAAAAAAATAGTATCAATGAGCAAATATGGCAAGGACTAAAGTATCCGGAGTTGGTTCAACGCTTTTAAAAAAGTTAGCAAGAGGGTGGTCTCGGTAATTTGCCTGTTGCGTATTGGGATACTGTACACCCGGTTTTTTGAGATTTCCGTTTATTTTCAAAAATATAGCGTGGCCATCTGCCATCCTGTAAATACTGTGTAAAATGTTGTATGTTACTGAAAATACCTAATCATACTTTATTGTATTCTTCACACATCTTGTGTACGTCTTGCATGCAAAGTCCACAAAAAGGAAGTTACCTCTTTACTTACTCTCTTTTATTGTATAATTTTTTTTAAACTCATGTCATATCGAAACGTTACTTTGGTAGGATTAGTTGACAGCGGCATATTGCCAAAATGCCAAAAAATGAATTGAATTGAATTAGTATTAAAAAAGTTAAGTAAAAATAATTAATATTTAGTTGGTTTTGCCTCAACTTCCACATGTTTTTTATTTTGTTAAGGCAACTTTTATTCTAATATAAATTCTAAAAAAAGATATGTATTATATTTTTACGATACCTTCCTTAATCAAAGCTTGTCGGTTAGTCAATTTTACCCATCTCTACTTTTACGGAAAATCTTTAAAACTAAGCATTTAAGAGTGTAAGACGCTATGGGTAGACTCTTCGAAATTAGAGTTAGAATTACAGAAAAACGAACGAACGAAGCCTTCGACACTAACTAGTACATCATTACGCCGAAGAGCTCGCCCCATCGCACGCCTAGTTAAAAAAGTATTATATCTCAGAAACTACAAGATATACCTAAAAAAACTTAATCTTCAAATCAAAAAATTTATTTTAATTTTTTTAGGTAATCAGCCATAACATAACATACCTATTCTGTGAAAATTTCGACTTGTTACTGCTAAGTTACAGCCCTTCAAAGGTTGGATAGGGAAAGACAGACAGTGAAGGCAGAGTAGGTAAATATAGGCACCCTGGGAACAACACCCTAAAACCAGGAACATCCCACTAAAGCGGGTCATCTGGACATACGGTACAACATTTGAAATATTATTCTCCTTTTGAGCTTCGCCACCGCAGTCGTACACAATTTAGTTAGTTTAGATAGTTAAACAAATATTTAGTTTAGATAGTTACACACTAAGGTATATATTAAAATATTCAACATTACACACCCTCTCACACACACTCACTCATAAACATTATTACACAAAGAGAGGTTCCCTACTCACACACAACACACTTTTAAAAGCTTGCTTGATTAATAAAATGTTAAAGTAAATTAAATTCTCTTAAATTTTAAGTTGTTAAGGTACTTTGCAATAATATTACATATTAATGTACAAACACGACCTCTAAATAAACACGCTTACCATACCTTTTGGGATGAGGCGCTGTTTACTGTAATACAGGCAATAAGCCTAGCTCAGTAGCAGATGCTGTATGTTTTTGTGCTATTGAACGTATCAGTCATATGTAACTTAGAAATATTTTGTACTCTTTTGGCCAATAAATATATTCTTATTCTTATTCTTATTTGTGAGGGAGAACGTTAACGAATACCGTGTCTTGTTCATCATTAGCCCACTATTGACCACCAATGCCCAAGACACGCAGTGTACGCAGCACAGCCTGCTTTGGAGCAACTAGCCACTAAGTGGATGGCAGTGAGTGTAATAATAACTTTTCTGCTTGACGGTATCATATAATTGTTGCAAACGATTTTCACCCTAATTGCGTTTTCATAAGACTTCATTTTAATTGATTCCAAAATTATTGTTTAGTACGTAGCAGTTCGCATTAATTTCTTGGCGAAACGCATAGGTATTTCGGGGACATTTGTGTTCCACTAAGAGGCACTATTAACGCACAGTTATTTGGTATAGTTTTTGTTTTAAAACTCTACGCCGTTACGAAGAAATCATGGTAAGAAAAAGCGTCTAGTTGGCTGCCTCAACAATAGGGTATGTTTTCTCAGCTTGTATTGAAGCACTATTCTGGAAACTTGGCATGTAGGGAGCACTATTAGCGCACAATTATCTGGCATACAAATCATAACTCTATATACAGCCGTTCGTGATGTGTCTGCTAACTGGACGTCTAGTTGGCTGCCTCAGTGAGTCGCCTTAATATCTCCGGAAATATTTTTCCTAGCTAATTGTGCCATGTAGCACTATAAGGCACTACACAGTTCGGTGGCATACTTGAAATTACTAAATTCGACCACGTGAAAGCCAACTATACGGACACCTCGTGACGCTGATATTCTGTCAGAACCTATAAAGTGACGGACGAGCAACCAACGGCAGCAATCATGAGAATATATAACAACAAATAATACATATATAACAAATACCTCCATGTAAATAATATTTAACAGTAAAAGCAATATTAGATAGCAATGAAAGGACTTATGGCTAATGTGAAGCAACAATACAGAGCACGCGACAAGAGACCAAACCTTCGCTTGACTAAACATATTACACCTAACATTTATCGATTTTGAACTAAAATATGTATTTAAAATTAAAATAATTATTAGATATTATTAAAAGTTAAAAGCATTTCTGGTGTTGCAAAGTAAGTTACTTAGGTGGAATGTATCTGTGAAGACAACAAATACTGTTTAAGTTTTAATTTAAACGTATAAATTGATTTTAATTATCTAAATGGTGGCGGGATATTATTCCAGCATTTGGTAACTGCGTATCTAAAGCTCCCACGGAAAGCAACGGTTTTATGTGTTGGACAGAGTATATAACACATCCTGCGTCGAGTATATGCTGAGGACAGAGACTCTGTTGACCACTTAAGTTTGTCGCATAAATACTTGGGGGAACCAGACCTGATTACACCAAAGATTAAACAAGCCAGGTGATAAGTACGTCTACTTTTCATGTTTAGTATACCTCCGCTATTAAGGAAGGGGGTGACATGAGACCGAGGTGGTATATTAAAGTAATAACGGGCACATGCATTCTGTATGCGCTGAATTAGGCGATGCGTCTTAGCGTAGATGCAGGGGCCATAGACAGCAATACAGTAATTAAGCTTTGACAGAACGAGCGCCTCGCAAAGCCTTACCCGGAGTTCCTCACTTAGAAAGCCACGAATCCGGTACATAACACTGAGGCGGTAGAAACAAGTACCAGTAAGTTCCGCAACGTGACCCTCAAAGCGGAGTTCCTCATCAAAAATAACGCCAAGATTTCTAGCTTCATATACCCTTTCC
Source organism: Yponomeuta plumbellus (assembly GCA_947310845.1). NCBI lineage: Eukaryota > Metazoa > Arthropoda > Insecta > Lepidoptera > Yponomeutidae > Yponomeuta > Yponomeuta plumbellus. The sequence goes on along the minus strand of OX371197.1, from coordinate 22,706,327 downwards.
ACTAGTTTATCACCAATGCTTACTAAAAGAGATTTTGCTGAAAAGGCACTAACTTGGTGTTTGCTACCGATAATCATATACTTAGACTTGGTAGGATTAAGCGCTAGGGAATTCTTAGTAGACCAAGCAGAGACCCTATCTAGATCAGCATTTAGTGAAGCTTTTTCGGCATCAGAAGGTGAGCAATGGATATATAATTGTAAGTCGTCGGCGTACAAATGATATCGACAGTTTTGAATACTGTGTATAATATCACTGCTATAGAGGGCGTAGAGTAAGGGTCCAAGAATGGACCCGTGTGGAACACCACGATCCACCGGAGCAACCTGTGATCTAATACAGTCACCATCATGCTTATACAAGACCACTTGCTGGTGTCTATTTGTGATGTAGCTGTGGAACCACTTGACTGTATCAATCCCAAAGCCGTAGTATGAAAGCTTAGATAGCATGAGGTCTATATTGATACAGTCAAAGGCTCTCGAAAATTCCAATAAAGTCAATATGGTACCCTGTCAGTTGTCACGCGCTGCCAAAATATTATCGACCACATCTAATAAAGCTGTGTTGGTACTATGCCCCTTCCTGAAGCCCGATTGACGCTCTGGAAGAATCCCGATACGCTCTACATAAGATGCAGTTTAGGAGTAGACCACTTTTTCTAATACTTTAGACAGGCATGGTAGAATGCTTATTGGTCGAAGGTCCTTGATATTGCTGGGGTTATAATTTACAAGATGTTTGCTGAATGTCGATGTACGTACGTAGTAACGTTAGCTGCTTCAGCGCTGTTTTTTAGTGAAGAAAAAGGCAGCGGGAAAAATCTCCACTCCAACAATACATACATAAACTCACGCCTGTATCCCAGAGGGGCAGGCAGAGACCAGGGACTGCCATCCGACCATCTTTTCTAAAATAACCTTAAGATTAATCCATCACAGCCTAAGTATAAGATAAGATTCCATGACTGTAGCGTAGGATATCCTAAAAAAAGACTGTATTGTCTGGCTGATTGACAACGTCTACTAGGGTTAATATTTTAAAGGTGAACACAATTCCGAAACCTTGGTTTTGGTTTCCGTCATCCATTTCCACAGGGCCTCCACCGGGCATCATTAAAACTCGAGCAAAGATATTACTTGTCAAGCAATTTACAAAGGAGCCCGACTAATGATACTGGCGATTTCGACCTTATTTTTTCTAGTTCTGTTGCTCGGTTTCCGTTTCGATGACAAATTAGTACCTTAGTCTTTGACGTGACACTTTTGATAGTAAGCCTAGGCGCACACTAGCGACACGCGATAGGCGACAGCTCGGCGACTAGACGCGACGACACAGCCTGCGGCCGTAAATTTTCATATATTTTGTTCGAATCTCGGCACGCTTGGCGTCCGAGTCGCGGAGTCGCGATGACAAGACGCCAGAAGCAAATGACAACGTCGCGTCTGACGCGGCGACAAGTTGCCCTGTTTGCGATGGCTCTAAAATTTGTACGAGCACTTTATTTCAATTGAAAACATAAATTTCCCGCCACACCACTGAACGGCCTGAATCTCGATGTTTCAAGCATTTGTCATGTCTCATGAACCATGACGCGACGTGGTCTGTAGACAAAATGCGGACCGGTCAAGGCTGACCTTTGTTGAACTTCCTTCCATTGATTAGGACTTAGCTAAGCTGGTACCATTCTGCTGTCAGGCTACAGTGGCGGACTAGATTAGACCTCAGTTTTCGGCACTTATCTCGTAGTTTGGAAACTGTAAATCACTGTTGTAAATCCCGAAAGAGGACACACATCGAGAATGTGATTGTGCTTACAATAGGAAATAAAAAAATGAGCCTTGTAGCCAGAAATTTTGGAAATAAATAATTAAATTAAAATAAAACAAATATTGAAGCGGGACTCCCAACAGACATTATTTTTTGCCGTGTTTATAAATTATGATACGGAACCCTTCGTGCGCGAGTCTGACTCGCACTTGTTTTTGTAAGCAAGGCAAAGGGTTCAAACTTATACTGTTGTCGTCGTTCATAGTAAAGGCATTTAAGATTAAAGCGGTGGTGGCGCAGTGGAGTTGACCCTTGCTTCTCGATCATGGGGGACTGGATTCGAACCACGCATGTACCAATGAATTTTAGTTACGTACATTTGTTTGTTTGTTTGTACAGCAACACAATTCCCATTCCGTGCCCGGATAACGGCGACAGGCTTGCCACTTGTCACGTTTTGGACCTAATAAACTCGGCAAAACGTGGGGCCAGTTCTAGTGATTGGTGCCTCTGCCTACCCCCTCGGGGATAATGGGCGTGAGTTTATTTATTTCATTTTATTTTACATTCAAGAGAAAGACTTTTATTGAATATCTTAGAAAATTTCTAAAAAATATGACTTATTTTGATAAATGGCATTGTACTGAAAGCATAATTCTCGAAATGGTTTTGATATTTCCGATCATTTAAAAAAAAATAGCATGGCCAATTACAACGTAGAGCAACAGGAAATTAAACTTCAATGACGGACAATTCGCTATTACAGGGATTGCCAGCGGTCAAAGGGGTCTCAGATATCGAGTAGGTATAAAAATGTAGCAAATTTTGCTGTCCAATTCCAAGCTTCGCACAAAGTGATTAGCTACAACAGAAGTTTAAAACAGCGGTAGCTTTTGAAATAGTCTTATATGACCTCCACACTGCTTTCGAAGTTGACCGAGGTTAGGTGAATACAGTAGGCGTGGAGAGGCATCTCGTCTTACTTCGTCCAACCTCGAGTGTGTAGCTACGTGCATCGCTCAACTTCCCCGAGTACTTTGTCGAGGAACTTCGCGAGCAGTCTGAAGGAGGCATCAGAATTGTTATGTATGACAAGCAGACGCCAAATGGAGTTATTAAGGCGGCTACTCACACGCCTGCTGCAGGGCCAATCTAGGGTGAAAAGTGGGCGTGGCCCTAAATTGCTTCCTTGATTGTGATGTGTATACGCATGTTGAGGCAATTTTCTAGGTTGGTCCTGCGGCAGGAGAGCAGGGTCGCAAAATCTTCCTGCAAGACTGCATCGCCCCTGCCGCCCTGCTAGTTGTTGAGTGTGTAGCGCGGTCGGGGCAATTTCATTTCCAGTCTGTTGGCAACTAGCGACCAGAGTGCACGTGTTTAATAGTGGGTAGAGTATACTAAACAATATGGCCATTTCTTCACCCAGTATCTCCTCTTCCTTTTTTTTTCTTTTACCAATACAGACAGTGCTAGTGCTACACCGATCTTCTGATATTTCGATAATATTGGCGCCATTCTCCAACACGTGTGTTCAGATCGATTTCTACTCTCCGACTGAATGGCAGGCATGTGTGGAGAGACAACCCGATATTGTCCCAACCACCGTGCTTCCTAGATTGGCCCTGCAGCAGGCGTGTGAGTAGCCGCCTTTATATAAGTCATTCCAAATCACTTAAGATGACATGCGCCAAATCGCTGAATAAGTAAGTAAGCAATTCAATATTTTTTTTGTTAGGTATTTTGGTTTTGTTTTCATGTTTGTGATGTCGCTGTTTCTTGTTCCCACGACACAGGGTATCCTAGTCTGAGACCAGAGGCAATGTATGTGCGTGTATGTAAATATTTATGCTTAACTCCATATTAAAGATATTTATTATAGGTATGGAATAACAACTGAATGGATTTCCCTACCTCAATGTCAATGTAGTGAAGGAAGAGCGGGGTTTCCTGGCAAAGGTGTCTATACACTAGGAAGTCCCCATCACAGTTAACGAAAAATTGGTAAAGATATTAAACTATTTATTATTTTCCCCGCTGATTCGAAGGCCAACCTTACTGGCCTCATCCTCCAGTATGCATGCAGTATCACGAATCTCCTGCTCATCCTGACCCAGCGAGGCTAAGTCATCACTCATCCTCCAGTATGCATGCAGTATCACGAATCTCCTGCTCATCCTGACCCAGCGAGGCTAAGTCATCACTCATCAGCAAACACGATCACCTTATGTAGTCCATTTAGCTGTACCCCACCATCATGTATCATTGCTTTTCTGATGATGTGCTCCGAAAAGTTATTATTTTTTCTGGTACAACAAAGAATATTCTTATCTTATCTTATTTTTAACACCTAATTGAATAGCCCAGGTTTTCAAGGGCATCCCCCTTATTTAGACTGGTCTATAGAATCCACCTTTCCCATAATAAAAGTTGGTGTACATTTTGGATCTCAAATTAGTAAGTAAAGTAAATAAGTACCTACCTAGTAGTCTAAAATATTTTATTCAGTCGAGCAGGAAACAGTCTAAGAGCAAAACTACCTCAGTGCTAGTTAGAAACTGCATTACGTTAGGCAGGAGTAGGAATCATCGATGTCATGACTACAGACTAGCTTGCTGACCCGTGCAGTATAGTAGTTGCTGAAGAGAGTTAAGTTCAAGCAATATCGGTCGTTTTTTGTGAGGTGTAGTTTAGTTTGTACAGTGTATTTTAATATGACGTGAGACTTCTGGGTATCTCCGTAATTTTATTGATAAACATTGGATAGCATAAAATTGCCTGTGTCATATTAACTGCAACGATGTTCAAGCTTTTCGAACCTTCGTATCAGATCATGCTCAGTCGTAGCTAACATGGCGAAGACAACACTGTGGCTGATTTGTACCTTCTTCCTATTTATCTCGCTGAACTACGTACTTGGGGTAAATATTTTTTACTTTATTTTATTTTACTTATTAGAACTTGGCAGCACCCATATAGATCTCAATTCTTTTGTCGGCGAAGTCGATAACGACGTCTGTTCTTAATATTGAACTTGTTTCTCATTCACATTTATGTTTGTGATGGGATTATTACTAATGGCACCAGTTTGTCTGTCCATTAGATTTTTTTTAAATTGTACAAGAAAAGATCCCACAAAGTTAGCTTAATACTAAAAAGTATTTCTTCCAGCTAACCATATATGATGTGGAAAGGGTAAGAGGTAGGGCTAGAGATTTTTTTAAGAAAAGATTAAATTACTTACAAATTGGAGCGCGCCCGCTCCTCCCCGCAGCCGCTCGCAAACAGCTAGTATGATAAGGCCCTAATCGCTACGACGGCAAGAAGCGCTTGTGAGTCCATTGTTCTACCCACTAGGCTACCACGGCACATTTTTTTTTCACACAGGGTTCCAAGCGAAAGAAGAATATACAAATAAAATCAGTGGAGGACTGCGACCTCCCATCAAACAAGTACGACTGGGACAACTATGTCAACCATTCGATTGCCATTGTTACATACAAAGGAAAGACATTTTTAAACGCAAATTACACCATCATCAAGGAGACCCCCACTGTCATAGTATGTGCTCTCATAATTTTGAAAAGGCTTCTTAGGCAAGTTTTTCTGCTATTGCTTTCTCTATGAGTAAGGCCAGCATGCACCACCGACTAAAACCCATTTATCTTTAAGTTAAACAGAATTTTGACAGATCCGCCATTCGAAATTAGCCGCGTGTCCAAATTCTATTTAATTTAAATTTTTAAAATGGATTTTAGTCGATGATGCAGGTCGGCCTTACTGTTTATTTTATTTTGTGTCTTGAACCTTGTTTAACACTAATTTGCACTTAACTGTAACACTTAGTTAAGGGAAGACACTTGCTCCTGACGCACAGCTTAGCCTAGTTCGAGAGCAAGCCCTTCATAATTCACTGTGACAAATTGTATTTCTCAATAAAGACATTTCTGTTTGTAAACTTTTAGTCCGGATCCACTTACGGGTGTTGTTTTATCGGACGAGTCCGACCAGGTTTCGCTCCCATTCGCAGAGCTTAATCATGGTGTGCAGAGACGGAGCTCGCGTCGTCGGTTGCTCGTCTCATACTGAGCTTACGAAAGTTTTAGTTCAAACATTTCTATTTATATTTCTAAATTACGAGTAATAAGTTAATGTGTTAATACGCTAGGTATCGCATTTGATAAGAGAACGTTGTCAACTGAAAGAGGATGTGGTGACTAGAATTAGGAAAGGAATGTTGAGTTGGTTCGAACAATGCACATGTGAGAGGATGAAGGATGAAGATGAGAGATGAAGACTGACGAAACAAAATATCGAGCGAATTTTAGTGAAAGGAAGGCCCGGTAAGGTACGCCTTTCCCTCCGGCCAAATAGGGGATGTATTAGCAAAGGGCAAGATAAAAAGTATCCGAAACCAGCGTGCCTGCATGCAACGACTAATGAATGTCTATGAAGACAAAGTGATCTGCCAGGATCGTGGCAGTCCCTGGTCTCTGTCTACTCTGAGATACAGGCATGAATTTATGTACGAGTATGTCATCCATCATCAATCCATCATGTCCCCACCGAGGGGCTCATTCAGAGAAGAGATAAGATCATCCTCACTTAGGGGCAGTGATTAAAAAATATAAAACATACAGGGTGTTTGGTCCATCGTTTGCCAAATTGAAATACTGGATTGGGGAGGTCTTTATCTGTCATCCCAGGCCCCATAAAGAGTTCTTGGGCTAACGAAATTAATTATGGTGCTAATTAAGCCGACTTGTTTTTAATAGCATTATTTTCCTCTATAAATCTACACTGCCTTTTAAATTACTAAATCAGCCACAAGTAACGAGCGTCTGAATTATACTATCTTAGCCACTAGTTGTCTTCTATGTAAGCAACTTTAAATACAAATCAGCATGGTGATTATTTTTTAGCACCCAAATTTGTATCATGCATTCAAGCAGTAAGCTTCTACAATATTATATGTGGCATCAAAAAAAAATTATATTAGCTTCTAAATTATCTAACTCAGTACGTTAAAATGTTACCTGTAAATGTCCCACCTTAATTGATCGTCAAAATTTTGCTAAAATTGTCATCAAAATAGTAGATTAGGGCCATTAACATTGAGGGGAGACAAAATCAAAGACTTCAAGAAAGAAAAATCAGTTTGTGTCTTGATCATCATCAACCCATTATGTCCCCACCAAGGGGCACGGGTCTCTTCCCTGAGAAAGGTATTCTGTCTTGATGTATCATCATTTTAGTTATAGTACCTAATTAATAGAAATATATAGGGGTACCTAAGCAGAAGAAAATTAAGCATTCTGCTCGAACCTCAGGATTGAAAAATAAAAATCAACTTCTGTCACAAAAAAGTTAATAATCAGTGGATTATTAGTTATTCCTGAGGTTCGAGCAGATTTGAAAAAAGCGTAACCACGAACGCCTAAGGCAGAAAGAGTATCCATTGTAAAAAAAACGGGGTAAAAAGTGGAAAAGCGGTGGTAACGCTGTGACTCGATTCAGTTATCGAATGGTGCTCTCTGATTGGTGCAAATGACCGGTCGCTGTCGTCTGGCACAATCGCGTCAAATCTAGCTGTGGCTATTTTCACGATAAAAGAAAATGATGCATTATTTTAAACGCTAAGTTATATTTAATAAATGATATTGTCTATAGAAGCTTGAATTATATTTTTTTGAGGACGTGGTCTTGAATCTGTAAAATGTAAAATGCTGATGAGATGAAAAATCCGTGGCTGAGTTAGTAAATTAGGTGGCAACGTATAAAAAATAATGATAGTTAAAATAATTGTTGATCGTTACTTGAAGCTTTCCATAGAATATTTAGTTGGCATTGTAAAAAAGACAAATTAGTTTATTAGAGGCCAACTCATTTTCCTGTGGCTTAGTTATAAAATTAGAAGTTTATCACGTGTCCAATAAATAAATCTGTGGCTTGACTTATAATTTCCCATCAATTATGTTGATTTTTTTAGTTTTTCTTGAAAAAATCCAAAAATTGACATTTGACACATTGACGATTTTTTTCAGGCTAAATTAAGGGCATTCGAATTAAAAAACGGGGAACGAAAGAAAAGTTTTGAAGTGGGTGACTCGTGTCGCCATGAGATAATAGCAATATTATTGAAGAAGATTAAATTAAACTATACCTCTCACAATTGCTCTGCACATCCGGTACGTATAGGTATTTTAGTCCGACCAGCCCTTTTATTACGTAACTTTCCACTTTACAGCGCCACCAAGTTATCTGTTCCGGTGGGCCAAAATTGTAACTAACAAATTAATTGAAAATCCTGTTCCCCATTTTTTGTTTTATTTATTCACTTACTAAGAATTATAAATATATTTTCATTAAAATTGAAAGACGGATTAAAATATTCTCATTTTTCTAGGTAAATTTCTTACAACGTTACAAATGTTACAACGAAATTCTGCACTAGCGCCGCTATCAACTGAACAGATAAAATAGTGGCACTGTATCGGGTTAAGCATTTAGACAACTCAAAAGAGTCAAAATAAGAATGTATATGACAGTTCGGAGTAGGAGTATGCGATACCTTCTGGGAAAAAAGTCCCAGAATGTAACAGTGTGACATAAGGTGGTGTGACACACCGGAAACAAAAGGGCTAAATCAGACAACTCCATACAGTGGCGTCTTACGTAATTGCGCCCCAGGTCTCTCTCTGATTCGAAGATCTTAATCATGGTGAGTAGAGACGATCAAAAATAAGAATGAACAGGTTTATTGCCAAAAATTGCATGCAAAACATGAAATTAAAACTTATAGCTAAACTTAAAATTAATATACAGGGTGTTGATTTGTACAGTTTCGTCCGACTCAGGGGTGGTTATTTACATGATACTGAAGCAAAAAAACAATATTAAAAATATATAATTTTTTTAGTCAACATCACTAAAAGTGCCGGTTTTGCGGCGGGCGCCGAGCTCTCCCACCCCGCCCCGCAAAACCAACGGCAGCCCTGGTTGCGGATAGCTTATCCGGAACTTTATTTGTAGATTGTGAAAGAATATTTTATTTTAGCAATAGGAAGCGCGCTCAAGTAAGTGTATCCGAAATAAAGTTATTCATGTTATACAGTTTACTTAACCGTGATATGTTTTGTTTTAATTGTGTTATAATGTTACTATTCATATTTTTTCAGTACGTGACTCTGCTGTTACAAAATGCATAACCTTGCAGAAACACGATAAAGATATTTCCCATTACACGTTCATTTTATTTCTTTCATCATAGCTAACTTTTGGTCAATAAATGCTTACAAGTTTCAACCGTACCAGAGGTTTTTTTCATCGTTACTTTTAGACGTGGAGATTTATAATTGACCTTTCTTTATTTACATATTTTAAGTACAACTGTTATGCGGCTGTTAATCTTCCTCACACAGATAATAATAGTACATTACTGCAGCGGCCAGCAAAAGAGGCATTGATGGACGAACGTGGAAATGTGGGCCGAGGCAAAGCCGAGACAAGCCTTGGCCACAACTAGGCATTGATGGACTCACGTATGTGATGTTAGTGAACTTAGCAGATCATTGTCTAGCAGATCACAAATAAATGAGAGTTCTTGTCGCATGCAGCAGAGTTCTAGAGTTCCTGATACTTTTTGGAAATAGTTCTGGCCATTTGACCTTGAAAAACTAAATTGAAAAAATGATCTGCTAACTTCCCGTAGCATATCATTTCCCAGCAACTAAAAAAACAAGGTGAGTTCTTATCGCATGCAGCTGAGTTCTATAGTTCCTGATACTTTTTAGACATAGTTCTGGCGATTTTACCCGAAAAAAGGCAGTTGGCAAAATGATCTGCCAACTTCCCGTAGCAGATCATTTTGCAGAAAATCAAAATTTAACGAAAGTTCTAAGCGTATGCACCAAAGCTTTATAGTTCCTGATACTTCTCACGAATAGTTCTGTGTTCAAATTGAAGTAAAAAGCAATTCAAGTATTAAAGAGCAAAAATCAACAAACACCAATTTCGTCGATTCCAACAATTTTAAAAACCTTCACATGAAAATATAATGTTCCATTCACATCATCTAAGCAAAACCTATAGCCTACAACCTAAATAAGAACTAGAACTCACGTAAAACTATCAGCAGATCATATAAGAATGTGTGAAAAATAAAAAAAATAAAACTTCAGACCCATTAAATTTTTTTAAAAATTCAGCCGGGTACAGAAACAAGAAATCCTGCAAATTTTATAGATCTGCACCTAAACTACAATAAAGAACTACATTTAGAACCAGAACTCACGTCCAGGTGTCAGCAGATCATACCTATATGTAAGAAAATCCAACAATTGTAACACTAGGAAAAAAATAATATTTCGGTAAGCTGCGAGGCCAGAAATCCAACGAATTTCATAGATCTGCACCAGAACTACAATCTAGAACCAAATTTAGAACTAGAACTCACGTCGAGGTGCCAGCAGATCATACCTATATGTTAGAAAATCCAAAAATTGTACCAATAGGGAAATAAAATTATTTCAATGAGCTGAGAACCCAGAACTCCAATGAATTTATTAGATCTGCACTAGAACTACAATAAAAAACTAGATTTAGAACTAGAACTCACGTCCAGGTGCCAGCAGATCATACCTACCTGTTAGAAAATCCAAAAATGGTAACACTGGAAAATAAAAATATTTCGGTAAGGTAAGAACCCAGAACTCCAACGGATTTCATAGAACTGCACCAGAACTACAATCTAAAACTAGATTTAAAACTAGACCTCACTTCCAGGTATCAGCAGATCATACCCATATGTAAGAATGTCTAAAAATTGTAACACTAGGACAATAAAATTATTTCAATGAGCTGAGAACCCAGAACTCCAATGAATTTCACAGATCTGCACCAGAACTACAATCTGAAACTAGATTTAGGACTAGAACTCACGTCCAGGTATCAGCAGATCATACCTATATGTAAGAAAATCCAACAATTGTAACACTAGGAAAAAAATAATATTTCGGTAAGCTGCGAGGCCAGAAATCCAACGAATTTCATAGATCTGCACTAGAACTACAATCTAGAACCTAATTTAGAACTAGAACTCACGTCGAGGTGCCAGCAGATCATACCTACCTGTTAGAAAATCCAAAAATTGTAACACTGGAAAATAAAAATATTTCGGTAAGGTAAGAACCCAGAACTCCAACGAATTTCATAGATCTGCACCAGAACTACAATCTAAAACTAGATTTTGAACTAGAACTCACGTCCAGGTATCAGCAGATCATACCCATATGTAAGAATGTCCAAATATTGTAAAACTAGGACAATAACATTATTTAAATGAGCTGAGAACCCAGAATTCCAATGAATTCCACAGATCTGCACCAGAACATCAATAAAGAACTAGATTTAAAACTAGAACTCACGTCGAGGTGCCAGCAGATCATACCTATGTGTTAGAAAATCCAATCGTTGGAGTTCTGGGTTCTTACCTTACCGAAATATTTTTATTTTCCAGTGTTACAATTTTTGGATTTTCTAACACATAGGTATGATCTGCTGGCACCTGGACGTGAGTTCTAGTTCTAAATCTTGTTCTAAATTGTAGTTCTGGTGCAAATCTATTAAATTCGTTGGAGTTCTGGGTTCTCAGCTCATTGAAATAATTTGATTGTCATATTGTTACAATTTTTGGATTTTCTAATACATAGGTATGATCTGCTGGCACCTCGACGTTAGTCCTAGTTCTACATCTTGTTCTAAATTGTAGTTCTGGTGCAAATCTTTTTAATTCGTTGGAGTTCTGGGTTCTCAGCTCATTAAAATAATTTTATTGTCCTAGTGTTACAATTTTTTGACATTCTTACATATGGGTATGATCTGCTGGCACCTGGACGTGAGTTATAGTTCAAAATCTAGTTTTAGATTGTAGTTCTGGTGCAGATCTATGAAATTCGTTGGATTTCTGACCTCGCAGCTTACCAAAATATTATTTTTTTCCTAGTGTTACAATTGTTGGATTTTCTTACATATAGGTATGATCTGCTGATACCTGGACGTGAGTTCTAGTCCTAAATCTAGTTTAAGATTGTAGTTCTGGTGCAGATCTGTGAAATTCATTGGAGTTCTGGGTTCTCAGCTCATTGGCTCATTGAAATAATTTTATTGTCCTAGTGTTACAATTTTTTGACATTCTTACATATGGGTATTATCTGCTGATACCTGGACGTGAGTTCTAGTTCTTAATCTTGTTCTAGATTGTAGTTCTGGTGCAGATCTGTGAAATTTATTGGAGTTCTGGGTTCTCAGCTAATTGAAATAATTTTATTGTCCCAGTGTTACAATTTTTGGACATTCTTACATATGGGTATGATCTGCTGGCACCTGGACGTGAGTTCTAGTTCTAAATCTTGTTCTAGATTGTAGTTCTGGTGCAAATCTATTGAATTCGTTGGAGTTCTGGGTTCTCAGCTCATTGAAATAATTTGATTGTCATATTGTTACAATTTTAGGATTTTTTTAAATACAGATGTGATCTGCTGGCACCTCGACGTGAGTCCTAGTTCTAAATCTAGTTTTAGATTGTAGTTCTGGTGAAGGTCTATGAAATTCGTTGGAGTTCTGGGTTCTTACCTTACCGAAATATTTTTATTTTCCAGTGTTACAATTTTTGGATTTTCTAACACATAGGTATGATCTGCTGGCACCTGGACGTGAGTTCTAGTTCTAAATCTAGTTTTTTATTGTAGTTCTAGTGCAGATCTAATAAATTCATTGGAGTTCTGGGTTCTCAGCTCATTGAAATAATTTTATTTCCCTATTGGTACAATTTTTGGATTTTCTAACATATAGGTATGATCTGCTGGCACCTCGACGTGAGTTCTAGTTCTAAATTTGGTTCTAGATTGTAGTTCTGGTGCAGATCTATGAAATTCGTTGGATTTTTGACCTCGCAGCTTACCGAAATATTATTTTTTTCCTAGTGTAAAAATTGTTGGATTTTCTTACATATAGGTATGATCTGCTGATATCTGGACGTGAGTTCTAGTCCTAAATCTAGTTTCAGATTGTAGTTCTGGTGCAGATCTGTGAAATTCATTGGAGTTCTGGGTTCTCAGCTCATTGAAATAATTTTATTGTCCTAGTGTTACAATTTTTAGACATTCTTACATATGGGTATGATCTGCTGATACCTGGACGTGAGTTCTAGTTCTAAATCTTGTTCTAGATTGTAGTTCTGGTGCAGATCTGTGGAATTCATTGGAATTCTGGGTTCTCAGCTCATTTAAATAATTTTATTGTCCTAGTGTTACAATATTTGGACATTCTTACATATGGGTATGATCTGCTGATACCTGGACGTGAGTTCTAGTTCTAAATCTTGTTCTAGATTGTAGTTCTGGTGCAGATCTGTGGAATTCATTGGAATTCTGGGTTCTCAGCTCATTTAAATAATTTTATTGTCCTAGTGTTACAATATTTGGACATTCTTACATATGGGTATGATCTGCTGATACCTGGACGTGAGTTCTAGTTCAAAATCTAGTTTTAGATTGTAGTTTTGGTGCAGGTCTACGAAATTCGTTGGAGTTCTGGGTTCTTACCTTACCGAAATATTTTTATTTTCCAGTGTTACTATTTTTGGATTTTCTAACACATAGGTATGATCTGCTGGCACCTGGACGTGAGTTCTAGTTCTAAATCTAGTTTTTTATTGTAGTTCTAGTGCAGATCTAATAAATTCATTGGAGTTCTGGGTTCTCAGCTCATTGAAATAATTTTATTTCCCTATTGGTACAATTTTTGGATTTTCTAACATATAGGTATGATCTGCTGGCACCTCGACGTGAGTTCTAGTTCTAAATTTGGTTCTAGATTGTAATTCTGGTGCAGATCTATGAAATTCGTTGGATTTTTGACCTCGCAGCTTACCGAAATATTATTTTTTTCCTAGTGTTACAATTGTTGGATTTTCTTACATATAGGTATGATCTGCTGATATCTGGACGTGAGTTCTAGTCCTAAATCTAGTTTCAGATTGTAGTTCTGGTGCAGATCTGTGAAATTCATTGGAGTTCTGGGTTCTCAGCTCATTGAAATAATTTTATTGTCCTAGTGTTACAATTTTTAGACATTCTTACATATGGGTATGATCTGCTGATACCTGGACGTGAGTTCTAGTTCTAAATCTTGTTCTAGATTGTAGTTCTGGTGCAGATCTGTGGAATTCATTGGAATTCTGGGTTCTCAGCTCATTTAAATAATTTTATTGTCCTAGTGTTACAATATTTGGACATTCTTACATATGGGTATGATCTGCTGATACCTGGACGTGAGTTCTAGTTCAAAATCTAGTTTTAGATTGTAGTTCTGGTGCAGGTCTACGAAATTCGTTGGAGTTCTGGGTTCTTACCTTACCGAAATATTTTTATTTTCCAGTGTTACCATTTTTGGATTTTCTAACAGGTAGGTATGATCTGCTGGCACCTGGACGTGAGTTCTAGTTCTAAATCTAGTTTTTTATTGTAGTTCTAGTGCAGATCTAATAAATTCATTGGAGTTCTGGGTTCTCAGCTCATTGAAATAATTTTATTTCCCTATTGGTACAATTTTTGGATTTTCTAACATATAGGTATGATCTGCTGGCACCTCGACGTGAGTTCTAGTTCTAAATTTGGTTTTAGATTGTAGTTCTGGTGCAGATCTATGAAATTCGTTGGATTTCTGGCCTCGCAGCTTACCGAAATATTATGTTTTTCCTAGTGTTACAATTGTTGGATTTTCTTACATATAGGTATGATCTGCTGACACCTGGACGTGAGTTCTGGTTCTAAATTTAGTTCTTTATTGTAGTTTAGGTGCAGATCTATAAAATTTGCAGGATTTCTTGTTTCTGTACCCGGCTGAATTTTTAAAAAAAATTAATGGGTCTGAAGTTTTATTTTTTTTATTTTTCACACATTCTTATATGATCTGCTGATACTTTTACGTGAGTTCTAGTTCTTATTTAGGTTGTAGGCTTTAGGTTTTGCTTAGATGATGTGAATGGAACATTATATTTTCATGTGAAGGTTTTTAAAATTGTTGGAATCGACGAAATTGGTGTTTGTTGATTTTTGCTCTTTAATACTTGAATTGCTTTTTACTTCAATTTGAACACAGAACTATTCGTGAGAAGTATCAGGAACTATAAAGCTTTGGTGCATACGCTTAGAACTTTCGTTAAATTTTGATTTTCTGCAAAATGATCTGCTACGGGAAGTTGGCAGATCATTTTGTCAACTGCCTTTTTTCGGGTAAAATCGCCAGAACTATGTCTAAAAAGTATCAGGAACTATAGAACTCGGCTGCATGCGATAAAAACTCACCTTGTTTTTTTAGTTGCTGGGAAATGATATGCTACGGGAAGTTAGCAGATCATTTTTTCAATTTAGTTTTTCAAGGTCAAATGGCCAGAACTATTTCCAAAAAGTATCAGGAACTCTAGAACTCTGCTGCATGCGACAAGAACTCTCATTTATTTGTGATCTGCTAGACAATGATCTGCTAAGTTCACTAACATCACATACGTGAGTCCATCAATGCCTAGTTGTGGCCAAGGCTTGTATATGATTTTTCTCAAATAATGCGCGGAAATAAACTCATTCGGTTAATTTCAATAAACTTTTAAAATCAGACGAACCACGAACGAACAACAACAATTTTTGCAGCGTTAAAGTGTTCTTTTTTTTTCAATAGGTAGGTACTTATATCCAGCCTTCTATCGCAAGCCAGTTCGAAATTTAAATAAAACATCTGATAAGTTGCCTCCTTGGTTGTCATTGTTCGGAGTAAAAGATTGTTCCATTTTTAAATAACACGACAGATGTGAGTTTAGTATGTAATTTATTTGGCCACACGACAGTTATGAATTTTCATAGAACATTTTCCGGCCGCTGCTCGCGTGTAATTGGCCAGTACACCAATTTCAATTTATCTCAAAGAAGGTTGTCGAAATAATGCTCAAAGGAGAATGATCAATTTACTATAGGAGTTCGTCTATTTTTGCGTCTTCTTGCGCATTGATGAAACCAACGGTAAACTGTAAGAAATTAGCTCTGGATTATGCAGGAAAAATATTATGAAAATATTAGATGGGAGTTTCGAGAAATTAAATCTTAATTTTGAGCCCATGTTTTGAGGTTATGACAACTTTGGTGGTTTGGTGTTATTTTGGATTGGCATTGACACCTTTTAGTTGTCATAGATTGTTGTCATCACCTAGACACCAAGCATAGGTCATCCCTTATTCTGAGGTTCGTTCTTACGGAAGAAGTTTGTGCTTTATGCCACAGATTATTTATGCTTTTAGCCAAATATGCAAGCGTTTACATACTGCGACTTTTGGCAGATAGCGTGTGTAACTATGGACGATTTGCGAGTGTACCCATGCACTAGCAAATCGTCTAAATCGCGACTATAATATCGCTGCAAAAAGTTGCAATGTTTAAGGAGCCTAATGGGGGACAAAGAGATAATTTCTGATAAGCATAAACAGTCTTAGGTCCTGCGCACAATGAGGGCTTTTCAATGACAGCTGTCAGTTGAGTTCATTAAACAAAAATTAGTTAGATGGCACTGCAATAAGACCAAAATGTCATCATGTGTTTAGGTCTGTGGTTTTAATCTGTGATAGTCTAAACATCTCTTTGTAGTCTGTAATCTAAACTAGACTTTGTTTCGAAACTGTTGGAACTTGAAAGTTATCGAAGTATTTTTACTTTGTTTAGTACATACGTGCGTGAATTGTGTCTTTGCTCGTAACTAGCCCATGCATTGTACATTTTTGTAATAACATAGGTCAGGAACCACAGATAAGGTACAGTGATGTCACGACGTCAGCACCATCTATCGGTAATTTGCGGTACTATTTTTTTTAATGACGCTCTGAAAAGCCTTCAATGAGACAAGACTATTCTAAGCCCACAATGGCGGTTTATTTTAGTTATTTATTCGACATATTGTTCATACATCATCATCATTTCAGCTATTGGACGTCCACTGCTGGACATTAGAATCTTCCAACGATTTCCAAAAGGGCCGGTTGGATTGTTCATAAACATGGTCATTTTAACAATAAACTACATTAATTAAACAATATCCACTAGGATCAATTTGCAAAAATAAAACCGTAATAAAACCGCTCGTTTCAATTCCCGTCAAAAACTCCCCGTTTGCAGTTTGTACTTTCGCAATGTAGTACACAGTACACCATTTTTGCAATAATTTAATCTAATCTGTGTTTGTAATCTGTATTGACTGACTGAAGTGGGTTACAGCCCGGGAATTCGTGCCCAAATGACACCAATTATCGGGATGTGCATTCCCGCCTGTACATTCCCGTCCGCGGACGCGGAACGTACAGCCCTAGAATCGGTGACCATTCGGTGCCTCGTTCACATCACAGAAAATACAATCAACTGCGTTGTTCACATCATAGGTTTTGCGCGTTTTACTGGAGTGTGTGAGGTATTTCTTTTGGGATTCGTTTAGAAACGCTGATAATGCACGACCCAAGAACGTAAGGACGGGAATCCATGTACATGTACACGGATTCAATGGCTCTACATTACCGGGGCGTACGTTCTCAGGATGTGCATTCACGGTACGTGCATTATCGTCTCCCACTGAAGTTATACAATCAATACAGATACTTTTTAATTATTACTTTTAAACCCCTGATTCTTTTATTTTATCAAATAGAACTATGAAATCATTTTTCAAAAGAAACATTTTGAGGTATAAATGCTTAAAGCGCAACGCAAAAGCAACACAAACTGTTTTTGGTCATTCTCCTTTCCAAGCATGTTTGAGAAAAATAAATAATTAAAAATAAAATAAATAACTATTGTTTGTAAGATTTTTATAGGTACCAAATTACTGCTTATCTGCCTGGGTTATTCACCAACTGGACACACATGACTGGACACACCTGTGTCGAGTTGGTTAAACTCAAATTAGTATCATTTATTCTTTCGTCATCTGGACACACAAAGATTTTTATGTGTGTCCAGATGTTGAAAGCTAAAATAATAATTTTTATGTTTTCACCAACTGGACACACTCTGTTTTTTTGCAGAAAAGGGTACAGTCAGGTTAACAGTTGTCTCGCTCATGGAATTATTGACCACTAACAATGGTCGCGATCATAGTTTTCATGCTGATAGTTTCAATTTGTTTTCTTGATATAGGACCTTCATCATAAGTTTTATTCCCTGAATCTCGATTCCCATAATGTCGCTTTGAGTTTTACTTTAATTCCCAGTACTTCGCTCCTTGCTTCACAGTGGTTTCCAGTACGCCCCGTCGCACTTATGGTATAGTCCAGAGCGGTTAAAAGTACTAGGGTAACAAAAGTTAGTAGGTAGTAGTAGTAAACATTCTGCGCATGACTGTACTTCGTCATAAATTCGGGCAAAATTCTAATGTGTGTCCAGTTGACGAAAACATTAAAACGATTTAAATACGTTTCACCACCTGGACATAAATAAAAATCTTTGTGTGTCCAGATGACGAAAGAATAAATGATACTAATTTGAGTTAAACCAACACAGGTGTGTCCAGTCATGTGTGTCCAGTTGGTGAATAACCCATCTGCCTCTACAGTCTGTTTTTTCATTCAATGCAAAAAATATATATTGTCACGTTGACATCTCCATACAATTCTTAGGCTGTCAATGTCTGAATGTTGCTAGTACGTAAAAACCAAATAACCCCATTTTACTTTCAAGTTAAATTGTGTATGCTACGCAGGTGTTTTTTTAGACTTTGCTCTTACGAGTAATTCAATTTTAATGTCTTTGATGTGATAAGGATTTTGGTCACATGAGTCTTCAATTCACGGTAAAAAAAATCTACCGAGTTAACCTATAGATTTTATAGCGGTAACACCGCGTATTTTTTTTTGCATCGAATTAAAAAACGGACTATAGCTGCTACAAAATTTACGTGTATTTTCAGGGACAATATTATGTGTCTCGATTTGACACAAACATCTTTACGCGCTACTATGAGATTAAGGACGATTTGTAAGTAATTTACACAATGTGTTTCACTGTAGTGTTTTGACAGCTTACCAATTATTACATGACGTAATTCATTTCTGCTTTTCCCAAGATTACAGTTATGATGCAGACATAGCATAATGTTCCTGTATATGTTCCTGGTTCCCAAGACACAGGGTATCAGGAGTGGGGCTAGAAACAATATATGTGCCTGTATGTAAATGTTATGTTATATTCAGAATTCGAATTCGAAATTCGAAGAAAGTAATTCAAAACAGTCAAAACAATGTTTTGAATGACTTATGTACTGAAGAATTTGATCATCCCTTTGCAAAGCCGGTTGGGTGATCCCAACCGGCTTTGCAAAGGGATGATCACGTCTGAAACAAACCACCCTTCATGAAACTGAGCACTGAGGTTTCCCCGGATCCAAATAAGACTGGTTCTTTCACCAATCTAAGTACAGATCGAAACCATGCGTGCATCAGAGTGCGTATACTGAGTTTTTTTATTCACTTTCGATAGCGAGAGCGTTTGCGATTTGCATAGGAGTGACAAAGAGACAACTAGGTGGCGCGCTCTGTCACTCCTATACAAACTGCAAACGCTCTCGCTATCGAAAGTGAATGAAAAACTCAGTATAAGCACCCAGAACGGCGGGTGTAATGTCACTATGAAATAAGATTACGGCGAATCTACCCTAAGTTGGCATCCCACGGTCTCGCGGACGGACGCGGACCAGCTCGCACGACACACCGTGGGAAGGATCTCGGTCCGTCGGTCCGTGGTAGCACAGACAGACGACAGGTCAGTTGGAAGAGACTTTCGTGGTGCGTGGCTGTCCGTGGTCGTCGGCCGTGCGCGTCCGTCCGCTATATCGCGGACCGTGGGAAGCCGACTTTAAATGTACCTAAATGTCAGAAGTTTGTCAGAAGTCAGAAAATGTCTTACTGTCAGAAGTTTTCAAGCCGCCCTAAGGTCTCTGACTTGGCTTAACGACTGCCATCGATCGACAGCAGCCGGTAGAACGGTCACCCACCACCTATGTTGCTTAACCTTCGTGATCGCTTAAGATGACTCAGGCGGCCGGGGCTACGACTCTACGAGCCATTCATAAAAACCATACCAGCATAATTTTATAAATGATTTCAGACAAAATTTTAAAGTTTTTCACGTCCTAACGAGTATATCTTGTATGAAACGGAAAATCAGATACGACACTAGTCCACTTCCTCTCAATTTTTGGGTTCAATAATAAGCACATTGTTAAGCAGGTCCTAGGATTGCGGAGTTTCAGTAGCTTTCTGATAGACTTTAATTTGAAATAAACAATTTGTAATTTCTTCGGTAAAACGCCACGTCTGGCATTCCTAAAGTAGTAGTAAAAAAACTCCATTTATTTTCTTCCAGGTCCATGTACGAACTGGAGTTTGCAACAAAGAGAGGTGCAATAAGCTGCGTCGAAATTATACTGCGTGCATCTAGCAAATAAACACTGAACATTACGTTACTAAACGATCTTACTTTTTTCCTAACTAAATTTACTCAAGTTTTACTATTCTTTCTCAAGTTTCCCAATGAACAACGTAAAAATCAAGTATTAAACATATTGGTCAATGATGGCAGACCTACTAGAATAAAATCATTACAAAAAACTTCCCCCGCTATATATTTTTTCTCTACAGTATAGGCGTAAACTTAATTGGAATGAGAGCCTAGGTAGCGACCATATAATTATTAAAATGTCTCTCAAAAATGTGGAATCCGTTGACTTCTTTGAAAAACTAAAGTATATATACTTTGAATTAAATTTTCTTGTGGCAGAGCATTGGAAATGGTAGCTTGATATTCTAATCAGTTAGCATAGTTTTTCAAAGAAGTCAACGGATTCCACATTTTTGAGAGACATTTTAATATGTAGCAGACCACAGACATCTTTATTATTCAGATATCTATGGAGAGAGCGCTACACAATACTTGCGCAGCATACTTCCAAGTGCGAATCTTACATTCTTACGTCTAATATGAGTTAAATTTCATATTAGACAACGATCCCCAACAAGCTTGGACAGTGGTGACTCCTACTGAAGCACGCAACCATGTCCAACTCAGAGGGAGACAGCGCCCAGGCTACTCCAATACCCTCCCCAAGAGCATCACCAGCTGCCCCAAAGGCTGGACCAGAGTATCCACCGCCGCCATCTACAACTAACAAGGAAGTCGCGGGCGTAATAATAACTATGAAAGATCAATTCTTGGCTATGATTGGCGATGATTTACTCCATTATTTTTATGTCAGAACAGTGTGTCGGCGTTCTGAAACAAATCTCAGCACTCTAGGATTGATTGAAATTGAAAAATAAGATTGAAATACCGGAACGTGCCCTACAAAGCTCTACGCTTGAGGTAAAAAAACCTCAGCACCAGCCAGAAACTAAGTCCGATCAGTAAATTGGGAATGGGAAATTATTATTTGCACATCAAATAAACAATCTCACATCAAATTATTTTCGTCGCTTATTTCCTTTTTTACATCAAATAAATTACTTCACAACAAATAAACTAAATGTTTAGCAAAACTAGTACTCCAGATAATTCAAAAATGTTCATCAATACTACATTACTTTTTTCCTCTAATGCACGGCAAATAAATTTCTGTTGGTACAAAAACACGACAGTCATATCAAAAATACTAATTGCGCAGCAAATTATCTCATTCTCACAGCAAAATAACTAACCGCGCACACTGGGATCAGATTGGAAAAAAGTGGACTTAGGGTTTTTTGACCCCATTTTTTTTCTAGTGACTCCTTACGTCAATTTAATAGACATTTACTGATTGCTATTTTGTCATAAAATGACCCATTCACGAGAAAAAAAAATATTTTAGTTTTTCTTGTATGGAGGAAAATCTTTTTTTGTGAATAACTTCGTAGTTTTTAAAGATGTTAAAATAATATTTAGTAGGTATGATGGAGAGTATTATTCTTAACATTTCATACCAAAACACCTATTTCATATCTGTGCGGCTTACGGAACGGTCGCTGTTTAAAATTTCGTTTATTTTACCAGTACATTAGGATTTGTTGAAACAGAAAATGTCACTACTTCTTGAACTTCAAGGGTTTCTCGGGAGAAAATATTGACTCCCAATCCATAGATTCGTAAGAAGGCCAAATTACGTCACGTTCTAGCCACTCCATATTATTCTTGAAGAAGGTTTTTTGGTTTCTACTGGCTTTTAAACATATTTTGTAGACATTGCTTACATAGTTTCGGGAAAACATCATTAGAACCTCGAGATATTTCAATGAAACATCCACTGTAACGCAATCCAATAGTGCACGATACAAAAACTCACTATTTTTAATATTGCCACTGCCTTCAAGAGAAATAAAGATCTAAATTGGTACCAAATAAAAAGTATGAAAGATAGTAGAGCGACAGGAAGGCTCCAAGAGGTTATGGGCCCAGAAAAATATGGAGGGAAACTGAGGAAAATGAAGTTTTTGAAAACATTATTTGTCTGATACCGGATGAGGCAAGCGAATTTAAAAAAAATATTGAATGCAGTTTTCTTTCTTTTCAAAAATAAAGGAATGTTTTCTTTGAATATAATTTTCTATCTACAGTATTAAGAGTACTTCCCCTTCAGGTGGCATTACAAAATTCCACCCTGTATATAGATAGATACCTTTTTTATATATTTATAATACAGCCTGATTTTTTCACCGGTACAATAAATTTCACCATATCATTGGTATCAATAATAGATTACATTTATCGAATAAAATTACCATATATTTTTTTTAATTTTTATTAATTTATCCTTCATCCAATGGAGAATGTTACTAGGTATGCCAAATCACTTGAAATTTTGTCTCAGTAAAGCCTGTATGTATACAAATACACTAGTTTTTGTTTTTGTCAAAAAATCCTAGTAGTTTTGATTTTATAGGCATTCAAAGTTTCGAAAAATATCGCGTCCCGCTAACAGTCACGAGACCGCTTGTGACGTCATATCACAACGCACCGCGCGGGCCGCCCGCGTAATATGAAGTCGCCAGCGGCTATAGTAGTAGGTGTAATAGCTTGCGCAGTATTTTGTTGTGTTTTCTTTCGCGTAATAGTCTAATAATAGTAAATATTATTCGATTAATAAAATGGATGGAGGATTCGAAAAAGGACAATCGGATAATCTATCTAAAACAGATGGATTAATGGTTGCGCATTATTTATCAACAAATAATGATTTCGTTGCCGCCGAAATGCGAGGAATAAAAATGCAAAGGTGAGTGAACTTTCCGTGCTACTAGTTATGCTTAGTAGTTTATCTGTTATACATTGTTTTATCAAAACAAAATACCCAACTAATGTCATAATGAAAGAATGTAACTCAAATAGTAGAAGTACCTAGTTACCTACCATTATATTTTTACGTTAATGACAACAAAATACGTATTATAGTTTTGTAGCTATTGGTAGGTACGTATGTATATATAGGTAGGTACCGCTCTTCTTAGTAAATTTAAATGAATACATACATTGATTTATTGCAAACTAGCTTCCGCCAGCAGCTTCGCCCCCGTTTCCCTCGGGAACTGTACTTTTTCCCAGGATTAAAAGTAGCCTATGTGTTATTCCAGACTTCATCCAGATCCGTTCAGTACTTTTTTCGTGAAAGATAACAAACACACACACACACACACTCACAAACTTTCGCATTTATAATATTTGTAGGAGGTAGGATAGGTACTTACTATGTAGATGTAGTGGGTTGAACGTTACACATGTAGGTATTTAATTTATTCCTCTTTTTTATTTGTATCTTTTTTTACCTACAAAATAAGTAAGGCCATTTATTTTTATTTGAAACTTATTTCATGTCGGCAAGAGACAGCTATGGCGATGATGCTATTGGTTTTGTTCAAATAAAAAGAGTAGGTGATGTATGATCGGTTAAATGTAGAATCATGCCAGAACACCGCGTACTACGTACCACACCTTATCATTGCAGTTTAGAATGCAATGAAAAGGATCAAGAAGTTTTAAACGTAACCTGCGAAGATTGCGACACAGGGTATCCTAGTGTGGGGCCAGAAGCAATGGACGCACTTCCTGCAATCGAAAATTACGCGCGCAACACGATGTTTACAAACCGCGAGTATTACGAAATGGTTCGTAGTTACTTTCTCAGTGGGGAAAATACAGCTGCAGCTCGGCGGGTATACGCTGAAGAAAGTTTGCCCCGCCTGATATATGCCGGTTTTATTTAACCTCAAATACTCAACACCAGGACATTCATGAGAGTGACGCAGCATTTGCTAGACTACGGACAGTTCAGTGCACCAGCGCACGCTCAAGGCCAAGGAGGGAGACCTCCCTTGGCCGTGGAGATCGAGAAACAGATATTCGCGTTCTTCGAGGAAGACCCCAGAAGGAGCACCAACGACGCGGCACGCACGGCGCACTTCGGCGTTAGCCAGTACGTGGTGTGGAAATTCATACCACTACCAACCAGTGGAAGCATTCCACGGGTGACGGTCCTAAGCCCGTGCAAGTATGAAGGAAGAATTGAAATCAAGTAAGATTTTTTTGCTACGTCATACATAAGTCATACCTACTGGCTGCGCCGCCGCCGCCGCTTCTTTTCCTTCCCGCAAGCCGCGCGCAGTTGCCAGTTCGTGCGTTTAGTTGTACTCATGCGTAATGAGTCCATATTTCTTTAAGACTTGCGGATAAGTTCAGACATTGGTATTAGTATTTTTTTTATAATTTAGTTGCCCCAATTTTATTAGGAACTTAAATGCTAGCATGTCATCGGGCTTCCAATCCGTCTGAAGTATGTACGTAACACCACCTGCAGAAGCCAAAAATTTGCCCACTGGGCAAAAAAGTAAGTGCGGGCGCCCCGCAAGACCCGTCCTAATAATTCAATAAAAATTTTGAAGTTACCAGTTTGTATCTGATTTTTTTATTTTATTGCTGATTACATTATGTTGTTCTTCATAAATAATAAGATGATATGTCGAATAGAATGCTGTTTCATTTAAATAAACTGCTGTATGTAATTATGAAAATAGATGCTGTTTTTAAAAAAAAAAGAGTTAATTGGTTTAATGTGCGTTAGTAATTATTAGCTATGTAAGTATGCATGAATAAAAAAACTTTACTTTAAGATAAATAGCGGTACGCCATGACTATAAATTGATGTTCATTTTGTTATATTTTGAGTTGAAAATTTTGCTGCTCAATCAGTATTTTTGATGTAAGTTCGGATTATTTTTGCATACAACAATAACTTTTTTTGATGTGTGTTTAAATACCACCCGAAAAAAATTAAAGCCGAAACCGATCTGTCTCGAAGAACCAAAAATATGTTTATGTAACCACTTCGATAGTTTCAGGGGTTCCGGTTTCCAGCTTTTCAATGTGGGCAAGGCTGGCTAGGGCAATAATATGAAGAATTCCGACATACATCCACCGAACATAAATCTGGCACTCACCTGGTTCCGCCGATCAGCGCGTCCTTATACGCTGACGAATGTTGAAGGCACCTGGCTGCAGTTAGTCCATTTGCCGAAGAATGATTTTCCTTAGTGTTTTAGCTCGAATTCTTGGTAATTAGGTCCGTTCACAATAATAATTCCGATGTTTTTCACACAGCCAAAATGAGCGCGTTTTTTCACACCGAACCGACCGCCGAACAGAGAGCCAATGTGTTTTTTTGTTTATACATATATGTGTGGCCAGTGCATTTTCCCATACAGCCACCCAAACGATGGCCAGCATTACAAAATGAGTTACCAAAAATATGTAAGTGGATGTATTGCCGAAACATAGGGTTTGGGACCAGGTCAAGTGATTGTGTTGTGTGGAAGTTATTGTTATTAATATTTAATTACCCAATATTAATACGGAGGGGGACAGTACTGAGGACTTTGTTTTCTAAGTTTTGGTTTTATTTTTGCTGCATTTTTATGTTAAGGCTTCGTCATCAGTAGGCAAACTGTTCGCCGCCGACTGAGTGAGCCGCAAATTTGTAGCCAACTGAAATTCGACTTAGCGGCATACTCAAAGCGAACTAAACTATTTCGCCGCCGACTGGAACCGGTTTTTCTGTGAGTTAGCCGCCCATTGAGATAGTCTGCGAGCGTTTTCATTGTCATTTGGTGTCCATATAGTTTGCTTTCACGTGGTCGATTTCAGTAATTTTAACTATGCCACCGAACTGTGTATTAATAGTGTGTGTAATATGTGTGCTACAAGGCACAATTAGCTAGGACAAGAATTTCCGGAGATATTGAGGCGACTCACTGAGGCAGCCAACCAGATGTCTACTTAGCAGACACATCACGAACGGCTGTATATAGAGTTATGATTTGTATGCCAGATCATTGTGCGCTAATAGTGCTCCCTACATGCCAAGTTTCCAGAATAGTGCTTCAATACAAGCTGAGAAAACATACCCTATTGTTGAGGCAGCCAACTAGACGCTTTTTCTTATCATGATTTCTTCGTAACGGCGTAGAGTTTTAAAACAAAACCTATACCAAAAAACTGTGCGTTAATAGTGCCTCTTAATGAAACACAAATGCCCCCGAATCACCAATGCGTTTACCTTAGAAATGTATGCAAACTGCTACGTACTTAACAATAATTTTGCAATAAATTAAAATGAACTCTTGTGAATACGCAATTAGGGTGAAAATTGTTTGCAACAATTATTTGATACCGACAAGCAGAGAAGTGATTATATACAACACTCGGTGAGTGTCACTCACGGCCATTTAATGGCTAGTTGGTTTAGTACATTGGCATTGTTGGTCAATAGTGGGCTGGTGATGTTGAGTACGAATGCGGCGGCGGAGCCCAAAAAGAGAATTAAATTTCAAATGTTGTAAGTACCGTACCGGTCCAGATGCCCCGCTTTAGTGGGATGTTCCCGTTTTAAGGTATCGCACCCAGGGTGCCAAACGAGACTCTTTTACCTACTCTGCGTTCACTATCTGTCCTTCTCCGTTCAACCTTCTAAGGGCTGTGTCTTAGCAGTAACCAGTCGAAATTTTCACAGAATATGTTATGCTAAGGCAGATTACCTAAAAAAATTAAAACAGAGATTTTTGATTTGAAGATGAAGATTTTTTTTATATCGTGTAGTTTCTGAGATATAATTTTTTTTTTTAAATATTTTTGGAAAGATAATTTTGATGTATATTACTGCAAACAGTACATACTTACTCATAATAAATCGACGCAGGACGAAATCTTGCCGATGTGTTGCGCTGGAAGAGTCAAATCAGTTAGCCATGTAGTCACATGACCGAAAAAAACTGATCCCTGGTTAGCGCTAACTAAATTCATGTTCACGGGAAAAACAATTGTACTAGTTAATGTCGAAGGCTTCGTTCGTCATTTCTCTAATTATCTCACCGCTTTCTGAGAGAAGAGTCTACACAAAGCGTCTTACTATCTTAAATTATAAAAAATAGTACATTATTAATTTCACCAATAGATTAATAATAGAGATTAATTCCATATTTTTTGGAGGTGGGAAAGATAAAAATAAATAAATAGTACAGAGTATTCATAGTGATTCTGTAACTAGTATTCGGAAAGGTTTAATAATAGTTTACTTTAGTAGTTAAATTAATAAACCGACTCCGGATACTTTAGTCCGTGCCATTTTTGCTGATTGACATTATTTTTTCACTTCATACAATGTATGTAAAAGTTCACATTAATTTCTTGGCTAAACGCATAGGTGATTCGGGGGCATTTGTGTTTCATTAAGAGGCACTATTGACGCACAGTTTTTTGGTATAGGTTTTGTTTTTAAACTCTACGCCGTTACGAAGAAATCATGGTAAGAAAAAGCGTCTAGTTGGCTGCCTCAACAATAGGGTATGTTTTTTCAGCTTGTATTGAAGCACTATTCTGGAAACTTGGCATGACAATTATCTGGCATACAAATCATAACTCTATATAAAGCCATTCGTGATTGTGTCTGCTAAGTAGACGTCTAGTTGGCTGCCTC
The DNA here is from genome assembly GCA_947310845.1 of Yponomeuta plumbellus. NCBI lineage: Eukaryota > Metazoa > Arthropoda > Insecta > Lepidoptera > Yponomeutidae > Yponomeuta > Yponomeuta plumbellus. Next base: position 22,678,481 of record OX371197.1, on the reverse strand, counting down.
AGTGAGTCGCCTTAATATCTCCTGAAATATTTTTCCTAGCTAATTGTGCCTTGTAGCACTATTAAGCACTATTGATACACAGTTCTGTGGCATATTCGAAATTACTGAAATCGACCGTGTGAAAGCCAACTATACGGACACGTCATTTGACTTCAAGATCTTTAAGACTAAACTGTTTCTCCGGCCATAATTCCGAGCTCACTTAAGAAAACTTTGAAGGTCGCCATCGTTTGGTGCGGCGATTGGAAACATAATCATAATAATTGGTAGATTAGCTCTTTTATTGTATTTTTGATACATGCACACACAAAGTTTAGATAGATGGATATTCTGATAATCTTTAATTATGTCAGGAAGGTCGGAAATTACGTTAGGCTGACAAATAGGTTAGCTTAATACGTGGTCAACGGAAGCCAAGCGTCCAAAAATTTAATAGAGGATGCAGAAATAAATGAAAGCTACTCATATTTTTCTAAGGTGTATAGAAGAACCTACCGATGCTCAGAGTTTTCTTTTTAGGGTAGGTACCTCTCCTCCACCTAAATTAGCGATGCAATATTTTTCTCGCCTACCAGCATGGTGGAGTATCGCGGATTGCTAGTAATTTAAAAAAAAATGTGTGTTGAAAAATGATGCCCACCTCCTCTCGAAGATGGATATATTATGCGAAATCGTCATCATCATTCAGCCACAAGAAGTCCACTGCTGGACATAGGCCTCCTCCATGGATTTCCAAAAAGACCGGTCAAAAGCGGCTTGCATCCAGCGTCTTCCCGCCACTTGGATAAGATCGTCTGTCCATCTTGTGGCTGGTCGTCCTACGCTGCGCTTGCCGATATGTGGTCTCCATTCGAGAACTTTTAGGCCCCATCGGCCGTCAGTTCTGCGTGCTATGTGCCCCGCCCACTGCCACTTCAACTTACTAATATGAGAAATATTAAGCTTTAAAGTGAAAATAAAGCAGTAAACAGTTAAGCAGCTGGTGCCAGCTGCCGTCAATAGATGGCGTCGAGAAGCCAAATTAGAGACCTTAAGGCGGCTTGAAAACTTCTGACAGTAAGACCAGCCACTCGTCCTACAAGCCTCCACCAATCCATACTTGGCCCCCGTAATGGAGTATGGCCTATACCTTCCTCAGGGAAGCTGCTCTTTTCTCTCCGAATCGCTCTCACATAGTCGTTATTCAATTTAAAAACTAGACGTAAAAGGAAAATGAACAATAGAATTAGAAATCCAAAAAAGCTTCATTGGTCGGTCGGCAACACAGAGTTTAGTCATGGTGAGCAGAGACGGAGCTCGCGAGTCAGTCTTTGGTTTTTATAGTCGAATAAAGTAAATAAACAACTTCGTCATATACAAAAGGTTTTCATACAAAGTATATAAAAAAAATAGTAAAATGTATACCATTTTTTACACCTTTTTACATTTGTATTCCGAGTACCAATTCTCCCCGCCCGTCCTTAGTTGTGTTAATTATTTACGTTAAGCCATGGCACCTGTGAAGCGGTGGTAGCCTAGTGGGGAGAACAATGGACTCGGAAGCGGGAGATCTGGGTTCGATTCCCATTGCGGGCATGTACATATTATTACGACTTTGTTTTCTAAGTTAGGTACATTTGTGAAGTTGTAGTAGGAATACGTGTCTGAGCTATGCACTTGAAAGCGCTAAGTGAAAGCTATCTCAGCGCTTGAAATTGCTAATCTGCGGTGGGCACGCGTGGTGCTTAAGCCCATACTCTCTCTCTCTGAGAGAAGACCTATGCCCTGGTTGCAGTGGGACGTATATACGTAGGCTGCTTAAATTTGTCTTCGTTATGAACTAACAAAGGGATGAGACTTCTGCCATAACCAACTTTTTGATTGTGGAAATTAGACATGCATGGTTAATCGATGTAAATAATCGTAAACTATTTTAGTGCTACAATACTATATGCAAAGATATTTTGTTTACAGTTTTAGTCAACATGGTGAAGACTTGTCTGTGGCTGCTTTATATTTGCTTCTTCTTTTGTTTGGCGGTCGGGGTAAATACAAACATAATAAATTAATAATTATATCAAAACATAAACATTGCTTCCGGCCCCACACTAGGATACCATGTGTCGTGGGAACCGGAAACAGCAACGTCACAAACATGTGAACATGCAAGACCTGGACTTTTTTTTCTCCCCAGCCGGGAATCGAACCCGGGACCTCTCGCATGGTAAGCAGATGCGCTAACCGTTACTCTACAGAGGTTGTCTGAGGGCACTTTTTACGTTTAATTCTTAAAGTTAAATTTTTTACAGCTTCATGGGACGTTAGACTTTAGTACAGTTCTCAAACTTTTTTGGTGACGGAACGGAACCCTTTTGGAAAGCTTAATACTTGACGGAACCCCACAATAAAATAATAGTTTTAAAAGTACTTAATTCTTTATTATATAATATTTAATAACTGTATTACGTTCGGCCATAGAGAGGTGTTTTTTTAATCTTGCGGAACCCCTACAGAAACCTAACCTAATCCTAGGGTTCCGCGGAACACACTTTGAGTATGGCTGCTTTAGTATATTTTATTATTTTTATTTCAAAGTTTCAGAGACAGTCAAATAACATTAAAATGTGAAACAGATAGACAGACAGACGAACGAACGAACGGACGGACTACAAATTAATACAACAAGGGTTCTCTTTTTGCTTTTGAAGCACGGAACCCTTTAAACAACAACCTTGTTTTTGGGGCCCAACGTGGGCCCAAATCTAGTGATTGGTGCCTCTGCCTACCCCCTCGGGGATAACGGTCGCGAGTTTTTTTTTTCTTGTTTTTTCTTCATATTTTTGTACATGCTACATCGTGAAAAAGGTCTAAATATACAAAATATACAACAATATTTTATTCTTTATCTTCATTATTTTTCTGTACATAGTGACTGAGCCTCAATTCTGTTAATTCGTTATAGTACAATGACAATACACGGTCAGGTGTTTTTTTTATACCATACTAGCTGTGCCCCGCGGTGTTACCCGCGGTTCATCGATTTTCCCGTAGGAATAAGATATTTCCCCGCGGTAAAACGTAGCCTATGTTTTAATCCAGGGTATCGGCTAACTCCATACCAAATCTTATTAAAATCCGTCCAGCCGTTTCAGCGCTAAAGACTGACAAACATATAAACACACACACAAACTTTCACGTTTATAATATTAGTGTGATGCCCAGACTGATTTTTTTGTGTTCGGATACAATGAAGTGATGAACTAAATCATCGCCAAGTTCATGCTGTGTCATTGTATTACAATGCATTTACAGAATCTACGCCTTGGAGTACAGCTTTTAAGCATAGCATGTCTGTACTGACTCCGCTCTTCCATAGCATTATGGTACTGACACACGTGCTCATTAGGAGCACGAAAGCATGCTTTTATTGAGCAAGTGCTTTACTCCCAATCTTTTCTGAATTTTGTATTCGATGTTTTAATCTATCCTTTTTTTGAGGTTTGATGACCTAAGACTGCATTGTTGTTGTTAGTGTTACTGTCTTAAGAAATCGTAAACTTATTTCAACGTAAAGAGTTTACATTCTGTTTGTTGAATGTCTATGTGCCTACATACAGCAAAAATTGAGAGTAGAGCTCTTGCTCAATATAAGCATGCTTTCGTGCTACTAATGAGCATGTGTGTCAGTACCGTTAACGAAACTTGGGTTTGATTGTGGAACTTATTAAACATGCTAGTAAGTAATTAAAAACAGCCATGCTCGAGTCGGACTCACTAAATACTTTACATATTTAAAGTAAAGGTTAGGTTGTACGGAACCCTCGGTGCGCAAGTCTAACATCCACTTGACCGTTTTTTCTGGCAATCGTTATTCTATTCCAGATATTTTCTTTTTCTTTTAGGTGAATACTACTTCATTCTTTTCTATCTGCAACGATGGTAATTAACAATAAATGGCATTTTTATGATAGCAACGTTTTTTTAATACAGGGTTCAAATAAAATTAGAAAGCAGACAGTAACAGCGTTCGAGAAATGCGACAACCCTTCAGCTGATTATGATGTGGACAACTACGTCAACCATACCATAACCATTATCAAGGACCGAGGACATACTTACTTAAGTTTTAATTATACTATCAAGAAGAAGACTCCTGCTTCCGAGGTGTGTAAAGTGTGTTCGCTATCATAGTGTCACTTTGATATTTACCGCCTCGGCACATGGCGGCTTTTGACAAAAGAAACCGACGCGGCGCAAACACGCCAGTAAATTTGGCTCACAGCTCGTCTCATTCTACACGCAATCAAAGAATTAAATCAATCAGTATTTTAGAACGGATTTATAACGAAACGATCCTGCATCACTTGGGTAGGTACCTATTCTAAATTCCGGTGGAGATGAATATTCTGAGGACACTTCGAGTTATGAAGAGTAGTGTTTTATTTTGTGCTTCATTATGTATATTGTGTACCATGTATTTTTTTCTATTTAAAGTGTTTTTGCCGTCTAAGTTATATTATTGAAATAAATGTTTTTTTACTAAAACCAAGATTGCCTTCGTGTGTACCGACACTATCTAAGCGAATGGACTTTATCTAGTCCGGAATGTAATAATGTATAACGCAATGCGGGATCATAAATTGTATGATTCAGAGCCGATTTCTGAATTGAGAATTTACATTAACTAAATACTTAAGTAACATGCTGTCACACTCTTTTCTAATGAAATTTGATGAGACAGCACTAGAGTTAAGTAGTTACTTTACGAAATTCTCGAAAGCAGCATTCTCGTTTACAAACAGCGTTTCCGTTTTTATCCAAGTCCGAATCCCGGCTGGGGACAAAAACAAAATTCCAGGTCTTGCAAAATTCCAGGGCTGTTTCTGGTTCCCACGACAATGTATGTGCCTGTATGTAAATGTTATGTTATGATATGTTATAAGCACTCGCTGTTTTGAAGTATGCCGTAGGCAAAATGTAAATTGACTTGTCACTATATAATATGCCACAACATTGGATAGACAAATCAATCGCTGTTCCACGCAAGGCGCTTCTAATCGGAACAATATGAAAATAGCGTCATGTTGTGGTTTACTGGTAAATGTGTTCTGTGTGGTTTACTGACGTGTTTAAAGGATGTTTTACAAAAAAACATTGTTATAAAGACATTAGAATTAAACTTTTTCTTAAAAAAATTATGGTACACAAGTAAAAAACATTAAATAAGCCGGGGAAAATGAGAAAGTTTTTCAGGTATCTCTATGGTATCTGGTGGTCGGAGGACACATTGGCATAATGTACAAAGTGTACGATGTGATGTTATGACTATAGATAGACGATGTATACTGCCTTAGGGCGTCCCAAAACTCAACGTCGAGCCGGTTCCGGGTGAAAAGGCAAGTCATACTGGTATAAGAAAAATATTAAAAAAAAACTATTTTTTCATTTTAAGTACAATTTTTTTATTATTATTAATTCAAGAAATTTCACAAACATAATGAAAACTAAAATTAAAATTTAAAATGGATCTTTTGAATGGGAATTTTTTTTTATTCTCCTTTTTCCAAGCTGGAGCAGCTGGTTTTGAAATTATGATAACAGCTTAAAGAAGCATTATTCAGAGATACAAAACAAAAAAAAAAAAGTTAAGATTTGTGGCAACAGGATTTTTCAATTTTTTTTTAAATGCCTATTTTTTTTCAAGCAATTTTTTTTTATTTTTCTGATAACCAGTACGCCTTTTCACCCGGTTCCGGCTTGATGTTGAGTTTTGGGACACCCTGTATACCTATAGATTAAAGATAACCTGGGTCTAGATGATTCTAATGCAAATATTAGTTTAAAAAATATCTTTATGATTTGGTATTATGTCAAATATCTCTAAAACAAAAGAAGAGCGAGGGCTGATTTTTGGCACCCAGTAACCTTGGCTTAAACAGGTGTGCCACCATAAAAATAAGCCAGATCGCTTTCGTGGGCCAATCTTGTTGCCTTAGCCTGCTAGACCCTTTGTCAAGAGAAACCTGGAGTTGTTTGAAATGCATAATAATGAAAATAAAAGAACAGTGAGGCATAAAAAAGTGAGGTATGTAAATGTTTATGTTATAAAACGCTAAACTATCCTAAATTTAATCTCGAGCTTTTTAGACGAAATAGTTATTACATGGCAATAAAAATATTTAATTCCCTGCCGAATGAAAAGTTCCCTGAACATAAATTTGACAAAGCGCAACTGGTTGGTTCAAAAATGTATATGTGAGTGGTTGACCAAAAAGGGACCTCAAGGGAAAATAATTGATTTCGAGAAAATCGCGTTTGAAGTTTCGTGTTTCTATAGGTTTCGACTCGTGCTCGGCTCACAAACAAAATCATAAAAAAATAACTACGGCAACTAAAAATAATCTGGTTAGACCAAAACAAAGCTAAAATACCACAGATTAAAAAAATCAAATAAAAAAATAACGGTTACCAATCCCTCCAGTTCCCTTTTTGGTCAACCACTCAGTCTGAATGATTACTTTAAAACATAATGACTTTCAAATCTATCTATGACATCTTACGTTCTTGACATTATATTATTATGCCTAATAATTTTGTAATCCTAATTTGAAATTCAACCCCTAAGGGGGCGAAAAGGGTTGCCAAAATTTGTTTGGGAGGTATAAAGAATGTTGTCTAATTTTCTTGAAACTTAATAGTAGATTAGTAGCCAAGGGCTGTAAGGTATCAATTGCAGCCCGAGATATTTAGGCGCACGAGCGCAGCGAGGGCGCCTATAGTTCGAGGGTGCAATTGATGCTTACACCCGAGCTAACTACTCTGCTTTACATCTTGATTGTGAGGTAAGTAGAAGAAAACCGGCATTACAAGAATAAAACATTTACCTACTCGTTTTTCTTTTCGCCACTTCATGAACTCGTCGTAAGTTTTCAAATATCTCTCTCTCTCAGGCAAAATATTGTTAATTGCTGCTTCAGCTTCCATTTTTATAGAATCGGGAGTGCAGCTTATATCTTCATCACTTGCACAACTCATGTTTTTTTCCTAATTAGCACGCACAATTATAACAAAAAATCCCAAAAACAAACAATATTTAAAGTAAAAGTTTTGTATTCCCGCCTTTTTTCATCTTTTTTCATAATTTTTTTTTTAAGAACGAAATGGAGCTTCGCCGTTCGATATTTAAAATTGATGACTATTATACTTATACGAAGACAAAGCTGAATAGCGAAGCGAACTCTTTTGTCATTGGGCTGAATGCATGATGTCTATTGCCAGTATGATGGTAGACGTACGCGAACTTTTTGAAAGAGTGAAGAGTTTTTTTTTTTATTACTTACCGCACTAGGGCTTTTCTAGCTACATTATTACCCTAGAGCGCTAATTGGTCACCTACAAGCCCCATTTGGGGGTAATAAGGACCTACTTACCGAATATGAGAGATGTAACATATATTATACTCTTCAACACAATTTATTGAACAGGTGTTTCGCCGTTTTTCTAAATTTAACCCTTAAGGGAGTGAACGGGGTTGCAAAATTTTGTACTTAAGTCCACGCGGACGGAGTCGCGGGCGAAAGCTAGTACCAAATATAAGCCCGGCCATGTGTGGTTGAGGTGTGGTTGTGGTACGTGTGAAGAAGCCCTAAGAGCTCTATCCCTTCTGGAGTTTGTGAGGTAGTCACACAACTCAGCGCTTGAAATCACCAATCCGCGCTGGGTACGCCCGTACTTTCTCTCTGAGAGAAGGCATGTGCCCTGCAGTGGGACATAAGTATATAGGCTATAAAAAAAACCGGCTAAGTGCGAGTCCAATTCGTGCACGAAGGCTCCCTTCGAGTTAGAGTCGCAATTTGGAAAAGCCTTCATCGATGGGTACCGTTTGAAGACTATGGTACCTTTCGTCGAGTTTCAGGAGACTTATTGTAAAATTTGTAAAAAAGAATAACGTGAAATCTTCCTGGCGTAGAATCATTTTTAATGAGACAATTATATTGTCTGTTTTTGGTTCCCACGGCACAGGGTATCCTAGTGTGAGGTTAGAAGCAATGTATGTGCCTGTATGTAAATGTTTATGTTTATAATATATTTTAAAATAGTTTGTAACTAGCCAGTCTCTCGCGCATAAGAAGTTTTTAGAATAAAATAGAATAGAAAAGCTTTATTCCAAAGACAAAACACACATAATTATAAGTACAACAAGGTCACGATTTTATCATAAAGCATGCTTATAAGGAAACCAAAACATTTCGTGGCTTAAAACTAACTATAACTCACTTATTGGCCAGTCAAATGCTAATATAAAATCGCAAAACGTGATATAAAGCTGCTTTTTTGGCATGTTATTTGGACGTTTACGTTTTGCAAGCAAAAAAATTTGTGTTAATTGTTTCAAATATAATATACTTTCAAAATGATAGTAACAATAAATGTCAAAAAACCCATAGTTTTTTAATTGAACTGCAAAAACTGAGAAAAGTAAGAAAAGTTTGCAGTTTTCCACGTACTAAGCACACCTGTTTTTTGCATGCAAAACATAGTTTCACACACCCCTAAAAGGTCCAAATAACATACCAAAAAAGCAGCTTTACATCGCGTTTTGCGATTTTAAGTGTTTTTTTTGTAAGATTTGACTGACTATAACTAGAAAAGTGGATGGGTGTGACGATGTGTCATGGCCTTGAAAAAACGAGTCTGGACTCAGCATGTGTTACGGGTAAAGTCCATAACGCTGGTCTTCCGCCGGGTCTTACCCGACTGCAGCGAATCCCAAAAGACGGGTGATGTACTTTTCACAATATTCCAAGGAATGACCTTTTTAATTTTTTACCGTCAATACATTGGTAATACAATTTTCACTAACGATAAATTGAAGTGTATTACTATGGTGTATTTTAATATTCTACTATATTTTATGACCTCAAATATTCGCGTCCATCATTTTACACCATGCTGGAACTTTTCATGAGGAATATTGGACATTATTTCAGGTTGGCTTTAGAGCATATGGATTAAGAAATGGCGAAAAAAAGAAAGAAGTTGACATGGACAAATTGACTTGTCGCCATCCGCTGGTAGCAGACGTCTTAAAAAAAATGAAACTTATGTATGACTCTGCCAATTGTACTGCAAAACCGGTATGTTTAAGCTACAAATAAAAAAAGCATATTTTATAATGATTTACATACAAACATACATAAGCTCACGCATGTATCCCAGAGGTGTAGCCAGAGACCAGGGACCGCCATTTGCCACGAACCTGACTTACGCTTCATCGACATTAATTGTTACATGCACGCACGCCGCTTTCGGGTACTTTTTACCTTGCCCTGTGCTTATACATTCCCGAAGTATGTCTGCATGTATGAATCTTAAGTTCGGAAGTGATCTTAAGCGATCACAAAGATTGAGCAAAATAGGGCAAGTTCAGTGCATGGATGGGTGATCGTTCTATGACATTTTCCCGAGCGGTTCCGTGCTTCGCAAACCACGTTAAGCAGTGAGTGCAGCCCGCCGTCGATAGATGTCAGTCATTAAGCCAAGTCAGAGGCCTTAGAGCGTCTTGAAAACTTCTGACAGTAAGACCAGCCACTAGTCTTCCAAGCCTCCACCATTCCAGACTTAGCCCCCGTGGTGGAGTATGGCCTATACCTTCCTCAGGGAAGAGACCCGGGTCCCTCAGTGGGAACATAAATGGGTTAAAGAATATTTTATCTATCTATCTATATAAGTTATTGTATTACACTTAAAACTCTAAAAATTAAACAAGTATTTAACAGTTTTAAATGGCACTTTTAAGTTTCGATTAAATTAAAAAAAAACGAACCGTGCGGCGCGCGGCGGTCCGTCCGTCCCAAAAAAACATATTTTATATTATTAATTCCCTATTTGGTCAAAGTATGTCCGCCTCACCAAATGTCCCGCCCATCTCAACTTCAGCTTTATTTTTGTTTTTAGTCGAATATTGACGTTTTGCACACTATCCCTATCCCTCACTACGTAAGTTGCCTTTTTATTTTTTTGGTGACGCGGGGGGGAAATCTTCCAAAGATACCCGTCTATCTTTCTGGGGGGAAAGCCGGGTTATGTGGGATTTTACCCACTAAAACCCCTCTGGTGGCCCTCTCCGTGCGTTTGCTGGGAGCTCCGGGATTTCACTGAACACTTCGGAGCCCCCACGCACTGTGCCTTTCGGCACCTGTCTTACGTCGGGCTAGAGCCGGAGAAGCTTATTTTACGGAGATGTGCGGCCACCACACACCGCCGCCGTCGTGGGGTCGCTTGAAACGGTGGTCCGAGCCCTCACTTTCGCCACCCGCGACCCCGGTCTCCTTTTAGTCGCGTCTTACGACAGGCAGGAGATACCCTAGCCCTATTCTAAGCCTAGGACTAGAGCGCTTTAAGTGTGATGTCTAACATGGCCCGTTTCATAGCCCTTTGCGCGACTTAAATATTCTCCATATCTTTCTTGAGTGTCCAGTCCATGTTTCGGCACAGTAGGTAAGAATGGGTAGTACTCGTATACATTGGTTGAAGGCCTTTCGGACCTTTAGTAAGGCGGGAAGACGGCCGGTGGGTTAAGGCAGCCACTGAGTGGTGGTCAAGAATGGGTCGACGGTCGTTAGGCAGACCTCAGCCCGATTGGCCGACGACATTTTGAAAGCGACTGGAAAACATTGGGCGAGACTGGCACTGAACCGGATGGGTTGGCGTGAAAGAGAAGAGGCCTATACCCAACAGTGGGCTCTATTTACGGACTGATAAGATAGACACATGTCCGCCTGGGGCGTCCCTTACCAGCCCTTCCAGTCATTTTTTTCATGTTTTATTCTCATTTCTTATGTACGTTTTGAATTTTCAGGGAACATATGCATCGAGAATAAATATGGACTTCTTTTCACGTTACTATCAGTATATCATTCGAGGCCACAGTTCGTGAGTAATATTGTAATTAGCGTTTTGTTGTTGTTAGCTCAGGGTCTTTCGATGAGATAAAAAAGCCAGTGGACTGTAGATTTGGTATAAGTTGAGTATAATCAGAAATAAAAGATGTATTACAAGACAATTGTGTATCGACCCGTTGGCGAAATAGTTAGAAGTGTCAGCGGCGCGCTCCGTCGACCCGCTCCGCTGGCAAGTTGTCGGGCCGGTTTTGGCCTGCGGGGGCGCGGGGCTCCGCTCAGTGACGTAGGGCTCCAACAGTTGTGCTGTTTGCTAAATTTTTGTTTTTACCAAACAGCATTTCTGCCGCGTTCCCTTTCGTTTCGTGTCTTTTCTTTTTCTAGAGAATCATGAGACGAAATGTGTTTACAGCAAAATATGCATATTGTACTGCACCCTTTAGGTGACGATCTCTGTGGCGCATCGATTTGCGCATCTGCCTACCATGCGAGAGGTCCCGGTTTTGAAGCCCGGCTGGGGACAAAAAAACCTCAGGTCTTGGATGTATATGTTTCTGATGTCGCTGTTTCTGGTTCCCACGACACAGGGTATCTTAGTGTGGGCCCAAAAGCCATGTATATGCCTTTATGTAAATGTTTATGTTTATTAATCCACATGCATGTAACATAATTCATTTGTCAATAAACAATGTTTACTTAACTTTATAACTATAATCGAAGAGATCAAGATTCTAAATATAAAGTGATTGCAAAAAACGTTGTTAAGGCCCTAGTTTTCAAATGTAGTGACAGTTATTAAAAAAAAGTTGTAACTCTACAAATTCTCGAGATTCAAGACGAAGTCGAGTTTAAATTTTTATGCGACGAAAACTCCAACACACAACTTTTTTGTAATACATACTTGTTTTCCGTAGCTTATTAAGATATCAACTAAAGCCCACGCAAACAAAGTCGCGTGATCATCATCGTGAAATCTATACCGTAGATTTCTGATATTCATTCTGATAGATTGCGTAAAATCTTGATTTATTTTCTTCCAGGTACATCCTAGAAGTGGAATTTAAGAACCCAAAAGGTGTAATGGCCTGCGTTTCGATAACACTTGCTTTCCCAGGCAACTAACAACAAAAATACACGCAGCCTCGATGCGAAATATCTAACACATCTTAAAATCATCACAATCTGTTTGAGATAAAAATCAAAATAAAATTGTCACATATTTTTAATAGATCAGATAAAAACTTATTATAATTTCCCAGCGGTATTTTTTGGTTAAAGTATCTTAATTTGTTGTCAGATATGCATACGTTTCGGCTCTGGCTGCAGTTCTTTAACACCCTGTAGATTACAGAACTTGTAGCAGTCTAGCGATTCAATACCCGCTCCGCTCATGCGCTTATGACCGCATCCTACGTTGCTAGTTTAAGCAACCAAGCTCGCCTGTGCACCTATATTCGCAATGGAGGATAGCGACGAGGATATTGTTGACATTAGTTGTTTGTTGTCAGTTGAGGAGGAGAAAAACAAAAGGAAACGAAAGATGTGGGTTAGTAAAGTAAACTTAAAAAGACCTATTTCCGGAGAATTTCATACATACAATGATTTAGTAGAAGATAAAAAGAGATTTTTCGGTACATTCATATGTCCTGAACCAAATTCTTTGATCTTCACTATATTTTTTTATACCAAATTTTTTTTCATAGCTAAATTGTTTGTAAATGTGGCCAGATCTAGCTAAAAAGTAGCTAAAGTGGCAACACTGATCGGGATCCGAAAAGCGCGTCGGCTGCGGATGACGTCATCGGGAGGAATATCGCTCCGGCCCAGAAAATGTCGATCCAGTGCACGCAATACTATAAAAATCAATACAATTCCGAATTAGATTCCGATGCAGTGGACGCTTAGCTTTTATGCAGCGACACTGCGTCACACCCCGCCATCGCCATGCGATACCCCGCCCCATCGCCATGCGACACCCCGCCCCATCGCCATCGCCATGCATCACACCGCGCCTCACCGCCCGCTGTCGCCAAAGCGCAAGCCGCTGCGCTGGCCCAGACTGACCAACACGACAAGCGCCAGGCGTGGGTGGTATCTTCGCATTCTATAGTCTATTTCATATACCAAAAGATAGAAGGTGAGTAGAGATCGCGGAGAGGCAGGGATTCTAAACATTCAACCTTTTCAGTCCTGACCTTGAAAATAACAATAGTTATCTATTGTTATTTTGTCGACACGGAACTGAGGAGGTTAAATACGTTGTACAATTATAGGAATAATTTTTTTCCAGGCAACTTTAGGGAGTGAGAAAATAAGAAATAAAAAACGGGAATAAGTTTTCATGTGTTTGACTAATCACTATTTTCATCTTCCGTTCCTTTTGATGGTGATGTTCCAACATTTATAATGAACTGCTCCACCATTGTCATCTACAATACTATCCAATAGGTGCATCTTTTTTTCTTTCTCCTCAACATGTTTTATGCAGCTTTGCCAGCTCTCTGCGGTAATTAATAGATGCAAGTAACGTGCTTCCGGAAGTAATGATTTCATCATCATCTTCAGCCCGTCGATATCCACTGCTGGACAAGGGCCTCTTCGTGCAAGCGCCAGTCGTTTCTGGTTTGCTCTGTTCTTTTCCAGGTCTTCCCTACTGCCTTTTCGATGTCGTCACGCCACCTGGCTGGGGGTCGGCCTAGTTTGCGACTCCATCTTTCGTCCTCCCTGCGACAAACATGACCTGCCCACCTCCATTTTAGTGTAGTGACCCTTCGTGCAATGTCGGTCACTTTGGTTGTAATGATTTAATTTCCCATAATTTATGACTTTTATTTTTACTCGCTACATAGCCTTATAATTGAGCCCATATTACCTCAATAGGGTTAAGCTCGCAGTGATATGGAGGGAGTCTTAACACTGCAATACCCTTCCCTTTAGCCATTTCATCTATAACGTGTGCTTGATATTTATGCTTGTGCAAGTTTACTTTTTGTAGGAGTTGTGCTCTAACTTCTGAGGTATCAAATGGTATATTCTTTTGTTGCAACCAATTTTGAATATAACTTTTTTTCGTAGCTGTGGTAGGCACTTGTTCCAGATTTTGGGAATGATAAGATGCATTGTCTAAAATATTTACAGCTCCAGATTCTACCTTTGTTAAAATTTCACTAAACCACTTTTCAAAGTTATGTGCATCCATCTCTGCGTGATAATCTGTCTCAGCTTTTTTTGCTTCAAATATTAATTCTCCACCGGCCAAAAAACCTTTTGTAAAACCTGTTATATAACAAAAGTTATGTTTGATATTTTAATATAATTTTGAGTACCTGCCTACAAGTACCTACTATTTGATACACATGTACCTACCTACATAACACCTAAATAAGATATTTAGTTTCACAAACAAGGTACACACTAACGTATTCCGTTTGGGTATCTTCTTAGGTTAAAGTACCTATACAGACATTAGTAGTTATCTGATCTACCTACACACTACTAAGACCTTGCCTAGGTTTATCTGAAACGACATTTGTTTCAAACGTTAACTGGTAATAAAAGATTCAGATGAAATGATTCTTTGAACGAAGACAACCCTAATGGCGCGTAAGAGTTACGCGGTAGAAAGAGAGGCAACATGTAGATGAATACAAATGTAGCTTTTTTAGCGCCGTAAGATCTGAATTGTACCTAATTGTATCGCTGATAGAGATCTTTTTCTTTCATTGATTTTGTATTTTGTGGAGTGAATTTTCTGTACCAGGTACTATTACGTATTTTGTGAGTTTATCTGGTAATACCGTGGATGTAATAACATCCTTGCGTAATACTCAGAGTCATAGCCATACGAATGATGGTGCGGCGGCCGGGTCGCCTATTTCCCTCTAATGGTTGAGACTGGGGATGGCTGACCCCTGCGTTACGCTCGTGAACGGGTGCCGTCCGTGTGTCTGGCCACAGCTTCGTGTTTCCTTACTGTTAATAATATTCAATAATGTTTGACATTGGAAATTTTGATTGCACTCATGGGTCTTTAGCTTCTTAGGTAGATTTATGCCATTCAGATATTCATACCAACTTTGTATTAGATTTAAGGTGATTTGAGAAATGATGGTCAGAGTGGAGTTTTTTTTCGCTGCCTTTTTCTGCTCTACATTCGGATTGTAGTATGGTGACATCAACGTAAACGATTTCTATGTATTATACGCTCGCAGTAGTGTTTGTGTGACATATATTCGTAGTGTTTAGTTGGCAATAAGTTTTACTTAAAATACATTGTTTTGTGACTAAGCACGGGCACTTCATATGAAATTCGGAGGTGAACCATTAAACATGTGAACATAAACCTGCATTTTACATCAAGCAACCCCGTCAGATCAGCGACCCAAGTATCTTCATCATATTTCATGGCGACCCTGCCAGGATAGAAACCTAATTATTATATTACATGGCGACCCTTGCCAAGTCGTTCCTGCGGATCAAGAAAGAAAAAATGGAGATCTAACAATTGTGAAGAACCGAAAAGAAAGAAGACTGAAAGACCGAAGATCAAGTACGAAAATGTCAGAAAAAATGCCAAAAACAGAACTATAAGAAGAAAGAAGAACCGGCTGCTAACCACCATTTTTGAAGATTTTTGAAAGAAAAATGAAGCCTGATACCCATGAACCCGTAAGAAGAAAGAAGCGTACGGGAGCAAGGATGGTGTCCAGGGAACAGCCCGGCCCAATAAGTAGCAGGAGTCCAGGGAATATCCCGGTCCACTATCCAGAGCATAGCAACGCCGAGCACCATGGACCGAGGACTCATCGCGCGCCGTGACCGTGTCATCGGCCGCTACAGCCTGCGTCAGCGGAATTTGCCGACCCGGGTGAGCGCTGAGGCGTGTTAATAGAGTTTTTTTTTGTCTTTTATTTTTTGGGTTTTTCCAAGATTATAATTGTAACCCCTAGTGTAATTTATTCCAATGATGAATCGATTAGAAAATAGATATGATTTTTTTTTCTCCCGATAGATATGATAATAAAGAAAGGTTTTGGTACGGTACATATTTAGAGAATTAGCGTATGACTAATCCTTCGAATTTGATCATGGAGCGAACTACCATGCCCTGGTAGTGTAGCTACCTTACATTATAAATAGATAAAGGGTGTAGATTGATCGGGTTCCCTACTTGTCTGCGAAAGCTGATGGTTCGATTTTTATTATATCGAACACGATGTGTCGATAATTCAGTGGCGCGATGTTTTATTCCATCGATGCTTTATTGGTGCGTTGTAACGTTTGTCCGAAAAACGCTGTTGCGAAAATTTCAAGTGCGATTGCTCATTAGTTCGAAAATTTATTAGCTCGACGCATACCTACTGTGGTCCATAGTACAGATATTTAGTATAATCCCAAGTTTTATCTTAAAATCCTCGACTCGAATAAAAAAAAAGTAAATTACTTTAATGTTATTTTAATGAAAAACCACACAAGTCACAAAAAAATATTACATCAATCATTTATACAGGTCACTGGCATCTCGATGTCTTCTTATTCTAATTTTAGGTACGCATACAGTAGGTATGCGTTTTGAACCGACATACCATCGACCTAATAAATTTTGTAACTAATGAGCAATCGTACTAGAAATTTTCGCAACAGCGTTTTTCGGACAAACGTTACATCGCACCAATAAAGCATCGATGTAATAAAACATCGCGCTACTGAATTATCGACACATCGTGTTCGATATGATGAAAATCGAACCATCAGCTTTCGCAGACAAGTAGGGAACCCAGATTGATCATAGTGTGAACTACCGTGTCCTCAGTGTAAGGCTTAACTTTGTTGCCTGGAGCAGATAACTCCATGGCGTAGTATGGCAGTAGTATAATAATATTTAGAACGAATAAAATAAAGGAAAAAGGACACCAAGGTTAAGAAGACTTGAGTGACGATTGGATTGATCACCCAAAAGTTATTTAAAGTCTTTCTTCCCTGAGTTTGTGTAGCAATTAGGCTGATCACCTAAGTGTTATAGAAGTCTCAACATGGGTTAAAAACCGAGTGTATTATGTTGATGTAATTTTGAAATTGCGATAGGGAAATGTACCGATACCACGATACGATCGATAAAATTTACATTCTTGTAATTGATACTGTTTTTAGTTAAAATTCGAATGTAATACATTAATAAAGTAAAAGTGAGATATTTTCCAAAATAATATTTTTTTTTATCATGTGACACTAGGTGGATGGATAATTTAAAATAGGCTTTTATGAATCTATTTTTTTTTCTTTTCAACAGAGTGTAACCCTAATAATAATTACTTAATAATAATAATAATAAAATTGTAGTATCAAAAAGTAAGAGAAAATATCCTGTAAATTTCAAGTCAATGCATTTAATATATTATATACCTAGCTCATAATTCTATTCTAATACATGGTATTGGAACACGATTCATGCATTGCCATCAGTTCTGAGTTCAATGTTCAAAGTCTGTATCATGTAAAAATCAGGACACATACATATTATTCAGAATACTGTACCAAAATGTATCTAAATTCGTATTAAGGTCACAATAATATTCTAAAAACGGTCTTCAACTACAGTAATGTATCATGCTTTTTGCATTGTCAACAACTTTTGAGTTCAATAACATGCAATTACTGTGTCACTGTCTTGCACATTGTTGATGTAATCACTTTTGTTATTCAATTTAATGTAAACTATAATTCTGCAGTGAAGTAATTTCATAACTCCGTTTTTGCTACTCAACAAATATTATCATAGTTACTTGTTTATGGTTAAAAATAATTTTGTTAAGAGTACAAATTATATTTTTTTCACCACCCCAAGGGTAAAGGGAGTTTAAGGGGGAGATGTAGTATGGTGACATCAACGTAAACGATGTCTATGTATTATACGCTCGCAGTAGTGTTTGTGTGACATATCCTCCTGAGGCCCAAGCTCAATTTTGCTAGGGTTCGCTTACTGGCACAATGTTCTTCCACAAGAACATAATGTGGTAGGGTGCTTACAGCCCAAACATTAAAAGTGAGATATTTTTTTTCTTAGAAAGGATTTTAATGTGGTATTTTTTCTGGCATCAAGGACATGATAAAGAACTAATTACCTAGGAACTAAAATATTTTGTTCTTCTGCAAGAACATTGGGCTGATAGGTCAAAAATCCTTCAATGTTTTATGTCCTCGGTAAGACACATTGGCCTTTTAGGCGAATAAAATATTTTCTTTGTTTAGCTTATTTTTATTATCATATAAAAGTAACTTCTTGAGACAAAAACAAAATCAGACTTTTTCTGGTTCAACAAAAAAAAAAAAAAAAACTATTCTTAAACATAATTAACAACTTAACTTCAGAGATCAATTTAGAAACACGGAACAGCTTAAATAAGTACTCAGTCTTTATCATTATTACAACTATTGTGTGGATTGTGTTGTCATTACGTATGAAATTCAGAATAACAGTTCCGCTCTGAATTTAAACATAATGTTACAAGACATGTAGTACATGTAATACGCGATTTCTTGTCATGACAATGTCGGCATCGCGTCTGCTTTGCATTGAACACAGGCATATGACTAGCACCTTGCAGCCTTCTTGTTTTAGATGGAAGTGGAGTGGTCGGTTTCCCTCTCTTGCGCTTAACAGGTTGCGCATTTGGTTCAGTGTCAGAACTATCCTCCACCTCCAACGGTCTCGTCTGTGTCTCAATCAAACGTTCTCCAAGTTCCATTCTGAAACCTCTTACTTGGGGAATGTTTTTCATTGGGATGTTTCTTTTTAATTGGTCTTTTTTATATTTTAGCCACGAATTCGACACTGCCAAGTCAATCATTTGTGACATGAATCGCTGTGTCCACTTCCTGGTGCGATATCTATAAGGAAAAACAGCTAACAGTCGATCTGCGAGATCTACGCCACCCATATTAATGTTATAGCTACGTATAACTCTAGGTCTGTCGACATCGACGTATTTCTTTTGTGTTTTACACCACCTTCTGCATAG
Source organism: Yponomeuta plumbellus (assembly GCA_947310845.1). Taxonomy (NCBI): domain Eukaryota; kingdom Metazoa; phylum Arthropoda; class Insecta; order Lepidoptera; family Yponomeutidae; genus Yponomeuta; species Yponomeuta plumbellus. The sequence goes on along the minus strand of OX371197.1, from coordinate 22,659,583 downwards.
ATCCATTTCTTCATCACCCTCTATTGAGGATAATAAAGTGACAGCTTTGTTATCGTACCACTTAGTCAGTGCCATTTTTCTATCTTCTCTGATCAGGACCTGTGTGCTGCCTCTGCCACGGTTTTTTAAGTCCCGGTCGTCTTCCAAAGCCGGCCTTGCATCTCGGGGTATACGGTTTTTCATAACTGTTCCTGATGAGCCAATTTCTCTCGAGAGCAATTCATCTATAAATTTTTCTGACGTGAAGTATCGATCGAAGTACAAAACGTGACCTGGAACCAGCCCTTCAGCCAGGTTTAAAACTGCTTTTTCTCCGAGACCAAACCGCGTTTCTTCTTCAAATTCAGCGTAAGTTGTTGCACCTTGGTATACGTGAAAGTCACAAACAACACCATCAGGATTAGCCAGAACAAAAAATTTTAACCCCTCAGGATTTGGTTTGTTAGGGCAGAACTGTTGATGCCGCAAGTGCCTGTGAAAGGTACGATCATCTCATCAACACATAACTTGTCTTGTTTTTCCTGAGAAGGACAACCTTTTTGTATTCTTAGAATAAGTGGTCGCACCTGCCAAAGTTTGTCCTTGGCTCGGATCTCCTGAGTAATCTCGTCATCGAATACTAGTTTGAGAGCATTTCTTAGTTGCACAAATCTATTTCTAGACATATGGGATGCAATGATTTCAACACGCCATTTCTTTTCCCAGTACATTCGTAGGTTCGGGTAATTGACACTGGCCATGACCAATGTAATGCCAATATTCAAATAGCATTCTTTCAAGTCTAAGTTTAAACTTCGCCCATGCAGTTTAACCGCAGTCTGATTGCTCTTCTCGAGAATCAATCTCACTAATTCGTCATCGATATATTCGTGAAAGTAGTCTATTATATCAAATCCATCAGTATCAGGGATCAAATATGAAGGCTCTGACAAAGTGAATTCCTTTGTTTGAAAATTACCTGTCGTCCAGCTAGCACTGGTTCCTACACTTGAAAGTGGAATCCGGCCTCGTGTGCTGACACGTTGTCCTCTGTTTCCGCGCCTGACATAACGATTTCCTTCATTTGTTCTTGTTCGAATTTCATCAATTTCTTCTTCACTCGAACTTGCTATATTTTCTGAAGTAACGACGAAAGAAGGGTCGCCGGTGTCTTCGTCCGAAGGTGCAAAATCTTCAACATCTGACTCGGCAAGCAAATTTTCGATGTCTATGTTTCGCACATTCCGCAACGCTAAAAATACAAGCGGAAAATTAAAAATTTTTAGCAACCCTCAAGGTTAAAATACTCTAAAAAGAAAACGGGTGAACTGATTTTGATGAAACACATCTAAAATCACCGGCCAACAGCCTGTTTTGAAATGAAAAAAATTACATCCAAATCGGCCAATCCATTTTTTTGTTTTATTTATATTACAACATAACACGGTCAAACATATAAAAACATATAAAATAAACATAAAGCTCATTGTGCTTTCCAAAGAACATAAAATAATGGCCAACTATTGGAACATAAGCCCACTGTGCACTCACAAGAACATAATATTGAAGCGCAAGATAAATCTGTCAATAACTATTGTTTCGTAAAAATTATATCTTCCCAACAAAATGTAATCCTTCAACTTCACATTTTACTACTATTTCAGTTATAAAACTTAAAGATTATATAGATAAATAGAGATAATAACTCACCTGTAGCACGCGTGCGCTCCATCTTTAACAGTTCGATGCCAAAGGAAAGATTGATTTCGCTGATTGGTTCCTCTGAATGACACAAAAAATATGTCACTGACTTATTCACCAATCGGGTGACACCTTAGCAAATGGCCGAAGCGCGCCAAATTTCAAAATATCAAGTCTGTTCTATTATGTTCTCGTGTGAGAACACTGTGTCACTAAGACTATAATACATTTTTTTAACTTGGGCGTTAGTCAGTTTCATATTAAGTTCACGTGTGAGAACATTGGGCCTCAGGAGGATATATTCGTAGTGTTTAGTTAGCAATAAGTTTTACTTAAAATACATTGTTTTAAATGACTAAGCTTCTTCATATTCGGAGGTGAAACATTAAACATCTATATATATAAAAGGAGAAGCTGACTGACTGACTGACTGACTGACATATCAACGCAGGGCCTAAACTATAAGAGTTACAAACTTGAAATTTTGCACAGGGGTTTCTTTTGAAACGTAGGGGAGCACTAAGAAAGGATTTTTCGAAATTCATCCCCTAAGGGGGTAAAATGGGGGTTCAAAGTTAGTATGAAACTTTGCCGTTTTTTAAGATATTCGAATGAAATTTGGTACGAAGGTTTTTCATTTAAAATTATGATACACGTATAAAATAGTTTTTTAAAAATCATCCCTTATGAGGCAAAAAAGGGAGTGCAAACTTAGTATGGAAATTTGCCGTTTTTGAAGTTATTCGAGTGAGATTCAATATGAAGGTAGTTCATTAAAAGTTATGAAAAACATGTAAAATAGTTTTTTGACACTCATCCCTTAAAGGGTTAAAAGGAGGGTGCAAAGTTAGTATGAAACTTTGCCGTTTTTGAAGTTATTTTAATGAAATTCAGCATGAAGGTCCTTCATTCAAAGACATCAAAGACGTGTAAAGTAGTTTTTCGAAAATCGTCCCTTAAGGGGGTAAGAGGGGGTTGCGAAGTTAGTATGAAAGCTCTTTCGCTAAAAGTATCCCTATCTTATTGCAAACACTTTACTCAACTAAAGCCCACGCGGACTTAGTCGCGGGCAACAGCTAGTCTATATATATAAAAGGAGAAGCTGACTGACTGACTGACTGACTGACATATCAACGCAGGGCCTAAACTATAAAGGTTAGAAACTTCAAATTTTGCATAGGGGTTCCTATTGTAACGTAGGGGAGCACTAAGAAAGGATTTTTGAAAATTCATCCCGTGAGGGGGTAAAATGGGGGTTTAAAGTTAGTATGAAACGTCGCCGTTTTTAAAGTTATTCGAATGAAATTTGATACGAGGGTTCTTCAGCGCAGGGTCTAAACTATATAGGATAGAAACTTGAAATTTTGCACAGGGGTTCCTCTTTTATAACGTAGAGGGGCACTAAGAAAGGATTTTTGCAAATTTACCCCCTAAGAGGGTAGAACGGGGGTGCAAAGTTAGTATGAATGTTTGATGTTATTGAAGTTATTCGAATGAAATTCAGTATGTAGGTTCTTCATTGAAAGTCATGAAACTTGAGTATATTTCAAACTCAAAAACTCAAACTCAAATATTTTATTCATAGTACCTACAAACAAAGTGTTTACTTTATGATTATTTTAATCATTTCTTGAAAGGTCTCTAATTTTTGAAGTTACTTCAATAAAATGTAAATTATGTAATAGATATGAATGTTAATTAACACACAATTTTGTTTGTTTTAATTATTTCACATGCGCTAAAAGTATCCGTAACTTATAAGCAAATACTTTTTTCAACTAAAGCTCACGCGGACGAAGTCGCGGGCAACGCCTAGTGTGAACATAAACCTGCATTTTACATCAAGCAACCCCGTCAGATCAGCGACCCAAGTATCTTCATCATATTTCAGGATCGAGGCAGCGGCTAACATTGATATAAGTACATTGACATTCAACAAACTGAATGTAAATTCTTTATGTGGAAATACAATTTTGTTTTCTGGTTTCTGAGTCTTCTGTCACTGACCTCTGCCGTCACTACTTTACTCCTATCATTGTAGGAAAACAGATGATGGTCGATAATTTCTCGTCTTGCTCACAGAACGTAGACGGCAATATTGTATGAGCGTGAGGCAAATAGGTAGTCCAGTCACTTTCTTTAATTACCTTATAGTAGAAATTTCAATTAAGCACACTTTTTATGGGTCCCGTATTTCACACGAAAAAAAAAACGATTTGTGCTCAAAACAGAAAGTATAATAAACGTAAACATAAATAAATTTATAAAACTTTACAGACAGTAGGTACCTACACAAAAATAAATAATGCAAACAGTGAAAAGAACAAAAATTGTATACAAGTATAACTTTACAACAACCTAAACGGCGAAACATTTGGTGGAAATTGTGCATGTGTCTTTAGTGATTAATTAATGCAAATTAATGCAATTTTAAAATTTAGGAATTTTGTACACATTGTATCCGTGCAATTTTTTACATTTGCATTTTTTTACATTTACATACAGGCACATACACTGCTTCTGGCCCCACACTGGGATACCCTGTGTCGTGGGAACCAGAAACAGCGACGTCACAAACGTTTTTATCCGTTAGGTATTATACCTTATAATAAGGTGATTTAGAGACATGTTTACAACTTTGCGACAATAACTAAGCACAGGAATAATAAGCTACAAGCTACTCAGTAAAATGAGGTGTAAATTAAATATAAACAGTAAATTGAAATAAGCGTAATTTACCAATTGTACATTGTCTGTAATATTGACAGTTAATAGTTAAAAATTACACATCATTTTAAAGGTCAGTGAATATATAAATTAATTGTATTAACCACTTTATTGTATTTTTGTGAATGAGTGTGTGACTGATTTGATCTTCTAAAGTATATTTCAGACATGAATTAAAGTAATTCTAACATTACAAAAAAACGCTATTACATTGACGTCTCAGTAAAAAACAAAGTTATTTTTTACATTTACACAAAGGGGTTTGGGTAATTTTGTATGGACCCTTGGCATGATTTTTTTCTTTAGCGGCCAGTAACGGAATTATTATTTTTGGATAGTCCTTTAATTACGATTGAAAACCCATAAAAGATTTTTGTCGTAAGTAATATCGGAGCCGAGATATTTGGGTTCAAAGTTCCTCAATAAAAAGTAATAATATCATCATTTTAAGTGTGTGTCTTATTTTTACCGTAAATTCTATGTGATTTAGGGTTGTTTCAATAAGGAACATAAATCCGATGCAAATAAAAACATGAAAAAAATTAACTCACCGTTATTCCGGAGAGGTAGGCAGAGAAGCGAACTCATTGAGTTGGGCCCATGTTTTGCCGTGTTTATTAGGTCCCTATGAAACAAATAGTATGCCTGTCGATGTAAGCGGGGCATTTAATTTTTCATCATCATCATCATCATCATCACCAACAGTTTTTTGATAGGATGAATCATGAAGCAGGTCTCACTGCTTGTTACAGTTGCTAAAAGTATGTTTTGAACATAAAATATTTTTTGAGATTATTCTACTCCTCAATGTCTTCTACTATGTGGACCACTTCGAAATATGAAAAAAATTATCAGCTGTTCCATACATTACTGCACAAGCTATTTGAGTTTGTATGGTGATTTATTTTTGCATATTTCGAAGTTGTTCCATAGTAAAAGTTGCTCGTATTGAGGAGCAGAAATAGCCCTTAAATTATTTACACTTATTTTTATGACCTTATGTACCTTATTGTTGAGGAGTGGACTGTATAAAATAAGGAAAACTGATAGAAATCGGGAAAAGTATCTATAATCGCAGAAAAGTGGGTGATGAGGTGGTGACAATGGAAATATTACTAGAATATGAGTGACATAAGTATGAAAAAGCAATAAGAAAAGAAAAATACTCCAGAAAGTCTTCAACATCCTGAAATATTACCTAATATTATACCTAAAATATTTATTTATTTATTGTATATCTGTGCTCAGTTCACTGAATACTTATTTTTACTCATAATAATTAATAACTAATCGCTATAGTGCAGATTCTACATCGAATTAAAGTGATTTAAATACATAATAAAAGGAAGGAATTATCATAGATTTTTTTTTTTAATATCTCAGCTCCGATACACTTTGGAGAAAAACCGCCATAGAAGAAAATCAATGTCTTAATATGTGCTATCATATGGAACAGGTTTCATCAGTGGCCACAGCTTTCGACAATCATGCCACTTTTACCCAAACCCCTTTGTCATTTTGTTTATTTTAAGATTAAAGTATAAAGGTATGTAAAGTAAAGTTTATTTTTCACCATGAAACAAAAAACTGCGTATAACATGGGTTTTGCAAGGGTATTGATACAGTTATCGATTCAACTGTTTGCCAAACTGGGTGGTCCTGTACTTTGGCCATTAGCGATATTGTGATGTACGATGAATTACAAATATTCATGATTCTAATATTGTGCGTATCAAAGTATGAAGTAGTGTGTTATTTTGTGCTTCACTAGGTATATTGTGTACCATGTTTTTGTTCTATCTAAAGTATTTTTGCCGTTAAAGTTGTATTATTGAAATAAATGTTTTTTACTAAAACCAAGATTGCCTTCGTGTGTACCGATACTATCTAAGCGAACGGACTTTACCAACAAACTGGAATAAATATAATTATTGTAAAAAAGTAGGTACGCCGCTAGGAAGCAGAGAGAGTAAGACACTTTCCAGGCAGGTAGATGTATTTGTTTGTGTTTACTTGATAGGTGCACTAACCGTAATTGATGCGCAGAGCAATACACCTTGCTTGTTTGAGAACTCGAGTTCGTACATTGATCTGAAGAAGAAAAAATAATTTAACACAGTTTTGAACTTGAGTTTTGTAACTCCTAGATGTAGGTTATTTTATAGGTAACGTTATTCAGGAAATCTTATTCTGGAATATAAATAGCTACACTAAGGCTAAATATAATTCTATCGATGCTATAAACTTATACAGATTTAATACTTACCGATCACATTTATAAATTTAGTATAGCATCACTAAGATAGTAATGCTTACCAAGATCAATCTCTCGTAGCCCCGGCTGCCTGGTGATCTTTAGCGATCACGGAGGTTAAACAATCAAGTGCAGTGGTAAGACATACACGCATAAGCTCTAAGCTGCTAGTATATCAAATAATAATAATAACATAGGCCCAGTTCAGTGCATGGATGAGTAACGCTAGTGCATTTTTCCGAACAGTTCCGTGCTTCGCAAGGCACGTTAAGCAGTGGTTCCGGCTGCTGTCGATAGATGGTAGTCTTTAAGCCAAGTCAGAGGCTTTAGGGTGGCTTGAAAACTGACAGTAACACCAGCCACTAGTCTTACAAGCCTCCACCAATCCGGACTTGGCCCCCGTGGTGGAGTATGGCCTACACCTTCCTCAGGGAAGAGACCCGTGCCCATCAGTGGGGACATAATGGGTTGATGATGATGATTACTAACATTACATGGTCGCTTTTCTTTGTGTACCAAGTTCTTTAAATAAACTTATCAGCCACAAGAAGTCCACTGCTTGACATAGGCCTCCTCCTTGGATTTCCAAAAAGGCCGGCTGGAAGCGGCTTGCCCAGCGTCTTCCCGCCACTTGGATGAGATCTTCTGTCCATCTTGTGGCTGATCGTCCTACGCGGCGCTTGCCGATACGTGGTCTCCATTCGAAAAAAATTCGGCCCCATCGGCCAAGAGTTCTGCGTGCTATGTGGCCCGCCTACTGCCACTTCAACTCACTCATCCGCTGGGCCATATCGACGACTTTCGTATGACGGATCTCATCATTTCTGATTCGGTCTCGATATAAATATATAAACAAGGCTTGTGCACTCTGGTATACGTCAAATTGCAGAGAAGACGGCAATCAATCAAATAAAAGCTTGGAAAGAGTTGAGTTTAAGAAAATGTCAAAGTCGTCCGGAGAGGTTTGTGTTTCGTGAATTTGTTACTGTTTTGTTATGTTTGTAGTATTATGCCGTTGAATACTCTCTCTCTCTCTCTCTCGCACTCATTGGTCAATGCGCGCGGCTAATGAGAAGCAAAGAGGGTCCGCTTCATAAGGTAGGGCAGTGGCTAGTGAAGGTCACGCACATTACCCAATGGTACGGTAGCACGTGAACGATTTTCTTTTGTAAGCTCTTTTCGGAATTGAATACAATCCGTTACTTAGTAGTAATTCAGTTATTTTCTTTAACTAATCGTGGGGTACCTTGCATAAATTACATTATTATTAAATTACATAAATTACTTACGACTCGTATTGTATCGTATAGTAGCGCCAAAAGACGTCTGGATTAAATCGTTGCATGTAATATTGTTTCTGAAAAAATATTAAATTTAGGTTAAGTCCGTGACCGTCCATGACGGATGTTATGGCATTTTTCCGAGCGGTTCCGTGCTTCGCAAGGCACGTTAGGCAGTTCGTGCCTACGGCCGTCGATAGATGGCTGTCGTTAAGTTAAGTCAGAGGCCTTAGGGCGGCTTGAAAACTTCTGGCAGTAAGACTAGCCACTAGACTTACAAGCCTCCACCAATCCGGACTTGGCCCCCGCGGTGGAATATGGACTATACCTTTCTCAGGGAAGAGACGCGTGCCCGTTGGTGGGAACAAAATGGGTTGATGATGATATAGTTTTCAGACTTTCAGACTACTTGCCAAATTGAATAGTTCTAGATCAACGGAAAGTAACCTATAAATTATGTTACTCTGGAGAGGCACAATTGTACGTTTTTTGCGATTGCATACGACTTAAGCGATTGTAGGGGGTGCATATTGTTTTACTTATAACTCGGTACCTCCACTCTTTCCAGAGTTAAGATAAGAGTTAAAAGTTGTTTTTAGAGGAACGGAAAGAACCAAAATGAAAGAATAGTTTGCAACTAACATGAAAACGGTATAAACAAACATAAACATTTGCATACGGGCACAAAGGCACATACATTGCTTCTGGCCCCACCCTAGTATACCCTGTGTCGTGGGAACAATAAACAGCGACATAAAAAACATGTAAACATCCAAGACCTGGGTTTTTTTGTCCCCAGCCGGGGTTCGAACCCGAGACCTCTCGCATGGCAGACAGCAGTGTGCACTCACGTAAGCTACAGTAAAACCTATATTTTCAGGCTGCATCTTTTTCGTTGGGACTAATACCTGTTTCACTACGCGTGTCGGTATCGAACGCGTAAGTACATGCGGCGACCACTCCGGAGTGGTAAATAGGTAGGAATTCAGCACCAGAAGAGGTAAAAGTTACGCGGTAGAAAGAGAGGCAACATGTAGGTGAATATAACGTAGTTTTTTTAGCGCCGTGCGATTTGAATTGCACCTAATTGTATCGCTGCTAGAGTCCCTTTTTCTTTAATTGATTTTGCGGAGCGAATCTTCTGTACCTGTACTATTATGTATTCTGTGCTAATACTCATACGTACAGGAAGCGCAGTGCAATTCTCAGAATTATAGTCCAATTTGATCTTCTTCAAAAAGCTCCGTACTAAATTATTTTTACAAGTCAAATTAGTTAGTTCAAAATCCTTCCTCCTTTCATTATTTTTTAATTCGTACGCCCTTATATGAACCTGAAAAAATATCGTCGGAATTTTATTCAAGGAACATGTGCGTACAGTTGACAGCGCGTCAACCTGCACATTTTAGTTGGAAAGTCGCCCGTATTCCAACGAACTTTATTACGGATACACTTACTTGGCATTTTGTCGGAAGAGTCCGACCTGGGAGCCTATTCTCACTTCATTAGCAAATAAGACGTATACGACTCTAAGGCGTATGACTTGAATTCTACATAAAAAAGTCGAACGACACCCAAATTCTGTATTCTGAACACCATGCGACATTGAATTCGAATGAAAAAAGAAATGTCTAACGACTATAACAGTAATCTGTGAATCCTACGTTCCATTTTCTCGATTGTAAATTGAAAGTTAGTCGAATCTTAAAACACTTACAATTTCACTTTTAAATTGATACATTTTGCGGCAAATTATTACTTTGAGTGTTATTTTATAAACTAAGAAACTGTTTAGGTACAAAATATACGTTATTTAAAATTTTAATACACTTAACTCTTAAAATTTTCAACTGAAATTTTACTTATAACGAAACGTCAACGTAGGGAACGTAGGGCGAGTCCATTAATAATGGACTTGCCCTACATTCCGCAATGCGATAAAATCAATAACAGCGCGAACCCGACCAAATTTAGTAGTCCCAAAGTATCTCGCACGGAGTAGGGTTTTTGTGCCTACTGCACTTAAGTGGATTCGCGCTGTAATCGATTTTATCGCATTTCGGAATACACCCACCCTCAACCATCAATGAATGCGTTCAAATTTCATACGCCTTTTGCGAGTCGCATGGTAATTACCATGCGACAAGATGACACCTCAAAGCGAACGAAAATTATTAGCAAATTTGCGTATACGACTTTGTGAGAATACATGAAACTGATTTTTATGCGACAAAAGTCTAATCCTTCGAATGTTTGGCGTCTACGCTTTCAATTCGCATGGGCGAGAATCGGCTCCCAGGTTTCGCTCTGATCCGCAGAGCTTAACAGGTTAGCAGAGACGGAGATCGCGTCATCGATTGCAAAACCCGACATGAGCAGGGGCACCCGCCTTATGTTGACGTTCATAGAGTAAACATTTTGTTTTGTATTATGAATTAAGAGCCCCCCACACTAGCGTTGTTAGAACGCAACCTTGTCGTCGTGCCACTGTCCGCACAGCGTCGGGGGTGACGCAACGCCGGCGCTGGCCGGTGTAATATATTTAATGTGGTGAAATATATTTGGATATCGTAATTATGTCGCTAATTCTACGTATGTAAATATGTATGCTTAAAATAAGAGTTGCCTGGTTGTCGCCGACATTTTGTTTCTTTGTTGTTGCGCTAAATATGGACTTGGCCGTCGGAGAGGATTTTTAAAAACAAGACTAAGTTCAACTCGATGTTGCTTTAATTAATTCTCGATTGAATTACATAAATTATACTATTAAATTAAATTCTAAGTTATTCTAATGATCACGATGATCAAGGATGTCCTCGCGCTACCAGCGATGGTGCGGCAAAGGCCTCGGGGCAGCTCGCGGAGACCTCACGTTAAGTGTTTGCTTGCTCAGCATCTAGATTTGGCAATCCTTCGGATGATTCATACTGTATTGGGAATCTATATTGCAACCGGTGCAGGTACGGACTCGTAACATCTCCCCTCCTAGACGAGCAACTATTTTCCACTGTCTAATGAAAATGTTGCGGCTTTTCTGTCGGCCATCGATGGAAACTCTGTTTCAGATGTTGAGTCTGTTTTATCACTAATCTTTAAAGTTCGACGTTTGGATTTTCGTAAGTAATAGAGGATGGCTGCAGTTCCGCATAGTAATAGGAGTCCGTATACTGGAACAGTAGTGTGGTAGATACTTGAAGTGTCTATTGAAGCAATTTTCGCTGGAACTTCCATTGTGATTTGTTGCTGAATGTCATGTAGTTTATTCAAATCAATTGTACTCAGGTTGAATGTACTTTTATGAGTCAGCTTCTCGGAGTCCGTTCCCAAGTGTGGCAAAGTGATGATTTCGACAGCTTGGCCTTTAATTTTGTCAACCAGGTTGATTAATGTGAATTCAGGTGTCGCAATTTTGCAGGTGCGGGGCATAGTCACAAAGTAACTTCCTTCCAAGTATTGGTACCGGTCCGATCCACATGTGAATAAAACTTTGGTTTTAGTCGGAAATGATAGTACATAGTGTCGGCTATCAAGCTCTATCAGAGCCTCCTTTGTCAGAGAGATAGGCGTGGTACTATACGTTTCATCTATCTCCTGTAGGTATATGAGAGTATGCACGCAGTCACGGTGGTTCCGGATTTGATGTCCTGTCGTTTGTTCGCAGATATAGGTAGAGTCAACCTTCGGGCATTCTGCCGCTATGTACGCAAATTCCTGTGGATTGGTTGCCAAAAAGGGAAAAGGGGGCAGGATTACATGGCCAGTACTATTTGGTACTGGGCAAAGTCTATACAATTCATAAGAAGCAGGTGTTGCAATAGGGAACTTAAATGCGATTACTATTTTCTTATCTATAAAGTATGATCCTATTTTAATAATATCGTAGTAATACCTAATATCTAGGTCAATAATTTGGGAAAGCCCATACAATTTTCTTAATCTACTTAACATGTGCGAAATATCGTGCACTGATAATAAAGAATGGTGCATTGAATTCGTGCGACTAAAAGCTAATATATTTTCTAACTTATCTATTTCGTTAGAAAGATCTAGTACATTTTTATTTAAGACACTGAATAACTGGGATAACCGAACGTAATTAGTTACTCTCTCTTTGCTAGTATCGCTAACATTACGTATAAATAAAATTGCTTTACTTAATTTCTGCTGATTCATAGTTAAGTTGCCTAGTACCTGATTTTGCTGAGCAGAGTATTCTTTAAATAGGCTAATATGATTGTTTAAAACCGCCACTGTTCAATTAAGTCACAACCGATAAGACCGTCGAAGAATTCGTGGAAGCGATAGACGAACATTTTTATGGGAGTTTCGTAATTAAGTTCCTCAAAACATGGAATAGTGATCGAAAAATCGTTTTTCGTGGTTGCATGGATGTTAGTCACAAGAAATTCAAAAAGAAAATAGTCCACTGGAAAGTTTTGATAAAAAGCTTCTACAGATTCAGGGCTTATAAATGATTGGTTAGCGCCTGTATCAATCAAAAGTTTCAGGGGTGGGTTAGCTATGCTTATGTAAGGTAGCTGTCTTTTATGTTGCACATTTAGTTCTATATGGGTGCATTCGCATTCGTACTGTGGCAATAATTTTGCTCTAAGTCTACATAGTTGGAGGGAGTACTTTCCGCGTTTGGTGTTTCGGGTGCGTACTCGTCATAAGAGCATTGATACTCAAAGCCCGATTCAGCTGGGTACTCGTATTCATACTCGCAAGGCACTTCTGAGTATGTCTCGTTCATATGGAGCTGTCTCTGTGGGGCTAAAGTTCTAGCTACAGGGTGACTCACGCCACTCATGGGCTGAGGGAATTTTTGTTGAGGTGGATATTGCCGGGGTGGTATTATAAACCGGTCGACATGTTAGATCGAGGTAAAGCCTTCATCACTTGTTGCGTCCTCGAAGGACCTTGCGCTTGAACATGTGCTTTATAATTGTTCATTGCGGGCTTAAAAGTTTTTGTATAATTCGCTGGGAATTGTTGAGGTGGTGGGCCCTGATTAGGTTGGTAGGGCATTCTGAAATCAGCTGGTGAGGGTGGGCTAAATTGAGATGTTTTTTGTAAAGGGTGACTGAACTGTGCAGGCTGAAGACTTTTATTAGCTTGCGTCTGGCTCCTACTTTGAAGGTACATTACGTTCAGTTCTTCCTGTGCAAATTCTAACGCCTGTTCTAAAGAGGACGGCTTCATGCATCTAATGCGGGATCCTAGTGGTTCACGTAGGCCGCGAGTGTAAGTTTGCAAAGCCAATTTCTTATAAAGCACTCGTTTGGCTTCCACGGTAGTTGAAATAGTTTCGTGGAGCTCAACGTACGTCATAATCACACTTAACAAGTTCTGTACTTTTTCATAAAATACGTGGGGTGTGTCCTGGCCTTGGGTGATCAAGGACAGATCGGTGTATAGCGCCGATTCGTCTCGATGGTCAGAGAACGTGTTAATTAATGCGTTTCTTATCCCGTTCCAAGCACTTGGGATTCCATTGGTCGCAAGCGTTCGGGCGGCAGGCCCGGTTATCTTATTTAATATCCCGTTAAGCAAAGAGGAATTATTCAACTCGTGCCCGGGTGTTAAGCATATGTAATTGACGATAAGTTGGTCACAAATGTTCAGGAATCGAACAAGAACATTACTATTGCCATCAAACTCAGGTACAAGTCTCAAAGCTTTATAGATTTTGTCTGTGTTGTCTACGAATGGCACTGCCCCAGTTTCTGGTTGGTTTGGCTGCGTCATTGTTAAGGCTTTTCCAATTTCGGAAATGGGTTCTAAGAGATCTATGTTACGTCGGGAATCCCTTAACACTTTACGAAGTTCTCGTCTATCATAGGGTGATATACCCTTTTCTTTCCTTGGGAAGAAAATGTTTACAATTTATCTAATCAAATCAAAGGTTTAGAATATGTTCTTTTTTTTATATAATTTAAATTACAGACAGAGAAAAAAAAATTCTCTAATTTCACCATAAGATATGGCGTTAAAGCTACTTAATTAATCTTATCTAGGGGAAAAAAGGACTGGCAACCAAGAGGAAATGCGTACTTCAATGTAATCGATGATGGGTACTCGTTGAGAGGAAGAACTATCAATCTACGAATCACATAAGCAGCATCTCTGGATCGCCGTTAATCACCGAAGTTTGGGTGACGTCCTGGGTCCTTAATCCTTCCAACAACCTGGGTCCTCGTAGATTCTGGATAGCGAACTCGTCGGCAAAACGACTATCAGGATGCGAGTTTTCACGGCGATTCGCGATTCACACACTGACTTCACTATCCTACCGGCTGCGCCAAATATGGACTTGGCCGTCGGAGAGGATTTTTAAAAACAAGACAAAGTTCAACTCGATGTTGCTTTAATTAATTCTCGATTGAATTACATAAATTATACAATTAAATTAAACTCTAAGTTATTCTAATGATCACGATGATCAGGGATGTCCTCGCGCTACCAGCGATGGTGCGGCAAAGGCCTCGGGGCAGCTCGCGGAGACCTCACGTTAAGTGTTTGCTTGCTCAGCATCTAGATTTGGCAATCCTTCGGATGATTCATACTGTATTGGGAATCTGCCTTTGTTATATTGCAACCGGTGCCGGTACGGACTCGTAATACGCTGTATTTGTTTGCTTAAATTGACAACTTGGAATGTATTCAACAACAATAATATTTAAAAAATTTATCATATAACCTAGAAGAGCTACTAGGCTGCCAATTCTTTTTTTGCAAAGCATTTATCCCTTGCTTTCTTCTTTTAGTGTCTTTGGGAAATAGACGATTACCCTTGTTTTCTCTCAAAATTGTATTGTTTGTTTAGGAAAAGCTATGGAATTTGAGAGATATTGTGGTGTATGAATCAGTGGTGTCATCTGAAAAAGCAGTAAAAAGCAAAAAATAGTTTTTAAGGCCATTAAGCAAATAGAGAGCGCGCGTATTAAAACGATCGAGATCATGTTTTTATGGTATCAAAATATCACAGGGTAAAACGGACCCTATTTCTGAGACTCCGCTGTCCGTCCGTCCGTTCATTATAATGTAACGTTATAACGTTAATACTAGGAATAAACATAAATTGTCATTTCCACGATTTAGATTTGCAAAAGTTAATACTTCCTTTATGGGGCAATATTAGAGTTACCTCCATCGCGGTTTAAGAATTGTGTTAAGCACACTCTTTGCAAAAAAGCTTATTATAAAATCAACGATTATTTAGAAAACAAGGATGTCTGGCATTAAATAGTAGTTTAATATTAAGTTTAATCAGACGGTAAATGTGTCTAGTGTTCAACACATACAAGAGTTTTTAAGTTAGTAATTTATTCTAAAACTGTTTTGAAAAGAATAAATGTGGAGTTTTTTTGTTAGTTTCTTCTCCATGTAATACATTAATAATGAAACTAATAACATTGACGTTCATAAAGTAAATATTCTGTTTGTATTATGAATAAAATATTTGAATTTGAATTCGTCCGTCTGTCACCAGGCTATATCTTATGAACCGTGAGAGTTAGACAGTTGAAACTTCACAGATGATGTATTTCCGTTGCCGCTATAACAACAAAATGCTAACAAACAGAACAGTTATTGACGAACGAGGCAAACCGTACGTCATACTTACGGAACAACGTGAACATTCTCGCCAAGGTCTGGAAAGAAAGTCTGGGATTACGTTAAGTAGATAAATTGTAGATACATACTGAGATGTCGAAAGCCTCCTTTTGGATGGTGAAGTTTAAGGATATGTACGTCTTTCCTTGGTATTTGACAAGGGTCAGTGTATGGTTGACATAGTTGTCCAAGTCGTACTTATTTTGTGGGATGTCGCAGTCCCCAACGGATGTTATTTCAATTTTTCTGCTTCGCTTCGGACCCTGTATAAAAAATAGATATTATTTGACCCGAAGACAGCGGCTAACATTAACATACTTCATTAGCATTCAGCAAACAGAATATAAGTTCTTTACATCTAGTTAAATTATTTTGATTGATTTGATTTATTAGCAGCTCGTCAATGCCGAAGCATTACGGATATGTATAGGCATAGAATCGCTCGGAGCCCCTGCTGCCAGAGTGATCTTAAAAAATCCCGTAGGTTAAGCAACATAGGGCGTGTTCAGTGCATGGATGGGTGACGGTCTATGACTAACGCTAGTGGCAAATTTTCCGAGCGGTTCCGTGCTTCGCAAGGCACTTTAAGCAGTTCGTGCCGGCTGCCGTCGATAGATGGCAGTCGTTAAGCCAAGTCAGAGGCCTTAGGGCGGCATGAAAACTTCTGACTGTAAGACCAGCCACTAGTCTTACAAGCCTTCACCAATCCGAACTAGGCCCCCGTGGTGGAGCATGGCCTATACCTTCCCCAGTGAAGAGACCCGCGCCTCTCGATGGAGACATAATGGGTGGATGATGATGATTAAAATTATTGTCACAGAAACACAATGTAGACAGGTACGTAACAAACAAAAAACACGAAAGTCAACAAACAGATAAAAACAAAACAATCGTGGAAAGAACATGTAAGGCATAAACAATCGAAGGGAGCCAGGCAGGCAACAGAAGGGTTCCTCACAGAAGTGTCTGGTTGCCAGCCACCCCTACTCCAAACGCCTCAGGTGCTTCTCTCTATCTATAATATTCTCATATCTTTAAACGAGCAATTCTTGTATCTATATTTGTGTATAATCAGAATCTTGGAAACGGCTCCAACGATTTTCATGAAATTTAGTATGCAAGGGGTTTCGGGGGTGATTAGTCGATTTAGGTAGGTTTCATTTTTACAAAACGTCGTTATAACCGTGTTTTTAGGCAAAGAAATAACTGCTACACTATGAGAAGGTAATTTTTGCAACAATATGTCGGATTGCAGTAGCTCAAGTGGTAAGTAAGACGATACCGTAATCAAAAGACCCTGGTTCGAGACTTGGCAAATAAATTTTTCTTTTTTTTTTCAAGTTCCTTTTTTTGTGTGAAAACCTATTATCAGAAGCCCTTTATCAATCTAATTCGTATCCAAGTACCTTTTGTTTCTAAAAGAAATACGAAAAAAAATCAGGACAATGCTCATCAGAGATTAAACTTTGTTATTCAGAACAATTTTTATTTTGTTTGTTATTTTTTAAGGCGCTGTTTGATGGACAATGCTTGAAACCATACTTTTTAATCGTGTCACAAACCAAATTATTGTGGCATTTATTCGAAGCAAAACAAACATTTTCCTAAAACTGTGGCATAGGTGCAAAGCTCGAATTTATCTCGGAAACAGCTCTAACGATTTTCATGAAATTTAGGATGCAGGAAGTTTCAAGGCCAATTAATTGATCCATGTAGGTTTACTTTTTAGAAAATGTTCTTTTATCAGTGTTTTGGGCAATAAAAAACTGCTCATTAGAATGCGAAGGCAAATTTCTCTGAGCTACAACTTGACACCTAGCACCATCTGTTGGAGATTTATATCAACCTAACAGGACATGTATCGCCATCTATTATCGAAAATAGGAACTAAAAATACCCCTACCTATGTCGCTGAGAATCTACGTTTTTTATAGATACACTACTTGCTTGTCCGTTACCTGTTCGAATCTAACGTAGCTTGAAATAAACCGTTTTGCATTTATAACGAATAAAATAAAATTATTGAAGGAGCCCTGAAAACCCCCTGATACTACACAAGGTTGTATTGGCTCAGGTGAGAAATCGGGCGGTCCCGAAAGCATAAGAAACTTTGATAAGGCAAAACCAGGACGAGGAACTCCACCGAGACGAGACCAACGGCCGATCTCCATCCAGTACCAGGTCGAAGGCTAAGACATTGCAAGTTCCAACATAAAAGAAACAATGCAAAATCCAGATGGGACAAACTTGCGAGGCCGAAGGCCGAGCCCCGCGAAACGAGCACAAGAAATTTGCCAAGGCAAAACGAGGACGTGGAACTCCACCGAGGCGAGGCCGAAGGTCACCAGGTCGAAGGCTAAGACGTTGCGAGGTCCAGCGTAAAAGAAACAATGCCAAATCCAGATAAGACAAACTTGCGAGACCAAAGGCCGAGCCTCGCGAAGCGAGCACAAGAAACTTTGAAAAGGCAGAACGAGGACGTGGAACTCCACCGAGGTGAGGCCAAAGGCCGAGCTCCATCCAGTACCAGGTCGAAGGCTAAGACATTGTGAGTTCCAGCGTAAAAGAAACAATGCAATATTCAGATGGGACAAACTTGCGAGGCTGAAGGCCGAGCCCCGCGAAACGAGCACAAGAAACTATGACAAGGCAAAACAAGGATGTAGTAACTCCACCGAGGCGAGGCCGAAGGCCGAGCTCCATTCAGTACCAGGTCGAAGGCAGAGACCAAGAAACAATGCAAAATCCAGATGGGACAAACTTTCGTGGCCGAAGGCCGAGCCTGCGAATCGAGCACGAAAAACTTTGATAAGGCAAAACGAGGATGAGGAACTCCACCGAGGCGAGGCCAAAGGCTGAACTCCATCCAGTACCAGGTCAAAGGCTAAGACGTTGCGAGTTCCAGCGTAAAAGAAACAATGCAAAATCCAAATGGGACAAACTTGCGAGGCCGAAGGCCGAGCCTTGCGAAGCGAGCACAATAAACTTTGTCAAAGCAGAACGATGACGTGGAACTCCACTGAGGCGAGGCCGAAGGCCGAGCTCGATCCAGTAACAGGTCGAAGGCTAAGACGTTGTGAGTTCCAGCGTAAAAGAAACAATGCAAAATTCAGATGGGACAAACTTGCGAGGCCGAAGGCTGAGCCCCGCGAAACGAGCACAAGAAACTTTGACAAGGCAAAACGAGGACGTGGTAACTCCACCGAGGCAAGGCCGAAGGCCGAGCTCCATTCAGTACCTGGTCGAAGGCTAAGACGAAGAAACAATGCAAAGTCCAGATGAGACATACGAGGCCGAGCCTGCGAAGCGAGCACGAAAAACTTTGATAAGGCAAAACGAGGACGAGGAACTCCACCGAGGCGAGGCCAAAGGCTGAGCTCCATCCAGTACCAGGTCAGGTTCCGGTGTAAAAGAAACAATGCAAAATCCAGATGGCACAAACTTGCGGGGCCGAAGGCCGAGCGATAGAACTCACTTCAGGCCAAGGCTGAAAGTCAAGACGTTGTTGTTGTTGTTGTTACACTTTATTGCACAAAAGAAAATACATAATGTAACTTAAATAACATAATATAACTTAAATAACGTCCCGTGTTCCGGCGTAAAATTAACAATGAAAATCCGGATGGTACAAATTTGCGAGGCCTCAAGCTCCGCGAAGCGGGCGGGTAAGAGAAACCTCGCTGAGGCTCCGGTGAGGCTGTGGCTGAAGGCCGAGACCATACATGTTCCCATGCGTCAAATCTCAATCAAAAGTGTCTAGCAAGGCCCTAGGCCGACTGCAACGGAGAGTGAAACTCGGAGCGGCTGGGGGTTGGCGCGTGAAAGTGTGCAGGGGTTTGTCCCTTAGTCTGAGTGTAATTTCCAAAAAACACGATTTATCAAAATAATACCGAGCAAAGCTCGGTCATCCAGGTACTATTCTCATAAAGAGGAAAGATTTGTTTGTTTGCTTGTGTATTTGAAAAATTCTCTCACAGGTATTAAGGATTGACCCTGAGTGGACGTAATCCGTTGATGCGAACGTGGTCACGGGCACTGCTTGTACAAAATAATCACCTCCCAAACAACTATTACTTCATCATCATCATCATCAACCCATTATGTCCCCACCGAGGGGCACGGGTCTCTTCCCTGAGGAAGGTATAGGCCATACTCCACCACGGGGGCCAAGTCCGGATTGTTGGAGGCCCCGGATTGGTGGAGGTCACTGTTACTTGGCGGTACCAAACTAGCACACTCGGTGCTAGTAACCGGGCAAGGACATTACAAAAATGGTAATACACCCATTCTAAGGTCATTTGTATAAATCAAGTACGGATGCCACTAGTAGGAACGTCTCCTATCCTAGAGGGGTAGGCAGAGACCACGAACTGCCACTTTGAACGATATGGATTAGTATGGTATTGTTAGGTTTGACCAATTATTTAGCTGAATTAACAATTGAAACCATTTATTTTCAAGGTCACGATTGACAAAGATACAATGAACAAAAAAATTCCTGCTGATTTCGTTTTTAGATTATGTGCATTAGAGAATAATATGTAGCTTATAACTAATTTCCAAAGCTAATTGGTTTTTTTAATTTGTTTTGAACATAATTTAGTTATGTGTACGTTTTTTCTCATTATAATAATATGCCCGAAAGATTTGTTTATTTTATAAATAATAAATAACACATATATAATTTCGATTCAAAAAATTAAGCCTAAAAAAATTTTATGAAACAGAAGGAGCGCAGAAGATAATAGAAGATAGATATTATTGATAATAAATGATAGACAGATAGATAGATAAAAGATTATGCTCACCTGCACATAATCCAATAGACAGAAAGATAAAACATAGCATACGAAAGGACTTCAGGCCATTAAACACACATCTGGTCAAATCAGCAATTATTATTGAGAAGAACACTTCTCTCAAATTGGCCAAACAGGGAGTGACAAGGGCAAAGTCCTGGAATACTAGCCTAAACTATCAACACGGATTAAAACAAAGTAAGAGAGATAAGATCATCGATATTTGCAAAACGTTTTACCGAAATTTGTATTCGGACATAAGACGTAACCGACACTATCTCCCGTATTATAAATTGTCTATAAGTTTATCGTGTACTTAAGACGATTAAAAACTATAAAAAAACCCTGGATAGGTTGGTATGGCCACAGAGGCTTTGAAAATAGGAGAATGTCCCTTTTTCCTGAGATAAAACTTAAATGCAATACCATTATGTAGAAGGGCGTTCTTCCTAATAAAATATGTCACGCTAATATCGTTCTACTGCATAACAAGGGTGGGAAAAGTAGTGTCGAGAAGTAGGTATATGCCCTGTCTTATTTCCCATAGCAAAAAAATATTTGTGAAAGTTCTTCAGAACCGCATATCAGCCAAATTATATTCACATCAGCATCAGCCTCCAGAATAAGCTGGGTTTTGCCCTGCTTTCTCGACAATGGACTATCTACAGACCTTGAACAAGTCATGAAGAAGTCCAATGAGTTTCACAAGTCTCTATACTTGACTATTCAAAAGGCTTTTATTTTAAAACACGTCGATATATTTAGTTCTTTGCGTACCCATAACATAAACACCACGTACATAGATTTAATACAATTTATCTACAAAAATAGTATAGTCAAGCTGTATTCAAATGGACCATCTTTTCGTCTTTAATCCCTTGTTTTGGGGTAGCATTACGTGTAAGCCACTCACACATTCTTAAACTTTTCTGCTGACAGCGCTTACACGCGCGACCTATTTACTTCAACGCTGTTAATTTATACATAATGTTTTTTATTGCATTATAGACCGTCTGACACATCATCGGTGCATTCTTATTTTGACAAATCCCTCTTCTGCATTCAATCTAGCAATCCTTCGAGCTTGACCGTTGCAACCAACCCGAACAGGGTGTAAGAATGGAAGCAGGGATACCTTCTGTCCCCCAAACTATTTACTGAAACACTGGAAGAAGTATTTAGAACGCTGTCAGAACCATGGACGAACAAGGGCATTGAAATCGGTGGCAGAAGGCTCACAAACCTTCGCTTGTAGACGAGAGATATCTACATTATATCAGTGTTGGACGACCAAAAATTTGATTCTGCTACTATTCATCGTAGCAGTATATTTTTGGTCATTTTAGTACGATGCATGGGCGACACAGTTAGCAAGAAAACGCCTATAAATCGAAGCGAAAATTGTAACTTACTGTACTAAATGTGTGTACACTGTAACGTTATTTATTTTAACCTCGAGTTCTACTTGTACTTGGCCACTATTTTAACGCTCTGTGAATGAGTGAATGATTGCCTATGGTAATCGCTCCTTCAATACGTTCATTCAAATGTTCTATCATTCACTATCTCGGCTCTCGCGGATCACTGAAAATTTGACCACGGATGAAGATGGGTGTGCGCTCTGTTACGCCGCCTCTCTCCAACCGCTCTAGCGGCCATATTTTCATGTCCAGTTCTTCTTAAAAGAACTGTTAACATGTAATCTGCGAGGTATGCCCCTGCTTTTGGGTGAGTGTGAACAAATATTTAGTTTCTACTACTGCCAATGGTACTGTTTGCTACAACTTTTATGTCTTGTAATTATCTGTGTAAATATTATATCTATTGGTGAATGGGCTCTGCATGTTTGTTATATTTCTATTACCGTTATTTACCACTGTTCTGCCTATTTTAGTGTACCGCCACCTTCAAACTTCGATTTGGTGCCTTCCGGCTTGGGTGGCGATGCATGGCAGGCGTTTTTTGGCCAAATTTTAATGCTGGACATGGTTTCCAGGCCTCTAAGTCCAGACTGGATACTTCTAGGTCCAGATTGAAGACATTTCTAGGTCCAGATTGGACATTTCTTGGTACAAATTTGAAGACTTTCAAGATCTTCTGGACGGGCTCTACCTTTTCCCTCCGTCACCCTTTATAGACCGGCTTCCTGGAAGGATCGTCGCCGGCCTGCAGCGTCCTTACCGAGACGGCACGGCGCGCCATCCTGCCCAATCTAGGGGATTATCTCTCGGCAGCAATCCCGGACTGAACCAACCTAACATGGTGTAGGGCACGAACCCAAAACTTTTTACCCACCCATTTCTTTTACCGTGCCTATTGTACATATTTTTGTAAATAAACTGTTGTAATGTACCCGTAACATTTTTCCACCGGCGACAACACCTCTATAGAATACGTAATAGCCACAAAAATGCATCATTCTGTCGAAGCCTCCTAACATCATGTAAATGCGGCTCAAGATTCACAATATTTGATTGGAGGGGCGCGCGCACATTCGGCAACCGACGCGGCCCCCTTCAATACCACCTTCAGCGTGATTCCATTTAAAGTTCAAGATATCAGAAATCAAAAATGTATTTCAACGTTAAGAACTTACATATTCTTTTTGTTTTATGTCAGTGTACTTATAATGTTAATGTTAGTCGTGAGCCGCTGTCTTGAGGCCGAATGCAGTGGAGCAAAAGCAACGGAAAAAAAATCCACTCTGACAATCTTTTCTCAAATCACCTGAAATCTTATTTCGTCAGTTAAGTTCTAACAGTGCGAAAGTGATTTTTGGCCGTTTCGACCTTTTGATGCCATTGAATGAAGAAAAGAAAAAAAATCTTATTTTATCTTCAATAAGTTGATTTTAAATACTTTTCCCAAATAATGTACACCTCTAATGTAGGTAATTGAAATTTTACACAGTTTTTTCGCTCACGTTTGGGACCTAATAAACTCGGCAAAACGTGGGTCCAGTTCTAGAGACTGGTGCCTCTGCCTACCCCTTCGGGGATAACGGGCGTGAGTTTATTTTTGTTTTTATTTTGTAAAGTTGACATTTTTTTACTTACGCACTGTTAGAATAGAACTTAACTGACGATTTGTTGATGAGAACTGTGATAAAGTCAGCTTCATCTTATTAGGTACATGGTGTTCTTCAAACAGTTTTTTTTTTGTTAAAATATTTCTGCTAAAAATATGTTACACAAATATCTAACTGAAAAGAACAATAATAAGAGTTTCGTGGCAATAATATATTTACCCCAAGTACGTAGTTCAGGGACACCAAAATAAAGCAGGTACACATCAGCCACAGTTTAGTCTTCGCCATTTTAGCTGCAACTGCGCTTTACACAATCAAACGCTCGAACAACTTTGCGATTGAAACGGAAAAAGTAGTTTTAAATTTCATATCCATTGGACATCAAAAGTATTCCAGATTTTTCATCGCCTTTGATCACCGTAATGACTTATTATTGTTCTGTCAAATCCAATTTCCTGTTGATTAAATTAATTGGAATCACACTGTGACCGCGACTTCAAATATAGATGAAAATTATTCTCTAGACGATTTTACATTGCCCTAAACCGTAACGACGTCTAATTTTATCCCCCTCACCTCTGACCTTGAAAATAACAATGGTTTTCTATTGTTATTTTCAAGGTCAGGAGGTTATACATTTTCTGCGGGCTCGACCGCGACCGGCCGTGGTATGATAAGAATGACGTGTCTCACAGTGTGAAACAGTTCTTGTAACTTTGAAAGAAACTTCAACTGTTTTATGTTACATTTAGTTTAATTCATCATCATCATGAGGCTATATTAGTCCACTGCTGGACATAGCCCTCCCCTAATGAAGGGCCCTTTATTGTACCAGTAAAAATTGTACAATTGGCGGGCTTCATACTAAATAGTACACATTGTAATAGTAATGGTCCTTTGGGCGAATTGGTCTTCTTCATACTATTGGCTTTCCTTGGGATTGAATTTGAGTTCTGTTTGGGTTTAACTAATATGTATATATTCATAAAAACACATTTCTTTGTTTAATAAAATAATTATTTATTTCTGAAAAATACATTTAAAGAAAAAAATCAATAAACTAAATTTAGCGAATCAGATTATCGTTCGATTTTTATCTTTGCAATGTCTTTTTTTTGCTTTGTAATATTTGGAAAGTTACAAACTTATATATAGTGTTGTTTTCATTATTTAACATCAAGTGTTAGTACCAAGCACACTACTATACCGCTATGCTACTTCTATGATGTACCTGAAAGAAAACAAATTGAGACTTGGCATAATGTTGCATAAAATCATGTAATGGATTTGAATGAAATACGTAAGGATCGCGAGACCTTAAATCTAACATCTATAAACAAATAGAATAACAATGTTCAGTTTATTAATAAATAATAAATTAGCAATTTTTATAAGGTAGGTATGTATTAGCAAAGTTCAAGATAAAAAGTACCCGAAACCGTCGTCAAAGAGAGCTTAAGATACCTGTCAGAATCGTGGCAAGTAATAGGGCCTGGGCCTCGATTCTGCTAGTGCATTATAGTTCAATTACAGTTACACGGTTGGGTAACGTGGTATGTTTTTAAGTTCCATTGGCGCGTAGAATTACAAGCATGCGTGCGCGCGTTGCTTTGAAGCGACAATGAAATTAAATCGACGAAGTCACGCAACTGTCATTGTTTTATAATGCATTAGCAGAATCTAGGCCCTGGTCTCTGTCTACCCCTGCGGGATACAAGCTCACGCTTGTATATTATTTTAAGTAAATTTTAATAAATACTTCACTTTGGAATTTTAATGCTAACAGAAAACTATTTTTTGGATGATCGTTTTAAATATTGCTTTGTTTCTATTTACTGTATGTATTATACGGTTATATTATAGATTGGGACTAATGTCCGGCCGCTGGGAGAATACGATCCTGACAGGTCATGTTAGAACGGACGCCGTAACCTTGAAGTGGCGTTAAATTTTCGATTAAAATATTTTTATGTCCTATTTATCCTACTAGCAAATAATTGTCATTGAAACTATATCATTGTATAAACTTACAATCAATATTATATTGCACAGTGATTTAAATGTTAAATAAGAAGAAATCAATATTTAATGTTCGTGCGTAAAATCCTTACTACGCTATCACAAGGTTATGTCAACCGTATTTTTTTGTAGTGACGTACCAAATATAACGAAAATAATAACGGTCCCTTTAACGATACGAATTTGATGAACAGGCTTTCGAAAATGATTTTCGCGATCTGGGCTCAAATAAAAGGTCGCACAGCTCGCCACAACACTTCACAGCCATTCGGCACAAAAAAGATGATGACCCTTCTAAAATGCCTGCGAAAATAGCACAAGAGATGACTGAGTGAAGGTCGTCTAAAAAACAAAACTACTTAATCGTGAGTCAGCAGCAAAAGCTAGTTAAGAATAACGTAAGGAATGATAACGTTGATTTTCTCCCATCACTAGACATATGTGTCAGGATCGTATACTCCCAGCGGCCGAACAATAGAACAAAATATTATTCTATCGTGTGTAGAACTGTTATTGTTTACGTTATGTTTCAAAGTACCCTGATTATTAACAAATATTTTGAAAGGTCAAGAAAGACATAAATTATCTTTCATGCATGATATTGTAGTGGTTCCAGAAGTTTTACTAAATTAATATTACTTTTCATCATACTACTTACGAATTATGGCCTTGGATCATAAAACCATAGAATTTTGAAAAGGTGTCAATCCTTAATCTCGGTACATAATTCCCTTGCTGAAAAATAAATATATAGCTATTAACATTTGTCTAACGACATCATCTTTAAAGGCCTTCTTCGCCTTTCATTTCATTTACGGGCGAATCAAGCGATGCCTAAAGCTTTTTCCCTTTTTTTCGAGTGACTAAAAAGTCCGATTCGAGAGCGGCAGCCTCTACCCCATGTAGAACATACATAATAAAGGAAAGGTCCGGGTCAGTACCTCGAACTGAAAATAAGTTTGAATAGTCATCATCAAAAGAGATGTAAAGAGATTCGGAGAGATGGGGTCTCCCTGTCTCACTACTCGCTGTAACTCGAACTCTTTTCCCGTTCTTTCCAGTTTCACTTTGGCTTTGCTCTTGCTGTAAATTTCTTTTATAACATATTTGCTCGTAAAGTGGTTGTAATTACACCAATTTCAATATCGTAATGTATCTCATTACGTACTTGTGCGATAATGTAATGTAAAAGGCACGTGTTTTTTTTAAATAAAGTTTTAAAATACTCCGTCTAAATATGAACGATACTTTTAAAAATCTTAGCAAAGAGGTTTTATGTCAAGAAAGTGGTAAATATTTTATGAATAAAATTAACTTTGGGAAATAAAATATAACAAATAAACATTTAAATCTTTAATTTAATTAATTTTGACAATAAATTACAACCATTTATCTGTAACAAAAACACAAAAATATTAATTTACTTTATTAGTAATACTGGCTGTTTTTGTACCTTTGCCTAAAAAAAAAGTTGATGCGCGCGCATCGCTTATTTGTGGACAAGTAAAAATAAATCCGCGCGCTTTTTCTTTTCGCTGTATTGTTTTTATTTGAAAATGTCATCAAGTAGTGATGAATTTATTAATTTGACACCGCCACAAGTCTTAAACGCGGCGAAAAAGGCTACTCTAAGCCTCTTGCCTGAAAAATCGACCGATAGATACTTACAAGCCTATCAAAAGGGAGCTCAACGGTAAGTAATCTCACAAGTCAGAGTTTTATTAATTTCCTCGTAAATATGTTATAAAACGTCGTATGACATACGTGCGCTTTGAAAATTACAGCCTCTGCTTCCTTATAGCCCTCGCCGATGGCTCGGGCTAGTAATATCGCCTCGGCTGTAATTTTCAACTTACCGCACTTATATCATAATGTACTATTAAAATATTTACGTATTTTATATTGACTCCTTTCTTGTTATAAAATGAGATTTTGGGCGGGAGCTGCCACCGGCTCACCGCACAACTTGCCAGCCAGCCGGCGGCTTCGCTTGTGCGGCATTGCCGGCGGCTTTAAACCCACTGGCATAGTGTGTAGCAGCCATAAGAAAAGCGCGGGCTCTCTTCTGTTGATTCAGCTGTATACGCTGTCATTATATTTCTCAGTTGTATGATATAGGTCTTGATAATATTCTGAGGCCGTGTCTATAACGTCATTTCTATTGGCAGAGACTCTACCGGAGCTGATTGTTAACGCTAGTATCCATGGCTACATAGCATAGAAAAAGTCATCATCATCATCATTCAGCCACAAGAAGTCCACTGCTGGACATAGGCCTCCTCCATGGATTTCCAAAAAACCGGTCGGAAGCGGCTTGCATCCAGCGTCTTCCCGCCACTTGGATGAGATCGTCTGTCCATCTTGTGGCTGGTCGTCCTACGCTGCGCTTGCCGATATGTGGTCTCCATTCGAGAACTTTTCGGCCCCATCGGCCATCAGTTCTGAGTGCTATGTGCCCCGCCGACTGCCACTTCAACTTACTAATCCGCCGGGCTATGTCGACGACTTTCGTTCGTCTACGGACCTCATCATTTCTGACTCGGTCTCGTAGAGAAATTCCGAGCATAGCCCTCTCCATAGCTCGTTGCGTGACCTTGAGCTTTCTTATGAGGCCCATAGTAAGAGACCACGTTTCAGTGCCATAAGTCATCACTGGTAACACACACTGGTTATACAGTTTTGTTTTGAGGGATTGAGGTATATCGGAGGAAAAGACTTTTCTGAGTTTCCCAAACGCTGCCCAGCCGAGTTGGATTCGACGATTGACCTCTTTCACGACGTTGGCCCGGCCTAGTTGGACTGTATGTCCTAAGTAGACGTATTCGTCTACAACTTCGAGAGTCGAGTTCCCCACTGTTATTGGGGTGGGCACAACACGGGCGTTCGACAGGACCTTCATGACCATAGAAAAAGTATTTTTTGTGAAATAGGTTACTTATATATTATTACTTAGGTATTATTGATATTAAATAGAGTTTGATCGCAACTGTACAACATCGGCAAAACGTGGGTCCAGTTCTAGAGACTGGTGCCTCTGCCTACCCCTTCGGGGATAACGGGCGTGAGTTTATTATTATTTTTTTATGTACAACATTCATCGTTAAATTTTTCAGACATTGTAGTATAAAGTCATTTCGGATTTCAGGCATTTTGGGATTACGGCAAATTGAATTTGGACAAATTGAAATGAAGTATTTTGAGATTTCAGGCATTATGGGACTAAGGCAAATTTATATACAGCCACATTGAAATCATGGCATTTTGACATTTAGTCGTTATGGACCGGAAGCCTATGGTAACCAGGCAAGAACATAAGAAACATCGTAAAACACCCAGACTGAGGCCATTTGTACTAATGTGCGGCGCCCTCTAGTTGGAATCGATCCCACTACCGCTCTGCCGCCCTAACAGTAAGAGCAGTAAGTCGGAAATTTCAAAGTTGAGAAAATCGGGGACAAAGTTTTGGATTACATTTTTACTTACTACTTCTTTAGCTTATAAGTTTTAGTAGGTTCTACTTACAGTAGCGCGGTAGCGCTGTCTTTGTAGCTACGCGCTTCGATGGCGAGGCAGTCTTTCAGTCAGGTCAGTCGTTTACTCATACATAATGGTTGGGCACTGCAATTGGTAGGATTATACTGAAGTTTGATGGTTCTCAAAATAGTCACTGGCACCGGATGGCGGCAGGTCAATTTGCCGGAGTCAAAGTCTTTCTTTCTTTGGCCATTAGTTAAGCTACAACCCAATACTTGAAACTGAAAATAAGTTTGAATAGTCATCATCATCATAAACATAATGGACATAATGGACATAGCACCGAGGGGCACGGGTCTCTTTCCTAAGAAGAGTGTAGGCCTTACTCCACTAAGTTCGGATATAATAGTATTTTTTATAAAAAATACAAGGGCGAGGCGGACTTGCTCGCCGAGGACAAGTTTGTAGGTATACTTACTAATTGAAGGATCGAGTACCTTATTTTTCAAAGCAAAGGCCATTTACTATTTACTTTACGTATTTTTCCCTGTACTCGATCGATCAATCAATCATTTATTGCAGACTTCGTGAATTAATAATATAATAACATCCTGATGGCCGTTCTCACAACCAATGGCTGTATAATCTATTTATCTATACTTGGCTTTTTTTTTTGGACTTCAAACGACACTGAATCAAAAACCTTTAGCGTCAGAAAACTCGATAACGTTTGCCATTTAGTACTAGCTAGCACTAAATTTTCCAACTGTTTCGAACCCTCTACCGCTAAAGGTTTTTGATTTAGTGACGTTTAGTCTAAAAAATATGCCAAGTATAAATAAATGGATTATAGCTGAAAATCTGTATGTGTCTGCATATTAAAGTGGATACTTTTATAGTACTGAGACACGGCCTTTTTGAGCTTTTGTGGCACACCCACAGGTGGCCTTAAAGTACCATGTAACTTTATGTTTGTACACATAAGTTAGTTTGTAAGTTCCGTGTGTGTAATTAAATTAAGCCATTGTAATAACTTTTATGTATGTAACGCTTTATGTGTGTGTCTATAAGCCCAAATAAACGTTTTATCTATATATCTGTCTTACGGGTAATGCAAAACGGGTAATACTTATATCCTAACATTGTAGCATTAATATTTTACATCTAGGTACTTACGATATTATTTGGTGAATTTCTTAGTCTAGACCAACGTTAACACGGACATACCTATTAAATACACCGACAAATTGCATCTTCACAGTCGCAAGCCGATACATACATGGACATTTTATTTGCGTTAGTATTAATATTAAAGACTTCGAAACTATTGGTAGCCATCGTAAATTTAATACTAGAAATAAACATAAATTCTCGTTTCCCCGATTTAAGAAAGAAGAAATAAAAAAAGGAGACTTTTATTAGAATTGTCACGGAAACACAATGTAGACACAATAACGTAATGGACAAAATACACAAAAGGCAACAAAACAGGGAGAGCAAAACAAAACATCTGTTTTTTAAATCTACGGCAGCAGCACCCAACACAGTAGTGTAGGGTGCCCAGCCACCCTCGACTCCAAACGCCTCAGGTGCTCCTGTGACAGTAAAAAAGCGGCTCCGACTTAGCATTCTTCACGGTGTGTGCTATGGACAGCACAACACCAGTAAAACTGACTATCAATTGGGACCATAATTATTTTTCTTTTTGGCACCCGGAACGTAACACATAATAATATATACATACAGGCATGCCATAAAACATATACCTACAAATAATAAGTACTTATATGGATACTCATCACTAGGTTGTACAAACAATATACATGGTTGTTTAAAATGTAAATAAATAAAAAAAACAATAAATTGTTTCATTCACAATAAAATCTAAAAGTAACTATATGAACGTCAAAGTTGTTAGTTTCACGATTAATAGAACTTATAATTGATTGAATACATGTTTATCATAAGAATTAAGAGAAATATCCACAAGTGAAATATCGATACATAGGTTAGCTCTGAAAGTGCTTATCGTCAGTTAAGTTCTAACAGTGCGTAAGTAAAAAATGACAACTTTACAGGAGAGCGAAAAAACTGTGTAAAATTTCAATTAGCTACATTAGAGGTGTACATTATTTGGGAAAAGTATTTGAAATCAACTTATTGAAGATAAAATAAGATTGATTGATAAGATTGGTCGGAAAGAAATGCGCCACTTTTCTTCATCCAATGGCATCAAAAGGTCGAAACGGCCAAAAATCACTTTCGCACTGTTAAAACTTAACTGACGTTATCTATATAAATAAAATTCAAAGTCCTGACTGACTGATTCATTCACTTATCAACGCCCAGCCCAAGCCGTTGGACCTAGAAAGCTGAAATTTTGCACAGAGGGTCTATATACAATGTAGGCAAGGAATAAGACCGGATTTTTTTAAACTCAACCCCTAAGGGGGCGAAAAGGGTTGTCAAAATTTGTATGGGAGGTATAAAGAATGTTTTCTTGAAACTTAAAATATATACTCTTCCACACAATTGATTGAACACGTGTTTCGCTGTTTTTCAAAATTTAACCCTTAAGGGAGTGAAGAGGGTTGCAAAATTTTGAACTTAAGTCCACGCGGACGGAGTCGCGGGTGAAAGCTAGTGACAATATAAAAGTTAAGAATATACGTTAATGTGTATTAAACGATTATGTGACACAGCCTCTTCTTACCTACACAGCAAACGAATTGATCACTTCAGCACAGGCTTGCCTAGTGAAATTTTCAGGCATTACTGTATTCTTAAACATAAACTTCATCATTATCATTTTCAGCCCACCGTTGGCCACTGCTGCGTCTGCTAGGTCTTTTCCCCAAAGCCATTTCACACGGTCTCTCGCCATTCGCATCCATGAACCTTCTGCCGCATGCCGACTCAATGACATCGTCCGACCATCGGGTCGTAGATCTGCCCACTGACCGTCGACCTGTTCTCGGCCACCATTCCAACATCACCACCGCCACCACTTTGTGAAGAAATAAATAAATACGTACGATAGTAGAAGTAATCTTGTTGATGGAATAATTTAAACTTAGATATGTCTGCTCTTGGTATTTGACAATTCCCAATGTATGGTTGACGTAGTTATCCATATCATACTCGGTTGCCTGACGATCACAGTCCTTAGCCTCTGCGAGTGTAGACTTCATCTTTAAACCCTGTAGTAATCAGTCGAGCTAAAAAACAGTTAACCTATCGAATTTTTTAGTGGGCCGAGCGGATCGCTAATTCAAAGGTTTTTAAATCGTTCTTTTTAATAACGCACTGATTAAAAATCATTGTGGTTTTTTTTTTGGTGCGCCGACTGGACCACAAAAAAACTACATGTCAAAGAATCATTGTTATCACTAAAAGCCTATTTATGCTCATGTATCTACATTGCTACGACGATAGAGAATCTTCGTACTTAAAATTAAAATGAATAAAACTTTATTAAAAACGGTGCCAAAAATGTTTGGTAATCTGTTTGTGATTTCATGATTGATGCTGATGTTGCTTTCTTCAAAAAACGCGTTATATAGACTTTTAAGTTTTAAGGATCATTAATTACATATAATTATGTATTTACCCCGAACGCCAAACAAAAACATGAGCAAATAGAAAACAGCCATAGACTAGTCTTCGCCATTTTGGCTCAAAGCGAAAACTAATTTAAAATCAAAAACTACAATAAGTACTAAGGCTAGGTGTACCGTGGTAATCTGATTACTACAGTCAAAAAGTAGTTACGCTTTGCCAGAAGCATAATTCCGTCAAAACTTCGTAATATCCACACGTCTAGTGGATGGGTAAGCTATTTGTGGGGATATCTCGCATTACGAGAACTTACAATAGGGATAAATTTTGAATTTGTCTATATTGAAATAATTTACGATAATGTTCTATTACAGATAGAAGATTAAGAGCCAGTTTCAGAATTTAAAATTTCGTAGCAACTACGTAACTGTTGCTGTCTCGACAAAAATCTCAGAAAAGAGCGTGACAGAACGTTAGTTAAGTATTTACTTAGTGAAATTCTTAATTCAGAAATCAGCTCTAAGCGCAAGTTATATCATCATCATCATCACCAAGGGGCACGGGTCGAAGGACTTGGACGGTTTTTACTTCTTCTTTTGGTTGTATTCTCAATCTTAAGGTCGATTTACATCAGACGAGCGAATGCTCATTCTACCCCCACTCTAACAAATTCTTTTAGTGTAAACAGACGTAGAGCATTTTTCGTTGTTGTGTCTGCGTTCGCAAAGATTCTATGGAATATTCTAAGAATGTCCGCTTGCCCGATGTAAACGGCGCTAGAGCGTGCGAACAGTTGCATAGAGCATTCTTAGAGCTTTTGGACGTGCTCTATCCCCCGAGCGGTTTCTTCAAAGTGTTCTTCTGTTCTAGCGATTTTTATACATAGGTACTTATTGAAAAAAATATAGATTGATCTCAAGAAAAATTACTATGATAGAAGCTTATCAAAATTCCAGGTGTATGTGTGATCCGACGTTTGAACACTATAAAAATACATCTTACAAACAAGATGTTTGGCAGGAAATTGCAATTCTACTTGAATGTTTTGAAAAAATAAAAAAAGGATGGACTAAAAATTGATAACCAAAAATAACAAACATAAAAAACATTTAGTGGGTTACAAAAAAAAAAATTGTAACCCACCAACGTCTCTTCCTTCTTTTATTTTTGAGTATTTCATTCATTCATTCATTCATTCAGCCACAAGAAGTCCACTGCTGAACATAGGCCTCCACCATGGATTTCCAAAAAGACCGGTCGGAAGCGGCTTGCATCCAGCGTCTTCCCGCCACTTGGATCAGATCGTCTGTCCATCTTGTGGCTGGTCGTCCTACCTGCGCTTGCCGATATGTGGTCTCCATTCGAAAACCTTTTTGAGTATTTGCGACCAAATAATAAATGCAGCACTTGCAAATTATTATTAAATATCGCTCTCAGAGTCGGACGTAGCGAAGCGCTACCAGAATTGACACGAATGAGCAGAGAACGTTCGGCTGATCTGAACATCCAAACATTCTATGTGCAAGAATTTCTAGTTCGTCTGATATAATCGACCTTTAGATGATCATTTAACTAAATAAAAAATGAGCGTTACGAGGTTCTTCCATTTTCAACGAAATATATCAGCGGTTGCCTTTGTTGTAACAGGTATTTCCAGACATAATATTTTGGAGATTTACATACTGAGTTTCAATCCCGATCACCGATTAAGCCACTGTACCTAATTGTCAGCCAAATGTAATTTCCTGCTATTCTTCTTCTTTGTCGTTTCGCTCTTGGCAGAGCGGTCGTGGTCACATTGAGGCGTCCACATCGGCGGTAGAGGCGGACACAGCTCTCCGCACGATCTCCCGCCATCTCTCCCTGTTGGCGGACTGTCTGGCGCAGTCAGTTACGCGGTTTCCTACAGCCGCTTTCACTTGGTCCGTCCAGCGCATGGGTGACCTGCCGCGCGATCTGGTTCCCTCCACCTTTCCCTGCACGACCAGCCGCTCTATGGAATCGTCATCTCGCCTGGAGACATGCCCAAAGTACTGCAATATGCGAGACTGTACTACGACTGACAGACGCTGCGTGATGCCGAGCTCCTGGAGTATGGATACGTTGGTGCGGAACTCCGTCCATGATATCCCGAGCATCTTCCTCCAGCACCACATCTCCAGAGCATCTATCTTACCCTTTTCCAACTCGCGTACTGTCCACGTCTCCGCTGCGTAAAGAAAAATGGGGAATACCAGCGTACGCACGAGCCTGACCTTGGTGGCTTTAGTAATGTTGCGATTCCTCCACACTTTCCTTAACTTCTCCATCGCGGTTCTGGTTATGGCCATACGTCGTTTCACTTCATCCACGCAGCCGCCATTGCTTGAGATCAAAGCCCCGAGATAAACGTAGGTCTGAACCACGTCGCAGTTCGCAATCTGTGTGACTTCGGGCGAGTTGTTGTTGACGCGATCCACGATCATAACTTTGGTCTTAGATCGGTTTATCCTTAATCCAAACGTAAGGCTCACGCGTTCCATTCTGAGAAGCAATTCCTCCATATGGTCAGCACTACTCGCAAATAAGGTGGTGTCATCTGCATACCGCAGGTTCGCAATTTTATATCCGCCAATCGCAGCACCATCGGTCCAGTCCTCAAGAGTGATTCGCATAACAAGCTCGGTGTAGATATTAAAAAGTAAGGGTGATATTATGCATCCCTGTCGTACGCCTGCACTTGGATGGAAGCCATCTGAGAGGAGGCCATCTGTCCGTACTGAAGCTGTACCTCCCTCGTAGAGCTCTCTGAGCAGGTGCACGAGATGTTGTGGTGTGCCCATGTCCAATAGTGTTTTCCACAACGTTGGCCATTTCACCGAGTCAAATGCTTTGGAGAAATCGACAAAGCATATATAAGTCGGCTTGTTGAACTCTCGAGCCTTCTCAATGATTTGACGAACGATGAGGATTTGTTCCCGGGTTCCCTTTCCTTTCACAAAACCGGCCTGCTCTGGTGCAATTTCTTTAGACAGATATGCTTTAAGTCGCTCGTTGATGATGTGCAGCATTATTTTGCTAGCGTGCGTTATGAGAGCAATGAGTCGAAAGTTGCTACACTTCTTTGTGGAACCCTTTTTATGAAGTGGGATGAATATTGTGTGAGTCCATTCAGAGGGCCATTTGCCTGTGTGCCATATCTTGTTGCAGATGATGTGGAAGATGTTAACGCCACGCTCTCCCAATGCCCGTATAATTTCTATTGGGATCTCATCTTTCCCCGTGGCTTTACCATTCTTAAGATGTTTAATAGCGGCTCTTACTTCTGACTCAAGGATATCCGGCTCAATCATATCGCGTGCAGGCTCCGTAGGTGCGAAATCTCGCGACTGAGGGTCCTGGAACAAGGACTGACAGTAATCTCTCCAAACACCCGAAATTTGGTCCAGCTCAGTGACTACTTGGCCATTCTGATCTTCGATAGCCCAAGTCCTGGATGGCAGCGTTTTCGTAATGAGGCGAATCTTATGATACAGGTCTCTTGACTCATACCTGCCCGCATGAGCCTCAATTTCCTTACACATAGTGCGCAGATAGTTGTTATGATCTTGTCTGCATTTCGTTTGTATATGTGCTGACATTTTATTGAGATCCTTGACATCGGTTCCCACTGCTTTCATCTTCCGGCGTTTCTCCACGAGCTCAAAGGTACCATCAGTCATCCAGTGCTGTCTTTTGCGGGTTGTAATTCGCGGTGCAGTTTCAGAGACAGTTGAAGTGATGAGTGTTTTAGCTCGGTCCCATAGTGCATCCGGTGTTTCGTTGACAATATCCGCCTCAGACCACTGCGGCCAGTCATGGTCGACAACAGAGCGGAACCTCGAAACATCTTTCACCTCCAACCTCTTCGGCTTTTGATTGGTTCTAGCTGCTGTTAGCTTGAGCCTTAGTTTGGAGATCAAAAGTTGGTGGTCAGACCCACAATCAGCTCCAGGCAGCGTATGGGCGTTAGTCACAGATGACCTCCATCGCGACCGAGTCATGATGTAGTCTATTTGGTTGCGAGTTTTCCCATCGGGTGATACCCAAGTGTACAGTCTGCGCGGGTGATTTTGAAAAAAGCTATTGACAATAAGGAGGTCGTTTTCTGAAGCGAATTGTATTAAGCGTTCACCTCGTTCATTTCGCTTGCCGAGCCCAAATCTTCCCGCACAATTGCCCAGCTGATCAGCGTTTTCCCCGATTTTAGCGTTCAAGTCTCCTAGGATGACCAATAACTCCCTATTGGGAACCTTCGCTATTGTAGATTGTAATTCCGAGTAAAACTTCTCAATTGTGTCGTCACTTGCAGCAGACGTAGGAGCATATACTTGTACAATGTTGAGATTCATTGGTGAGGCTTTTAACTTGATGCTGATAATTCGATCGCTTACCGGCTCGTATCCCATCACACATTTTTCCTGGTGTGCAGGTATTAAAAAAGCCACCCCGTTGCTGCTGGTAACGCCGTTGCCAGAAAAGTAAATGACGTGGTGGTCTGTCATTAAATGTCCGCTGCCTTTCCAGTGTGTTTCGCTTAGACCACAGATGTTCACACCGACTCTAACCACTTCTCGTTCCAACACAGTAAGTTTCCCAGGTTGGTTCAAGCCACGCACATTCCAAGTGCCTATCGTCTGGAGGCGTCGTAGCTTGATGGAGTTTCCAGTAGTAGAATTTCCATGGTGGGCCTGGTCTCCTACCTCACCATGGCCGGTAGCCAACTTCACACCGCGCGCCCCGGACGCAGCGCGGCGCCGGTCGCTAATCGGTTCGCAAGGCGATCGTGTCTCATTTACTTGTACTCTCATTGTGACTTTCTTGGGAATATAGCCGCAGTGGTTTCCCCTTGCCTTCTGCGCCAGACATTTTAGAGACGATTTAAATCTCAAGGCCGCTGAAGCCTCTTCTGCCCAGTTGCCCGAGCAGGTAAGTGGGTATCCCGCCACAGCTCGGTCGCCATTGCCTCGTCAGTTATCCAGCAGGGGGCACCACGGCAGCTGGAGAGCCGCCGTACCTAGGATCGCCTACGAACGTCCAGGTCGTGCAGGTGAGGTTGACATTTGGAGCTGACCAGGTGTTATTGTCATTCTCTCCCTTACCCCCCTGCTATTATTTAAGTGATTAAAGATAGAAAAAAAGGTTACAGAGATAAGATTAAACGTATCCGGCATAAATTCAATCTGGCAGTGCTTAGCTACAAAGATTTACAAAATTCAACCGTACATACAATACACGAGCAATTGGAAAAAGATAAAGATCTCATCCGTGAATCGCTGGCAGCCGCCTGAGTGATCTGAACGATCACGAATGTTAAGCAACATAATGCGCGTTCAGTGAATGGATGGGTGACCGTTTATGACTAACGATAGTAGCATTTTTCCGAGCGGTTCCGAGCTTTGCAAGGCACGTTAAGCAGTTTGTGCCGGCTGTCGTCGATAGATGGCAGTCGTTAAGCCAAGTCAGAGGCCTTAGGGCAGCTTGAAAACTTGTGATAGAAAGACCAGCCACTAGTCTTACAAGCCTCCACTATTCTGGACTTTGCCCCCGTGGTGGAGTATGGCCTAAATCTTCCTCAGGGAAGAGACCCGTGCCTCTTGGTGGGGAGATAATGGGTTGATGATGAAAGATCTCATCCATAACGTAGCCTCCGGATTTTTTTAAATTCAACCCCTAAGGGGGCGAAAAGGGTTGCCAAAATTTGTATGGGAGGTATAAAGAATGTTGTCTAATTTTATTGAAACTTAAAATAAATAATCTTCAGCACAATTTATTAAATACGTGTTTTTCCGTTTTTCTAAATTTAACCCTTAAGGAAGTGAACGGGGTTGCAAAATTTTGAAGTAAAGTCCACGCGGACGGAGTCGCGGGCGAAAGCTAGTAGGAAACAAACAAATCTGTATTCTAAGCTTATTACCCTTCTCCAATATTTAAGTTTAGTTTTAGTTTTTTATGGGTCGTTAAGGTCTTACAGGCCAATCCGGACTTCGCCCCCGTGGTGGAGTATGGGCTATACCTTCCACAGGAAAGAGACCCGTGCCCCTCGGTGAGGACATAACGGATTGATGATGATGATGAGTCGTTGTTGAAAATCAGCGCTGCCAAGATCACTGCGTTCCCTTGGTTGCATAATAATGAGCCTCGATCGTTTGTCTTAATACTACTGTGTCCCAAATGTAGGTACCCGGAAATCTTCTTCTTCTTCTTATATCCTCGTGAGGCCCGACCTTGAAAAGAACAATTGATTTTGTGATCACCTGAGGACATTGGGCCTCACGAGGATATATAAAAATGGATTGCTGTTCGTTAGTCTCGCTAAAACTCGAGAACGGCTGGACCGATTTGGCTGATTTTTGTTTTTTTATATTTGTGGAACTCCAGGGAAGGTTTAAACGGTGAGAAAAAAGCTTTGGCGGTATGAAGTTTGCCGGGACAGCTAGTTGTAAATAAAATACAAGGGGTAATTTTAATCATCCAAATTTATTTTGTCCCCTTCAAAGTAACTTCCACTAGAGGCGATACACTTACGCCAGCGCTTCAACCACTCCTCGAAACACTTTTCATACGTCGAAATCGGTGTGGCTTTCAACGTTTTCGTCCGCCTCTTGACCGCCTCTATGGCCTGGCAAGGCTTTCCACGAAGCAGTAATTTAAGTTTTTTCTCGTCATCAACCCATTATGTCTCCACTGAGGGGCACGAGTCTCTTCCTTGAGGAAGGTATAGGCCATACTCCACCACGGGGGCCAAGACCGGATTGGTGGAGGCTTGTAAGACTAGTGGCTGGTCTTACTGTCAGAAGTCTTTAAAACGCCCTAATGCCTCTGACTTGGCTTAACGACTGCCATCTATTGACGGCAGCCGGCACCAACTGCTTAACGTGCCTTGCGAAGCACGGAACCGCTCGAAAAAATGCCACTAGCGTTAGTCATAGATGGTGACCCATCCATGGACTGAACGCGCCGTATGTTGCTTAACCTTCGACGATTTCTATGGAAAAATGTACACTTTATTTATCTATACTTTACATTTCTTATAGTACTAGCTAGCACTAAATTTGTAAACTGTTTCGAGTTTTCTACCGCTAAAGGTTTTTGATTTAGTGTCGTTTAAAGTTAGGAAAAAAGTCAAGTACAGATAAATGGATTATAATGAGATATATCGTGCTATAATATACACCTTTACCTTATAGCCGCTGTGTGTGGAGTCCCGTAGATTATAAAATATTTCGGCGTGTTCGGTAGATTTTTGTTTTATTGTAAATAAGTAGACACGTATGATTAAAAAGCTTTATGCATCAAAAACTTGTTTAGTTGTTAAAAAAAATCATTTATTAACTTTTGTATACGTATTTGTTTTTGGAATAAAAATATTGCACTTCATTTCATTTCAAAAACACTAACGGTAGCTTACACAATTTTTAGTTGGAAGTGAAGTATGATAATTTGTTTTTCACGTATTGGCAACACTTGGGTGTAAATAACCTTGGGGAAGAAGTTTAAAACATTCATAAAAACGTAATTCAATTACACATTCCAAAAATAAATTACGGCGGAAAATAACATTCGCTTGTGAAAATAAAAATAAAAATGTGCGGTAAAGTTAACACAACATTTTTTTTTAAATAATGGGGCCTGTTTTTTTAAAATTGGAATTTGTAGAAACTTAGTTACAAAGGGAACAAAGTGTCTTAAAATGTTTATATTAGATGTTCTAAAGTTGCGGGATTCAAAAGTTTTCTTTTGTTGTTTGCGAGCGCCTTTAACTATTTATTTTATTTTAATTTCATTATCAACTTCAATTAAATTACATTAATTTGTTGTATGGGAGCTCTCTTAAATATTAATAATTTCATTATGTTTTTTAATATTTTTGTTATAGCGGCAACTAAACTACATCATCTGTGAAAATTTCAACTGTCTAACAATCACAGTTTATGAAATACAGCCTGGTGACAGACGAACGAATGGACAGACAGTCGGACGGACCGACGACGGTCAGCGGAGTCTCAGTAATAGGGTCCGTTTCACCCTTTGGGTACGGAACCCCAAAACAAAACTATATATTGCTCCTTTCTGGATACTTCCCTTACTACAATAAATTATGTAATAAAAGTCAAAATTAAGTCTGTTTTTAATTCAATGCAAAAAAATAAAACTGTCACGTTGACATCTCAATACAATCCAAAGGCTGTCAATATCTGAATGTTGCTAGTACGCAAAAATCCAATAACCCCATTTTAAAATTGTTTGAAAAAAAATTTTTTTTAGACTTTGCTCTTATGAGGAATTAAATTTTAATGTCTTTGATGTGATAAGGATTTTGGTCACACGAGTCTTCTATTCACGGTAAAAAAAAATCTCTGAGTAAACCTATATATTTGACTAGCTGTTGCCCGCGACTACGTCCGCGTGGGCTTTAGTCGAGTAAAATGTTTGCAAATAAGATAGAGATACTTTTAGCGCATGCGAAAGAGCTTTCATACTAACTTCGCAACCCCTCTTACCCCCTTAAGGGATGATTTTCGAAAAACTACTTTACACGTCGTTCACTACTTTCCATGAAAAACCTTCTTGCTGAATTTCATTCGGATAACTTCAAAAATGGCTAAGTTTCATACTAAAATTGCAGCCCCCTTTTACCCCCTTAAGAGATGATTTTCAAAAAACTATTTTACATGTATTTCATAATATTTAATGAAGGAACTTCATATTGAATCTCATTCGAATAACTTCAAAAACGGCAAAGTTTGTTTGCACCCCCCTTTTTCCCCCTTAAGGGATGATTTTTAAAAAACTATTTTACACTATTTTCATAATTTTAAATGAAGAACCTACGTACCAAATTTCAATCGAATAACTTCAAAAACGGCAAAGTTTCATACTAACTTTGAACCCCCATTTTACCCCCTTAGGGGATGAATTTTCAAAAATCCTTTCTTAGTGCTCCCCTACGTTACAAAAGAAACCCCTGTGCAAAATTTCAAGTTTCTAACCCTTATAGTTTAGGCCCTGCGTTGATATGTCAGTCAGTCAGCTTCTCCTTTTATATATGTCGCAGTAAAGTAGTTAAATCAGAGAGTCAATTGAATCTCTAGACCGTCAATCAACGATCGATATTCAATCAAGTCGCTAGCATTTTGATTTAAATAAAGCAGCGTCGAAAACGTTTAACTATCTGACTGACCGAAAGCCAGCATGTTGATTAATAATGTAAAACAAGATGGCCGTCACGACAACAGCTGATTACTTTTAGAGTCTTTCTTTTGGCAAACGTTGTGCAACTTGGTTTGTTGTGGGAGTGGTTTTTTGTTTCATTTTGTGGTCTTTGGTGAATGTTGTCGACTCCGCCACGATTATTTCATTTATTATTGTTATTTCAGTGTCATAGTGAAGAACTGAGAGCTTGGAAATTCCGTGTTTTGTTTTATTGTAAATGGTTACTCAACAAAATTAAGAAGAAGAGTCTTGTTTTTGTTGTGAGTTCTTGTTGCAAAGATGGCTTTAGAAGACTTGACACGTTCGTTCAAAGAAACATTTTATCAAAGTTGAAATACCTAGGAACGTTTAGGAAACTCGTCAAACGTTTCGTTCACTCACTTGTCTGACGGAACTTTAGCGACTTAATTGAATATCGATCTTTCATTGACTGTCTAGAGATTCAATTGACTCGCTGATTTAACTACTTTACTGCGACATATATATGGATTATAGAATGAAAAAACGGACTTAAAGCGATTGCATAACATAACAACTTCTAATGTATTTATTTCTTTCTGGTTATTTCTTTTATGCAATAAAGCGTAACAAACAAACAAACAAACAATAAAGAGTTTTAATTTAATCTATTTCGAACTAATTTCCCTTTATGATTGTGGCAATTAGATACGAACGTATAAACGGATGCTTTTGGTTCTATGACATGCAGTTTTACCTAAAATGGCGAAGATTAAACAATGGAAAGTTTTTACTTGTCTCTTTTCCATGTGCGTAAGCTGCGCTTTTGGGGTAAATATTTCCATGTATACTGGCCCAGTATGAAGTCGCGCATCTAGGGTTTTCTAATTGTCTTTCTCTACCAACAAGGTTGCCCGGAGAGAATTATAAAATTTTAACTTGTGTTTTTTTTACCAGCAATATTTTTTTTTTAGTTAAAATGCCTTGAAGCGGTTTTAAGACTCATAATTTATAGGAATACGTGTACATTTTTTAATTTTTTTTTATTTACTATTTTATTCACACTGTCAAATAGCCTAATATAAATTATAAATACCTATTCACTGATTTTATTCCGGAATAAAGTTTTGATCACAGATTTTTGATAACTTGTGAATTTATACAGTCAAATGCAAAATGTGTGAATGTATTTTTTTGATGA
Organism: Yponomeuta plumbellus; assembly: GCA_947310845.1. Lineage (NCBI taxonomy): Eukaryota > Metazoa > Arthropoda > Insecta > Lepidoptera > Yponomeutidae > Yponomeuta > Yponomeuta plumbellus. The sequence continues at coordinate 22,616,754 of OX371197.1, read as the reverse complement.
AAAACACCACGATGAAGTATTATATTTACTAACTGAGCTGGCAAACGCTTCATTAATTAGTCTACGATCTATTCTCAGACCCACCCGATTGGTCATGCTACTTATTTTTTATGTATGTTTTTTATAATTTATTATGAAAATATTAATCATTTTAACAAACTAATTTGAGAATTTTAGAGTTCTATTAATTATTTCCATTTTAAATATTTTTCTAGAGTTTTGGTGTTTGTGACGTCATCAGAGACTCATCATCAAACTGTCTCCTTATCATATGTCTTTGCCCACAACATGCAATGAAAAACCACAGTTAGAGACTCCCCCACACTAGCGTTTTTTAGAGCGTGGTCGTTATGCTAGCGACCGCACAGCGTCTACTCCGCGGAGACGCAACACCATTGCTGGCCGGTGTAATATATTTCATGCGGTGTTATATATTTGGATATCGGAATTATGTCGCTTATTCTATTTGTATGCTAAAAATTGCCTGGTTGTCCTCGGGTATCAATAGCTCTAAAGAATAAATGCGCTCATGAATGAGCGAAGGCATTGCGACTCCGTCTTGAGAACAGCGCGCGTATTTCCGGTATCTTACGAGCTTAATACGAGTAGCTTGAGCAGACGAGGGATGTTTGTCCGCCGACTTTTGTATCCGCTAAAATAGATCGCTAACAACTGTATCGAGTAACGCAAAAGAGGGATTAAAACTACCGCGTACAAATAGTCCCCTGAATAACCGCGGACATGCAGAGAGCGGACTGGACAAAAGGGGGCAACTGCCCCCCCTGCTCCCCCTTGGCGACGCCCTTGACGGCCAATTGTTTTACGTAGCTTCGTTTGTGTCCCACTGCTGGGCAAAGGCCTCCCCCTCCTTTCTTCCGACTCTCTCTGTCTCCAGCCCAAAATATACACAACAAAAATAGGTGAAGATATCTGAGAAGTTCAATCACAAACACTGTGATACGACATTTTTATATATTAGATTAAACATTTCGTATACTAACAGACGGTTTACTGGAAGATGCTTTACTGACACCAGAAAAATCACCTACAACTGTGAGAAAGCTTCCCGTTGCATAATATCTCAAGGTCAACAGCAGGCGAGTAATCAGTGCTATACCATGATTTCTTTCTGACGTCACAGAAATGGCATTCTCGATCAACGAATACACAAACGTCACAGCTTCTATCGTAAGCCTGAACAGTGTCCTAAAGTCCGTATCGTCTAACGTCTCCATATAGTTTATTCTATCCCGAAATAAAGGATTCCTACGTGGTGCCATGAGGCGATCCAAATATTCATCCAACTCATCTTCAAGAGTTTCAAATACCTTCATAGAATCTTTAAAAACACCACGCTTTCAGTTGATCATCATCATTCAGCCACAAGAAGTCCACTGCTGGACATAGGCCTCCTCCATGGATTTCCAAAAAGACCGGTCGGAAGCGGCTTGCATCCAGCGTCTTCCCGCCACTTGGATGAGATCGTCTTTCCATCTTGTGGCTGGTCGTCCTACGCTGCGCTTGCCGATATGTGGTCTCCATTCGAGAACTTTTCGGCCCCATCGGCCATCAGTTCTTCGTGCTATGTGCCCCGCCCACTGCCACTTCAACTTACTAATCCGCTGGGCTATGTCGACGACTTTCGTTCGTATACGGACCTCATAAATTCTGACTGTCTCGCAGAGAAATTCCGAGCATAGCCCTTTCCAAAGCTCGTTGCGTGACCTTGAGCTTTCTTATGAGACCCTCAGTAAGAGACCACGTTTCAGTGCCATAAGTCATCACTGGTAACACACACTGGTTGTACAGTTTTGTTTTGAGGGATTGAGGTATATCGGAGGAAAAGACTTTTCTAAGTTTCCCGAACGCTGCCTAGCCGAGTTGGATTCGACGATTGACCTCTTTCACGAGGTTAGACCGGCCTAGTTGGACTGTATGTCCTAAGTAGACGTATTCGTCTACAACTTCGAGAGTCGAGTTCCTCACTGTTATTGGGGTGGGCACAACACGGGCGTTTGACAAGACCTTAGTTTTATCCACGTTCATTTTAAGGCTTCGAGCATTATGCCGAGGTCCTCCAGCGTCTCTGCCATTGATATTGATGCCGCGTTCCTGCCATTCCAGAAGCTTGAAGGCATCTTCCAGTCCGTTCTTGAACATTTTCGGAGATATGACATCTCCCTGTCTCACGCCTCTTTTCAGTGGAATTGCCTCCGAATTCTGCTCCTGTACTCGGACCGACATGGTGGCGTTGTCGCGAATGTATGCGATTTTTATGCTCATATTTTTTATTGGGGGTAGTTATATTTTTACCTAGGAGCGCACGAAAATCCGCCGCGCGGGGAAGACAGACAGCTACGAGCGACCAACCAAGTGAGCGCTGTTCTGAGGAGACTCAGGTATTTATTCTCAGAATATGTATTTATCTCGATCTGGCTGCATACTATTTATTGAGTTGTGTTTCTAATGTTTGAACTAAGTATGTGTCAAGTTCAGTGTCATAGCAATGCTCAGTGTCCTGCTACATGTGATGATCGTGGTCAACTGACCAGTGTAGTGATTGCGATGCTCAGTATCTCAGATGTTATCAACCAAGGGGTTGCTCAGTGATCTCAGTACGTGTGGAAAGGGGTCGCTATTAGGGGAGGTTGGAGGCGACGAGGAGGCCGGCTCCGATAACGCTCAGCTGATGCTCAGTTTGTGATGAACGGTGCTCAGTTCATGCTCAGTCGATGCTCAGTGGAAGCTCAGCTAAAACTCTATAGCGCTCAGTAAAACCATGACGTTATCATTCTTAAGTATCATCCAAGCAAGAAGAATGGTCCTAGTATTTGATATTTGAAGTATCTTCGCCAAATCATATTTTTATTTTAACTTGGCTAAGGCAATTGAAGGAAATTGGCGACATGGTGGAGGAGCTGGGATCCTCTTCATTCTCATGGCTACTTTAATAAAATTGATTACTATCGGCACCCGTTCAACTACAGATATTTTGTTGCGAAGTCGACCTCGATGTAATTTAGTGAAGTGTGAATGCAACGGTACTGTTGTCTTGTCGGCAGTACCTATTTTTTGTCTGAAACATTTCATAATATAACTATGATCTAAATTAACTAAATTAGCGAAACACCGAAGTCAAGTTAAACATGATCAGACACTATTTACAAAAAAATATTATTCTTTCAAGTTCTACATATTATCTCATACCTATTTATCATCATTTCAGATCGATAATATTTACTCACTTGCGTATTTTTGTGGTCCTAAGTAAGTAAATACTTTCAAGACATTTCGACCTGTGTTAAAATTATTTGTTGCTCAAGAGTGGCCTTTGTTGTACGCAATCTATATAGGTACATTCCGAGATTACCTGGGCCACCTGGTTTCTATTGTGCATTCGAAATTGCACTTTATTTCCTACTTATGAAAACTATATTAGCTTGAATTACTAACGCAATAAGAAGGGAATCGGACCTACCAATACGACCAACTGGCCAACCAATACGGACTTGGCCCCCGTGGTGGAGTATGGCCTATACCTTCCTTAGGGAAGAGACCCGTGTTCCTCGGTGGAGACATAATGGGTTGATGATGAAGAAGGGAATAGTGCCTGGTTGCCCTTGCGGACTGCCTCGTTGGTCTGGTGGTTGGGGGCGCTTGGCTGCCGAGACGGAGGTCGTGGGTTTGATTCCCGCTGAGGACTGCCGTGCATTTTCAAATGACCCCAGTCTGGACGTGTTTCCATAATTGTGGTGCTTTTGCCTCGTTATCATGGTGCGGGGTGTTCTGGTTTGGTACAGAGTCACACGATTGTGTTGTGGAAATTTATTTAGCACAAGTTTCAAAGGTGTCATCTGCCTGGATGAGACAAAGAGTTTACGGAGATAAAACTGAAACAAAACTTTTAAATAAAGATGTTGTTGGCTTGGTTTCGTTTCTTTTATAAATTTAATTAGCTCATGAGTTCAACGTTATGGTAACAGCGTTATGGTTTATTCTGTTTACAATACAGTGGCAAGAGCTTTAATTTTGATTTTCAATGTAATTTATTACACAGATACATTTCCTTCAGGAGTATTCTGTTGTTGAGTAGATTGACGACCTCTGTGGCGTAGCGGTTGGCGCATTTGCTTACCATGCGAGAGGTCCCGGGTTCGAACCCCGGCTGGGGGGAAAATAAGAAACCCCAGATCTTGGATGTTTGCATGTTTGTCACGTCGCTGTTTCTGGTTCCCGCGACGCGGGGTATCCTGGTGTGGGGCCAGGAGCAGGTAGGTATGTTCCTGTATGTAAATGTTTATATAAAGTAACAGCATCCTGTTCTAAAATTTGTCAACACTTTGAATGTTATTTACTTAATAAAAAGTTACTTTAAAAAACGGGAGAACCGTGAACGAGTGATCTTTATTAACCCGATTTATCTCATTCGTGTTTAATAATTGTGGTTTCATTTCCCAATCGGGTGCGATACCGGTGCGATATCGGCAAGGATATGACTTTAAGACACGAGACATTTTTCTGACAAACTCAGACGGTTTTTTTTTTCGTTGTTACAGCCAGAACTAAAAACTTGGTTGGGTTGCGTTTTGACATTTTCGTGGTAGCCTGTGCATTTTATCATTTACTCAGAGTTAACTCTAACTCATTATCATTTACTCAGTGTTAAGTTAAGTTTTCACACTCAGCAATGGAGGAAGTGGTCAGGACTAGACTCAAGCTAATTATAGAGTACTTAGTATCCCTTATTGAAGTGGGCCAATGTGCCTTGCAAAAACTAAAAAGTGAATCTGATGACACAAATGACGCGCCAATGATATCGTCAAAACTCAAAGCTGCAGTAGAACGTTTTGTCTCAAAAACCTACAATTATTTCAAGGTCATCCAAAATCCATGCGCTGATGAGATAAGTCAGTAGCTACACACAAATCCATATTAAAGGAGATGAGTTGGTCGCAGAATTAAACTTTTATACTCAGAAATACAGAGTGAAAATGGTTGACAAGTCTATTTATGATTTTCGACGTGCGTTCAATGAGATTGAGAGGCATCTCCGTGTTCTTAACTCCTTAGAAGAGGACGTTAATCATAATCATTTAAGAGTCATTATAATGCAAAATTTCTCAGAAGAAATCATATTTAATAATAATAATATAACGTTTATTTCAGACTTTAAATCAAATCCATATTACAAACAAAGAGATACAAAAATACTCGTAAAATGTTAGTTACAAACACAGATAATTGCTTACACTATGTTAGTACTTATTATTACTATTTAAATGAATCCTAACCCAGTGGGTTAGGAAGCGACCGTCAAACCGGTCCGCTATGCACGCCGGGATGCCGCATGCCGTTGCCGCTGGCCCGCAGCCTGCTCAGTGCTGAGGCGCAGCGCTTGCGATGCTTGCGATGCGAAGCCGTCGACACGTGCGCTCGCGAACATACTCGACGCCAATGCAATCACCAGCGGGGCAGCCGCAGCGGCACCCAGTGTGCGTTGTTGTATTGGACACGGAGGGCACTTAACGACTTGTGGGTGTATTTAATTCACAGGCTGCAAGTATATAGTGATGTACAGTATGCCCTAAACAGCGTTATTTTTACCTCCGCTGTACATCAACTATACCTACGCGCTATCATGTTCGCTCTGGTTGCCAGTGCCCTCCTCTCCCTTTCTATGTCTAAATCATCCTTCAAATCCTCTACAAGGACATGGCCAAGATATTTGAAGGATGATACCCGATTTAGAGCAGTTCCATTAATAAAAACAGGTGGCACATGATTTGGATACCCGCCCTGAAAACCATCATTTCACTTTTGTTTTCATTGTATTTTAGGCCATGCTTCTCGGCGTAATTTACACATATTTGTAACAACTGTCGAAGTCCTCGGATTGACTGGCTCAGCAGCACCATGTCATCCGCATAGCTAATATTATTAACGCAAATGTTGTCGATATAACAACCGACATGAGTGCTGCCAAGCTCGCCAATAAGTTCGTTGACATACAAATTGAATAATTTGGGCGATGTAAGTCCACCTTGTCTTACCCCACATTCCAGTCCGTATGGTTCAGATAAATCGTTTGCCCGCCTGACTACATTTGTTTGGTTTTGGTACCAGCATTTGAAAATGTTGATTAGAACAGTCGGTAACTTAGCGTCAACGAGTTTTTTCCAAAAGATGTCATAACTAACCAAGTCGAATGCTTTTGATAAATCCAGAAAACAAGCGTATATCGGTGTCTTTCTATCCACATAATACCCAACAGTGTGCTTTACGCTTAATATTGCGCTTTCGGTAGACAGCCCGGGCCGAAAACCAAATTGCGCATCGTGCAATTTATAGCTACAGTAGTTGCCAACGATATAGGCCTGTAGTTCGCCCTGCTCGAGATGTCTCCTGTTTTGTTTTTAACAATAGGAACTACATTTGTTTTGGTCATTTCATACGGCAAATATGAGTGACTCATACAAAGCATATATGAATTGCGCATAAAGATGGGAACCGATACCAATACGATAGAAAATATTCGAAAGCACCTGGAACACATTATATCTGCACGCGAAGCTTCCAACAGGATGAAAGAGCACATATTCCAATCCGAACGGCCCAGTACCCGTAAAGCTAAGGGTGAAAGATTCACATTGGAGGCACTACACGCTCAAACAGAAGGTCACACAAAGCCACGGTTTCCATCGAGGAAACAACTTCTGTCTCATCATCAAGACCGAAGTAGATTTCCAAGACTAAAATAGATAGTTTAATCCATTATAAGTCTTATAGTAAAATATTAAAAAAATGTATGCTCAAAGCTCAAAAAATCGAAAATACTAATTACATATTAAAGGCTAAGAATAAATGTAAGGCAGCTTGGGACATTATTAAAGGAGAAAGACACTTGTGTAAAGACATTCATACAATTACATCTAAAGGGAAACAATATACAGACCCCAAAAAAATAATGGAACTATTCAATGACTTTTTTATAGATTTGACAAATAAAGACAATACAGCAGGTGTAGATAACAATTTTAGTAAAAATATAGCTCTTAATCCAAACACTATATTCTTAACGCCTATTAACGACAATGATGTAGTGAAGCTCATAAAGAAGTTAAGAAATACAAATTCATCTGGATATGACATAATAAACACACACATTATTAAGAGTATTGCTTCATACATTGCAGAGCCCCTTACTTACATCATAAACCTTTCTCTCATTGAAGGCGTATTTCCTTCTCGCTTAAAATTTTCAGTAGTGAAGCCAGTATTTAAAAAGGGGTCACCTGAAGATATTATAGGCCCATAACGCTCATACCAATTTTCTCAAAACTATTTGAAAAAATTATGCACACTAAAATTTATAGTTTTATTTCAATTTGCAAGATATTAAAAAAACAACAATTTGGCTTCCGGAAAAATAGTTCGACTACTCTAGCTTGTTTTAATTTTGTAAAAAATATAACTGAGTGTTTAAATAATAAAATATATCCAATATCTATTTTCTTAGACATGAGCAAAGCCTTTGACTTCGTCTCGCACAAGACTCTTTTAGATAAGCTTTATAAATATGGTATACGCGGCAAGGCCCTTGATTGGCTCGAAAGTTATTTGTCTGATAGACAACAATGTGTCGAAGTATCAACCATAAAAAATCATAACAAGATAACTTACAGGTCAAGATACCGTAACAATGAATATGGAGTACCACAGGGTAGTGTCTTGGGACCCTTACTTTTTCTCCTGTACATTAATGATCTACCTGATGCTATCGATCACGATTCCATACTTTTTGCTGACGATACCACTATAATTTTGAAATGTAAAAATCAAGATGACTATGATAATGAAATAAAATCAACTTTAAATACTATTATTAAATGGCTAAATTACAATAATCTTAACATAAATCTTAGTAAAACAAATTATATGCAATTCCAAACCTATAATAAGAACATTAATACATTTTCAATAAATTACAATGGAGTTAGAATAGATGAAGTTGACTCAACTGTATTTTTAGGTTTAACAATAGATAAAAATTGCAACTGGAAGGAGCACATCGATTCAATCTGTACTAAACTAGATCGATTCGTTTACGCTCTAAGACGTATAAGAGAAATTGCTTCAGAAAAGGCGGCCCTTCTCGCATATCATGGCTTTGTTGCATCTGTATTGCGATATTGTTTAGTACTATGGGGAAACTCAGTTGACGTAGAGAGAGCATTTCGGGTCCAAAAAAAATGCATGAGGTCAGTTTGTGGAGCCGGATTTCTAGATAGCTGCAAACCACTTTTCACGAAATGTCAAGTATTGCCTCTACCATGCCTGTATATTTTCGAAATGTGCTTATTCATAAAAAAACACCCAGATCTCTTTAGTAAGTCCGGTGATATGATAATCCGAGCAACTAGAAATAAAGACAAACTTTTTGTACCCTACCAAAGGCTCACGTCATACAAAAACAATTCTTTCTGTATGGCTATTAAAATATATAACCATCTGCCTAACGAATTTAAAAATTTAAGACTACCTATGTTAAAGAGGAAATTATCACAGTTTTTAATCGGGAAAATGTATTACAAGGTTGACGACTACTTTAATGATAAGTTTTAAATTATAATTCTGACATTTTTGATTTCTGACATTTAATTTTATAATTTTATTCTAATTATTGCATCAATTAATTATATTATGTTGACATTAAATAGTTAATATATTAGCACAGCAATCGGTAGATCCATAATTTCTGACATTTAATTTTTATTGTTTCATTCTAATTATTGTACATCAATTAATTATATTATGTTGACAAATTATGAATTGTATTTTTGAATTAAATTTAATTAATATATTTGCACACCAACCGGTAGAGCATGAAGGATCTTAACAATATTTTAAGAACTTAATGTACCCATGTTCTGGCAAATAAACGATTTTTACTTTTACTTTACTTTACTTTACTTTACTTTAAGAAAACGCAATGACGACAAATCTTACACAGAAAGGAGATACTCGCACAATAATACTAATAAGAATGGTAATGAACGGATGAGACAATATACTAGAGAGATACACAACCTACAAGAACCAGAAACAAAGAGAAAAAGACCTACATGCATCTTCTGCGGACACGAACATTTCAATGATGAGGGCAGTATTGCCAAGACGGTACAAGAAAGAAAGAACAGCTTGATAAGGGTATCATAGAGATTGTGCCAAATGCTCTAAGTTCTATGGAACATCCTGTCCACTATCTCCCTCACCACTGTGTGACGCAAGGTGAGAAGCTGCGTCTAGTTTACGATGCCTCGTCAAAACCTAAAGCTAGCTTAAACGAGTGTCTGTCTCGAGGGCCACTACTTTTGGAGGATCTGACTGGCTTACTAATTCGTTTTCGCGAACATCGTATAGGTTTAGTAGCTGATGTGGAGAAGGCGTTTTTACAGATAGGACTGCAAGACAAAGATAGAGATGTTACACGATTTTTATGGCCCAAGAACTTAAATGACGACCTGTCTCCCGAAAAATTGATGCATCTTAGATTTAAACAGTGCCATTCGGAGTGATTTCAAGCCTTTTTCTATTAAATGCGACAGTACGTTATCATTTGAATAAGAGTCATGACATCGTTCACAAGCAGATTGCTCAAGATCTTTACGTTGGTAATCTCGTCAGCTGAGCAGTGTCAGTTAACGGAGACATGCATGCATAATATTTATCAGAGTTCCAAACGTGCCTTTGACGACCTCTCAATGAACCTCCGTGAGTGGAACTCTAATTCAGACGAATTTTTAAAATCTATCCCCACGCAGTATCGCAGCCGAGAGAAAAAAGTCATGAAAGTGTTGGGTTTAAATTGAGATTTCGTAAATGACACACTAAGTTTAAAATTCGATCTAGCAGCGAAGGACGTGGATCAATTAGATACAAAAAGAGAAGTCCTCAGGCTTCTTGCGTCAGTCTTTGATACATGTGGATTTTCGGTCCCACTTGTGCTACCGATCAAGTTATTTCTTCAGAACCTGTGGCACCAAAAGTTCGAGTGGGATACGAGACGGAGTGAAGTAGCTCTTGAGGAACTGAAAACCGTAATAGAGAGCTTAAGCTATGTTCACGCCATTAGCGTCCCAAGAAGTTTTAAAAACCTAAGCGAGTCCGAAAGTGGTACTTATTATTATTAAATACACGCTTTTGCAGACGCGTCGATGCAGGCCTATGCAACGGTAATCTATCTCAGGAGTTTTAGCGAGAGAGATATTAAATTGAACTTTGGTATAGGCAAATCTCGTTTAGTTGGAAAGCAGAACAGATGGATCTACAGATTCCAAAGCTGGAACTTTTGGGTGTTTTGATTGGTACTAGGCTTATCAAGACTTTGTTAAACTCACTGCGCCTAAAGGTGAACCACCTGTACTTATGGACGGATAGTCAGATTGTTATGAGCTGGTGTAAATCAGAGAAACTGCTTCCGCCTTTTATAGCAAAACGTGTAGATGAGATTAAGCGAACAGACTGCCCCAAGGCAGCGGCTAACATTATACATAACTGTATGTACATTGACATTCAACAAGCAGAATGTAAATTATTTACGTTGAAATAAATTTTTGATTCTGATTCTGAAGCGATGTACGCATAAGATACTCGTACGTTCCATCACAGCTTAATCCAGCCGACATTGCGACCAGAACAAAAGCTTGTCAAGAGGACGTAGAACGTTGGTTAAATGGGCCCGATTTTCTGTATAACAGCGGCGACAAATGGCCTGTGAATTCAGCAGGATTAATACATAATCATGATCTTGTACATAATCTTTCGGCTGGGCAGGGTCCTACGGAATCCTCACAAGATGAGAATGGTAACTCAGAAGCACCGCAGCGAGCGTTAATAAACCCGAAATAAGACCCCAATCCAACTCCATGGATGTAGACTCAGAGACAGCCGCGCACAATCACGTCAGTAAGTTACGACAAATACCAGCAGAATGTTTCCCGAGAGAACTTAAGGGTGATTCCAATAGGGCACTTTGGAAGGTAGGTCGGATTTCAACGATATTTCAAGGGAAAGATGGCAAAATTCGTGTGCCTAAAGTAACCATTTCTCCGAATGAAACCTTGCCTCGATCCATAGCTCACCTCTATCCGCTTGAAATTCAAGGATCCGCCGACACTTCTCAGGCCTTAGAAAAAGGTGAACGCAACGAAACCGAAACACCAGTTACTGACTCAGGTTATACTCAGATACCAAACTCAGGTGCCAGATCTCGGGCGAATGATCAGACTCACAGACCATCTCAGACAGACAATTTCTGTGACCGTGCAAAGACTACTCTCGATAATTCAGATCACGTCTCGGCGTCGACCCAATCGAGGAACACTCAGCTCAGACCAACGCGATTAACAGCTCAGAAGGCGACGGAAAAGATAAAAATGTGGACAGCGCATTTACTCAGCATCCTGCAAACTGATGAAAGCGATTTTTTTAATTAAATTTGCTAGAAAGGGTTATTTTTACATTTAATCAGAATTTTATTATTTGTTAATTAAAGTTGATTGTATCATTTCTGTCATTTATCTTGTGTTTCTTTTGGTGTCCCTCAAGTACTATAATTTTCCCAACCCTATTTATTTTTTTGGTAATTTTTTCTCGTGTGGGGAGTGTCGCGAATGTATGCGATTTTTATGCTCATATTTTTTATTGGGGGTAGTTATATTTTTACTTAGGAGCGCACGAAAATCCGCCGCGCGGGGAAGACAGACAGCTACGAGCGACCATCCAAGTGAGCGCTGTTCTGAGGAGACTCAGGTATTTATTCTCAGAATATGTATTTATCTCGATCTGGCTGCATACCATTTATTGAGCTGTGTTTCTAATGTTTGAACTAAGTATGTGTCAAGTTCAGTGTCATAGCAATGATAATAAAAAGATAATAATAATAATAATAATAATAAAAGTATTTATTGCCTCATCAAAATAACATTTTAACAAATTAAGTAGGTACTAAACTAGGTTTACAATAAGGCAAAAGGTAGTGGCTCAGCTGGTGCTACCCCGGACAGCCGCGGGTAGCGCTGGTTTTCAGCCACTGCCTTCTCCCTGTGGTGTTGTGCGGGAGTAAGGTAAAGAGGGCTTAAAACAGTCGACTAATAGATGGTGATCGATTAAACATAAACGAAACAAAAATCAATTTAAATATGACAAAAAAAATCAATTCTTCTTAATCCAAAAGAAATAGGTACTAAGCAGTTGCTTAATAAACAATTATTAAACTTTGAAAACATGAAAATTAACTCTGACATAATATCTTAATAACTATGAACATAAAAAAATATCTAAGAGGTACTAATGTAAGTATGTAACTTAGAAAGTGAAAGGCACTCTTATGAGAATTAGCAAATGTGTGTGTGTGTGTGTGTGTGTGTGTGTGTGTGTGTGTGTGTGTGTGTGTGTGTGTGTGTGTGTGTATTTGTGTGTGTGTGTGTGTGTATGTGTGTGTGTGAGTGTACATGTAAGTCAGATACTACAGATAGGGTTTTAGAAGTAACATTAAAAATATTCTTTCAGGGACAAATTCCTGGACCAAGCATGCCTCAAATTTTCAGTGGCAAGCTGTCTTCGAAGCAGTGCTGATTTATATTTAGTTTTGAATAGCTGCAATGCTCAGTGTCCTGCTACATGTGATGATCGTGGTCAACTGGCCAGTGTAGTGATTGCGATGCTGTATCTCAGATGTTATCAACCAAGGGGTTGCTCAGTGATCTCAGTACGTGTGGAAAGGGGTCGCTATTAGGGGAGGTTGGAGGCGACGAGGAGGCCGGCTCCGATAACGCTCAGTTGATGCTCAGTTTGTGATGAAGGTGCTCAGTTCATGCTCAGTCGATGCTCAGTGGAAGCTCAGCTAAAACTCAATAGCGCTCAGTAAAACCATGACGTTATCATTCTTAAGTATCATCCAAGCAAGAAGAATGGTCCTAGTATTTGATATTTGAAGTATCTTCGCCAAATCATATTTTTATTTTAACTTGGCTCAGGCAATTGAAGGAAATTGGCGACAGGCGTTGTGGTACAAGCACTGCAGCACCTCGATGTACCGATAGTCAATATGACATCGCTGGAGAGACTCGAGCACCGCCCATGTCTCGATCGAATCGAAGGCTTTCTCATAGTCCACAAACGCTAAGCATAATAGCAAATTATACTCCTCAGTCTTCCGCTTTCAGTTATTACCGTGCTATTTTGCCGCTCCATCTGAACCAATATCTTATTGACAACTTTATGTGACAGTTAGCGCTATTTGACAGATGTGAAACGCAAAAGTAATGTTTATCTAACGGATAAGTAACAAATAGCTTATTCAGAACTGATGCGCAACATAACTGTACATTGTGAAACAGACTGAGAAGTGTAAGGAATTCGTTCATAAGTTGGTTTTTCGCGCAGGGTCCTCGGAAAACCAAAATAATTGAAATAACGGCCGCGAAGGACTGCGGCATCCCACCAAACAAGTACGATATGGACAACTATATAAACCATACTATAGCCGTTTTAAGATACAAAGGAAAGACGTACATGACCATGAATTTCACTATTAATAAAGAAACTCCAACTGTCACGGTATGTATAAACTAAAATGTTTTATTCCGGGTGGGATAAAGTTAATAATAGGCGCGTAGTAGTCAATTGGCCAATGTTCTTAGAATCGCTGGTAGCCGCGGCCACTTGAGTGATCTGACGAAGGTTAAGCCACATAGCTCAGTACATGGATGGGTGGCCGTTCTATGACTAACGCTAATGGCATTTTCCGAGCGGTTCCGTGCTTCGCAAGGCACGTTAAGCAGTTGGTTCCGGCTGCCGTCGACAGATGGCAGTCGTTAAGCCAAGTCAGAGGCCTTAGGGCGGCTTGATAATTTCTGACAGTAAGACCAGCCACTAGTCTTACCAGTCTCTACCAATCCGGTCTTGGCCCCCGTGGTGGAGTATGGCGTATACCTTCCTCAGGGAAGAGACCCGTGCCCCTCGGTGGGGACAAAATGGGTTGATGATGAGAAAGTTAATAATAGACACGTAGTTTTTCAATTGTCCATGCTACTTATATTATTTGTACATGTTTTTTGTAATATTGAACATTTAAAAAAACAAATTTCGGGACTATGGAGTGTTATTCATTATGTTTAATTTAATTATTTTTTTAAATTTTGGTTGTTTGTGATGTCATTAGAGCATTATTAAAGAGATACCTAGTCATTGCCTGAATACCTACCAAAAAAAAAATATCATTTGTGTTTTTCTTTTTTTTTTTGGAGGCATGGCTAGGGATTAATTCTCGTAGTGTGTTGACGTCATTGAAAAGTCATTTAAGGTCAAGACTTTTTATTGATATCTTAAAAAATATAGGCTTATTTATATCTATATCATATTTATATCATTCTTGAAATGGTTTTGAGATTTTCGTTCATGTTCAAAATTGAAAGCCAAATCGCCAATTGAAAGATACTAGCACAACAATAGCTGTTTCTGCCTCTGTTTGACAGCTAATGCTATAACCCGCGTAAATTAAAAAGGAGTCTCTCGCAAAGAAGATATGCCTAATGAACCAAATTCTGAACGATTTCAATCGTCTAATTGTCGAATTCCATAGTGCTTATTTCTGATTCAAACTGCTAGTTTTAGGTTTCGATTTAGGATTATAGCTGATAATTTCCATTCTCGTTGACTCAACATTGTGTTAAAAATGTATTTTCCAGTACAAACTGAGGAGATTTGAAATAATAAATAACGAAACAAAGAAGATCTTCGAGTTGGTCGATTTGAATTGCCGCCACGACATGATCGCAGCGTTGTTCAGGAAGATCAAACTTTCCTACAACCCTGCCAATTGCACTTCACCACCGGTAAGTATATGTACAGTCCGACCAATACACATTCTGAATGGGTACACAAAACAAAATGACTTAATCTATTGAGGCGGAAACCGACTATTGAAACGCGACACGACACCCGATGTGAATCGTGCGAATTGCCAACACGCGATAGCTAATAATATGATTCTGATCATAGAAAATAGTAAATTTGATTTGACTCAACGCGCGTCACATTGCGTCGGGTCGCGTCACATTTCAATAATGTGTTTCCACATGTAACATTATAAAATATGTCGCCGAATCACCATTTTGCGATGAATGAATAAATCATAGACATATGATCCATTTGTCTATACTTAAAATTTTTCTCAGACTTTAAACGACAATAAATCAAAAACCTTTAGCGTCAGAAAACTCGATACCGTTTGCAAATTTAGTACTAGCTAGCACTAAATGACAATGGGCAAAAATGTATGGAGCTTGGTCCAAGAACCTCCACGATTGAGACATGTGCCAAAGTAAAGGCCCATGTCCTTACTTCAAATTCTCAGAAGGGCATCAAAACTGGTCCTGGTGATTTTGAAAAAAAAAAAAAAACTTTTTATTTTATCATGAAATATAAACTAAGTAACTAGGTTAAGTACTGCTGTTGTGCTCCAAAGTCGTTTTGTACAAAATATGGTTTGGTTGTAAATAGCAACTACTGTCTCAGGGGCCTGTTTCATAAAAAATATGTAAAAAATAAATTCAAATTCAAATTCAAAAATTTATTTCAACGTAAAGAATTTACATTCTGCTTGTTGAATGTCAATGTAAATATAGTTATGTATAATGTTAGCCGCTGCCTTGGGGCCGTCTGTATTGGAGAAAAAGGAAGCGAAAAAAAACTCCACTCTGACCATCTTTTCTCAAATCACCTTAAAGCTAATACAAATCAAACCTACAAAATAATATCTTGGATGTGTTGAACACTAGACACATTTATCCTGTGATTAAATTTGATATTAAACTACTATTTAATGCCATACGTCCTTGTCTTGTAAATAATCGTTGATTTTATAATAAGCTTTTTTGCAAAGAGTGAGCTTAATACAATTCTTAAATCGCGTTGGAGGTAACTCTAATATATCTTGGGGTATCTTGTTGTAGAACCTTATACAGTGCCCCATAAAGGAAGTATTAACTTTTGCAAGTCTAAATCGTTGAAATGACAATTTATGTTTATTCCTAGTATTAACATTATGATGGCTATCAAGTGTTTCCAAGTCTGTAATATTTTTCCTAACGTACATAATATTTTCATATATATATTGGCTTGCGACTGTTGCCAGGATGTTAGTTTCTTTGAAAAAGTCTCTTAGCTAGTCCCTACTACCTAGCTTGTAAATAAATCGGATCGCTCTCTTCTGCAAGATGAAGATAGTCTCAATGTCTGCTGCCCGGCCCCACAGTAGTATACCATAGGACATAATACTATGGAAGTAACTAAAATAAACAAGCCTAGCAGTTGCAACGTCAGTAAGTTCTCGAATTCTTTTTACAGCATATGTTGTGGAGCTAAGTCTATGTGCTAATTTTACAATATGTGGACCCCATTATAGTTTGGCATCGATTGTGATGCCCAAAAATACAGTATCTTCAACAAATTCTAGTTTTTCATTTCCAATCACAATGTTATTTTCAACTAATTTTACATTAGGTAGGGTAAACTTCATACATTTTGTCTTTTTTGAATTTAACAATAGATTATTTGCAGTAAACCAATCTAGAACGTGCGAGAGAGCATTATTTGCTTCGTCAAGATTATTTTCCTGTCTCCTTATTTTAAAAATAAGTGACGTGTCATCAGCAAATAGCACTATCTCGCACATTTTTTGTACCACAAACGGTAAATGATTTACATAGACCAGGAAAAGGAACGGCCCTAGGATAGATCTGTGGGACTCCCATTTTTACAAGTGAACCCAACGATTTAATATGATTTATGTCTGCTTTTTGAACCCTTCCTTCTAAATACGATTTTAAAAGATCTAATCCTGCATTTTTTATTCCGTAATGTTTTAACTTTGAGAGTAGTGTTTTGTGGTCTACACAATCGAATGCCTTTGACAAATCACAAAATATTCCTACAGCATCCCTATGATCCTCCCACGCACTGAAAATATGTTTAAGTAACATGAGTCCAGCGTCTGTTGTATTCCGCCCTTTAGTAAAACCGAACTGCTGACTATGAAGGAGTTTGTAATTATTGAAATGCAAAAGTAATTGATCCAAGATAATTTTCTCAAATATTTTACTTAGTACTGGTAAGACTGATACGGGTCTAAAATTTGTTGGATCTTGTTTATCACCGCTTTTAAATAAAGGTACTAGTCTACTGTATTTCATGAGGTCTGGAAATACTCCTTCATCTACGCATTTATTGAATATCTCTGATAACGGTGATGCTAGAATATGTATCACTGAACTAACAATTTTTACTGACATACCCCATAAGTCCTCAGTTTTTTTGAGATTCAATAATTTAAAAATTTTAACTATGTTATGAGGCTTAATGTAATTAAATGTGAAATCGTGTTCGCACGCGGGGACATGATCTTGTAATAACGTTGCTGCACGATCAGGTGACGAGTTCAACAGAGCTGTGGTTGCAATTGGTATATTAGTGAAGAACTGTTCGAAAGCTGCAGCGATATCTTCATTTGTTGTTATTACTTTGTCATCAATCTTAAGCGAAATATCCCATTCTCCTTGCTTTACCTGTTTCTCTATTTATTATGGTCCAAATTGTTTTAATTTTATTCGGTGATTGTAGGATTTTATTTTTTTTATGATCACATTTAGCTTTATGGCAGACGGCCTTAAATAATTTGGAATATTTTTTGACGTATTGTATGAAGTTGGTGTCGGAGGTATAAGTCTTTTTGTCATATAGTTCATAGAGTGTGTCCACAGAACAAAAAAAAAAGAGTAGAAATCGTAAGTGGGCGGTGCCCGCGTGCCTCAAATTAGCAATGTATTGCATAAGCGTAGTCTACTGACAGTTTTTCTTACCTCAGTTGCCGTGCGCTTCTAGTAAAGAAAACAATTGTGAAAACTCTACTAAAATGCCTTATTGTGCTGTGTTAGAGTGCAAAAATAAAAGTTGGGGACCAAAATGTACCGATCATGCCGTAAAATTCCATCGGTAAGTAGTATTTCCATTGTATTTAATTTAATAGAAATTAAATTTGTAATGACATGAACAAGGAAAGCAATCCGAAAGTGAGAAAGTAAAACCACCTTTATTTACTGGAATATAATGTTCAATTTTCGTCGAAGTCTGTGTACTTTTTCTAGAAATTTCTGTCAACATTTGAATGCTACTCAAATGAGTAGCAATTGCAGCTGGGACACAACATTATAAAAATCTATCGATAATATTTAAACGCAAATTATTTTAATTATTCTAAAAACTCTATATTTCCTTTATAATTGCTTGAAATAGTTTTTATAAAAAATAATAATAATATTTTGTCTATGACTTAGCAGTAATAAATAATTACCTGCGTCTAATTAGGTATTTTGGGAAAATAATTGTCGTTATTTTATTTTAATTGAAGACCGCTGTGGCGCAGTGGTTAGTGCATCTGACTACCATGCGAGAGATCCCGGGTTCGAATCCCGGCTAGGGACAAAAAAAAATCCTAGGTCTTGTATGTTTACATGTTTGTGACGTCGTTGTTTCTGGTGCCCACGACACAGGGTATCCCAGGGTGGGGCCAGAGGCAATGTATGTGCCTGTAAGTGTTTATTATCATCTTTTATTATTATTATTATTATTATTTAACACATTTTTAGTTGTTTATTGTTCATGTTCCTTGACGCTGTTTAGTTCCTTTGCGAGAATGTGGTCCTGACTGCAGTATCATGTCATTTTTGTAAACTTTTAATCCGGATCAACTTACCCATCCCATTTTGAGACAAGCAACCGAACGACGCAAGCTCCGTCTCTGCTCACCACCCACTCACTGCTCTGCGTATCGGAGCGAAACGTAGTCGGACTCGTCCGATAAAACAACACCCGTAAGTAGATCCGGACTAAATGTTTACAATGTGTTGTGCCGAAAGTTTTAGTTCAAAAAACATGTCATTTTTATTAGTATAGATTGGCGTATTGTCATCAAAACTAAACCAGCATGCATAATTTCAAAGTTAGATGATTTTATGTGCTCGTGTAGTAAAATCATCTGGGGGGGTCTAGATAATTTAATCAACGTTTACTCCTTATATGTATGGGGAAGTCTCGTGACTTTCGTTGGCAAATGTCATCTCCATAATATAAGTGAAGCACAAGCGTTGATGGATAACAACATTTTAAATAAATAAATAAAAAAATTAAACAAACTATACATACGATAAGTTTGCTGGGCCTCGTTTCAAAAGCGACTATGGTTAGTTTCATATGAGAATTCCATATACGTTGCGTAGCCGACCATCCAGAAGGTAGGTTAATATACTAAAAGGCTGCGTAATTTACATCGAATTGTAATTGAATTAAATATCAACTGTCGCTTTACGAAACAATTGCACATAAGCACCATTGCACATACTTGTTTTTTAATTTTCGACTTTATGGTCTATCACATAAAACTTCTCGACGGTCAGACGCGGCGGGATTTCCAGCTAGTGTAGAGTAGCGGTACTACGAACAAAGATCTAATATCAAACTTAATTTCATCATTATCATTTGATTTTGATCGTTGTTTATATCACCAAAAGGTTCATATATTACGTGGAACTTTTATGATGTAGACCTTTTCGGCATTGCCTTTATTTACCAATGGCAGCTTGGCATTCATAGTGTGGGTTTTGGCTTATGTGTGAGTTTGGTCACACTGGTTTTCCTGCTAATAGGTCATGTCACTCCTTCTACTCTTTTTTTCTGTTCTGTGGCAATCGAGGCTACGTAAAAAAAAAGAATATTCCTTATTGCACACAAGAAGCAAGAGACAAATAAAAGTTACAGTTAAAAAAATATATATACAATAGGCTTTCTTATTCTCTATAAATTGTACACGATAAGTTTGCTGGGCTTCGTTTCATAAAGCGACTATGGTTAGATTATGAGAATTCCATTATAGGTACATTGCGTAGCCAATCATCCAGAAGGACAGTTAATATGGTAGCCGGCTGCGTAATTTACATCGAACTGTACAGTTTGGCAGAAGGGAATACATTATGTTACTTTGTCAATGTAGGTATTAAAAAAAAATGATTAAGAAACATTGTCATAACAAATTCATTTTCAACTGTCGCTTTATGAAACAGTTCTATAATTTGTCGATATGGCAATATGTCCCATCCTTAGCCTGAGTAGCAACATAGCAGATAGTTATTTTTCAATATTCGACTTTATGGCATTGAACTTAAAGCTTCTCGACGATCACACGCGGCGGTAGTTCCATCTAATGTAGAGTAGCGGTACTACAAAGCAAAGATCGTATGTCAAACTTAATTTCATAATTATCATTTGATTTTGATCACTGTTTATATGATTTAAAAGGTTCATATTTTAATTGGAACTTTTGTGATGTAGACCTTTTCAGAATTGCCTTTATTTGCCAATGGCAGCTTGGCATTCACAGTGTGCTTTTGATTTGTGTGTGTGAGTTTGGTCACACTGGTTTTCCTACTGATAGGTCATGTCACTATTTCTACTCTTTTTTTTTGTTCTGTGAGTGTGTCTCTGCTCTTTCGGATACCTGACGTTGCCCATTAACTAAATCCTACTTTATTGTCGTTGCTTTTTAGCTTTTGCAATTTAAAGTTTTTTTTAAAACTACCTGAGACTACTTCGAAAAACTCAATATAATGAGCATTAGCATTTTGATAACTTTCTTGAGTCTATGCTACTCTCTAGGTCTGATTTAAACGAAATTAATTTTTTACTTGTTACGGGCTGGCATAGGATAACCGGTTCTGCATTTTTCGTATCTATTTCAAAATTAACAACTTGACCGCTGTGGTCTGACTTTAAACAATTTACTGTAGAATAATCTGAAAAATCGCAGTCGCAGTAAACATTATCTAGGCAGGTGGCAGTAGTTTCAGTTATCCTAGAAGGCTCCGAAAAAATACTTTCTAGATTAAACGATTTGAAGATAATTGTCAATTTTGTATTTAAAGCGGAGTCTGCCATCAAGTCGATGTTGAAGTCACCACAGACTATGACTTTTTTATTGCTGCTAGAGGCTACCTTCAAAACATCCTCCAATACTGTTTCAAACAAACTATAATCGCTGGTAGGCGGTCTGTATATGGCTACTACAATGTGTCTAGACAGTTCAACACATGATATTTCAATTACTTTTTCAACAGAAAGTCTGCAAATATCTTTCCGTTCTTTAAATTTCAAATGATTTTTTGTAAGTATCAGGGATCCCCCGTGCCTTGCAGACTTTCTATTGAAGCAACTGGCTATTTGATAGTTATTTACAGAAAAAACCATTTGAGTCTCTAGTAGCCAGTGCTCTGTGACGCAAAGTACATCTACTCTATATTGTCCTAAAAACAACTCTAATTCTAATAACTGTCCAGAAAAACCACCCTGTATGTTCTGGTTAACTAAAATTAAGTTTTTTAAGGGGGGCTTTTCTTTGGTCTGCGCTGGCAGTTTAAATCAGCGGTCAAATTTAACCTAGCACTAGTTCTTTTAACAACCTCTGAGTACAGAGGCTGGCGAGTGTCACCTAACTTACAATTTGCAATATCTAGAGGTCCCTGTGCTATTGTCTTAACAATAATAGGGTCATAAACATTGAATGCCCATAAACATAAATATCCATGTATATTTGGTTTTTATGAAAAAGACGCCATAGTCGATTCTATAAATAAAACAAAAGAAAACAAATAAACAACAACACAAGGTTTTTTATTAAAGACGGCCAATATTACAACATTGGACGAGACTAGTACTGAACCTGATGGGTTCGCGTGAAAGAGAAGAGGTCTATGCCCAACAGTGGGCTCCGTTTACGGGCTGATTAAGTTAATTAAGTCAATATTACACTTGTGATGGGGATGCTTTGCTCCTCTACAATGAAACGATCAGAAAGGTTTCAGCAGAATATAATTAGGAAAGCCCTAGTTTGCAACATAATTTATATCTACATTGTCGTCTGGTTGCTACCTTAAAGGACACGGGCAGCCGACATGTCTCCTGTGCCTTCAAACGACGTCGGCTGTTCAGACGACATAATAATACTTACTTATGTTACGTTGCCTACTGGTCACGTCAGCGCGACGGCGGCTGACAGAGTAGTTGTCTGCAGATGACGACGACCATGAGAGAGCTAATAGATTGGCAGCCTCCGCCAGCCGATAAAGCTCATTATAAGGCACTCATACATACCTTAGAAACTCTTTATCCCGATGGCTGGAAGGATTGGGAGGTCAGGCGGGTTACTCCAAAAGACCTTTTCGGCGAGATACTTACTCCCGATACGGAAGCGCGCCTGCGTTATGCCGTGCCAACTATCCGCCTTGGCAGGATCTTCCACTGTGAAAAGTCATTCAGTGAACGCCGTTACAGGGCTCTGAAAAGGAAAGTTTTAGAGTGGCCGATTGGCTTAGCCCTGATCTATCAGCCCCTGGCTATAATGGTGAAAGTACATCCGACCGGACCACAAAACAAGTTCGATGATATGCTTCCAGTGCTGAAAAAACACTTCCTTTCTCGAAAAGAAGCATCCGAGATTCTAAAATCGGAAACAAACGAGGAAAATGCGACCTCGATTTCCTCGAGCTCATCTTCCCCATCGAATAGACGACAGAGGTCGGATCCTGGGCATTGTCGAAAGGGACAAAAAGTCACCGATGATAACCATCCTCCTGAGACCCTGTCAGAGTATATGCGACAGCAGAATGTGATCCTAGGTAGACTGTGTGAGATCACCTATGGCCTTTCACATCAGACGCTAGAACCTCATGTGTCGGCGCCGAAGGATTCTACGAATCGCAGTCTGGCGAGTTCCGAAGCAGACGCCACAACAGATGAAAGGGAGTCAGATATCGTAAACTCCTGGAGTGCACCACCTATGGGAGAAGTTAAAAAACTTGAAGGGCATGACGAACCTCTCCTCGATTTTGCTCCTGAAACTAAGGAAACTGAAGCGAAACTCAGCAAAGCATCCGCCAAAATGGCCGAAACGGGTATACTGTGCCAGAAATTGGACACCGATGGCTGGCACAACATCCGCTATGCGGAGGTACAGAAGATGTTTCAAGCAACACCCGTTTTTAAATCACTCAAAGTTAATGGGCACCTAGCTACAGTAAGTCCTTTATGGCAATAAGTGTCTATCCTGGAGAAAGTTGAGCTAGATCTGGGAGCCATAACCCACGGCCTACTACAACAGCGCACAGCGTTCGAGGAATCGTACACTTGTGCCCCGCCGAGTGTGAAAGCTTATCTGAGTAAGCATTTTTTGACTAAAGACACGCCGTTTAGAAAGGTGTCGGACTGTCTTCTGCAATATACGTGTGGAAAAAGAGCCGAAGCCATAGAACAAAGACGAGCTCTCTATAAACCTCAAAATAAAACAATTGGTGAGCTGCTGTATGCTATCCCACCGTCGAGTACACACCTCTTCGCTGAACCTCAGCTATCTGATCTAATCAAGGAGCAAGGAGTAATATCGAAGGTGTTCCCTGGAAAATTCAAAAGACCAAATGCGCCTGCGAATCCAAAGCCTAAAAGTAGACAAGGGTTTAAGCAAAGACCGACATTTCGGAAGCTAAACCACCGAATTCCAGAGAAGACACGAAACTTTAATCAGCAACAGCGGCAACCTGCAAAAAATAAAGGAGGATATGAGGGGAAAAGGCAATAATTTCCAAGCAGGATACGTGAAGTAATAAACTTACGGAATGGAAGTCGCTTGGTGCTCCACATTGTACAGTAACAGTTATATCTGGTTACAGAATACCTTTTCCCCAAGTTTCAGGTTTCAAAGACACTTGCGCCGGATATGAGACTAAATCGTCAACAGACATGTCTGTACAAATCGACAAACTAAAGCAAATTGGGGCAATACGCAAATGTCAAAATAAAACAGGCTTATTATCATTCATGTTCTTCCGAAAGAAAGCAGATGGGTCTAATAGACCAATCTTTGACCCCAGACATTTAAACCTGTACTTACGTGCACTCAGATTTATACTCTTCAATCGTCACAAAATTCCGGGACGCTTAGATATCGGAATTACATGGTTAGAATTGATCTTGTTCAAGCATACTTTCATGTTCCAATCGCTAATTAAGGTCGGTCCAGCAACAGCTTCCTGTATATTCGCTAATATTACAAACTGGCTTATTAACTGTTTCCGAAAGCAATAAATCCGGATGATAGTTTACCTGGACGATTTTTTCTTGATACACACGGACCCTGATATTCTGCTAAATCCCACTTCGTGGTGAACTAGCTCACAAAACTATGGTGGTGTATAAATCCCTTTCAGGGAACCATGAAAAATCGATATTACAACCAACCAACAGGGTAGTGTACTTGGGACTAATCTGGGACTCACATCTCAACGAAAAGTCTCACAACATACGACAAGATTATGAAAAACTAAAGTATAATAGAAGATATACTTTTAAAAGGGTTTTTTTTTATCGTGGCAATAAGCAAAAGTCTTATTGGGCAATATCAACCTCGCTTCTTGCTTCGTACTGTATGGGCGTCTTCACAATCGAAGAATTCAGATAGAAGCAAGGAAACTGACATAGTAAGACCGCTACGGACGTTACTGATTATCGGATCCTGTGAAAGAAAAACTGGAGTGGTGGAAAATAAATATTATGTGATAGACTCCGATCCAACTCGATGACCCAACCATTTTTACAAGCACGGAAACATCGGTAAATGGAAAGAACTGGAGCGGGCTCTGGCTCAATCAACAAGTCAAAGCACCGCACAGCAATCAAAAGGAGCTAACGACAATCAGGAGGTATTAAAAATATAGGGCAGGCCACTTCGCGGACAAACAGTTATGATACAGACGGACAACAAAGCAGTCGTTCGGATATACCGAAGGAAAGAGGAACCAAATCCATGAGACTCTTACGAACGCCATTGAAAATTTTCCAACTTGATGTAAGATGGCAAATACACCTCATAGCTTGCTACCTCCCGGGTTGTTAGAACCTCTTTGCTGACAGTCTTATAAGGGACAACGCCTTGCCACTTGCCAGCATAACATCCTTCTTTTTTATCGGAAATCGGAACATATTCTGAGAGTGATATTCTGGAAATTCGGCACACAAATGATCGATCTATTTGCAAGAAAACGATCTTCCGTAGTAACGAGTTATGTCGGCCAAAATACGGAAGACCAATGTGTCGAATACAGTCGCTTTCAGTCAACCGTGGGATTTCAACCTCGGTTGGATCTGCTCTCCACCAGCTCTAGGGCCTCGTATTCTGCGGCATCTCGGGAGGAGCAAAAGGGGTCTACCTGTTTGTAGTACCCAAATGGGAAAAGAGCTTTTAGAAAGCCGAGCTGAGACAACGTGCCCTATGCACCCCTATGATAATCTGAAGTATCAAGAAACACCTGACAGACCTAACCACCGGCCGGGCACCAGCCACATCAAACCACCTGGCTTTGCAAGACTGGAAAGTTCAAGCTGGCTTTAAGGATAGTCCTGGCGTAAGTCAAAACATACAAACCCGCGTGGGAAAGACGGCGAGGGTGGTCTTAGGAGAGGTGTGATACTAACAATTCAAGAGCGAATGACCTCGCGAAATTAATTTGTTATCTATACTCAAACGTCGAACTTGCCTTCAGCACCATATCAGTTCACATATCCACTGTCGCAATGTTTGCAAATCCTACAGGAACTGAAAAACTTAGTAATCATCAAATAGTCCGTTCTAAAAGCTTTTGCCATCAGTAAGCCTCCTTCCAGGGAACCCCACACTCGGGAAGTAACTGATCTTACTAACTACCTTATCCATTACACTATTGATAATAGTAATCTTTCCAAGTGTCGCGACACGTAGCCGTCTTTCTCCTCCTCGCCACCGGCGCGGGAGACACCACGATCTTACTCTACTCGACGTCAGCTTAGATGGCCTCAAAACAGTAGACAATTACTTAATCTTATGGCCCAGGTTCGGCTCGAAGATTGATTGTACCACCTTTCGTCAGTCCGGCTGGAGATCATCACCTAATGTAAATCAAAGATTTGATCTAGTAATACATTGGTTAAGTTTCAAGTCTTTATATCTGTATCGCAGCCTCTTAGATAAATTCAACCTAACTTGTAGTCTTTTCATTACGACAAGAGGAAAAGTCGGACCGGCTTTCAGCACAGTAATTTCAGAATGGATTAGAACAAGAATTATTCTGAGGGACGCCCATATTGACGGTTCACCAGGTATTTTTCGATCTGTAGGTCAAAGTGCAAACTGGAGAAATTATAAGCTAGTTCAGACGAAGTATTAAAACGAGGTAATTGTAGAAGTAGAGATACCTTCTTAAAGCTCTGCTTCCAAGAAGCAGAAAGTCGAAGTAAACATTCATGATGTTTCTTGTGTTAAGATTATGACTTTGTGCTAATCTCTGTATTGTTCCATGCTTAAGTAATAAGAATCTATTCAATATAAGAACAACCTTTTATTTTGTTATGAAAGAAGGTTCAGGTTAGGTTTGATTCATTTTATATAGATTTTATGCTTAAACATGGCGTTACTTATCTTGTTAATTAAAATTTACGGGAAAAAGATTTGTTCACTTGAAACATAATATTCCAAACATCAAAGACTTGTGTTTTTGATATTTTGTGTTTCATTGGAATGTAAGTCACACATAGCATCAGGCGCCCCTGTACAATCGCAGCGCCAGCAGAAAATAAACACTTCTCACAATAATATAGTGGGTCAAGCGAAGGCTCGGACACCTAAATAGCAACGTTTTCCCCCCGAAGGGCAGAAAACGTATATTTAAGTTCCAGCCGAAGCTTGAGAGTACTGAAGAAGCGCAAGCGCCCGCTTTGGCGCTGCGATCAACAGCGTCGCGGAAGTGACGTCATACAGTCGATACGACGGGGTGCATATTAGTAAACCAGTGTTGCCACACGTAAAATCCAAGAGGTTATCTCACAATAATATAGTGGGTCAAGCTTCGGCTGGAACCTAAATATACGTTTTCTGCCCTTCGGGGGGAAAACGTTGCTATTAATGTCTTTGATATGGTAAGGAGTTTTGTCACACGAGTCTTCTATTCACGGTAAAAAAAAAACCGAGTTGTATATATTTTGTAGCGGTAGCACCGCGTCATTTTTTTGCATCGAATTAAAATCGGACTTTAGAGTTAAAAACCTCGTATAATGCTGAATTTACAAACACTTTTTTTCAGTGAGTTTACACTCAACGCAACTGTGTACTAAACAACAATAATTGGAATTACACTTCGTACCCGTACCCGTACCCGAAGATGATTTTGACGTTAAGTTTCAGTACACGAGATATTGATATCCTTATCACCCTTTTATTTTATTTATTTAGTAGCAACCCGCCTGAATTGGAAGCTGCCGCAAACGACCGTCGAAAATGGAAATCTGTGGTTAAGGCCCTATGCTCCCCTAGGAGTTAAAGGACCGATGAAGAAGACCGCCCCGTCTTCGCACGGGTATCAAAAACATTTCCGTGGATATAGCTATATTAGTTCCGTGGAAAATTCCCGGGGTAGGTAGTAATTTTTTCAAGATTTTGTACGAAACCGGAACGGTACTTAAAAAGCGGTGGTGGCTTGGTGGGGTTGACCCTTGCTTCTCGATCATGAGGGTCTGGGTACTAAGTAGTACTTTAATTCTCCTTGGTAGTACTAACCACGAATGTACCAATGACTTTTAGTTACGTATATTTGTTTGTTTGTACAGCAACACCATTCGCTGATAAATTGTGCCGGATAACTTTATCTTAAAACTAAGTTGAATTGAGATCAAAACTTTTTATATTCACAGAACTTGAAAAATTATAGTAAGATAGGCCGCAGCATTTCTAACTTCCAATCACCTAATGTATCACTATGAGTAGATTGTCAAAATTTTGTAATAAAAAAAGCGAAAAACCTTAAAGCCTCGTATTAAAAGAAAGGTAATGAAAATCGTCTGACACGTCACTTTCACTCACACCTCTTCCCGATCCCTTCACACTCACCGTACCCCTGACCATACCCCCGGTAGAACTGAGGGTCGTTTAAAGTTAAACGGTACCACCGAGCGTAGGTCACTAGTAGACAATTTCATACATTTTGTCTATCAGCGCTAACGGTCAGCGAGTGGTCAGCGTGACCCTAAAACCAGCCTTAGAGTGTACTATTGGTCTTAGAAAACGTTGGGAAGGTTTGGAATACTGAAATTAGCATAGAAAACAGCTTTTAAATAACATATTTTAATGTAATAGTTTTTGATAACTCAAATTAAACAACAATAGTTATACAAATAAATAATGATTCAATTAATCTTGATTTGTACAAATTATCTCAGTCTGGGTGTATTTAGATAAATACATATTTTATTTTCTTGTTTATAACGTCCTTGCCCGGTTATTTGATCCTAGTTTGGTACCAGGATTATATTTATGTACATAATTTAAAAGTGTCTAACTAAACATACTTCTGTAAATTTTCCTTAAATTGCGATATATCCATCGCCGCCCGCTGTTGTGCTGTGCAATATTCTGAAAAAAAGACAATTTGAAAGTGACTGTTGCGATAAAAGCTAAATAGTTTGGACAATTCATAACAAGGTTTGAAATTGAAATTGAAATTATTTTTATTTCCAATAAAATAACACGACATGGCACAATAAATAATAATTCATCCAGAGAAAATAATCAAAATAATATCTTAGACACCTACACTATGCAACAGACCTTGTAGGCGTCTAATATTAGGTACATAAATTAAACATTGCTTTACATAATCAGATATATCAACTTGAGCTCTATAATTAATAAGATACATGCATACACACTCAAAGCTTATAAGCATGCAAATTATAAGCAAAGTGACAGTTAATAATACAATAACACTTCTTATAACCCCTTTTTTTTGTGAAAATTACAAATTGTAAGATTAAGAATTAGATTAACCTGTGTAATTTCCTTTTTTCAGTTTCAGTTTCATCGTAATTCTACTTAAATAAACCAGGACGTAAGGACAAAAACCAAACTAACATAAGTTGCAATTATTGTATTATGTATAGGTTAAGATAAATATTATAGGGACCTAGTCGCCTGAAACTAATGATAAAAATAAATAAATTCACAATACAGTACCCGTTAAATTCAAGGATCACAAACATGACTTCACGTCTACTTCTGAGAGCATTTGCTTAGAAATTTTGCTAGATAAATCAATTTATGACAATCTTTGAAAAATCTAATATATTTTTATGTATATGTCGCAGTAAAGTAGTTAAATCAGAGAGTCAATTGAATCTCTAGACAGTCAATCAAATATCGATATTCAATCAAGTCGCTAAAGTTCCGTCAGATAAGTGAGTGAACGAAACGTTTAACGAGTTTCCTAAACGTTCCTAGGTATTTCAACTTTGGTAGGGTATGATATTTGACAAGATATTTTGCTTGTCTTAAATTTTTTCTTGAGGCGTTTTACAAAAGCCCTTTACAATAAAACAAAACACGGAATTTTCAAGCTCTCAGTTCTTCACGATGACACCTAAATAACAATAACAAATTAAATAATCATTCGTGGCGGAGTCGACAACATGTTTACAATTCCACCAAAGACCACAATTTGAAACAAAAGTCCACTTACACAACAAACCAACGTTGCACAACGTTTGCCGAAAGAAAGACTCTAAAAGTAATCAGCTGTTGCAGTGACCGCCATCTTGTTTTACATTATTAATCAACATGCTGGCTTTCGGTCAGTCAGGTAATAAAACGTTTTCGACGCTGCTTTATTTAAATCAAAATGCTAGCGACTTGATTGAATATCGATCTTTGATTGACTGTCTAGAGATTCAATTGACTCTCTGATTTAACTACTTTACTGCGACATATATACAATGCAAACTTGCTGTTAAAAACCTTACTATAGAAACCAATTGCCAAATCTCTAAGTTCTAGAGATTCTCTGAGTTTATTGAAGTTTCAACTTCATCTAGCGGAAACTCTGACACGATTGCTTGTAGGCAAGCTAATTTGGTCCCATCTTCTCTTCTTAGACTGAAAACTTAACAGACTCAACTAGGCCTTACCTGAGACAAACAAGCCTCAATTGCGTTTCTCTTCTAACAATAAGCTTTTTATTTCATATGCGCGAAAAAATTTACCTAGTTGCGACAACAAAAGGAGCAAACTCCTTGTGCTGTCGCAACTGCGTAAAATTGCGACTGCAATGTCGTAACTGGGTAAAAATGCAAAACTTACATACATAATACAAACATCTATAATACATTTTCAATTAAATTTAACAAATCTTTTCTAAATCCTACCGAATGCAGTCAGTCATGCACAGAGTACTTAGTGCGAGTTTATTCATTCACTTTCGATAGCGAGAGCGTTTGCAATTTGTATAGGAGTGACAAAGAGACAACTAGCTGGCGCGCTTTGTCACTCCTATAGAATATGAGTTTACGTTAACGCGATCGAGCAGTTAAAAAAATTTGCACTAAGCACTCTGGACAAGTTAAAAAAAATAGAAAATACGTACGGATTGTACTAGGCTCCCAGCCAATGTACTCCCCAGTCCTTTCGTTCTCCTCCTTTAGCCAATTATAGAGAGGCTCGAAATACTCCAAGAGACCATAGGCGTCCATCACCCGATCACCCGTGAGAACCTCCATCGCGTCTGGCCAGGGCTTCGAGGAGCCGAGACGAAGCATAGCACTGAGGAAGAAAAGTGGTTCTAGAACCAAGCACTGAGAGACGGCTAAAGCCATAACAACGATTTGTTCTTATTCTTGTGCCCCACCAATGATTGCTTTCATTTGGGTGATTGTTCAATTCAATTCAATTCTGTTTTATGGTGGGTGATTGTTTTCATTTGGCAAATGTTAAAACTACTTCTTATTATTGCAATTATCTCATCAATGTCGATGCACTCTTGTTATTGGGTGTTAGGCCGGACTAAATTTTTAGAACTTTCCACCTTTTTGTGGTCACGGAAGCACCTGAGGCGTTTGGAGTCTGGGGTCGCTGGGCGCCATAGACTACTGCGCGGAACCCGGCTGCTTTCGATTTAATGTGCCTCACATGTTCTTTTCACGATGGTTTTATTTTATTGACTTCCGTGTATTTTGTTTTGACGTACTTGTCTACATTGTGTTTTTGTGACAATTTTATTTTAACAATGTTTTCTTTTTGTTGTGTCACACAAATAGAAATAAACAAAAATACAATATATTATCTTTTGGATCTCATCCAAGTGGCAGGAAGCCGCTTCTAACCGGTCTTTTTGGAAATCCATGGAGGAGCCCTATGTCCAGCAGTGGACTTCTTGTGGCTGAATGCTGATGATGATGACGATCTTCTGGATAAATCCAGTAAGTTATTCACTCATTAGAATAACTTATACATCTGATGTTTCTTAATAAAGAACATCAGATTTGGGGCTTAGAAAGAGATTTTAATCATTTCGACAAGTAAAGGTGGCACGTTCAACACATTTACACGTTGCGCTTGTGTAGTGTCTGTGAATAGCGCGCGGCGTGACGTGTACTGCATGCGCATCATGAAAAGTCTGCCCGTCTCTCTTGCGCGCGGTCTAGCTTATGAGTGTGAAGGGGACAGTTATAGTTTTACTTTTACTGCTGTTTATATATACAGCGTGATCTTTTTGGTATTCAACCGTATGTGCGTTTCAATGAGGGATTTTTCTGACAGCTAAGAAAAGTAATTCCAAATGAGCCGCTTTCAGAAGAACTAAAAAAAAAAACGAATGGCTGTCAAAGGAATGCAATTTTGGACCTCAGTCCAATAGCCATGTGTGATACATGGCTATTGGACTGAGAATCATCGAATAGGTCTCAGCGAGCTGAATAAAAGTTACTATATGACGTCCACAGCCAAATGTTTGTCCTTTCGGAGTTATATTGTATTGAAAAAAATCTAACATCGACGGCCCCTACGTAAATCATCGAATCTGCAAAAATCGCAATTTCGTTTTATTGCACCAATATTTAGTAAATTGAATAGTTTATATGATAAATATTTTTTTTTATGTAAAAACCAATTATTTATATACGATTTGACTAGAACAAAATCATATCTCCACTCGTTGGATGACGAACATCATCTTATGTGGTAGTTTCGATTATGTACCGTGACAGCGACAAGACCGCGCAGTTTGTAACTGCCGGACTCGATAGTGTTCGCCGCGATCGTGTTAAAAAGAGGGCATGTTGACATTTTAAGCATTTCTTTGTTTTTGAGTTTTGCTGATTATAAATTAATGTAACCATGAATGCACGTGGTAGAAAAATGAGGAATTTAATACGTTTGGAAGATAATCCACGTGAAGGCCTCGGAAAAAAAGATAACTACTTCAGCAGCAAGTGTTTTTATTCACCTTTAAGAACTAGTTTTCACCTTGCCAGTTGCTTAGACATTATAACCAAGTATAAGAATAATATATTTCCATAATTTTGGAGTAACACTGATTTATAATGTTTTTAAATCACATTTACGGATGATATTTAAGGTTAACAAAGAAAATAATCGAAAGTGGTAGATACGACATTGTATGGTGTCAATAACCGTTTAGTTACAATCGAAACTACCACTTCCGATAGTATTCATTGCTTTGTATGGGCCAAAAAATATCGATAGTGGTACTTTCAATGTGGTACTGTGCTACGCATATGTCGAATGTACCATTTACGATATTTTTTTACGCTCAAGGCGGCTGAAGCGGCGGTTTTGTCAGCATATTCGATACATAACAGTAAATTTTTTTGTCGTTTTACTAGTAAAATGATCAAACTGACTAGTTAGTTAGTTAGGCCTGAAGATTTCCGCAATTAGCCTCATAGTAGGGCCATTGTTCGTAGCACGACTGTGTGAGCTTACTCCAGCCAGCCTACCTCTTTCCAGAAGGCCAGCAATGCTCTGATATAACTGCAAGCCTCCTGAAGGGATCCCAGCTTCCTAACGATAGCGGTCCTTTGTTTTTCCACGCCTTTATACAGTAGATGGTCACATGGGCGGGTATTTCCTCTTCTTTCAGGCATCCCCGGTAAAGCGAGCTGTCGGTTGCCTATTCAGTGCGCAGTGGCCTGTTAGGATTGCCACAGCTCTGCTCTTCTCAGATGAAGCAGGCTACGTCAAAGACGATTCGAAATTATTGGTAGAGCCTCCTTGGCTTGTCTGCATTTAGGTTCCGTTGTCCAGAGTTCAGCATGCTGATATTTTGTTTATGATCTCAACCATTTCCTACACTGGTTGTAATGGAGTGGGAGCAGGGGTTCGGACCTTTTCACTATAGTTTCTGAGCCTCTTCTAGCGAGTTCACCCGCAGCATCATTTCCCAAGGAGCCGCTATGACTCTTTATCCATTGTAGTGTGACTGGGTTGCTTGTAGACAGTTTTTCCAACTCATGGTGACACTCTAGTATCAGGCTGTTGTTGGTGACATTGCTATTAAGTGCTTGTAGGACTGAGGCACCGTCCGAGACTATGCGTATGGCATAGTCTTGTAGATATCTTGTATTCAACAGCGCGACTGCTCCTGTTATACCTATGCATTCTGCCTGAAAAATTGTATTTAGGAAGCCAAGGGTTGTAGACATTTTTATATGTCATTGTTTTATATTTAGGTTATTCTATGGGTGACTTTCGATCAAAAAATATTAACCTGTCCTTGTGGAGAAGTGACTTTATTATATTATTAAAGAAAATTGTCGCTTTTGCATTTGACAATTTCTGACGCAGGGAAAAAGAAAACCCTCCGGACGACTTTGAAATTTTCTTAACCGCGATTTTCTTTCTAAACTCGTCTCTTTTTTAACTTGACATCTCTTTACTTTGTCTCTTTTTTAAAATTGACTATTTCCTAACTCGTCTCTTTTTTAACTTGGTATCTCTTTACTTTGTCTTTTTTAAAATTGACTCTTTCCAAACTCGTCTCTTTTTTAGCTTGACATCTCTTTACTTTGTCTCTTTTTTTAAATTTACTCTTTCCTAACTCGTCTCTTTTTTAACTTGTCATTTATTACCCTGTCCTCTCTTTTAAACTTGTGTCTTTCCTAACCTTTGACGGTAACTCTGCACTGTAATGTTATTCATTGTAGGTATTGAAAAAAAAACCAATCCGGACTTGGCCCCCGTGGTGGAGTATGGCCTATACCTTCCTCAGGGAAGAGACCCTTGCCCCTCGGTGGGGACTAATGGGTTGATGATGATGATTGAAAATATAACGTCATTTGACTAGTGTTGACGCAAACTTGTTTATTAAATGTTTCATGGTAGTATTTTCTTAATAAATTCTACGTAATAATCAAATTTTTTTAGGTTTTTAATGGTTATTTGGCGTTTATTTCAGCACCATATGGTACCTAAATCATAAAAGTAAAAAGAAATATTTATCGAAACTGACACAAAATACTTAAAATTAGATAAATTGGGCAAAGAATACTATTGAATGTGCCACATTCGATACTTTATATATAATTATGAACCAAGAATACAATCGGAACTGCCACATTCGATGATTGTCTAGCCAAAAGTAACGTAGAAGAATATCGAATGTGTAAAATCTAGAAAATTACTTACT
Source organism: Yponomeuta plumbellus (assembly GCA_947310845.1). NCBI lineage: Eukaryota > Metazoa > Arthropoda > Insecta > Lepidoptera > Yponomeutidae > Yponomeuta > Yponomeuta plumbellus. The sequence goes on along the minus strand of OX371197.1, from coordinate 22,582,096 downwards.
ATAATATATACTTTAGGGTAGAAATAAAGAGTCTAAAATGTTGTTATTTTTTGGATTTTTTGTTTACTGATACTATGACAACTTTTTCTTCCCCATTAAAATTGAACTTTGAATTGCTCTCCTGTAAAGTAGCACTTTTGCAGATTCGATGATTTACGTAGGGGCCGTCGACATTTTCAATTTCAAAAAAATAACATGTATACATCACACATGGCTATTGGGCTGAGGTCCAAAACTGCATTCCTTTGACAGCCATTCGTTTTTTTTTCTTCTTAAAACGGCTCATTAGTCAGTAGATCGCATTTTTAAGAGAGGGTTTTTGTTTTACTAATGGGAATTGCCAGTTTATTCTGTGGTCTTTCCTCTTTTCTTTTGGTTCTTGCATTTGATTGTGATTGGACTTCGAAGAACTGCTACTGGTGCTAAAATCATGGAAAAAACGTTGAAGAAAAAGAAGAAGAATAGGAGAACAGAACATTCGCGTAACCACAATAGAAACCGAATGATGTTGCTCAGTTGATCACAGATTCCTTCCAGTTGATGAAATTACAGAACAGTAATAAAGTTTTTATCTGTGGCAGGCAATTAGAAAAAAAGGTAGGGTAATTCATCCAGTAACTGACCACTGAGCGTCCGTTACCCTTTGTTACATAATTAAATTATAATTAAATTGTTGAGGATTTCTGGGATAATTATTTTCTGTTTTGGTAAAGATTTTCTTAGGTGAAATTATTTTTGTTCATGTGAAAATTTATTGAAATTTAAAACTATTTTGTGACCATTGATTCCACCTTGTTTTTAATACTTTTCGCTCGAATTTGCTAAAAATATGTTATAACAAGTAACCCATATATTTGTATTTATTTATCTACAACGCACCTATCTTACTAAAACCTAACTCTAGTCTACACTTAAACTAGAGTCGAAATCGAAATTTGAATCAAAATCATATATTTTTAAACATCCTGTATAGTGAAATTGCATAAGTGTGAGTACTGTGAACGTGCCAGCTTTAGATATCAGACCTATATACTGAGCGATGTTTTCTCGGGAAAACACTTATAAAAAGTTGAGTAGGCTTAAAGTCACTAGAGAAAATTTTATTTCAAACCAGAAATTATTTACAAAAATAACACAACTAAGTTTAGCTATAAAAAATGCTGAATGTCATATTTAACATTTTAAATATTACAGATAGATAGCTTACATGAGCCCCAGAGGAGTATCGGTTGGATCTTTATAGACAAAGGTATAAGAAATAATAACTTCCACACAACAGAACCACTTGACCTGGTCCCAAATTAGGATGCTCTGTGTTATGGCATCAATACGAATATCGAGAAACACCCAGGCTCTTTCTTTCAGGGTCTTCCGAATGTAGACTTTTACTTTAGACTTACCCCAAAGCATCTCCGGCAGCAGTGCTCTGATAGATGTCGCAGTCGGATAGAAGCTTGGTCGAATCTCCTGGAGTGTATTCGCCTGCTAGCTGGCAGAGTGCTCGGTGGAATTGGAACTGGATTATGTAGGATATATAGTATCTGCCGAAAGATGAATAAAATCAACATGCACCAGAAGTAACAATTTTTTGTTGACTCATTCAAGATTTTATTTTCCTACCGTTCGTCGACTGCTGGGTATAATATACTTTTCGTAAGCGTAAACTAATCAATAGCCAAAATGCCCGAAGCATTGAGATAGTGAAATAGAAACCGTGTAAATTAACTAGATTTTTAAGCTTGCTTTAATCATTACCATTGTCGTGGAACGTTTTGTGTGTAGTTATGGGAAGTTTGAAGTAACAAGTTGAAAAGGCCTATCCAATCCAGCTATGTCCAACAGTGGTCTACAAAAAGCACTACAAACCAACAAGCTACGCACACTACGCACAAAGAAAACTTTCCAAACAACTTTTGTGTCGCAAAATCAAAGTGTTTCATCGCGAATAAAGGTAATTTAATTGTAACTAACAAATAATCACGATTAGAACCGTTCAATACAGGGTACATGATGCTATAAATTGACCCTGATTTATAATAAATTTGACAGTTAAATTGAATTGGAGCTTAAATATCTTGCTATAGAATCTTACCTACATTTGCTCGCTAAATATCTTACAATCTTACCTGGCATACTCGACATCGGCGGCAACATGGTACTTTGCCGCGGGGTCAAAATCGGCCTCGGTCCTTGTATCTGGGGGCTCCACGCCCTGTATGGCTTCCCTGAGCTTCCAGAAGTGGCAGTTATAATCCTCAGGCGTCGTGATGCCGCGGAAGACCCAGTAGCGAAATAGGTCGAGAATGTAGGCGAAAGGCAAAAAGGCCACTTTGTCGAGGCTCTGGAAGAAACGAGTTCCTGCTTGAGGCTTGGTTCTCAGATATTACTCTTAAAGGTAATCGCTCATTTGTCAGCAAGGTACGTGCCGCACGCGCCTAGTTCGCCGCATTTTAGGATTCGTTGTATCCAATGATGTGAATCCTCGTATGTTTCACACGCATCGCACCGTACTTCACGAAATGCGGCGCGTACATCGTACAAACGTGCGAGGTTTCATTTATGATGTTTTTTTTTAATGTCAAATACAAAATACAAATAGTTTATTTGGTATAAGTATTATGTCATACTGTTACACAGCCTTAGAGCGCTAATACCTATACCTTTAATCTACTTAACAATGCAAAACCATATGTAAACATTCGAAGATAGGTACATATTTAGCAAAGGTGAACAATAAACGGCAACAGCCTAACAGCAACAACTACCCTCCGCGCTAGTTAAAAAACTGTGTTGCGTGCGGCAGAGTAGTCATCGCCAAACGTGACCAATATTGTTGACCCGTACAGTACATTCATTGTAAGGAAAGCAGAGTTCAAGCAAGTGGTTCGCGTAAGCATAATTAAAAAAATACAGATATGACTGAACACAAAGGCGACATGCAGGCCAAATTGTTATGACTAATATTATTTTTACAGTTCTTGGATATGATTTTGGCAGTTAGGAATTTTTACATTTCTTAAAGTTCAGTTCTGTTATACAGATGTACCCTATCCAGTCACTGCATTTAACGAAATAAAAAAGTAAAATAAAAACAATACTAGAAACGAAATTTACACTAATAACAGTGGCTGTGGGAGTAATAAATTAATAAATTATTTATCTATTTATGTATGATATTATAATTATTCGAATGGTAATTTATTTATAAATGTAATATGTGTGTCAATATATTTATCGATACTAGTATTGAATATATGTTGTAATATTTATAAATACATTATAGATATTAAAAGAAAATAAAATATAGTTTAATACCTATAAAATAAATTCACAATTGCTCATTTTAATAGATTTTCAGTAGAGTCATAGTCCTGGTGCAGTAAATATTTTAGTACTAGATGTTTGCAGGCATATCTTGTTTTTTTACTTAAATCACCGCAGGATTTACATAATTTATTAAATAGATAAGGGCCTTTATAGTGAGAGAAACCTTTAGCAAATGAAGTTCTACACTGTGGGATTTCATAAATAACATGTTTCCGTCTATCTGATATCGTGGGTGGGGGCAAAATTTTGTGTTGCCTTGCAATGATGGCACATAAGTACAGTTGCCTTACCGTCAGTACCGAGTATTCAGAATATAAGGTTTTAATTGGATAGCGAAAATTTTTGTAATTAATTATTTTGATTATTGCTCTTTGAGCTCTTTCTATTTTTATAATGATAGATTTTTTAGCACCACCCCAGGAAAGAATACCGTATGACAATATGGATTGACATAAGCAGTAATAGATTGCCTTAATAATGTTGACATCTCCAATGCTCCTAATTTTCTTAAAAATAAGCTTCCTAGTTCTACCACATAAAGATTCAATTTGGCGTTTCCAGTTGAGATTGCGATCAATTATTACACCTAAGTACTTAATATGGGGAACGGAAGATAGTTCTGGGCAATTGCATACAGATGGGCTATTACAAAAATGGGCCTACAGACTAAGGCGAGGAGGTTGAGAATTGTCATAAATATTAAATGTTATATATTTTGTTTTGTCCACATTAAGTGTTAGAACATTAGCATTAAGCCAGTCCAAAACAACACGAAATCCCTTTTCGCTAGTATGCCTTACCTCAGCCCAGGTTGGTGCATCAAAAAGCAAAACTGTGTCATCAGCAAAAGTTATGATACGTGCATCTTTTAGTTCAGTAGTTCACAGAGATCGTTAATATAGATCAAAAATAATATTGGTCCGATCACAGATCCCTGTGGCACTCCATAGCTGACAGGTAGATAGTCACTTTGCACAGTATCAATCTTAACACACTGAGACCTCCCACAAAGATAACTCCAAAAAAGTTGCAAGGGTATACCACGCACACCCGCACCACGCACACCCGCACCCCGCACACCCGCACACTCTAACTTGCGCAGCAGAATGGGAATAGAGACAGTGTCGAAGGCCTTCGCCAGATCGAGAAAAATTCCCAAGCACTTATTTTTCATGTCTAGCTTTTTAGCTGTATGTATACTAAGTCGTCAATGGCATTGGCCGTGGAGATAGCCTCCCTGAATCCATATTGGTTTCGCGAGAAAAACTCATTTGATTCAAGATACCTGACAAGTCTTGAGCTAAGAGCTTACCTTTAACTAAAATTCTAAAATGCGGCAAGTTTTGTGCGTGGCTCGTACGTAGCTGACAAATATGCGATCGCCCTAGATCAGGTGTTTTAAAATAAATTTTGTATTCAATCGTTATTGTTTAACCTCTTAAGTCTTAATCTTGAAAATAACAATAGAAAAACATTGTTATTTTCAGGGCCAATATTGAAGAGGTCAAAATCTGAAAAAAAAATTACTTGTCCTTATTTTTAAACCTTCTTAATAACATTCATAAAAGCGTGACCATCTAAATTATCACTTGATACGGTTTTATTTGAGCTGTGCTGAGTTTTGGATAGTGAAAATATTTAATATCAAATTAACTGTACCTATGTAAATATTAATATTTATTTATTTAATATTTAACTATCACTGAATGCGTTAGTGACATTGGTCGATAAATTTCCACCAATTTATATTTCTGAATTGTCTAAATGTGCTTACTTTTTCCCCTACTATTCGCTAGTGTAGTGCCAAAAGTCCCATACAAATCCGTACAGTCTGAGAACCGCCTTAAAAAATATCCGGTCATCCCGAATCAGGCGCAGTGAGGTTGAAGTTGAAGTTGAAGTGCATCTATCTCATCTATTACCTTATAACCTTGCTACTCAGCTTAATAGCTCAATACTACAACTGACTCTAGAAAGATCAACATATTCTGATTCTTAACACAATTAACTGACTAATATGTGTTGTATTTTATTTCACGTTGTGTACGAGCTAAAACAACGTTTTATTTGTGAGTCGACTGCCCGGTACCTTAATATTAATTACTCTTGAATGAATGAATGCTTTATTGCCACAGACGCTTACAGAATAATAATTAATAATTATTATATTACATAATGCGTGTGACAATGATAGTATTTCAGTGTTTGCTGTTTTTATTCGAAACAGCGCTGGTTTTAGAATAGCACCTTCACAACATATAAAAATACACCATGCAGGTAGGACTTAAGGTAAGACCAAGGCAATCACAGAGTGGTGGCCGAGAATAGGACGACGGTCAGTGGGCAGATCTGCGGCCCGATTGACGGACGATGAGGTTGAGTCGGCGGCTGGTCCGTGGATGCGAGTGGCGAGAGGTCGTGTGAAATGGTATTTGGGGGAAAAGGCCTATACCCAGCAGTGGGCAGCGGTAGGCTGATGATGATGATGATGATGAGGTAAGACTTACGGCTAAAAAAACTTACAACTACGAATCTCGGAATGAATGAGTACTACGTCCTCTGTTTTATATGTACGAGTATTTCAAACTCCATCATTCAGTTTGAGAATCTTTGGTGATCTGGAAATGGAATGGAATATTTTCGTTGCAGAATCTTTACCATTTTATAAAGCTGGTTTATGTTAGTTTCACTGTCATCCGCTCCTTCATCAAGAAGTCCAAGAATTCTCAGATGCTTTGGAGTAGATACTGATAAAGCCATGACATCACCAACAGCTTCGTGGAATCCTGGAATGGAAAGCTATTGCATTACTTCATATTAATGTTTCAATATCTTTTGTAAAAATAAGATTCTCGCCTATAGACAATAATCAATCAATCTAATGGATCCCATTGGAAAAGCGGTGGTATTCCAGAGGAACAATGGAGTCGGATGCATGAGTGGTTCGATTCCACTGCAGGCCTGTACCTCTCTCGCAATTTCTCGCATGGTAGGCAGATGCGCTAACCTCTGCGCCATAGAGGTCGTCAAAAATGAGTCACCGTGAAGTCACCGTAAGATCCAATATTGTGAGCAGAGATTAGACGGTGAGATTCGATATTTGTTATTTGACAGTATGCCCGCACCGAGGGGCACGGGTTTCTTCCCTGAGGAAGGTATAGGCCATACTCCACCACGGGGGCCTAGTCAGGTTTGGTGGAGGTTTGTAAGACTAGTGGCTGGTCTTACTGACAGAAGTTTATAAATATTGTTTTTAGTTTTTAAATAAATATATATCAGTCGCTATACGGTTTATTTTCGTTTTACGAAAATATGAGCACATATCTGAATATCGCACTAAGCTCAAGTGGCTCTTCATCCGCCTCCGCAGAAATGCACACATTGTCTCACTTCTCTACTCCATGCTGTTAAACCCAACCACTCTTATTTATCTCAAACAACGCTTTGTATTGCTCAATGATTCCTACAGTTGCACGTTGCGATCAGCTAAAAACCTATTGCTGAAGACCGAGTCACTCGACAAAGTTCTTCGGTAACTCTTTTTCAGCCACAGCCGTCCAACTGTGGAATGAGTTGCCATTAGCGGTGAGACAGTCCCCTTCACCAGGTGTTTAAAAGGAGGGTGAAAGAATATCATCATGAACCCATTATGTCCCCACCGAGAGGCACGGGTCTCTTCCCTGAGGAAGGTATAGGCCATACTCCACCACGGGGGCCAAGTCCGGATTGGTGGAGGCTTGTAAGACTAGTGGCTGGTCTCGCTGTCAGAAGTTTTCAAGCCGCCCTAAGGCCTCTGACTTGGCTTAACGACTGCCATCTATCGACGGCAGCCGGCACCAACTGCTTAACGTGCCTTGCGAAGCACGGAACCGCTCGGAAAAATACCACTAGCGTTAGTCATAGACGGTGATTCATCCATGAACTGAACGCGCCGTATGTTGCTTAATCTTAGTGATCGTTTAAGATCACTCAGGCAGCCCAGGCTACGAGCGATTCAGATTTCATGGACAATGCAGGAGGTATATTATGTAGGATTATGATTTTATTTCCTCCTCGCATATATAATTTTATTATTGCTATGTTTACGTATGTTTATTTAGAGAAATATTAGGTCTTTACCTATGAAATTGCCGTTATGTATGAAAAAATTTAAACGAATTTTTTCATGTATTTTTTATTGTATTAATCGAAGTAATCGCCCATGCAATCAATGCATCTTTGCCAACGCAGTGGCAGTTTATTGATGCCCTTCTTAAAGAAATCAGCTGGACGGGAGGCAACACATTCTTCAAAGGCATTTTGTACTGCCTCTCGGGTATTGAATTTTTTTCCCGCCAAAAAGATGTCGAAATGCTGAAAAAAGTAGTAGTCTGTAGGCGCAAGGTCTGGTGAGTAGGTTGGATGACGGAGAGATTCCTGCAACTTGGAGACCGTCTGCTGTGCAGTATGAGGTCGCGCGTTGTCGTGCAGGAGCAGCGGAGACGAGCGATTGACCAATGCTGTTTGGAGATGTGCCAGCTTCTCCATCATTGTGTTCAGTTTTTCACAGTGCACATCTGCAGTAATGCTCTCCCCGTTTGGTAAGAAGCTGTGATAAATCACACCGGCGCTAGACCACCAAACAGTGACCATAATTTTTTTAGGGGTGAGTTTTCGTTTAGGGCAATGTTTAGGTGTTGAACCAGGATTCAACCAACTTGCTGAGCACTTGCGGTTATCAAACAGAATCAATTTTTAATGCAGGTAACAATGCGATTCAAAATTCCTTCATTTATGTATCTGTTGAGCAGTGCAAGGCATGTCTCGACGCGTACTTCGCGCTGGCGATCATTGAGTTTGTGGGGCACCCATTTGTCAAGCTTTTTTACCTTGCCAATTTGACATAAATGGACCAATATTGTTTTGTAGCTAACGTCGAAAGCTGCTGCTAATTCAGCCGCAGATTGTGTATCATCAGCTTCCACAAGCGCCTTTAATTCGTCATTGTCGACCAAAGTCTTCGGACGACGTCGAGGTTCATTTTTCAGGTCGAAATTTCCAAAACTCGGCAAAACGTGGGTCCAGTTCTAGAGACTGGTGCCTCTGCCTACCCCTTCGGGGATAACGGGCGTGAGTTTTTTTTTTTTTATATATTTCCAGAACGGAAGCGAGCAAACCAATAACAGGTGGTGTGTTGGCTTGTAGTGTTAGCTCCGTAAACGTCGTTGATGTTGCGTGCCGCTTGTGCCGCGTTGCTGCTACAACGGTACTCATATTCCATAATTAGTCGAATTTTTTACGTATCCATGATGACGAAAAAGATTGAAATGCGATGAAAATTTAACACTAATCAATAAACAAATGACTACTTTTGGAAAAAGAATTCCATGTTCTCAAAATAAAATTAATTTGAAATTAGAATTCTTAGCCAAACAAAAATTATTTTGATTTGAAATGGCCAGAACTGCAGAACGGCAATTTCATAGGTAAAGACTAACAGTTGTATTCATAAAAACTCACGAAAGTTGCTTATAAACCTCAGTTAGTTAACTTGTTTAATAAGCCCTAACATGTTGCTAAAGTGTTCGTTAAAAATATCTATTCATAAACGCACGATAACCGTACATTAACTAGCGGACGTCTATAATGGAGTGAAGTGAACGATTTCCACAGATTATGGGAAGAAATGAATGAAAACTTGGCAAATATCGTTATTTTCGTAAACAAGAGAGTCTGTGGTATAAACCAAAGACAGTATTTCGACATTGACATCTGAAAACTAATTGACGCGCCAAATATTTTTTTGCTGGACTGGAACCTAAAAGTATGTAGGATATGTAGTTTCATTTTTACCGAATGCTCGCCATTGGTTAAAAAAAAGAGATGCCAATAATAATAATATCTTTGTATGATAAGAATTCATTCATGTCAATAAAAAACTCGCTCGTAGCCTGGGCTGCCTAAGTGATCTTAAACGATCACTAACGTTAAGCAACATACGGCGCTTTCAGTCCATGGATGGGTCACCATCTATGACTAAAGCTAGTGGCATTTCTCCGAGCGGTTCCGTGCTTCGCAAGGCACGTTAAGCAGTTGGTGCCGGCTGCCGTCGATAGATGGCAGTCGTTAAGCCAAGCCAAGCCTTAGGGCGCGGCTTGAAAACTTCTGACAGTAAGACCAGCCACTAGTCTTACAAGCCTCTACCAATCCGGACTTGGCCCCCGTGGTGGAGTATGGCCTATACCTTCCTCAGGAAAGAGACCCGTGCCCCTTGGTGGGGACATAATGGGTTGATGATGATGAAAATAAAAAACTTGAAAAATGCATAGAAGTTTTATTTTACATTAGTAAAAATAACAGTAAAAAAACTAGCCAGAAATTGAAAACTGAGATAGTGTATAATCCTACTAATATTATAAGTTTGCGTGAATTTGTAGATTTATGTTTGGATCTTTGTTACTCTTTCACGTAAAAACGGCTGAACGGATCTGGATGAAATTTAGGGACAGTGACGGATTATAGTCTGGCGTAACAATATTTTTTTTTTACTCTACTCTTATTTCTGGGGTTCAGCAGTGGTGTGAACAGGTTGGCATTAGAGGGTAGCCCGAGTCTCCCAGTAGTCGGCCTCTATTTTAGACCTCTATTTTGGCCATCTTCAAAGCGTTGCTTTATATTACTTTCATTGAAGATACGGCTATCGTGAGTACTCCTCCTTCATCTAGCCACAATGCTTATGATCTTGAAGCTAGCGTCACAAACAACCTAGAACAGAATAAATAATATTATATAGGTATACGAGTATGGTATGGTAAACAATCATTAAAGTAAATTAATCAGTGATGTACTGAAGTATTTAGGTACCTGGACATTCAAGGAATAATACCCTTTTCTATTTATATAATATTGAGCTTGCTCTCCACCTGTTTTTTTCCCTTTTATGTGTGTGCAATCAATCGCCCCTATCACACCAGGAAAATTCTTAATTTGTCGAAATTTCGCCATCACTGACTCTTCCTCTTCTAAGGAAGCTGGCATCTTGATGAAAGTTGGAGCTTTGGCACGTGCCACCTTGGCGCAAATACGACTGACTGTGGGCTGGCTAACCCATATAGTTCCCCAGCATCGTCTTGAACCTGAAACATTTTATTATATTAAGACACTGGAAATACCTACTTTACTTCCATAGAAATGCTTTACTTGCTTTTAAACAGACAATTTAGAAGATATTACTGAATTACAGGATATTATAAGAAAATTAAATGAATGTGACTTACTTCACGTGTCCCCAACAACGGATGGCGATCAGGACTTGCAGATCTGGTGAAACGCCAGCACCTCCGACCATCACCATCCACCATGAGCTCGTCTTCCACCAGATTATTTATCTCCCGAATTGTATCTTTACAGAATCTGTACCTAGCGTTTTTTGAACGTGAGATCTCGCAATACATAGGGGTTTATTCTTTATTATAGAAATTTCTCCGCCTTTGCGCCTTTTCCGCTTCTTGCAAGCGGCCAATTGAATATATTGCGCGCAAAACATTCATTTTTAATGTGTAAATAAACACGTCACTCCGAAAACACTAATGTCAATTTCTCGTTTTGAGGTTATAATCAGTATGTTATGGACACTATAAGAGAGATAAACAAGGGGACTGCGGTTGTTAGCTTAGCAAACCTTTGTTAAATAGCTAATAAACGATTTTTAGCAAACGTTCTATAGACCCTTTATATGCCTCTTTTAAGAAGTGCAAATTTTTTATGAATACAACCGCTATTACTTAGGTAAAGTTTAAGTATGTTTAGTTAATTATAAAAATATTTCTTAATCGCATGACTACTTGTCTCTAAGTTATTTCTTGTCTCCGTCTATTGTTGCCTAGAAGAAACTGCTTATAGTAACAAGGCTGCCTCGTACTTCGATTTACAAGAAATCTGTAAACGTAATTTATGAGTACAAAAAGAATATTCTATCTATGTATCACTGACATCTATCGTTATGACTTTCTTCCTATCACTAACTGAACGGTTTTAAGAAAAAACAAAATAAATGTAATAATAACAGAGTTAAGGATCAAAATCACGTGAGCGTGCCATGTGTAAAATTGTGGCCATTGACAGACCAATTTAAAATGTGATCGCACTGAGTTAACATTACCTTTGTACATGAAATTACGTTCGACCAAAAATTAGACAGGATAATATCTCCAAAATTATGATGCGACTAATATCCCAACTAAACTGTGTACGATAAGAACTGATATTATTCGCTGTGTGTAGAAGAACCGAGGTATAATTTTGAGGGTTCGAAGGGTGATACAGAACCTTCTTTTTTTAAGCCTATGACGTCTGTCTATTTACGTCTGTATATTTGTCTGTCCGTGTATTTTATCTTTTTTAACATAATCTCGAAACTTGACGAAGTCAACGGGGTTCCTTACCATAGAGATAGTACTTATACCTAACTGTCTGTACCTAACTGTCTTACCCACGGTTTCTCAAACGCTAACAGTCTGTTAATCTATTGGTAACAGGTGTCAGTTGGCAAAAGTGCATCCAAAAACAACAACTAACAACTGTTAACTGATAAGTAGATTAACGTTCGAGTCGCTCGTATCCCCGACTGTCTAAGTGATCTTTAACAATCACGAATGTTAAGCAACATCGGGCGCGTTCAGTGCATGGATGGGTGACCGTCTATGACTAAGGCTGCGGTTCCACTGAGGCGAAGCGGAGCAGAGCAGAGCGAAGACGAGCAGTGCCGTGATTCGCGGTTCCGTGCTTCGCAAGGCACGTTAAAGCAGTTGATGCCGGCTGCCATCGGATAGATGGCAGTCGTTAAGCCAAGTCAGAGGCCTTAGGGCGGCTTGAAAACTTCTGACGGTAAGGCCAGCCACTAGTCTTACAAGCCTCCACCAATCCGGACTTGGCTCCCGTGGTGGAGTATGGCCTATACCTTCCTCAGGGAAGAAACCCGTACCGGTCGGTGGGGACATAATGGGTTGATGATAATAGCGTTCGAGAAACCGGGAGTTAGTTTGGTGTGTGGGAGCAGGGACTGTTTTGTGAACATCATTACCAGCCCACCATGGCCCATTGCTTGATATAGGATCTTTTCCCCCACAACCCTGATGGATTTTTTTTTTCTGCCAATAGTCTAATTTAGTCTAACTCTGAAAAAGTCTGTCTTACTTTTACAAAATTTTCATGTCAGATCTGATTAATTCTGAAAGTTTTTCAGAAGAGTCTAAAAACTTATAAACATGCAGTCTTCAAACTGCTTAGTAAGATCTTTTCATACTTTGTCAGAATTTTTCAGACTTCTTACTCATTCTTCTAGAGGTGTTTTTCAGAACACTGCAAGACTAAGATAAGATAAGATAAGAATATTCTTTATTGTACCAGGAAAAATAATTACAGAACATTAACAATAAGATGCAGTACAAGAGGCGGCCTTATTGCTTAAAGCAATTTCTTCCAGGCAACCGACGATGGAAAGTTGCTGACGGAAAAGAGAGAGTCGGGTAGTCGGTGCAAATAAGAACATAGAATAAATACTTATACTTAATACTAATATACATACATAAACCTTTACATTCTATAAGTATAATAATTATAAACATACATAAAGTTACATAATAAAACATAAAGTAGATAAATTAGACTATTGGCAAAAAAAAAAACCACCAGGGTAGCCTTCTTTCGAGGTTCCAGCAGTGATACTTCTAGCTAAACCTATTGCATTTTTATTGAGAAAATATATCTTTCTGATGCAACTATTTTTAGTACTATATTATCAAGCTCTGGGTCTTACAATTTTCAGTTGTGACCAAAATGGTGAACGCGAATCTGTTGCTGCTTTCTGTTTGCTTGTATTTAGTTTCTAGAAGCGCAGTGTTCGGGGTAAATACATTAATAATAAGTATCGCGTCATAGAGATCGAAATAAAACTGTTACTAGAATAACGTGTTTCGAAACCTGTGACGCATCATGAGAAAAACAGTTTCTCTATGTTTCGCTAAAATCACTTCAGGAAATACGCCTATAATAAAACTTTAAGTTGTATGTATATTTTTAAGAAACAGTAAAAGAGTTTAGAAAAATTAGGTTTACCACGGATTTATATACTTTCGTTCATAGGTAGTTTTCCTGCAGTAGGCAAGAAGTTTGACGTTTTCTCTCTCCCTTTCCGACATGATAATACGAATGATGCTTCATTTCGAAGGTCAGAGAATATAATGCTATCAATTAAACTGAAAATTAAACATTTACATACAGGCACATATATTGCTTCTGGCCCCACAATTAATAATTAATTAATAATTTAATATTAGATTATCAATTAATAACATTTACCTGCCGATTATTGTATTTTTGTGAATAATTGTGAGATTGTAACACTGACTCATTGTCAGTCAAACCACAGAATATATAATAGTACAAGTACAGAAGATTCACTCCGCAAAATCAATTAAAGAAAAAGAGACTGTAGCAGCAATACAATTAGGTGCAATTCAGATTGCACGGCGCTAAAAAACCTACAGCTATATTCACCTAGATGTTGCCTCTTTCTATCGCGTAACTCTTACTCGTCTGACACAATAGGGTTGTCTTCATTCAAAGAATAATTACATCTGAATCTTTTATTACCAGTTAACTTTTGTGAACAAATCACGTTTTAAATAAACCTAGGCTAGGTCTTAGTAGTGGTAGATCAGAAAAATATTTTACTTTTACAATATTTGTAGTACTTCAACCTAAAAAGATACCCATACGGAATACCGTTAGTGTGTACCTACCTTGTTTATGAAACTAAATATCTTATTTAGGTGTTATGTATGTAGGTATTCAGGTAGGCAGGTACACAACATTATAATAACAATACATGAAACAATTAAAAACCTTTTTCGGTCTAAGTAGCTACAACAAACGAAACACGAACTATTTTGCACGTGTTGCAAGCAACTAGCTAAAACATAGTCTTTAAATTTAACAGGTACGGAATTCATAAAACATTTAGGTATACCTATAGTCCAGTCATTATATCCAAAAAACCGACCCTACCCGTGAATAATCAGTTCTTGGATTTTTTTTCATAGGTCCCTCGGAGGGGTCACTGGGAGTGTAAATTCAAAGAGTATACTGAATGCTCGTGCGTATATTCGGTTTTTCTTTAATATCTCGGCCATTTTTTATTTTACGGGTTTAACCGTGAGGACAGAAATTGTAGGAAATTTGATTCTCTACAATTTTTGTCCTCACAATTTTTCTTTTTCCTTATTATTATTAATTTTTATTTCCAAAATATCAATTTTCGGGGAAAAAGGTGGAAACCGAAATTGTTCATAATTTGATTCTCTACAACTTTGTTGCTCTTCAGTCATGCCGTAAAACGTGTAACATAGGAGATAATGATAATATTTTGAATTTGTCGCGTTTTTAAGTTTTAATTTCCAAAATATCGATTTTGGGGGGAAAAGGTAGGAACCAAAATTGTTCAGAATTTTAATTTCTACAACTTTGTTTCACTTCATTCATGCTGTAAAACGTGGAATATAGGAGATAATGATAATAGTTTGAATTAGCCGGGTTATTCAGGTTTAATTTCCAAAATATCGATCCTAGAAGAAAAATTATCAGGACCAAACTTGTAGAAAATCAAATTTCCTACAATTTTTTGTCCTTACAGTTTTACTTTATAATCAAAAATGGACGAGATAAGAAATTTTCTAATATACGCAGGAGCCTGATTCAGTCTACTTTTTGAATCTAGACTCCCAGTGACACCCCGAGGGACCTACGAAAAAAAAACCCAAGAACTAATTATTCACGGGTCTAAATCTATAATCACTGAACTACTGGCTATCGGTTGTATTAAGTATAATTTATACTTATTTCTCTAACCAATTATGCTACTTGTAACGAAACAGATTGTCAATTTCTAATATGAGAAATTCCTTTCATTCTAATAAACTCGTGTTTTGGAACCTTTACCAACCTTCATAATAACCACTCGCAATCCGTGTTTAAGCAGTTAAACACTGCAAAGTATTTTTTTGCCTTTTAATGTTTCTCCATTTTTAAAACATCAGTCAGATCGGTGAAGCAGGTTACGAACAAAACTCGCGCGCGCGTCACTGCTCGCTCGGCCCTACCAATTCCCATCCGATGCGGTGGCCGCATGTACTTACGCTTTCGATACCGCCACGCAAAGTAAAACAGCCCTGGTCAAAGTGAACTAGCAATTGGTTTTGTGGGTTCTATATGTATAATTTATAACTTGATATATAATATTATTATTAGTGTCCATACTCCTGCGAGACCGCTTGACTGATTTTGATGAAATTTTATATGTATAATCGGTAGATCAGAGAATAGGTTGTTAGCTATTTTTCAAAGCCCTAAGTGATAAGGATAGCCTATTTGGCAAAACGAAGTTTGCCGGGTCAGCTTGTTTTTTATATTGATATATACATACTCGTAGTAACTTTTATTTGTCTCGTGTTTCTTATGTGCAATAAGGAATATTCTTATCATATCTTATTTTTACATACAAATATACTAATTCGACCGCCGTGTCACGTCAATAAAAGTACAATTTTGGGATTCGTAAAAAAACTAATATATTTATTATTTATTTATTTATTTAGGGTAATAAATTAACGTAATTTTATTACGAGTTTTTTAGTTTCGTTTCTTCTAAGATGTTTTGTATCGAGCAGTGGTCTAAGAGATTCCGTCTGATCGTAGTTCAAGCTTCAAGAGATAAGAGCGGACAACAGCCTAACATTTGAATTTTGTCATGGAATCGACGTTGAATATACGGTTCAGTTTGTTGCATAGAAAATATCCATGAAAGTATCGCTGTTTCTGCATTAAAAATGTGCGACACTGTGGAATCATGTCGATGTTGATTAGTGTTAGTCTGGATCAAAGTCAAGCAGATTGCACTGTCTCAGAGTTAGATGCAGTATAAAGTTTTGTCTCAAGGAGAGTAATTCACAACGGGACCACAATAATATGGGAAATTGAAGCGATTTAAAGGTCAATACTTTGTACCGGTCGCAAAGCTTGTTCGTGACAAAAGGGTGTTCTATAAACAGGTAGATCAGTTCATGAGATTGCATGCGCCTCCCCAGGTTAATACAGAAATACGAGATCGCAAAGCTTGTTCGTGACAAAAGGGTGTTCTATAAAGCTCGTTCGAGGTAGATCAGTTCATGAGGTTGCATGCGCCTCCCCAGGTTCCTACAGAAATACGATATTTTTATTACTGAATGACGTAGCGCGTTGCTTAATGTTTGCAAATTAGCTGAATTGGAATCATGACGGAACATGACGGAATCTTCAAAAACCCATGGTAGCATTTGGACACCCGATGTTATTAGTTCGATAATGTGATCTCGACTTCAATTTTTTGTGAATAATTATACCTAAATATTTGATTTTGTCGGTCAAATTGAATTGTCGTTGGATTGAAGTGCAATTACACCGTAATAATAACACTAGTTGACGATTAGAAGACTGATCGCTGTATTTTTTAACAAGAATGCGATGAATTTTGTTTTGTCTAAATTTAAAGAGAGCAAGTTTGAATCCAAATAATGCTCCGCATTTTATCTAATCTGCTAAAGAGCATGATTCACTCCAAGTATTTCCCCAAAAAAGAAAAAGTCCAATTTCGTCTAAAAAGCGACTAGTTTTACCATTTTTAAGGCTAAATTTGCAAAGGTCGTTTAAAAAGATTAAGAAGAGAGTTGGTCCAACCACATTCTCTGCGGGACACCTGACGTATAAGAATAATCTTTACTAGAAACTTCCTTGTTTTCATCCATTGCATCCTATATAATAGGTAGTCTTTTTACTCTAATACCTTTTCTCTCCAATCTTTTCTACGAGGATGGGGTCAGTAACATTGTTGAAGGTTTCTTAAGATTAAAAAAAATGTTACACATTTAGTTTTACCTTCAAGACATGAGTCCTAAAGAAGTCAATGAGACCTTCTAATGGTAGAGTTTTCAGTTGACGTGCATTTCGTGAAGGTAAACTGTCAGTTTATGTTCCTCCAAAAAATTAGTTATTCTATAGTTCAATAATATTTTCAATAGTGACAGGTATGGCAGTCCCTGGTATCTAGGAATCACTGGAGATTACCCCTCTGAGATACGGGTGTGATTATAAGACTATGTACGTAAAAAGAGTACCGAGTGGAACCTATAGTTACAAATGCTGTCTCTATCGCCATCATTATAAATAATATGTATGGGTAATCGTTTTAGTAGGCACTATAGGAAATTGGTCAAATTCAAATGAAAGGTTATATCTATTTCGCTATTGGCGAAATCGGTTTCACGATGTGTCAAACCCACCATACTGCTAAAAATTCATCTAAGATTACATAGGGCGGCATTATCATTAAAAATGATCTCTTCCGGACAACCTTTGGAAAACCCTTAAGAAGTTTGACGTTTTCTCTCTCCCTTTCCGGCATGATAATGAGAGAAAAGGTCAACAAAGTCAATACCTATTGTTGATAGAAATTAGACATTGTCATTTTTTTTTTTCTCTGGTGAATGGTGGTAATCTTTGATGCAGGGCTCAAAGCAAAAGAGGAAGCAGACAGTAACGGCGTTCGGAGACTGTACTCCTTCAACCGAGTACGATGTGGACAACTATATCAACCATACATTCGCCATTATCCAGAACCGAGGACAGACTTTACTGAGATCAAATTACACCATCAGGAAGGAGACTCCTCCTCTCATGGTATGTATCAAAAATAGTGATTTTTACACTATAAATGCCTGTAGTACACACTCGTAGTTTTGTGGATTGTATTTCTAGGGGCTGATGATTTATTAAAAGCGAGAATTACTATTTTTATGATATATTACAAAATCAAACAAACCGCTTGCGGGAGCTTGCAACATTTTTATATTGTATTATTAATTCTAAATGTGTATTTTAGCTTTAAGACAATTTCATACACAATGCATGTTGTTAATGAATTAATAAATTTAAATGAAAATGAAATAATATGCACACCAACAAAAAGAAAACTAAAACCACAACAGACAAATAACACTGTATAACACTACAAATAATTTATGTTAAACATAATAATTTACGTACATTCCTTCTGGCCCCCCACTAGGATACCACCATAAACAGCGGCATCACAAACATGTAAACATCCAAGAAATGTTTTTTTTTTGTCCCCAGCCGGGGTTCGAACCAGGGAGCTCTCGCATGGTAGGCAGATTCCCTAACCGCTGCGCCACAGAGGTCGTCTAATATACCTATTAGCCTGTGGTGTGTCTATACTCTGATTTTTTATTCCGTAGAATTCTGACATTACATAAGTGTTGCTACTGAAAAAGTTCTCCACCGAAAAAGGGACAAATTTGACCCATTTCATGGCAATAAAAAATAAAATGCTACGTATTTTTTATGTTTTACCTACAAAAAGGTTAATCTAAATATTTACTTACTCAACTGACCTAATAAAAACATAACAAATATTACAATATCACGAACAATATATCGAATTAACTTTAATTACTTTATTATATTCTTTAGCTGGCATCACTGCCTACGAATTCAAGGTTTCGTAAACCATTTTAGAAAAGTGAAGTATGCCGCTGTTAGCTCTCTTAATAATTCATGTCAGCGATGATGATGATGATGAAGATAGTGATATTAGTATTAATGATGATTAGATATTTTAATAAAAATATGTTTTCTTTACTCGTACTTTTTTACTGTTTGTGTGGTGAAAAGGGACACAACTGTCACTCGCCTAAAATTCTCTTTTAATTTGGAGCTCCACACTTAATAAAATGGATACATTCACTAACAAATTAAATGTGAAGACTCAGATGTTCACACTCGAATTGGAATTGAAAAATGTCCCCGGCCAAAAAAGGTTTCTAATCTCTGACATGTCAAAAAATTATAACTGTCAGAATTCTACGGAATTAAAAATCAGACTTTAGGTTGCCACAAAAGTCAACTGACTCAACTCAGTGACTTACATTATTATCCGTTCTCGATAGCCCAGTTTATTATAATATTCAAACTCATTTTCAGTTGCACGTAAGGGCATATGAATTAAGAAATGGCCTTAGACAGAACGAGTTCGACTCCGGCGAATTGACCTGCCGCCATCCATTGTCAGCGACCATTTTAAAACAAACTAAGGTAGTCTATGAGCCTTCCAATTGCATTGGACAACCGGTATGTACAATTCTCTTCTTCTTCTAATTTTTAGTAGATTTCTAGTTCTGTACCCAAAGGGTAAAACGGACCCTATTACTGAGACTCCGCTGTCCGTCCGTCTGTCATCAGGCTGTATCTCATGAACTGTGATAGTTAGATAAATGAAATTTTCACAGATGATGTATTTCTGTTGCCGCTATAACAAAGAATACTTAAAAATGGAATAAAATAAATATTAAAGCAGTCTCCGATATGACAAATGTGATTTTTTTGCTTGTTTTTGCTCGATATTGATAACGGGAACAGATAGACTCTTGAAATATTTACAGAATATCTAAATGTTCTGTAAATACCTATTTCAATATAAACTATAGAACCAATTATATTATTCACTTTAAAAATAAATAATTAGTCGTTAATAAGTAGTCTGGGCTGCCTGAGTGATCTTAAATGATCACTAAGGTTAAGCAACATACGGCGCGTTCAGTCCATGGACGAGTCACCGTCTATGACTAACTCTAGTGGTATTTTTCCGAGCGGTTCCGTGCTTCGCAAGGCACGTTAAGCAGTTGGTGCCGGCTGCCGTCAATAGATGGCAGTCGTTAAGCCAAGTCAGAGGCCTTACGGTGGCTTGAAAACTTCTGACAGTAAGACCAGCCACTAGTCTTACAAGCCTCCACCAATCCGAACTTGGCCTCCGTGGTGGAGTATGGCCTATACCTTCCTCAGGGAAGACACCCGTGCCCCTCGGTAGGGACAAAATAGGTTGATGATGATGAAAACAAATATTCAATTCTATTCTATTCTATTCTATTAATTTAATATTTTAGTTAAAATACAAAAAAAGTGAGTTTCTTGCCTTTTTTATAGATAATGGCACGGAACCCTTCGTGTGCGAGTCCGACTCGCACTTGGCCGATTTTTGCGTATAAGATCGTGTGCGAGTCCGACTCGCACTTGGCCGATTTTTGCGTATAAGATCTTCTAAAATTCGTTTTACATGTCCATGAACGTATCGCCTGGATATTGAAATCTCGGTATTCCCCAAAAAAAAAGATTATTTATAAAAATTGACACAGAAACTTGCCTACAAAAACTCGAAAGGCAACGAAACAAAAAAAATTAATCAAAACAATCGTGGATTAGCATGTTGAAGTGGCAGTGGGCCGGCCATATCACCGGAAGAACTGATAACCGATGGGGTAGAAGAGTTCTTGAGTGGAGACCACGGATCGGTAAACGTAGTGTAGGACGTCCTCTGAGTCGGTGGAGCGATGATCTTCGCAGGGCGGCTGGCAAGAGCTGGATGAGAGTAGCCGAGGGCCGTGCTCAGTGGCGTGGAACGGGAGAGGCCTATGTCCAGCAGTGGACAACCGTAGGCCGATGATGATGATGATAATGAATCGTGGAAAGAACATGTGAGGCATGTAAAATCGAAGGCAGCCGGGCTCCATACAGTATATAGGTACCATACTCCATATAGTACAGTGTACGGCGTATGGCAAGACACTAGATATGGTTTATTATTCTTATTCTCGAAATGGTTTTCGAAATTCCGATCATGTTTAAAAGTGTAGCATGGCCAGTTGGCGCAAGATCTGAAATTTTCTCGAAAAAAATCATTACAACAGAATTTTTTTTTTTCGGCAATGGCAACGGACATTATTTCTAGTGTCGCGAATCAAGAAAGTTTCTTCTATGATATGGATATGAGCGGTCTCTAAGAGAGAAAAAAACTGTCTCTCACAAAAGAGAGAGAGAGAGTTTAGGCCAAATGACCACGCTTGTCCACCTCAGGTTCGTGATTTGAAGTGGGGAATTATGTGAACAGTGTTTTGTCACAATGTTTTCTATTACATATTATAGTAAGCGGGTTGTATTGCTTCATTCTTATAGATATACCTAACGATGTTACAATACAATAAAAGGCCTTCCACACGATCGGAAAGACTCTCCGACCAAGTGGCCTTGGTCGGGTTGGAATTCGTTCCACACGGTCGGACAACTTGACAACGTACAGTCGAAAGCACGTCATCATTCACATTTGAGTTGCAAAGTCGCCCGTAATGCAACGGGGCAGAGTGTATACGTGTATAACATGATGTGCTCTCGACTGTACGAAAAGACATCGGTGGCGCAGCGGTTAGCGCATCTGCTTACCATGTGAGAGGTCCCGGGTTCGAATCCCGGTTGGGTACAAAAAAAAGAAACACAGGTCTTGGATGTTTACATGCTTATGACGTCGCTGTTTCTAGTTCCCGCGACACAGGGTATCTTAGTGTGGGACCAGAAGCGGTGTATGTAAATGCAAGCCTGTATGTAAATGTTATTTTATGTGTAAATTGATATGAATTCCGTCAACACCTTCCGTTCGCGGCTTTCAAAATGCGAACCCATTCCAACCATAATTCGAAACATAATTGGGTAGTTGACAAAATGTCAATTAAATTACTTTTAAAACGGAATTTTGTACCTATGAAAATACCGCATTATGAAGTCGTTATTCAGAGCACTCTTTTTATGTTTCATCTATTTAACAATTGTAATAACTAATAATTAACTGAAAGAGATCATCATCATCAACCCATTATGTCCCCACCAAGGGGCACGGGTCTCTTCCCTGAGGAAGGTATAGGCCATACTCCACCACGGGGGCCAAGTCCAGATAGGTAGAGGCTTGTAAGACTAGTGGCTATATATTTTGTTTTAGTCGAGCATATGAAGTAATTTATAGTTAGTCGTGTCAACTACCGAATTCGAACTTACTGCCATAGACATACATCCGCTCGCAGCGACGGCCAACGGCACACTGAAGCACTCGCGTCGGACGACAGCCTTCCACACGATCCATTCCGACCGCCAACACAGCGTGTTGTGATGGCTGCGCTTCCGATCAAGGCCGTTGGTTTCCGACCAATATTTGGTTGGACAACCGGCTTCCACACGTGAAATTTTTACACCAACCCGACCAATGTCACCTTGGTCGGAGAATCTTTCCGATCGTGTGGAAGGCCTTTTATTCTTATTTGGCATGCATAGTACACGAAGTCAACTTAGATTTTTTCATCTGTACGAAAATAAAAGAATTGGATTTTAAAGTGAATAGATGAATTATTATTTTCCAGGGAGTATATTACATGCAGAGTTTGAACTTGGATGTCTTCTCGCGTTTCCATCAATACGTTTTTCGAGGCAACAATTTGTGAGTACCATTACAATCATCATCAGCAGCAATGTATGTATGTGCCTGTATGTAAATGTTCCTGTTGTTCAATGTTCACTAGTCCGAGGTCCGTGATCCTAGGTACTCAGTGGTGGATCCTAAGAACCACTATTAACATGTCATGATTGAGGGATCGTACATAGAAACTGAAATTTCGATCTGTAGAAAAAGACGATTATTTCTTTTGCCCGGAGGGGCTAGTGACTTGTTGGTACTTCCATAGAGTGCTTAGGCGCTATATGAATATTTTAAAACACGTGATTGTAATGCCCGGGCTACGAGCTGAGTGATCTTAAACGATCACTTAGGTTAAGCAACATTAGGCGCGTTCAGTCCATGGATGGGTGACCGTCTATGACTAACGCTAGTGGCATTTTTCCGAGCGGTTCCGTGCTTCGCAAGGCACGTTAAGCAGTTGGTGCCGGCTGCCGTCGATAGATGGCAGTCGTTAAGCCAAATCAGGCCAGAGGTAAGACCAGCCACTAGTCACAAGCCTCCACCAATCCGGACTTGGCCCCCGTGGTGGATTATGGCCTATAACTTCCCCAGGGAAGAGACCAGGGGGCCAATTCTCACTTCATTAGCAAATAAGACGTATACGACTCTAAGGCGTATGACTTGAATTCTACATAAAAAAGTCGAACGACCCCCAAATTCTGTATTCTGAACACCATGCGACATTGAAATCGAATGAAAAAAGAAATGTCTATCGACTAAAACAGTAATCTGTGAATCCTACGTTCCATTTTCTCGATTGTAAATTGAAAGTTAGGCGAATCTTAAAACATTTACAATTTCACTTTTAAATTTATACATTTTGCTGCAAATTATTACTTTGAGTGTTATTTTATAAACTAAGAAACTGTTTAGGTACAAAATATACGTTATTTAGAAGTTTAATACACTTAACTCTTAAAATTTTCAACTGAAATTTTACTTGTAACGAAACGTCTACGTAGGGAACGTAGGGCGAGTCCACTAATAATGGACTTGCCCTACGTTCCGTAATGCGATAAAATCAATTACAGAGCGAATCCGACCAAATTTAGTAGTCCCAAAGTATCTCGCACGGAGTAGGGTTTTTGTGCCTACTGCACTTGAGTGGATTTGCGCTGTAATCGATTTTATCGCATTTCGGAATACACCCACCCTCAACTATCAATGAATGCGTTCAAATTTCATACGCCTTTTGCGAGTCGCATGGTAATTACCATGCGACAAGATGACACCTCAAAGCGAACGAAAACTATTAGCAGGCTCCCAGGAGGCCGATTCTCGCCCATGCGAATTGAAAGCGTAGACTCCAAACATTCGAAGGATTAGACATTTGTCGCATAAAAATCAGCTTCATGTATTCTCACAAAGTCGTATACGCAAATTTGCTAACGATTTTCGTTCGCTTTGAGGTGTCATCTTGTCGCATGGTAATTACCATGCGACTCGCAAAAGGCGTATGAAATTTGAACGCATTCATTGATAGTTGACGTTTCTTGATTGGAAATTCCAAGAATACTTTCCGTACGACGTTGCCTGGCGCGAATCCACTTAAGTGCAGTAGGCACAAAAACCCTACTCCGTGCGAGATACTTTGGGACTACTAAATTTGGTCGGATTCGCGCTGTAATTGATTTTATCGCATTACGGAACGTAGGGCAAGTCCATTATTAATGGACTCGCCCAACGTTCCCTACGTTGACGTTTCGTTATAAGTAAAATTTCAGTTGAAAATTTTAAGAGTTAAGTGAATTAAACTTTTAAATAACGTATATTTTGTACCTAAACAGTTTCTTAGTTTATAAAATAACACTCAAAGTAATAATTTGCCGCAAAATGTATAAATTTAAAAGTGAAATTGTAAATGTTTTAAGATTCGACTAACTTTCAATTTACAATCGAGAAAATGGAACGTAGGATTCACAGATTACTGTTATAGTCGTTAGACATTTCTTTTTTCATTCGAATTCAATGTCGCATGGTGTTCAGAATACAGAATTTGGGTGTCGTTCGACTTTTTTATGTAGAATTCAAGTCATACGCCTTAGAGCCGTATACGTCTTATTTGCTAATGAAGTGAGAATAGGCTCCCAGGGAGCCGATTCTCGCCCATGCGAATTGAAAGCGTAGACGCCAAACATTCGAAGGATTAGACATTTGTCGCATAAAAATCAGTTTCATGTATTCTCACAAAGTCGTATACGCAAATTTGCTAACAATTTTCGTTCGCTTTGAGGTGTCATCTTGTCGCATGGTAATTACCATGCGACTCGCAAAAGGCGTATGAAATTTGAACGCATTCATTGATAGTTGACGTTTCTTGATTGGAAATTCCAAGAATACTTTCCGTACGACGTTGCCTGGCGCGAATCCACTTAAGTGCAGTAGGCACAAAAACCCTACTCCGTGCGAGATACTTTGGGACTACTAAATTTGGTCGGATTCGCGCTGTAATTGATTTTATCGCATTAGGGAACGTAGGGCAAGTCCATTATCAATGGACTCGCCCAACGTTCCCTTCGTTGACGTTTCGTTATAAGTAAAATTTCAGTTGAAAATTTTAAGAGTTAAGTGAATTAAACTTTTAAGTAACGTATATTTTGTACCTAAACAGTTTCATAGTTTATAAAATAACACTCAAAGTAATAATTTGCCGCAAAATGTATCAATTTAAAAGTGAAATTGTAAATGTTTTAAGATTCGACTAACTTTCAATTTACAATCGAGAAAATGGAACGTAGGATTCACAGATTACTGTTATAGTCGTTAGACATTTCATTTTTCATTCGAATTCAATGTCGCATGGTGTTCAGAATACAGAATTTGGGTGTCGTTCGACTTTTTTATGTAGAATTCAAGTCATACGCCTTAGAGTCGTATACGTCTTATTTGCTAATGAAGTGAGAATAGGCTCCCTGTGCCCCTCGGTGAGGACATAATGGGTTGATGATGAACTGTCTAGCTGTCACGCTCCATGATCTATGAGAGCGATATCTTAATGTATTCCCGAGATAAAGAGTAACAGAGAGACGGATGGACGGACAACAAAGTGGTCATATTAAGCTTCCCTTTTTTCCTTTTGAGGTTCGCCACCCTAAAAAAAGACTGCGACAGTTTGAGAACTTCCTCCTTTTTACAGATCGGCAAAAATCTACAGCGCCACCAAGTTATCTGTTCAGGTGGGCGAAATTGTAACTAATTTTAAATCCTGTTACCCATTTTTTGTTCTATTTATTCACTTATTAGAACTTATAGATATATTTGCACTAAAATTAAAAGACGGGTCTTTGACTTACAATATTCTCATTTTTTTAGGTAAATTCCTTAAATTTTACTACTAAATTCTCCACTAGCGCCGCTATCAACTGAACAGATAAGATGGTGGCACTGTAATGTCTTGCCGACACGATTAACGTCTAAGATGACCAGGTTCACCTTGTCAAAGCCAGGCCACCCTAGGATATGAAGTTTACATACATCATCAAGCCATTATGTCCCCACCGAGGGGCACGGGTCTCTTCCCTGAGGAAGGTACAGGCTATACTGCACCACGGGGGCCAAGTCCGGATTAGTGGAGGCTTGTGACTAGTGGCTGGCTTTACTATCAGAAGTTTTCAAGCCGCCCTAAGGCCTCTGACTTGGCTTAACGACTGCCACCTATCGACGGCAGCCGGCACCAACTGCTTAACGTGCGTAACGCCTTGCGAAGCACGGAACCGCTCGGAAAAATGCTACTAGCGTTAGTTATAGATGGTCACCCATCCATGGACTGAACGCGCCCAATGTTGCTTAACCTACGTGATCGTTTAAGATCACTCAGACAGCCGGGGCTACGAGCGGTTTATACAAACACCAAGAATTAATAGTAACTTAAATGTCGCAGTCAATTCGTAAAGCTCCGCCTTTTACAAACGGTGTCATCTGTTCATAAACTGTTTCCGCTTGCAGTAATAACATGCCGAAGGAAAATTTAACATCGAACAAATACAATGAATGTAATTTACAAACTGACTACGCCAATGTAAATTGACGAATTCGATTAGTTGCCTACGACATTAGAATAGAATAGAATAGAATAGAATAATCTTTATTTGGCACATAAAATTACAAAAAATGTATAAACTTAACATACCTATTAACAATTATTATATGCATATGTACCAAAAAGGTCTCCGCTCAGCTTTATGCCATGGTTGGGCCATGGCGCTGATTTTCAGCGGATGCCTTACACTTATGATGTAATGATTCTCCATTATGTTTCACATGGAACAATTCCGCGGCTAAAAGTATAATTTTATATTGTTACTTGACTTGGTATATTTTATTTCAGGTACATCACAGAAATAGAGGTATTCAGCAAAAAAGGTGCAATGATCTGCATGTCAGTCACACTGAAGTTTTCTGACAAATAAAGAAAAAATTACACATCAATATTACCAGCTGACTCCGTAAACGTTGTTTTGATAGAGGTACAAAAATTGACATTCAACCTATTCTCAGACATCAGACCTACTGATTATACGTCGCACACTTGCAAGAACAACGTGTTATTTCGGAACCCTTACGTTACATGAGCGTATTTTTTTAAGGTTTCAAAGTAATTGCCGAAAGAGATAGCGCTATAACGTGATGCAATGTCTCTTTTGCTCATTATTCCGGCGTTTTCGGAGTAAATAAAATCGCTATAAAAAAATATGTGAATAAAAAATGGTGAAAATGAAATATCACGTTGTTCTTGCAAGGGTGCGACGGATAACATTTCATCAAAATCGGCTAAGCTGCGTCGGAGGAGTATGCGCACTAACACGATGACACGAGAATTTTATATACTAAAGTCTGTTTTTTAGTTCAATGCAAAAAAATAAAACTGTCACGTTGACATCTCAAAACAATCCAATGTCTGAATGTTGCTAGTACGCAAAAACCAAATTACCCCATTTTACTTCCAAGTAAAAATTATTTATTAGTATTATTAGTACCTATTAGTAGGTAGGTGTTTTTT
This sequence comes from Yponomeuta plumbellus, assembly GCA_947310845.1. Classification (NCBI taxonomy): domain Eukaryota; kingdom Metazoa; phylum Arthropoda; class Insecta; order Lepidoptera; family Yponomeutidae; genus Yponomeuta; species Yponomeuta plumbellus. The sequence goes on along the minus strand of OX371197.1, from coordinate 22,554,350 downwards.
TTACTTTGCTCTTATGAGGAATTAAACTTTAATGTCTTTGATGTGATAAGAATTTTGGTCACACAAGTCTTTTCTATACGTGTTTCTATTGACGGTAAAAAAAATCTACCGAGTAAACCTATATATTTTATAACGGTATCACCGCGTCATATTTTTTTTGCATTGAATTAAAAAACGGACTGTAGGTAGTAGATAGATAGATATGTTATACAGGGTGGAATTTTGTAGTGCCACCTGAAGGGGAAGTACTCTTAATACTGTAGATAGAAAATTTTATTCAAAGAAAACATTCCTTTATTTTTGAAAAGAAAGAAAACTACATTCAAAGATTTTTAAAAATTCGCCTGCCGCATCCGTTAATCGAACCGACTAAAATCTGTGAAAGTTGCACCCTGTACTTTTATTGCAGCGATCGTTAGGGTCAATTATAAGGATGAAATCTCTCTAACGAACTTCATAAATTAAATGAAAGGGCCAACTGGCCAGCGGTTTTGCTACTACTTCACAAATGAAAGACACTTAGGAAACGAAGAACGAATGCATGCAGCATTGATGCCGGGGTTGGAACCGACGACCTTCCAATTGTGAGGGCGGATTTGTGTATGAGGATTCATACAAGGTGGCAAAGGACAGAAGACATTTGGAAAAGTTGTCCCGTTTTTAGGGTTCCGTAGTTGGCGAGGAATCTTTATAGCTTCACCACGTCCGTCCCTTTGTCTGTTTGTTTGTCCTGGCCTAGCTCAGAGAAGATTTAATAGAACAAGAAAGTTGAAATTTGTCATCCTCGTAAGGCCCGACCTTGAAAATAACGGATGGTCAAATTCAAGAAATCTCTAAGTCTAAGTAAACTGGTGATTTTTTTAATTGGACCATTATTTTTTTTTCATACTTTTTTTAGTACATTGGGCCTTACGAGGATAGAAACATTCCTTTGGGTACGTTACCCCAAATAAAGGTTCTATTTACTGCTAATAGTTTTGTGTTAGTATTTAGACCACCACAGTAGGTACACAGCATGATCATAAATTACGAAACATATTCTCCGTTCCTCGAGGGGAACTCCTAGGGGACCAAATCTCAATCGGTCAATGTGCGTGGCTAGAGATAAACGAAATCAGACCCAGCTAGCGTGTCCTCTTACCCTTCCTGGTCTACTGGGAATTGGGTAGTTGACAAAATGTCAAATAAGTTACTTTTAAATCGGAATTTTGTATGAAAATACCGGATTATGACGTCATAATTATTTCCGAGCACTCTTATTATGTTTCATCTATTTAAAAATTGTAATAACTAGTAAAGTTTTAATCGACCACACCAAATAATTTATTGTTGGTCGTGTCAACTACCGAATTACCGACTCCCTTGCTTCATAATAATAATAACTTCCACACAACACAATCGCTAGACCTAGTCTTAAACTAGGATACCCTGTGCTTTGGTTACCAGGCAAGGACCAGACTGAGGCCAAAGTCCCACCTAGTAATCAATGGGCGCTCATGGAAGATTCTCTTCGGGAGCTCGTTCCGTGGAATAGAGTATAGATAGCTATTGTTTGTATAGCTACAGAATCGACTCACCAGGATTGGCACCGGCTCTGTAGATAGCAGGCAGGTCTTTGTACTGCAGATAATACTGAATATGCCCCATCTCGTGATGGGTCGTCTTGAAGAAGGCGTCCGTGATCACCGTGCACTGTCGTATTCTGAAAGTGATCAACCCTTGGTGTCAGCCTAGTGCAGAGGTTCCCGAACTTTTTATCTCGCGGTCCACTTTCAAAGTTTTACTATTTTCGGTAGACCCCCTGCTGCTACATTTCTACTGTATTCCCTAACTCCTAAAAAATATCACCCTAAATTGGAGTTGTTATGAAGAAAAAAAAGTAGCACATTTTCTTGTGTCCTATAATACTGTGGTTAAAATATCAAATTACTGTCATTCAGTTAGTTATGTGAAGTCTTCGAAGAACGAAGGAAATGTGAGAATTGGTTGGGCCAGTTTTTTATTTAGTTCATTGTTTAAGAAATGCTTTGAGAAAAGGAAACTGCATCAAATGTGTAATCATCATCAACCCATTATGTCCCCACCGAGGGGCACAGGTCTCTTCCCCGAGGAAGGTATAGGCCAACTCCGAATTGGTGGAGGCTTGTAAGACTAGTGGCTGGTCTTACTGTCAGAAGTTTTCAAGCCGCTCTAGGCCTCTGACTTGGCTTAACGACTGCCGTCTATCGACGGCAGCCGGCACCAACTGCTTAACGTGCCTTGCGAAGCACGGAACTTTGCTGAACGGAAGTTGCGCTAGCGCGAGTGAGCGGACGGACGCGTGTTCGGCTGTGTCGTATTTATTTTTGTATTTGATTTGTGAGTAAATTCAATGGGAACGAGGTGTGATGGCTGTGATAGTGCTATCTATGATATACTTTTCATGGAGTGCTCGCAAGAAAACTGCAAAAAGGTGTACCATCTAAAGTGCCCTAACTTAACCATCGAGCAATTTGAAGAGCTTAGCGTGGAATACAAAGGTTCTTGGATATGTTTGCATGTAAGCGTAATATGCCTAACATGGGGAATGCAGAGACACCGGTAAGAGGTACAATTATAAATAAGACCTTTACGCCTAGCAGCTTCGTTAATATTCAGCCCCGAGGTTCCCGGAAGGTGGATGAAACTTTGGAGGTGGATAATCAGGCGGCGGTACTAAGAAGCCTGAAGGAGCGGCTTGAAATAAACACTCAACAGGATGAACAAATAAGAAATTTTGAGAAACTTCAAGAGCAGCTGAATAGTATTCAAATGGAAATGGGGGACATTCGAAAAAATATGAGTGTAATAGAACAAAATACGAAAAAACTAGATCTTATTGAAGACCTCATAAGAAATGAAGCCCGGAAAGAAGTAGCTAAAGAGAGCTTGCTAACGAAGGATAAATCAAAGGAAGGAAAAAAAGCGCAGGTAACATTCGCATCAGTTGTTAGGCATAACAAGCCGGAGGTAGTAGCAAGAAGTTTGCCCACTATTGTAAAGGGGGCCACGAAATCTGCGGAAGTATCAGAACCGTCGAGCGCGGATGATAACAAAATGGAAGAAAGCGAAATAAACCAAGAGGGAGAATGGAATACAGTAAAAAGGACGAAGAAAAAGTATCCTAGGACAGAAGTAAAAAAAGGAGGGAATACCAATTTGCTAGATATTCAAGGGACAGAGAAAAAAAAAATTCCTTCATGTGTGGCGAGTCAAAAAAGGCACCTCTGTGGAGTCCATGGAGGCGTTTATTAAAAAAAATTGTGGAGAGAATGTTGAAATAAAGGTAAACAGCATCAAACATAAAACGGAGAGGGATTATTCATCGTTTATTATATCAGTTCCAGAAAATAAATATTAAATACTTTGTGAGCCCGTACACTGGCCCGTAAACATAGAATATTGCGAATGGGTGTGGTTTCGGAGCGACGCAACCAAGGTAAAAAGTCAAGCATGAATACACAATATACTACAAAAATGTTAGAGGATTGAGAACAAAGCTGGAAGGCTTAAACGCAGAGTTTCTTTCTTCGTCGGCAGACTTCTTTGCGTTTACGGAAACCGGCTGTACAGAATCCATACAGGACGCAGAAATTGTTCTGCAGGGATTTACAATCCTCCGCTGCGATAGAGCGGACGGCCGCAAGCAAGGTGGAGTTGTCTCGTGGCCACACCTCTATTTGAGATTCGCACAGTCGCAGCGCCGCCGGGTAGTGTGAATATATGTATATGACCAGGTTTTTGAACTAGCGGCTGGTACAGTGTACTTGCAAAAGAGACTGCTGTTTTTAATATGTTGTGTTTATATCCCACCAAATAGTAAGGAGTCTGAGAATGTGTTAATGTTTAAATTAATTGAACAATATTGTGATAAATATAGTAAAGTAATAGTTGTGGGCGATTTTAACCTCTATTCGAGTACGCTGGAAGTACGTAATTATTATGAATATTTTCTATCGTACTGTGGATTCACTCAGAGCAACATGATTGGTAATTGCAACGATCGCCAACTTGATTTAGTTTTATAAATGCAAGTTTAGCGGGGAGGCCTCGGGTGTGTGCGTGCGCGCGGCAGAGGTGCTGCTATTGCCGGTAGACGCGTATCACCCGCCGCTGGAGGTATCTTTAGCGATGTGCGGCCGCGCTCGGGCTCACCGCACGCGCCGCGCTGATGATGAGACATCGGATAGTGTCACCGCCGCCGCAAACGCTTGGAATTTTAATAAAGCGGATTTCTTTTCTTTATATGCGGCGATAGCGGCAGTGGACTGGGCGCCTATTTATGATTTGCATAACGTAGACAGTTGTCTAGATTTCTTCTATAGTAAATTGAGTAATATTTTTGATGATTGTGTTCCAAAAAAAAAGCGAGTTTGTATAAACTCTGAGTACAATTACCCAGAGTGGTATACAAGGGATCTGATTCGCGACATTAAATTAAAAGCTGAACTTCATAAGAAATTTAAAAATAGTAAATCGTTATTAGACTACAAACAATTTTCGATATACAGAGCAAAGATTAAAACTTCAATTCTACTGGCTCAGGAACAGTACCGAGATCGCGTTCAAAACCATTTAATTGAAGATCCAAGGGCATTCTGGAGCTATATAAGGTCAATGAGGGGCAATCGGAGTCAGCAAAAAATTGTTAAAGAGGGACAGGTAGGGGAGAGTGGGGGACAGTGGGTCACTTTTTTTTTAAGACATTCTGAAGCAGTAAAAAGACCATTAGTAACACAGTTTTACATTATAATTAATAGCCTGATATGTTGGCTACCTACGTACGTATTTTTCTTTTCAAAATCACTGATAGTTTTTTAAAGGTAAAGGTTTTTTAAAAAAGTGGGAATTGATCCACTGTTCCCCACATATGGGTTACACTGGGTCTCGCTATGGGGTACTGTGGATCGTAGTGGGGCACAATGAACCAGTATATGAAACCTTCATACTATTCTACCTGGGTAACAATGGACTGACGAAATTTATGAAATGGAAAAATCTTTCAAGTATTTAAAGTAGTTTTATTGAAAAAATTTATACCATAATCTTTGTTTGGTACAATTTTACCTTTGATATTAATTAAATTAATATCTAAAATCACAATATTGGGCACTTTTAAATCAGTCTTATAATTACTCTCAAATACCAAAACAGTGTTATAGTTATAAAAATCAAAACAAAAATATTCCTCTTCACTCATCATAATCTTTCTGTTTGGTACAATTTTACCAGCGTTAATTAAATGTCTAAAATCACAATATTAGGCACTTTTAAGTCAGTCTTATAATTTTACAAAATGGCACGTTTAGTACTCTATATACTTAACTATCAAATACCAAAACAGTGTTATAGTTATAAAAATCAAAACAAAAATATTCCTCTACACTCATAATTTTCTTATGTAACACAAAACTACTTAATTGTCCTAAAAATATATTAAAACAATATATACATATTTTTTATGATATATAATGTCTCGTGTAATCGCAAATTTAAAATTATCAACTTTAATCTGAAACGAAGACCGAAAAATAAAAAATCAACGTAAATTCAAACGACAAAGATCAAGATTAAATTTATAGATTTGTTGCTGTCGATTGGTTCCACCAATTGTGGGCGATGGTAAAATCAATTTAATATCTTCCAAGGGTACTGAGGCTATATCCGGAATATCTGGCAGTCTATAACCATTCATGACTTTTTGGCTTTTTCTCAAAAAACTAATATCAAAGTCTGTTCCAGTTTTTGTTCCAAGAACCTTTCCTGTGTAAAATATCTTTGATTTATGGGCAACAAATTGCACTAAAACAAAATTGCCTTCCCTGGGAGTAGTTTCAAGAGCAGGAAAGTTATCTGGATCAATTTCATCTGTTTCTTCTTCGTCACCATAGCCTTCTTCTTCAGAATATAGGCTCAAGTTACTGTCCTCACCATTTGTATCAGAGTCGGAAATATTTTTTTTTTGTATTTCTCTGTCGCTTTGTTGGCTTTTTTTCAAGCTTCTTTTTCTTACTTTCTGGTTTATTATCGTCTTCACTTGACTCAGATTGCAAGACTTTTTTTTTTACTGTCTTGTTTTGTTGTTGACGTTGTTTTTGTTTTTTCTCTTGATGACGTTTTTCTATTTCATCTTTATTAGGCGTATCTGTAGCAATCATTGATTTACCTTTGCGACGTGGAACCCTATCAGTTTCCCTAGGCGCAGCTTTTGGGAGTCCTCGAAAATTAAAAGGATTGACAAAATTTTTTGCTCCACTGTCTGCAATCTTTGTTGATCGTGGTTGTGCTGATGTTGACGCTTCATTTTTTTGATCATGCATGTTTGGTTGTTTTTGTTTAGAACAAGCACCTTCATTTGGTGGAGTTATCGTTGCCGGCTTAAGATATATAGATCTACCCTCTCTAGATGTTTCAACAGCAGGTGTAGAAGTGATTCCAGAAGTTTCACCTGAAGTTGATGGTGCAGGAGATGAAGGTTGTTGTGGTGCAGTTATTGCAGGTTCATCAATAAATCACTCTGACAATATAGTCGGAGAAGGGGATCTTGTTGACATTCCATCTTCAGGAAGACGAATGTCTCGGTTTGTCACTTCACTGGGAGCAAAGTCTACGTCGCTAAATATATCCCTATTGAAGGGAAATATTCCAGTGGCTTGAAAAGCGCTGCAAATATTTGATGGAGTCATAGATCTCATATGTGCTTCTTTGACGCACTGTGCAACCTCGTATATAGAAAGCGTTTTCCCAGGATTTCGCATCATCCAACTATCGACAGCAGCGTTGTAAGCTGTCTTAAATGGCTTGAAAATACCAACATCAAGTGGTTGTAATTTCCCTGTTGAGTGAGGAGGCACTGTAAGGATGGTAACACCATTTCCTTTTGCTAAATTGATGGCTTCTATGCAAATATGCGCTTCGTAATTGTCCATGATTAGCAGGGATGGGTTGTCTTTGCTGCTTTGTGTGTGTTCAATGTAATGTTGCATCGTTTTTAAAAACAGTGAACTGTTCATCCATCCAGACGGACTAGCAAGCCCCAATGTGCCTGTCGGAGCGCCGTTGAGCATATGTTGCTTAAAATGCACGCGAGGGAAAATCATCACGGACGGAAGAGCATTACCTTGGGCACTAATTATGTAGCAAGTTGTAACAAGTGTCCCTTTTTCGCCACTAGTTACCTTACTCACCTGTTTTTGTCCTCTAACAGCTAAGACTTTACTCGACTTTTGAACTGTCATTGTATTGGTTTCATCTAAGTTGAAAACACGTGTTCCGTTTCCGAAAGATTGACATCTCTTCAACGCTGCTTCGAGATTGTCAAAGAAAATTTTGACATTGTGTTTATTAAATGACGTAGCTCTGCTGAGACTACAGCCTTCAGGTGTACGAAGACTCAAAACTGCATGGCGTTTTCTAAACCCATGATACCAGTCAATTCCAGCTTGCTGCAAATCAATCCACTTTTGTGGTACCTTTATGTTGTTTGTGACAGCCATCTCATATGCAAGCTGCCTTACATCTGCTGTAGTTAGCCCATAAAACATTTGACTGCACTTTATAATGTAGTCAACAAGTGACTTTTCCTGCTCGTCGCTGAAGATTTTGTTTACTTTGTAATTCGGTGTAAGTCGAGTGTCACCATCGCTTGTTGTTACTTTTTTGAAATACCTTTGCAACATAGTGTAGGGGATATTTTGTGATTTGGCCACTTTCCGTATTTTATTTCCATCTAAGATGAGATCTATAGCATTTTTCATTTGTTCCTCACTGGTGAGACCAATATTAGTTTTTCTTATTCTATTGCGAGGCCTGGTTAGTCTGTAAACAAGGATCAAATTAGATATCGTGAATAATAGACTGTTCGGGGCACAGTGGTTTCGTGATGGGGTACAGTGGACCGCGATCCACTGTGACCCATCAAGAAACGGTCCACTGTTACCTAACACGCCATATTTGAAAACATAACACGTTTTTGCACGTTACATAACCTGTACAAAAAGTCGCTATCCTGATTTCATTACCTAATTAGATTGTTATATCTATAGAGTAAAAACCTTTGAGCAATTATAAAACGTTTCACTTAAAAATCATCAAATCGAAACAACAAAAAAAATAGTTTCGTACTTACAGACAGCGAAGTGGCAGTTACGCGTCCTTGCACGGCCGGAGCGCGGCGACAACTGAGGCAAGGGGGGCGACGGTATGAAATGGCGCGACGTGACTATGTTCTATGTGTGCGTAGCTAATAGAATGAGAGATATACGTGTTGATCCACTGTTTCCAACGGTCCACTGTCCCCCACTCTCCCCTATTGTCCGAGAAGGAGTGCGTCCAGGAATTCGCGACTTACTTTCACTCGGTGTACAGCCGTGATCGAGCTACGCTGGATGTCTCCGCAGCGATGGCGGACGCAGAGGCAACCGCAGCACGAGTACAGGTGGACCGCTTGCAACTGGAGGAGGTACGTAGCGCACTAGCACGTCTAAAACCGAAACGGTCGGCGGGACCCGATGGTATTCCATCATATATTGTGCGGGATTGTCGTATGGTTTTAGCAGAACCATTAGCACATATTTATAACCAGTGTTTGGCCGTGGAAGTTTTTCCGGAGCGGTGGAAAATAACCAGAGTAACACCTGTTCCCAAAGGAAGAGCTAGTCCAAACGTAGATGGATATAGGCCGGTAGCTGTACTTTCCACAGCCGCGAAAGTGTTGGAATATGCGATCCAAAAGACTGTTCTCTCCCAAGTTGAGTCTCAATTGTCGGATGCTCAGCATGGCTTCCGGCCCGCTCGTAGCACATATAGTAATCTCCTGAGCTTTATGTCAAAGGTGATCCCAGCAGTGGATGTGGGGGGCCAGGTGGATGCTGCCTACTTTGATTATAAAAAAGCATTTGATTTAGTTGATAACGATGTTTTACTTAGTAAATTGGCAAAAATGGGTTTTACTCCGCATCTACTCAAGTTTTTTATTAGCTACATGGGCGACAGAAAACAATATGTAGAGTATAATGGACATCGCTCAGAACCTTATTTCACCAGGTCGGGAGTAAGCCAGGGTAGCAATTTAGGGCCACTTGAATTTGCGATCATGATAAATGACCTATCAACAGTAGTGAAGGATTCGAATTGTCTGTTGTTTGCAGACGACTTGAAGCTTTCATTACCAGTATCCACTGTTTCAGATTGTAAGAAATTACAGGATGACATAGATAGAGTAGTACAGTGGAGCCACAAAAATAAGCTACAGTTCAACGTCTCCAATTGCGCTCTAATTACTTTTACTCGGAAACGAAATCCTGTAACGTATAATTATACAGTAGCAGATACACCAATTCCGCGAGTGAGTGACGTTAGAGACCTGGGGGTCAGATTGACCTCAGTCTTAAACTATCGCACACAAATTGAGAGTGTCTGCAAAAAGGCATACAGGAATTTGGGTTTTATACTTCGTAAGGGACGTACGTTTTCAAACGTTGCTGCCATAGTTGCTCTCTATAAAGCTCTAGTTAGAAGCCAACTCGAATCGAATGCAATCATCTGGGCACCTCATGAGACAAAATATTGTCAACGCATGGAACGCATTCAAAATAAATTCATAAGATATTTGTACTTAAGGTTATATGGTGTTTATCCGTTTTACCCCTTGATGTACCCTACACTTTTTATCTTGGGAATGGTAGGGTACAACGAGCTTAGGGTGAGGAGGGATCTCGCGCTAGTATCCTATGTGCATAAAGTGCTCGAGGGCAGGATTAGCAATCCGGTGGTACTAGAGGCCATAAATCTTTGCGTACCGGACGGGTACGTGGGGCGCCGCACCAACCTGCTGGCGCATGCGCCGCTGTCACGCGCTTGCCGTATTTTAAACATTATATCGGACCAGGCTGACTTATTTCATGTTGCTCTGAGTGAATTCAACAGAACAGCACTGTTTGTTATATGTTATAAGGACAATTTGTATAAATAGCCATTATATTGATGTTATAGAGATAAGATTAGATAAGGGATAGATAAGTTAAATATTATTAAGTAGCATACCTACCATTCGCATTAGGTAAACACCTGTAATGAACGGTATTTTTATGGAGAATAAATAAATAAAATAAATAAAAACTGTGTGTAATGTAGGTAGTTTATAACAGAAAAATATTGTTATCTAAGGGTAGTAGTGAACCTATTTGTCAAGCTTTTGTCTTCCAATAAATGGAGTCTGGACAACATTGTTACGTCTTATTATTGCTGATCCTGCAGGAATAAGCTGATGTTCCTCACAATGAAGTGGTTTTATTGGTGATCTAATAGTTTTATTAGATCAAACACCGGATCCCATTGAAAATGTGTTAACCCTCCACTGCGCACACTCTTTGGGCGATAGGAAGGCTCCAACAAAATATTTACAGTTTACAGTTATATAGTTTAAGTTGTTTTTTTAAATTAAAATAATGTATTCTTTCAGTAAAATGTTCCATCTACAATATTCAAGGTAGGTACTTTCCCTCTATGTGGCAGGCATAGCCGTGTGACGCCCTGTACATATAAAATGTTTGCATCCATGAACGCGATAATTTTAATAAGTAAGACATCATATAATACCTGAAGTCTCTACTATCAAAGAAGTCCCAGGCCGATGCGTGGCACACCATGTCTCGGCCATCGTTGGGTTTCTCGATCAACGAGTTTTCCCAAAACGATTCGGGCATCGCTTGCAAGTTCAGAGATTGGAAGAATTCCTCCGCGGTCTTGAACATCTTCAGCGCCGTGTAATTCTGCGTGTAAGGAATCAGAAATCAGAACATTTCAAAGTAAAGAATTTACCTGTTTGTTGAATGTCAATGTACTTATAATTTTAGGCGCTGCTTTGGGGCCCCGAATGTAGTAGAGAAAAAGGCAGCGAAAAAGTAAACTCCACTTTGACCGTCCTTTTTTAAATCACCTTAGGCTCTAATTATACAGTGTGTCCCTGGATAAAGTGCAATCCCGAAAGGGGATGAAACTAGACCATGAATCATTGACTAGAAAAATATAAAAAAAAATTATAAAAAATTATTGTAGGATTTATTGGTATTTTAAGATTTTCATGTTTCATTAAGGACTCTATGTACAAAAGTATTGATTTCTTCCAAAATAATGGGTCTATTTCTTTGAAATAAAAAAAAAACAGTATGCCTAATACCTGGCGATGACCATGAAATAATAAATAGTCCGCAAAAAAGTAACTATCTTGGGTAAAAAAATGTATTTTTATGAAAAAAATGATTTTTTTAGACGTTTATTTTAAAAAACTTCAAATTACTAAAAAAATGTGCCCTATAACTATGTAATTTTATAGCTTACTTTTATTCTTTACCATTTTAGCTTCCAAATAAAAAAAAACAATGTTCTAACTAAAAAATTGGCTAGGTAGGAGTTATTTACATTTTAGTAGGTAATAAAAGTCAGACTTTAATCACAATAACTTTATTAATAAAATTATCCGTAATTTACAATTTTGCATTTTTATTTAATGCATTAAATGTTCAAAATGGCCTCCTCGATTTTGCAAGCACATTACTGCACGAATATTAATTTGGTTAGTGGCTCTGCGAATCATTCCTGGATCATTTTTAATGTCATTTGCGCACTGACCGCGCTGGCCCTGTCTGGCGCGAGAGACCGTTTTTTCCATTGTTTCCGTCCTACTCTGTGCCCTTCGGCAGTCGCAGTCCTTTTGTTCTACACTCAGATACGTTTTCTACTGTTCGTTACGTTTGGACTGTTCCTGTTCTGCTGTTAAGTGTTGACGAAATGCCGCGATTGACAGAGTTCTCACCTCGAGAAATAGCCGACATGCATTATTATTATGGCATGTCACATGGTCGCACAACAGTCGCTCGGACTGCATACATAAATGCTTTCCCGGGCAGACTCATACCCTCAGCTCGAAATTTTCAAGAGATTCATAGGAGGCTCTCCAACATTGGACTTGGTTTGGCACGAGATCGCCGTGAGCAACCAGCTGTCGTTATTGACAATGCGATAGAAGAGGCCATTTTAAACGATCTGTTTGCTGACCCTACAACAAGCATAAGACGATTAGCGTTGCGTCATGGCATATCGAAGACGTCTGTCTGGCGAATTTTGAAAAAGGAGGGATTGCATCCTTTCCATTACCAACGAGTACAACATTTACACGAAAATGTAGATAATCGTCCAAGATGCGTAATGTCGACGTGGATTCTAAGAAAAATTAGAGCAGACCCAAATTTTCCCAAACGCATTTTTTGGATGGACGAAGTGACATTTACCCGAGACGGCATTACAAACTGCAGAAATTTGCACCAGTGGTCTCACGAAAATCCACGATTGAAGCGGGCATCTACTTTTCAAGTAAAATTTTCAATAAACGTATGGGCAGTCTTAATCGACGACATTTTAATTGGTCCAGTCATTTTACCCAGAACCCTAAATGCTGAACGTTTTTTAGAATTACTACAAAATTTACCCATGTTGATGGAAGATGTTCCCCTGGCTACGAGACGGCGTGGGCGTATGTATCTCCAAATGGATGGATGTCCTGCACATTATGGGCGGGAGGTGCGGCGATTTTTGAACGAAAATTACCCGAACCGGTGGATTGGCCGAGGAGGGCCAGTAGGCTGGCCAGCGCGTTCACCTGATCTGACACCCCTAGATTATTTTTTATGGGGTGTCATGAAGCAAAGAGTATACAGCACGCCAATAAATACCGAGGCACAGTTGCACGACCGAATAATTCAGTGCGCAAATAACATTAAAAATGATCCAGGAATGATTCGCAGAGCCACTAACCAAATTAATATTCGTGCAGTAATGTGCTTGCAAAATCGAGGAGGCCATTTTGAACATTTAATGCATTAAATAAAAATGCAAAATTGTAAATTACGGATAATTTTATTAATAAAGTTATTGTGATTAAAGTCTGACTTTTATTACCTACTAAAATGTAAATAACTCCTACCTAGCCAATTTTTTAGTTAGAACATTGTTTTTTTTTTATTTGGAAGCTAAAATGGTAAAGAATAAAAGTAAGCTATAAAATTACATAGTTATAGGGCACATTTTTTTAGTAATTTGAAGTTTTTTAAAATAAACGTCTAAAAAAATCATTTTTTTTCATAAAAATACATTTTTTTACCCAAGATAGTTACTTTTTTGCGGACTATTTATTATTTCATGGTCATCGCCAGGTATTAGGCATACTGTTTTTTTTTATTTCAAAGAAATAGACCCATTATTTTGGAAGAAATCAATACTTTTGTACATAGAGTCCTTAATGAAACATGAAAATCTTAAAATACCAATAAATCCTACAATAATTTTTTATATTTTTTTTTAATATTTTTCTAGTCAATGATTCATGGTCTAGTTTCATCCCCTTTCGGGATTGCACTTTATCCAGGGACACACTGTATGCGTCCCCGCGAACGAGCGGCCCGGCCGCTACACCACGAAATTACAAGCAATGGACAATAATTCGGGTTTTTTTTCCTTTGCTGTATATGAAAAGGAAGCTAAACTGGATAGCCCTACGTTCTTATTTTTCACATCAGATAAGATTTTCATTCATGATTTTGGTTTTGAAAACCTTCTCATTCTAAAAGGGCATATAAGCAAAACAGAACTTAATCATAGTCACGCCACCACGCCACGCCATCCAACGTTAAAGCATTTTAAAAAACTCACTGCTCTGTCTGTGATTTCTGCTTTGACGTGTTTGTTTATGTAGCTGTGCCACCATCTTATCTGTTCAGTTGATAGCGGCGCTAGTGGAGAATTTAGAAGTAACATTTAAGAAATTTACCTAAAAAACTACTTACCTAGAAATAATGTCCATTGTGTGTAACGATTTATTTAAATGGCGGCGCGGTCGCGCCTTCGAGCGGCGTGGTCGCGCGGCCCGACCGCTCTGACGAGTTTCCGTGTTCACTTGTATCGGTGCATTTGAAGCGGACGGGACGCTCTTTCGTTGTTTGTGAGAATATATGGAGAGCGGAGACTCTCGGGCCGCTTCATATAAATCAAAAAGCGACTTGGCCGCGGCCGCTGGAATCCGCGGCCAAACCGCCCGGTCGCGTGGACGCATATAATTCAAGCCTTAGAGCCATCGCTAACAGGGCGACTTGTCGCCGCGTCAAGTCGCCGCGTCAGACGCGACGATGTCATTTGCTTCTGGCGCCTTGTCAAAATATATGAAAATTGACGGCCGTAGCCTGTCGTCGCATCTAGTCGCCGAGCTGTCGCCTGTCGCGTGTCGCTAGTGTGCGTAATTCATGTCAGCGATGATGATGATGATGAAGATAGTGATATTAGTATTAATGATGATGATTATAATTTTAATTAAATTTTCTTTACTTGTAATTTGAAAGTTTTCCTTACTTGTACTTTTTTACTGATTGTGTGGTGAAAAGGGACACAATTATCACTCGTCTTAAATTCTCTTTTAATTTGGAGCTCCGCACTTTTTAAAATGGATACATTCACTAACAAATTAAATGTGTAGACTCAGATGTTCACACTCTTAATGAAATTGAAAAATGCGCCCGGCCAAAGAAGGCTTCTAATCTCTGACATGTCAAAAAATGATAACTCTCAGAATTCTACGGAATTAAAAATTAGACTTTACCTACGAAACTCAAGACCCATGAGTCCAATCAAAACTTGCAATGTCAAAACATTAAGTTTTTTGTATGCAGTCACAGCCTCAGAAGAAGGAATACCATAGAAGGAGGCTTAAATAAAAAGTAACATCCTGTCAAAAGTAACAAAATAACAGTCCTTAAATCTCTCAGAAGAAGGAGTACCATAGAAGGAGCGTTAAAAAATGAAAACGTGCCACATAGTCTGTTTCGTCAATCTAAATAGCCGCAAGCTACGTGTTAGAAAGAGAAAAATATAGTCGTGTCTTTGTTGCTTTTTTCGAGCGTACAACCCTTAAACGTCAGTTGGTTACCTTTGGTTACCATTACGCGACCAAATTAGAACGGCTCAGAAAATGACGGCATGCAATGTGCCGCCCAATGACATTGATTTGGCAGAGGGTGTTCTGTGTTTGGCAGTGTGTTTGACAAGAGGTTTGGGAGTTCGCCGTTTTCAAGAAGCTTGTGTATTTTATATTTACTAAAGCACCATTTGAAGTGAATTATAGTGGATTCTCATGGTATATAGTATAAGTAACCATCGGCATGGCGTGTGTTGCGTTAGAATGTATATCTCATTCTTCCCGAGAAGATAATGAAACAACATTTATCAGCTTCCACCGGTAAGTCTCAATTTTGTGTACCTAAAAGGGTATTTTCTCTAAGATTTCAACTATGAGCTACTAGAATTGCAAATTAGCTATTAGAGAATGGTGTTTTCATCATGATTATTGTGATATTTTCGATATAAATCATAATACAAGTTTGTTGTTTGTTGTAGGGGAATAGGGATGGGACTTCCCCACTTTCTCTGTGAAAAAGAGTATCGATAGTTCGTAGAGCATATTTAGTTATTTCTTGCGTTCGTATAGTTGTTTTAATTGTTAATTATCTATTACAGGTTACCCGAAGACAGCACAAAATAACAAATGTCGATGACACAGTATCACGTACAAAGTAGTCTTGGAAAAATTTACACCGCATTTGCAGCAAGCGACTGTTTCATAAACAATAGCAAGTGGCGTAGGTTGGAAACAAGTGCCGTACCTACTTTACGCTTTTCCTTAGCCCGCAGATCATTGGTAAGGTTATAATTATACATTATAATGATACTTAAAACAAAATAAAGTCTACATACTGCACAATTATGTCGACTGAGGTGCACGTTTTGCTGTATGTATGTACATCAGGAATTTCACATGAGACCCGACTGTCTCGTTGGTCTAGTGGTTACTCCACTTGGATAATAAAACAGGTTGTCAGTTCCAACCTGCAAGGCGCCGTATATCACTTGTAGAATTTTTCCCTGATTATTGCCTGACTGGGTGTTTTTTTCTATCCTGGACAACGTTTAGCAGTTAAAGGTCATAACTAGTTTAATACTATCATAGTCTGATTCTGGTGCAAGTGATTATTATTATTTTTTATGTGGAAGTTATCAACGTGAAGTACTTAAATAAAAACAATTTTCAGGTTGCACCCTCCGCGGAAATGGACAACGTTCGTGAGCTGCAACCAAGCTGATTTCATTTGAATTTCATAAAATATTATATTATCTTTTACATTATGGCTGCCACATTTTTGTGAAAAAAAAAACGTTAATAGGTACTTGTAAAACAGAAATCAGGGATAAAAAACATATACATTATAGTAATACGTGTTGGTTTCTTCTCTATTGAGCTGAAGCCTGCCACTTTTTATGTGAAAAGCTTGAAACTACGTACTTTATTTGATGCCAAATAATCTTGTACCAATAAATCGTTTGGTTTTTAATTTTTATTTTATTCCATTGAACCTGGACTGATGATGTTATTACAACGGGTGCATTGAGTAACTATGCTAGGTGGTAGGTATTTATTGGAAACAAATACGTAATCTATTAACACGACACAGGGTATCCTAGTGTGGGGCCAGAAGCAATCTATGTGCCTGTGTGTAAATGTTATGTTATGTTATTAAATAGTTTTTCCTATTTTAGTCTTGTTTTATTCATTATAATTTCTTACTGTGCCACCATCTCATCTGTTCAGTTGATAGCGGCGCTAGTGGAAAATAGTAACATTTAGTAGTAACATTTGTTAGTAGTTAGTTAAGTAGTAGTTAACAACAAGTAGTAACATTTGAGAAATTTACCTAGAAAAATGAGAATATTTTAACCCATCTTTCAATTTTAATGAACATATATCTATAAATCTTAGTAAATGAATTAATAAAACAAAAAATGGGGAAAAGGATTTACAATTAATTACTTAGTTACAATTTTACCCACCTGAACAGATAACTTGGTGGCGCTGTATATGGTGATTATTGATGATTTGCAAACATATTAAAAAAAAAGGTTCTATATTCGCCGTACATATACATTTTGCCATGTTACCACATAACTCGGTAAAATCTTTCTTCGATTCGCTATAGCCCTATTAGTCCCATTCATATTATTGAAAACCTGATGTAAAATTACTTACAGTTACTTATGAATATTTATTGTATCTTATATGGTATGTACCACACTTAGCACATAATAACATAACCGTAAGGGGTTCCAGCTGGTTCACTAGCACCACCAAGGGAAAAATGATATTTTTTAGAGAAAAATACATTGATAATTAGATAGATAGATAATGGTGATAATAGTGATTATCATGGGCCCATGACTGTAATTTAAATTAATTGGAATTGGAATAATGGAATTTAGTCGTAGGTTTTTTGGTACAGAGCCATGGGTCCGAAAAATCACTATTAAACATGGTGATGGGATTGAAAAGATATTTTTTGCAAATTGTGTAAAAGAGCTATGATTTTTTTATCATTTAATATTAATACTTAATTACCAACATTAATTTTAAAAAATACACAGATTATGTAGATCGGAATAAATAATATCGACATCTTTATGGTGTTTGTCCCAGCCCTATCGATTTTGGCTTTGTTAAGTAATCTGTGGCAACCGTGTACGATTGTAACATTTTTAGTGAATGAGTACACTACAGCTGTCTCTTTCTGGCGCAGAGATCTATCGTAAGAGTAACATGGACAGCTATACAACTGTTACTTTTTATTTTATTCCTCCTTCTATGGTACTCCTTCTTCTGAGATAAATCTCTGTGCCAGAAATAGACAGCTGTAGTGTACTCATGCACTCAAAATCTTACAATCGTACACGGTTGCCACAGATTACAGAACAAAGCCAAAATCGATAGGGCTGGGACAAACACCATAAAGATGTCGATATTATTTATTCCGATCTACATAATCTGTGTATTTTTTTAAATTAATGTTGGTAAAGTATTAATATTAAATGATAAAAAAAATCATACCTCTTTTTCACAATTTGCAAAAAGTATCTTTTCAATCCCATCACCATGTTTAATAGTGATTTTTCGGACCCATGGCTGTGTACCAAAAAACCTACGACTAAATTCCATTATTCCAATTCCAATTAATTCAAATTACAGTCATGGGCCCTTAAAATCACTATATCACCATTATCTATCTATCTAATTATCTATTTATCTATTTATCTCTAAAAAATTATCATTTTTCCCTTGGTGGTGCTAGTGAACCAGCTGGAACCCGTTACGGTTATTATGTGCTAAGTGTGGTACATTGTTTCTGGCCCCACACTAGGATACCCTGTGTCGTATAGATTACGTATTTGTTTCCAATAAATACCTACCACCTAGCATAGTTACTCAAGGCACCCGTTGTAATAACATCATCAGTCCAGGTTCGATGGAATAAAATAAAAATTAAAAACAAAACGGTTTATTGGTACAAGATTATTCGGCATCAAATAAAGTACGTAGTTTCAAGATTTTCACATAAAAAGTGGCAGGTTGCAGCTCAATGGAGAAAAAACCAACACGTATTACGATAATTTATATGTTTTTTATCCCTGACTTCTGTTTTACAAGTACCTATTAACGTTTTTTTTTTCACAAAAATGTGTCAGCCATAATGTAAAAGATAATATTTTATGAAATTAAAATGAAATCAGCTCACGAACGTTGTCCAATTCCGCGGAGGTCGCAACCTGAAAATTGTTTTTATTTAAGTACTTCCCGTTGATAACTTCCACAGAAAAAATAATAAAAATCATTTGCAGCAGTATCAGACTATGATAGTATTAAACTAGTTATGACCTTTAACTGCTAAACGTTGTGCAGGATAGAAAAAAACACCCAGTCAGGCAATAATCAGGGAAAAATTCTACAAGTGATATACGGCGCCTTGCAGGTTGGAACTGACAACTTGTTTTATTATCCAAGTGGAGTAACCACTAGACCAACGAGACAGTCGGATCTCATGTGAAATTCCTGATGTACATACATACAGCAAAACGTGCACCTCAGTCGACATAATTGTGCAGTATGTAGACTTTATTTTGTTTTTAGTATCATTATAATTTATAATTATAACCTTACCAATGATCTGCGGGCTAAGGAAAAGCGTAAAGTAGGTACGGCACTTGTTTCGAACCTACGCCACTTGCTATTGTTTATGAAACAGTCGCTTGCTGCAAATGCGGTGTAATTTTGTCCAAGATTACTTTGTACGTGATACTGCGTCATCGACATTTGTTATTTTGTGCTGTCTTCGGGTAACCTGCAATAGATAATTAACAATTAAAACAACTATACGAACGCAAGAAATAACTAAATATGCTCTACGAACTATCGATACTTTTTTTCACTGAGAAAGTGGGAAACTCCCATCCCTATTCCCCTACCACAAACAACAAACTTGTATTATGATTTATATCGAAAATATCACAATAATCATGATGAAAACACCATTCTCTAATAGCTAATTTGCAATTCTAGTATCGCTCGTAGCCTGGGCTGCCTGAGTGATCTTAAGCGATCACTAAGGTTAAGCAACATACGGCGCGTTCAGTCCATGGATGGGTCACCGTCTATGACTAACGCTAGTTGCATTTTTCCGAGCGGTTCCGTGCTTCGCAAGGCACGTTAAGCCGTTGGTGCCGGCTGCCGTCGATAGATGGCAGTCGTTAAGCCAAGTCAGAGGCCTTAGGGCGGCTTGAAAACTTCTGACAGTAAGACCAGCCACTAGTCTTACAAACCTCCACCAATCCGGACTTGGCCCCCGTGGTGGAGTATGGCCTATACCTTCCTCAGGGAAGAGACCCGTGCCCCTTGGTGGAGACATAATGGGTTGATGATGAATTCTAGTAGCCCATAGTTGAAACCTCAGACAAAATACCCTTTTAGGTACACAAAATTGAGACTTACCGGTGGAAGCTGATGAATGATGTTTCATTATCTTCTCGGGAAGAATGAGATATACATTCTAACACAACACACGCCATTCCGATGGTTACTTATACTATATACCATGAGAATTCACTAAAATTCACTTCAAATGGTGCTTTAGTAAATATAAAATACACAAGCTTCTTGAAAACGGCGCACTCCCAAACCTCTTGTCAAACACACTGCCAAACACAGAACACCCTCTGCCAAATCAATGTCATTGGGCGGCACATTGCATGCCGTCATTTTCTGAGCCGTTCTAATTTGGTAGCGTATTGGTAACCAAAGGTAACCAACTGACGTTTAAGGGTTGTACGCTCGAAAAAAGCAACAAAGACACTACTATATTTTTCTCTTTCTAACACGTAGCTTGCGGCTATTTAAATTGACGAAACAGACTATGTGGCACGTGTTCATTTTTAACGCTCCTTCTATGGTATTCCTTCTTCTGAGGTCACAGCGTCTGTACATTTGTGAAAAACTTATTTAGCCGTTGTATAGGGTCCTAACAATTCAAGCGCAAATATTTTAGGGGCCGGTAGAGTAAATAAATAACAATTTAGATTTACGTTTTTCAGTGTTTTACTTTTAACCTGTCAAATATTCGATGTACATTTCAATATCGATTAAACCACTGATTGAATTGCGCGATGAATTGTCATAATAACTACAAATTGTAGTGTTGTAAGACTCGGCCGTGTAAGGGTTATGAAGTAAACAACAAACACACACACACCTGAGCGACCAGTGCTGCAGTAACATCGACCTCAGGCTTATCCGGATACGGTTTGGTGAATTTCTCCGTGTTACCCCACGATTGAGCCCAGATGTTACCTGTAGAATGTATTTTATTGAACAACAGCAATTGATCTACCAGCAAAATCGTTTGACTACACTCCGCTCTACAAATCGAGGTCCCAAAGAAATTCGCCCTTCTGCGCCCATTGGTTAATGCGCGTGACTTGCAGTAGCCACTGTCCTACCCTATGAAGCGGACTGTCTTCACTTATTGTTTCTCTTATCTCTCTTATCTTATCTGAATGAGATGCGAGCATTTGGATCCCTAGGAGTTCAACTCAAGGACCGGAGTATAGTATCTAATGCACAGAGTTTACCAAGCCAATAGTATAAGACTAAATGCCACTCTCAATAGTCAGTCGATTTGGCGGAATTGGATGAGTAATTGCCAACCCGAATAGTTGCTGAAGGAACCGGTAGAACTTAGAGATGTTTATTCAAAACTAAAAACACAAACGTACTTAAAGTATTTCGGGGCCAACTCTGAAGTCACAAAATAAATATATATATTATTTTATATTCCATATGTTTTTTAAATTTTATCTCTGCTACAATATCGGCTAATATATATATTTTTCGCGATTTCAGAATTAGTCGCTCCCTAAACGTGGTTTGCATTTTTGACTGGAATAACCATAACCAGCCTTAGGCCTGGATTATCCTTCCTTTTATAACCTATCTTCCTTTTATAGTCCTTTTATACTCTTATAACTACAAGGAAGAAGAAGAAGAATCACGAAGGGCTGATGCGAGCTTGATGATTCTTACCAAGCAAATGCGCAGGGATAGGGCCCCTCTCCGATACGATCGCCTCTCCGTACCGCAAACGCAAGTGACGTCTTACGTACGCGTGCAGTTGCTGATAAAGAGGCTTGACCTGACTCCAGAGCTCCATGAATTGGGTCTCAGTGTCGTCTTCCTCGTACTCGCTCAGCCACCACTCAGCTACGCTGTCGAACCCTGAAAGTTTGTGAAATTGTAAGTTCGTTTCGGAAACCAGAAATTTATTTCAACGTAAATACATTGTTGTTATTATTATTATTATTATTAATTCTTTATTGCACAAACAATAGTGTACAAAAGGTGGACTTAATGCTAATGGCATTTTCTACCAGTCAACCCACAGGAGGTCCAGGAGAGGCAAAAATTGAGGTGGGCGTGCAAAAAAGAAAGATAAAATAGATAGTTACTTGAAAGTAAGGTGCGAGCACATACATAACAATATTATAATACAATACACACTAATACTTAATATAAAATAAGTACATACTAATACATATTACATAGATATTTATAACAAAATATTTTATAAATAGACGAGATAAGTTATTATTGAATGATCACTCTTTGCAAATAAGAAATAAAAATAACAAAGACAAAAGAATACACAATAAAAAAAATAGAAAATAATAATTTTATATAATTAATTGTTTTGGATGGACAGTCTGCTGTCTATGACACCAAGGTAATACTGTCGGACGAGATGCTTAAAGGAGGGGCGTGAAGGGGCTTTCCTGATTTTCTCCGGTAGCTCATTCCAGAGCCGCACGGCAGTTACAGCAAAAGAGTTTGTCGCAAAACTCGTACGATGGATGGGGATGGACAAAAGAAGATTATTAGAAGATCTAAGATTTTTATTATTATTGGAGGAGAGGAAATTGAACATACACTTAAGGTAGGAAGGGGCATTAGGTTCGTGGAGGATGGCAAAAAGAATGCATAAAATTCGGACGTTTCGCCTTTCGCGTATTGGAAGCCATTTCAGCTTGGATCGGTACTCAGACACATGGTCGTATTTGCGAAGGCCGAAGATAAACCGAATGCATGAGTTGAGCAACCGATCAAGCTTGTTGAGAAGCGCCTCAGTGAGGTCCAAGTAACACACATCACCGTAATCTAAAATGGGGAGAAGAAGAGAGTTAACAAGAGAAATCTTAGTGTTAAGCGGTAAGAAATTTTTGAGGCGCAGTAAAGAATGTAGAGAAGCATAGACTTTTTGGGAGACTTTGTTGACCTGCCCATTCCAGTCCAGATTTTGGTCTATTACTAGCCCAAGATCCGTTAATGAAGTAGAGAAAGGAACCTTTATTCCATTGTAGATCACGGGGCACAATGATTCTATGTTTACCCTACCCATTTGCCTAAAGCCACCAACAATAATGGCTTGGCATTTGGAAGGATTTACAGCAATACCAAAGCGTTGGGACCAATCTAAGATACGCCTGAGATCACAATTGATCTTGTCAATTGTGTTTTTTAAGTTATAAACCGTGTCCTGGCTATATAACTGAAGGTCGTCAGCATAGAGGTGGTAGTGACATCGAAGACTAGAGGTGACGTGACTAATAAAAATAGAAAAAAGAAGAGGAGAGAGTATACCACCCTGAGGAACGCCGGCTTTAGAATCGCACCAGTTAGATAAATCTTGACTGTTGCGAATCGCCTGTCGACGCCCTCGAAGATAGGAGGAAAACCAAAGCACAGCGGATTCGGAGACCAATGAACGTTTAAGCATGGCGAGCAGAATATCGTGATCTACGTGGTTAAACGCATTGCTAAAGTCCACCAGAACCGCGACCAGGCCCCTCTCCATGCCCCACCGTATATCCTCAGTGACCTTAAGAAGAGCCGTAGTGGTGCTATGTCCTGATCTAAAGCCGGATTGAAATTTGTTTAATAGATGTGCTTTGCCGAGAAAGTCCGTAAATTGACGGTGTACCAGGGACTCTAGGACTTTCGACAGAAAGGGAAGAATGGAGATTGGACGGAATTGGTTAGGAGTCGTTGGGTTGGAGACTTTGGGAAGAGGGAGGACAAAAGCCTTACGCCATAAGTCAGGGAACTGAGCAGATGTCAAAGAGAAGTTGACAATATGGGTGATGGCGGGGATAAGGATGTCGAGTATGGTAACAATCATGTTTCGGCCAATGTCATCACAGCCAACCGCTTTTGATTTTAGTGACTTAACGATTTTGTTGATCTCGTCTCCGCTGGCTGGTGAAAAGTCGAAGGAGTCTATATCGGGTGTCGGTATTTTGCTGACGAGGAGTAAAGTTTCCGCCTTGACATGAGAGTCAAGGGTGGGTACTGTAGTGAAGTGCGAGTTCAGGGTATTCAGATCAACAGAAATGTTTCCACCTGTATGGGCTGCCTTACCAACACCAAGAGACCGGAGAAATTTCCAAACTCCAGCAGGTGATGAAAGTTCTAACTGTTCTGAAATATATCGGCGCCGTGCCGTTCTACATAATTGGTTGCAACGATTTCTAGCTGCCTTATAAGTCGACCAGGTATCGTCTGACCTATTACGCTTGTACGCCCGGAACACTCGGTCTCTGCGTGCCATGGCCTTCCGGATACCGTCAGTAATCCAAGGAGTCGGACGGTGCTTAAGCGTGACAGGCCGAAGAGGAGCGTGCCGGTCGTACAAACGCAGTACCTCACTACAGAGGAATACGACCTTATCATCTACTTTCAGCATGTCCTGCATGTCGCTCCACTGAACTGACGCCGCGTCAGATCTAAGCTTCTCCACATCCATTCTGGCAAAATTTCTTTGAAGCAAAGTTACCGGTTTTGGTTTAGAAAGTTTTATGCTGTAGGAGCAAAAGATGAGATCATGACGTGAGAAAGCGGGAGCGGGAAGTTGGCCATGAACGGCTACGAAATCTGGATTGGTGGTGAGGATTAGGTCAAGCCAAGTATCCGAAGTAGAAGAGTGATGGGTGGCTGAGAGGGGGAGAAACTTGAGATTGACAGATTCGACAATGGCACGCAATTTGCGAGAGCGGGAATTAACAGGGATTAAATCCGTATTGAAGTCACCCATGATTAAGTGATGTGCGTAGTTTGACAAATAATTTTCAAGCGTACTCTCAAGAGCCGAGAAATAATCGTTAGTGGGGGGGCAGTAAACTACTCCAAGGAGGATTTTGACACCTAGACGTACCTCCAAGAATAGAAATTCGGCTGGTGTGTGACTAGAAGAAGGAGACTGACATATTATAGAGAATGGGATGTCACTTCGAAGATAGATGGCAACACCGCCCCCTGTCCTATCGACGCGATCATTACGGATAAGGACGTAACCAGGTAGTGAGTATGCAGTTGATGGTAGAGTAGGCTTAAGCCAACTCTCCGATATCAATATAGCGTGTACATGGTCAGAAGAAAAGGTTTCAAGCATGTCCGAATAGTGTTTTGGAATACTTTGTGCATTTATATGGCATACATTGAATTTTTTCCGAAAAGGGGTAAGCTCCTTAGCAAGAACACTGCTCAGTGCCGCCAGGCTGTCATCATCATGCTCACTATCTAAAAAAGATTTTGCTGAGTAAAACGAAGCATCATCGTCTGAAACGTTATCCATAATAAATACACGGTGTAGAGGTAATAACTTCACACTTGGTCTCACTCAATACAAATTTAATAAGTTCTTATCATTTAAGTACAAGGAAATCACGAATTTTACAGGAATCTTAGTGGTTTGTTAATTTTTCGTCCTCTCACACTAGTATTCTGACAGATAGCTTTTTCTGGTAAAAACGCCGGTGGCGAGGGAGCTCTCCGCCAATCGCGTGACACTTCACTTAGCGGAGGACTCCCATTGGTCGCCGCCTCGCGGACCACTGCTGGCCTGCGATCCCTACTAGGGTTGCCCACAGACTCCCCCTCTGGACCAGGCTGGCGCCCTCGCGTCGGGTCCAGATCCCGCGCTCGCGGTGGTCTACCTCTGGGCCGGATAGGATTTAGGGGCACCGCACCGCCAACACATCCAGTGTAAAGAGAGAGGTCTCGGATGTGGTACTTACCTAATATCTTCTCGGGCTCGTCCAAGGGAGCAATAAGAAAGGTCGTAGGACTTACCTTAGTATGGATCAGATAGGGTCCGTCCCGACGCGGAGCGAGTTTCGTGGTAAAACCCGAAGAGGCCTTACTCAGGAGATGCGTCCTCACCATCACCTTATTCCCAGGCTGGAATGCCTCACCTGGCCTACGGTGAGAGTCTCCCTGGTCTTTATATTCATCCTGCCGGCGCTCCACAGTCTCCTTCAGCTCGACAAGTGTATTTAAAAATTTCTTTAAGTATGGCGTAATCTGGGGAACAGAATTGTCTTTATCTAAAATTACCCGTATGTCACTTTGTACATCAAAGGGGGATCTCATCTCTCTAGCGAACATGAGATAGGCTGGGCTCTTACCTGTGGTTTTACTAACGGCATTGTTCATGGCAAAGCGCACAGAGGGAAGGTGCTTCGGCCAAGAAGAATGCTCGTTTTTCACCAGCTGCGCCAGGTGTACCTTGAGATCACGGTTTTTTTCTCTCTGCTGGGTTCGCCTCTGGATGGTACACTGGGATTAAATTTTGCGTAATACCTAGAATATGCATCGCTTGCTGCATAACGGCGGAAATAAATTGCACACCGTTGTCGGAGATCACACGACGTGGGAATCCATATCGGAGGAAATATTCTTCAATGAGCAGCTTAGCACATACCTCTGCAGTGGCATCGCAGATGGCGTATACCTCCACCCATCGCGTGGCAGTGTCTTCTACCAGGAAGATGTGTCTCTCTCCATTCTCACCTTCGGGTAGGGGTCCAAACAGGTCCACAGCTAGTACTTCATTGCGCTGGTGTAGTACAGGAGTTTGCAGGAGACCTGCTGGCCTCATATTTGAGGGCTTATAACGTTGACAGTCGTCGCAGCTCTTTAGATAATTAGATACATAACGGCGCATACCGGGGAAGTAGTAACGCTGTACAATTTTCTGATAGGTCCGCTCCGCACCAGGGTGACCAGCAGTTGGCTCATCGTGGAACTCCTGCAGTATAGTCTCCCGGAGGCTCTCAGGAATGTAGAGTTGCGGTTCCTCGTTTTCTCCCTGTGGGTCATAGCGGTAAAGCACACCTTGGCTTAAATAGTATCCACGGTCTGACCAACGCAGAATGTTTAACTCTACCGTACTCTCCAAATCATTTAAAATCTTGCGACACTCTGCATCCTCCAGCTGAGCTTGTCTTAATTCAGCGGGGCTCCTCCGGGGTAGGTCGACCTGTATGGAACAAACTCCACATACCTCTCTGGCGCTCTCATCACAAGGTGGTCTACTCAGAGTATCCGCTACCACATTGGCCTTTCCCGGGGTGTACTGAAATTGTATGTCAAATGCTTGTAATCGAAGGGCCCACCTTGCCAACCGACCTGCTGGGGTCTTCAGGGTGAACAGCCATTTCAAAGGCTGGTGGTCACTTCCTATAATCACCGGGTGTCCATCTAGGTATCCTCGGAAACGTTCCACGGCCCACACGACGGCGAGGGCTTCACGCTCGGTGGTAGTGTAGTTGCGCTCGGCGGGTAGTAGGAGGCGGCTGGCATATTCAATAGGCCGTTCGTTATTGGGCTCCCCCTGCATCAGGACTGCCCCTAAGGCATAATTACTGGCGTCTGTGCGTAGAATGAACGGCTGCTTGTAGTCAGCTTGTACTAATACCGGAGCAGTGGTTAGTAAATGTTTCAACTTACAGAAAGCGTCACGCTGCACGTCTCCCCATATCCAGACCTGATCCTTCCTGGTGAGCACTGTAAGTGGCTGAGCGATGTCAGAAAATCTTGGAATAAATTTCCTGAACCAGGAACATGTTTGCAAAAAGGTCCTCAAGTGTTTGAGGTTATGAGGTTCCTTCATTTCAATCACGGCCTTTACTTTGTCTTCATCAGGAGAAATGCCCTTTTCAGTAATCACATGTCCGAGATACTTTACCTTTTCACGCGCAAAGTGGCACTTGTCGCGGTTAGCTCGGAGACGGAATAGGCGTAGGCGATCGAAAATCACCTGCAAGTCCTTGAGATGTTGTGTGAAGGTCGGCGATAACACGAGGATATCATCTAGGTAGGCTATAACAACCAACTCACTAGGCTCCTCAGTTCCTGCATTAGGTGTCAGCTTTTGAAGTCCAGCTCGCAGACGGTCGATAAGCCTTTGAAAGGTGGCTGGTGCTGTCTTCAGTCCGAAAGGCATCCTCTTGAATCTATATAAGCCGAATGGGGTTATGAAAGCAGTTTTATCTCTGTCTTTCTCACACACACTTACCTGCCAATATCCAGCTTTCAGGTCAATCGTACTCATCACACAATGTGGTTTGGTACTCTGGAGTAGATCGTCAATCACTGGGAGTGGATAAGGGTCTGACTTAGTGATAGCATTCACCTTTCGGAAATCTACGCAGAAACGTACTCCTGAATCTTTCTTGGGCACTAAGAGTGCCGGGGAGGCCCACGCGCTCTCGCACTCCTCTATTATGTCATTCTCCAACATGGTCTCAAGCTCGGCGCGCATTACCTGCTTTTTCGCTGGAGTGAGTCGGTAAGGCGGTACAGCGATAGGAGGGTGGACGCCTGTCTCAATATGGTGTTCGGCAAAAGGAGTTGGCTCTCCCCCTGGCTGGAAAATGTCACTATTTTGTTCTAAAACTTTGGCCAACATACCTGCCTCCTGGGTAGTCAAAGAGGTCGCCTCATCTGTCCGCAGTGTCTCCAGAGTACATATAGCCAAACTAGACAGTACTTGGTTGATAGTCCCAGTGTAACCGGACTCACTGGTCGGTGTATTCTCAAACCTCAGAGCATGCGTGCGTCCATCCAGGGCCATAGACCACTGGCGGTCTTTAAAATTTAATGTCAAGCCTGTGTTTGTTATGAAGTCCATGCCGAGCAGGGTCTCATTGTTTTCTGCCTCTGGAAAAATGACAAAGGTCACCGGCACGACTAAGCCTTCAACAATTACAGAGCAGGTTACAGTGAGCACCTTACGTACCTGTGCCGTGCCATCTGCAAGCTTTACTTGCATATTGAGTTCAGTAAAAGGCAGGGAGTTCCTGCGCATGAGTGCATAGAGAGACTGACCAGCTATACTGCACCTAGCAGCTGTGTCGACCAATGCTGTGCCCCCAACTCCGCATACCCTGATTCGGAGTAAGGGTCGCTGTTGCATAGCAACAGGCAGGGGCCTCCAATGCGCAGGGGCTGCACCAATCTGCGAAAAATTCCCATACAACATTTCCTCCCTATCCTGTCCAGAGGGGTTTTCGCTTGCTAAATTACATACATTGTGGATATTACAGACTGGGCAGTTACTACGAATTACACCTGTTTTCCCACATACATAGCATGATATTTCACTATTTTCATTTTGCGCTTTAAATCTACATGAGTCTTTATTGTGTCCGAATCGACGGCAGGTCACACAATAACGATTTGTTTGTCTCTTGGGCGTAGAATCCAAAGGCGGCGGCGATTTGTGCGTTGTCAGCGGCGGCGGGTACGCTGTAGTCTCGTGGCGCTGCGTGCGTGTCGACGGGGAAAGTCACGCCGCCGGCGCCGCCGTGTCAACTCGCGGCGCCCTCGCCGGTTCTACGCGTTGTGGCGCGCGTGTAGTCTCGACGCGCGACGCTCGCGGTAGCGGTGGATGTGCTGTCCCTCTCGCTGTCATCGGTGTTTGCTCCTTTAGGGCGTCCTCAACCTCACGCGCCCTCCGTAGAAGACGGTCGAACGTCGAACACTCTGCACGAGAAATCCGTTTCCGCACTTTCCGGTGAAGCAACCCGTAGGTGATATCGATGCCGGCCTTCTCCGTGATGTCGCCGACTGGAAGCTGAGCCAGTAACGCGCGTACGCTGGCCACGAAGATGTCGGTTCTCTCGCCGTCACTTTGCTCTCTTGCGAATATATCGCGATATACGCGGTGGGGCGGTTTGTATTCCCCGTATGCGTTGCGTAGTGCTATGACAATAGCCTCAAAACTCGCAATTTCGTTCCGCACTCCGATCCACCATGTAGCAGCGGGTCCGGTGAGAAGCATCGCCATTCCCCGTATCGCATTGTTATCGGAGACATTTGCGCACTCACGGTATGCCTCGATGGCGGCAATAAAAGGTTCTATGTCTTCGTTGCTGCGACCAGAAAAACGTGCAGTACATCTTGAAAAGTCGCCGGCGTTTTCGGCGTGTAGCAGCGTGGGCGCAGGATTGGGCGTAGACGCGGCTGTAGGTTGCGGCAGCGGGTGGACTGTCTCCGCGATTTTGTCCAGCAACCTCTCCAGGGTTTCCGCCTGACTCCGCTGCACCGCATGCAGAACAGAAGCCCACGGTGGTGACTCCTCGTCAGCGTCCTCGGCTGCATTTCTTCGTCTCGTTCGCGGCATGGCGTCACGTGAACGGTATCAGGGCTCCCGTTGTTTTTCGGGCCCCGCACGTTGGGCGATCAGTTGTAGAGGTAATAACTTCACACTTGGTCTCACTCAATACAAATTTAATAAGTTCTTATCATTTAAGTACAAGGAAATCACGAATTTTACAGGAATCTTAGTGGTTTGTTAATTTTTCGTCCTCTCACACTAGTATTCTGACAGATAGCTTTTTCTGGTAAAAACGCCGGTGGCGAGGGAGCTCTCCGCCAATCGCGTGACACTTCACTTAGCGGAGGACTCCCATTGGTCGCCGCCTCGCGGACCACTGCTGGCCTGCGATCCCTACTAGGGTTGCCCACAACGGGAATAAATATAATAAATTATAAAAAGAATATGTATAATAAAAAATAAAAAATATATATAAATATATTATGATATTGTATATAAATAGGCAATAAACTTACTCTACAAATTATTATCTCACGGAATTGCAGGCGTGAAGTTTTCAACCACCTGCCGACCCTCATGCACGTCCTGCCGGCTAGCTTACGAATTCTACATTTTACACTTCACATTTTTCACAACTTCACAACAGCGACAGCAAAATGGTTCAGTTATGTAAAAAAACAAAAAAACACCGCTAAGAATAAAGAAAAAAGAGACAAGTAAAAAGAACCGAACCGTTGGATTGGTAACAAAAAGTATTTGATTTACGAACGTTCCGTCAATGACATTTAACCATAGGAGTGACAGTAGGTCTACATAATCTATGACAATCTAACATAACCTATAAAGATCTTTGTTTTTATTCGTTTGTTGAATGTGAATGATGATGACTGCCTTTAAAAAGGAGTACTCTTAGCAAAATCCAAATGAGGTCGATGACGCTTTATGGGACTCCAGGAAATAACACTAGAGCGCCAATAAGCCACAAAACAAATGCAGGTCTTCTTTTGCACACCGAAATTGCAAAAAGAGCCTGTGCAATCTCTAAAACATGTTAATAGTAAGTTTAGAGATTGGCCCTGTACCTAAAGCAAAAATGTAAGAGTAGATATTAGCGCGAAACATGGTCGGACTCTTCTCTTTAATACAGTTTATAATAACTAGATAGCATTCACGCCAATCCAGACTTGGCCCCCGTGGTGGTGGAGTATAGCCTATACCTTCCTCAGGGAAGAGACCCGTGCCCCTCGGTGGGGACATAACGGGTTGATGATGGTGATGATGATTCACGCCAAACGCCCCTTTCACGAACCAGCGACTGCATAACACAAACGCTATGCAGCCACTGGTTCGTGATCTTAGGTTCTTTGTCGTGGGTCCTAAAATCAATGTTAACAATGATTCAAAGATTGTACAGACATTTTTTGTAAATACGATCTGTAAAAGATAAATTCGTTTATTGTCATTGGTGATCCTAGCTAGCGCACTGGATATATGTAAGACAAAAAATAAAATTACGGGCGTTTTAGATCAATATGCCTTTAGCAGTGGACTGACCACATGTGCCGAAGAACTGACTGTCTATGTAGTGCAAAGGTTCTCGAGTGGAGACCACGAAATGGTAGAAGCAGCAATGTCGCATTTGTATGTTTGAATTGAGTATTGTTGTTTTTCTTTGTTGCCATTGTGTGAATTAAGTTATTTTTTGTGTGCGCTCTTGTGGCAATGAAAATGAATGCTTCCTTTCTTTCTTCTTCTTTTAGCAAAGGACGCCCAACAGCTCGCTGAACGATCTGAGGCATATTGCTCGTCGTAGAGGCTGGATGAGGACAGAAAGAAGTGACCTACCTTGGGGAGTATCCGTCAGTGGACGTGTACTGGCTGATTTATGATTCTTTTTTGAAATAGTAATAATTGCCTGGTGCAAATGATACTCGGACGTCTCGTCCACTCCAATGCATTCAGGATCCCAAAAGAGGGGTTAATCAAGTTACATACCGTTAAGTTTAGCAGCCTCGTTGTTTAGCGACACATACTCTGTGAAGTCGTCTTTAGACGGCGCCCCCGCAGCTTTGTGCCACTCCAGCCAAGCGTGTTTCAGCTCCTCTGGGTCGTTGCTATTGGCAAAGATGGTAGTTACATCTGTAAAAGAGTTTTTTTTATATTTATAGTGCGTAGGCCATCTGTAATCTTGATCCACACCCATTTGTTTAACCTATGGAATTTTTGGTTGTTCGCTCGGCTCACCATAACAATAGTTTTTATTTGTTCTTATTAAGGTCAGAATGCAACTGATAAATCGCAAATTTGGTTTTGCATCACACTTTCGAGCATATTCACGGATCTGAAATAAGTCCTTGCCAAGATGTCGCCGTCGACGAGATCGTAAAAACTAAGTAGTTTTTGCACAAGTTTTGACCAATTTGTTTTTTTAAATACCTACGTAGTCTTAAAATATACGGAGTATTTTTACGAGTTAGGAGGATGTAACAATTTTAAAGGAAGTGAATTCTAAGCCGACGGATTCATCATCATCATCAACCCATTATGTCCCCACCGAGGGGCACGGGTCTCTTCCCTGAGGAAGGTATAGGCCATACTCCACCACGGGGGCCAAGTCCGGATTGGTAGAGGCTTGTAAGACTAGTGGCTGGTCTTACTGTCAGAAGTTTTCAAGCCGCCCTAAGGCCTCTGACTGGCTTAACGACGGATTATACTCTAGATATTTTGATCAAGTTAACTCAGATGCTTTTATTTCCGCTTCAAAAACCTGTGGGGCTTAAATATTTGATATTCATATTTTAGATTGAAGGTTGTGGACAGAAAAATCTTGATAGAGGCACATGCTGATAGACAGAGGTACAGACAACATAGTAATACTCTTTGGGTTTTCTTTTGAAACACAGAACCATACGTGATGACGGCCTATATTTTAATCCCCTTTCACTAACCTGGCTCAACATGCATATCACATTTGCTCGTATCGTGGTAGTCGCAAATCGTCGCCCGCGCATACGTTGTCTGCATATTGTTCACCGCCTGTATCAGTCTCTCATTCAAATCCTCAGGGAGTGCTGACGTGCCTAATATTGAGTACTTCTTGAACTTCCTTTTTAAGTCCACATCTTCAAACTCATGCCAGAGGTAGGTCATTGTTTCCTTCCAGTTCTCCTTCTCTTCTTCCGCCAAATCCAGCGATACTTGTAGCTGAAATCATAGTATCATTATAAGTTTCTTACCTTAAAATTATTTCGAATTCAACTTTCACAAAGACTAGAGTCAAAAGACCTCCACTAATGCAGGAACACGTCAGTTCTCTAAGCAAGCTGTATATGAACTGAAACCTTCGTAACCACTAGAGATTATTAATTTTATTCCGGATACAAAATAAAAAATAAAATAAAATAAAATTTATTTGTAGGCAAACATGGTACAATAACTAACTTTTATCGGACGAGTCTGAGCAGGTTTCGCTCTGATTCGCAGAGCTTAACCATGGTGAGCAGAGACGGAGCGGAATCAAGTAAGTGTATCCGGAATAATATTAATATTAGGATGTATACGGCGCGTTCAGTCCATGGATGGGTCACTATGACTAACGCTAGTGGCATTTTTCCGAGCGGTTCCGTGCTTCGCAATGGTGCCGGCTGCCGTCGATAGATGGCAGTCGTTAAGCCAAGTCAGAGGCCTTAGGGGCGGCTTGAAAACTTCTGACAGTAAGACCAGCCACTAGTCTTACAAACCTCCACCAATCCGGACTTGGCCCCGTGGTGGAGTATGGCCTATACCCTCATGGAAGAGACCCGTGCTTGATATAATGGGTTGATGATGATGATGATGATGTATAATTATGTTTCATTGTAGGACAGGGGTTCTCTCTAAAATAGTATGAATCACTTCTTATGCCGAACCGAGGACTGGCGTTCTGCGTGATACCCTCGGTATATACAGGGTGGCATTTTCACCGGTACAATAAATCAACATACGTAATACTAAGTCCAAAATACAAATACCAACATTTTTTTGTTACTACCCCGTTGGTACAAAAAAACAAAAATACCAATGTCTGAACTTATCCGCAAATCTTAAAGAAATATGGACTCATTACGCATGAGCACAACTAAACGCACGAACTGGCAACTGCGCGCGGCTTGCGGGAAGGAAAAGAAGCGGCGGCGGCGGCGCAGCCAGTAGGTATGTGACGTAGCAAAAAAAATCTTACTTGATTTCAATTCTTCCTTCATACTTGCACGGGCTTAGGACCGTCACTGGCGTGGAATGCTTTCACTGGTTGGTAGTGGTATGAATTTCCACACCACGTACTGGCTAACGCCGAAGTGCGCCGTGCGTACCGAGTCGTATCACTCTCACTCACTCTCACTCTCTCACTCACTCTCATGAATGTCCTGGTGTTGAGTATTTGAGGTTATATAAAACCGGCATTTATCAGGCGGGGCAAACTTTCTTCACCGTATACCCGTCGAGCTGCACTGTATTTTCCCCACTGAGAAAGTAACTACGAACCATTTCGTAATACTCGCGGTTTGTAAACATCGTGCGCGCGTAATTTTCGACTGCAGGAAGTGCGGAAACGGCGCACGTGCACTCACCTAGGTCAATGTGCGCGGACTGAATGAATGACCGGCCAAATCGTGCGCCGGCCAGCCCGCCGCCCGCTTACTCACCCCACCCCGCCACCCTCTGCCTCGCACCGCCATGACACCTTGTAATGGGTGTCCATGAGTTACAAATTGGATGAATGATAAATTAATGAAAATGAAAAAAATATGGTAATTTTATTCGATAACTGTAATCTATTATCGATACCAATGTTATGGTAAAATTTATTGTACCGGTGAAAAAATCAGGCTGTATATTGCTTTAGGCTTGTGTTTGATTCTGAACACTCGTCACAGTTGTCAAATTTCTTGTACTCACCTTGTGATCCTCGTTATGCTTAGTGATATTGATCTCGTAGTTCCAGGACACCAGAACCTTCTGGTTCATTAGTTTAGCTTGTGCCTCGTTTAGTTTCAGCATGTAGTCCCTTCCCGCTGCTTCCTCAGCTGCCCTCTCCGCTGCCCACCCCTGGGCTGCCACCACGAAGACGGACGCTATAGCGCCCACTAACGCAAGCTCTCCGCATATCTTAAGGACCATCTGGGGAATTAGATATAGGATATATTAAAAACGTAAGATTTATAGCTTTGCTTTGCCTAAGAAAGTTTCCTCTACGATGTTTTTTTACTTTGTGATATTTCGTGGTTTGTTTGTTGTGTTGAGATGTGAGATTATTTTAATGACAAATATTACTCTGTGGTGTGAAAGATAGATAATGGAAATCTCACTGACAAGGCGCTCGCTTCGTTGATTTTCTTAAAGCTCTGAGGCGTATAGAAGATCCGTTTAGAATTCTATACCCTCATCAGTCTGTTATTTGTTAGTATGAAAATTTCATACTAAATATTACAATGATCATACTCGTATTAAGATATACCTGTATAATTTCCTTTTGTACAGTTGTTCTCTATCTATCTATCTATCATTGCCTAAATACTACATCTATGTAGTATTTAGGCTCACCCGGGCAGAGTCTGAAAAACAGCAATTATGCTGAGCCTCTGTCCTTTTTATCACAAATGTCTATTTAGTTTACCTATGTACCTTATATATAAACTTGTATTTCAATTGTAAAACACGTGTAGTGATGAATAAAATCCGATTTATTTACTTTTATTTTAATATTTTTATTTCAGTTTTTTTTTCTATAACATCAAAAATGAACTTTATAGCTTCACCTTGTCGCGGCTGAGACAGGCTCATCTCAAAAAACAATATTAGTTGCTAGATAAAGAATCGAAATAATCCAACGGATAAGTGTCGATAAAAAAGATATGTCAATAGTTATCTTTTATCTCTGTCTGAGATAAATTAAGCCTATTTTATATGTACGAAGTGGATTGAAAAGATTTCCATACAGATCTCGATTCGGGGCTGCGGCTGCATGTAAAATGATTAATTACTGAAACATTGTAGTTTGTATTTGACGACTACTTTTGGTCCTTTACGAGATTTTTACGTTGATTCGATTCCATTGCAATTGTGCCATCACATAAACAGATAGCACCAATGGAATTTCATTAGGTAGATAATGAAACTATGTAATTCCAATGTAATCTAATGAAAATAGGCAGTGTACTATGATTTAAAAATAGGCGATAATACGGTATTTGACACTATCAACAATAAATTATTTGAGACGCTCGATTGAAACAAAAATGACACATACAACATTCACTAGTTATTAAAATTTGTAAATAGATGAAACATAAAAAGAGTGCGCTGAAATGTGACGTCACAAGCAAGTATTTTCATACGAAATTCTGTTTTAAAAGTAACTCATTTGACATCCTCTCAAATACCCAATTACTGCCTCGTTTGTCCAGCCTTTAAGGCGGTAACTACGAAGCCAGAGGTCGTGGGTTCGACTACCATGTAACATTTGAATACAGTGTGTCCCTGGATAAAGTGCAATCCCGAAAGGGGATGAAACTAGACCATGAATCATTCACTAGAAAAATATAAAAAAAAAATATAAAAAAATATTGTAGGATTTATTGGTATTTTAAGATTTTCATGTTTCATTAAAAACTCTATGTACAAAAGTATTGATTTCTTCCAAAATAATGGGTCTATTTCTTTTAAATAAAAATAAAAACAGTATGCCTAATACCTGGCGATGACCATGAAATAATAAATAGTCCGCAAAAAAGTAACTATCTTGGGTAAAAAAATGTATTTTTATGAAAAAAATGATTTTTTTAGACGTTTATTTTAAAAAACTTCAAATTACTTAAAAAATGTGCCCTATAACTATGTAATTTTATAGCTTACTTTTATTCTTTACCATTTTAGCTTCCAAATAAAAAAAAAACAATGTTCTAACTAAAAAATTGGCTAGGTAGGAGTTATTTACATTTTAGTAGGTAATAAAAGTCAGACTTTAATCACAATAACTTTATGTAAGACGCCATCAATAGTAAATCCATAGTTTCCCTCCAACTCATAGTGCCGCTCCAAGGCTTGAAGGTCGCGGCTCGCCCGATGCAATCCAAATGCACCCGAAAGTTCCCGAGGCGCGCACCTCCTGGGGCCTCTTGCGCCGCCGCGCGCCCCTAGTGGTCGGCCGACGTAATTAGAGAGATGCGTGCACGTCTACGCTCGATTTCCGGGCTAGAGAATTACGTGTTTACTGCTAAGTTTAGTTTATCTACTCAGTGTTCAACCCACCTACCTAATCTATTATAATACACCATCAACAAGACTCAGTGGTTTTACTTATAGTGGCGCCCAACTCGCGGGAACACGAGTAAATAGAAGAAAAACTGCGTGAATACCTATTCACCCGGCGGCCCGTGTACTGCGAATACGTACCTATCCCCCGTACTGCGAGATAATTACCTACACCGGAGTTTTGTTGCTGCCACCATGGCTCCGAAGAAAGGGCGATCGAGACGCAGAAACGAGGATGACCACGAGGAAAGCGGCGCTGGCGAAGAAACTACCGCGCCTGCTAACGTGACGACTGAACAGCTGTCAGTACTGCTGGATACAATCGCGAAGTCCGCCGAAACGAATCGACTACTGATGGAGAGAGTGACGAACGGTTACGGCATGGAGCCCCCTGGCGCGACCAGCACTCGGAGAGCGACGCCGTCGGATCTACTGATGCAAACGCCTGGGACGTTCTCGAAATGTACCGCAAGATACGATGGAGCAAGCGGAGACACCGACCATCTGGAGGCTTTCATCGACGCTGTGAACATCTACAAAGAGTGTTCAAATGTGTCTGACGAACACGCACTGCGCGGCCTGCCAATGTTGCTGACAGCCGATGCCGCGGTGTGGTGGCAAGGAGTCAAGACTACCATCACTACATGGGATGCAGCGCTCGAGCGACTGAGAGGCATGTACGGCACACCGAAACCAGCATACAAGATCTGGCGCGAGGTATTTAGTACAGAACAAGACGAGGTACGTGCTGATGTCTTTATTACGCGTGTGCGGGCTAATCTTTCAAAGTTTACCGTATTGCTTAAGTGAACAAATGAAACTCGACGTTGTGTATGGACTCTTAAGTAGAAAGATAAGAAAGCGTGTACCCCGCGATTGTACATCGAGCGTCGACGAGCTGATCTCGAAATGTAGGGCTGTTGAAGAGACTTTCCGGGAGGTGAACGACCTTTCAACATTTTGTCGTAAAAATGCTAACCCCCCGACGGCGAACCAAAATGTTAACCAGCCATCAGCTGTGCAAAAACTTAACCCCTCGACAGGTGGATTTTTTTTTTAACCCTTCAACGACAACCCATAACTTTAACCAGCCGACGGCTGTGCAAAAGCTTAACCCCTCAGCAGGCGGATTTTTTTCTAACCCCCCAACAGGCAGAAACAAAGCTAACCCTGTGACTATGACTGACAGACCGACGGACCAGTATTTACAAAGCGCGTCTACAACGAACGCATCGTCGGCAAACTCCTCCTCTAACGCGCGAGCTATTAGGGTAAGGCCGCGGTGCACACACTGCAAAAGATTTGGACATAGCGTGGACGTATATCGTAACAAAGAACGCGAGACGTCTGAATCGTCTCCCGGTAACCCTCCCTTGCGTTGTTATGGCTGTGGGCGGCATGGAGTAGTTCAATCCCGGTGTGATACTTGTAGACCGAGCCGGTCGGGGAGTCAAACGGTGGACTTGCGTAGCGTGGATAGTCAGAGAGCCCTCGTTTCGAATGATAGTCCGCGAGCCGGCATGACCGCAGATTATAGTCCGAGAGCTGGCATGACCGCAGATTATAGTCCGAGAGCCGACGTGATCGCGAATCATAGTTTGAGAGCCGACGGTTATAGACCGGGAACCGACTGTGAATTTCATAGCGCGGATGTGTCCAGTTCCTCAGGTAGTTCCGCTTCACGTCCTTTGGTTAAGATAAATGTTTCTGGCGTCAACGGCTTTGCCATACTAGACACCGGTGCTACACACAGCATAGCTAGTGGCATGCTATATGATATTATGCGCAAAAATGGGGTGAAGTTTGAAGAAACATTTCATACCGTAGGTTTGGCTGACGGATCTCAACAGACGAAGAAGACTTTAGTTGGTGCCACACAGGTGATCATCGAAGGCAGATCTTTCACGATTTCGTTTATCGTGTTTCCTGAATCAGACACCCGAACGCTGCTCGGACGGGACACGATTGTCAATGCCGGTCTCGTGCTTAATTTAGCTCAAGGGACCTGGACCTTTTCCGATACACCTGAGCAGGTACACCACTTCACGAAATCCTACCAACTTATTACCGACGACCATCCAGAACTTCTGAGTGCGGATGCGGCAGGCGTAACACTACGTGTCGATGAGGGCACCAATCTGACTACTGAGCAAAGGCTTCAGCTTAACACGTTGCTGATAAAGGAGGCAGACAGATTCGCGACAGAGGGCCCACCGACTGAATTTGCAGTTCACAATATCAAGGTGAGTGACAGACAGGAACCTATAGCTTCACCACCGTACCGCTTATCCTCCAACAGAAAAGAGGCCTTAGAGCAAGAACTTCAGAAGCTACTAGCAGCTGATGTCATCGAGGAATGTGAGTCCCCTTGGGCAGCGAATGTAGTCCTGGTACCGAAGAAAGACGGAGCATTGCGGCTATGCGTCGACTACCGCAAGATAAATGCTGTGACGGAACCGGACCGTTACCCGCTGCCTAGGATGGAAGACGTCCTTCACGCTGCTAAGACAACCAACTTCATGAGCACCTGTGACTTAAGAACGGGCTACTTCCAGGTCTCTATGTTGGACGAAGATCGGGACAAGACAGCTTTTGTGACACCACTAGGTACGTACAGGTTTAAAAGAATGCCTATGGGTCTACGTAACTCTAGTGCGACATTCCAAAGACTGATTGACCGTTTCAAGTCGAACCTCCCAGGAGTGACAATTCTGGCCTATTTAGACGACCTGGCAGTTCTATCAGGTACCTTCGAAAGTCATCTACAGGACCTGAAAAACGTGTTTGACAGGCTAGCAATGTTCAACTTACGGATCAATCGAGAAAAGAGCGTGTTTGCCAGGGACTCCATAAAGTTTCTCGGTCATATCATAGTGCCAGGTGGCATACAGGTGGATCCTGCTAAAACCGAAGCTATCTCGAACACTGAAGTTCGTCAAAACCAGATGAAAGACCCGGAGGTGGGAAAAATCATCGATGATCTCGAGGACGACGATCTCTTTAGGGGGAGGACATGGGCCGATAAAGGCTACACAATCTCGGACAAAATACTATACAGGTACAATCCCGAATCAGACGAAGAAACAGCGTGCCTGGTAGTACCAGCGCATGAACGTGCCAAAGTGCTGGCCGAGTATCATGACGCACCGACCGTTGGCCACTTTGGCGTTGAAAGGACATTGCAACGGATACATAACAAATACTTCTGGCCAGGTATGCGTAAATTCGTATCTGACTATGTACGAGGGTGTGTTGCATGCCAGCGCTACAAAGTGGACACAAGAAAACCATCCGGACTGTTGCAGACTCCCGCAACAGCTCGACGTTTTGAAGTGGTTGCCGTGGATCTTTTCGGTCCCTTACCGGAAACCCCCAGCGGCAACAAGTGGATTTTGATTATAGAAGACGTGTGTAGCAGATGGACGGAGCTGTTCCCACTGAAAGTTGCCACTAGCATGGACTGCGCTAAGACACTCATCGCTGAAGTGTACCTGCGATACGGAGTGCCTCGGCGCATGATAAGTGACAACGGGGTCCAATTCATCAGTGAAGTAATGCAGCAGACCTGCCACGTATTTGGTATTAGCCAATCACTCACACCATTCTATCACCCGGAGGCGAACCCAGTGGAGCGCAAGAACCGCGACCTCAAACCGCAGTTAGCTATTCTGGTAGGCAAGGAGCACGACACGTGGGACATACACTTACCCGCTATCCGCTTCGCAATGAACTCCGCGGTGACATATAGCACAGGATACTCACCGGCTTTCTTGACCTTTGGCCGCGAACTCCGTGCGCCAGCTGACGTTGTAGACGACATGAGGAGCATCGCTCAAAGCGAAAGCGTGGTCACTTCGTTGAGCAGTTACCTTAAGAACCTGTCCTCGGCCCTTACAGATGCACGTGACGAACACGAGAGAAAGCAGGACTACCAAAAAAGATACGCTGACCAACACAGAAGGCCAGCGCCTGATTACGCGGTGGGTGACTTTGTGTTGTTGAAAACACAAGGTGCCAACGATGCCCGCAGGAACCAAACACCTAAATTTATACCTCGACGTGACGGCCCATACCGAGTGGCGTCGATCGCCAGCCCAACCACTTATGTGCTTGGCAGCTTGGAAGATAACCGGAATATAGGGAAGTATCATGTTTCGCAGATGACCCCTTTCGTCGGCTGTGCTCAACCGCCACTCCAGCCAAAACGCAGGAAAGGGAGACCCAAAAAAAGTTACTAACCCGAACGCGAGGGCGCTTAGTTCGGGCTAGAGGGGGAGGATGTAAGACGCCATCAATAGTAAATCCATAGCTTCCCTCCAACTCATAGTGCCGCTCCAAGGCTTGAAGGTCGCGGCTCGCCCGATGCAATCCGAATGCACCCGAAAGTTCCCGAGGCGCGCACCTCCTGGGGCCTCTTGCGCCGCCGCGCGCCCCGAGTGGTCGGCCGACGTAATTAGAGAGATGCGTGCACGTCTACGCTCGATTTCCGGGCTAGAGAATTACGTGTTTACTGCTAAGTTTAGTTTATCTACTCAGTGTTCAACCCACCTACCTAATCTATTATAATACACCATCAGTGGTTTTACTTATATTTATTAATAAAATTATCCGTAATTTACAATTTTGCATTTTTATTTAATGCATTAAATGTTCAAAATGGCCTCCTCGATTTTGCAAGCACATTACTGCACGAATATTAATTTGGTTAGTGGCTCTGCGAATCATTCCTGGATCATTTTTAATGTCATTTGCGCACTGAATTATTCGGTCGTGCAACTGTGCCTCGGTATTTATTGGCGTGCTGTATACTCTTTGCTTCATGACACCCCATAAAAAATAATCTAGGGGTGTCAGATCAGGTGAACGCGCTGGCCAGCCTACTGGCCCTCCTCGGCCAATCCACCGGTTCGGGTAATTTTCGTTCAAAAATCGCCGCACCTCCCGCCCATAATGTGCAGGACATCCATCCATTTGGATATACATACGCCCACGCCGTCTCGTAGCCAGGGGAACATCTTCCATCAACATGGGTAAATTTTGTAGTAATTCTAAAAAACGTTCAGCATTTAGGGTTCTGCGTAAAATGACTGGACCAATTAAAATGTCGTCGATTAAGACTGCCCATACGTTTATTGAAAATTTTACTTGAAAAGTAGATGCCCGCTTCAATCGTGGATTTTCGTGAGACCACTGGTGCAAATTTCTGCAGTTTGTAATGCCGTCTCGGGTAAATGTCGCTTCGTCCATCCAAAAAATGCGTTTGGGAAAATTTGGGTCAGCTCTAATTTTTCTTAGAATCCACGTCGACATTACGCATCTTGGACGATTATCTACATTTTCGTGTAAATGTTGTACTCGTTGGTAATGGAAAGGATGCAATCCCTCCTTTTTCAAAATTCGCCAGACAGACGTCTTCGATATGCCATGACGCAACGCTAATCGTCTTATGCTTGTTGTAGGGTCAGCAAACAGATCGTTTAAAATGGCCTCTTCTATCGCATTGTCAATAACGACAGCTGGTTGCTCACGGCGATCTCGTGCCAAACCAAGTAAAATGTTGGAGAGCCTCCTATGAATCTCTTGAAAATTTC
Organism: Yponomeuta plumbellus; assembly: GCA_947310845.1. NCBI lineage: Eukaryota > Metazoa > Arthropoda > Insecta > Lepidoptera > Yponomeutidae > Yponomeuta > Yponomeuta plumbellus. The sequence continues at coordinate 22,511,584 of OX371197.1, read as the reverse complement.
GAGCTGAGGGTATGAGTCTGCCCGGGAAAGCATTTATGTATGCAGTCCGAGCGACTGTTGTGCGACCATGTGACATGCCATAATAATAATGCATGTCGGCTATTTCTCGAGGTGAGAACTCTGTCAATCGCGGCATTTCGTCAACACTTAACAGCAGAACAGGAACAGTCCAAACGTAACGAACAGTAGAAAACGTAACAGTCAACAATGTAACAAAAACTTAATAACAAATCAACGAGAACACAATGCGAGAACGAGAACAGTAGTAGCAGCGGCGAGAATATCGGAGCGACTGTGTAAGTCCTGTTTCGAACCCCCTGCCTCCCCTCCCCTCGCCTTCCCTCTACCTGAGTGTAGAACAAAAGGACTGCGACTGCCGAAGGGCACAGAGTAGGACGGAAACAATGGAAAAAACGGTCTCTACCTGCACGGTAACACGATTAGGCTCCACTTTAAAAGTTCGTAGATAGCGTGTTTTTTTAGTGAGAACATTGTTTTTTTTTTATTTGGAAGCTAAAATGGTAAAGAATAAAAGTAAACTATAAAATTACATAGTCATAGGGCACATTTTTTTAGTAATTTGAAGTTTTTTAAAATAAACGTCTAAAAAAATCATTTTTTTCATAAAAATACATTTTTTTTACCCAAGATAGTTACTTTTTTGCGGACTATTTATTATTTCATGGTCATCGCCAGGTATTAGGCATACTGTTTTTTTTTATTTCAAAGAAATAGACCCATTATTTTGGAAGAAATCAATACTTTTGTACATAGAGTCCTTAATGAAACATGAAAATCTTAAAATACCAATAAATCCTACAATAATTTTTTATAATTTTTTTTTATATTTTTCTAGTCAATGATTCATGGTCTAGTTTCATCCCCTTTCGGGATTGCACTTTATCCAGGGACACACTGTATATCGCCTCAATCTGGGCGTAATGCGCAATTGACAGGTTTCCGAAAACCATCTGATAGAATATTCACATGCTTAATGGAACATTGTCCCATTAGTAGATCGGTCATTTGAGTTACGCACTTGCTATGATGGACTTATCCTACTTGTTGACGCTTAAAATTAAAACTGCTTTATTAATTAATCATGAATGCTTGTATTTTAACGTATGATTAACTACTGATGAGATCTGAGTAAAAAAATCCGTAAATAACTCAAATGACCTATCTGCTAACGGGTCAATGTTCCATTATTATAAGCATGCGAATATCCATAGCAACTCACAAAGCCGTCTTAAATAAAAAGTTTGTCAATTCTGTTTTTTCTCCTTAAATAATTAAAATAATAAATAAATAGTAATGTTCCTTTGGTTACTTTTGGGAATCGCATAACGCAGGTAATAACAGGCATCAGAGTAAATCAAATAAAACTATTGCAAACTATGATGCCTTCGTTGCTGAGTTTATTTCATTTAATAAACAGTTGCTTTTATATTAATTTTATTGTAAAATTACTTGGTGTTGGGTAGAAATATTTTTTTCATTTTCATCTCGGACTTTTTGGACTGCACAATAAGCAAATCATATTTTTATTGATAATTCCAACACTTCCACAACAAACTCGACTCGGAGGTAGCAGCTAATATTTTACGTTAATATTTAAAAGCACAGTGTAAAATCTTTACGTTAAAATACATTTCTGATTTATGGACCAACACAATTATTATACTTTATGTTGGCGACAGATCTGGCAACCCGGTTGCTGTGAGAATGTTATAAAAACTTACTTAGCAACCGGGTATCGGCCTGGATCGATTTCTGTTTTATTGTCCTTTTTATTGTTTAATTTGTTATAAATATAGCTAATATCTACAATTCGGGCTTTCCATTTTCGGCGCTAACATCGTGGTCCTTCGAGCCGGATGTAAACCAGCATTTTTACATTTTTCCAAATTCCAAATTTTCTCTTCGTTTGAAAAATTGAACAACATTGAAATGTTCACTAGGTCTCAAGCCCGAGACAATAAAACCGATCCAGACCCACATCCCAATGGGTCGAACAAGCCCCACTCAGCTTCCTCCTCTACTTCGAGTGCTGCGAGAGGGGCTCGTCTGAGGGCCGCGGAAGCGGCGCACAGGCTGCATCTCGCGCAAATCAAGCAGCGGGAGGCGGTAGCTGTCGCCGACGCTAAGCGCGCAGAGGCGGAAGCAACGCTGGATGCGACGGTCGCGGCGCTCGAGGTGGAGGAAGCACTGAGTGCAAAAGGGAGCAGTTCGCGTTCGCGAACCGCTGTCTGGGTAGAGCGCAGTGATTTTACAGGAGCAGAACCAACCCTGGTTGGCACGGCAGCCCCTGACGTGGGGGTTTCAAAGAGTGAGAAAAGTGTGGTGCTATTTCCTACGCGCCCCGACCCGTTGTCGGGCCACGAGCGCTACGCCACGTGCATTCCCACTCAAGCCGCTGTCCCCAAAGCAGCGGTTAATTTCCCAGGCCAACATGAGGAAGGTTTGCTTCAAAATAATCTCGCCCCAGGCCAAGGTACTATTCAGACCCATCCAGTAAGTAATGTCGTCGAGAGAGTAATTATTAAACACAGTGATAAGGGCGACTTGCCTAAATTTAGCGGGCACGTCCTAGACTGGCTCCTGTTCAAGCGAACATTCGACGCTACCAAGGTGCACTTCACGAATCAAGAGAACATAGCGCGGCTAATCAATGCCCTTCAGGGTGAGGCGAGAGAAGCGGTCTACGCTCGCTTGTTATGTTCTGATGATTACGAGCCTATTATGCGCTCCTTAGAGACACGGTTTGCTCGTCCAAAGCAAATTGTATCTCGTGAGCTTACGGCAATACGACAATTGCCAAAAGTTGGGAAGGATCCCAACTCTCTTTCTATATTCGCGAGCAAAGTCAGAAACACCGTTAGTATTATAAGTTCATTAAATGAATCCCGATACCTACATTCCCCCGAGCTAGTTGATATTCTAGTGAATAAATTGAACCCTATTTTACAGAATAAATGGTGTGATCATGCGACAGCGTGTTGTACTGCACTAAGCCTAGAGGTCGAAGTTTTTGCGCAGTTCCTCGAAAATGAGGCCGAAAGTCAAGCCAAGTTCATGCCGTGCGAGGTCCTTGCCACTCCTACACCTCCGCACCTCGATAAACAGGGAAGGCGCCCAGTACTACCTCAACTACCTCGCTTCGTACCGCACCAAACTCATCACATTGATGCAGATCCATCTACTAGCTCGCATTCAGTTTCGGCCTCTCCGCCGAGGCCGCCGACCTCGCCTGCATGCCTGTACTGTGCCAACAACGGTCATTCTGTGAAATCTTGCCCAAACTTCGCAGCACTTAACATCACTGAACGTGTTTCATGGGTACGCAATAGCAAAATTTGCTTAAAGTGTTTACGTAAAGGCAAGCACAGCTACAGGAACTGCAGGGCGGGGCCGTGCGGCATCGGCGGGTGTAATCAACCTCATAATAAAATTCTGCATTCTCCGAATTATTCGTTTTCATCATCTCATCAAAATGTAAACAATAAAAAATTACATTTTGATGTGTCATCTGTCTCACAGACACCATCGACATCTCATGTCAACACTGTCCATACTGACAGTCATAAAGAAAAAGTTTCATTCGACAGCCATAAAGTCGGTTTCATACAGTCGAATGAGGTTTTATCTCAAAACAAGGATAGTTCCATTACAAGTACCAGTTATTCTTACGCGCCTAAATATGAGAACGCGATACTTTTGAAAGTACTACCGGTAGTACTTTCGGCCCCTTCAGGCGAGGTAGAAACGTTCGCCCTCTTAGATGACGGAGCCACCGTAACCCTCTTAGATATGGAGTTAGCTAAAATGCTAGGTGTTTCGGGGACCGAGGAGGTCATGCGCATAGACACTATAACTGGTTCAAGTGGTAGTATCCCTGTTCAATTTGTAGATTTTCAAATCCGCGGGAAATATCAAGATGAAAAGTTCTTTATTAAAAAAGCCCGCGCCATCCCTAATTTGAAACTCAGACCTCAGGAGGTCACGATTAGGGATGCTAACTTTCAGCATTTAAATGACATCTCCTCGCAGTTAGTTTTTGACAAGGTCACGCCTAAGCTGATAATAGGGACCTCTGATTGGCCTCTTTTAATTAGCAGGGAACACAGATTAGGAACCCCTACTCAGCCTGCGGCGGTCCGTACAGACTTAGGTTGGGCTCTATTCGGTCAACTACCTCACAGTTATTCTGCTGCACATTTAATGAATCACCTTACTACTAGCGATCCTCGTGATAGTGAGTTAGATAGCCTTATCCGAGATTACTACCAGCTAGATTCTATTGGTATCAAACACGAGGAGAAAATAAATGCCGATGACGCCACGCGTGCAGCAACCGTATCTCTGAAGAGATGGTGGACGGGGCGCTCCTTTTTAAAACTTGGGGAAGATTCTTGGCCACAGGAGGTGAATCCAGAGCCCATCTCTTCTGAGGATGACCTCGAACTCAAGCGCCATGAAACCTCTCTTCATCTGATTTCTTTATCGGCAGACCGGTTCTCCGATTGGCGGCGGCTACTACGCGTAACCGCACGCGTATATCAATTTGTCCGCCTACTACGGGACAGCACGGCGCGCTCCACCGATACTTCTGGCGGTGGTCTCCGTCCGCTGCTCGCACGGGACGTCAAAGATGCCACAGCCCACCTGCTCAAGGAGTCACAGCAGCAGAGTTTTGCAGAAGAACTCGCTTGTCTGAGTGAGAACAAAGCTCTGTCGAAGAGGAGCCGACTGCACAAATTATCTCCAAAACTCGGTGATGACGGTCTACTCAGACCGCACGGAAGAACGAGCTCGGCCCCTGAAGCGACATCAGAGACGAGAGAGCCAGTCATCCTTGACGGTCGACATACTATCGTACAGCTGTTGATCGCGCGCTACCACGCTTGGGCCATGCACGGCAACAATGAAACGGTTGTGAACACGCTCCGTCAAAAATACGTAATACTGCGTCTAAGACCCACAGTTCGCAAGATTGCCGCCAGATGCCAGGCTTGCCGCATCCGGAAGGTTATGGCTTCCACTCCACCCATGGGCGACTTACCCGAAGAGCGGCTTCAACACCATCACCCGCCATTTTCCTTCGTCGGGCTAGGTTACTACGGCCCGGTAGAAGTAGCCGTGAAGAGGAGTCGGGAGAAGAGGTATTTGGCTCTATTTACATGTCTTGTGACCAGAGGGGTCCATCTGGAGATAGTGGGAAGTCTCTCCGCAGACAGCGCCATAATGGCTCTACGCCGCCTTATAGCTCGCCACGGATGCCCTAAAAAGATACTGTCCGACAATGGGACAGCCTTCATTGGCGCAAGCAGACTGTTGAGAGAGGCGTGGGCTGCCATTAACCACAGACGAATTCTTGACTTCGCCGCATCCCACGAAATAGAGTGGCATTTCATCCCACCCGCGTCGCCTTTAATGGGGGGCGCATGGGAGCGCCTGGTCCGGAGTGTCAAGCGTGCCCTCTCGGTTACCCTCAAGGAAAGGGCGCCGAAGGAAGAAGTTCTTGGCACGCTTTTAGCCGAAGCTGAATTCATCATCAACTCTAGACCCCTCACACACGTTCCTGTGCCACACGATGACGAGCCCGCCCTGACGCCGAACCATTTTATCCTGGGGTCGAGCTCGACTTTACCCTCACCAGAACCCACGGACGCGGACCTTATCAGCCGAGAAGGTTATAAGAAGGCGCTGCGATTGGCCGACCACTTCTGGGCTCGATGGGTAAGGGAGTACCTCCCCGACCTTCTGCCAAGAGGCCCCGGGTCCACACATACTAATCTACGAGAGGGCGATTGTGTCCTGATCGCCGACAGTAACATGCCGCGCGCAGTTTGGCCACGCGGCAGGATCGAGAAGGTATTCCCAGGCAGAGATGGCGTCGTGCGGGTAGCGGACGTACGGACTAGGGCGGGGGTGCTGCGCCGCCCCGCTCGAAAGCTGGTCAAGCTAGACCTGTCGCCTTAGTTTTAAAACTATTCTTTTACCAGGGGGGAGGATGTTGGCGACAGATCTGGCAACCCGGTTGCTGTGAGAATGTTATAAAAACTTACTTAGCAACCGGGTATCGGCCTGGATCGATTTCTGTTTTATTGTCCTTTTTATTGTTTAATTTGTTATAAATATAGCTAATATCTACAATTCGGGCTTTCCATTTTCGGCGCTAACACTTTACTAGCTGAGCCCGCGAACGTTGTTTCGCCATATAATTTTTTTTTCAGTTAGGGCTATGAAAAATAGATAACAACCTATTCCCAGACCTACCGATCGTAAATATAAAATTTCAGCGAAATAAGCGAAGCCGTTTCGGAGGAGTATGCGCACTAACATTGAGACTCGAGAATTTTATTATACTTTATTTTACAAAAATCATTTATCAGGAAAAATCATAAATAGCATGAGCAGTCCCAAGGCGAGTATATCTCTGCAAGCTATTTCGTCCAAGTAATGTATGGCAAAGACCTGTAGCCTTAGATGTCAACTCAATCGGCATTAGCTGGCCTGAATAAATTGGAAGCTGCCGCGAATGACCGTCAGAAGTAGAAATCTGTATTTGAGGCGCCATGCTTCCCTAGGAGTTAAAGGATCGAAGAGGAAGAAGAAGAATGTCTGGCAGAGATAAAAGTCAGCGTCAAAGGAAACGTGCATATTGAATATAAAGCGAAATAATTGTTTTTCAGGATCGTGGCAAACTCTATACAGTGTGTCCCTGGATAAAGTGCAATCCCGAAAGGGGATGAAACTAGACCATGAATCATTGACTAGAAAAATATAAAAAAAAATTATAAAAAATTATTGTAGGATTTATTGGTATTTTAAGATTTTCATGTTTCATTAAGGACTCTATGTACAAAAGTATTGATTTCTTCCAAAATAATGGGTCTATTTCTTTGAAATAAAAAAAAACAGTATGCCTAATACCTGGCGATGACCATGAAATAATAAATAGTCCGCAAAAAAGTAACTATCTTGGGTAAAAAAATGTATTTTTATGAAAAAAATGATTTTTTTAGACGTTAATTTTAAAAAACTTCAAATTACTAAAAAAATGTGCCCTATAACTATGTAATTTTATAGCTTACTTTTATTCTTTACCATTTTAGCTTCCAAATAAAAAAAAAAACAATGTTCTAACTAAAAAATTGGCTAGGTAGGAGTTATTTACATTTTAGTAGGTAATAAAAGTCAGACTTTAATCACAATAACTTTATTAATAAAATTATCCGTAATTTACAATTTTGCATTTTTATTTAATGCATTAAATGTTCAAAATGGCCTCCTCGATTTTGCAAGCACATTACTGCACGAATATTAATTTGGTTAGTGGCTCTGCGAATCATTCCTGGATCATTTTTAATGTCATTTGCGCACTGAATTATTCGGTCGTGCAACTGTGCCTCGGTATTTATTGGCGTGCTGTATACTCTTTGCTTCATGACACCCCATAAAAAATAATCTAGGGGTGTCAGATCAGGTGAACGCGCTGGCCAGCCTACTGGCCCTCCTCGGCCAATCCACCGGTTCGGGTAATTTTCGTTCAAAAATCGTCGCACCTCCCGCCCATAATGTGCAGGACATCCATCCATTTGGAGATACATACGCCCACGCCGTCTCGTAGCCAGGGGAACATCTTCCATCAACATGGGTAAATTTTGTAGTAATTCTAAAAAACGTTCAGCATTTAGGGTTCTGGGTAAAATGACTGGACCAATTAAAATGTCCTATACTTGTTGTAGGGTCAGCAAACAGATCGTTTAAAATGGCCTCTTCTATCGCATTGTCAATAACGACAGCTGGTTGCTCACGGCGATCTCGTGCCAAACCAAGTAAAATGTTGGAGAGCCTCCTATGAATCTCTTGAAAATTTCGAGCTGAGGGTATGAGTCTGCCCGGGAAAGCATTTATGTATGCAGTCCGAGCGACTGTTGTGCGACCATGTGACATGCCATAATAATAATGCATGTCGGCTATTTCTCTAGGTGAGATCTCTGTCAATCGCGGCATTTCGTCAACACTTAACAGCAGAACAGGAACAGTCCAAACGTAACGAACAGTAGAAAACGTAACAGTCAACAATGTAACAAAAACTTAATAACAAATCAACGAGAACACAATGCGAGAACGAGAACAGTAGTAGCAGCGGCGAGAATATCGGAGCGACTGTGTAAGTCCTGTTTCGAACCCCCTGCCTCCCCTCCCCTCGCCTTCCCTCTACCTGAGTGTAGAACAAAAGGACTGCGACTGCCGAAGGGCACAGAGTAGGACGGAAACAATGGAAAAAACGGTCTCTACCTGCACGGTAACACGATTAGGCTCCACTTTAAAAGTTCGTAGATAGCGTGTTTTTTTAGTTAGAACATTGTGATTTTTTTTATTTGGAAGCTAAAATGGTAAAGAATAAAAGTAAACTATAAAATTACATAGTTATAGGGCACATTTTTTTAGTAATTTGAAGTTTTTTAAAATAAACGTCTAAAAAAATCATTTTTTTTCATAAAAATACATTTTTTTACCCAAGATAGTTACTTTTTTGCGGACTATTTATTATTTCATGGTCATCGCCAGGTATTAGGCATACTGTTTTTTTTATTTCAAAGAAATAGACCCATTATTTTGGAAGAAATCAATACTTTTGTACATAGAGTCCTTAATGAAGCATGAAAATCTTAAAATACCAATAAAACCTACAATATTTTTTTATATTTTTTTTTAATATTTTTCGAGTCAATGAATCATGGTCTAGTTTCATCCCCTTTCGGGATTGCACTTTATCCAGGGACACACTGTATAGTATCTGCCTCAGGAATACATTGATAAAGGATAATTGTATTTCGATAATTATATTTGCTTATTGTGAATCGCTCGTAGCCTAGGCTGCCTGAGTGATCTTAAACGATCACTAAGGTTAAGCAACATACGGCGCGTTCAGTCCATGGATAGGTTTCTGTCTGTGACTAACGCTAGTGGTATTTTTCCGAGCGATTCCGTGCTTCGCAAGGCACGTTAAGCAGTTGGTGTCAGTCGTTAAGCCAAGTCGGAGGCCTTAGGGCGGCTTGAAAACCTTTGACAGTAAGACCAGCCACTAGTCTTACAAGCCTCCAACAATCCAACAACAATATTAAGCCCCACAGGTTTTTGAAGCGGAAATAAAAGCATCTGAGTTAACTTGATCAAAAAATCTAGGGTATAATCTGTGGTATAATCCGTCGTTAAGCCAGTCAGAGGCCTTAGGGCGGCTTGAAAACTTCTGACAGTAAGACCAGCCACTAGTCTTACAAGCCTCTACCAATCCGGACTTGGCCCCCGTGGTGGAGTATGGCCTATACGTTCCTCAGGGAAGAGACCCGTGCCCCTCGGTGGGGACATAATGGGTTGATGATGATGATGAATTGTATTTCTATTAAAATTTTGTTAAGAGAAGTCTCTGCTTAGATCTTGTAATTTTTAAACTACTTGACAATGTTGTTACCTAAACTGAAGAAGTGAACATGAATACAAGCGTAAGTATTGTACGTACATGTGTAGTGTTTATATATCTTCCAGCAAACCTTTGAAACGTTAGTGGAGAAGGAGAAGAAACTAAACTTACAAGCAAAGTCCTCTTAGCCGTGTCACTGCAATAACCACAGGGCATTTCGCGACAATTTATTCCAAAACAGAATTTCCGAGTAAGATTTTTTTCATGTAAGCCTCACTAAGCCAAATGAGTGACCGTTTGTTACTGAGAAGACTTGTTTTTCAACACAAGTCGGTAATATTTATGTGCAAATGAAACCGTAATTGTAAGCCGCGACTGTCAGGCGCTTCGTGAAGCCTTTTGTCTTGCCTCGGATGGAGAATCGGCCCCGAAACCAATGGATTGAGACACTTACCATATTGTTGTACCCATAACTCCATGCTGGGAAGGCCGCAGAACTAATTCAGACGTGACTCTGTTTATACAGCGCGATTTTGAATGCAATGACGGGAACATCCTTCTGCTAAGATTTACTAGACAAACCCCCGGTTTCTCGAACGCTAACAGTCTGTTAATCGAGGCATATAGAATCAACGGCTGCAAAGTTTCATGTATTTTCGGACAAACTGATCAATGTTAATTTTTGTTCGTTTGCTCTGTTTTGAAAATTATTATTTGTTTATTTTTTCTCTGTTTCTTTATTCTATTTGTTTAAATTATAAAATAATAATGTTTTTGTTTTTTGTAAATTTTATGTATTTGTTGTTTTGTTATGTTTTGAGTATTGTGCCGTTGAATAAATTATTCTCTCTCTCTCTCTCTCTCTCTCTCTCTCTCTCTCACTCTCACTCTCAACGTACCACAAAGTAAACTCTGCCACTTTCCCGTCAACGCGGTAACACTTAGCAGCCTTTGAACCCAGAAATTTGTATGAGGTTTTAAGTGGTCTTTTGCTGATTTTGTAATTAAATTGATAAAATGCATAGTTTAAACTCGAAATACACTAGATGGCTCATGTTTGGAAATTTGATTCTATAGGCCTCAATCTATTGTTAACAGCTGTCAATTGTCAAAAGTGCATACAAAAAAAACAACTGACAGCTGTTAACAGTAGATTAACGAACTGTTAGCGTACGAGAAACCGGGGGAATATGGGCCGGCTTCTGAATTAGAATTTCACTAATACTTTAGTAACGTTCTGTCACACTCTTTTCTGAGACATTTGACGCGACATTACCATAGTTAAGTGGTTACTTAGCGAAATATTCAATTCAGAAACTGGCTGTAATATTTTTACTGTTGTGGGGGAGTCAAGTTATAATGAAACCTTCCAATGAATTTTATGATAAGTTTGAGCAAATACCAAATCATGGAAATATTTAGAGTATACCTAATGTATTTACTTTAGATGATCTTTTTATCTTAGATGATCCGAGCGGTTCCGTGCTTCGCAAGGCACCTTGAGCGGTTGGTGCCGGCTGCCGTCGATAGATGGCAGTCGTTAGGCCGAGTCAGAGGCCTTAGGGCGGCTTGAGAACTTCTGATAGTAGGACCAGCCACTAGTCTTGCAAGCCTCCACTAATCCGGACTTGGCCCCCGTGGTGGAGTGTGGCCTGTGCCTTCTTCTGGGATGAGACTTGGTGGGGACAAAATGGGTTGATGATGATGATCTTTTTAAACAGAACGTAACATTAATGTTACAATCAATTCAGATTCCAGCTGCGGATCTGACGTACTATAATAAATGACCATCAAAACGCAAAGAGCACCACAAACAATAGCTATTGAAAAATCACCGCCGAAGTCACGGTATTGTTCAGGTAACGTGTAAGTAGCTTGACAAATCAAGATTTGAGCTAAAGTTCGTATTCATGGGTAGAAGAACTCAAAAGTCAATGAAAATGTATCTTTCGTTCGATTCGATCGTCCTACTAATGAGGAAAGGAACACCTCGTAAAATGGTACTGAAGTGACATTCGGTTAATAATTTTCGGATCCGGTGCCAAGGACAAAAAACAGTTCATTGGTATACAAGGTTTACTTACACTGAAAGCACATCGGCACGGTTGAAATTATATTGTACAGAAGGAGCTGATACTGACTAACAGAAATAACTTAATAGAGCTGAAAATTACAGCAGCCGCTTAAAAAGTAACATTTCAAATCAAAATCCAAATCACAAATTTTCGCAGATAGACCGGAAAAAAAAAATCTACAATCGTTTTTTTTTTCTTCCCAGGTTACTATGTGTTGTGTAGCCTGCCAGCTGCGGTTAGCGTGGGCAAGTCAAGCAATGAGGGAAAAACCTGCGTGGGTCTGGCTGCCAGAATTTATAATAGAAACTTTTTTTTTCTGTAACTCCACCACAAGCCTGCCAGCTGCGCTTGGCGGTCTCAGGTCAAGCAATGAGGTTAGACCCTGCGCGCCTCTTGATTACCAGTATTTACAATCGAAACTTTTTTGTTCCCAGTAACTCTACCATGTCTAGCCTGCCAGCTACAATTGACGTTCGCAGACCAAGCAATGAGGTTAGAACCTGCGCGCGACTGACTGGCAGTATTTATAAAATCGAAACTTTTTTTCTAACCAGCAACTCCATGTCAACAGCTACGCTCGGCATTGGCGTGGTGGCGGTACTATTCACCACAAAATCTTAAAGTTTACAAACAGGCACAGCAGGGCCTGTATTCAGGTCAGTGCTGGCTTAGTAAAAACATTCTTATCCTTAACTCTGAAAAGATAGATAGATAGAAAACACGATAGATAGGCCCTACCTTATTCGATTGCGCCATTCCTACTTACAGAGATGTTGACTGGAAATTGATTTATGACATAAACGATTATTTCATTCTTCTCCTCTTTAAGAACATCACAAGCAAGTGTAATCGGACTCAGAAAAAAATTGAATGAAAGATTATTCGTTACCGAACAGCAAACAAAAACACTCATGCGAATAAGAAAATAAAAATTAATAGATATTAATTTAAGCATTACAGCTGATCGGCGGTAACCCACTAGGCTTGGCTACCACCGACCGACGATCGTAGAACAATGGACTCGGAAGTGGGAGACCCAGGTTTGATTCACAGCTTGCAGCAAGTAGCAATTCATCAATCATCAATCATCATCAACCCATTACGTCCCCACCGAGGGGCACGAGTCTCTTACCTAAGGAAAGTATAGGCCATTCTCGACCACGAGGGCAAAGTCTGGATTGATGGAGGCTTGTAAGACTAGTGGCTGGTCTTACTGTCAGAAGTTTACAAGCCGCCCTAACCCCTCTGACTTGGCTTGACGACTGCCATCTATCGATGGATTCTACCGGCACCAACTGCTTAACGCGAAGCACGGAACCGCTCGGAAAAATGTCTCTAGCGTTCTATGTTGCATTCGTTATACAAAACTGTTTAGTCATTCAATAGGAATTAACATTTTTTTGAGGATTTGTTCACAAATTAACTTTTGTACGATACAGATAAAGTTATTATAATGCAGAATTAAGTATGTTGTACTCACTTTTGCCCTTTTGCTCTTCGGATCTCTAAAACGAGACTATTCGTAGCATTGTCAACTGAAGTGTTATATCCTCGTCTGATAAGTCAAGTATAGATAAATTTGATTTGAAGAACACACTATCTCGCTTCTTATTGTCATCATTTGAATCGATTCTTTCTACTCATCCGCCATTATCTTCAGTGCGAGCACAGTTATTATGGTTTTTCTTTTAAAGATTGCAAAGTTTGTAAATTTTCAACCTTACTGACGGGTGTATAAGGAACAACTCGACACTTTCCATCTATTTCATCGGAGTCATTAGGAAATACACTAACCACAACACCATCATAGCATAAACCACAATAGAAGTATATATTTTTGTTTTAAGGGTTCCGTTTCCAAAGAATAAAAACCGATCCTATTACTGAGATTCCGCTGTCCGTCCGTCCGTCTGTCACTAGGCTGTATCTCATGATACGTGATAGTTAGACAGTTGAAATTTTTACAGATGTTACCGCTATAACCACAAGTACTAAAAAACGGAATAAAATAAATATTTAAAGGGGCTCCCATACAACAAACGTGATTTTTTTACTAGTTTTGTTCGATATTGAGAACGGCAATTGGTATATCCTTGAAAATCACATAATATTTAGTTATATATAATTCACTTTAAAAATTAAAATAAAGCAAATATTTAAGGTGGCCTCCCAAACAACAAACGTAATTTTTTTCCAATTTTATAATATACAGGGTGGCCGGGGGATTGACGTCAAAAAAAAAAATTACGTCCCTCTTGTCATGGGGTATCCGAATCACCCCCATGTATGTTCCGCGATTTTTCATAGTTTCGGAGTTATGATTTTTTTTCTGAATTTTCATGAATTTTCGCCTTATTAATTTTGAAAATTTCTAAAAAAAAAACTAGAAACTTTTTTCAATTACTTTTTTTTGTAACTGAATCTTCACAAGTTGTTCTTCTATGCATAAAATAATCAGCTTCGTAACTTTGATAAAAGTTATTAAAGTGTTGGTCTAAAGTCAAAAATTTACGTTCGGTAAATTATGACTTGAATTTTCAAAAATAAATTAAAAATCCAAACAGATGTTTTAATGGTTTCTTAGTTAGCCTCAGAAATGCGCAAGACTCTCAGATTTCATAATCATTAAAAAAAAGTACTGCTTAACGAGCTACTTTGTGTACATTCGGCCTTCGAAGACAGCGGGGTAAAGAATTATTAAAATTAACAAATTTTTTTTTCTGCCATTTCGTCTTTTCTTAGTTTATTAATGAACGAGTCGTCATCATCATGATGAATAAAAGTGGTTTTGTCAATAAAACACAGATTAAAATGTAAAAAAAAATGTTTATTATAATAGGTTTTCAAAGTTGCCACCTCCAGCAGCAATACACATTCTACACCTACGTAGGAAATTATCTTTTAATCGTCTAAAAGCTGCTCTGTTTTCCTTTACAACACGTTCGGCTTCTGTTAATTTCTGCCTCAGCTCTTGTTCACTCCCACTTTCTCTGGCGTATGCTATTTCCTTAAAATAGCCCCAAATAAAAAAATCCATGGGGTTGAGGTCAGGTGAGCGTGGAGGCCACGATATTGGTCCGCCGCGTCCGATCCATCTATTGGGGTACGCCTCATTTAAATAATTTCGGACTTGCTTTGCGTAGTGACATGGAGCGCCGTCATTTTGAAGAACCATGGTTCGTCTTAGTTCAATATTCACGTCTTCTAGCAACAATGGAAGTTCATGTTCCAGAAAGTGTCGGTATCTTTCTCCATTTAATCTGGACGGCAATTCAAATGGACCAATCAGTTCGCCATTGAGAATACCAGACCACAAGTTAACGCTGAAACGATGTTGAAACGTCGACGCTCTCATTTCGTGTGGATTTTCAACCGCCCACGTGTGGTAATTATGAATATTGAAAATTCCAGTGCGCTCAAAACGTGACTCATCTGACCATAAAACTTTATTGAAAAATCCAGGATCTTGTTGTTCTTTTTGTAGCATTGTTTGGCAGAAATCAATGCGCAATTGGTAGTCTGTAGGCAGTAAAGCTTGGACTCGTCGGATATGGAACGCATGATATCCTTCATCGTGAAGTATGTCTTGGATAGAAGTTCTTGGGATGTTCAGAGTACGAGCCATAGCTCTGGTACTCGTGGAAGGATTTCGTTGAACTTCTTCGAGCACAACTTCTCTGCGATCCGGGTCAACTCTAGGGATTCCTTCCCTATCGCCTCGTTGGCCAGGAATGCGGCCTGCCATTAAGGTATTGTGCGTGTTAATAAAAACGCGATGGTCGGGATAATGCTCAGGTTGCGGCCCACCACGACGTTGAAGTTGTTCGCGATACAGTCGCGCTGCTTCAAGGCCGTTTCCTTGTGCAACTCCATAAAAATAGTGCATTTCTGCGTATTCACTTAACGTGTAACTCATCTTTTACACTTCCAAATAAAAAGTCCAAATCAGTATGCAAGACACAGTCCAATTAACGAGCAAAGTAGTCAAATAAGTAGGCAGCGGAATCCGCGGACAAAGCGAGACAGTGAGGTAAAACAAAATGAAGACACGTGTAGCAGTAAACACAAAGTGAGAACGACTGAGGTACAAACTTGTTTTGTGTTCGCTTCTGCTGCGCTGCCCCTCTCACTCTTACCGCTGAGAGTGAGAGAGATAGCAATAGTTCGGCGGCCTCCTATCCTCAAAGACTATTGTTATTACAGGTAAAAAGTTGCGTCTGCATTTACAACCCATGACCCACGAGAACGGACCGCGCAAAATTAATTACTGTAAAACGGAAAATGCCTCCAAATTTTTTAATCTGTGTTTTATTGACAAAACCACTTTTATTCATCATGATGATGACGACTCGTTCATTAATAACCTAAGAAAAGACGAAATGGCAGAAAAAAAATATGTTAATTTTAATAATTCTTCACCTCGCTGTCTTCGAAGGCCGAATGTACACAAAGTAGCTCGTTAAGCAGTACTTTTTTTTAATGATTATGAAATCTGAGAGTCTTGAGCATTTCTGAGGCTAACTAAGAAACCATTAAAACATCTGTTTGGATTTTTAATTTATTTTTGAAAATTCAAGTCATAATTTACCGAACGTAAATTTTTGACTTTAGACCAACACTTTAATAACTTTTATCAAAGTTACGAAGCTGATTATTTTATGCATAGAAGAACAACTTGTGAAGATTCAGTTACAAAAAAAAGTAATTGAAAAAAGTTTCTAGTTTTTTTTTAGAAATTTTCAAAATTGATAAGGCGAAAATTCATTAAAATTCAGAAAAAAAATCATAACTCCGAAACTATGAAAAATCGCGGAACATACATGGGGGTGATTCGGATACCCCATGACACGAGGGACCTAATTTTTTTTTTTGACGTCATTCCCCCGGCCACCCTGTATACTGTGGAACCCATATTGCACGAGTCCGACTCGCACTTGGCCGGTATCTTTTTTTTATAATTATGTACCGTTTGTATCGTACCGTTGTAAGAGCAAAAAAATCCTACGAGCCACATTTAGTTTATTTAAGGACCGCGTTATGAACAGTCGACAGCACATCATGGTATACACCCATGCACTCTACTCCGTTGCGTTACGGGCGACTTTGCAACTAAAATGTGAAGATTGACGTGCTGTCGACTGTACCCCTATAATCTTTATGACTACGGGTAACGTAAAAAAAAACAACCAAAAACTATATTACAAAGTTTATTATGAATACTGATGCTTGCCTAGTATTTATAAATTAGTCTAGTACAGGACGACAAATTGAACTTCGAACCTAAGGATCCTAAGGACCTACTACATACTATATTCAATCATAGACCAATAAGTAATAAGACTGACATAGCCTATACAAGAGAGCGTAGCATCGGAAAAACGCATAAAATCCAGATGGCGCTCTACTTTGAGCTAATTATAGGTTTCCAATAAATTCCACGACTAACAGCGCCGCTTTGAGGAAAGAAAATTACCAAATAATATTTGAAACGATAATAGATGGCAGCAGGCAAATTAGATTCATAATACTTCAAAACGATAACAGATGGCAGCAGAAAAAAATGATTCAATGTGAAAATGGTTTGTCAAATTCTTTTCCCACAGGAGAAGCTATAAAACACAAGGTAGATAACGCACATGGGAGAGACCGTCTAATTCGAATAACGAAAGAAAACATTGTGAGGAAACCTGAGGATAAAAAAAAGTTAATATTGGTATTAAGAATTATATTATGTTTCTTTTATTTATTTTCCTACTGCCTGCATTACCTATTATTAGTTATATTAAAATTCTGTTTTGAGTATGTACCTACCATACGAAACAAATCAGGTATAATACAAAACAAGATTATGTACTTTTCTTCATTGTCGCTGTATACCTACTTACATACGCATAGGAACGCAGCACAGTTCAGACGACGGCACATCATCTTATACACCCATGCACTCTACCCGGTTGCATTAAGGGCGACTTTGCAACTAAAATGTGAAGGTTGACATGCTGTCTACTGTACATGGCGCGCGAGCCGGTCAACCGTAGGTAGGTACGTTTATTGAAGCGCGGGAGTTCCCTTGCGTGCAAAGCACTTTCTGGACAGGCTCTTACACATTGATTGCATAAACGGTGTTGAATATCGATCGACGGACGTATACGGCTACCTTTTCGTGCGCGG
Organism: Yponomeuta plumbellus; assembly: GCA_947310845.1. Classification (NCBI taxonomy): domain Eukaryota; kingdom Metazoa; phylum Arthropoda; class Insecta; order Lepidoptera; family Yponomeutidae; genus Yponomeuta; species Yponomeuta plumbellus. Next base: position 22,493,905 of record OX371197.1, on the reverse strand, counting down.
TGCGCGGCATAGGAGAATGTAACAAGCAATGAAAACCTCCTCCTTTTTGAAGTCGGTTAAAACGCGGCAGCGCGTCGTATTTAGCGCTCAATTTGCCTTCAATACAGTAATAAAAAAACAACACAATCTCAACAAAATATACTTACCAATATCATAGAATAATAAGTATTATTGGTCTATGATTCAATAAAACAAAATAGACCATAGTTTTCCGCCTACTCATCCACGGAGAGTAAATTAAAAACTGCTTTGCGAGAAAGTGTGTTTTAATATATAAATACACCTTAAACTTACTGCAATGATGCTAAGGTCTTATTTTCTAGCGACTATATTTTCTGCAATTGTCAAAATTTTACTATTTTTTTTACAATAATTAAATGACGTCACAATGAGGGTAGATTTAAGGTAAAAAGTTATTTCTTAAAAAAATCCATGTGAGATGACTTTGATGCACTTTTTTTTTAAATAGAGTTTAGTGAAAAAAGAGGTTGCTATTTTCAGACCAAAAGACGAGCAAACTACTTGATTGACATTATAATTATTTCCTTGTGTTCTATTTTTATTAATATATTTCTTTCTGTATATCCGAGGAAAACTTAACAGTGAGAAAATATGTGCTGCATTTTCGAAATATTAACAAGAAACAGTTCATGATAGAAAAATCCCTTCACGCCCATCGTCACTTAGGGAGGGGAGTGGAGATGTTTACTTAAGCCACCGAAGAATCTTCTACCTATAATTTGTAACGGAATATTTTTTCTCTGTACATGTTCTCTTTTTTTTTAAAGAAGTTTTCTAAACGCTGTATAGGGTAAATTAATTCTCAAGCTGTCAATGATATGAGCTGAGGTAAAAAGCGGGCGACTCATTGTTATTGAGAAATACTAAGTATTTCGACATTTGACAAACTATATTCGCTTTGTGTGACACAACCCGACTGAATGTCAAATGTCAAACTAAGAAAGTTAAAATTTATGCTGTTCTCTGTCCAAATTTCGACATGCGAATATTGGAATTATTACTTCGAATTCTTGAGCGACATTTCACTAGACAGTAGGTATCATCTAAAACGAAGAAAGCTAACACGAAATCTCGCCTTGCTATCTTTTGATAAAAAAAATTACATTGGCATGTAATAAAATTACATGTAATTAGCATGTAATAACATTACATTAGATTTTTTTCGACGTTGTTATATCAAGCAGCATATGCCGTGAAAAGAATTCGAGAACTTACTGACGTTGCAACTGCTAGGCTTGTTTATTTTAGTTACTTATTATAGTATTATGTCCTATGGTATACTACTAAGGGGCCGGGCAGCAGACATTGAGACTATCTTCATATTGCAGAAGAGAGCGATCCGATTTATTTACAAGCTAGGTAGTAGGGACTCACTAAGAGATTTTTGCAAAGAAATCAACATCCTAACAGTTGCAAGCCAATACATTTATGAAAATATTATGTAGGTTAGGAAAAATATTAAAGACTTCGAAACACTTGGTAGCCATCATAACGTTAATACTAGGAATAAACATAAATAGGGAATGGATGAAAATATCAGAAGTGCTTGATATTTTTTTTGGTGATAGGAATAACCTTCCACAACGCGAGAAAAAAGTTTAAATTTTTTTGGCTTCGTAGTTAATTTTTAAATAATCTTAATATTTTTCCATTCGTAGTTCTGGGCTCAGTACGGCTTAACAGACATATTCCTTGGTCCGCTACGTATTAAAAAAAAATCTGTGGTGACATTGACAGCTTTTCAAGGTGGATTTTTTTTTCATACGTAGCGGCTAAGGAATATGTCTGATATGCCGTACTAAGCCCAGAACGACGAATGGAAAAATATTAAGTACCTATATTTAAAAATTAACTACGGGGCCAAAAAAATTGAAACTTTTTTCCCGCGTTAAGGAAGGTTATTCCTATCACCAAAAAAAATATCAAGCACTTCTGATATTTTCATCCATTCCCTATTGTCATTTCCACGATTTAGACTTGCAAAAGTTAATACTTCCTTTATGGGGCACTGTATAAGGTTCTACAACAAGATACCCCAAGATATATAAGAGTTACCTCCAACGCGATTTAAGAATTGTGTTAAGCACACTCTTTGCAAAAAAGCTTATTATAAAATCAACGATTATTTAGAAGACAAGGACGTATAGCATTAAATAGTAGTTTAATATTAAATTTAATCAGAGAATAAATGTGTCTAGTGTTCAACACATCCAAGATATTATTTGTAAGTTTCATTTGTATTAGAATCAGAATCAGAATCAGAATCAGAATCAGAATCAGAAATTTATTTCAACGTAAAGAATTTACATTCTGCTTGTTGAATGTCAATGTACATACAGTTATGTATAATGTTAACCGCTGCCTTGGGGCCGTCTGTAGTGGAGAAAAAGGCAGCGAAAAAAAAAACTCCACTCTGACCATCTTTTCTCAAATCAACTTAAAGCTAATACAAATAAAACTTACAAAACAATATCTTGGATGTGCTGAACACTAGACACATTTATCCTCTGATTAAATTTAATATTAAACTACTATTTAAAGCCATACGTCCTTGTCTTCTAAATAATCGTTGATTTTATAATAAGCTTTTTTGCAAAGAGTGTGCTTAACACAATTCTTAAATCGCGTTGGAATTAGCTTTAAGGTGATTTGAGAAAAGCCTTTTTCACTACAAACGGCCCCAAGGCAGCGGATAACATTATACGTAACTGTATGTACATTGACATTCAACAAGCAGAATGTAAATTCTTTACGTTGAAATAAATGTTTGATTCTGATTCTGATTCTGATTCAAAAGGTAGCCCTTTTGATATAACAACGTCGAAAAAAAAACTGCATTCTAAGGCCGGTTTTAGAGTCACGCTGACACTCGGCGCGCGGCGCTGACAGTCCAATATATACCACATTCTAAGGAGCGTTTTAGAAAAACGCCGACCGTTCAGCGCTGACCAGCCATATATTTTGACTATCAGCGCTGACGGTCAGCGCATGCTCAGCGTGACTCTAAAATCAGTCTAAATTTTAAAGTGTGAAACGTGAATTTCCTCCGCGGAACCAAAAACGCTAGGGCGTCAGCTCAGTTTGTCGCCCGGCAACGTCGGACGTAAGTACGCGGCGAGGCGGCGCGGTGACGCCGCCGCGTCACGAGGTCGGCGCGGTGCCGAGGCCGCGTCTCGAGGTCGGCGCGATGCCGAGGCCGCGTCTTGAGGTCGGCGCGGTGCCGACGCCGCGTCTTCAGGTCGGCGCGGTGCCGACGCCGCGTCTCGAGGTCGACGCGGTGCCGAAGCCGCGTCACGAGATCGGCGCGGTGCTCGAAACGACGTCGTGCTTACTGTCGACTTCCTTTGAAGCTAGTGCCGCGCGCTGCTCTGGCGTGCAATATTCTGGGGAGAAGAATCCGTGATAAATATACTTTTTTTTTTTTATCTACTTTAAACTAATACGCCACGAGGCAAATTCGCCAAATTTACAGCTGGAAAACCTCTCTGTGTAGTGTTATTAAGAGTCTCAGTACGGCCCTCAATCTCTTGAGACAGCCTAGCCTGCTCCCAGCCTGGGCTCCCAGCAGCCGAACATTCCTCTTTATCTCTTTAGCGCACTGACGTATGTTGCTGGGCTCCCAGCCAACGAACATTCTCTCTCTCTCACTCTCTAGCGCACTCAATTATGTCGCGGGGCTCCCAGCCGCCGAACATTCCTCTTTCTCTCTAGCGCACACATGTATGCTGCTGGGCTCCCAGCCGACGAACATTCCTCTTTAGCTCTCTAGCGCTCTGACACCAGCCGACGAACATTCTCTCTCTCTCACTCTCTAGCGCACTCGATTATGTCGCTGGGCTTCCAGCCGCCGAACATTCCTCTTTCTCTTTAGCGCACAAACGTATGTTGCTAGGCTCCCAGCCGACGCACATTCTCTCCGTATCACACACTCTCAGTACACTCACGTATGTCGCTGGGCTCCCAGCCGACGAACTCGCCAGTGCGCTGGTTCTCGGCCTGCAGCCAGTCGTGCAGCGGCCGGAAGTACTCGAGCAGCCCGTCCGCCCGCATCGCGCGCTGGCCCGTCAGTGCCTCCATCGCGTCCGGCCACGGACGGGACGAGCCCATCTTGAGCATGTTACTGAAAGGGACGAGAGCATTCATTATTTACCAGCTGAGCCGGCAAACATTGTTTTGCCATATTAATTAGCTTATGACCGTATTCTCTGACCTACCAATACACAATATACAGGGTGGCCGAGGGATTGACGTCAAAAAAAAAAAATTAGGCCCAAGAGGGCCATGACAAGAGTCATGGGGTATCCGAATCACCCCCATGTATGTTCCGCGATTTTTCATAGTTTCGGAGTTATGATTTTTTTTCTGAATTTTCATGAATTTTCGCCTTATCAATTTTGAAAATTTCTAAAAAAAATACTAGAAACTTTTTTCAATTACTTTTTTTTGTAACTGAATCTTCACAAGTTGTTCTTTTATGCATAAAATAATCAGCTTCGTAACTTTGATAAAAGTTATTAAAGTGTTGGTCTAAAGTCAAAAATTTACGTTCGGTAAATTATGACTTGAATTTTCAAAAATAAATTAAAAATCCAAACAGATGTTTTAATGGTTTCTTAGTTAGCCTCAGAAATGCGCAAGACTCTCAGATTTCATAATCATTAAAAAAAAGTACTGCTTAACGAGCTACTTTGTGTACATTCGGCCTTCGAAGACAGCGAGGTGAAGAATTATTAAAATTAACAATTTGTTTTTTTTCTGCCATTTCGTCTTTTCTTAGTTTATTAATGAACGAGTCGTCATCATCATGATGAATAAAAGTGGTTTTGTCAATAAAACACAGATTAAAATGTAAAAAAAATGTTTATTATAATAGGTTTTCAAAGTTGCCACCTCCAGCAGCAATACACATTCTACACCTACGTAGGAAATTATCTTTTAATCGTCTAAAAGCTGCTCTGTTTTCCTTTACAACACGTTCGGCTTCTGTTAATTTCTGCCTCAGCTCTTGTTCACTCCCACTTTCTCTGGCGTATGCTATTTCCTTAAAATAGCCCCAAATAAAAAAATCCATGGGGTTGAGGTCAGGTGAGCGTGGAGGCCACGATATTGGTCCGCCGCGTCCGATCCATCTATTGGGGTACGCCTCATTTAAATAATTTCGGACTTGCGTTGCGTAGTGACATGGAGCGCCGTCATTTTGAAGAATCATTGGTTCGTCTTAGTTCAATATTCACGTCTTCTAGCAACAATGGAAGTTCATGTTCCAGAAAGTGTCGGTATCTTTCTCCATTTAATCTGGACGGCAAATCAAATGGACCAATCAGTTCGCCATTGAGAATACCAGACCACAAGTTAACGCTGAAACGATGTTGAAACGTCGACGCTCTCATTTCGTGTGGATTTTCAACCGCCCACGTGTGGTAATTATGAATATTGAAAATTCCAGTGCGCTGAAAACGTGACTCATCTGACCATAAAACTTTATTGAAAAATCCAGGATCTTGTCGTTCTTTTTGTAGCATTGTTTGGCAGAAATCAATGCGCAATTGGTAGTCTGTAGGCAGTAAAGCTTTAACTCGTCGGATATGGAACGCATGATTACCTTCATCGTGAAGTATGTCTTGGATAGAAGTTCTTGGGATGTTCAGAGTACGAGCCATAGCTCTGGTACTCGTGGAAGGATTTCGTTGAACTTCTTCGAGCACAACTTCTCTGCGATCCGGGTCAACTCTAGGGATTCCTTCCCTATCGCCTCGTTGGCCAGGAATGCGGCCTGCCATTAAGGTATTGTGCGTGTTAATAAAAACGCGATGGTCGGGATAATGCTCAGGTTGCGGCCCACCACGACGTTGAAGTTGTTCGCGATACAGTCGCGCTGCTTCAAGGCCGTTTCCTTGTGCAACTCCATAAAAATAGTGCATTTCTGCGTATTCACTTAACGTGTAACTCATCTTTTACACTTCCAAGTAAACAAAGTCCAAATCAGTATGCAAGACACAGTCCAATTAACGAGCAAAGTAGTCAAATAAGTAGGCAGCGGAATCCGCGGACAAAGCGAGACAGTGAGGTAAAACAAAATGAAGACACGTGTAGCAGTAAACACAAAGTGAGAACGACTGAGGTACAAACTTGTTTTGTGTTCGCTTCTGCTGCGCTGCCCCTCTCACTCTTACCGCTGAGAGTGAGAGAGATAGCAATAGTTCGGCGGCCTCCTATCCTCAAAGACTATTGTTATTACAGGTAAAAAGTTGCGTCTGCATTTACAACCCATGACCCACGAGAACGGACCGCGCAAAATTAATTACTGTAAAACGGAAAATGCCTCCAAATTTTTTAATCTGTGTTTTATTGACAAAACCACTTTTATTCATCATGATGATGACGACTCGTTCATTAATAACCTAAGAAAAGACGAAATGGCAGAAAACAAAAATGTTAATTTTAATAATTCTTCACCTCGCTGTCTTCGAAGGCCGAATGTACACAAAGTAGCTCGTTAAGCAGTACTTTTTTTTAATGATTATGAAATCTGAGAGTCTTGCGGATTTTTGAGGCTAACTAAGAAACCATTAAATCATCTGTTTGGATTTTTAATTTATTTTTGAAAATTCAAGTCATAATTTACCGAACGTAAATTTTTGACTTTAGACCAACACTTTAATAACTTTTATCAAAGTTACGAAGCTAATTATTTTATGCATAGAAGAACAACTTGTGAAGATTCAGTTACTACTTCAGTTACAGCTAGTAATTGAAGAAAGTTTCTAGTTTTTTTTTTAGAAATTTTCAAAATTGATAAGGCGAAAATTCATGAAAATTCAGAAAAAAAATCATAACTCCGAAACTATGAAAAATCGCGGAACATACATGGGGGTGATTCGGATACCCCATGACACGAGGGACCAAATTTTTTTTTTTTGACGTCATTCCCTCGGCCACCCTGTATATAATTTTGATACCAAACGCTTAGACTCGACATTTTTATACATTAGATACTTGTTTAACATAACGTAACCTCGTGAACCTGGTATCACCTAAATCTATGTGTTTTTCCGCCCACCATTTAAACGTCCCGACTTTAGGATAAAAAAAGAAATCATTGGCCAAATTGATAGCCGTTCTAGAGTTTTGGCGAGACCATATAGAACAGCAATTAATTTTTATATAAGAGAAGATGAAACGTTTTGTTCGGGTTGGTTGCAAAGGTCAAGCCCGCGAAGGATTGCTAGATTGAATGCAAAAGAGGGATTTGTCAAAATACGAATGGACCGATATGTTAGACGGTCTTTAATGCACTAAAAAATATTATTATAAATTAACAGAGTTGAAATAAATAGGTCGCGCGTGTAAGCACTGTCAGCAGAAAACTTAATTTTATTCCGGATACGCTGACTTGATTTTTGTCGGAACAGTCAGATCAGGTTTCGATCGAATTCGTTTAGTTAATGAAGGTCATAATTAGTATAGCAAATGGTTTCCTCTATTAGGGTATTACACTTCGTTTAGCCTTCCATTATAAGAGCCTAAGCACACTGCGTATTTACTGAACACCGCTAATGCAGCCCCAGGCACGGAATACGAAATCATGCAATACCACTTGTCAATTGAAAATGTTCTTACTGCATATGTGTTATTAAATCCTTGCTATTATAACATAACTCACGTTCTTAGTGGAGACCATGAACTGGCATCAAGCGATAGAACTTCGTTTAGCGAATTGAAGTTGTAAAGCTAAAATTCGTTACGAATTATGAACCAGATTACTAGCAGCTAGTGGAGGGAAGGGAAAAATTAAGGGAAAAGAAAGTAAAGTGGCGTGCCTTGGGGAGGCCTATATCCGGCAATGGATTAGTACGGGATGTTCAATTGACTCATTCGATAACTTACGCCAAAGCGTTTCCGGCAGCGACGCTCTGGTAGATATCGCAGTCGACAAGCTTCTTGGTCAAGTCTTCGGGCACGTACTCGCCCGCCAGCTGGCAGAGGGCTCGGTGGAATTGAAACTGGATGATGAACGACACGTAGTATCTGGAACGAAGTGTGGGAGATATGAGTCACTGGGGCAAATTAAGGAGTCTTGTCTGGCGATGAAACTAGACGACAGAACACAATTTAGACTGGTGATGTATACCTGACTTCCAACGGCTTGTTTGTGAGGGCTGATTAAATTTGACGTACTTTTGATTGTCTGCAGTCGATACCAGTGAATTTATGTTATAATTTGTCATGACGGGAAGGCAGTTAAGGCACCAACTATAACTGGATGACAATATTGGACATTAAAATAAAGACAAAAACTTAATCACACAAGTTTTCTAAGCCAATTGAATGGTGGCGTGGTAGCCGGGTCTCCTCTTTTAATAGGTGACTCTGATCGATGATGGTATACCAATGGCTGACACTTGCGTTATTCTCGTTGCAGCATTAATGTATAGTAAAAACTTTTGGAAGAATATTAATTAACGTACTAACTGTGCTAAGGTAACCAGGCAAAGACAATGACATCACAAACATTTAGTACCGACGTGTTTCTTCGAAAAGATGATCTCACCTGGCATACTCCACATCAGCCGACACGTGATACTTTGCCGCGGCGTCAAAATCTTCTTCAGTCCTGTTTATAGGGGGCTCCACACCTTGAAGCATCTCTCTCAGATGCCAGAAATGGCAGTTATAGTCCTCGGGAGAGGTCGTCCCCCGGAACACCCCGTAACGGAAGAGGTCCAACGTGTATGCGAAGGGGAGGAAGACTATCTTGTCTATGCCCTGGAAGAACAGTGATTATCATTACTATTATAAAATTGTTTATTGAATTCTTTAGTGTTTAATAATATTTTTAATATACATCATTTGGTTCGGTTTTGAGCTTTTTGCTTCTAGTCAACTATTTCTTTGAACAGGTCTTTGGATTATCTCATTGGTGGTTTGCCCACACTTCTGTGCTAATCTCTAGATATCAAAAACTTTATTCTCCACAGTTGCATGTGTATATCACTTATATTCTGATTTTGATAATCTGAAACTGATTTCTGCTCTTCTTGGTTTTTCTTTTCAACTGTCTTGTGCTACCGTTGCAACATCTTTGTTGGAAGAACATTTCAATCGTTTCGTTTCAAAGGAATCAAAGTCAAGTATCAGCAGCTCAAGAACGGCTTGAGGATTCAAGAAAGTAAATGCTTAAAAAACGGGAGAGCAGGATAATAACGAACCTCTGAAAGTACGTCTTCACATCGAGAAAGAATAAGAGCTTTAATAAACAGTAATAGATCATTTAGATTAACGTAATATTATAATCCTGCAGCGACACATTTTTGAGAAAATAATTACAATAGAAAGTTGCAATAGCAAGAAATTAATTTTTTTCAATAATAAAACAACCTCTTATGGAAAAAATCCATGGATCCTCATCATCAATCTCCCACTTCATCATCATCACGATCAATTTGACTCCTTCGACATTTTCCGAGCTTCCTGGTTCTGATCGGTCAAGCTCACTCACAGCTAAATCTTGTAACTCATCAAAGCGACTAACCATTTTATAGAGCTGATTGATTTCAGTCTGGTCATCTTCAGCATCACCGTTGCTCAGCCCAACTCGGCGCAGATGCTTGGGAGACGAGACGGAGAGGGCAATCGTATCACCGACCGCTTCGTGGAAACCTACAAACTCACACCAGTTTTACTTTAAGGTAGGTATTATCAAAAACTTTCATATAGTGAGAATTTATGGCATTTTTTGTACTAAAAATACAATGGATATGTGTAATAAGATTTTGGTAATTAATGCACGAAAGGAGAGACTACATGGAGAGATAATCGTGTATTGAAATTGCAGCTGAGCATGATATTAAGGTAACAAGAAACACCAATATAAATAATTTAAAACGTAATATGAGAAATTCAACATCACAATGATAACAAGCCCATCAGATTTGACATCAGCCCAGAATCAAAGAAATCAAATCATTCACCTGGATTCGCCCCCTCACGGAAAACTACGGGCAGGTCTTTGTACTGCAAGTAATATTGCACGTGGCCCATTTCATGGTGTACTGTCTTGAAGGCCTCATGGGACACTACCGTGCACATTTTTATCCTGAATTGCAAAAAAATATGTTATTAGCCATTTTTTACCTGGGTTGGCACCGTCGCGGAATACGACAGGCTGGTGTCGGTATTGAAGGAAGTACTGAATATGCCCCATTTCATGGTGTGTCGTTTGGAAGTATTCGTAGTCTACTGTGGTGCACTGTTTGATCCTTGAAAATAAGCCAATGTACATGTGAGTGAGAACATTTTGGAATTTGGAAAACACCATTACCGTAAGCTTGGGAACAACTGAGCATTGGTAGGTATTCTAGTTAGTTGCACATTAAGATTTTAGGAAGATAAAAATACTACAGTGTTCGACCGAAACTACAAACTTCCCAAATTTCTGCGTATCGACACTGATCTATCAATGTTTTAGTCAAAGCTTCTTATTTATCATGTAATATAAGACAAAGCACTGAATATGAAAAAATAGCCAACATTTGATATTAAATTAAGAATTCCAATGTTCATTTTTTCTTGTCTGGTGATTTTCCTCGCTACATCGTTATACATTATTTTAGATACAGTCACGAGTAATAATATGTATACACTGCCACATTTTGTACGACGTACACATTTTGTTTCGTACTGCACATGTGTACGACAATTTGTCCTAAAGTATCTAACCATTGGTTACATAATTTAGAACAAATTGTCGTACACTTCTTTCTAGATTTTTAAAAAATGTGACAGTGTATATATATTATTGCTCGTGACTGTACAAATCAAACATTACATGGTTAGAACCAGTCAGTCTACAAATGGTTAAATCCCTGCTATTGCTTTTTAATTGTATGTTTGCTTAATGAAAAAATCGATTCCATTTTACATTATTATATTATTATGTTTGCCTAATATACAAACGTGATTAGGCCTTTTTAATGCATAAGCATTTAAAAATCAATAATTCAATTGGGAAATGATCATTGGAAATAAAAAGCAGAGCACCAATCAACCGAATATAAAGCAGAAGACCCAAAAAACTCTATTAACAGTTTAGTACAATTAAAATGTGGAAATTGGATCGATATTGTGAAGAAACAAAATAAAAAAGGGGTGCACACAACTGAAATCGACAAAAGAATTAAACATACCTAAAATCTTCCCCATCATAGAAATCCCAAGCAGACGCGTGGCAAACGATCTCCCTATCATTTGGCTTCTCGATGATAGAGTTCTTCCAGAACAACTCCGGCATCGCTGTCAGGTTCAACGACCTGAAGAACTCGTCCGACATTTGGAACATCTTCAATGCGGTGTAGTTCTGTTCCTTCATCGTCTTCGTTATGTCTATTTCTTTCTTGTCCGGGTACGGGCGTGTGAACGACTGGATATTCGACCACGTCTGTGCCCACATGTTACCTGGAATGAAATGTCCAAAAAATATTTATTTTATTTGGGTAAACAAACAATTGTACAATAAGTGATTACAGTAGCATTAAGTAACAATAAAGTAACTTAAGTAATTTTACAACCAGCGACGCTTCCCACGAATTGGTCAAAATGAGAAGAAAACAGAAAAGGGTAAAAACTGTTAATTAGTAATTTTACTATTTTTAATTAATTTCTACTTGTATATTTATTAAGTTAATAAAATTTTGTCATCGGTATAATAATAATAATTTAATTAATAATATTAAATATGTAATATGGTATTTTGTAATATGTGTTTGTTCTTTTTTTTACATTTAAATACAGGCATATACCTACATTGTTTCTGTCCCTACACTAGGATACCCTGTGTCGTGGGACCCAGAAACAGCGACGTCACAAACATGTAAACAATAAACATCCAAGACGTGGGTTTCTTTTTTTTTTTCCCCAGCCGGACAAAACTACTTTACTTATTATATTGTATTATAAAACTACTTTATTTATTATTTGTGTAAATTATATTGCAGTATGCTAATGTGCCGCGCGTGGAATGCTCTTGAAACAGGCGGTGGCTGAAAATCAGTGGTGAGGAGTAATACCCTCAGTATTCAGCATCTCGGCAGTATGCTGAGTCAGTTGCCTATTGTAGCAGCAGAGACACACAATGCCCATTGTAAATATTTTGTTAACTACTCTGTTTTGCAATGCCTCAATGTATTAAATAGTTAGTATATCTAATGTTTTTTGTATTGGTGTGAGAAATGTGTTGTCTTCTTTCTTCTTCCCACGACACAATGCACGCTGTATTCTAGTGTGGGGCCAGAAGCAATATATGTGACTGTATGTAAGCGTTTATGTTAGTGTCCTTCTCCCTCTCTCTTTCAGAACCTGCAATTACCTAATAAATGCGCTGGAATCGGTCCCCTGGCCGAGACGATCTGGTCTCCGTACTTGTCCCTCAAACGTTTCCTCACGTAAGCATGCAGCTGCTGGTACAAAGGCTTGACGTCCTCCCACAGTTTGGCCAGTTGCTGCTCAAAATCTGGCACCTCGTATTCGGACTGCCACCAGTCAGCCACGTTTTTGAAATCTGGAATTTGGGTAATTATGGAACTGAGTTGTTGCAGTATAAAACATAAATTTTAAAAAATCGCAATGTAAAGGTTACCAAGAATTGTCAATAAAGTGATCATATAATGGTTCCGCAATTTCCTTTTGAGGTACAGAACCCGAAAAATTAAGTTACTAGTAAAAATAACTTGGTGAAAGTATCAACAAAGTATTGTCGTCAAACTGTATAATATGTTGCAAAGAATATGCTTGATCAAGATCATTATTCATACAAGCATACTTATCTATGCATTTAGAGGTAAGTTACAGCAAAAATCTATCAAAACCTGAATATGTAGGCTATTAAAAGGGCTTGTTATAGTGTTATTATTAGATTATTACACAATACCAATATGTTTCTCCGTCTTCGTTTTACTGTCCTTGCTAAAGCATTTAGCTGTTTTGTATGGATTCGTGCACACGAGTCATCCCTAGCCGCATAACGCGCCTTTTATATGTCGTATGATCAGCGGCGATCTATTTTGTACAAAATTACATAAATAAAGGGTTTTTCAACAAGAACATTGTTTTCTAAAACAAAATAAAACAGAGAATTTAGATGAAGATGATTCAAATTTTTATTATATTACGAAGAAAAATTTTGGCAATTGTGAATAAAAAATGATGTCTGGCAAATGTCCACCACGAGCACGCTGACAAATGTCGATTCCTCCATCAACGTTTTTAATCACTTTTTGGCAAAATGGCGGATCTATTTCACTAATTTAATCACATCACGGATTTTGAGTTTTAAGGCCTTGATTCGATTGGCTCCGTATAGACTGTCCTTAACATAGCCCCACAAAAAATAATCCAGTGGTGTTAAATCACAAACAGTAACAGTCAATGGAGCACGCTATCGCAAGATGTTAACAACTCAATTTTGGCCTATTATCGATGACGTGGATATCAATGACATATGGTATCAACAGGACGGTGCCACATATCACACAGCCAATGACACGATCTATTTATTGCAATAACATTTTTCATTCTTAATTGCCAAACTTTTCTCTTCGTAATACAATAAAAATTTGTTTTTCTGGTGTGTACAATAAAGATTTCTAGTCTAATCTAATCTAATCATCTTCTTTCATTTAATTCTTTGTTTTATTTTGTTTTAGAATACAAAGTTTTTGTTAAAAAACCCTATAAAACACTGTTTTATATAAAGCAGTTTTAGGACAAAGATGTCCAAATCAAGTTATGCCACGTAGATCGTAGACCCACTAACGGGACAAAGTAATTGGACCACAAGAAAATACCCATAGCATATTATTATTTAGCGTGCTACTGGGGTTGGGATCTGCTAAAACTACCTGATTTTCTTAACCGCTAGAAAACGTTCTTAGGAAACCATACCTAACGTTTAGAGTAATGTGCCTAACAAAGTGCCTTCCCGGATTTCAAAAGATACCTACTGTCCGCAAAAGAGTGCTTGATCTCATCTAAGAGTATTTTACACACATTGTACACATCTATTCCTTTAGTTCTTTACTTATCTAAGACATACATACTTCAGTCGCAAACAAAAACCTCTGATCCTCATCAGCAACACCAGTATTAATTTGTAAATCCAGTTTGCAACTGAAAAAAAGCATGATTTCGTAACATCAGAGAATGGACTAGACATGTCAGCGTCAAAAATCTTTTTCGCTTGGCATAGAGAAGAGAAAAATATGCAGAATTGACGGTCAACTTCTAGTAGGGGAGAGGCACAGCAAGAAGCAGTAAAAGAATGGTCTCCTAATAACGTTTTCCAGTAGCCATAAAGAGTCAGACAGTACCCGTTGCTGCCCCAACACAAATTAGGTACCCAGAATCGACGGCATGACTCACCATTCAGTTTCGCTGCCTCGTTGTCCAGCTCCACGTACTGTGTGAAGTTGGCGCGAGCCTTGGCTCCCGCTGCCTTATGCCACTCCACCCAGGTGTGTTTCAGCTCTTCCGGATCCTGGCTGTTCGTGAAGATCTCGGTTACATCTGGAATTAGAACGGGAATCGGTTCATTCGGATGTCATGGCTGTCACCATTATGTTGAAGACTCTTCACAGACTCTTGTCGTATCTTGTTGCCTTATTGATGCAACATTTTCCTCATATTCCTATCATAGGTCAGTTCTTTTAAAGCACGGTACGTCACGACATCCACTTTTTGTATAGTTTGATCTAAATAGCATCTCCGTGGCATATGTTGAAAACAATTAGGCATACATTTATTTAGATAGATATGACGTAATTGAATGATTGATCTGATTAATAAATTAATATTTAATAAGCTGATTTACATTGGTTTATTTAACTTTTTTTTTTTTTTTTACGTAGCCTCAAGTGTGTCCCACTGCTGGGCAAAGGCCTCCCCCAACTTAGACCAGATGTCTCTGTCTTGTGCCACCTCAGACCACTCCGGCATGTGTCGGTCGAGATCGTCTCGCCAACGTCTTCTAGGCCTACCTCTCCTACGACGACCACCTTGTGGCACCCACTCGGTGGCAATTCTCGCCCATCTATCCGGGTGCATTCTGCAGATATGCCCTGCCCAGCTCCACTTCAACTTTGCAGTCTGGGCACCCACATCAGCTATGCGTGTTTTTGAGCGTAGCGTAGTGTTGCGAATTTGGTCAATCCTTCTGACGTTCAACATGCTACGCTCCATAGCTCGCTGGCAAACCTTGAGCCTGGACTTCTGTTCTTGGGTCAATGACCAAGTCTGGGAGCCATAAGTGAGGACGGGCAGGATGCACATGTCAACGAGTCTCCGTTTCAAGGAAAGCGGAAGGCTTCCTTTCAACAAATCCTTCATGGACCAGTAGCACTTCCAGGCGTTTTCGATACGGCGATTGATTTCCTTGCCTTGCCTGTTTTCGAAGCTTACTATCATTAACATTAGGCCAATTAATTATAGATTCTACTTTTATGCTATAAAAAGAGCATGTTGGACATTTTTATTTCATTATGTGTGTGTGTGTGTGTATGTAATTATTATTTTCACTGACGAAATTACAGTAAATGTTCGTCTCAAAACGGGTATATTTTTGGTGTATAGTTAATAATTAAGGCTAGCAGATGCACTCACCAGGCTCCAAAGCCAAATCACACTTAGTAGGACTCTTATAAGAGCAGATCTTCGACGTAGCGTAGTTCGATTCCATATCCGATATGGTGGAGAGCAGTTGCTTGTATTTATCGTCGGGAAGAGCTGACGTGCCCAGTTGGGTGTACTTCTTGAACATTCTTCGCAGGGAAAAGTCTTGGAAGTCCTGCCATCTGTACATCTTGGTTTCCTCCCATGCTACTTTCTCTTGCTTTGAGATTTCCAGGTGGATTTGAATCTGAAATATTTTTTGTGATAACATATTAAACTAGCTTTCGCCCGCGACTCCGTCCGCGTGGACTTTAGTTCAAAATTTTGCAGTCCCTTAAGGGTTAAATTTAGAAAAACGGTGAAACACGTGTTCAATCAATTGTGTTGAAGAGTATTTATTTCAAGTTTCAAGAAAATCATACAACATTTTTTATACCTCCCATACAAATTTAGGCAACCCTTTTCGCCCCCTTAGGGGGTGAATTTAAAAAAATCCGTTCTTATTACTTGCCTACATTTTATACAGATCCTCTGTGCAAAATTTCAGCTTCTTAGTTCAAACGGCTTGGGCTGGGCGTTGATGAGTGAGTCAGTCAGTCAGGACTTTGAATTTTATATATATATAATATAGATTTAGCCCTCCCAAAAGCTAAGATATTCTAATAACTTTCGTGAATCATTTGCCGGTCCCTATTAATAATGTTTTTCAAGACATTGAAATTAATTTCAATTCTACTTTAGCGAACAATTCTAAAATACCGGCTACCGGCAACCAAGCAATGTTCTTGCCTAGTTACCGGTATCCGGAATTTCACAAATAGCAATATATCATTTGTACTAATCAAATAAGTGCTAAGAATCGCTAGTAGCCCCGGGGCGGGTAGGGCGCGTTCAGTGCATGGGTTGGTGACCGTTCTATGACTAACGCTAGTAGCATTTTTTCGAGTGGTTCCGTGCTTCGCAAGGCACGTTTAACAGTTGGTGCCGGCTGCCGTCTATAAATGGCAGTCGTGAAGCTAAGTCAGAGGCCTTAGGCCGGCTTGAAAACTTCTGACAGTAAGACCAGCCACTAGTCTTACAAGCCTTCGCCAATCCGGACTTGTGAAGTCTGTCCTATACCTTCCTCAGAGAAAAGGCCCGTGCCCCTCGGAGGGGACATAATGGGTTGATGATGATGATTTAAGGGGCGCTCCCATACTACAAACATGATTTGTTTGCCATTTTTTGCTCGATATTAAATACGGCAACAGGTAGTCCAAAATATTCAAATATTGTATGGATAGGGGCAAGGACCCGGTCGTACGAGAGTAAGACTTGCACTTAGCCGGTTTTTGAATCAATTTCGATTACATCTACTTTTAGAGGCAAAGTATATTTTCATGAGATATTTTCAGTAGTAGTCCAGTCATTACGTAAATACAAAAAAGAAAATGAATTTGCGGATCTAATTTTTTGATATGTTGTAGGCGATACCTAGAAAAACTTAACTTGAGTTTTTCGACCAAGCTTTCCTATGAGCTTTCGCCGCCATCTTGAAAAAAGGGGTAAAATGTTATAATGAATAAAAGATTGTCTCAAGTTACTGTTGTAATTTAAAAAAAATGCAAACACACTCGTCAAAACGGATGTCAGGTTTTTCAATATTTTTTTCTGTACAAAATAAACGTATATGGAAAGAAAAATATTTTTTTGTGCACTCGAGACACGAACGAAAAACAAAAATTGTGTCCTACATTTTTGACTTTATAGATTCATGATACGCTAAAAATGGTCAGGACTTTATTGTAGAGCACAAAAAAAGCTACAAAAAGTGTCTTACAAAAATTTTAGAATCTCATCGGATAGCGGAGTTATTGCCGAAAAACAAATTTTACCCCTTTTTTCAAGATGGCGGCGAAAGCTCATAGGAAAGCTTGGTCGAAAAACTCAAGTTAAGCTTTTCTAGGTATCGCCTACAACATATCAAAAATTAGATCCGCAAATTCATTTTCTTTTATTTGCCTTTTTTTCGGATGAAATGACTGGACTATAGACACTATGGTATTCTTACGATGTTTTCCTTCATGATTAGCGAGTGGTATTACTACCATAACTTCACAAATGTACCTACATACTTGGAAAACGCAAACCAAACCCACGACCTCCCGAACGAGAAGCCGGCGTTCTACCGATACCACCACACCATCGTCATCATCATCATCATACATCATCTTCCGCCTTCACGTGGTTTCATCCTTAAATAGTTCCCATTTTCAATCCAACGCACCTTCTTCTCCTCGTTCTGCTTGGTGATGTTTGAGGTGTATGCCCATTCGGCGGCCGAGGCTCTGTTCCGGCGCAGCCCGGCGGCCTTGTCCAGCTGCAAGATGTACTCGCGGCCCTCATGTTCCAAGGCCTCCAGGTCTGGGTCCCGGCCCTGCGTGGCCACCACGAAGACGGCCACGATCGCCGCCACCAGCGCGGCCCCGCCACCGATTTTCAGCATTGTCTGCGGAAGAAACTGTGGATGAGAAGGCTGGTCTTTCGGTTCTACCGCTAAACCAAGCGGGAGATTTGTACGCAACTTGCTCGGGGATTGTATCATCATCATAATCATCTTCCTATGCTTGTCCACTGCAGGGCATAGGCTTCTCCCATTGCAGGCCACTGAGCACGGTTATCGGCTATTCTCAACAGCTCTTGCCATCTGGTAAGCAGGTCAGCTGCCCTGGCCTGCCCATTTTTGTGTAATCTCTTTTTTGATGTACAATAAAGTGTTCTCTATCTATCTATATTTATACCATAAAAAACATATTTTTAAGAACTCGACGTTTTTGTGCGAGTCGCCGAGTCCAAAAATCCATAAAATGTATTTATTATAGTATTAATTGTAAAGATTTTTTTTTGTCACGGTCAACATGGTTACTCTAATGAAATCCTAAAATGAATATAATACGCTACTTGACTCGTATCAAATTTGACGCGAATATATAAAATGCATATAATTCTGAAGGATTTCTCACCATTGAACCACTCGAACTTTCAATTCCTTGATAATGGAGGTAGTAATTTGACAGGATTTCCTGGGCAGTGTCAAAAAGATCATCTCCTTGTAAAATCAAACAACTGGAGGCGTACTTATCGTAAGGTTTATAGAATGCTCAGCAGACTCTATCTTTATAAATACCTACATAGTAATGGGCGTCTAATCTAAAGTGTGTTACTATCCAGCGGGTTCCTTTTGATTTCCAAGCATGTTTTTCAAGGATGTATTCGAGCATTTTCCTCGTCCCTTCAGAATCAAGTATAAAATCTGAAAGATTTTCAATACCCACTCCTTGAACACCACAATGCCTCTGCGTAATCTTTTGAGTCGTCACTATGCGTAGTCGCGCAAAGTGATGTTTGAACTAGGCCTGCAGACACAGCCTAAGAATTGACCCGAACGCAAAGAGCACGAGCTAAAACTCGGGTCAAAAAAGTCTCCTTGAAGACGCAGCCAAGCGCAGCCGAGTGCGACGAAGATCACACACAAGGTGAGGGACCTAGTCAGATGAGACCAACTCATCGACAATAAGAAAGAGAAGATATATCTGGTGATCTATGGAAAAGGATTGCTGGTGTGGAACTAGAGAGCAATAAGTCAGAATTGATGATACAGAGAAAACCAAGTATGCCATCACTTGAGCTAAAGAAATCCTAAGTTACACTTACTTACAGAAACTCAGACACACATCAGCCAAAATATGTAATAGAAAAGTAACAAAATAGCTCAATTTTGATAACTTAATCGGAATTCCACATGTTCGGGTATTTTCATATTACAGCAGTAAATTTATCCCGTTTCTGTTTGTTAAAACAGGGAAAAGAAAATGTTTTGGGACCCCTGCAACCGGAAATATGGTCTTAGTGCACATCAACATAATGACTTGAGACATGTAGAAACGTTCTCTTCTTCTTCTTAATCGGAATTCCACATGTCCAGGTATTTTCATATTACAGCAGTAAATTTATCCCGTTTCTGTTTGTTAGAACAGGGAAAAAAAAATGTTTTGGGACCCCCGCAAATATGTTCTTAATGCACATCAACATAATGAATTGAGATATGTAGAAAAGTTCTCTTCTTTTTCTTTGTCCAAGCCTCTTCCCAGTTTAGCTGGAGTTGGGTCTTCTTGGACATCTGCGCCAGAGACCTCTGTTATGGGTTGTCTTAACCCCACCAAGTAGTGGCTAGTCTACCTCTGCCTTTGGACCTATCTGGTATACTTAGGACTTTCTTAACGACGCGGTCATCCTCACACCTTGCGATGTCGACCTTTGGCCACATGAAGAGACTTTATTGGTATAATAATTTTAATAGAAGCCGGAGCGGAGTATCGTGGCTAGGTATAATAACCCTAATTGCAACGTAATGATCCTCAGGTAAGCGGTACAACAAGTGTATTATAACAGAGGCAGAATATCTGAGAATTCGTAAATTACCAGAAGTATCTCCTAAGAAGAAAAAGTATTACAACTGTCACACAACAATAAGAATAATTCGGATAGGAAGTTCCGACGTTAATGCAGGAAGAAGAGGATACATTTTGGACGTTATGGTGGCCCATGGAGGATAAATGCTGAACTTAAAAACCTGATGATCTAGCATAGTATAGCTCTTATCTGAGAGTCTAACAGCAAGAATCCTTTAGCTCCTCGATGAAAGTGGATCGGGCTGCAGAGGATTTGCCTACAGGTCTCAAGTATACTATCTAGACGTAGTAGAGGGTAGAGAGAGAATTTTTGTTATAATATCTTATTAAGATCTATACTTTATAACGGGGACGTGGGGTGCCAGAAATCAAATCAGAACTTCTCTTCGTTTTTCCCTTAAGTTCATCCACATTGTGGGTGTTTTAAAAACGCAAGAGTCATTGGCCCACCAGAGTTCAAAGTCCTTTTGATTGCAAATTTTATCCGCACGATCAATAAGCCCCTGGAGTTGTTCAGTAGACACTTGCAAAAAGTTGGTAACATTATATTTTGCAGAAAATAAGTACCTAAATTGTTATGAGGCAGAATTAAATACTTAATCGAAATCGAAAAGACTTAGGGTGAAGATATCGGTTATTGTCACCTCAGTGGCCGCCAGGCTATTATGATGAAACCTGTTCTTGCACATGTAATGAGTCATGTCAGTTTTATTTTGATTACATTTAGTTAATTAGTTTTTTATACAACTTGCTGTCAGCCGTCTAGCGTTTTTAAGTCCGTTACTCTAGACTGTAACAAGTTATTTAGTCTACAATTACCAATTTTATTAAAATTATGTGATTATTATCATCACGTGAATCATGAAAAATAAGATACCTACAAACACAAACAACGTATTAGCAGTTGCGTCGCGTGAACATATAAAATTATAAAATGTCCAGTTCCTTAGAATTGTTATTTACGTGTTATTTAAGTTATATTCTGTTAGTTTTTAATAGTACAATAAAGTGTGACAACAGAATAAAAATTATATTACAAGTAAAAATAATAAAATAGATAAGTACTAAAAATAGTAATAAAATTACGCTCTGCTTACTTTACATGCGGATCACATGTTAATGATAAGCGTCAACACTAACCAGATGTTACAAATGAAGTATCGAATTATAGAACTGTTAACTAAATAATCATACACTCAATCAAATATTAACACTTAACTGAAGAATAACCTTACTGAAAATTGTAAAATTAATTTACAAAAAAATTGCAGTCTTGCTTCAAACTTATTTCAAGTTTATTATAAAACTGCATTCTTGGAACGGCCTTCATACCGGTTATGGAACGATAAGGAATGTGACTTTGGGAGAAACCCCTCACATTGTATCAAGTTTTTTATTACCCCAGTGGACCTAAATTACAATTTGAATAAAATTAAACTGGATAATCCAGCGTCAACGATAAAATTATTGGCACATATTTAAGATAAACAAATTTTAATTCAGTTTATTGATACTTGCTGCGACCATGGATTGCAAATAAACATCAATCTTATTACATTGCTTACAAAGACGGTTATTAAAAAAATACATTGTGCAAAGTTGTTTGACCATGCTGGACACAAAAAAACACCACAGCAATATTAAATCAATAGATGCACTGGATTACGATGCAAACGATTGTAAAAACTGACCTAGTAACTTAGGCGCAGCAGCAACAGAGGCCTTGACCCTATTGGTTGCATGTGACTCGTAAGACGCGATTATTTTGAACCACTTTTCGAGGAGCTCGGTAATATACAGGGTGTCCCGTTGTGAGTGGTCCAATCGGTAATTGGTGAAGAGTTGGCCTATCCTCTATCTGAAAACCAAAAAATTGGTTTAGTAAAAGTGTTATGGTTTTTGAGATATTTGATATCTAAGATTTTGCTTTTCTTAGATTTTAGTTTTTTTATAAATATTTCTGACCATACGTGCTATTAGACGTAAATCATAATTTTTCAAAACTCTCATAAAATAAAAAAAAAATCTTTGATCTCAAGTATCTCGAAAACCATGACACTTCTACAAAATCAATTTTTTGTTTTTCTGATAGAAGATAGTCCAACCCGTCACCAATTACCGGACCCCTCATAACGGAATACCCTGTATATTTTTTGATTGTCTAGCTACGGTATTTTTTTCTGAAAATCAAATTGTAGGCATACTGTCACACAATCGTCTATTTTTAGTTTGAGTCCCACAAAAAATTGATGATTTAATAGATGACATTATCTATCTTTCGTAAGTATTATGACCTATTTATTTACATAATCGTTTCACAACAGAGCTGGTTGGCTGGAAGAAATTTCTATACCAAAAAAGTCGCCTATGTGCTCGCCTGTACTACCGTACCCGAAGAATGCAAACAGGACCCAATTTGTACTCTTGGGGTTCGTACAATATTGGGGCCCTACTGGGTCACTTATAACTTCGTATTAACTAATAACTTGGTAACAAATGACGTCTTACTTAAGACGTCTGTGCGTCTGTCTGTCTGTTAGACAGTTGAAATTTTCACAGATGATGAATAGAATAAAACAAATATTTAAGGGGGGGGGCATACAACAAACGTATGTTTTTGCTCGTTCGCTTGAAATCTTCACAGAATATTCAGTTTAAAAATTATTAATTAAATTAAAATAAAATAAATATTTAAAGTCTCAAACAATAAACGTTATTTTTTATCGAATAACGGCAAAAGGTTAGACTCTTGGAATATTCAAATGTTGCATAGAAAATGGTACGGAGCCTTCCGTGCGCTAGTCCAACTCGCACTTTGCAGGATTTTATTTTTGGTTTTGATTGTCTTTACTACAACAACTACAATTTTGTACATAGCAGTTCCATATTATGTCAAATGTGAGTGCAACAATGGTGGGGCCGTTGTTCATACAAAAATTACCATTCTTCTTTCATTAGTCACTCCGAATATGTACTCACATTGACGAGTAAAGAAATACTGCATAACTATACTAACCCACGATAACAAATCTTTTATCTCGCCCTTCACCAAATACAAGACCTCTTGGTTGACGCTTCGGACGTGCCTTTCCAGCCATTCCACACATATTTGCTCGATAGATATAAGAAATAACATTAACATAACATGACATTTACATACAGCCAATTTTACAAACAGCGACGTCACAAACAATTATTGTAAACATCCAAGACCTGGGTTTCATTTTTTTTGTACCCAGCCGGGATTCAAACCCGGGTCCTCTTCCATGGTAAGCAGATGCGCTAACCGCTACGCCACAGAGGTCGTCTATCTAACAAAATACCCGAAACTGGCGTGGTCAATAAAACTTTCAAATGTTGATGAAGTAAAAGATGGAGGAGTTTAAGATCGTAGCAAGTGGTGAAACTCATATCTTTACCTACCCCTCTGACACACAGGCATGAGTTTAAATATCTCTTGCAGCCTTCCAACTCTATATACTATAAACATAAATATTTACATACAGGCACTTGCATTGCTGGCCCCTTACTAGGATACCCAGTATCGTGGGAACCAAAAACAGCAACATCACAAACATGTAAACATCCAAGTCCTGGGTTTTTTTTCGAACCCGAACCTCTCGCATGGTAGGCAGATGCGCTAACCGATGCGCCACCGAGGTCGTCTATATTTAAAAAACCTCTATATTGTTCCTAATATACTTCCAAACAATTTTAAAACTATGTCGTATTGGTATTTTCGCAATGCGACATTCCGTTATATAAATGAACAACGGTACATTTCTGCTAAATATGTCATCGACTCAACATCGCCAAGTTAATTGATTTTTAAGCCTCTCTAGAAACGTGTTTTGGCTCTACGCACAAATATTTGCTAATATGTGTGCCGCCGACGACGGGAAAACGTAAAAGCTTTGTTTTCGTGTGGTATTATAGTCAGTTATGCGGTAATTTTTTTTACTTGTGAATGTGGGTAGATATTCGGAATGACTAATGAAGGAAGAATGCTAATTTTTGTATGAACACCGGCCCCACCATTGTTGTACTCACATTGGACATAATATGGAACTGCTATAATTATATTTAACGCACCCCTAGATGAAAACCACACTAAGTCGAAATAATATGTTACAATTTAGTTAGCTACTTTTTTGAATTCCTGACCTTATACCGGACCGGACAATATAACTCCCATAATGTCTCCTTCAAGTTGAAGATATAGATAACTGATTTTTTGTCATTAACACTCCTACGATATAAAAATTTTGTACTTTTAACGGTTCAATAAAGATATGTATATTCATTCTAATGTCTAATTTAATGAAAACAACTATTAAAATAAAAAAAAATAGAAATGTTTGTACAACACGAAAAAAAGTATTTCGCCTTGTTAAAACATCTTAATGATAACTGTAACACTGTATAACTAACATTTAACACTAAATCTCATCACAAATCAAAGCAACCGTTAAAACGTAAGAAAAAAAATAAAAAAGCTCGTACCTCTCCTTTGTTCTTCAATAATTGTTACAAAACCGTCAAAACAATTTAAACTTTTGAAAAATTCGAAATTGGAACACTGGTCGACGTCGCCGCCAACGGCCGACAAACTGTGAATGCTGCGCCAGCGCACTGTCCGAGACTCACAGTTACACACACACAAACAGACAAATGGTAGTAAGAACCAGAAGCTTCAGTCTTGGATGTTTACATGTTTGTAACGACGCTGTTTCTGGTTCCCACGACACAGGGTATCCTAGTGGAGGGCCAGAAGCAATGTATGTGCCTGTATGTAAATGTTATAAAAAATATATATTACGATCATTCAAAAACTTAGTAAAGAATCACATGAAACACAATAATATTGCCGATCTTTATTTCGTACATTTGTTTCGCACAAGTGCTTCGTACATACAACATTACATTACATTTTATCATTACATTGACATACAGCACATACATTGCTTCTGGCCCCACACTAGGATACCCTGTGTCGTGGGAACCACAAACTTGTAAACATCCAAGACCCGGGTTTCGTTTTTGTCCCCAGCCGGGATTCCCACAATCAATATATCATTTGAATATTTCAAACGCCTACCGTTATTAGCGTCGAACAAAAACGGCAACGAAAATCACTTTTGTTGTATTGCCCCTTAAACATTTATTTTATTAATAGCAACAGAAATACATTTGTGTAAATTTCAACTGTCTAGCAATCACGGTTCATGAGATGCCAGTCAGACAGACGGAGAGTGGAGTCTCAGTAATAGGGTCTCTTACCCCTTGGGGTACATCATCATCATCATCAACCCATTATGTCCCCACCGAGGGGCACGTTTCTCTTCCCTGAGGACGGTATAGGCCATACTCCACCACGCTCGTAGCCTCCTGAGTGATCTTGAACGATCACTAAGGTTAAGCAACATACGGCGCATTTAGTCCATGGATGGGTCGCCGTCTATGACTAACGCTAGTGGCATTTTTCCGAGCGGTTCCGTGCTTCTCAAGGCACGTTAAGCAGTTGGTGCCGGCTGCCGTCGACAGATGGCAGTCTTTAAGCCGAGCCAGAGGCCTTAGGGCGGCTTGAAAGCTTGTGACAGTAAGATCAGCCACTGGTCTTACAAGCCTTCACCAATCCGGACTTGGCCTTGGGGTACGGAAACATAAAATGTGGAGCAATTTTTGCGCTTCGGGTTATGGTACTGACACACGTGCTCAGTAGCACGAAAGCATGCTTATATTGAGCAAGTGCTTTACTCCCCCAATCTTTTCTGTATTTTTTTGTATTCGATGTTTTAATCTATCCGTCTTCCTTTTTTTGAGGTTTGATAACCTAAGACTGCATTGTTATTGTCAGTGTTACTGTCTTAAGAAATCATAAACTTATTTCAACGTAAAGAATTTACATTCTGTTTGTTGAATGTCTGTCTATGAGCCTACATACAGAAAAGATTGGGAGTAAAGCACTTGCTCAATATAAGCATGCTTTGGTGCTACTAATGAGCACGTGTGTCAGTACCATTACGCGGTTCTTCTGAATATTCTCAATGCAAGCACTAACACTCGCAGAGTCGTGTTTGTATACAAAAGAGTAGTGAACTCTGCTAAAGTCGATTAGTATTTAATTACAGGTTAAAGTTTTAATTTTAATGCAGTGACCGAAAGAGCATCAGGTAATTATTAGTCAGATTACTGCTAAAATTTGTGGTTTCGGTGATGTGGTTATTCGAGCTCCTTTTTTTAAATGTATTTCCTCACAAAGAATATGTTTTAAAATACAGTAAATTCCCAATCGAACCGACAACCGCTGGGGTAAACGTGTTCTTGAGTGGAGACCGCGACTCGGCAAACGTAGTGTAGGACGCCCTCTAACCAGGTGGGATGACGATCTGCGAAAAACTGCAGGCAGATGCTGGATGCGGCAAGCTGAAGACAGGGCGCTATGGCGCTCATGAGGGAAGGGCTATGTCCAGCAGTGGACTAATATAGCCTGATGATGATGAAATTCCCAATCCGGACTTGGCCCCCGTGGTGGAGTATGGCCTATACCTTCCTCAGGGAAGAGACCCGTGCCCCTCGGGGGGGACATAATGGGTTGATGATGAAAACTAGGCAAGCCCGTGATGAAGTGATCCGATTCCATTTTATCGATTGCTGTGTAGGTAAAAGGTAAGAGGTAGTGTGGCAGCGGTAGTCGACTGACTGCCTAGTTGGTTCAGCCGTTTAGGCGCTTACTTAGCAAGCCAGAGGTCGTGGGTTCGATTCTCAATGAGGGCCGCCCTACATTTGTACAAATGGCCTCAGTCTGGATATTTTTCCATGTTTGTAGTGTCCTTTCCTGGATGCCATGGCACATGTATCCTAGTTTGGGACCTGTGGGCTCATGTAATTTTCGCAACGGACATTAATACGTCTTAAAAAGTCACGTCAACGACGTCGTACGGAGTACTGTCTTGCTCTAACATAGGGTCTGAAAAGAAGATAGTGGTATACATGACTTTTTAAGACGCATGAATATCCGTTGCGAAAATTACATAATGAGCCCACAGGTCGAGGGATTGTGTAGTGTGGAAGTTTTTTTTTTTTACGTAGCCTCTCGTGTGTCCCACTCCTGCTTTCCATCTCTCCCTGTCTCCAGCCACCTCGCACCATCCCGGTAAGAATGCATTTAGGTCGTCCCGCCATCTTCGCCTTGGTCTGCCGCGACGTCGGTGGTCGTTCTTCGACTAAGTTGCAGATGTTGGTGTTGCGACGGTCCCACTTTAGCCTGGCGGTCGCAGCGACCGCCAGGTTAAAGTGGGACTGGGCTGTTCATGTCTGCTGTATGAGCGCAGATAGGTGGGCTAAAATTGCGACAGACTGGGTTCCGCAAAATGGAAGTTATTATTGTATTGTATTGTATTTATGTAATTCAGACAATGCCCATATAGTGTTAGTACCTAACAATGGTGACTTATACTATGTTAGTAATAGCACATTAGTATGTACACAACACATTATTAAATTCAGTTCAGTTTAATTACTATATTATGAAATATACTATTTACTTATTTCGCCCTAGGTATATAGAAAGAGTAGAAATATTATACAAATATGATGTAATCTATATATATAAAAGGAGAAGCTGACTGACTGACTGACTGACTGACATATCAACGCAGGGCCTAAACTATAAGAGTTAGAAACTTGAAATTTTGCACAGGGGTTCCTTTTGTAACGCAAGGGAGCACTAAGAAAGGATTTTTCGAAATTCATCCCCTAAGGGGGTAAAATGGGGGTTCAAAGTTAGTATGAAACTTTGCCGTTTTTGAAGTTATTCAAATGAAATTTGGTGCGAAGGTTCTTCATTTAAAATTATGAAACACGTGTAGAATAGTTTTTTGAAAATCATCCCTTAAGAGGGAAAAAAGGGGGTGCAAACTTAGTATGAAACTTTACCGTTTTTTAAGTTATTCGAATGAGATTCAATATGAAGGTAGAGCATTAAAAGTTATGAAAAACATATAAAATAGTTTTTCGAAAATCATCGCTTAAGGGGGTAAAAGGGGGGTGCAAAGTTAGTATGGAACTTTGCCGTTTTTGAAGTTATTCGAATGAAATTCAGCATGAAGGTCCTTCATTGAAAGACATGAAAGATGTGTAAAGTTGTTTTTCGAAAATCATCCCTTAAGGGGGCAAGAGGGGGTTGCGAAGTTAGAATGAAAGCTCTTTCGCATGCGCTAAAAGTATCCCTATCTTATTTGCAAACACTTTACTCAACTATTAAAGCCCACGCGGACGTAGTCGCGGGCAACAGCTAGTAATAAATAAATACGTAGCTCCTAAAACTTTGATAATGATTACGATGAAGCTCTGCAAATCAGAGCGAAATCTGGTCGGACTCTTCCGACAAAATTAAAGTAAGTTAATCCGTAAATCCATCTATAACGTATTGTGTTAACGAAAGTTTTAGTTCAAAACCATATGATACTTGCTATTTATAAGGAGAAGCTGACTGACTGACTGACTGACTTATCAACGCAGGGCCTAAACTATAAGGGTTAGAAACTTGAAATTTTGCACAGGGGTTCCTTTTGTAACGTAGGGGAGCGTTAAGAAAGGATTTTTGAAAATTCATCCCCTGAGGGGTTAAAATGGGGGTTCATAGTTAGTATGAAACTTTGCCGTTTTTGAAGTTATTCAAATGAAATTTAGTACGAAGGTTCTTCATTTAAAATTATGAAACACGTGTAAAATGATTTTTTGAAAATCATCCCTGAAGGGGGAAAAAGGGGGTGCAAACTTAGTTTGAAACTTTGCCGTTTTTGAAGTTATTCGAATGACATTCAATATGAAGGTCCTTCATTAAAAGTCATGAAACACATGTAAAATAGTTTTTCAAAAATCATCCCTTCAAGGGTTAAGAGGGGGGTGCAAGGTTAGGTCTGTTCGCTATCATAGTGTCAGTTTGATATTTACCGCCTCGGCACATGGCGGCTTTTGTCAAAGGAAATTAAAGGAAGCCGACGCGGCGCAAACACGCCATTGAATTTGGCTCACGCAATTATAGAAGTAAATCAATCAGTATTTTAGAATGGATTTATAACGAAACGATCCTGCATCACTTAGGTGGGTACCTATTCTAAATACCGGTGGAGATGAATATTCTGAGGAC
This sequence comes from Yponomeuta plumbellus, assembly GCA_947310845.1. Taxonomy (NCBI): domain Eukaryota; kingdom Metazoa; phylum Arthropoda; class Insecta; order Lepidoptera; family Yponomeutidae; genus Yponomeuta; species Yponomeuta plumbellus. Next base: position 22,464,619 of record OX371197.1, on the reverse strand, counting down.
ACTTCGAGTGATGAAGAGTAGTGTTTTATTTTGTGCTTCATTAGGTAGGTATATTGTGTACCATGTTTTTTTTTATTTAAAGTGTTTTGGCCGTCTAAGTTGAATTATTGAAATAAATGTTTTTTTACTAAAACCAAGATTGCTTTCGTGTGTACCGACACTATCTAAGCGAACGGACTTTAAACTGTGCCGTTTTTGAAGTTATTCGAATGAAATTCAGAATGAAGGTTCTCATAGAATGTCTTGAAACACATATAAAATACTTTTTCGAAAATCATCTCTTAAGCGGATAAAAGGGGGGTGCAGTGTTAGTATAAAACTTATCCATTTTTGAAGTTATTTCAGCATGCAGGTCCTTCATTGAAAGTCATGAAAGACGTACAAAGTAGTTTTTCGAAAATCATCCCTTAAGGGGGTAAGAGGGGTTTGCGAAGCTAGTACATTGAAAGCTCTTTCGCATGCGCTAAAAGTATCCCTATCTTATTTGCAAACACTTTACTCAACTAAAGCCCACGCGGACGTAGTCGTGAGCAACAGCTAGTTTATTAAAAATTGTTAACTTTATTCCGGATACACTCACTTTACTTTTTTTCCGAGTCTCGTGAGCTCCGTCTCTGCTCACCATGATTAAGCTCTGCGATGCGAATCAGAGCGAAACCTGGTCGGACTCTTGCGACAAAAATTCAAGTAAGTGTATTCGGAATATAGGGTTAATAAATTAATAAAATTATTTAAGTAGCAAATAAATCGATTTTCGTGTAATATTTTTTACATAATTGAGCCAAATTTCAGAATTGTCTTCGCGGTAGAGCCTCCTTACCCTCCTAATAGTTTCATACATTTTGTCACCATTCTCTTCATGAATGTATACGTGAATAAAGAAATGCAAATCATTTCAGTTGTTCGTTATGTCATAAATATTTATAACTTCACTCGTCTCAAAAAAACTGCACGAAATTCGGTTAATTTGTATTCGACGAATTTGAATAACTTTCAACCGTAAAATATTTATTTATTAACTTAGTGAATACGCTAACAGGCTGTTAATCACTAATGATAGCTGTTATACTTCATAGGTTTAGATGGATAGACAGATAACACTTACTACACTAACACTTACTTAGGTACTGAACTAAAGGTAAACAATCTTGATGCGCCTTCTTATTGAAATGTACACTTATTAGACCAAAATCTTTACACATAACCAATTCAATGTGAAATTAAATGTAATCTCATAAAATTACATTTAATTTGTAAAAATTTTGATTTAAAAATTGTATATTTCAATAAAAAGACTTACCAAGATTGTTTACCTTTAGTTAGTAGGTACATAAACAATCCAATATCTTCCGGCACTACCCTATCCATTACCCCCATCAACAAAGGTTAGCTGGAAGAAAATACTTTTTAGTATTAATCTCGTCTATGTACATGATTTTATTGTGCAATAAAGAATTTTCATATCATATCATATCATTAACCTATGAAGTACCTATAGTTGTTTTTTTCGTATGCACATTACTGCTTATAGTACTCGTAGATTAAAAGGGTGTTATGGCCCTGAGACAATCCAGTAAGCCAGGACAGTAAGCCAATCCAATATTTCATTGGATCGGCTTCATCCATTGGCTTGGGCCAATCCAATGCATTGTCCTGGCTCCATTCACACGAAGACAATATTGGACTGGCTTACTGGATTGTCTCAGCTATTGGCCTCGTGTAAAAGGGCCATTACTCGCGGTTTCCCGTATTCTGAAAGACTGTAACTCTACTGATAACAGCTGACAGCTAGCCGAAGTGGACACAAAAAAAACTGACATCAGACGTTGCTACTTTAAATTGCGATTGTGTTGTGTGGTCAACACATTTAATTAAATAACCTTTTGTTTCCTAGTTTCAAGCATATAACATTGTTGTTTTGTTCAGCATAAACAATACCACAGCTACGGTACACAAACTTATTTCAAAATCCAATCCAGTGAAAGGAGGTCCCAACAAGACAACCGATCTCACCAGCCAGACACAACATTACAAACTCAAATTACGAACCTCTTTGCTGGCACCATTTATAATGCACTAAATATCGAACTTCACTTGTTTTGGCGCCTCATTTTAAGCACTGGCCACTTTTAAACGTTTTTGTGTTCTTTTTCCAGTGGCTGGCGAACCGTTACAACCCGTTCCGTTATGTGTAAAGCCGCGTTCAACACACGTCAGGTGTAGACCAAGCAAGCAACCTCACTGAGTGGCGAGTTAAGGAAATAGCGTATTAAACGATCGGCGAATGAAGGTGCACTTTGTAATGTTGGGAAATTCGTTGGTCATTTTGGCGGTTCTCCAAGACTTGTAGAGTGACAAAAATCTCCAAGGCAGCTACGCGTGCAAACATCAATGCACCATACGATTTGCATTTCTTCAAAAAGATACTGGTGGGCTGAATGGGAGATATTTAACTTACTGTGATTGTGTTTGGCAAAAGAACTTATAAAATAAAAAAATAAGTTCACGCCCGTTATCCCTGAGGGGGTAGGCAGCGGCACCAATCACTAAAAGAACTTCTAGAAGAAATACACGAAAGATTTAGAAGAAAAACACGAAAGATACACCTAAAATACCTGAATATTTTAAGTAAGTGCCTTATGTTATAAAGCTGTTACAACAAGTGTGTACTTTGAAGTTCGTTATGAAATAAATTTCTTTATTATTTTAAAAATGCCACTTTCTGAGGACTCCATGAACATAAATAAAAAAAAAAGATGGTTTACAGAAAGGTGTCAAATAGCCCATTCAGCATTTTGTACAATTTGCACTACAATCAGCCGTACGCACTACAGGCGAGTAACTCCCATGCATTACCGTTCTAGCCTATTATTTGCCACCATTCTTGTCTGCAGCGCCAGAAACAATCACACGCAATACATACATAAAAGCCTATAGATACACAACAATACCTATGTACAGCCGACAGCAACCTAACTTTTATATTTAAGGTACAAAGTGACATAAACGAGCAGAGTGCGCCAAGTAAAATTGTGTCCATTATCAGCATGATCCATATTGTGTGTGTTTGACTGCAAGTATTGATTGCACTCATGGATCTTGAGATTCTTGGTATTCGAACATTCATACCTAATTTGTATTAGCTTTAAGGTAATTTGAGAAAAGATGGTCAGAGTGGAGTTTTTTTTTCGCTGCTTTTTCTCCACTACAGACGGCCCCAAGGCAGCGGCTAACATTATACAAATATACATAACTGTATGTACATACATTGACATTCAACAAACAGAATGTAAATTCTTTACGTTGAAATAAATTTTTGATTTCTGATTTCTGATGACTGTGCGTGTGTGTGTGTGTGTGTGTTTGTGTATATGTAATAATGTTTTGTAAAGGTTTATTTTAGATAAAAGTAGCTATTAAACTCTTCCGGACTTGGCCCCCGTGGAGGAGTATGGCCTATACCTTCCTCAGGGAAGAGACACGTGCCCCTCGGTGGGGACATAATGGGTTGATGATTATTAAACTCTTATTGCAGTCATTATCATCAGCAATTTCACGCCCACTGCAGAATATGGGCCTTCCTCATGGCACGTTTCCCAGTCAGCGTCTCCCTGCCACCATAACCAGGCCGCCAGACCATCTGGTGGGGGCCTGCCCACTGCGTCGTTTGGTCTGGCGGTCGCCAGGTGAGCCTTTCCGCCCCAACGGCTATCAGAGTGCGTATACTGAGTTTTTTCATTCACTTTCGATAGCGAGAGCGTTTGCGATTTGCATAGGAGTGACAAAGTGACAACTAGGTGGCGCGCTTTGTCACTCCTATATAAATTGCAAACGCTCTCGCTATCGAAAGTGAAGGAAAAAACTCAGTATAAGCACTCAGTTCTCCGAGCTATGTGCCCCGTCCACTGCCGCTCAAAACTCAGCAATGTTTATTGTGGTCAGCACATGTCGACACAATATAATATATATTACACTTTATATTTTATCTACCAATAAGTTTAATTAGAAATAAAATAAAAACGTTAACTTTAACAGAGTCTAACATGTGCTCACCGCATCCGTTTGAATAAATTATGTTACCTTAATTGTGACGATAATCTATAATTGTGAAGTAATAGCTTTTGAGAAGTAGTCGTCGCTCGATTCATCATCTTCATCAACCCATTATGTCCCCACCGAGGGGCACGGGTCTCTTCCCTGAGGAAGGTACAGGCCATACTTCACCACGGGGGCCAAGCCCGGATTGGTGGCGGCTTGTAAGACTAGTGGCTAATCTTACTGTCAGAAGTGTTCAAGCCGCCTAAGGCTCTGACTTGGCTTAACGACTGCCATCTATCGACGGCAGCCGGTACCAACTGCTTAACATGCCTTGCGAAGCACGGAACCGCTCGAAAAATGCCACTAGCGTTAATCATACACGGTCACCCATCTATGCACTGAACGCGCCCTATGTTGCTTAACTTAACCTTCGTGATTGTTTAAGATCACTCAGGCAGCCGTATGTACCATTTGACAACTGATAGCTGTTAACAATAGATTAACAGACTGTTAGCGTTCGAGAAACCGAGGGTTAGTCCAATATCTATCTATCTATACATATATATAAAATTCTCAGTCCTGACTGACTGACTCACTCATCAACGCCCAGTCCAAGCCGTTTGACCTAGGAAGCTGAAATTTTGAACAGAGGATCTATATATAATGTAAGCATGGAATAAGAACGGATTTTTTGAAATTCAACCCCTAAGGGGGCGAAAAGTGTTGCCAAACTTTGTATGGGAGGTATAAAGAAAGTTGTCTGATTTTCTTGAAACTTGAAATAAACACTCTTCAAAACAATTGATTGAACACGTGTTTCACCGTTTTTCTAAATTTAACCCTTAACGGGAGTTACGGGAGTGAACGGGGTTGCAAAATTTAAAATCCACGCAGACGGAGTCGCGGGCGAAAGCTAGTATGCAATAAAAGTATCAATAAATAAAATGTTAGATAAACTCAAGGTTCCGATTTTTTATTTAAAACTACGGAAGCGACTAAAGCAATTTACTCCAATGTAAAAACATTAATTACACCTAAATGCCATTGCTTACTATTCTTTGTAATAGCTCCTAATTGCATACATTCTTATGAATGACTTGTACTATTCCAAATATTGATCTTTATCATGATTCATAGGTTTTCCACGCGCGCCGTAAGTGACTCATGAATTACGGATTCCAGAAGATCAACTGTAAAGCACGCACCACATAAATTCCTTCATGAACTGTGAACACGTGGATACGCTTCATAATTACAAGCAAACAAAAAAAAATCCTAAAACGCGCTTGTACTAACAAATTCTATCTCTAAGTTGGTACATACCAGTCATGACACAAGTTATTAACAAACAGTAGTATTACATATTGGGTATCTTAGAAAACTAAGGTTAACACACAATAGGACGTATAAAGGTTTAAGTTTTAGCAAAAGAAGTTTAAAGAGCAGCAGAGAAAGCAGGTGGAAATAGGGGCACGGGTCTCTTCCCTGAGGAAAGTATAGGTCATACTACTCATACTCATACTTTTTTCTTGATGATATAAATCTTATTTTCAGGGCCTTTTACAATTTCACTAGAGCTTACATTGCGCCTTACTCTAGCCGCTCCAAGCATCATCATCAACCCATCATGTCCCCACCGAGGGGCACGGGTCTCTTCCCTGAGGAAGTTATAGGCCATACTCCACCACGGGGGCCAAGTCCGGATTGGTGGAGGCTTACGACCCTAGTGGCTGGTCTTCGGTGGCGGCGGCCTGTGAATTGGCTTAACGACTGCCATCTATCGACGAAAGCCCTCACCAATTGCTTAACGTGCCTTGTGAAGAACGGAACCGCTCAGAAAATGCCACTAGCGTTAGTCATAGACGGTGGCCCATCTATGGACTGAACGCGCCGTATGTTACTTAACCTCTTTAAATGTTCACTTCAAATACCCGTTTCACTGAGCAGACCTTCTGTTTAACACTCGTTTTTCCACATAATCCATACTAGCTTTCGCTCGCGACTCCGTTCGCGTGGAATTTAGTTCAAAATTTTGTAACCCCGTTCACTCCCTTAAGGGTTAAATTTAGAAAAACGGCGAAACACGTGTTCAATCAATTGTGTTGAAGAGTATATATTTTAAGTTTCAAGAAAATTAGACAACATTCTTTATACCTCCCATACAAATTTTGGCAACCCTTTTCGCCCCCTTAGGGGTTTAATTTAAAAAAAATCCTGTCTTATTCCTTGCCTACATTATATACAGACCCTCTGTGCAAAATTTCAGCTTCTTAGGTCCAACGGCTTGGGCTGGGCGTTAATGATTGAGTCAGTCAGTCAGTCAGTCAGTCAGTCAGTCAGGACTTTGAATTTTATTTATACAGGGTGTCCCAAAACTCGACGTCAACCCGGAGCCGGGTGAAAAGGCAAGTCAAGCTGGTTATCATAAAAATATAAAAAAATATCTAAGTTGAATGATTTCAAAATTATAGGCATTTTTTTTTAAATCGCAAAATTACACACCCTGTGACAGTCTTTTTACTCCTGTTGCCACAAATCTTTACTTTTTCCAATTATTGTTTTTGCTGTGTAACCCTGAATAATGCTTCTCTAAACTGTAATCAAAATTTTGAAACCAGCTGCTCTAGCTTGCATAAAAAATAGGACTTATTTCCTAGAAAAACTTTCAAAATAAAAAATTGCCTAGTTTTAACTGACTGTATTGAAAAAAAAATGTACTACGCGAGTTTGGCAAGTTATGTCAAAAGTTGGCGCATTTATTAAAGATTCCAAAATGGTATAATACTTGGTAAATTGTAGCTGATAACATGGATAAAAATTTTTTTTTCCTGTAAAACCCAGTTTTTAACAAATTTTTCTTACTTGGTGAAAATGGCAAAACTTATTGCTTTTTACATTGGAGCCGATTCCAATGCACACACTGATTAAATTTAACTTAATTGTACCTGTGCTTGTCTATCATAAACCGATTGAAAAAACAGATTGTCCACTAAATTTAGTTTAGTTCTCTTTGTGTGTGGTATGAAATAGGCACCATTTTTTTGTAAAAGTTTAAATTTTAATTGACACAAAATTTTTAATACTAAGGTTTATTTATTAAATTTACAATAATTTTTAAAATTTTTCATGAATGTACCAATACAACTATTTTTACTACAACAAATGTTCAAAATGTCTTCCTTCGGCGGCAATACAAGCCCGACATCTCTTTAAAAATGGTCGAGCTATCTTTCGAGCGAATCGTCCATTATTTACGAATTCAGCTGCTTCTGCTATTCTTTGCCGTAGTTCAAATTCACTTTCAATTGGCTTTGAATACACTTTTTCTTTGACTGCTCCCCAGTAAAAAAAGTCTAATGGATTCAAGTCCGGTGAACGGGCCGGCCACGAGATTGGGCCAGACCATCCGATCCATCTCCCGGGAAACTCTTCATCGAGATATTGTCGAACGGAGCGAGCATAGTGTGCTGGGCACCCATCTTGCTGGGACCACATTTCTCTGTAAATGTTTAACGGCACGTCTTCTAGTAAACTTGGTAGATGGTTCTGTAGAAAGTCCAAGTAGACCTCGCCATTCAACGCATCAGGCAACTCAAAAGGACCAATTATTTGACCATTTAAAATTCCGGTCCACATGTTTACTTTGAAACGGTACTGGGACCGATCCTGCCTCGTTAGATGAGGGTTTTCTACATGCCATTCATGCAAGTTATGCATGTTCATGTAGCCGTCCTTTTTGAATGGCGATTCATCAGACCATAAAATTTTCGTTAAGAAAAGCGGGTCATCCCTGTACCTCTCCAATATTGTCCGGGAAAAATTTACTCGATTTTGGTAGTCCCCGGGTAGTAACGTCTGTACTCGCTGTACGTGGTATGGGTGTAATTCATGTCTTTTTAAAATACGATGGGCTGTACTTTTGGGCACTCCGGTGGTTATTTCAATAGCCCTAACTGAAGTGCTTGGGTCTTCTTCGACAGCTTCTAGCACCTCGTCTTCCATCGGGTTGGCGGGTCTTCCTCCACAATGCTCTTGATTTGGGAGGTGGCCCTCTGAGAAGAGTAAACGATGGACATTCGTAAACACTCGATGATCAGGGTAACGAGCAGCGTTTGGGTACCTTTCACGGTAAAGTTTGGCGGCAGCACTGGCATTACACCTGCATTCACCATAAATAAGGTGCATATTAGCGTATTCGCGAGTGGTATACGCAGATATCTTGGCACTAGTCACACGATAGTCCAGGAGAAAGCAAAGGTCGTCGTTGAGGGAAAATAAACAGTTCGGATCCAAATCACAAGCAATCACAAGTCCATAAACGAAGCCAAAAGTAGTTAGTACGAAATCAACACAAACGAATACGAAAACAAGTGCAGTAAACGAAGGAGCGTAACGTACTGATTTGTGATTGTGATGTGTGAGTACAAAAGCGAATACCTGGCGTCACTCTCTGTCTCGCTCGCACTTAGTAAGATGACTCTCTCCGTTTCAGTCACTTTAGCGTCCATACCTATCTCGCTCGCACTTGATAAGGTGACTCTTTCCATCTTAGTCACTTAAGCGTCAATACCTATCTCGCTTATACTTCTTAGAATGCCTGATTCATTTCAAGCTACAATTTATGACTCTTTGGAAAATCTTGCGCCCATTAGAATAATTTTTAACCAAGTAAAAAATTTTGTTAAAAACTGGGTTTTACAGGTATTTTTTTTTTATCCATGTTATCAGCTACAATTTACCAAGTATTATACCATTTTGGAATCTTTACTAAATGCGCCAACTTTTGACATAACTTGCCAAACTCGCGTAGTACATTTTTTTCTCAATACAGTCAGTTAAAACAAGGCAAAATTTTATTTTGAAAGTTTTTCTATGAAATAAGTCCTATTTTTTATGCAAGCTAGAGCAACTGGTTTCAAAATTTTGATTACACTTTAGAGAAGAATTATTCAGGGTTACACAGCAAAAAAAATAATTGGAAAAAGTAAAGATTTGTGGCAACAGGAGTAAAAAGACTGTCACAGGGTGTGTAATATTGCGATTTTAAAAAAAATGCCTATAATTTTTAAATCATACAACTTAGATTTTTTTTTATATTTTTATGACAACCAGCTTGACTTGCCTTTTCACCCGGCTTCGGGTTGACGTCGAGTTTTGGGACACCCTGTATAATAATAATTAATTAAATATTGTCGCACTCACTCAAATGCTTCAGCAATTGTAAGTGTACCTACTAATTACTTCTTGCACGTGAGACCGCTCTTTTCACATAATTGTTAAGATAAGATAAGATAAGAGAAGATAAGAATATTCTTTATTTTACCAGGAAAAATAATTACAGAACATTAACAATAAGATGCAGTACAAGAGGCGGCCTTATTGCTTAAAGCAATTTCTTCCAGGCAACCGACGATGGAAAGTTGCTGACGGAAAAGAGAGAGACGGGTAGTCGGTGCAAATAAGAACATAGAATAAATACTTATACTTAATACTAATATACATACATAAACCTTTACGTTCTATACATATAATAATTATAAACATACATAAAGTTACATAATATAATATAAAGTTCTACCATAGGATAAAAGAAAAGACGTACCTAGTTACCTACATTCAGGAAAACCATAATAATAAAATTATTTAATAAATTACAAAGATAAATAAAAATCATAAACCTTGCTTTTAAAGATAGCTGGGGAAGGAGAGCGCCTTATCGAAAGCGGCAGATCGTTCCACAGTCGGGCGGCCCTAACAGCAAATGAGTTGCCAAAGAACCTCGTCGAATGACTTGGAATCTTCAGCTTCAAATTCCTGTCAGACCGAAGTGCCCGGCTGTGGGAGTCACTGAGGTAGACAAAACACTCTTTAAGATATAAAGGGGTGGCTGGATTGAACAGCAATGAGTAGAGAAGAGAAATTATGTGAGCATTCCTGCGAAGGCGGATAGGGAGCCACTTGAGCTTAGTGCGGTAATTGAACCTGATTGCGAGATTTTATAGGCGCTCAAGTTTATTTAGTTGCTCTTCGGTCAAGTCAAGATAGCTGGCATCAGCGTAGTCAAGGATAGGGAGCAACAGAGATTGCGCAAGCGCAGTTTTGGTTGCAGTCGGAAGGAAATTCCTTAACCTTCTCAGAGAGGCCGCTGAAGCGAATATTTTCCGGCTCACTTCCGCCAGCTGTGGTGACCAAGACATACACCTATCAATAATAACCCCCAGGTTTTTAACCTTCTCACTGAACGGAATTAATATACCGTCAAACACCACGCGTGGCAGCTGTTCCCAATTGACCCTCGATATCATCCTAGGACTACCGGCAATAATCACCTGTGTCTTGGAGGGATTGACCCTCAAGCCATAAGACATACTCCACTCTGAAATACTATTTAGATCAGTGTTGGTGTTAGCAATTGCCAAGGGCAGACTATCTACAGGGGTATGCGCGTAAATCTGGAGATCATCTGCATAAAGGTGGTAGGAAGAAGAAAGGTTTTGAGAGATACATACTATTGATGAAGATGGAAAACACAAGAGGAGACAACACGCCACCTTGCGGGACACCGGCAGTCGTTTCAGACTGGATTTTCAGACCGTATTCATCAATACGTATGCGTTGCCGGCGCCCATGCAAGAAACTACGAAACCAGTCAATCACCTTAGGAGATATGTTAAGCGAGCATAGTATACCCAGCAAGATATCAAAGTCCACTGTGTTGAATGCATTGCTGAAATCTAGCAGCGTGAGGACAGTGACTTGACCACTCTCCATGGCCAGCCTGATGTCATCTGTAATTTTAACCAGTGCCGTGACCGTGCTGTGGCCTGGTCGGAAGAAGGATTGGAGGGGATTTAGGAGATGGTTTTTGTTTAGGAAGTTGATGATGGATCAGACGCTCAAGGACTTTTGAGAGGAAAGGGAGAATCGAAATAGGGCGGAAGTCGGAGAACAAGTAAAGACGAGCCTTTTTGGGCAAGGGAGTGACCTGTGCTTCCTTCCAGGCAGCAGGAAAGACACCAACCTCGACAGAGTAGTTCAGCATTTGTGTGATGACGGGGGTAATGATGTCGATTATGTTCAGAATCATTTTTCGGCTAATTCCATCAGTACCCACGGCGCTGGAGGTGATAGATACTATGCTCTTCTCAACATCACAATCTGAGAATTGACTAAGACGAAATGGTGGGAAGTCAGGAGTTGGAAGTGAAGAGAGATTACTCAGAGTGTTAGTTTTAATAGTTCCATCGAAGTTGGGAACAGAAGTGAAATGATGATTGAGAGCATTGACATCGAGGTCCTCAGAAATTAACAAATTATAAAAAGGGCAAAGAGTAGACGAGGACATAATCTCACGTATAGCGTACGTGCTTGCATGCACGCACGCCTGGGGCGTCCCTTACCGGCCCTTCCAGTCTTATCCGCTCGATATATTTGTTTCGTTAGTATTTCTTCCGTCATCCTCTCCACATGTCCTAACAATGCAAGATTCCTTTCTCAATTCTAGTCACTTCATCCTCTTTCAGTCCACATCGTTCTCTAATCAAACTGTTGCGTGTTATGTCATTCAAAGTAACACCGCACATATTTCTCAATTACCTCATTACCTACATCCTATTATCGGTAGCCAATCTTCCAAAATTTGTTTTATTTCTAAATTAATAGTTAACGAATCCTTTTCAAACTAGCACCGAAAATTATAACCTTGCTCGATAACGTTATATGATAAAAAATGCCTCTCTGGATCTCCTTTCGTAAATTCTACGTATTGTTTGGGTATGTCGTTCTAATGAAAGTTCTAATGTCGATGAAGCGAAAGTTATTTGTCAGGATCAGGCGTGAGCTTATGTATGTATGTATATTTGACTGCCTAGTTGGACTAGCGGTATCACAGACGTCCGATTATCATGGCGGAGGTCTTGGGCTCGATTCCCAATAGGGGTCGCCTACCATTTGTACAAATGGTCTCAGTCTGGGTGTATTTGATATTTGTGATCTCCATTGTTGTACAATGACAGCTGTCATTGTTGACGTTGACAGGTGTCAATGGAATTAAAAAGAACATTTCACATATAACCCGACCATATCATCATCGTCATCATTCAGCCACAAGAAGTCCACTGCTGGACATAGGCCTCCGCCATGGATTTCCAAAAAGACCGGTTGGAAGCGGCTTGCATCCAGCGTCTCCCTGCCACTTGGATGAGATCGTCTATCCATCTTGTCTGGTCTTCCTCCTTCCTACATCTGGTCTTGGCTGGTCGTCCTACGCTGCGCTTGCCGATGTGTGGTCTCATTCGAGCACTTTTCGGCCCCATCGGCCATCAGTTCTGCGTGCTATGTGCCCCGCCCACTGCCACTTCAACTTGCTCATCCGGGGGGCTATGTCGACGACTTTCGTTTGTCTACGGACCTCATCGTATCTGATTCGGTTTCGAAGAGAGCCCGATTATATAACTAACTGTAATTAAACTATAATGCGCTAACAGAATCGAGGCTCTCGTTACTATAACTCAAGGTATAGTTTGGAACCATGGCTTCAAATTATAGTACCTTTTTACCTGTTGCACAAACAAGTGTTAAGTGGAAGTTGTTATTATTTTTGCTACATATACGTATTTCCGTTGAAATATAGCTGCAGGCAATTTAAAAGATAATGTTAAACGACGCTACAATGACTGGCAGAAAAGGCGACCTATACCATAGCACAATGGAGGCTCGCATGTAAAGTTATATCTAGTTCTGTCGCTCCCTCTTTGTTGATGACTTATCACACTAATATTATAAACGTGAAAGTTTGTGTGTGTGTTTATATGTTTGTCAGTCTTTAGCGCTGAAACGGCTCAACGGATTTTAATAAAATTTGGTATGGAGTTAGCCGATACCCTGGATTAAAACATAGGCTACGTTTTACCGCGGGGAAATATCTTATTCCTACGGGAAAATCGATGAACCGCGGGAACACCGCGGGGCACAGCTAGTAATAACATAACATTTACATACAAGCACATACATTGCTTATGGCCCCACACTAGGATACCCTGTGTCGTAGGAACCAGAAACAATGGCAGTTGTATGACTGCGTCGATTTTATTTCATCGCCGCTTCAAATCAACGCGCGCACTCGTATTCGTAATTCGCGGCGTCAATGGAATTAAAACATGTCACGTGACCCGACCATTCACGTAAGTGTAATTGAACTTACCTACTTCGCCATACATTTTTTTTTCACTTAGGGCTATGAAAAATAAATAACAACCTATTATTAAATTTTCATCATCAACCCATTATGTCCCCACCGAGGGGCACGGGTCTCTTCCCTGAGGAAGGTATAGGCCATACTCCACCACGGGGGCCAAGTCCGGATTGGTGGAGGCTTGTAAGACTAGTGGCTGGTCTTACTGTCTGAAGTTTTCAAGCCGTCCTGAGGCCTCTGACTTGGCTTAACGACTGCCATCTATCGACGGCAGCCAGCACCAACTGCCTAACGTACCTTGCGAAGCACGGATCCCTCGGAAAAATGCCACTAGCGTTAGTCATAGACGGTGACCCATCCATGGACTGAACGTGCCGTATGTTGCTTAACCTTAGTGATCGTTTAAGATCACTCAGGCAGCCCAGGCTACGATTCAGTGAAGTAATTACTTAGCGAAATTCTCAATACGGAAATCAGCCGTATGTCTTCTAAATAATCGTTCATTTGATAATAACCTTTTTTGCACAGAGTATGTCTAACACCATTACATTGAAACTCCACCATTCATGATCATCATTCAGCCATAATGGATGAATGATGATCATAGGCCTCTATGCTGGACATAGGCCTCCTCCATGGATTTCCAAAAAGACCGGTTGGAAGCGGCTTGCATCCGCTTCCAACGGAGGTTTCCAACGGCGTCTTCCTGCCACTTGGATGAGATCTTCTGTCCATTTTGTGGCTGGTCGTCCTACGCTGCGCTTGCCGATATTGTGGTCTCCATTCGGGAACTTTTCGGCCATGGGCCATCAGTTCTGCGTGCTATGTACCCCGCCGACTGCCACTTCTACTTACTAATCCGCTGGGCTATGTCGGCTAACTCCACCATTACCTACAAGTATTCGCGCAGTACAAAACCGGTAAAGAAATACTTTGCCAAGTGCGTTAGGGCTATAAATACATTGAACTACAAATGGTCCCGGTTTTCCTATTATGGCGCTGTCTGCTCAAGTCTAGTGCGTAGAGGCATGGTGGAAAAGAGTGGGTATAATTTACTGGTAAGCGATTATGAACATTTGTTTTACACCCTAATACTAAGAGCGAAATATCTATATAAATGAAATTCAAAGTCCTGACTGACTGACTCATCATCAACGCTCAGCCCAAGCCGTTGGACCTAGGAAGCTGAAATTTTGCACAGAGGGTCTTTAAATATGTAGGCAAGGAATAAGACCGGATTTTTGAAATTTAACCCCTAAGACAGTATGACCGTATGACAGTAGTAGTATTCTCACAGTAAGACCAGCCACTAGTCTTACAAGCCTCCATCAATCCGGACTTGGCCCCCGTGGTGGAGTATGGCCTATACCTTCCTCAGGGAAGAGACCCGTGCCCCTTGGTGGGGACATAATGGGTTGATGATGATGATGAAGCCCTAAGGGGGCGAAAAGGGTAGCCAAAATTTGTATCGGAGGTATAAAGAATGTTGTCCAATTTTCTTGAAACTTAAAATAAATACTCTTCAACACAATTGATTGGACACATTGCTTGTCTGAAAAAGGGCCCCTCGGTGATTAGAACTGAGTTTTCAGCAATGTGTGGTCAACAACAAAACATGAGCTAATCATAAAACACTCGCTACGTAGACCGATTAGATGGAACATCTGGCATTCTAATTTTACATATTTACTTAATTTGAGAATTTAAAACTCGTTGTGCCCGCAAGTTTGCTAAGTTAAATATTCACATTATTCTGCTAAAACATCTCATTTTGTTTTCCAAGACTGACGTTGATAGGGAAACCGGGAAAGGAAAATTTTCGTGTAATATGTTTTTTTATGGAACACAGGTTCGTACATTAATTTGTTTTAAAATTAAATGTGTAAAACTTTCTCTTATTTTTTTTTTAAATCGTGTAGGATGTAATTCGTGGGTGGTCCTTTAGGCTGACCGTATACATTCGATTTACGTTTTCGTTTTCCTAATGCGGAATACTGATTCGTAATTCCATGAGCCTAGCGCAGACGTTAGTTTTTCTTTATTCTGAATATAGCTACTAGTGCGGATAGTGCTGGCGCGCCGGCCGGCTGACATTTGAAACGTAAGTGCGGAGAACTTTCGAGTTTTCGAGCGAATTTCTTATTTCAGAATGGTTGCGGATTTTTTTTTTTGTAAAAAAAACTTTTTGTTCTCTTTCCGATATGTATTTATAAGGTTCATAGTTGAAACACCGTTTTTATAAGAAAAATCTTAAATCTACAATCATACTATAAAACTATTAGAATTCAAGAAAAATCCGGTCAGGATCGAGTCGGGCTCACAAAAAATATTCATTTATAACTTTTTTTAAATATGCATATGCATATGTAAAAAACTTATAAATAAGCAGCCGGTTTTAAATATACATTATGCATATTTAAAAAAAATATATATGTTAGGTAGCCGATTTTTAGGTTCACTTGCCCGTCTTCTTTGTTTACAAAATTTCTAATGCTAAAAATAACGAAGTATAGTCAACTATCATTACGTTAAGGCCGCATTGACCGCGGATACAATACAGTTGACGCCTTGCTCGCGTCCACTCAATGCAGTTACGTTGCGAGTGACTTTGCTATGCGGATTTGCATGTTTATGGCTGACGATCTGTATACTGCTTACCGTTAGCAGAACGAATTCTTCGTGCATTGTTATTTTGAAATCAACCTAGAACTATGAAATTTGGCAAGTAATTTTGTGTTATGTTATTTATTTCGCGTGTATTCGTAGTTGGGCATTTCTCCACGGGGTCCGAATTTGACGGCCCGGCGCATAACATGTCCAGATTATCAAAATATACCCCTGTAAAAATACTACAGTGTCCTCTAGGTTCTCGCCAACCTGGACAACATGCAAACTTTGCTGAAAACCGTTTGCGACTCACAGAAAAAAAATCGGAAATGGCTGAAAATGACCTTCGGTGGCTTGTCCCCAACCCAAAACTTGACAATTTATAATTATTTCTATAAAACTCAGACTGTTTTCCGGGAATCTATTTTTCTTCCTCCGGGCTTCCTAATTTATAACTTTTTTTAAAATATACATAATGTATATTTAAAAATCGGCTGCTTATTTAAAACTACTTTACATATACATATGCATATTTTAAAATTTAATTTTTAGGTTCACTAGCCCTGCTTCTTTGTTTACAAAATTTCAAAAAAAACGAAGCTTAGTCGAGTCGAGCATATTGCCAGGAAAACCAAATTAGCCAAGTACCGTCGACAAAGCTAGACATCCCAAAGAGAGTGTGTCGAACAAAATTTCGCTCAAAAGTGACGCAATACACACACAATGGCACACATTAACACAACACATGCGTCTAAACGGAACGAATAGTCCGTTCCACGAGTCGAGCTCCTTACGAACCGAATTCTCGCATCTCATTGGTCAATCTACGGGAAACAATAAGCGAAGGTCTACTTCATAAGGTAGGGCAGTATTGAAGGTCATTATGCGGGCATGGACGACTTTCTTTGGGAGCTCTCTTTCTACCGCGAAACTCGCGCGCGCGTCACTGCACGCTCGTGCGTGAGTCCCTAGTTATCAGCCACTCTGGAGTGGCTGCCGCATGTACTACGAGTTCGATATCTACACGCGGAGAGCGACAGGCCTGCCATATTTTAGAGATTCCTAGGTGACATTATACATCTAGACGAGAATCTTGGATGACAATTTTGTATAAATAAAACAGTGTCTCTGTAGTACCTGCAGATTTCTACGGAACCTTCTATGGGCAAGTTCGACTCGTACTTGTCCGATTTTATAAATCAACATAAACAAACAGCACAACAACAGCAATGTATATATACCTGTATGTAAATACATACAGGTTTATAAATTGCATCTGGCCCCACAGGCCCACACTAGGATACCCATTCAAAACATGGGGTTTTTTGTCGGTTTTTTTTTCCCCAGCCGGGATTTGAACCCGGGACCTCTCGCATGGTCACGGAGGTCGTCATACTAATAAACACAATAACACCGAAAAACTTTGGGGAACACTTCTAGGTAGCCGAGTCCACGATAATAGTTTGAGGTCACGCGGGTCATCGAATTAGATGCAGTATGTTGAAGACGATTTGGCAGGTCAATGAACTGTGACTGCTCAATGGAAGCTAAATCGGTCACCAAGGTTCGGAACTGCAATAGTGCGGCATTGTTTCCGAACAGTGATTTTTTTTAGCATTCATCATCATCATCAACCAATTATGTCCCCTCCGAGGCGCACGGGTCTCTTCCCTGGGGAAGGTATAGGCCATACTCCACCACGGGGGCCAAGTCCGGATTGGTGGAGGCTTGTAAGATTTGTGGCTGGTCTTACTGCCAGAAGTTTTCAAGCCGCCCGAAGGCCTCTGACTTGGCTTAACGACTGCCTTCTATCGACGGCAGCCGGCACGGCACCAACTGCTTAACGTTTTTAGCATTAAAATGTTGCATTGCATTTTCAAACACAAGTATTGTTGTCGGTGGTACTATTATGTATTCTGTGGTGGTGGTGCGTTCGTGTCTTGTTTCTGCTTGAAAAAGTGTGAGGGAGGGCGGCAAACACCGCGTGGTGTTTGTGGGATTTTGGCGGAATTCAGCAAAGTAAATGTTCACATTTTAATCGTAATAGGATTTCCGCAAAATAACGCCTGATTTCATACAATATTGTTTTTTTTTTATCTTTATTTAGAAACGGACAGTCATTTAAATTTTAATATTAATCATTATGTTATCTTAAAATAAGTAGATCTCTAATATCTCATAATTTCAAATATATTTTTTTTAAGACAGGTTGGTTTTTCTGGTTAATTTTTCGTGTGCATAAAAGTATAATGATATGATCGGTACATGACATCATTAGGTGAGAACTCCAAATTAGACGTCCCAACATTAAAAACTAAAATATAAAAAACCAAACATGTACAAACAGCACTCCAACGAAATGGTCTCTAATATACCTACATATACCTATATCAATATTATATGGTGATTGATACTTGATACTATAAACTCATGACAAAAAATACCCATAGCACTGGGAATCCTATAGTATGGCAGTCAGTAACTATGTTTTGTAACCGTTTTCCAATAAAGTTTTTCATTTTAAATGTAAAATAACTTAATATTAGGATATGGCAATGTGTAATGTAAAAGTAAGAGACGCGCTCTTAGGGATACGATAAATTTTGTACAAATTTATCTTGCAGTAAAAATGTTGTGCGTTCCGTACAAACTAACTGCAAATTGAATTTGTGTACTCGATCATATCGAACTTAATAATAATATTATAAACATGAAAGTTCGGGAAGATGTTTGTTACCTACTCAATCACGCTCATGAAACTTGGCGTATGCGTGGAGTATCCTGCGCAAACGAAGTCGCGGTCACCAGCTAGTTTTATTATTAGTAGTATTAGGGTTATTTTATCTTTTCAATTCAAATATTTTTATTCAAAATACAAAAAAAGCTTATGAACGTCAAGGTTGTTAGTTTTGAAACCTAAAAATGTCACATAAAATTTTTTCGAAATTCAACATTTCGTGTAAAAACCAACATACTATTTTCAGTTGAGGGCGCCACTAGTCACAAGTCACTCTATACATTTCATACAAGCAATACGAGTATGCTTAGTAAAATTATCCCTGTTGTCATGACATGTCCACGCCATCAAATTTTTCACATTTTTCACGGAATTTAAATACCTCAATATAGCTAGCTTTTCCAAATTTTTCTCTATTTGGAAAGTTTTTTTTACCGCCACCTGTTAGCGAGTAGCAGAACTAAGATCCTACAATCGCACCACACGAGATGGCGCTGTGCCACAATATGATACAATATGAAAAATATAGGAATTAAGGGCCGATTTCTGAAAGTATTTACTTAGTAAAAATTCACAACTCAGAAACTGGCCCTAATACTGCTGTTACCGCTGATGAAATGTAAAAACAAATGCCTTGCGAAACACGGAACGGCTCGGAAAAACCCATCCACGGACTGAACGCGCCGTATGTTGCTTAACCTTAGTGATCGTTTCAGATCAATCGGGCAGCCCAGGCTACGAGCGATTCCGGTTGCCACAAACCTTTACTTTTTCCACTTTTTTTTGTTTTGTAACTTTTTAACTCTGAATAATGTTTCTTTAAACCTGTTTAAGTAGCTTATACGGAAAACTGGCATGTTACGCCAATTATTTTAATAACATATTATAATGGACTTAATAATACAACTCAGAACATAAGCAAGTAGTTAGACAATTTATTATTAAATTAGACAATGAAGCACGAAAAAACTACGAAAAAAATTCTAATAAGGTAATTAATTATAGGTATAGACAATATTCTTTATATATATATATATATATATAAAGAATATTGTATTATAAATAAAATTTTATTAAGTACTTTTAAAAACCTTATAAGGTCAGGCTGCGACAATAATCCAACGGAAACCATCTTCACAAGAAACACAATGTTATTAGAACTTTCGCTTCTTGGCAAGGCGGTTCTTGTTTGATTGAACATGCTACAGAAAACTACACCGTAGAAGTCTACGGTAAGTGATGCTCGTAATATTACAATCGTAACATCACGTCATAATAATATCGAATATCATGCTAGAGAAAGAAGTATTACATATCACACGGATATTACACTTCAAATAACACTCCAAACTACTTTATACCCTGCTTCGCATGCTAGTAGCTTATATCGCGGAGCTCAATTTACCTGGTTTGATATCTAAATATCACACCAACCAACGGTGATCCCTGAGTTGCATAACTTTTGTAAGCACCTCGAGGTCTAATCACCCGTTTTTCAATTAATCGATCGGACACTCTCTACTCTCGGTAACGTTCGGCAATCATGACCACTAGATGGAAAAAAATGTTTGATGATTATTTAATTATTGAAAAGGTATAAAATCCATTGTGCTGTGGTGATTGTGATACATTTATATATAAGCTCACGCCTGTATCCCAGAGGATAAGACAGAGACCAGGGACTGCCACGACACTGACAATTAATTTTACTTCATCGACGTTCATTATGCATTGCATGCATGCACGCCCGTTTCAGATACGATTGTGATATCCATATGAATTTCTCATTTATCACATAGACATCACAATGAGCTATATAGGATGTAAACATCATACTCTCAGTGTGATGTTCCATGCGATTGTTTTATAATTTTGTTATATCTCAATGAGCCGTTTTCAGAAGAACTAAAAAAAAAAAAAGTATTGAAAAAAAACTTACATTTTCAACAAAATATAACTCCGAAACGACAAACATTTGGCTGTTGGCGTAGTAGTAACTTTGGTTCAGCTCGCTGAGACCTATTTTATGATGTATCACAAATGGCTATTGGGCTGAGGTCCAAAAATGCATTCCTTTGACAGCCGTATTATTATTTTTTTTTAGTTCTTCTGAAAACGGCTCATTGTAAAAAATACTTTAAGAAGTAAGGAACGCAAAGACATTATAAGCCTTTCTGTTGAGCGATTAGTTGAGATCTCGTGTGTGGAACTGGACAGGTATATTGTTATGTGCGTTTACAGGCCACCTCAAACTAATTACAATGACTTTGAGGCAGTCGTAGAAGAGGCATTAAAACGTCTGTTTGCGAGCAATAAGCGCATAGTGATATGTGGCAATTTTAATATTGATCTTTTAGTTGAGAGGCCACTACACACCAAAATTATTAGCTTATTTAGATCATTTAACTTATAAAACCAGTTTAAAGAACCCACTAGAACAACGGCAACTAGTGCTACATGTATAGATAATGTGTTTTGCAACTGTGAGCATCTTGAAAAGAAAATTATAAATAACCTACAGTCAAATCATAGTGGTTTATTCATTGTTTTGCCTACAACAGTAGAAAAAGAATGCCAAGAAATAATTTGTAGGCCCATAACAGAGAGAAAAATTGAATTATTTAAAAGGAAATTAAGTACCCACATAGGCTTACTAAAATTTGATAGCAATGATCCCAACACATTATATAAAGAATTTTTTACCACAATAGCAAACGAATTCGAACATGTTTTTAAAATTAAAAAAATTAAAGGCGTTAAAGGTGGTTTTTCTGAATGGGCCACTCCTGGTATACATAGAAGTAGAAAGAAATTGTATGAATTGTATGAAGAAAAACAATCAAATCAGGATCCGAGTTTTAAAGAAATATGTTAAAAATATTCTAAAACCTTTAAAAAACCTGCTCTATAGCTAAAGCTCTCAGTATAAGTAAAAAAATAGAAGCGTCATCGAATAAAATAAAAACGGTTTGGCAAATAATTAACAAGGAGACAGGCAAAACTAAACCTAGGGATCAAAATTTTGTACTAAGGGTAGATGGGAAAGTAGTTGACACAAGTGAGGATATCGCAAAAATATTCGAAAATTTATTTACAAACATCCCCCTCAATATAACAGTGGGTTTAAATTCTTCCCCAGAGTCAGCAGAATCCTTGATGTTAGAAAATATAAAACCGTGCACCATAGCATTTCAATTCTCCCACGTTAGCCCCCAAACAATTTTGAAAGCATTTAAACAAATAAATATAAAGAAAACCGAAGATCTCTGGGGACTATCAGTTAAATTGATATCCACAGTAATTCATGGCACAACACCTTGCTGTAATATTTAATAAATGTATTGATCAGGGGACGTTCCCTGATCACTTAAAGTGTAGTAAAATTGTTCTTTTTTTTAAGTCAGGTGACAGTGATGATCCGAACAATTTTAGACCCGTAGCAATACTTCCAGTATTTAGTAAAGTATTTGAAAAAATCATTTTACACCAATTGCTGACACACTTCACATTAAATAAACTCTTCCATAAAAAACAATTCGGTTTCACTAAGGGTCGTTCAACGACAGACGCAGGTGTGGCGTTGATGAATCACATCTTTGATGCGTGGGAGGAGGCGCAGGATGCCATCGGGGTTTTCTGTGACCTATCCAAAGCTTTTGATTGCGTAGACCACAAAACCCTCCTTTGTAAGATGATCAGATACGGTCTCAGTAATAAATCTTTAGAACTTCTTAGATCGTATTTAGCTAATAGAGTGCAGAAAGTTGATATTAATGGAGTTAAGTCATCCGGATCCGATGTTAAAATAGGAGTTCCTCAGCGTTCAATTTTAGGGCCGTTCCTTTTCTTAGTGTATGTTAATGATCTGCCGTTCCTAGTTGAGAAATTGTCACAAATAGTATTGTTTGCGTATGACACTTCTCTAATTTTTAAAATCAAGAGAGGTCAATCTAATTTAGACGATTTAACAATGCTCTTTCTAAAACTCTGAACTGGTTTAACGTAAACAATCTTATGTTAAATGCCAAAAAAACAAAATGTATTAAGTTTTCATTGCCAAATGTCAAAAAAGTGGACACAAGTTTAACAATAGCTGGTGACAGACTAGACTTAGTTGAGACAACGGTGTTTTTAGGCATTACAATAGACTCAAAACTACAATGGGATCAATACATACAAAAGTTAGCGGGTAGGTTGAGTTCAGCTGCATTTGCAGTTAGAAAAATTAGACAACTAACAGATGTAGAAACTGCGAGGCTAGTTTATTTCAGTTATTTCCACAGCATTATGTCATATGGTCTGCTACTATGGGGGCGGGCGGCAAATATAGAAACAATTTTTATTCTCCAAAAAAGCGCTATTAGAGGTATTTACAATTTACCTGCCAGACACTCACTACGTGAGCTTTTTAAGGAAATAGGAATTCTTACGCTAGCTTGCCAATATATATTCGATAACATAACTACATTTAAGCTAAACAGGGATATACATAACGTTAACACCAGAAATCGAAACAAAATTGCCTCATCTAGATTCAGATTAGCCAAGGTAAATACATCATTTGTAGGATATAGTGTACGTTTTTATAACAAAATTCCAGAAAGTATTCTATCCCTGCCAGGAAATAAATTTAAATTTGTTATTAAAACTGCGCTGTGTAAAAAGGCATACTACAGAATAGATGACTTTATAGATGATAAAAACCCTTGGCAGGCAACCAATTCCACAACGAGCTAGTTATTGGTATTCTAATAATATATAGGGTTTAATAAATTTCATACATATGTACAGACGCTGTGTGTGATTGCATACCAAAACTATGCTATTATTACAGATAACTGACAAGAACTTTATCACACAAGTTTGCCAAAGGCCATGCGAATGGTGGCGCGGTGGCCGGGTCGCCTATCTCCCTCTAATATGGTTGAGACTGGCGATGGCTGACCTCTGCGTTACGCTCGTGAACGGGTGCCGTCCGTGTGTTTGGCCGCAGCATCAGTGTTTTATTACCTTTTAAGAATATTAAATGATGTTTGACTTTGCAAGTATTGATTGCACTCATGGATCTTGAGATTCTTGGTATACGAACACTCATACCTAATTTGTATTAGCTTTAAGTTGATTTGAGAAAAGATGGTCAGAGTGGAGTTTTTTTTCGCTGCCTTTTTCTCCACTACAGACGGCCCTAAGGCAGCGGCTAACATTATACATAACTGTATGTACATTGACATTCAACAAGCAGAATGTAAATTCATTACGTTGAAATAAAAAATTTTGATTTTTTTTTTATTGATTTTTTTGATTGATTCCTCGAATGATATAATAATATGTGATGTTTCATTTCGATGTAATATGTTACGCATGACTATTACACCGCGTGGAGCAATAACGTTCACATCACTTCTCTCCGCGGAAGCATAGCGCTGCAACAATTTTCTTATTATCTTATCCTGTAACTAAAGAAGCTGAGTCCGTTTACAAGCGACCATTTGTTGGCGACAATTTGCGAACCATTGCCATCAATTTTGTCGTTCCGAGATAAATCTTTGTACAGAGAGACTTTGTCCCCGTTCACCGTAAAAAGTCTGCTTAGCATAGGACGGAAGGAAGGCAGCATCAGGACTGGAACATAAATGATTGGAGCACAGTATTGTTCACTGATGAGAGCAAAGTGAATTTTTTTAGTGATGATCGACGCATGAGGGTTTGGAGACGAGAAGGTGAGCGATTTTCCGATGCCTGCATCCACGAAAGTGATAGATTTGGGGGTCCCAACGTAATGATGTGGGGAGGAATTTCTCTAACTGGTCAAACGGAGCTCGCTATCATCAACGAAGGCACGATAACGGCTCAACGATATATTGAGGAGGTCATAAGACCCCATGTGATGCCGTATGAAGAAAGATTTGGTGCAAGTTTTAAATTAATGTACGACAACGCCCGTGCCCATTCAGCTAGAGCCACCAGAGACGTTCTAAACGAGGCTGGTATACAGGTCTTGCCGTGGCCTGAAACATTCCGGACCTCAACCTAATCGAGCACATGTGGGATTTGTTAAAGAGAAGCGTCCGCGATACAAACCAACCGGTGCATAATGAAAGACAGCTCATCAATGTGCTTAAATCAAGCTGGGAACAAATTCCACAAGAGACAGTGCGACACCTGGTGGAGAGTATGCCTTCCAGGCTTCAAGAATATGTTAAGAAACGGGGAGGACACACACGATACTGAAAAAAGGTAAAAACAAAAAGAAAATCTCGTTTTATGTTAATTTTAACCTATCGTACCAATAACGATATTTTAACTAAAAATTAATATTTCGCAAAAAACATTAACAAATGTTATTTTTCCAATAAAATGTTCCTTAATTAGAGTTTTTTAATTACCGATTGATCAGCCCCTTAAAATGAATCATTCTTCAACCATTAAACAAAATACATCTTTTATAATACTAAAAATACATGGTGGCCCTTATTTTGTTTTGACTAGTATATATTAATACTCATGTTTCACATATAAATATATTTTATCTTTCTCTTCCCTTACCATTTTAAGGCACCAATCTAACCATTGCCCAGCAGTGGGACACAATAGAGGCTACGTAAAAAAAAATTTAACCATGATTTAGATTAGATTAGAACTCTTTGATTTACATACATGGAGATTAAAAAAAAACAGCGTATCCTAATCAAAGCATCTCAATTCAGCACAAACTGTATTAAGATTTAGGCAGACTTTCAAAAATCCATAATGAGTTGCATTATGACCCTTGAAAAGAATAATTAAAAATCATTTTTATGGTAAACCGAGCGGGCCCCCAAAAATTCCACAGGGTAAGTCATCATCAACCCATTAGGTCCCCACCGAGGGGCACGGGTCTCTTCCCTAAGGAAGGTATAGGCCATACTTCACCACGGGGGCCAAGACCGGATTGGTGGAGGCTTGTAAGACTAGAGGCTGGTCTTACGTCAGAAGTTTTCAAGCCGCCCTAAGGCCTCTGAGTTGGCTTAACGACTGCCATCTACCGACGCCAGCTATTCGTGGACAAAAATGTAAAAGTATATTTGAATCCACTAGTAGCACCTGCCAAAAATATCAATAGGTGCTCAATGTGGACTAGGCCAGGTGCTATTCGTGCAGGTGCTACTTAGGCGGATGCTCAAAGTGGATTACCTTGGTTATGGTTATTGTAATATAATAAATAATTGTGTGTTAGTTAAGCTGTTTATCGTAACGAAACAACATTCCTCAAAATGTTCCTGATTTAGAAGTCATCTTGTTTAACCGCAATCTGTAAAACAAACGCGTCAGTGTCAAGTATTCTTTTATTTACGTAGAACGAACCTAACCTACTAAATGGTTAATGTAATTACTTTGCGAAGAACATTAACTGTTTATACGTTGATAAGATGAAAACAGTTTGCAAACGCGCGAAATGCAGAATCGCATTGTTTTGTGAACCGGGCCTCGATTCTGCTAGTGCATTACAGTTCAATTACAGTTACTTTATCGAATCATTTGATATGTATTTTAATTTCATTGACGCCTACAATAGGCTAGTTGCCCTAAAAAATGTAATTAGTCCGTCTTTTAGATTATTCAAAAATAAGGAACACGTGTTTTTTTATTTGTAAATTAGACCAAATATGACAAAGACATAGCCCATTAAAGTTACGTGTGACGTCACGCCGTGCTGCATTTTTTAGCACGGAGTGACGTCACACGTAACTTTAATGGGCTATATCTTTGTTATTTTTTGTTTAATCGAAAAAAGAAAAAATATGTGTCCAATATTTTTTTATAATCTAAAATACGGACCAAATAGAATTTAATTATTTTGACCCTGGAAACTACCTTATTAATGATACCTATAGCGAAGAGCGGGTGATCGTGCTCTTCCACTATAACCTATAAATGACTTTTTGTTACTATATTGTACAATGTACCCTCCATTTTGCTATATTAGTTGGTGGTTTTCCTAAAATTCAGTAAATAAATAAATAAAGGGACATTTCCCGACAGATCGTATTATGTCTGAAGACAGCCGGTCCAACTGTTTAGTAGTTTTGTAAAGCTTTTCCGTGACAATATTGTTTTATTTATTAGTAATGTTATTATTTATTACCAAATCACTTAATTATTTATCATATTATTCACATAATATGTACCTTTAAAATATAAAAAAAAACGGAAACTGCATTGACGATTTTCGTAAAATAAAGAAGTAAGTTCGTTACTCGAGGTTTTTGTCGTAAATGGTAATGACGTTTGGTGCGTGTTTATTGAAATATAAAATTGAATAAAGATGTAATAGTATTTGAAACAGTGGCGCCTTTTGCCAAATCGTGTCAGAAATTACTTGTAAAGTATAAAAATGCAGCAGTGATATTCAATTTATTATTAGCATATATTCGCCACTCATGGATTTCCGCGGATTGATCCAGCTTGTGCGATGCAGGAATTTTGGAGTTTACAGTGCGCGGGCGGAGTTGACATGTGCACGCCACAATACCCGTGCCCCCGATGACTTGAAGTGGCAATGAAACTAAATCGCTACGTTCATACAGTTGCCATTGCAGAATAGAATAGAATATTCTTTATTGTATGTACACCAGGAATTACACATGAGATTTGACAATAACATAATACAGTACAATTGGCGGCCTTATTACTAAAAGTAATTTCTTCCAATAAAGAAGCTGAATGACGGGTAGTCGGTGCAATTATAAGACAATATGAAATAAGATATCCTTATGTCTAATTGTCGTTCCATCTTTACGCTTGCCGCTACCATTCTTGCCGCTACCATCTTTACGCGGATGACCTCCAACTTTATAGACTGTCCAGCACTGATGATCTTAGTCAAGCTGTTTCGGGTCTCAATGAGGATCTATGTCGGATTCAGAGGTGGTCCGAGTGCTTCGGCATCGCCGTTAACCCCTCTAAATGCCAGGCGATCGTCATTGGCGGCTCGAGACAGCTTGCAAAGATAGATTCTGTCTCGCTTCCCTCCTTGCATTTCAATGGCTGCATAATAGCCTTTTCCCAAACGGTTACTGATCTCGGCCTTATCATTGACCAGAAACTGTGCTGGGATGCTCAGTTAAAGGCAGTCTCGCAGAAATTCTATGCCTCGCTCCATCCATTGCTTCGTCTGAAAAACTTTCTCCCTATCAATATCAAAATTTCTCTTGCAAATTCCCTTCTTCTTCCCATCCTTGACTACGCCGATGTCTGCTACCTCGATCTCTCGCAGGAATACCTGAATAAACTCGAACGTCAGCAGAACACCTGCATTCGATTCATCTTCGGTCTGCGCAAATTCGATCATGTGTCAGAATTTCGCGCCAGGTTAAAGTGGCTTCCGATTCGGGATCGCAGAAATCTTCGAATTCTCTGCACCCTCTTCTCTATTCTTAACGATCCTAATACTCCCCTATACCTCAAGTCACAATTTGCCTTCTTATCCTGCACACATAGCAGAGAACTCCGTTCCTCCCAAAACCTTCTTCTTTGTACCCCTTCTCACTGGTTACATCTCTAGCTCTTTCAGCGTCTCAGCCGTTCGTCTGTGGAACGCCCTCCCTGAAAACATCCGTAAAGCCCCCTCTCGGAATTATTTCAAAGCCCTTGTCCGGAAACACTTCCTCGAGAAGTGTTACCTGAACCTCCCCTAGCCACTTTCCACGATAAGGATCTTTCAGTTGTATGTTCCTTATGTTCCTTATGTTCTGTATCTTTTTAATCATAGATTTATGGTAAATTATATGTATATTTTTCCTAGGTTTCTCGTAGTGTGTAGATATATTATGTATTTTATTTTATTGTAATATTTAGACTCATTATATTTTAGTTTATTTTTTTATAATATATGTAAGTATATATTCATGTGTAAGTTTATTCAATATATGTATGTTTTTAGATTTATTTTTTGCACGCCTACCAACTCTTTCGTTTTACCTCCTGCGGTTGACTGGTAGAAAATGCTTATGGCATTAAGTCCGCCGCATTGTACTATATTTTTACTTAAAATTTAAGTGCAATAAAAGTATCAATAAATAAATATAAAAATAATACACACATAAACCGTACATAAATATGAAATAAATATATAAATATAAAATAAAATATACATACGTAAATAAAATATATCATATGGAAGGACTAAATTAACAATGAATCTAGGCCCTGATAAGAAGTCTCAATTAAGTTAGTTATTGTTATCATGAACGCCTATACAGGTGACACTTGGATATCTGTCCATCCCAAACATATATTTCCATATTATTGCATTTTGTCGTAAAATATTTGCACGTTCTATTTACTGACATACTCTTACATAATTCGTACAATGTAGTATCACAACTCTTGCTTAGTTTACTGCAGTCTTATCATAGTTTTGGCCCCACATGTGTTGTGAGCCGATCGGCGAGGTAATCCACACTGAGCACCCGCGTAAATAGCACCTGCACAAATAGCACCTGGCCTAGTCCATATAGGTATATTCAGGACCTCCTGATATTTTCGGCAGGTGCTGTTAGTGAATTCAAATGTATTTATTCTGCCAAAAATATCAATATGCGCTGAATCTGGACTAGGCCAGGTGCTTTGTATGCAGGTGCTATTTAGGCGGGTGCTCAATGTGGATTACCTCCGATCGGCCAAACCATTTAAATTTGCACTTTATTTGTGGATTGATAAAGTAAATAGTAAAAATAAAGAACTATATTTGAGAAACATGAGTGTGTAAGCACTACATAATATTATTTCTAATTAGGCGACGCCAACTTTAACTGGAAGATACTTCCTTTTTTTTAAAGTACAGTAAATAATGACAATGCTAATAATAATTGTACAGTAATATTAATAAAACTTCATTTTATGAAAAAAAAACCTGAGATGAAATCTGAAACATCACAATAAAGAGTATCTCAAGGCCATTGCCGATGTAGCCTCAGAATGATAGTGAAATTATCTAGACACAATTGCAAAGGTAGACCGCATGTCGTTAAAATACAGGTGGATTGTCCATCAAGTTAATAGAATCAATTCAGGGATCACCACAGTGCGGCGATGTCACAGTAGCACACCACAAAACAAATATAACAGAAGTACGGTATCATTAGTTGACAATTAGTTTTTATTATTAGTTCATACCGCGTAGAGACCGCTCGTAGCCCCGGCCGCCTGAGTGATCTTAAACGATCACGAATGTTAAGCAACATCGGGCGCGTTCAGTGCATGGATGGGTGACCGTTTATATGACCAACGCTAGTGGCATTTTTCCAAGCGGTTCCGTGCTTCGTAAGGCACGTTAAGCAGCTGGTGGAAAGCGAAGTCAGAGGCCTTAGGGCGGCTTGAAAACTTCTGAGAGTAAGACCAGCCACTAGTCTTACAAGCCTCCACCAATCCGGACTTGGCCCCCGTGGTGGAGTATGGCCTATACCTTCCTCAGGGAAGAGACCCGTGCCCCTCTGGAGGTATATCGACGGCAGCCGGCACCAACTGCTTAACGTGCCTTGCGAAGCACAGAACCGCTCGGAAAAATGCCACTAGCGCTAGTCATAGACGGTCAACCATCCATGGACTGAACGCGCCGTATGTTGCCTAACCTTAATGATCGTTTAACCTCTTCAATCTCGTCTCGTCGACACGGGACTGAGGAGGTTAAGATCACTTCAGGCAGCCCAGGCTACGAGCGATTCAGCGCGCGACCCTTATTATTTAGGGATAATATAAAAAATAAATAACAACCTGTTCTCAGAACCACCGAGTATACATATAAAATTCATCAAAATCGATCAAGCCGTTTCAGAGGAGTATACGCACTAACACTGTGACACGAGAATTTCATATCTATTCTATCTCTTTAAACGAGCTCTAGTGTAGGACGCCCTCTAACCAGGTGGGATGACGATCTGCGAAGGACTGCAGGCAGATGCTGGATCCGGCAAGCTGAAGACAGGGCGCTATGGCGCTCATTAGGGGAGGGCTATGTCCAGCAGTGGACTAATATAGCCTGATGATGATGATGATGAAACGAGCAATTCTTGTATATATATTTATATATAATCAGAATCTCGGAAACGGCTCCAACGATTTTCATGAAATTTTGTATACAGGGGGTTTTGGGGGCGATTAATGGGGTAGTTTCCAGGGTCATAATAATTAAATTCTATTTAGTCAAAACAAAGCTTTTATATAACAAAATATAACAAAGATATAGCCCACTAAAGTTACGTGTGACGTCACTCCGTGCTAAAAAAGGCAGCACGGCGTGACGTCACATGTAACTCTAATGGGCTATATCTTTGTCATTTTTGGTCTAATTTACAAATTTAAAAATACGTGTCCCTTATTTTTGAATAATCTAAAAGACGGACTAATTACATTTTTTAGGGCAACTAGCCTATTGATCCAACTAGGTTTCATTTTTATAAAACGTCGTTTTAACCGTGTTTTAAGGCAAAGAAATAACTGCTACACTACAAGAAGGTAATTTTCGCAACCATCTGTAAGGTTGTCATAGCTCAAGTGAGAAATAAGACGATACCGTAGTCAGAAGACCCTGGTTCGAGACTTTATAATAATTTTTCTTTTCTTTTTCAAGTTCCTTCTTTTGTGTGAAAACCTACATACCGAGCAAAGCTCGGTCATCCAGGTACTAGGTATTAGAAGAGATAGCTGACCCGGCAAACGTCGTTTTGCCATGTATTTTTTTCTCTTAGGGCTATGAAAAATAGATAACCTATTCTCAGACCTACCGAAAATTCATAATATAAAATTTAATCACAATCGGCCAAGCCGTTTTGGGAGTTTGCGCACTAACACGGTTATACGAGAATTTTAAGTATTAGACTAGCTGACCCGGCAAACGTTGTATTGCCAAATAGGGGCATGAAAAATAATTACAACTTATTCTCATACCTACTGAATATACATATGTATAAAATTTTTAAAAAATCGGTCAAGCTGTTTCTGAATAGTATCTAACACTTTTTGTATATTAGATTTGGACAAATGAGTTGTGTTTCCACTTTATCTGCCCTACCCTACTCGCTTTGTTTAATATTCCAAAATTTTTAAACTTGGTGAAAAAAAATTTCTTTAATTTTTATCACAAATAATAAAGTGTAGGGGCCTTGGTCAGGTTCTTGAATGGAGACCACACATCGGCAAACACAGCGTAGGACGACCAGCCACAAGCTGGACAGACGATCTCATACAAGTGGCAGGGAGACGCTGGAGCAAGCCGCTTCCAACCGGTCCTTTTCGAAATCCATGGAGGAGGCCTATGTCCAGCAGTGGACTTCTTGTGCCTGAATGATGATGATGATGATAAAGTGTAACTACAACAATGTCATGTCAAATTGTTCAGTGCTGAACTGCTGGCCACATTGCTAAGGGTGTCCTTCTGTAGTACATTATTTCACTGTAATTGGCCAGTATTGTGTGAAAATGTCGACCTATGGTGCAGTTCAGCTGCATCTCTTTTGTTAGTTTATTTATAACGCTCTGTACAACCTGCTACGTGAATATCATAGGTATTCATCAGTTGCCATGTAAGCGTTAATGTAGCATTCTAGATTATAGTATACACACATCAGCAACAGCCTATAAAATTACCTCAAAATCGCTCTATTCCGAAATGCGTCAATTGGTGGTGGTTTTACAATTTTTCTTTTATGAGGGTTTCCGCATAGTTTTATTTTTTTAAGTAGCTTCTATTATTGTGTCCCACTGCTGGGCAAAGGCCTCCCCCAGATTCAGTCTAGAGTTTTCGGTCCTGGGCCACCTCAGAACACTCCGGCAGATGTCAGTCGAGATCATCTCTCTACCGTCCATAGTCATACATAATATTAGAAATATTTTAACAAACCGTGTACGATCTGAGGCGTTTTTATGATGATTAGTGATGACTCTTACTCAGCTATACAGGGAAGCATGCTGCATGACGATGATGGAAAGTCTGATTAGTGCTTTTGATATATGGAGAACTGAACACATTTACGACTAAAATAATGCAATTGTATGAAAATGTTAGATTGTGGACTTTTAAGTTTCTTTATTTTCTGTTCACAAACTACTTAATTTAATTTAACAATAAATTAAGATGCTTATAAATATCTTATCTTATCTTATCTACATTCGCTTATATAAATAATACACAGTAAAAAATGCACTATTTGTAGAAATACTTAAGCCTAAAGTAGATCAAAACATCTTTGTCTTAAGTTTCCAGGTCTCCTGAACAATAAAGTTATTAGTAATAATAATTTTTAACAATTAAATTACATACATTGAACCAAAGCAGAAGACCTGTCTTGTAGACCTCTAATATGACCTAAAATTGAACATTACTTTACATACATGAGTCAAATATTTTAACTATTGGTATCATATTAGACGCACCAATCACACAATGTACGCGGTATTATACGTCACGTATCATAACTAAAAGACGTTTATTGCCATACAAAAATGTTACAAAATATAATGTACAGCTCCCCACACTACGTGATGCCTGTCCCTTGGGGGATATCTCTGGCGGATGTTTGCAATTTTTAAGGGTAAAGCGCCGCCTAAAATAAATAAATTATAATGGGAGATATCAAGCGCAACGGTACGTAAACATCTCAGAAAGTCAGATTTCCTCAAAATTCTCCCTTTCATTCCGAGCGAGGTAGAACATTCACTGTTTTCCTCCTTTTCATAAATATTTAACTTGAAGGGGATCTGAAGAAGGTACACTCCAACAAATTGGACAGATTGTTAAACTGGAAGTTTACATATTTATAAGTATTTACGTATGTACGTAGAGGTACATAGGTACGTATTATTTTAGTAGCTTCTTTGTAAAAAGTACTACAGAAGATCAGTATTTACGTTTTCAAAAACATTGTAACTTCAAGTCATGTGGCCACTTAACATTGAAAACCATGAATTATCTGTCACAAGAATTTAAACAGTACTAATGACTCCGATAATTTGTCAATCTTCAATGTAATGTTTAAAATCAACAGCTTCAATGATAATAAACATTTGAAAGAGCACTACCCTAACACAATGTCAGAATAGAAAATACGCTTTCAGAAAAACGAGGTCTTTATCTCCAAGGATTAACTCATTTGAATGGATTACTGTACAAGATACCGCTGACAAAGAATTTTACAGGACCGTGCTTATAGACGTAGAAGATTTCGTGGCAAGAGCAAAAGCAATAAATTTGTTCTAATTGAAAACAATAAGCTTAATTGAGACACTGGTCGCGGAAAGGTATTAATAGGTAGTAAAAATATTAAAGACTTCATAACTCTTCGTAGCCATCATAACGTTAACACTAAGAATAAACAGAAATTGTAATACTTCCTTTATCGAGCACTGTATAAGGTTCTACCACAAGATACCCCAAGATATATAATATTAGAGGTCCTCCAACGCGGTTTAAGAATTGTGTTAAGCACACTCTTTGCAAAAAACCTTATTTTAATATCAACAATTTGGTATTTGACAAAATGTCAAATGAGTTAGTTTTAAAACAGAATTTTGTATGAAAATACTGGCTTATGACGTCACATTCCACAGCACTCTTTTTATGTTTCATCTATTTAAAAATTGTAATAACTAGTAAATGATAGAGATACATTTTCCGAAACACTTTGTAATTTTTGTTTTAATCGAACATATCAAATAATTTATTGTTGACAGTCAAATAACGAATTATTTAAAAGACAAGGATTTCTGGCATTAAACAGTAGTTTAATATTAAGTCAGAGGGCAACTGTCTATCTAGTGTTCAACACATCCAAGAGTAATATTTTTTAAGTTTAAAATTTTGTTAATAAGGCTATTAATTAACGGCTTTGAAAAGAATAAATGGATGGTCCAATTCGAGAAATCGCTAAGTCCAATTTCATACAATTTTCATAGACCATCCAAATGTGGAGTTTCTTTGTTAGTTTCTTCTCCATGTAATCTATTAATTGTGAAACTAACAACTTTGACGTTCATAAAGTAAACATTATGTCTGTACTATGAATAAAATATTTTAATTTGTATTTTCAAATTTAGAACCGTGCCTCACTAGAACGCCATGGCGACGTCGCCAGCGACCGTATCCAAGCAGTTAATATTGAAATGTATGCTGCCTAACTCACTTGGCGACGGTCTGGCAACGTCGCCATTCAATATAAACTGCCTGGATCCGTGGCTGGCGACGTCGCCATGGCGTCCCAGTGGGGCATGGCTCTTAATTCGATAACACCAAAAACGAAGGCCGTCAAGCTATACAGCTGCAGCGCGGGGCTTAATCAATATGGTAATGAAAGACTTGATGTATCAGTTCATTGGCGACGTGGAATGAATATTCAAATTTGCAAATACGTAATCCTTAAAACAGATGAGAAGAATAATGCGTAAGTAACCAAATGTTGTTTGAAGATACTTTGGGACCAAGTGTGAATAAAACGTATAGGTACATCGATCTTGAATGTCTTAGAATAATATATATAACCTACCTATGTCTTGTATTTTTTCCAAACTGTCCACAGACATAAGTCCGTGCTTGTTTTACATTATATATTTCTGTTCTTATACGCTTTATTTTTTTCTTTTCCACGGGAAGGTCTCTCACTTAACATTATCACATTAAAATATGTGCATTTATGCACGAAGGTGAATTTGTAGTCGCAATAGGCACTCGCTAACGGTCAAAGAACATACAAGGTAGGGGAAACTGAGAGTCTGAGGTGTTTAGATACCACAGCGGTCGAAATTAGAAATTATTCGCTGTGAGCACGAGTAGCAACTAAGCCCCTTTATCTGAGAGAATCTACTTGATTTGTGCAGTTAAATCGGACTCAGGGGTGATTATTTACATGATACTGAAGAAAAAAAATATAAATAAAGTTTTTTTTTACTGAAAATCAATAAAATCCCCGGTTTTGCGGGGTCCCCCCCACTTAAAATTTCATCAAAATCGGCCAAGCCGATTTGATGAAATTTCATTTATTAATACGAGCACAGCGATTACAGTTTGGTTGGTGAAAGGAAGAGAGCGCTGGCCACAAATGTTGTCAGGAACAATAATAAAATGTTATGTCTTGTACAGGAGGAGTATGCGCATACTCTTGGCTCAACGACTGCCATCTATCGATGGAGGCCCGTACCAACTCCTTAGCGTGCCTTGTAAAGCTCAGATAAATGCCACTAGCTTTAGTCGTAGAATGGTCACCCATCCATGCACTGAACGTGCCCTATGTTGCTTAACCTTCGTGATCCTTTAAGATCACTCAGGCGGCCATAATATAAAATCATTAAAATTATTGATAAAGGTATTTTCATTCAGGCTCTATATTTTTCCTAAGGCCTGGTTTACATTTGCTTTATTTTCGTGCTTTTTTAGCATGCTTTCCATAGAGTTTGAATAAAATAGAGACGGCAAAAACATATGCCGATTCATAGCTTCTAGTAAAAGTACTTTAAAAAAATCCTGAATACAACCAACCATTAGTGATTTATTATTAGCTTATGTTCTTTTAAAAGGAATTTGCGTCTCTATTCTATTCTAGCTCTATGAAAAGCATGCTAAAAAGCACGAAAATAAAGCAAATGTAAACCAGGCCTAAGTGTGAGAGTACAGAGTATAAAAAGTACAGTTCTGTAGTCTCTCAAAAAGTAGGTACTTACAAAATTCACATTCCAGCACGTATACAGTGGGACACATTCAATTAATATTCTCTTTAAAGGTCTAATCCAGCAACGACGTAATGATAATAAAACTAGCAATTTGCTCATTGTCTCTCGCAATTTTTGGCACGAAAGATTATCAACT
Organism: Yponomeuta plumbellus; assembly: GCA_947310845.1. NCBI lineage: Eukaryota > Metazoa > Arthropoda > Insecta > Lepidoptera > Yponomeutidae > Yponomeuta > Yponomeuta plumbellus. Next base: position 22,428,211 of record OX371197.1, on the reverse strand, counting down.
CGCACTTATAAAGAAGACAAAGGCGCCATTACGGTGCCAAGGGTGCGTATTATCTCTCGAGATTTTCCACTCTCCATTTAAATAACAGGAGATCAGCTAAGTTTTGAGTGACTGAACTTCGGAATACACCAAGTTCGGAACAATAGGCAGAAGAGTTATTTTAGATTGTGGACAGGCGACAGATGTAGAGTTGGGTAAACTCGTTTACCCGCTTGATTCATCTAGTTCCAGAATCCAAAAGGAACAAGTTTCATTTTCTAGTTCTTAGTTTATTCTAAGTACGAAAGCTGGTTCAACAACTGACATCGTTAGTTATCCGTGACAAAATACAAACATAAGCTCACGCCTGTATCCCAGAGGGGTAGGCAAGGACCAGGGACTGCCACTTGCCACGATCCTAATAGATCACTGACGAAACAAATATATCGAGCTAATGTGAGTGGAACGGCCGGTACGGGACACCCCAGATGAAAATACTCCTACCAAGTAAGGGATGTCTTAGCAAATAGCTAGATAAAAAATGACTAATGAACGACAACATGGCAAGTGGCTTTCGGATAATCTCTGCCTAGGCCTTTAGGATACAGGCGTGAGCTCGTAATGACTTGAAGAATGCTTTGTCCTGGTTGTGCCGTTCTGAACCGTTCTCTATCTATCTATGTATGAAGTTTGTTTGATTTTTCAGTACTGTTTCTCCACCACATACTCAAACTGAAGGCATAAATATTTAATGTATTAATTTGTCACTAAATACAGATTGCTTAAGACATTAAATGTTATTATTGTTTTCTTATAATTCCTGTATTCAAAATTGACAACATATTTGGTGCCTGCACGCCAGTTTATTTAATTAGGTAATGTAATTGTATTAATTTGCGAAATAAATAAATATACAATGCAATACGCTAATGCATTATACCAGTACTTTAGCATGTTACAGTAAAAAAGATAAATTCATTTGTTACAAATAATTCAATAGCGGACACGTTTGGATTTATATCATAATGGGATTTTTGGTTAGGAAGTACATAATGGAAAAGTCGAAGTTAATACAATGACGTCTTCACGGTGAAATAAATTTCTTATTGCTGACATCAATAACTTTATTTGCTCGTTCAAATTCAATCCGAGAAATAGTTCATTCATAAACTATGTAGAATATATGCGCACGACCATGAGCTGGATCACTTAGAGCTGGTATCTGAGTTGAGAATTCCATTAAGTGATAGTAGTAGTTAATAGTTTAGTAACGTTCTGTCACGCTCTTTTCTGAGAAATTTGATGAGACAGCACTACAGCTAAGTAGATAGATAGATAGATAGAGAATACTTTAATGTACATAAAAAAGGAGATTACACAGGTATTTCTTAATCTAAGAGTACAGACGGCGGCCTTATCACTAAAAGTCATCTCTTCCAGACAACCCTTGGATGGACTGGAGCTAAGCATTGGAGAAGGAAGTAGTTCGATTCAGAAGCAGGCATTTAGTTCCTCCGTTGGAGCCGTATCTTTGAAATATCTCGTTCATGAACTACACCAGCCTATTTCCCAAGGGTTGCGAAAGTCAAATTATTGTCTACGTCCAATTTTCATCACAAACTCCAGCGATAACTTTGAAGAAGTTGGAAATGGAATATAAAGATAAAGATATTTATTTGTCAAACATGTGTATCTACAGACAGGTGGAATTAACAATATTAAGTTTAGGATGTTTTGCCATAAAAGGCTTACAAAATTTTGTGTTTATCATAATTCACTTCAAAATATGTCACAAAACACAAAATAAAAACAAACCATTCCATGCCAGATAGAGCTATGAAAATAGATAAAAACTATTCTCAGACATACCGATTACTTTCATTAAAATCGGTTAGGTAAGCCGTTTCGGAGGAGTATGCGCACTAACACTGTGACACGAGAATTTGATATTTTGAAAATTTGTTTTTTCAGATAGGGGTATGAAAAACAGATACCAACCTATTCTCAGACTTCCATACATGTAAAATTACATATAAAATTTTATCACGATCGGTTAAGCCGTTTCAAAGGAGTATGCGCACAGATATGGTGACACAATTTTATATATTAGACAAGATAATGTCATTGTTAGGTATACTTAGCGAATATTATTATCGGTCAGAAATTTTTGTATAACAGTATTTTTCAATAATTATTTTCTTTAAGTTGTGCTTGAGCTAACTCAAGTCCAGTTTTCGTAATGCAATAGGTCGCCTATTACAAATTAGAGGGCTCATGCAAAATACTACAAAAAAATAATACAGTTATGTTAAACATCCTTCCTCAGGGAAGAGACCCGTGCCCCTCGGTGGGGACGTAATGCGTTGATGATGATGATTATGTCTAGACGCGGAAGGAATAAGCACTTAAGTCAAAAAGAAATGGATGAAGATTATAAGTGGTTAGTTAGTTTAACATAGGTGCTTCTTATCGCTGCTGAAATTGCAATAAAGTTTTAACCAATAAATGACCGACATGACTTTAACAGGCCCATGAACGTCTGAGGACTTAAGTGGACTTAAGGACAATATTTGACTTAAGTGCTTATGGCCGCCGGGTCTAGATGTTAAACATCAGTTTCACTATAACAGCAACGTAAACGATCTCAGAACTTTCATAAATGTTTATTAATAAGCGTAACACACTACAACGCAATAAGAAAAGTAATTTGCTCGATGAAAACATGACAAAAGGTTGGTACAACAAACTGTACCTGATACATTCAATCTTTGTTACTTATGTCGCAAACATTGGTAGAATAGTTGTTTAATAGCAAAATTATTTAGAAAGCGTGAAGGTTATGTATCTTTATGTGTTACTTAACGTCGCACCGTGTACTGGAAGTTAATATATTGGTACTTCATAAATCCCTGCGTGCATTGAATTCCAATTACATGCGAGTCAAGGATCAATGGTGAGCTGGTCAATTAAGTCAAATGTCTTCTTGAAATTTACCAGTGGTGAGTAATAGGGTAGTTTCCAGGGTCAAAATAATTAAATTCTATTTAGTCCGTATTTTAGATTATAAAAAAATATTAGACACGTATTTTTTCTTTTTTCGATTAAACTAAAAATAACAAAGATATAGATATAGTTACGTGTGACGTCACTCCGTGCTAAAAAATGCAGCATGGTGACGTCACACGTAACTTTAATGGGCTATATCTTTGTCATTTGTGGTCTAATTTACAAATAAAAAAATACGTGTCCCTTATTTTTGAATAATCTAAAAGACGAACTAATTACATTTTTTAGGGCAACTAGCCTATTCTTTAACTGACAGACACATGCACCATTTCCACTGTGTGTAATAGATTCTATAACGGCTGGGCAATCAAAAATGTCCTTTACATCTACTATGCAAGATCGCTCGTTACCCCGGCTGCCTGAGTGATCTTAAACGATCACGAAGGTTAAGCAGCATAGGGCGCGTTCAGTGCATGGATGGGTGACCGTCTATGACTAACGCTAGTGGCATTTTTCCGAGCGGTTCCGTGCTTTGCAAGGCACTTTAAATAGTTGGTGCCGGCTGCCGTCGATAGATGGCAGTCGTTAAGCCAAGGCAGGGGCCTTGCTTGCAAACATCTGACAATAAGATCAGCCCCTAGTTTTACAAGCCTCCACCAATTCGGAGTTGGCCCCCGTGGTGGAGTATGGCTTATACCTTCCGCAGGGAGGAGACCCGTGCCCCTCGGTGGGGACATAATGGCTTGATGATGATGATGCAGGTTAGTCGAATCAAAGATTTCCACATTTATCTTAGACAAATTTTTTTCTGTATGCACGTTTCGACCGTGTGAGATGGCATCTGGGAGCGGGGAAAGGCCTATACCCAGCAGTGGGCAGCGTTGGGCTGATGATGATGTTGATGCACTTTGCCCACCAGACGTCAAAATCTGCTAACTACCGGATGTTAAATACATAGTTCTATTGATTGTGGTATATAACCAAGGTCGGGTCAAGTAACCTATCATTCTCTTCCAATGGCGGCTCCATTGCACAATGCGGATATAAATACATACATAAACATAAACTTACGCCCGTATCCGAGAGGGGTAGGCTGAGACCAGGAAACGCCACTTGCCACGATCCTGACGTATCACTTTCGCTTCATCGACATTCATTTGTCATTGCATACGAGCACGCCGGTTCCTGGTAGTTTATGTCTTGCCCTTTGCTAATGGGACGTATTAGCAAAGTTACTTTTTTTTTTTTTTAATATGTTTTTTAATTTCGAAGTCAGAATTCGATCATCAGTACGTACTCGTGTGCTTTCGGCGAAAACCGAAGCCTACTCTAGAGCCCGAAGTATATTCTAAAAGCTAAATGTTTATGTTTATTCAGAGGAGAATTGTGTCTAGTGTTCAATATATCCATGAGTAATAATTTTTAAGTTGGAAAGTTTGTTAATTAATGTTTTGAAAAGAATAAACGTGGAATTTCTTTGTTAGCTTCTTCTCCACGTAATCTGTGAATTGTGAAACTAACAAAGTCGACGTGAAACTAACATTTTGTTTTTACCGTGCGTAAAAATATTTGAATTTGAATTTAACCTGTGGCTCAGTTATGTTACCCTACTGTAGTTCCATTGTAGTGGCATGAAAATTAAAATCAGGAACCATTGCGTCATTTCTTGAATGAAACGTATGGGTCGTGTACTAAAAACCGCAATGGTTCGTGATTTTACCTTCCATGCGACTATGATGGAACTACAATGGGATAGCAGAATTGAGCCACTGTTACTAACATGGTAGTTTAGTTGAACCCAAAGATACCCACTCTGTTCGTGTGTGCCTTTAATTGGGCCTAATTCAATCCAAGTCGACACTCGTTTCGCTGTCCACGAGAGTACTTGATCAGGCACTTCGTAGAATAGTTTGTATCCTGTTTGTAGATCAATCGAACAATAGATTTATAGCTGGACAACGTGGCCATGCCTGATCTAAAATACGATGTCCTGAATCGTCTGTTTTAGACTTTTGGAAAGAAAGTACGTAGATATTCTTTCAAGAACCTTATCTCGGTAAATAGACAAATTACTTTATATTGCACACTAGTAGTGTGCAATATAAAGTACGTAGATATTCTTTCAAGAACCTTATCTCGGTAAATAGACAAATTACTTTATATTGCACACTAGTAGTGTGCAATATAAAGTACGTAGATATTCTTTCAAGAACCTTATCTCGGTAAATAGACAAATTACTTTATATTGCACACTAGTAGTGTGCAATATAAAGTACGTAGATATTCTTTCAAGAACCTTATCTCGGTAAATAGACAAATTACTTTATATTGCACACTAGTAGTGTGCAATATAAAGTACGTAGATATTCTTTCAAGAACCTTATCTCGGTAAATAGACAAATTACTTTATATTGCACACTAGCAGTGTGCAATATAAAGTAATTTGTCTATTTTGGCTGCCTTGATGGTCGAACCGTTAAGGCGCTTAGCTAGCAAGAAAGAGGTTGTGGGTTCTATTCCCTCTGGGGACCGCCGTAGATTTGTACAAATGACCTCAGCCTGGGTGTGTCCTTGTCTGGTTACTATAGCACTAACCTAGGGTATCCTAGTTTGGGACCAGAACTTTTTTTTTTTACATAAAGGCACAGCACATACATTGCTTCTAGGCCCACACTGGGATACCCTGTGCCGTGGGAACCAGAAACAGCGAAGTCAAAAACATGTAAACATCCAAGACCTGGGTATCTTTTTTTTTCCTAGCCGGGATTCGAACCCGGGACCTCTCGCATGGTAGTTATACCTATTACTTAACTTTCCACTCTATAGGGTTAAGCATTTAGACAACTCGAAAGAGTAAAAATAAAAATGTATATGACAGCTCGGAGTAGGAGTATGAGCTACCTACTGGGAAAAACTCCCAGAATGTAACAGTGTGACATAAGGTGGTGTAACATACCGGGAACGAAAGGGCTAAATCAGACAACTTCATACAGTGGAGTCCTACGTAATTGCACCCCAACTCAAACACAATCGTGTTGTGTGTAAATAATTATAATTTTAAATGGGTACGGTTACTTCTATGTACATCCGCTTACTTTCTTCTCCAATGTATTAATTCAGTAACTCCAAAAGTTGTCTGGAAGAGTTCACTTTAGGGATGACGCCGCAGTGTATTCTTAGGAAAATATCTGTGTTATTACCATTTTTTATATAAAAGAAAATGTTCTTTATCTATCGATTTACTTTGTAAAATTAAACATAAAACAAAAACATAAACATTTACATACAGGCACATACATTGCTTCTGGCCCCACACTAGGATACCCTGTGTCGTGGAAACCAGAAATACTTTGTAAAATTCTTTACTCATTGGACCTTCGACTTACAGCCGGTTTCTGAATTGAGAATTTCACTAAGTAAATACTTAAGTAACGTTCTGTCACGCTCTTTTTTGAGAAATTTGACGAGACAGCACTACAGTTAAGTTACTCAACATAATTCTAAATTCAAAAACCGGCCTCACTCTTATTTTCGTTCCCGATTCTTTTGCAAGATATGTTCCTTCAGCCTTTTCTTTAAATTAATCAGGGCTTTGCAAATGTTAGCAATTAAATTCTCGAGATAGGCGCCATAGTTTGCACAGAGAATCCAAAAAGATTATGACGATATTGTGCAAATATTAGATTTGCTAAGCAAAGCGTTTGCTCTTCTCGGTGTGTGCAAAGGTCACACAAAGAGACTAGTATATACTAGACTTTGTGGTGTTTTGTAGATTTAGAAGGTGATTCTCTGCATACAACGTATTGTTCTAGTTCAGTCATGGGTATCATTCCAATTTAAATACTAATTAAAACCGTGAATGCGATGCTCAAAAATCATTTATGCTATGCGTCATGCCTTTCTTTACTAAAATTGTCCGATCTTGCCAAGAAAAATATTTTCTTCTTATATGTTTTGCAAATGTACATTTCGTTTGTTTATTTATTGTTTTTGTTTGCTTAGATTACGTGAAATTTATTCCAGAATAGCTGTCCCGCCAATCTTCGTACCACCAAAGTTATCGTTTTTTTTTCCATATCGTCGTCTAAAAGTGTTAAGCTGCTAACTGAAAAAGTACAAATTTTCAGGAAACTAATAAAACCATCCTATTTTGACATCAGGCAATGAAAAGAAAAACTGAAAATACCGTTTTCGATGAAATTATCATCGAATTTAAGCAATTAATTTTTATATTATAGACATACGAAGATTATCATCAGATTCTAGAATCAGATAAATACTCCAAACACAATAAAACAAAACAGAAAATCACACAGAAACGTGACAGAACAATACCCGTCGCGCTTGCGGACGCGCTCACTTTCCAGCACCATTCCGAGTCGTAAATAAAAGCGGCAATAAAAACCCAAATGAAGATCTAAACTAGACTAGTAGATACAGCAATTACGTTACCTTGACTTTCGACATCTCGGGGCAATTACATTGGGACGACAACACGAATGTTTACCAATTGACGACCGTTCACCGGGTTCGAGGATACGGTCTGCGCGGACTGGGGTGCTCACGAGCGCGCCTCGCGAAGGCCTGTCTATGACTGCAAGCCTGGAGCTGTTGGACAATCACATCTCGTGTCTTTATACTCTTTCATAGGCTTGTGTATTGGATGGCTGTTGGGATTGGGATTGGTTGGAGGTTAGCGAATTCGGCCGCTCGGGAGCTGCGTTGTTACTTCGGGTGGAGATTTTATGAGAGGCGCGGTTTACTAATATCGGGTGGGTTAGAAAACGCAAAGGAGAGTCTGTGGATTTGTTTGCGAAGAGATGGATTAAAAGCTAGGACCATACCGTTAAGACTATGTTGTTTACAATCAAGAATTAATCTTACATATAAAAATGGAGTGCTGTTCGTTAGCTTCGCTAAAATTCGAGAACGGCTGGGCCGATTTGGCTGACTTTTGTTTTTTTTTAATTTGTGGAATTCCAGGGAAGATTTGGCCCGGATTAACTTATTGATTTTTTATCGGAAGAGTTTGAGATAGCAGTTTGAAACGAGCAACCGACCGACTCTGCTCACCATGATTAATGCAAATTTTCAATTCAGAAATCGGCCCATAGTGTTAGTGCGCATACTCTTCCGAGACTTTGATGAAATTTTATATGAATATTTGGTAGGTTTGAGAATTGATTGTTATATATTTTTCATGATTAAGTTCTGTTAATGGGAGCGAAACTAGGGCCTTGATTCTGTTAGTCCATTACACTTCGATGACAGATACACGGTCGGGTCACGTGACGTGTTTTTTCATACCATTGACGCCTAGATTGTTTGATTTGCGTGCGCGCGTAGACTTGAAACGGCAATGAAACTAAATCGCCTTGTTCATACAGTTGCCATTGTAATTTGTACCACAATGCTTTAACAGAATCTAGGCACTGGTCGGGCTCTTCCGATAAAAAGGCCGAGTTAATCCGGGCTATGCTTTTAAAAAATATATGTTTTGATTTTTTCTTTGAACTTTTGAAACATCTATCTGTGGCGTAGTGGTTGGCGCATCTGCGTACCATGCGAGAGGTCCCGGGTTCGATCCCCGGCTGGGGAAAAAAAAGTTGAGGTCTTGGATGTTTACATGTTTGTGACGTCGCTGTTTCTGGTTCCCACGACACAGGGTATCCTAGTGTGGGGCCAGAAACAATGTATGTGCCTGTATCTAAATGTTATGTTATGTTATTATCCAGTTTTCGCAGGTTTTCGTACCAAATAAATTTTGTAAGTGTATATTACTATCTATGCCTATTAAAGCCTACTAGGCACATAAAATACATAAAATACAATTTCATAAAATGTCATAAACCAAGAAATGTAGTTTTATAAAATAGTACCTGCATGTTGCTGACTCTACATTACATAAACTCACCCCAGTATCCTGGAGGGGTTTGCCAATTGCCAAGATCGTGACAGAACTCTTTCGGTTCATCAACATTTAGCCTATACGCAGACTAGGCAACACGCGACAGCGACAGTTCGGCGACGAGACGCGACGACAGGCTGTCGGCCGTCGATTTTCATATATTTTGTTCGGATCTCCGCACACTTGGCGTCAGAGTCGCGGAGTCGCGACGACAAGACGCCAGAAGCAAATGACAACGTCGCGTCTGACGCGGCGACAAGTCGCCCTGTTTGCGATGGCTTTTAGCCGTTGCAGCTACGCACGGTGGTTTCGGGTACTTTTTACGTTGCCCTTTGCTAATGCATCGACTCTACCTAGCACTAAGTAATTCTGTTATCACAAATATTTTATCCCGCTTTGGTACGTGCCTGAAATAAAGTAAAACCTTTACAAAGATAGGTGTCCAATGAATCATTGCTAGAGTTCCCCAGAAATTGTTTGTTATTTAAATTCTCCAAGTTATTGTAATCTGAACAGAATAAAATATCAATCATCTTGTCACTTGTTTGAACTGCTAACGAGACAAATAATTTGCATAAAACTGTTTACATTTACGTGGTAAACAGTGTGAGCAACGACGGAGTCATTTAGAGCCAAAAATGTTATTTTGTCACTTGCTACCTTTTACGACGAACTGAACAGAACTTAATTTTTGCAATTAACGCCATCTACCAGGGAGTAGTTGTACTTTTAGTCAACCAAGCCCTCAAATCTACGTAGAGGTGAGCGCCCTTACAACTGTTATAAATAGTTGGCAACTTCACCGCTAGATGGAGTAAATTGACAACTGAAGATGCCATCGTGAATAAGTACCTAAATAAGTATAGTCGCACATTCGTCCCTGTGCTGCCAGGTAGGTTATTTATCGCCATTTGGGCTATGTTGAACACTATAGGACAGTGATGATTGTTTCCTATTTGGTGAAACAGGTTATGATAAATATACAGTTTTGTTTACAAAAATATGATGCCTTTAAAACACTAGTCAGATGCTGCTTAGAGACATTCTTTACTCGTTACTTCAATATTTCCCTTCACCGCCTACTAAACTGTCTCATAGGATGTGTTTTTTAATTACGAAAACCGGTAGTTTTTGCGTAATCGTGTCTTTTTTTTGTAAACAGGATTATAAATAAAATTAAAATACATACACTCGCGTCCATTATCCCCGAGGGGGTAGGCAGCAGAGACACCAATCACTAGAACTGGGCCCACGTAAACAGGATTACTGCAATTTAAAGTTATCAATTTATGTCATTGATTTATTATAGTATGAAACCATAATAAATCTAAGACTTTAAATCTGGATAAATAAAGAAACTAACCGAGTGGGAGTCCGATTCACAACTGCACGAAGGGTTCCAGAAATACGGAAATATTTAAATATTTATTTATTTATACAACGGGTGTTTTATTTTTTATTATTTGCGGTAGCGGTATAGTCAAATGTTGTATCTCTATACAACTTTTGAATATGTCAAGCGTCTACCGCCAAAAATAAAAAATAAAACACCCGTTGTAAGAATAAATAAATATTTAAAGGGAGCCCCTTTAAATATTTATTGAAATATATTTTATGTAATCAATTCATGTATGTTGTATGGGAGCACGACTTCAGTATCTAATTTATTCTGTTTTAGTATAAAATATGTTGTTATAGCTGTGAAAATGTCAACGTTATAGTTATCACGGTTCACCAACTGTATCTCAAGAGATACAGCCTGTTGCCAGACAGACCGACAGACAGACGAACAGTGGAGTCTTAGTAATAGGGTCTCTTACCCTTTGGGTACGGAAACATAAAAAGCGGGGATGGTTTAGTCAATTTGGGAAAAAGAGTTTATAATAACCTGTTTATACTTATAAAAATATCATTTGATTTTTGCTGTTTGCTTAAAGTCGTGAAAGTTGTGAAAAATCTATAAGTAAACGATATTGTTTTTAGAACTTAACATAAACAGTTTGTTACGCGCCACGCCAAACCATTAAAGTTACTTAGAGGCAAGACTGTTTTTGAAAATATTAGCGATATCGCCAGTCAGGAGCTAGCAACACTGCTCTCCCCCAGCCAGCCAGCCAGTTCGGTAATGGCCGCCGCGAAAGTGGTCGAGTCGCATCGCCGCTGCATCGTGCGTTCTGAATCGTTGTTTACTTTATTTACATTGCAGTTCTAACCAACATCGCGTCGAATATTTGTGTTTACCGTGTGTCTTCTCTGTTTCTGTTGTAATCCGCATCAATTGCAGTGTTTATTTTGAGGTTCCGCCGGCCGCGGAGTGCGGCGTGCACAGTTTTGTGGCAACGAAATGATAATGCATCGGTCGGCGTGTGTTGTGTTGTGCTAAAAGGTTTCGGTGGCCGATGCTGGGCTCCAGAGCAGCAATGTGTAGCCGCCAGCATAGCCAGGCTTGCCTGAACACGTCCCTGTCTATTAGACAGGAGATACAGAGGTTCGAGAGCGTGCACCCGTCGATATATGCCCTCTACGATCTCGTGGAGCTGATCCCCGATCCGCTACTCGCGCAGCAGATTCGTGATCACGTCGTAGCTATTGAAGGTTAGTACCGAACATGTGACACAGTTGTGAAAACTTTCAAAGAGGCATGCAGATAACCTATCCGGAACGTGGCCGGAATTATTTAGACTGCGGTTACGATGAAGGGTGAGTAGAGAGGGAAGGGGTCGTCTAGGCTGTTTCATTCATAAATATTTATTTACTTACTTACCTTTTTGCGCCCTAGAGAGTCGTAGGAAAGACTACAAACTAGCATAGTTCGTGAGAAAGGCTCTGGAAGCAGTCTTCAACTTTATCCACCGACCGTGTTGATAATACCTAACAACTTTACTCGCCAACCAACGGCGACGATTTGCTATAGGTATGAAAAAGTCACGCAAACAGTCAACAAAAAGTTGTAATCGACCTCATACCTTTAGGTACAGTCTAAAGATTTTTCGGAAAGTCGCTCTTAATCCGTCAGTGATTAAATTGCACATAATTATGCAAATATTGGCGTGCTGTTGAACGTGCCTAATTAATTACGGGCGAATTCCCATCATTATTGTAGAAGTACCTATTGGCATTGCATTTGTTTTGAGCAGATAGAATCTGTACGAAAACAAAATACCTACCTACTTAGCTAATCAGTTAAACTTACCTAAGCTCGTTTGAGAAACGGCAAACCATTGTGCCTGCCCACCCCTCCGAGTTGCAAGCGTGAATGTACAGTACAGTAGTCCTTCTAGTCACTTTCGACTAGGTACAATATAATTCTTCAGAAGCTAAATGTAATTTTACTTATTTCTACTTCAAATTATTGCTATCATCGTCAGCCCAGCTGTGCCCACCGCTGGGCACCACTTCTCCCCACTTGACCAAATAATGCTGATGCTGATGACCCACTGAATTTTATACTAAAAGTAGGTAGGTACTATGGTAACTTTAGCTTCATTCCTACTTGTAATCGAGATACGCAATACTGACGCAACTGACCTTCAACTTTTTTCAATACAATTCGGGTTCATTGTTACGATTCGTTTCCTTGAATTCGCTGGTATATGTATAGGTACCTAGAGCAGATCACGTACAGTACAGTCGACAGTAAAAGTTGAGCATTTTAGTTGCAAATTCGCCCGTAAAGTGCCTAATTGAGTAGAGTTCTCGGATGAAACGGCTCATGCGCGGTCAACTGTACTGAAGTGTAGGTGTTTATTATGTGTTTTTGTTGTTCCACGGAGTACTGGCTGAACGGGTAAACATTGTTTAGCCATATTAATCAGCCTATAAAAAGGACCTAAAAAAATGTAAAAAAAAAAAATTTTTTCATAAAAATCGGTGAAGCCGTTTCGGAGGAGTTCGGTAACAAACATTGTGACGCGAGATTTATATATATATGTATTAGATGTAGGCAACAGTCAAGTGATCCATTCTTGATTGTTCGCTCGCTCTCATCCGCAGGCATTTCTTTTGATCTTACAATCTGAATACAATCGTATATCATTTAAAAGGTTACCAATAAATACAATATAAAATATAAAAATAATATAAAATCAGCAGAAAACGTCGCAACTATCAGCAAAAAATTCCGCATCGAAAAGCAGAACATCCGCAATTTGGAGGTGATCAGTATAGAATCAGGAAATTTTAACGTTTAGTTCAAACATTTTGAGGTGATCAGCAAGGAGGCGGAATTTTGTGCTCAAAACTAAAGTACTGAAAACGTGGCAAAGACTTAAAGCTATTCAGGCTACGAAATGACGTCATCACGAATAATACTTTAAAAAATAATTTAAAAAAAACCGTTACTTGGAAAATAAAAAGCTTCAAATTAGTGGCTTAAAATTAAATGTTTTATGAAATAAAAATATAAAAATAATACCTGAAAAATACTTTACATACCGAATTATCAGTTTACATGAGTTAGCTATTCAGTTAAAAGCAATTAATTAGGTACTAAATTAACAGGGCTCAGGTACCACCTTAACATAATTAAGGTACCTACTGTTAATGCTCAACTAATTTGGAATACTAAAGAAAAACTTGAGTTAATATAATTATATAAAACTAAATTAGATTACTAATCTTATAAATCAAGTACTACATAAGTGGATCTGGAATAAAGTTGAGCATGTTTGGTTTATTTGCTGACCGTAAATATACAGCTCGTTTGTTTATTCTGCAGTGCGGACCAAAATATTTGTGAGGCTTACCAAAATGTTATCGTAATGTAATGCGGCTATTTACCAGTTGACCTGACCACTTGTCTCATTTATTTATTGTTCTGACCAAAATAATTGTTGTCTTTAGGACTATTTTGCGAATTTATTTTGTGCTCCAATCTCCACCTCTGAAGCAATCGGTCGGGTTTGTCATTTTTACTTTATAGGAGACCGAGCCTACAAGTCACTATAAGTCTACATACGCCATTATACACCTGAATTATCTCAGCAATAGAATAAGATCGATATACTATGTTTCTGGTTATGGTAAGAAAGATCTCGACGAGCTGAGATTGATGGTATAAAATATTATGTAAGTTTTGTCGGAATCGAGCATGCGACCATATGGCAATTTGGTGTTAAGCTACAAAAACGTTGTAAAATAAATAAATGCTGATTTCTCGATTTCTGAATTGAGAAATTAGACTAAGTAAATACTTAAGTGACTTTGAGAAATATTCATTACCTATCATCGCAGTCACTACAACACATGTAAATATTAGATAAGAATATCTTTTATTGTACAATAGAGTACATGACAAGGCACATGTAAAGCCTGATTACATACATTAAGGGACTCCACACACGGCGGCTATAAGGTAAAGATGTATATTATAGCCCGATATATCTCATTCCATCTTTCCATAGAAATCGTCAGGAGACCACACACGACAGCTATAATATACATCTTTACATCTTCGTATCTTAAAAGTACTGAGCGATACGAAGATGTATACATCCTGGGATGTAATGTATATTATAGCCGCCGTGTGTGAAGTCCCTTATGCAGACCACTGCTGGGCGTAGCCCTCTTCCCTGTAACGCTACTCCCCTCATTCTGTTCCAGATCTCGTCCATACATTGTCTTTAGCAATGTGCTCGATTAGCAACGATCGTCTACTCAGTGTTCAACTAAAACCTGGCGTACATTACATCAGAATCAAACCGGAACACGCCTTTACGCGTTGAATTCGTTCCGTGGGCGATTCGGTTCGGTGCGTCGCAAATAGACGTACTCGTAGTTTCGTGGTCAATATTAGCAGACTAGTTTTACGATTGTACTCGGCGAGGCTAGTCTGAATGAGGCGTTTGTCCATTGTCCGTCTGAATCTATCCTGTAATCAGCTCATAAACAGAACTTTGCCAACAGTTTGATAGAATGTAAAAAAAAAACCTATAAAGATTGACATTTAATTATTTTTTTTAATGGGGCGCGACGCGCGTTGTCGTGCTACCTATACAGAACGTTTGTCAGGATCGTGTAAAGTTAAAAAATATGATTCGCGGTCGCCAGGTCAGAACTTTCGCCCCAACGGCCATGAGTTCTCCGAGCTATGTGGCCCGCCCACTGCCACTTCAACTGAGTAATTCTTCGAGCTATATTAGTAACTCGGGTTCCTCTGCGGATCTCCTCACTCCTGATTCGATCGCGCAGTGAAACTCCTAACATAGCTCTCTCCATTGCTCGCTGGGCGACCTTGAGCCTTCTTATGGGGCCCAAAGTCAGCGACCGGGTCTCACTTTTGTCCTGCTGTGGGCGTCAAATGGGTGTTGATGATGATGATGCTGATGATAGTTGAGTCAGTGGAAGGTCCACGGAGGCGGATGACAAGGAACCGTGAGGGATGGCATTTGGAAGAAAAAGGCTATAACCAGTAGTAGGCAGCAGTGGGCTGGTGATGATGATGATGATGATGAGCACTTTGTTAGGGAGATTTACGTTGAATTGGGTTAAGCTTCTTAATACGGCGTCACTTGTTTCTTGTTTCCCAGTCTACCCTCGCAGCAAGAGACCTTTAAGAGTAACCGCTGTATTCTTAAGCCAGTGCCGTTGCTAGGAGCGCTCAGCACCCAGTTCTAAATATGAGAGATTGTTCAGGCAAGAATTTCATAAAGAACACCGGCCGACCGCGCTATGGTGAGGGTTCTCTCTTCCGGAAATGACTCTTGTATTGTATTATCGATAGATCTTTTCTTCCCTAGTATTATTTTTTTTAACTTTATTTCAATTGTAGAATTTTGTTTAAATAAAAAAAAATCCCGTTTATTTAACATGATAAAAACTTAAATAATAACACTTAAAGTAATAGATAAACTAATTAATATTTATAAGTAATACTTGTTTAAATTGTGTTAAATTCTTATTTTCAAGGTCATAACGGAACTTGTGCGATCATTGGAGACGACCACGAAAATGTGTTACACACCCGCCAGCTCGCTGGACCAAACGATTTGAGGTGCTGGATGAGGGAAAGAAAAAGTGGCGTGGACGCTTATGTCCACCACCGTCGATAATGTTATTTAATAATCAATTATTTAAGTCTCCTTAGTAATATGGTCTAAGTATGGTCAGCAAAAAACGTGCGATAAAAGTGACGAGATGTCTGCATGAAATAATTTATAAAAAACAAATAACAGCGGCAGCTTGATCACCCTCACGCGATTAAGATGAAGAAGCAGAAAAAACTAATCGTGAACAAATTATTTTTTCAAAAATGAAGGTACGTTAAGATTAAGATATGTCTATTTGCAATGAAAACGTGTCAATAAAGGTACATGAAATAAAAATATGCACTTTGCCCAACATGTTCTGCTGATACCAGCGCACAAATAGTGGATGGAAAGTCTGGCGCGGTTGTTGTTATTATAGAAACTTGGATTTTTTTTTATTGGCTCAAAAGCCTCTACCGTGCCCTCCGACAAGTCTTCCCGAATGCAAGTGGATAGGTAAATTATGATTTTCTTCCGGATCAGTTTGATATTTTCAGCAGATTGATTGGGATTTATTTGCTGAATGATTGTTTTCCCGTCTAATTTTCAAATTAAAATATTTTATTCACAATAAAAACAAAATGTTTACTTTATGGACGTAAATGTTGTTAGCATTTTTTTATTTCGTATTTTCTGTCAACCAGTTGCTGCAAAAAAGATTGGTTGCGCCGTTAGAGAAATGTAATAGATAATTTAAATTTCCCGCGTTTCTTTAGTTCTCTATGTATCGTTTAAAAAGAAGTAAAAATTGTTTGCTATGGTAGGGAGCTGATACCCAACTTCCTGCCCATATTTGCATCCTTTTCCCACACACACGCCTATAACATGTGCGCGAGCGAGATGCAGGAAGATCGCGCTGGCGAGAAGCTTCCTAAAACCGCCACCAGAGGCGCTGTGGACTTTTTCGTGGGACAGTTAAAATCCTGAACCCGCGCCCGCAGCAGACATTTTTTCTAACGCATTTTTTAATTTTGGATTAGACAACCGAAAGTGAATAGTACCACAATAAACCTGTGACAGCTTACGAACTGTGCCTGCACCAGTGCCATTAGCAGTTTTTGGACTCCCATCGCCACCAGCTGAGGTCACCCGGCTGGCCGGGTCCGCCTTGATTCGAATACGCAACTGCCGCCACGTCAAGCCAAAGGTTAGTGTGTTTCCTTTCCTTCCAGGGCTGTCTTTCTATCCCAATCTCAACCGCGGCAGCCCTATCCTCACCCCCAGGGTTCAGCTCCACTTTTTTCCAAAATTATTTAACCGCATACAGTCCACTAAGAATAAACATTTTTGTAACCGCGCCGCCATTTGTTTGGTCCTTCGAGCCGGATTCCTTTGCTCACAACCTATGAGATTCTTATTACCAATTCGAGTCATATTTCGCATACGCATACATTTGTACTGTGTATTATTTTAATAGTGATACGTACTCACTACGACTATTTTCAAGTTCATTTATTCACCGCATCGTAGTAAGTAGGTACTCACTTACCGCACGCTTTTAATTTAAAATAATTTAAAACGCATCGTTTATTCGATTCTGCAACAACTTTCTTTGTTAATTTACCCCGCAGTTGTTGTATTTCGTTTAACGATTTATTGTTGGTAGATAGCGAATGCATACTACTTAAGTATTAAATACAGTATCTAACGCATGTACCTAGTACCTTAAATCTTGCTTAGTTCCTAGGTACATTTAATTTTATTATCCGCAAGGTATTTGAGACGGACCTGTAGTAGGTACCTACGTTACGTTGTAGCTTAAATCCTACCTGATTAATTTTGCCGCACGCACCGCACCGCACTGTGGGTAGTATCATCTGTTCCCCATCGCTTAACGTATAGCCTGGTACAAAAATCTGGGTTATTTATTGCGACGCATATTTATAGTTTCTATCAAATTCGCATTTGAGTCATGGAGGATGAGAGTAAGTTGTCACTGTTATGCGCTAAAAGGGACCTTATTTTCTCGCGCATGCAAGTTATTGCCGATAGGTCGAAAAATCTTTCTGATGAGAATGCTAGGGAAACGTTTCTGTGCGAAATCGAGACTATTGACAAATTACGAACTAATTTCGAAAGTGTGTTGGATGATCTAAATTCTTTGGGATTAAAATTAAAACCTCAACAACAAATTAATTATCAACCTCTTAACGCGTTTGAAGACTTGTACTGTCGCGTTAAACGTGCCGCGAAGTCATTAATTGTTGTACCGCAGTATAAAGGCAGCGACTTGAGAGGTGGCAGGCCCAGATTGCCGCCAATTGAATTGCTCGAGTTTAACGGTGATATAAAAACTTGGCCGTTGTTTTACACGACCTTCAAAAACACGGTTCATGACAATCCCATTTTAACAGACTCTGAAAAGTTGCATTATTTGATTGGTAAATTGACCGGCAAGGCGCAATCTGTATTTGCAGGCATCACTCCGTGCGCCGAAAATTACTCTGTCATTCTGGAGTCGCTGATAAGTAGATACGAAGATAAGCGACAACTCGCTTCTTCATACCTTGATCAAATGTTTGAGATGAAACCTCTGACTTCGGCGAACGCTTCTAGTCTTGAACAATTTCTCGATAAATTCGTTTCGTCAGTTTCCGCGCTAAAGAATTTAAAAATCGATAATATTTCGGATCTTATATTTTTGTATACTGCTTTAAAGAAGCTAGATTCCGACACCGCACGCGCTTTCGAGCTGACCAGTCGTGGCTCTGACATCCCACAGTTCGACACTTTAGTGTCATTCGTTCGCGATCATATGAAAATATTGCAACGCGCCTCTTCCACGTTAAAACCTGAAGCTACGAAGAAGAATGTTGATCGCGGAATGAATGCGCCATCGAAGCCACTTAAGTCAACGCATACTTATGTAAATACTACACCCGCATCCCCGCACGCTTTGTGCGCTCTGTGTAATTCGCAACACGAACATTTGTTTAAATGTCCGGGTTTTCAAAAAATGACACCTACCGAGCGTTACAAATTTGTTAAATCGCATTCATTTTGCGTCAATTGTTTAAGCAGCCATCATCGCACACTCGGTTGCAACTCTAATACGCAATGTCATAAGTGTAACCATAAGCATCACACGATGTTACACTTTGACCAAAAAAAATACCGCATCCAAAGTGAGCACACTCGACGACACGCCGCCGCCACCGGCGCCGTCCAGCGTGGCGACCGCGCCGCGCGTAAACAAATCGCTGACGCCTCTCGAGAGGGGCGCAGGTTTGAGTCCGCTGGGGAAGGAAGGCCCACCGCACGTTGTTTCTCGCAGTGGCGATATATCCTTATGCGCACTTAATAATCACAATAAGGACGTTGTGCCTGTGCCCACCACTGTTTTGCTCGCCACTGCAAAGATTATTGTGGTCGATGCCAATGGCAAAGAACATTATGTTCGGGCATTATTGGACAGTGCTTCTCAAAGCAATTTTATAACGCGTGAGTGTTGTGATCGCTTAGGATTAAACGCTCATCGAATGCCGGAATGTTCTATTGTAAAAGGCATTGGGGGTTCGTCTAAAACTACTCAGGGTTCCGTAAGAGTCAAGTTTTATTCATGCGCCGATCGAAACGCGGAGTTTGATATGGACTCGTTAGTCGTAGATAAGATAACTGAACGCTTACCGACCGTGAGTATCGACACTTCGCTTCTGTCGCATCTGAAGGGCTTGCCTCTGGCTGATGATACGTATGACGTCCCCGGTGCTATAGATGTTCTAGTTGGCGCTTCGATTTTCCCGCAGCTCATCTTATCCCGCAAGGTCCAAGGTGAATCCGCACACGTCGCGCCTTACGCGATGGAAGCCGTACTAGGGTACGTGATCGTAGGCTCCGCGCCCGCTAAGTTAAATACTTGTTCATATACTACTGTTTCGTGCCACTGCATCGCTGCCGATTGCTTAGAGCCTGTGATCCGCAAGTTCTGGGAACTAGAGGAGGTGAATGTTCCGCCGATTCTGAGCCCCGACGATAAAGAGTGTGAGTATATTTACACTCGCACTACAACACGCAGTGTCGATGGCCGCTATACGGTCGCACTCCCCTTCAAGGGTGACGTATCTTCCCTCGGAGATTCCCGGCGTAGAGCTGAGAAGTGTTTCCTCAGCCTCGAGCGCAGAATGCAAACTTCACCTAAATTGAAGCAAGCCTATGATGACGTCATTCGTGAATATTTAGAGAAAGAATATATTTCAGCCGCACCTCCTGAAACAGAAGAAAATATTAATGCACCTTCTTATACAATACCGCATCATGGAGTTATAAGGGAGGACAAACTCACCTCAAAATTGCGCGGCGTACTTAACGCTAGTGCCGCGACCAGCACGTCTGTGTCTCTCAATGACATCTTGTATAATGGACAGAATCTACAGGGAAATCTGTTTAACATTGTTGTTAATTTCCGCCTGTTTGCCGTTGCGCTCTCAGCTGATATTAGGCAGATGTTTCTCTGCATCGGTGTCCGCGAATGTGACCGCAGATTCCAAAAAATTTTGTATCGGTTTTCGTCTGACGAACCAATTCAGGTTTTTCAATTCAACCGTGTGTGTTTCGGCCTTAAATCGAGTCCATACCACGCACTTCGCACTATAAAGCAACTCGCTTCCGATGAGGGCGAAACTTTCCCAAAGGCTAGCGAAACTGTTCGGACAGGGCTTTATATGGACGATTTTGTCTATAGTCTTGATAGCGAAGACGAAGCTATAACCACGGCTACCCAAGTTATTTCCTTAATGAAAGCGGGACAATTCGATCTTGTAAAGTGGACAAGTAATTCGCAAACGGTTTTGGATTCAATTCCACCTTCACACCGCCTCTCTTCCGTTAAGGAGTTTGACGAATCCGATTCTCATAAAGTGCTAGGGTTGTGTTGGTCACCGAGCTCTGATCTATTCAGTTTAAAGGTTTGTAAACCTGATGAAAAATGTACTAAACGCACTATTTTGTCTTGCGTGGCAAGATTGTGGGATTTGATGGGCTTTGTGGCTCCCGTGATTTTATGCGCCAAACTCCTTATTAAGGAACTGTGGCTTTCCAATTGTGACTGGGATGATGCTCCTCCCGAAAATATTGTTTCTTCATGGTCCCGCTTCAGGGAAGAGCTCCCCTTACTTGAACAAATCAAGGTACCGCGTCATGTTGACATTACAGCTGGAAGTGTGGTGAGCATCATCGGCTTCGCTGACGCTAGCGAAAAAGCTTATGGCGCAGTGGTTTATTTCCGCGTTGAAAATGAAGGTGACAGCACTGTACACCTCATTGGTTCCAAATCCAAGGTCGCACCCCGGAAGGTCGTTTCACTAGCTCGTCTTGAGCTTTGCGCGGCGCTTTTGCTTGCAAAGTTAATTAACAATATAATAGACGCTTGCAACAATCGCCTTAAGTTTCAAGCTGTATACGCATTCTCGGACTCCACGGTGACTCTGTGTTGGATCCACGCTTCGCCCCACAGGTGGGATACCTTTGTCGCGAATCGGGTTTCCAAGGTTCAGTCATTGTTGTCTCCAGAAGTGTTTTGTCACGTGGCTGGCTCGAGTAATCCCGCTGATTGCCTCTCTCGTGGTCTTACTCCCGCACAGATTATTGACCATCCGCTGTGGTTCCATGGCCCTGCCTGGATCACATGTGACCCGATAGAGTGGCCCGTTTCCACCTTTAACCCGTCGACTATTTCAAACCCGCCGGAAGAGAAGAAACATTCTTTGGTTACGTCCGTTCCGCTGGAGGAATCTTCTATCATTGCTATGGCAAGTCGCATCTCTTCTTGGTCTAAGCTGATACGCTCTGTCGTCTATGTCTGTCGTTTTATAAAATTGTTACCTCGTCGTGAGTTTATAACCGCCGCAGACTTGGATTATGCAGAACATAGTTTTTCGTGATTTACAGGCTTTATGCTTTTCAGACGAGATTGTCAAACTGCAGACTGGAAAGTCTTGCAGCCGCGCCTTTCAGCGACTTAAGCCGTTCTTACAAGATGGTCTTATTAGAGTTGGAGGTCGTTTAACTAACTCAGAATTGAGTTTCGAGCAAAAACATCCCATTATTTTGCCGCGTAAACATCATATATTAGATTTGTTGGTGGACTATCACCACAAAATCAACTGCCACGCAGGTCCAGATCTGCTTATGTCAATCTTACGTCAAAGTTACTGGATCTTGTCCGCCCGCAATTTGATTCGCAGCAGGGTGCACAAATGCATCCCTTGTTACAAGCTTCGTCCTAAACCTACTTTTCCGGAAATGTCAGATCATAAATCGTGCCGTGTTGTACAATCCGCTCTGTCAAGGCATATGTTTGTCTATTTGTCTGTATGACAACACGCGCTGTTCATATTGAATTAGCAGGCGATCTCAGCACGGCGAGCTTTATGTCAGCTTTTAAACGTTTCTTATCTCGTCGCGGTCCTGTAGGTCGTATGTATTCGGACAATGGGAAAAATTACGTTGGCGCGAAACGAGTTCTTTCCGAACTTCATGCTTTTTTGAGTTCGAAGCATTTTAATACAGACTTTGCCCACGTATTAGCTGAAAACCGCATAACTTGGTCACTAAATACACCAGCTGCTAGTCACTTTGGTGGCAATTGGGAAACCAATATTAAAAGCTTGAAAACGCATCTATTCCGTGTCATCGGTGAGCAAGTTTTGTCGTTTGAAGAGATGACTACTGTCCTCGCTCAAATAGAAGCTATAATGAACACGCGACCTCTCTGTCGGACGCTCTCTAGCGATCCTTCGGAACCTCTCGCATTAACGCCCGCACACTTTTTAAATTTAACCCCACTGCGGTATCTCCCGGCCCTGGATATAGACGAAGATAGACTTCATATTCTGTCTCGCCATGATTTGCTGGATAAATTAGTACAATCGTTTTGGAAGCGATGGCGAACGGAGTTTCTGCACACATTGCAGTCCCGCGATAAATGGAATACATCAAGTAATCCGATAACTGTAGGTACTGTCGTGATTCTTAATACGGAAAACGCACCACCACTTCACTGGCCTCTCGGGGTCGTTGAAGAAGTTTTTCCTGCCACAGATGGTGTGGTGCGTGTTGTACGCGTAAAGACGGCGACCGGTTCGTACTTGCGCCCGGTTGTACGTCTATGCCCTTTACCTAGACATTAGTGTTTATTATAGTCGCGTCTTAGGTTAAGTTTAGCATAGTCAACTATTTTTTGAAGGCGTTCCTTCAAGCCGGGGGGGAATGGTTGCGCCGTTAGAGAAATGTAATAGATAATTTAAATTTTCCCGCGTTTCTTTAGTTCTCTATGTATCGTTTAAAAAGAAGTAAAAATTGTTTGCTATGGTAGGGAGCTGATACCCAACTTCCTGCCCATATTTGCATCCTTTTCCCACACACACGCCTATAACATGTGCGCGAGCGAGATGCAGGAAGATCGCGCTGGCGAGAAGCTTCCTAAAACCGCCACCAGAGGCGCTGTGGACTTTTTCGTGGGACAGTTAAAATCCTGAACCCGCGCCCGCAGCAGACATTTTTTCTAACGCATTTTTTAATTTTGGATTAGACAACCGAAAGTGAATAGTACCACAATAAACCTGTGACAGCTTACGAACTGTGCCTGCACCAGTGCCATTAGCAGTTTTTGGACTCCCATCGCCACCAGCTGAGGTCACCCGGCTGGCCGGGTCCGCCTTGATTCGAATACGCAACTGCCGCCACGTCAAGCCAAAGGTTAGTGTGTTTCCTTTCCTTCCAGGGCTGTCTTTCTATCCCAATCTCAACCGCGGCAGCCCTATCCTCACCCCCAGGGTTCAGCTCCACTTTTTTCCAAAATTATTTAACCGCATACAGTCCACTAAGAATAAACATTTTTGTAACCGCGCCGCCAAAGATGAAAATATAATATTGTTGACCAAAACAAAATTTATATCGACATTACGATTCGAAGGTCTATCTATCCACATTACGATTTCAATCAATCTGAAACAGAAACTTGCATAACCAATAGACACTATTAACTTTATTTCGCATACACTTATTTGACTTTTTGTCGGAAGAGTTTGACCAGGTGTCGCTCTGATTCGCAGAGCTTAAGTCAAGTAAGTCTATCCGGAATAAAGTTAATAATCTGAAACCAACCTTGAAAATGTATTATTAACTTAGCACAAAAACCCTTTCCCGTGTTGTGCCCGACGGTATTTTTTATGCTAATATTGTCTTATACCTGTCGAAACCTAGACTTAGGTATAGATCTAGATATTCGGGAGCACAAAGAAACACGTCTATTTGCGGAAAGCGGTTTACTGGAAGAGACTTAGGCGGTAGATACATCTGATCACGTAGTAGTTATTATTCTAAGATTCATCACCATCATAGGCCTTTGCGTCCGTTACGGACGATTCAAGCAGTATCCTGTGGGACTTCGACACTTCTTTGAGTGACTGCAAAGTCCGGCAGCCCCTGCCGCATGTGGGACATATAAAGAGAAGCTCAGGCGTCGGGTCCGTACGGAGATTCTAAGATTACCCTACACTAAAATACCTAAAATAAGTTTTATTTTAGTTTGTATGGTTGCCCCCGCACAGGCCCTTCGTTATGTGGATGACGTGGAAAGACCTTAAAGCAGAGTTGTTTCTAAATCTTATTCCTCTCCAATCCCGAATAGAACGCCTCGTTTCGATCTGTATTGCTATCCACCTCCGTAAGCAACGCTGTATCCCCCCAGTCAGCAAACCTGTTTTAATATTGAACATTCCGGCGTACCGACCATGTCGAGATCGCGCTACAACCCGTTGCAGTCGAACTTTCCGGCGGGTAAATAAAGAACCACCGTCCGTGAATATTTTATCCTGAGCTATTTGCCTTCGTAGGTATTTTGATGTGTTTTGCAACGATAGAAGATACATTATCTATATTTAAAAATAATTTACTTATGGAATTTACAGTCGACACCAGCTTCGCGTGCTTCGTCGCACCTCATCGTGCGAAGATTTACTTCAATACAATACATCAAAGATTTTAATTAATGAAAAAAAGAAGAAGCAGAATAAAGAAATAATATTTTCACAGAAACACGTGAATCATGTATGTACACAAAGGTTCAGCTCTGATATTCAGTTCTTATGGTATTCTCTCAGAGCATTGAATAGTAGGTATAAGGTATAAGGTATCCCAAGAAAGGTATTGAACAACTTTTTAGCTTATACAATATTATTATCTAGAGCTGTGTGAGCAAGAACTGAATATATCGTTCAATATGTTGTACTTAAAGTCTGGCGTCAACTAATCTCACCGAGTCGAATTGCAAATGATAGACTGCTATGAAATGCTTCGAAACTGCGTCCATTATTGCGCATCTGCCTACCATGCGAGAGGTCCCGGGTTCGAATCTCGGCTGGGGACAAAAAAAAAGAAACCCAGGTCTTGGATGTTTACATGTTTGTGACGTCGCTGTTTCTGGTTCCCACGACACAGGGTATCCTAGTGTGGGGCCGGAGGCACTGTATGTGCCAGTATGTAAATGTTATGTTATGTTATTTTTTGTTTTACTTTTTTAAGTTATTTTACTACTATAATAGAACCGTAATAGGCAGCCATTTTTGATATTTTCACAGAGTATTAAATAATCATGTTACTTGCCTATTACTTGTCAAGAGTCATAATGCCTCTTATACGTCAGACGGACACACTTTGTAGGGTTCCGTTTATAACGCTTCAAGTACGGAACCCGAAACGAGTCAAGTTACAGCCGCCATATTTGTTTACTTTTACCGGCAACTTCATTGGAACAGTCTTTATCTGCCCTCTCCCCTTTGGCGTAATCTTTTGTATTCCCGCGAAATTAACATGGGCTAATTAATTTTCTGCGGGTCTTTCTTTAGTGAGAGAAAATTGCTAATGGTATGGGCACCCACAAAAGTGTTGTAAAAAAATAATACGGCCCATTTGAAGCCCGAAATGGGGTTATTCAATCATTTTCAACACAAAATACAGAACGCTACGTAGTAGGTACAGTCGACAGCGGATAAACATTCACTTTCTTGGTGGTACTTTCGCCAACATGTGAATCTTTACATGCGTACTGTACTCTCGTTTGCCCGACGACGGCCTACTTTGAAATATAACTATTAAACTAAAACTCTTGTAAGCACTAGACATTATTAACTTTATTCAGGATACACTTAAGTACTTGACTTTTCCCCTGTTTAAACTCTTCTGATGTAAAGTCAAGTGTGTCCGGAATAAAGTTAATAATAAGAACTATTAAAGTTTAATAACTTCTCACTTTTGTATGTGATTGTACCATCATATTCAGAATGAATGTGATATCTGAATTCAGTAGAAAATATTGTATTAATGTATTAATAAATAGAAACAGCTCGATGCACTATTCTAAAACGTGTTTAATGGGTCTAATCTCAATTATTTGTTAGGCACATTTTTAAAAAAATTCAGGATTATGATGTTAAATAGGTCGTTTCCGATTTTAGCGTAGATGTAAACTAATAATAGGTAATATATCCTACGTCCATCCTGAATGTGTATTACAAATCGACTGAAGACTTTTTTAAATCTGATGAGGAATTGAGTAAGTTTGAGAGTAAAGTTTGTACAACGTACCTTGCAGCGCAGCAACGCGGCCAGTATTATGGGGACTTTTGGGTCGGATGTAGCGTGAAGCGATTTATTTGGTTAGGTTTTTTTTTAATTCTATAAAAGATATTTTATAAATTTTATTTTAGATGGACCAAAATGGTCTTGACATTTTGGAACTTTCGTGACGTTGTGATGCGCAATAACGTGTACATTTTGTAAATGTAACTTTTGTCTTGTGTCTTAAGTAATATGTAATGTTTTTTATATTAGAAATATGTATAAAATTTTGTTCAATAGGTATCGAGTTTTAGTATACTGAAACAAACGTAACTTATAAGACACTAGGTAAGTCCATAAACTTACCTAGTGTGTTGTTATAAGTAACGTTTGTAAGTTTACCTCTTTATTAATTAGTCTAGAGTGCTCCGTTGCGTTACGGGCGACTTTGCAACTAAAACGCTGACGGTTGACGTGCCGTCGACTGTACATCCAGAAAATAATATGCTTTGAGTTTTTGCTCGCCACTGATCTATTATTATGTCATTAAAATTTCCATTTAATCAACGTCGTTAACATCTGATCCATCTATTTGACATTTCAATGACACACGCTCGATACGTATGTTAATTGTCGTAAGATGATAAAGCACACGTCGATCGGGTCGTGAATAGATAATAAATAATAGCTCGTAAACTTGTAGTCCGGATCAACTTACGGGTGTTTTTATAACAGACGAGTCCGACCAGGTTTCGCTCCGATTCGCAGATCTTATTCATGGTGAGCTGAGACGGAGCTCGTGTCGTCGATTGCTCGTCTAAAAGTTATCAAGGTGTTGCCTTGCGCTTACGAAAGTTTTAGTTCAAATAATAGATCGTTTCAGTTATTGGAGCTGCGTCTGTGCTCACCACGATTAAGCTCTGCGAATCGGAGCGAAACCTGGTCGGACTCTTCCGATAAAAAGTCAAGTAAGTGAATCCGGAATAAAGTTAATAATATCTAGTGCTTATGAAAGTTTTAGCTCAAAAGATCGTTAAAGTATTTGTACGCACAAAATAATTGCCTACTTGTCTTGGTCCCAAACTAGGATATCCTGAAAGGCAAGGCATTGCTTCATTGCTTCTAGCCCCACTAGGATACCCTGTGTCGCGGGAACCATAAACAGCGACACACAAACATGTAAGCAACGAAGCATGAACCTGTGGTTTTTTTCTTGTTAATATTGGAAGGTATGCAACAGTGTATCACGACCGACGCCGATCCAAACGACGCGAAAGCAAAAGCAAAGGTGGTTCTATAAACTATAGATCCCAGTTTATTCGTGCATATCAAAAATTAATCAACTGCAAAGGGACTGTAGCAGAAACTAAAGAAGCTTTCGTGTATTTGTAACTTTATCAGTCCACCGCTGCCCACTGCTGGGTATAGGTCTTTTCCCCATCACGCCACATCTCGCGGTCTCTCGCCACTCGGAGGTAATCCAGTTTGCGCACCCGCCTAAATAGCAACTGGCCTAGTCCAGATGGAGCACCTATTGATATTTTTGGCAGGCGCTGTTAGTGAATTCAAATGTATTTATTCTGCCAAAAATATCAATAGGTGCCCAATCTGGACTAGGTCAGGTGCTATTAGGAGGGTGCGCAAACTGGACTAGCTCGCCACTCGCATCCAGGGTCCTCCCGCCAACCTGGGCCTCGATTCTCTTGGTGCATTGTAGTAAGATGCCAGATGTACGGTTTGGTCACGTGACGTGTTTTTTCATACCATTGACGCGTAGAATTATTGATACACGTGCTCGCGTTGAGTGGAAGCGGCACTGAAACTGAATCGTCATATCCATGCAGTTGTAATTGTAGTACAATGCGTTAGCAGAATGTACGCTCTGGCCAGATCGTCCGACCATCGGGTTGTTGGTCTACCGACTGACCGGTTAACTGTGTAATTGTAATTTAAACAATACCAATTCTGAACAGCCAAAGCTAACACGTGCGTAGCAGAAGCGTGCCTTCAAGGCCACGGTTAAGTCGCGTTTACATAGGGATAGTAAACGGTGTAGTAGCTCGGTCGAGAACTCACTATCAACTGGAAACTGCCTAGCGAGAGGTTGCTTGATACTTTCATTATTTGTTAACACAATTGAGATGTCAAACAGCACTGAGTGTTTGCGCCTACCAAAAAGTATGTAACCTCCTTGCTAGTTTTTAACTTAACGTCTTCCTTCAGTCCTGACCTTGAAAATAACAATAGTTTTCTATTGTTATTTTGTCGACACGGGACTGAGGAGGTTCTTCTAGCTGGCTAACTTATTGTGTTACTAACTGTAATTCGTGTTTTGTTTCATAAATATAAAAAAGGTGATTTTCACTAAAAAAATATTTTTTTTATATATATTTTTTTTGCTTTAGTATCATGTAAATAACCACGAATTAATATAACATAAATGCAGTGCGCTGAATAAATGAATCGCTCGTAGCCTGGGCTGCCTGAGTGATCTTGAACGATCACTAAGGCTAAGCAACATACGGCACGTTCAGTCCATGGATGGGTCACCGTCTATGACTAACGCTAGTGGCATTTTTTCCGAGCGATTCCGTGCTTCGCAAGGCACGTTAAGCAGTTGGTGCCGGCTGCCGTCGATAGATGGCAGTCGTTAAGCCAAGTAAGAGGCCTTAGGGCGGCTTGAAAACTTCTGACAGTAAGACCAGCCACTAGTCTTACAAGCCTCCACCAATCCGGACTTGGCCCCCGTGGTGGAGTATGGCCTGTACCTTCTTCAGGGAAGAGACCCGTGCCCCTCGGTGGGGACATAATGGGTTGAGGATGATGATGATGAGCCACCCCTCAGTCGGATTAAACTGTACAAATCAACACCCAGTGCAGTAAGTAAAAGTAATAACAGTAAGTATAAGTCGCTAAAACGCGCTGCTCACAACATCGTGCTAGATCCATGTTGCTCTCGACTCAACAATCAATCCAATTAAATATTTTTTTATTCATTATAAAAATAAAACTATGTTCGGCACGGCGGTACCTAATTTCCGAACCCAACATCATCGGAGAAACAAAATCCCACCGAATCCGTTGGCTTGGTCACGTGGAAAGAATGGAAGAGGACCGAGCAGTTAAGAGAGCGTACTCGGGGCTTCCAAGCGGCCAAAGAACGGTAGGCCGCCCCAGACATCATTGGAGGGACGCAGTAGCCAAGGACGTGCGCGAGCTCCAGGCCAGTGACTGGCAGGAGACCGCGCAGGACAGAGACAAGTGGCGACTTCTTGTATCGGAGGCCAAGATCCATTTCGGGTTGCTGAGCCATCGCAGTAAGTATGTACGGCACAGTGTTAGTTTCACAATTAACATTATGTAGAGAAGAAACTAAAAAATAAACTCTACATTCTCTTTAACAGGGTGGATGCGTAGAAGACCTCTGTGGCGCAGCGGTTAGCGCATCTGTCCACCATGCAAGAGGTTTCGGGTTCGAATCCCGGCTGGGGACAAAAAAAAACTCCAGCTCTTGGACGTTTCATTTCATTTATTGATTTGCGGGTACATTTGATATATGTAATTTATAATAGCTAGGAACATGCGTGATGCGCCATTATCTGGCATGCAAAACGGTTTACTTGTTTGTGTTGTCGTTGTTGCTAGCACCCACGACACAGGTTATCCTAATGTGGGACCAGAAGCAATGAATGTAAATTTTCATGTATATTTGTCCAGCTGTTCGCTGTTTCGAACAGCTGGACGAAATTATAGTATCGATCATCAGACACAAAGTACAATCGTGCGCCTAGGCGCACACTAGCTACACGCGACAGGCGACAGATCGGCGACTAGACGCGACGACAGGCTACGGCCGTCAATTTTCATATATTTTGTTCGAATCTTCGCACACTACAGTCTGTTTTTCATTCAATGCAAAAAAAATAATGTCACCTAAGAATTGTATGGAGATGTCAATCTCCATACAATTCTTAGGCTGTCAATGTCTGAATGTTGCTAGTACGTGAAAACCAAATAACCCCATTTTACTTCCAAGTTAAATTGTGTATGCTACGCAGGTGTTTTTTTTAGACTTTGCTCTTACGAGTAATTCAATTTTAATGTCTTTGATGTGATAAGGATTTTGGTCACATGAGTCTTCTATTCACGGTAAAAAAAATAGCGGTAACACCGCGTCATTTTTTTTTCCATAGAATTAAAAAACGGACTATAGGCGTCAGAGTCGCGGAGTCGCGACGACAAGACGCCAGAAGCAAATGACAACGTCGCGTCTGACGCGGCGACTTGACGCGGCGACAAGTCGCCCTGTTTGCGATGGCTGTAAGTGTAAACCTTGGTCGGTTGTTTCCACGCGTTCAATCAACGTTTCCACGTCTGTTTTGTAATTGATCTAGTAATTGTAATACTGCATGAGGCAAACCACACCGATGACATTCCACAGACTGTGGTTAATTGAGTAGGTATGTTTTTTTTAAATTAAAAACTGGTAGACTACGTGTTTCGGAAAGAAAGATCCAAAGGATCGTATGTTGATCAAAGCTATGAGTAACTAGTACCATACGATAGCAGCTTTCACTCAACTCCGCCTTCGAAAGGAGATGAGATCTATCTTGGTTAGCTACATAACATAACATAACATTTACATACAGGCACATACATTGTTTCTGGCCCCACACTAGGATATCCCGGGAACCAGAAACAGGGACGTCACAAACATGTAAACATCCAAGACCTGTGTTTCTTTTCTTTGTCCTCAGCCGGAATTCGAGCCCGGGACCTCTCGCATGGTAAGCAGATGCGCTAACCAATGCGCCACAGAGGTCGTCTTGGTGTTCATTAGGCTGTGACGTAGCCCACACGGATTTAATAATTAGAGGAATTAAGAGGTGAAAACAGACGAAAAATTTATTGCAAACAGGTTAGAGATTTCTTTTCCATTACTAGCTTTACGGCTTCCTAGATACATTTCAGCAGGGTAATTACTAGAGGAAGAGCGTTTATTTTTAACAAAAGACCAAAAAAGTTTAGGGTTTGAAGAAATTGATGATTCAAGCCGAAACAAGTAGTTTTTGTAGCACTCTGACTCCAGCTTTTCGCACCTTTTCTTCAAAACTTGGTAAGAAAGAACATCTAAAGGTAAAGGGTATTTACGAATACGAATCTTGTATTTTTCATTTAATAGACGGATGAGATCGTATTTAAACCAGGCTGGATATGATGTGTTTTTGGTTTTTGTAAGAGGGACATGTTTAATTACCATATCTTTTAATAATGAGTAAAAAACTGATAGCATATCATCGGGAGAATCACAGTTACTCAACTCGCTCTCCCAATCTATGATCTTAAGAGCGTTTATTATTAAATTATAGTCCGCTTTAAAATAGTTAAATTTCAGTACAGGCTTAGTGGGCAATACTTTTGCACGAAAAATTGACAATGAAAACTCTAGTGGAGGGTGTAAAGGATCAACACGAACCAGAGGATCTTTTGCTTTCAAAAGACCTGAGACAGGTATTTTTCCAAGTGCCAAATCAAGGATTCTGTCCTTATAGTTGAGGCAATTGTTATACTGTTATGATCGTTATGAGCCAAAAAATCTAGTAGAGTATGAGAGAGTGCACTATTGCCTTGTGCAGTACCGGATAGGCTAGTAGAGTTACGGTTAGAGCTAGGTGACCATTCAATACAACTAAGATTGAAATCGCCTGCTATTATTAGTGTGGTAGTCTGATCCTCCATGACTCTATTCGCATTACTAATATACTCTTCAAGTATGTGAAGGCGAAGACGCGAACTCTACAAGGCGTTCGCGTCTTTAACGCGCCCTCGTCCTACGTCCTTGTATGTTCCGCGCCACCGTAATCTTTAATCCAACGACCCGCAAGCTCGCCTCCAGCGGTGGATGTGAAAAGGCAAACATCAACAAAACGTGTTTGCCGGCGGGCGGTACGTTGGAAACAGGATTACTACCACGTGGGTAGCGGAGATGGAACGCGGAGTTTACTTCTTATAAGGATGCCCCGCCCACAGACCACATAAACGATAGACAGCGAAAAAAAATCATTGATAAATAGATAGGTAACCTACCTGAAAATAAAAATATACAAAAGTTTTATTTATTTTGTTTATAGGCGAAATATTATTATTGCTCTTTTAATTCTTTATTGCACTAATTACAAAGTAAATGTACAAGGCGTGCTTAATGCAAGAATTCTCCAGCATTCTTTTAAAATATATCAGGCTAGCATAAACAAGCTACCACATGGGTTGCTGAAGAGATTAGCGCTCTATACTCCATACTGCTAATAATAAGGAAAAGTCCCAAAAATCCCAGGCGGAAGCAGTCGTGTAATTAGTTACACGACTAGCAAATAAATTATTTTACTTCTAATATTTCGAGCAAACACTGATGTATTATTTATATTGGACATTGACATCATTATTGGGGTAGAGAGATTCGACTGGATATCGTGACGAAAACGTAATAATTAATGTATTGGTTTCTATTCAAAATGTACAGACAAATAGATAAAGAACATAGTGTTTAATGTCCAAGGCTAAACATATTCTGCATCATCGTAGTTTCGTCCCACGTCCTAGCCAGCAGTGTCAATCTTCCACCCACGGGATACAATCGGATTTACACGAAGATATTCCTTTTATTCGATAATCGCACTTATTCCGCTGGCGGTAAAGCCTTAAGACTTATTTTTCTATTAGCGTACTGGTTATTTGACGGATAAACTACACACGCGGTAAGGACGCACTGTTCTTTGTATTTCTGAGTCACCTTTGTTTTAGTTTAGTGAAAGTGAGAACAATTTCATTCATGCGATGACTTTTGTCGTAAAAGTCCGTTAGTAGATTTCTTTGATTTGTGAGAGACAGAGAAATATGTGGAGCTGACTACCAACCTTCGCTAGTCGGAGAGGAACCATAAGAAGAAGAAGAACAGTAATTTTTTTATAGTTTTTAAGTTCATTAAAACGTGAAAATTACTTTGCCAAATTCCGCCAAAAAAGTAAGTTTTTAAGTTCGTTTTTATGACTAAGAACCGATTACGCACTTTAGCGTGGCTATGATTAAACTCTTAAAATGGACATTAGTTTTGAAATAGAATGAGATTATAGACATGAAATGTCATATCGCACCTTTAGATGAAAACCCCACTAAGTCGAAATAATATGCGAACATTTAGTTAGCTACTTTTTCAACTTTCTGGCCTTATACTGGACCGGACAATATAACTCCCATAGCGATACCTTCAACTTGAAGGAGACGTTATGGGAGTTATATTATCCAGTCCGGTATAAGGTCAGGAAGTTGAAAAAATAGCTAATTAAATGTTCACATATTATTTCGACTTAGTGGGGTTTTCATCTAGGGGTGCGATATTATACGTTTGTCGGAGTTGGTTCTACACTTTTTACGGTTCTAGGCACGCAAAAATTGGTACATTCTAATATTCGTCAGATTACATGTCAAATCGCATCTGCCTACCATGCAGGTCGGTCCGAAACCCGGCTCGGGAAAAAACCCCAGGTCTTGGATATTTACATGTTTGTGATATCGCCGTTTCTGGTTCCCACGACACAGGGTATACTAGTGTGGGGCCAGAAGCAATGTATGTGTCTGTATTAAATGTTCATCATCATCATCATCAACCCATTATGTCCCCACCGTGGGGCACGAAACTCTTCCCTGTGGAAGGTATAGGCTGCACTCCACCACGGGGACCTAGTGCGGATTGGTGGAGGCTTTTAAGACTAGTGGCTGGTCTCTGTCGTCAAGCAGGCCTCTGACTCTGCTTGACGACTGCCATCTATCGACGGCAGCCGGCACCACCTGCTTAACGTGCCTTACGAAGCACTGAACCGCTTGGAAAAATGCCACTAGCGTTAGTCTTAGACGGTCACCCATCCCTACACAGATCGTACTTGCCCTATGTTTCTTAACCTTCATGATTGTTGAAGATCACACAGGCAGCCGGGCCTACGAGCGATATTACAAAATACAAATACAAATATCTTTATTGAGTAATACAATTTGCCACTATGCAATTTGAAACCCTTGCTCCCAAACTAGGATTACCTGTGCGTCAGGAGCAAGTGACTTCCCTTAAATATGTGTACAGTACAATGCAAATTAGTGCAAAATAATAGAGACAAATCAAGATAAACTAGGTATACAAGAAGAACCAACAAAATCAAAACCAAGTGGTTGGTAGGCTATTATAAGGTAACCATAGGTTATTTTTAAGTTTCGAAGGTTGAGTTTTGAAGGTATAAATAACTAACTTAAATTTGTATGCATGCTTATTGTAGTTTAGTGCTGGAGAAGAGTGTGTTTGTGTGTGTGTGTGTGAGTGTGTATGTGTGTGAGAGTGTGTGTGTGTGTGTGTGTGAGGGTGTGTGTGTGTGTGTGTGTGTGTGTGTGTGTGTGTTTGTGAGCCCTTTATTTATATATATGTTTTATTATTTAATCTTCTATAAAGATAATGGAGTATAATTTGTGTAAAAGAATAGTAAGTAGTAAGTAGTTATCTTATCTAGTTGCGGTTGATTTAATTTTATTATTTAAGGGTGAGCAGTAGAGCTTCAGTATCATCGTAAGTCAGAGGAAAAAGCCAGTCTTTGATTATTTTCTTGACTTTAAAGTTATTGTGATCCTTAATTTGACAAAGTGTTTATGTTTATGTTTAATACTATTTACATTAAAGTTGTATTCCTGAATATTTTTTTGTTTATTTGCTTCCATTTGTCACGAAGCATCATGCCCGCGCGTGTACCGCGCGTACGAATCGTGTTTATATATGGCTCTGGGTGATGTCTCTTCAGGTTAGTTCTACTAAAGACATATACATGTTTCTCTCATTGATGACGTGTGTGTGCGTGTGTCGTTTATTCGAGAAATCTCGTTTTATAGAGCCACATAAAATATGGAGAAAACACAGACAGTGCGGGCGCGACGTTTCTTCTATAAATAAATATTAACTGACTTTCTTTCTAGATAGATTTTCCACATCTAACATCGGACAAAGGAACTGTCTGATTCAATCGAAACTGCAAACTCGATTGAGTTTTCTTGTCACGCCCCAGTGAATGTTATTAAAGTTTTGTGCTGATAATGCGTACTACTAGTGTTATTTACGAGTATGTAGTCTACATATATGGTCGGTAATCGCTCGTAGCCCCGGCCGCCTGAGTGATCTTAAACGATTACGAAGGTTAAGCAACATAGGGCGCGTTCAGTGCGTGGATGAGTGACCGTTCTATGACTAACGCTAGTGGCATTTTTCCGAGGGGTTCCGTGCTTCGCAGGGCACGTTATGCAGTTGATGCCGGCTGCCGTCGACAGAAGAAAGTCGTTAAGCCAGGCCAGAGGCCTTAGGGCGGCTTGAAAACTTGTGACAGTAAGACCAGTCTTACAAGCCTCCACCAATCCGGGCTTGGCCCCCGTTATGGAGTATGGCCTATACCTTCCTCAGGGAAGAGACCCGTGCCCCTCGGTGGAGACATAATGGGTTGATGATGATGATATGGTCGGTGGCAAAGGGTAAATCAGCTTACACTGCTTTTGAAGAGTGCTCAAAATGAGACGTACTGTGACAAAGACGGAGTGGTAAAAAATCACAAAATGGATGACCCCTTAGTGACAGCAACCTGGTCAGATGTTTTAAATGACCAATATGTATTTTGTAACTGACGTTATGGCTTGAAATACTATTTTGCTATTTTTATAAAGCACTGTTACATTGGCAACTCATCTCTACCCCAACGGTATAAGTCATTTAAGTCTCCACAGCTCTAGAGGTAATTCGTGTGTGGCAAATGTGGTCGGTAGGTGCCGCGCTCGAAAACAGTATTTTCATCAAGTTCAATGCCGCGCTCGAATGTGTGAATAATCTCAATCTTCTCGGCAAGGAACAGATGTTTAGTGTTACAATTTGATATGTTACTACAGATAACGATATCACACAGTCAAAATAAAAATATAGACATATTCCTACTTGTAATTAGTTGCGTTATGACCTTATAAAGAAAATGAAAAAGCATTGTTATGGTGAGCCCATCGGCTCACCAAAAATGCTACAGGTTAAATCCATACGTTTGAATCACAAGTTAAACCAAAACGGGTGAAAAAGTACTGACCCAGAAGATTAAAATTCCAGATGCAAGAGAAAATTGGACCTTTTAATAAACATGAGCATATCTGCAAAAATAACTTAACGGCCATAAATCAAGTAGAATAACAGCGCAAAGGGCAAAAACTTTAACTCGATTAAGGAAGCGTAACTTTAGTGTATCATTCAGTGTAAAACTGTGGGCACGGCATAGCATAAAGGTGAATAGAACGACTGCTCAGCCAGCTCGAAAAAACTAAACTAACTTTAGGTTTTTTTTTAAGTTTTGGATTTCTTGGAGTTCCCAATATTTCGGAACCTTTGCTGGCACCATGGTCGGCGATTAAATGGAGATTTTGCAAAAGGTAATTGGATGTTTAACACGATATTCATATCCAGATTTGGTTGTTACTGAAACTTGATATTTTAGCATTAAATACCTAGTGATAGGTACCACTACGATGTTGGTGATATTTTTATTTTTTTCAAACTGTATGACAGACGGCAACATTCTTTTTGCAAAATTTAACTATATTACATAGCATGAAGCTATAACAACAAGATATTGTGTGAGTGAGACAATGTGTGTGTGTGTGTGTCTTTTTTTGGTGTGTTTGGTTTACAAAATGTAGTAGAGACCATTGATAACTATTCGTTACTAACAAATGTTTTAATAGTAGCCTAGTTCGATTTTTATTTTTTATTTTTAGTCATATATTCATTTCGTAAAATATATTTTTTTACAAAGATTTAATTAATCACAAATGATTCTTCTGGACCTCTCCGCGTCACGCTCTACCGCGATAGCTATTTGCCTCAAGATTTTAGTTCACAGTTATTCCGCTTCTTACATAGTTGCTTCGCGCTAGCGTGACCGCCCCGTAACTGTCTCTAGAACAACCGATGCTTAGTGAATTCAATTAAAGAATTCCTGTTACTTCAGGTCGGGGGACGTCCTTCCTATTTTAAACGTGCGTATTATTAAAGCCGTAGAAGAACTCACCGGCTACAAAACCTACCTGAATATTAATAATAACTGCCACAAACCAACATCACTTGACCAGGGCCACGATTCCGCTAGTGCATTACAGTACGATGACAGATACACGATCGGGTCACATGACGTGTTTTTCATCCCATTGACGCTTCGATTGTTTTATATGCGTGCGTGCGTGGACTTGAAACGGCAATGAAACTATATATATCGCCATGTTCATTCAGTTGTCATTGTACTACAATACAATATAGAATCTAGGTCCTGGTCCCAAACTAGGTTACCCTGTACTATGGCAATGACAAACATCGAAAAACACACGCTATTTGTACGGCTGCCCCCAGTGGGAATCAAACCCACGGCCTCTTTCTTGGTAGCTAAGCGCCTTAACGGCTCGACCAACGAGACAGTTAATGGTTTCAGATAGGCACCATTATGTTCATTGCACCACAAGAAAAAGATGAATTAATAAACCGCTTTTACCAGACAGTCGGTAAACGATTCATTAAAAATAAAAGTGAGCTGAAAGATGTTTAATTCTTTCAATGAAGAAGTTCCTATTGGATCTTTATAGTTCACTATGGAAGTCGTCGGCTCACGTTTTGTGCAAGCCCTCGCATTATTAAGAAGTATGAACTATTATGTGTTCTAGAGTTATTATCCATCAGGATCAACAATCAAGATTACAAATCAAGTAAGTGTATCAACACTTACTTGATTTGTGTCGGAAGAGTCCAACCAGGTTTCGCTCCGATTTGCAGAGCTTAATCATGGTGAGCAGAGATGGTGCTCGCGTCATCGGTTGCTCGTCTCTGACGTGTATCCTTGTATTTTGGAATGTGTAGTGCTTACGAAAGTTTTAGTTCAAAAACTAAACGTTGAACTATTACGGTGAAGAAGATTGTGTTGTTATACGAAGTTAAATCCTCCATTCGCGAACACACTTGGCTCTAAACTCTGCGGTGGGTGTTGCGTTGACAAAATGCTGTTTCGTTTCCACGCCATCTTGAAATAGATACCCAAGAGCAATCAAACAGTGAGTTATTAATACGGCCCTCAGAACAGCGATCCTGAAATGTAGTTGCATCGCTACGGAAATATAGATAGATAGAGAACACTTTACTGTACATAAAAAAGGAGATAACACAGTTATATCCATCAATAATAATAATGTATCATCATTATTAAAAACTTCATTTCGGATACACATACTCGTACTTGCCTTTTTGTCTGAAGAGTCCAGGCTTTGATTCGCAGAGCTTACGAAAGTTCTAAAACTTTTTGAACTAATACAAAATCGTATCATCATCTTGATCATCAACTGAGAATATCTGCTCTACAAATCTTCAAATTTTGACTCAACTGTGACTTTAAAACCTGTAGAAAGTGGTTGGTTTATTATTATCTAAATAAATGACGCCGGTAATTAAAAAAAAGCAATAACAAATGCAAGAATGAGGTTCCATCAAGAAAGAGTGCAATAAAACTTTCCTTCAGCCATTGACCGAATTCCAAAAGTCAACACAGCGCCATGTGTTGTACAATTCAATGGACAATTAAGTCTTAAATTCGTGTGGGAATTAAACGCTAGTGTGAAAACCAGCGTTAATTGTCAGTCGACACAAAATGTATACAGATAGAAGGTCGCTTTAGTTTGGACAAAATAACACAGGAACATAAGATAGGGGAGGGCTATATCCAGCAGTGGGCTAATATAGCTTGATGATGATGATGATTGATGATAAGATAAGAATACCTATTCTTGGTTTAACACGAAAGAAAAACAATAGATAAAAATAAAAGTTAAAAAAAAGTATATTGGGCGGTCTTACTTCTAACAGCAAGTAGTGGAAGAAAGAAATTGATAACCTTCTTCCATACCACACTATCACTTGTCCAGCCCTTACATTACGTTACTTTCCACTCTATCGGGTTAAGCATTTAGACAACTCGAAAGAGTCAAAATAAGAATGTATACCTATAGGACAGTACAGAGTAGGAGTATGAGATACGTACTGGGGAAAAAAGTCCCAGAATATAACAGTATTACATAAGGTGGTGTGACATACCGGGAACAAAAGGGCTATATCAGACAACTCCATATAGTGGAGTCTTACGTAATTGCACCCCTGGACTGGTAACCTAGCTACGAAACATAGAATTATCCCACGGGTGAATATGAACATACTGCGACGCTCAATCTGACAATCAATGATAATTGCACGCAAGATTGCTTCAAGTTTCTGAATAGGGAGAAACTAATAAACAATTTTGCTATTGCCAATTCTTGACGCTACATTTAGACCGCGAGTGCAAGAGCTTGCGAATGCTCATAATATACTTAGTAATAATATCGTGCCAGTGTTTGGTATCAAACTCCTCTGTAACAGCTTCACCAAATTTTGTGATCTTTTTGTATAAAAATGCTATAAAATCCTATACACAATATTCGAGAGCGAAGCAATGATACATTCCACAAATTTATCAAACATACGAAAACGAAGGATGTAATTATAGAAGAAAATGTACAATAGTAGAGAACATACAGCTGAAAGGTTATTTTTATAACGAGGGGCTAAGGGTGGTTGGGGTAGCACTTCTAGAGGAAGTGCTTCGGACAAGACCTTTAAAAGAATTCCGAAAGGGATCTTTATGAATAAGATAATCAGCGAGGGCGTTCCAGAGACTAACAGCATAGACGGAAAATGAGCTAGAGACATAAATAGAATTAGAAATGTTTATTTGGTACCATTATAATAAAACGTATCATCTATACATTTAAAAACTAAGAATTGGCAGCAAAATGGCCTCCGCTCAGCTTTATGCCGTGGCCGGTAGCGACCACGACGCTGATTTTCAGCGAATACCACAAAACAAAACAAATGTAAAACAACACAATACAAACTTGGACACATAGAAAGGCATCGCTATAACACAGAAGTTTAACGCCCATATCCGTAATATTTCAATGCATTAGTTAACGTGAGCGCGCGTACTTGGAGTGAGTGTGGGGATAGATAAAAAAAAATCGCTAAGTACTCACATAAAATAAAATTATAATATTAATTTTATTTATAATATTCATTTTAGTCATAAAATTTTCATTTTAATAATAATAATAATATATAATAATAATAATCTGAATCAATAAAAATTTAGTGCGAGTACTATAGGGCAGGTCTAAATGCTCCTGAAGAATGCGTACAGATTGACGTGACAGAATGCTATTCCATTATCATTTAATGTGTTAACGCCACTGTATCACTGCAGACGCGACACACGCGAGTCACACGCGTCCAATAATGTGGATAATTAATAATCCACACTCGCACCAAATTTGAGAAAGTAGTTTAATAGGAATGTGTGTCAAGTAAAAGTTGATTAAGAACTTCTTGTGTTCTTTAAATTGCCTTTGCGACGGATACCTGACGAATTTAACTAATGAATGAATAATATAATAACTTATAACCACACGGTAGCATAACGCGAAAAATATACAAAGACAGGCGCCACTTAGTTCTACCGGCCTGCTTCAGAGGGCTTGTACTGAGTTTTTTCATTCACTTTTGATAGCGAGAGCGTTTGCAATTTCTGTAGGAGTGACAAAGCGCACCACCTAGTTGTCTCTTTGTCACTCCTATACAAATTGCAAACGCTCTCGCTATCGAAAGTGAAATGAAAAAACTCAGTATAAGCACTCTGCGCAGAATAGCCGATTATTATACTACCGCTGCCCTATAAAATCACATTAATATTATAAAGGTGAAAGATTGTGAGTGTGTGTGTATGTTTGTTAATTTGAATTTGTGATTTTCATAAAATTTGGTATGGAGTTAGCTGACACCCTTGATTATCACATAGGCTACATTTTACTGCGGGAAAATATGTTAATCCCATGGGAAAATCCATAAAAATGTGAATAGTTATTATTTACATAATTTACTTTCCCTAATAAACCACGGGTAACACCGGGGGCACAGCTAGTATTAAATAAAAAAACATAAATGTCAATTACCTTTCTAGAATTCTCGATCTATCTATCTCTATTAACAATTTTTTTGTGCCGAGAACATAGAACATGTCGCCTTTTCCCTGAAAACCGCCGTTCTTGGCAAAAAAAACTTGAACTAATGAATGTGGTATACCAGTGTGCCGCGGCACACACTTGGCAGATCACTGCGCTTTTGGACAACTGTACAACCTTGATCTAAAACTTTCGTAAGCACTTACACGTTAATAACTTTATTCCGACAAGGAATCATGTAATTGTATACGGAATAAAGTTGGTAAACTGTACATTCTTTAGCCATTTACTCGTAGAATCGCTTCGTAGCCTCGGCTGCCTGAGTGATCTTAAACGATCACGGAGGTTAAGCAACATAGGGCGCATTCAGTGCATGGATGGGTGACCGTCTATGACTAATGCTAGTGGCATTTTTCCGAGCGGTTCCGTGTTTCGCAAGGCACGTTAAGCAGTTGGTGTCGTCTGCCGTCGATAGATGGCAGTCGTTAAGCCAAGTCAAGAGGCCTTAAGGTAGCTTGAAAACTTCTGACAGTAAGACCAGCCACTAGTCTTACAAGCCTCCACTTGGCCGCCGTGGTGGAGTATGGCCTATACCTTCCTCAGAGAAGAGACCCGGTGGGGACATAATGAGTTGATGATGATGATATTTTTTTAGCAGTCTTACCCCGTTCCCGGCACTCGTACTAATAGGTGCGACACTATCCGTGGCCATTAACCCCCTAATCTAAGCTCGGCGTGTTTGTTAAGTACCCGACATTATTGCCGCGTTAACACCGACCTGTTATGTACCGCCGTTAAATTTAACATGCGCTAACGTGGCATCCGGCTCCTGGACATGCCGGCAGTGCTTCAACTTGCTAGTTGGGCAAGTATTTACGGAGATTAGTACTACACTAGCTGTGCCCCGTGGTGTTACCCGCGGTTCATCGATTTTCCCGTAGGAATAAGATATTTCCCCGCGGTAAAACGTAGCCTATGTTTTAATCCAGGGTATCGGCTAACTCCATACCAAATTTTATTAAAATCCGTCCAGCCGTTTCAGCGCTAAAGACTGACAAACATATAAACACACACACAAACTTTCACGTTTATAATATTAGTGTGATGTTCAGGAAGACGCAAGTCTACATAGAGTAGATTAGACTTACGACGACGTTGAAATGTAGGTTACAGTAGGTGGTTACAATGTAAGGGTGGGTACACAAAACAACCATACATCACACTACTCACACATACACACAAAACACATGCACACACACTTCAACAAGTTGTCTTCAATGAAATAAAAAAAATTGAATCTTTCAGTTTTTTTTTTTTTTGTTAAATCCAGTGTGCAATAAAGAATATTCTTCATTGTTATTTTATATTTAGTTAAGTAAGAAATTAATCACTGCATTGATTCAAGAAATACTCTTAATAATGTATTAATTTACTGTTAACGGCTGTCAACGTGGACTGACGGACTGTTAGTGTCAAGAAACCGGGGGTAAGTCTGTCTTTCGTAGTTGAATACCGAATCTTTGTAAAAATTACAGACCAGGGTATAATCATCTCACCTCCAATGATGTCAAAAGTCAATCCCTATTCAGGAATTCCATAACCAGCAATCATGTGCCTGCGTTCACGGACCTAATTCGCATGTCGCTTGTGTCCAGTGACCAAACAAACGAAAATCTTCACTACAGATGGTTAAATACTGAATATTGTTGTAAACAAATACATAATTGTTGTCAAATTAGATCTGTACTTAATATTTAAAACAGAGTTTAAAATCATAATGTTATGGTCTCTGCTTATTGTAATACAAACATTAGTTTTTTATGTGAATTCTTATTTGAAAAACTAAAGCCTTTGCCCCGACACCCATATTATGCAATCTTCAGAAAAAAAACTGAAACATCACACTAGTTTTGATGCTAGTTGATTTTATTGTGAAAATGATGAACAAAGAGCTTTGATAACAAGTCACGTTCACTATCACACACACACACTATTTGATTCACACTGTCTGTAACCAAGAATGTGGCTATTTTGAGGTTCATCTGAAAAAATATTGTACTTCTTATTGCAGAGATCCCACCCTGATTGTTTTTTAGATGCAGTGCAAGTTCACGCTATTTCTATTGCTTTCTGTATTACGATACGCTCGATTGCGTGATTGTCTCGCTGGGCTAAATTTTATTTTATTTTACATAACCAAAGAATCAGATCTTATGGCTGATAGACACTGATCTTAAGTTAATCTTCTGATATTCTTTTATACCACGTGTCTACCAAATAGAGCACTCCATTGCATTGTCCCGGGCATGGAATATTAAGCGGTGATGTCAGACCGCGTTTGGCTATTTAACCCGACGCAACTGTGGTGTCAATTATTCAGACTAGTGGGCATTTGGATGCCTCAATTAAGTTGCTGGCTAGACCATGTGAAATTGTCAAACAATATTTGTATTAATCATGTCTGGTTTTTAAAGTGTTTCTCCATCATTGGAGCTCTGTAGTTTTCACTGTGATAGTATAAAATTACAAATCTACCACCGTTGAAGTTGTCTTTGTATTTTTTGCTGCTCGATTTTAGTGCTATGAATCGAAGGACCGATTTAGATATTTTTTCATCCTTAACTTTCACTCTTTTTTCTTTCGTAGGTACCTATTTTAGAAACCCCATAAAATCCTAAGTATGCTTACGGCACGATATAAACGGGTCTACGAGCGGCTAAATGGATAAGTAGGATCACATATATTCTGTATGTCACGGCGGACGTCCCGGATTCCTAGACTCTGACTCAGTATGCTGAAATAGAACGCGATTTGACTGAATTACTGATGAATTGGGAAGATTAACTAGTGGGTCTGTTTAAATCATTGTATTGTTCCCTGTTCCCAAACAGACTTGTAATAATGTCTCTACCAGGTGGATAGACACCGGACAGTCGGTGTGCATCCAGTTGCAGATAAATATTGAATACTCATGCAGTAAGTAGATGTTGATGTAAAATGCTGTAAAATTAAACAATTTTCAAGTAGATATTTACTTTCTGTAATTTTAAAATGAGTCTATTTATTAAGTGAAAAATGATCGCTCTACTACAG
This sequence comes from Yponomeuta plumbellus, assembly GCA_947310845.1. NCBI lineage: Eukaryota > Metazoa > Arthropoda > Insecta > Lepidoptera > Yponomeutidae > Yponomeuta > Yponomeuta plumbellus. The sequence goes on along the minus strand of OX371197.1, from coordinate 22,383,502 downwards.
GTATAATATAAGTGTTACACATCGACAGAAAATGAGTAGAGCAGCTGTGTACACCGGGTGACGCAAATACAGTGTTACATTCCTTTTTCTTGAAGAAGCTCTACCTATGGTTGTCTAAGAAACCATACTTACACAATAAGTTAAAAGATGATAGCCCAACCTAATTGCTTACAGTTTTTGGCAGGAGCACGTAAAGGAAAGTAGGAATTAAGACGCAGAGTTAATTATTCAATATCTTACAAGGAACAAACTTTTAAGTCTGCATAAAATAAAAGAGTCCTCTTGGAAATACTCCATCTGGAGAAAATAGTAACGAAAGTTGAGTCCGTAAGAACTGAAAACATTTTAAACAAGTTTTTTTCTTGCTCCCTTCTGGCGCAGAAAAAGTCCGCTAGCCCGTGGAGTTTCCAAATGCAATAAGTTGCGAAAACTTGTAAATGCTCTAAGTATTTGCAAACTGAAAAGTATAAGTTCATGACTGGTTTGAACAAGTTTAAACTCACATTTTTTGTTGCCCTCCAGCTTGAGTCTCGAGCTGGAAAGTTTTTGAATATATGCTTACTAACTGGGCCAGAGTTTTTCTTTTTATGTTTTTTTAAGGCTACAGGAGTTAATTTAGCCCAACCATCTGATTAATTTTCTCGGAAATCGGAATTTGATACTTTTCCTATGTTCAAGTAGGTATCCTTTCTTTGGCTTCTTCGTATTGCTTATTACTTTGGCAAAATTTTTGCTAGAAGTGTCTTGAGGCTTCTTTCTTTCCCCTTTTCGATCGTTATTTGATGAATGTTCTATGTTCAATTTTATTATTGCAATAAGGGTCCCAATGTACTATGTGGATCTATAAATATTTTGTTTCTTTTGTCTACTGTTTAATAAGGATTATTCTTCTGTTGCATAGGTTACTTAGTGAAATTCTCAATTAACAAACTGGCTGTAAATAGCTTCGAATGCTCCTACGGGGCCTCCTCAAATTGCCTCTCATTGTGCAAAACTTCGATGATCTGTTTTATTGTAATACGAGTATAAGGATATAATTTATGACAGTATTATACATCTGTAAGAGAAACTGATTTGTTACCACGATATAGAATCCTGTCAAAGTGTGAAGTGGCTCGTTCACAGATAAAACGCATCAGGTTTTCTTTATTTCGATCAAGCTGAACTAAAATAGGTACAAATTCCATGTTTCAAAATATGGGGAGTTCTGACAAATTCTTAGTGAATCTTGTTTTTCTCTAACTCCTGAACACCGTCTGCGTTGTCAGTTGTCACTGACATAAGCTCTTATGAAACTTTGACACTCGCTTATACTCGCTACGTTTTCGTAACAAGGACCCCATATAGATGTGATATTAAAAGAAACTGAATTCGTGCCACGAGTAATACTTCATTTGTTCCTGAGTATGCTTAGCTCTCTCCCGAATGAATATGGATTTTAGACACAAGCGTAAATGCTCGAAAAAACTGCACAAATTATCCGCAACCGCAACACATGAAAAGGTCGCTGTGAAATGTAATATTTTTTATTCATAATAAAATAAAATAAATAAAACAAAATGTTATCGTCGAAGTTGTTAGCTTCACAGTTAATGGAATATGTGGTGAAGAAGTTAATAAATAAATTTCACATTTATTCTTTTGTAAATAGATGCAAAGGCCAAAAGAGAACTTTTTTTGGAATTTTTTCTATTGTTTTTTTTTTCTTTTGATGAAAATGTTTGATCACTAATACTTCTACATCACTAATACAACTATATTTTCAACATTAGTGTGTCATTAATAGAGCACGCAGAGCGCGAATTTTGTGGAATCACGTAAACCCAGATATTTCGTAATATTTAATCCGAGAATAAAACACAGAACAACAGCTGTTTTAAACACTACTAACCAACTAAACTTGGAGTATTTTAAAATTATCGCGCTTTGGGTAACCCTGTACATATAGAAGCCTGGAGAAACCCATGGCTGGGTGTTAATTAGTGCGCGGTCCTGAAAACTCGCGCACGCACAAATAACCTCACACAAGTTACCCCTAATGTGTGTAAGATAATTTACACGCTTTGAAACAATAGCACGCCGGAACTGCTTGCGAGGTATTTAATTAAGCCGGCTTCTAAATTTGGGTTAGAAATAACTTGAAACACAGAGTGTACACTACGGAAACCCTTTCCGTAACGCCCGTAGCCTCTAACTGAGCTATGTGCACACACGTAAATATAAGCAAAAGTATAAAATAGAAGAAAAAAACATTTATTAAACCAACAAGACACATCACAATAGATACAAAATCAGACACACATCAGATACAAAATAAACATACAAGTAACATAGTATTAACACAACAGAAAAATGCCATGACTGTTACTTATGTTCATTTTTTATTGTGCGATAAGGCAAAAAAAAAATACAAGTCATCTTCTCTGAAACTATATAAATATTTTAATGAATTAATTAAATATATCGTCATATCGCTACCTGGTACTCATACAATAATAAATCGGTTAAATTACTGCTAACACCTCTCATTTGGCCAAACTACTTACAAATAAAAACAACTGACAGCCGTTAACAAGTAGATTAACACATTTTTAAACGTAAAACCGTGGATAAACTTGGCGTGTTTATAAATATAACAATGACATTACCATCAGTTTGTATAAAATATGATACACTCTATGCGTTTTAAATTTCGACTGATTCATCTCCACCTCAGTGACAGTTACATTTATAGATTTTTTTAAACAAAACGTGATAGAACTAATCAGTTTCGCTGAATAAATACCTAATGGCTTAGACTTTTTTCGGAAATGTGAGAAAATTTAATGATACTCAGCGTTTACTTCAAAGTGAAATACCAACTTAATTAGGAATTTAATCATATTGGATGGAATGAAGTAATCAAAATGTCATTGTACAAAATGAGCTTAGAATAATAATAACTTACACACAACACATTCACTCGACCTGGTACCAAACTAGGATAACATGTGCTATGGTAATCGGGCAAGGAAGTCACAAACGTGACAAGCCTGAGGCCATTTGTACAATCTACGGCGGCCACCCAGTGTGAATATGCTACGATGAGGTTAAACTTCTGTTGTACACATTTTCGCGTGAGGCTCCGCCTTACCGGAGTTACCGGGCTCTGTCTTTACAGGCTTGTTTATTGATGTTTGTAACTGTTATCATCTCATGACTGATTATTAACTTTTACTGTAGGTACTAAATAAATCATGTGAGTAGAGTGTTTAGTACGAGTAGGCACGCATTTCAAATTAAATGCGCAGAAGAAATTATTACAATGCAATCAATTGAGACCGTTGGTTGTCCGGTGGGTAGAACAATGGTCTCTGAAGCGGTAGATCTAGGCTATATTCCCAGTTTGACTTTGTTTTCTAAGTTATGCACATTTTGTGAAATTATAGCAGCAATGCCACTCGCTGTGTCTCAGCTGCCGTGTCTGAGGTATCCCATACCTCAGCGCTTGAAATCGCCAACTCGCGGTGGGCACGCGTGGTGATTAAGCCCATTCTCTCTCCGAGAGAAGTCCTGTGCCCTATAGTTGGACGTATATAGGCTGCTTACAAAATGCAAAAAATACGCTTTTGTATCGCAAACGGTCATCATCATAGGCCTTCGCGTCCGTTACGGACGATTCAAGCACTGCCTGGGGATACAGGACTTGTCACTTTTTTGAGTGACTGAAAAGTCCAATTCGAGAGCGGCAGCCCCTACCGCATGTAGGACATAATAAAGACAAGGTCCGGAGTCGGGTCAGGACGGATTTGGTGCCGTATGCAGACGATCTCATCCAAGTGGCAGGGAGACGCTGGATGCAAGCCGCTTCCAACCGGTCTTTTTGGAAATCCATGGTGGAGGCCTATGTCTAGCAGTGGCGTTCTTGTGGCTGAATGATAATGATGATGATGATGCAAACGGTATAGAAAGGGAAATACAGGGTATGATTAGTTAGATTATAACTCTTTATGGTATTGGTATGGATACTTATTATTTTTAATTTAAAGGGCCTGTTAGGATTACCAGAGTTTTGCGCAGATCATCTCGTCTCGGACCCAGCGGGTTACTTGAAAGACGTTTCGAGATGGTTGGTAGAGTCTCCTTCAACAAATTTTAATCCATTAGTCTAGATTCATATTCTTCGTCTAGATTTTTGCGGCTCGACGTTTGGAATCTTTCCATTCCGTATCAGTCTAATTTTGGCGGTGCTCCAACCGAATTCGCGCACCGGCACCGCTGTAAAGGGAGTTTCCAAATGACACAAAAAAATTGAAAAAGCGCAAACTAGCCTCATTTGTCTCTTGAGCTCTCTTTTTTTTATGTAGTCTATGTACTTCCGAATGCAGTGCAGGTGTATTCGTAGAGTAAGTGCCCTGCCTCACTAGGACGCCATAGCGACGTCGCCAGCTATGTATCCAAGCAGTTTGTATTGAATAGCGACGTTGCCAGACCGTCGCCAAGTGAGTTAGGCACCATACGTTTCGATATTAACTGCTTGGATACGGTCGCAGGCGACGTCGCCATGGCGTCCTTCTGAGGCACGGCTCTAAGAGTAGGTATGGGCTTTATACCACGCGTGCCCACCTTGAATTGGCTGATGCATGTAAATACTGAGGTATTAGAGACCTTGAGAGACAATCAGGTTTCCTCACGATATTTTGCTTCACGATATGTGAATGGTATTGCTACTAAATCTTCACAAATGTTCACAATTTCAAACATTATTATGAGTCGGAGACAAATATTTTTTCAGAAATTCACATCTCTCCGTCTCCGTATAACAATACTTTTTGTCATTACAATATCACCATTTTTGCGGGAAATAGCTTAAATAACTCAGCACCTCTCTTCATCCTTCGGCTACGGAACCCAAGTACAACTGTCAGATTAAGGCTGACATTCAGAGACGAATCCTAAGTTCAGGCTTAGATCAGTCTTAACAATGTAAACTAAAGTCGTACTTAGTAAAGCGCCGTAATTTTCGTATTCACAGTACCTAAGAAAGTCATCTATATTGTCTATCATTTTTTAGTGATGTAGTTCTTACAGGTTTTTTAAATTTGACATTGCTACACGAGAGCAGGACAACATCATAAAATTTTATATATGTCAGAGTGAATAAAAAAATCCCACAGATAATGCTCGTAGAACATCAGCGAAGACGTTTGGAGTAGTCTGTGAACAAAAGGCTTAGAAGTGACAGTTCTAAGATCACGTAAAGTCACCGATATTGACTACTTACACTTAGCTAAGCACCATTTCATACTAAACTTGCTAAGATTCGATTCTGAATACGAAATGTTTTTAAGTACGTGATTTTGACATTTCTGAGACCAGTCTTTGCTTAGTTTTCGTCTCTGAATGTCAGCCTAAAACTCCCTCATTTTGATGAGTGCTACGTGAGAAGTCAACCGATGGGTCACTCGCGGTTCTATATTTAAATCCCTCATGAAAGTCAATAGCATCGTGACCAGAGCTGTCTCTTTTATGCCCGAAACTGAAACGTTATATTTATTACATAGGCTGCTACTTATGTATGCGGAATCTGGGATTAAAATAATTTTAAACGCAATGTCTGACCCCCACGGTCAAATTCGTTCTTTTTTTAAATACTGGCCTTAATATTTTTCTCTTATATACGTTAGTGTTTTGTTTTTGTTGGGTTTAAAATGTCATATCACTGAAAAAATGGAACTCACTCGTGAAAATATTCGTGCTATGATTTATTACGATTTTCGACGTGGTTTAACGCAACAACAGTGCGTAGATCAATTAACTTCGACTTTTGGTGGTGAAGCTCCATCAAAAACGACTGTGTATCACTGGTTTAGTGAGTTTAATCGCGGGCGCAGTAAGCTCACGGACGAAGTTAAAGAAGGTCGCCCGAAATCGGTGGTTGTGCCACAAAATATTGAAGCTGTGCGAAAACTAATAATGCAAGACCGCCATGTTACGTATCGCGAGATAGAGGCTATTCTGGGCATATGTATGACGAGCATTCATAGGATATTACATGAACATTTGTCTGTAAAAAAAATTTGTTCGCGTTGGATCCCGCACAACTTAACTCAGGATCAAAAAGATGCTCGCGTCGAATGATGCAAGAAAACCTTAAAAAAATTCAACGGAGGTGACTCAAAATCTGTTTATAATATCTACACAGGTGACGAATCCTGGATCTACGCGTACGATCCCGAAACTAAACAGCAATCAACTGTTTGGGTGTTTCAAAATGAGCCGAACCCTACGAAAGTGGCTCGTGCAAAAAGCACTGTAAAGCAAATGGTGGCCTGCTTTTTTGGTATTAATGGCCATGTGGCTACAATACCACTGGAGAATCGCAGAGCGGTTAATTCGGAGTGGTACACGACCATTTGTTTGCCGGAAGTATTTGAAGAAATACGCCAAAACAACCAGCGACGTAGAATCATACTTCACCATGACAATGCCAGCTGTTATACATCTCAGGAAACAACTACATTTTTGGATGGTCAAAAAATAGGATTGATGGGTCATCCACCGTACAGCCCTGATTTGGCTCCCAATGATTTCTATTTATTCCCAAATGTAAAGAATAAATTACGTGGTCAACGATTTTCGACCCGTGAAGATGCCGTAGATGCGTTCAAACAGCACGTTTTGGAGATACCTCAATCAGAGTGGAAAAAGTGTTTTACAAATTGGTTTCATCGAATGCAAAAGTGCATCGATCATAGTGGAGAATACTTTGAAAAACAATAAAAGCATATTTAGCCATATACATTTATTTATTTTTTCTATTCCGCATACATAAGTAGCAGCCCTCGTATGTCTAAACTTTATTGCACACGAAATATTTAACAATACATAAGAAGTAGCATGCAGAATGGCAAGCTTATTGTCTCTGATATTGACTTACCGTGGGCCCAGTTCCAGTGACTGGTGCCTCTGCCTACCCCTTCGGGGATATCGGGCGTGAGTTTATTATTTTTTTTTTTTTTACTTACCTTAATACTTTACATCTGATAACACTTAATTAAGGATGTTTCATTATAATTTACGGGTAAAGGTTTTGTTGTGAAGTCAAAACTTTTTAAGATTCTTCATTTTTGCACGTTCCTACAATCAACCGTTTAAGTTACGAAGGTAATATGAAGTGATTTTAAATCAAATCGGGAGACGAGAGACCTCCCGCGTACCTTGGCCAAATAGTAAGCCTGGTCATCCAAAGCGGCAACGTCGCCAGCGTTCTGGGCTCTTGCCGCGGGACGGGGTGACCTGGGGCAGGTGTTTTATTTGTAAATAAATATAGTATCTAAGATATTTGTATATTAGCATAGTTTATTATTTATAAGTTAATTATGTATATTCATTTCAATTTCTGTTATTCTAAGTCTAATCTAATTTAAGACGGCATCGGCAGTAGGAGTAGCTTCATGGGGCTGGTAGTCCCACACGAAGCCGATCTGTTGTCCCCCGGCAGCAGGGTGGTGAAGTGCGTAAAAGCATTCCCCGCGTAAAATAAAACGTATTAACTTAATTACTTAAAAAAAATGTGTGTCCCTATGCGTTAATAGGTGTAAGGGCCCTCGCCCACGGCGGCTTTTTGTAGCGCTACGGCCGCGATGCGGTCGCTAGCTGTGTGCCCTCGCCCACGTAACCACGCTTCGGTCGCGATGCGAACGCGCAACCGTCGCGCGGCCGTAGCGCTTGGAACGCGCTACCGTCGCGCGGCCGTAGCGATTCGAACGCGCCACCGTCGCGCGGCCGTAGCGCTTCTGTCGCGATGCAAACGTCACAATCGCCACAGTTGCAAGATGGACTCCGTTGAGGCAACATTAGTCACGTTGTCTTTGGTGCTGCTTTTACGTAAGCAGCCGAAGCGCCGACAACGACAGCGACGTCACGTAGCCCCGGCTGCCTGAGTAATCCTAAGGGCCCTCGCCCACGGCGGCTTTTTGTAGCGCTACGGCCGCGCGACGGTGGCGCGTTAGCAGCGCTACAGCCGCGCTACGGTCGCGCGTTGCAAAAGCGACCTACGCGCGTTAGTAGCGATGCCGTCGCGCGTTCGCGAAACGCGCGACGGCAGCGCTACAAAAAGCCGCCGTGGGCTAGGGCCCTAAGAATAATTACAGTGTCAACGTCACACAAACGGTGAAGGAAAAACATCGTGAGGATGCGATTTATAATTACACATATCTACTTAATGTGACTTGGACGTTACATGTGAAACGAGGTGTCCATTTTAAAATCTAGACCATTTTGAAGAAAAAAAGAAGGCATTTATTAAAATTGTCACTGAAACACAATTTAGACAAGTACGTAACAAACAAAATATATATACGAAAGTCGACAAAACAAAAAATTAAAACAACACGTGAGGCATATAAAATCAAAGACAGCCGGTTTCCATAAATTAGTGTAAGGCGCCCAGCCACACTCCAAACTATGGTCCCAACTGAAAATCAGTTTTACTGGTGTTGTGCTATCCATAGCACACACCAGTGAAGTATGCTGAGTTGGAGCCCTTTTTTATTGTCACAGGAGCACCTGAGGCGTTTGGAGTTGGGGGTGGCTGGGCACCATACACTACTGTGTGGAGCCCTGCTGCCGTAGATTTAAGAAACGGTTGTTTGTTTTCCTTTGTCTCTATTTTATTTTTCTTGTTTGTTGACTCTTGTGTATTTTGTTTATTATGTACTTTTGTCTTCATTGTGTTTATGTGACAATACTAATAAAATCTTTCTTTCTTTCTTTCTTTCTTTCTAAACGCCTCAGGATTATCACGAACAACACAATTCACTTCACAGATCTCACATCACTGTATAACTTCCAACATTCACAATGTAATGTAACTTTTAATATAAATTATAAATATAAATTCTTAAATCGGGCAGAGCTTCCGCCCGATCACAGCTCCAGAACAAGACTCTTAAATCGGGCAGAGCTTCCGCCCGATCACAACTCTAGAACAAGATTCTTAAATCGGGCAGAGCTTCCGCCCGATCACAACTCTACAACAAGACTGACGGTTTATCGTCGAGCCCTCCCTTTTATAGACTAAAGGCGAGCGCATGGAACTAGGCGCCATTTTCTGACAAATCCGTTAAAATGTAATTCTATTCAAAACGGCCACTTTTAAAATAATGAACTGTTAAAAATGATATTAAATACTTCTTATAAATTACCAATTGTTCTAAAATAATGTTTTAATGTTAAATTAAATAGAACCTTTGCCGCAAATTTATCAAAATCATGACAGGATGGAACGTCCATTGAACGAACTATCCATTGATTGTGGTGGGCTTATAGCCTCGTCGCCCAGAACCAAAACCACCAACATTCCATTCCATATCTTCCGAGTCCCGTGTGAAACAAACGCCGCCGAAAAACTTCTAACTTTTGTTCTTCGCTAAGTGCCTAATAACTTTTGCTTTTCATTACCATAAAGAGCGGATTATCCTAAGTATTCGACCTGCAACAATAAACCAACATTTTCAAAAGTGAAAACAGTCGTTTTTTTGCTTGTTCCGCCATTGTTCCCAGTGTTCTATTTCACACGGAATTTTAAGTAGCACTCAAGTCTTGTGTGTCAAAAATGTGAGGCTTCTTCGCGTTGAAAGGTGAACAGCTGACATTTTAGAAGCTTAATTGGATAGGCCTTGGCAAATGTCGTAGTCATAATGAAGTATAACGGTGAAAATATTCCTGAGTTAAGCTTTCACAGACTATGCGGAGTAGTGTTAATATGTGCTGTTGCGTGCTACTAACTACAATACAAATCGTATATAAAAAAATTAACTGATGTTCGTTAGTCTCGCTACTCGACTATCGCCTGGACCGAGTTGGTTGATTTTGTTTTTTTATATTCGTTGAATTCCAGGGAAGGTTTAAAAGGTGAGAATATAGTTAATTATCAAAAAAACACAAAAAATTTGGCGGTACGAAGTTTGCCGGGACAGCAACTTTTTACATATTTATGATGTTCACTTTAGTTTTTTTCCAAAAACGTAAGTACTTTAAAGAAGATTATTATAAAGATTGGATTTGATGAAATTATATGGAAGCCCAATGAATCCCTCTGTGGAACCAACCTATTAATGCATAATAGTGTATACTTTTGTCCACTATCATTTATGCATTAAAGAATTCATAAAAATAGTAATATACTTGAAATTTAGCGGTAGTGGGCGTAGACATCTTAGATACAGTGTTTACCACTAGTTCAGATGTCATAATTTTTCCTTAAATGTACTTATGCGTTACAAGCATAAGGAGTGTAATTGTCCTCGTTTTAATGATGAATAAATTACTTGCTTACTTCCTGTGCTGGCTCAGCGACCCGAAGTGGGTCTTGGTCTCCGACACAAGAAGTCGCCACTTGTCTCTGCCCTGCGCGTTCTCCTGCCAGTCGCCCGCCTACAGCTCACGAAGGTCTTTGGCCACTAGGATGTCTGGGACGGCCCAACTGTTTTTGGCAGCTTGGAAGCCCCGAGTATGCTCTCTTCATCGTTCGATCCTCTTCCATCCTTTCCACGTGACCGAGCTAACGGAATCGGTGGGATTCCGTTCTCCGATGATAATCGGTTCGGAAATGAGGTCTTCAATCTCCTGCCTCTGTTTAAAAAATTACTGAACCAAATCTCCCACTAGAAGGTACTTCGCTCAAACACCGCACAGTCTGTCCTCAGCTTAAGCTAACAATGAGCATCGTTTACTTGATAAATTCTCGCCGAGAACGCCACTGGAATACGAATCGGCGTACGCAATAGCTATTCCCGACTTCTTGGAACAACTTATTCAATTGATCGTGTGTCTGACTGAATAGATCAACACATCGTTAGCTTTGGTTAAAGGTGACAAAACAAGACTTTTTTACCCATCTGCGGAAGCTAAAGAGGGTTCTAGGTATTTTTTGTGCGTATTTATGTAATAAGTTTTATCGGAAGTGTCCATTTATCGATAATAAAGATCGGTCGATAACGATAATAAGGATCGGTTAAAAGGTTCGGTTTCTGAATTCGGAATTTCACTAAGTAAATACCTACTTATGTAACGCTCTTTTCTGAAAAATTTGAAGTCACAGCACTAGAGTTCAGTAGGTACTTAACGCAATTATTGCATATTAAGTATGCATATTGTATTGGTTTTGTGTGATTTATTTTCTTTATTTGTTTTGAGTATTGTGTCGTCAAATAAATGAGTTTTCTTCTTCTTTTTCTTAAATTCTCAATTCAGAAATTGGCTTTTAGGGCCGGGGTCTAGTTTAGTATTTAGTAGTAGTAGTATTTCACTAAGTAAATATTTACCGGTAGTGCTGTCTTGTCAAATTTCTCATACACGAGCGTTACTTAAGAGCAAATTCTCAACTCGAAAACCGGCCGTAAGTCATTACATTATTTGAGAAAAGGTGGCCCAAGTGGTGACGATTAACAGAATATGGGTCGGTTTCTGAATTGAGAATTTCACTAAGTAAACACTGAAGTAACGTTCTGTCACGCTCTTTCCTGAGAAATTTGACGAGACAGCACTACAGTTAAATAGTTACTTAGCGAAATCATCAATTCAGAAACTAGCCCTATAACTTCTCTAAGGGCTGATTTTTCAATAGTCAGATAAGTTTTATCTGAGGAACAAAAATTGCGCTTTGACGTAACTTTCATACATAAACTGTCAAACCACCATTTTTATTACTCAGATAAAAGTTAGCTGATTATTGAAAAATCAGCCCTAAAATGAAATAAATCTCCAATTTATCATTTCTACCCAAGCGAAGTACCCGCGAAGAAGCACAATACTTTTGTAACAAAAACTTGGCGAGAGAATGCCAATTCCTGTAAACAAACTAATACCTACCTGAAAAGTAATCTCCTCAGTTGGTACAACAAAATAAGACAGGGCCAGCAAATACAATCGTAACAACTTGGAAACGAGCAAATGCCCAGACGCGATGTAATGAAATAAACGTTCCGTAGTAAATGTTAAAACAATGGCCGAGCTTTAATAGCTGAATGAAAGGTTATGTACAGTTTGACCTGCATTCGGGATGTACAATAAAATGCCACAGATGGCACACTCCTTAAAAGGTTCTATCATATCGCGACTTGTTTAACAAAACCAATGTCATCATCATCATCATCATCATCATCATCAGCCCATTATGTCCCCACCAAGGGGCACGGGTCTCTTCCCTGAGGAAGGTATAGGCCATACTCCACCACGGGGGCCAAGTCCGGATTGGTGGAAGCTTGTAAGACTAGTGGCTGGTCTTACTGTCAGAAGTTTTCAAGCCGCCCTTGGGCCTCTGACTTGGCTAAACGACTGCCATCTATCGACGGCAGCCGGCACCAACTGCTTAACGTGCCTTGCGAAGCACGGAATTGCTCGGAAAAATGCCACTAGCGTTAGTCATAGATGGTGACCCATCCATGGACTGAACGCGCCGTATGTTGCTTAACCTTAGTGATAGTTTAAGCTCACTCAGGCAGCCCAGGCTACGAGCGAACAAAACCAATGTGTCGAGAGAATATTAAAATGTACTAAATAATAATACTCTACATCATGCAATTTTTTTCGCAAGATGTGGCTATTTGATTCGCACGGGTCATACTATCTCAAAGACATGGAAATGTACAAGTTACAAAATAATAGACCACAAATTAGTATCAAATGATGTCTCATACATCCCAGAGGGGTCGGCAAAGACCAGGGAGTGTCATAATAATATGGCACCTGCTACGATCTTGACAAATTACTTTCGCTTCATCGACAGTCATTAGTCGTTGCACGCACGCCGGTTTCGGGTACTTTTTATCTTGCCTTTTGCTAATACATCCCCTGTTTCCCCAATTTTTTTTCTCGTTGTCTATATCTCGCGCGCGCCTCAGCTCACGAGATATAAACGAGATAATTATTAAAAAAAATTGTAAAGGCGAACTGAATCCTAAAAGCATTATCTTCCAGAGTTGTGCTTGGTACAACAGCAGATCTTCCATTCCTCCCCGCTCTGTAACTCGGCCCATTTACGATCGTCCCCACTGTCTCACTGTTTTATTTAACGCCGATTTTACTCTTTATAGTAACACATTTACAATTTAATGGGGGTTGTATCGCAGCAACGTGTCATTTATACCCCGTAAAGTCTCTTCCTGCCGTTTGGTTGGCCGGAGGATGGGTTACGGAGCTGAAGTAAACAATTAGGAACCCTCGTAAAGATAAAAATAAGTGCGGAATTGCATCGATTTTCGGAGAAATCACATTCATCCGTGGATTTCACTCTATTTGTTTGGAACCACTGTAATGAAAGCAAGCTATCTACAAAAGTAGATAGATAGAATATTCAACGTCTGTATACGTGTATTTACAATGTCTTATCGTCGTCGTGGGTTCGATTCCCACTGGGGGCCGCCGAACAGTCGACAGCACGTTAATCTGTATTTACTTGTGTTGTTATGTATGTCCATGTGGCGTAAAATAAACCTTTTTTCTTTCTTTCTTTCTTTATTTCAATCTTCACTTAGTTGCAAAGTCGCCCGTAACGCAACGGAGTAGAGTGCATGGGTGTATACCATGATGTGCTGTCGACTGTACATTTGTACAAATAGCCTCAGCCTAGGTGTTTTCTCCATGTTTGTAATGTACTTACCTGGTTATCATAACACAGTACCCTGTGCTATGATAGCGGTATCCTAGTTTGGGACCAGGTCAAGTGATTGTGTGTGGATTATCTTCTTGTCAGCGTGCTATCAATAATATTATATAGATAGATAGATAAAACATTTATTTAACGACACAATACTAAAAACACAGCTTTATATGAGATACAAGATACAAAAAGAAAGCAGAAACAAAACACAGGTTTAAATACAAAGCATACACACATTCAAAAACAAAAACAGAACAGAGCATCGTAACTATTTATATACAGATATAGGTTATAGTTACATACATAACCTGAAAAGTGTCTTAGGAGTCGGTACATAAACCACAAACGTGTTTGCTTAATATTAATAACGGCAACTTGAAATATTCAGATGTTGTAGTAAATAATAAATGGTGCGGAACCGTGAAATTCGTGCGCGATTCCGACCCGCATTTCGCCGGTTTTTTTTTTCATAAAATTTTGAAACGAACTTACTCTACTCTCTTCTACTCTTAACAGAAGGTTGACGCAACGGTCTTGTACCACCGATAAATAGGCGGAAATATATTATGCATTATTCAAGGACGAATAGCGACTTTGGACACCGCCTAAAAGTTTCGAGATCGAAGCTGTCACACTCGCAGAGCTCAGAGGTAGTATTTAATAAGCTAAAAACTTCCCAGACGAAAATTTTGAGAAACGTCGCCCGCTGTCATTTACGCGCAACATTAAGCGCCAAGATATACGGGGAAACAATTCCGAAGTCGTTGAACGTGTGAGATGGCTGCCCGACGTCCCAAGTGGGCGGAAAGATGCTACACAAAGCGACTTCAAACATGTAGAAATAAGAAGAAAGAATAACATATTGTCAGAAACACAATGTACACAAGTACAGTCGACAGCACATCATCCTATACACCCATGCACTCTACTCCATTGCATTACGGGCGACTTTGCAACAAAAATGTGAAGGGTGATGTGCTGTCGACTGTACGTAATAAAAAAATGCACGGAAGTCAACAAAACAAAAAATTTAAAAATAATTATTAAATATTTTGCTTTAATAATCCGGTGGATTCGAATCTCAGAAATCAGAAATCAAAAATTTATTTCAACGTAAAGAATTTACATTCTGCTTGTTGAATGTCAATGTACATACAGTTATGTATAATGTTAGCCGCTGCCTTGGGGCCGTCTGTAGTGGAGAAAAAGGCAGCGAAAAAAAAATTCCACTCTGACTATCTTTTCTCAAATCACCTTAAAGCTAATACAAATCAAACTTACAAAATAATATCTTGGATGTGTTGAACTCTAGACACATTTATCCTCTGATTAAATTTAATATTAAACTACTATTTAATGCCATACGTCCTTGTCTTCTAAATAATGGTTGATTTTATGATAAGCTTTTTTGCAAAGAGTGTGCTTAACACACTTCTTAAATCGCGTTGGAGGTAACTCTAATATATCTTGGGGTATCTTGTTGTAGAACCTTATACAGTGCCCCATAAAGGAAGTATTAACTTTTGCAAGTCTAAATTGTGGAAATGACAATTTATGTTTATTCCTAGTATTAACGTTATGATGGCTACCAAGTGAAGTCTGTAATATTTTTTTTAACGTACATAATATATTCATATACAGGGTGATATTTTCACCGGTACAAAAAATCAACATACGTAATACTAAGTCCAAAATACAAATACCAACATTTTTTGTTACTACACCGTTGGTACAAAAAAACAAAAATACCAATGTCTGAACTTATCCGCAAATCTTAAAGAAATATGGACTCATTACGCATGAGCACAACTAAACGCACGAACTGGCAACTGCGCGCGGCTTGCGGGAAGGAAAAGAAGCGGCGGCGGCGGCGCAGCCAGTAGGTATGACTTATGTATGACGTAGCGAAAAAATCTTACTTGATTTCAATTCTTCCTTCATACTTGCACGGGCTTAGGACCGTCACCGGCGTGGAATGCTTGCACTGCGCACTGGTTGGTAGTGGTATGAATGTCCACACTACGTACTGGCTAACGCCGAAGTGCGCCGTGTGTGCCGCGTCGTTGGTGCTCCTTCTGGGGTCTTCCTCGAAGAACGCGAATATCTGTTCCTCGATCTCCACGGCCAAGGGAGGTCTCCCTCCTCGGCCTTGAGCGTGCGCTGGTGCAGTGAGCTGTCGGTAGTCTAGCAAATGCTGCGTCACTCTCATGAATGTCCTGGTGTTGAGTATTTGAGGTTAAATAAAACCGGCATTTATCAGGCGGGGCAAACTTTCTTGAGCGTATACCCGCCGAGCTGCACTGTATTTTCCCCACTGAGAAAGTAACTACGAACCATTTCGTAATACTCGCGGTTTGTAAACATCGTGCGCGCGTAATTTTCGACTGCAGGAAGTGCGGAAACGGCGCACGTGCAATCACCTAGGTCAATGCGCGCGGACTGAATGAATGACCGGCCAAATCGTGCGCCGGCCAGCCCGCCGCCCGCTCACTCACCCCACCCCGCCGCCCTCTGCGTCGCACCGCGATGACACCTTGTAATGGGTGTCCATGAGTTACAAATTGGATGAATGATAAATTAATGAAAATGAAAAAAAAAATATGGCAATTTTATTCGATAAATGTAATCTATTATCGATACCAATGATATGGTAAAATTTATTGTACCGGTGAAAAAATCAGGCTGTATATATTGGCTTGCAACTGTTAAGATGTTAGTTTCTTTGAAAAAGTCTCTTAGCGAGTCCCTACTACCTAGCTTGTAAATAAATCGGAGCGCTCTCTTCTGCAAGATGAAGATAGTCTCAATGTCTGCACAGTGCGAATGCTACAGCGGCGCCCCGGCGACGTCGACCCGACTCGCAAAGGAGCCGGGCCCACCCTCACTGGAGAAGGGGCATGGGCCCCCCACCCCCTTCTCCCGTCACGATGTCGGACGGCAGGTCCCCCAACCTGCCGTCTGTGACCCTCACTCAACCGGCGGCGCAAGGTCCGCGTAGCGTCCCCCGCGCCACCGGCTCTCCCGGCGGAGAGGCGCGAGCTCCCCAAGCCTCCAGCTACCGAAGACCCGTTTTCTGGCCCTCTGCCAGGTCTTCGGCCCCGTCTCGTCCTCCCCTCCCTAGTCCTCCCTTGGCCAAGGACCATGGGGTCCTCAATTCCGGTCCCCCTCCCAATGTCCCTCCCGGCCCGGCTTGCAGAACTCGCGCCCCCGGACGGGGAGGGGATCCCCGTCCGGCCCTCTTCTATGCCCTCTGCTGAACAGAGGGACATAGAGGAGCGCCCCCACCGTGTGTTTTTTATAGAGGTTGTCTCCTCGCGGCCCGAAGGCCCCCGGCCCCGCTCATTATGGGGTTACGGTTGCGGGGCCCATAGAGGACCCCGCGGGACATCCAGCAGCGCAAGCCACTGGACGTCCCCCTCCCTCTGGTTTTGGTCCGCGCCGGCCGAAGCCGGTGCCCCCCATATCTGGAGGGCGTTCCCCTATCCACCCGGGGGACGCGTCCGATGGAAGACCAGAAACTCCACACGGATACATTTTGAGCCTGTGCTAATGACAGTTTTGTAAGTTGAGTACATGTTGTTAATACACATATTCTGTTCAGAATATATGCATACCAAAATATTAATTAGTACTAGAAAGACAGCCTACATTAGTAAATAAATCTAGGCATATAGAAGCTTATATCCATCTAATCAGCCCGTAAATTGAGCCCACCTCTGAGGGCATAGTCCTCCTCTGTTTCACGCCAACCCAGTTGGTCCAGGGGTAGTCTTCGGTCGACGGTCGGTGGGCAGACCACCAGCCCGATGGGCTGTCGCCATTGTGAAAGCGGCTAGGAAACATTGGACGAGAGAAGCTTAATTTAATTTAAATATTTAGTGGATCCACACACATGCTTGCAGATTCTGTCCCTGAAAATGTGGCAGACAACTTTATCCACAACCACACTCAAGGTGCCGTTAGAGTTTTCGCCCTCTCCGCATTATTGAAGAAGTTCGGTTTCTAATAATAGAGAAAAAATCATCCACCCTAGCTTCAGCAAACATACCTGACACGCTGCAGTACCGGGGAAGACCCATCAGTACTCCGAATGCATTTTTATACTGCATGCGGAGGGTGTTGTAAGTCTTCTGCGTATACCGGGCCCACAGGCTACAGGCGTAGAAAGAATGGCAAAGGGCCTTTTAAAGGGTTATCTTTCGACGACCTCTGTGGCACAGGGGTAAGCGCATCTGCCTACCATGCGAGAGGTCCCGGGTTCGGACCCCGGCTGGGGACAAAAAAACTCGGGTCTTGGATGTTTACATGTTTGTGACGTCGCTGTTTCTGGTTTCCACGACACAGGGTAGGGCCAGAAGCAATGTATGTGCCTGTATGTAAATGTTTATGTTTATGTCTTTACATCTTTTATACAGAAAATAATAAAAAAAAATGGGTGCCTAGTGTGAAGTGTAGTAGACACCTAATGTTGTAGTAGAGTCCACACTGCGTAGAGTGGTAGAGTAACTACAGGTTAGTTTTTATGACTAAAATAGATACACATTTATCTTTTTCAAACTTTTTAACGTCGCTCAACCAAGTCCACTTAGGACTTTGTGTTATTTACGGGCTTTCATTATCTTTTCTGAAAGTGTCAACGGCGAAGCTCGACCGCCATTGTAATGGAGAAATTAAAAATGCATCTGTCGAGCTCGGGAGCCGTGGATGTCAGTGCTCTCGAAATTGTGAACTCGTCTAAAGTCAAATATACTTTTTGATACTTTCGTGGTTGTACGCGGAGTAAGTTCTTCGTGTATTTAACAGGCTCCGAAGAGTAACACTAGTGCCACTGATGGAATATATTTTTAGGGTTTGTACCCAAAAGGTGTTTCTTTGCAAACACTTATGAAAATTGTTGTTCAACGTCTAATCTCCGTCTCAGCGTAATAACTTGAATACAGTTTTGGGTGGTCGGTACTTTGACCACGATGTAAGAAAAACTTTAGAACCCTTAGTTTTTTGGGTCCCGGACCGTAAAGGGTAGGTAAGGGACCAACCCCCTTACCCTTAGGCTCTAATTATATGAGTCCGCGCCACCGAGCGGTTTGGCCGCAGATTCCAGCGACCGCGGCCAAGTCGCTTCTTGATTTATATGAAGCGGCCCGAGCGTCTCCGCTCTCCACCCGTTCTCACAAACAGCAAAAGAGCGTTCCGTCCGCTTCAAATGCACCGATACAAGTGAACACGTTGAAACTCCTACGATCGACCGGGCCGCGCGTCCACGAAGCCCGAAGGCGCGACCGCGCCGCTATTTAAATAAATCGTTACAAATAATTGCTTGTAATTTCGTGGTGTAGCGATCGGGCCGCTCGGTCGCGCGGACGCATATAATTAGAGCCTTAGTAATAGTACAGTACTAATACTCCACTGACCGTCTGTCTGTCACCAGGCTGTATCTCATGAACCGTGGCGGCTAGACAGTTGAAATTTTCACATATGATGTATTTCTGTTGTCGCTATAAAAACAAATACTAAAAACTAGCCAAGTGCAAGTCGGTCTCGCGCACAAAGGTTTCCGTAGCCTCATCTATGCAACATTAGACTCTATATTATATTGTTGTATCAGAGTCCCCTTAAATATTTAATCTATTTTTATATCACTTAATGCAACTAAATACTCTCTTAAAATTTCAAGAGTGTACCTGTTGCCGTTGTTTTTTTTAGTACAAGATATTCTGTATAAGTCAAAGGTTTGGTTTACAACCGACTACTTTTCTGGTTCGATAAAAAGTAAGTAAGCGGCTCATATACGTCTCATAGAGAGAGAGAGAGAGTATGGGCTTAATCACCAGCTGCGGATTGGCGAGGTTAAGCCCTGAGGTGACACTCAGGTTTCCTCACGATGTTTTCCTTTACATTTCAATAAACGTTAACTTATCTTAGGGCTGATTTTTCAATAGTCAGATAGGTAACTTTTATCTAAGGAATAAAAATGGCGTATTCACAGCTTATGTATGAAAGTTATGTCAAACCAAGGAGAATTCTCCTTGGTCAAACCACCATTTTTATTCCTCAGATAAAAGTTATTTGACTATTGAAAAATCAGCCCTTAATGTCGCTCACAAATTTTCTACCCGACTGTTCTCAAAACGAACTATTCTTGTTAATTCACTTACAAAGGACCTAAGAAGGTCTTGAGTTTGTCTGTGGGACTTATGTTTTGCCCGAGTCAAAGACGATGAAACTAGTTACCTTCAGTTTAGTCTACGAGGTTAGGTTAGTCCACGATCAAAGCGAAGCCAAATTTACTCACAGAAACAACCCAGCAACTCCTAGTTAAGTACACTACTAAGTTTAACATTGACAAAACCAAGTTTGCAACAATAATACTCCCATTAGAGTCTCACTGGCGCGTTTAGACCGTGCGAATGGCTGATTTACCTGTAGAATTTTTGCTAGGCCACGCAGTTCACCATAGCAATGGTTTTTAATTTGTTCGATTCGAGGTCATAACGCAAGTGATTAAAATGCTGTTAAATGTCTCATTAAAAGTTAGGGCATTATTTTAGTAAAACACGATTCTTGTAACTCCAAGTTCATAGCACCATGTTTTCGGTGGCCTTTTAATTAATTTGTGGTTCCGTTACGGTTGTAACGACGACCTCTGTGGCGCAGCGGTTAGCGCATCTGACTACCATGCGAGAGGTCCCGGGTTCGAAACTCGCCTGGGGACAAAAAAAGAGAAACCTAGGTCTTGGATGTTACATGTTTGTGACGTCGCTGTTTCTGGTTCCCACGGCACAGGGTATCCTAGTGTGGGGCCAGAAGCAATGTATGTGCCTGTATGTATTCACATGTTTATGTTGAATAAAATATAGACGAAGGCTTAGGTCTAAATACACCAGCCCCTAATTTCAAAACAAAGTCGTGGCTGTCAACGGCGGATGGACAAGTTTAAGTGCCTTTGAGGGGATCAGTCTTTTACTCTCTCCTGTTACCTGCTCTTTAATGATAGCTACTTTGTTTGATGAAAGGCAGGTTGCAGGAGTTTCTATAAAGGATGATTAGTTCGCTGTAAAAGGTCTCTCGGGTAAAAAATGGCGCAGGGGTCTGTTAGAGTTGCCAGTTTTGCTAGCGTAAATTCGGCGACAAGAAAATGAAAGCAATAAAAAAATTGTCCCTAAAGTATGTGTCAATAAAAAAAAATATAGTATAGCGTTAAGCAGTTGGCGCCGGCTGCCGTCGATAGGTGGCAGTCGTTAAGCCAAGTCAGAGGCCTTAGGGCGGCTTCAGAACTTCTAACAGTAAGACCAACCACTTGTCATACAAGTCTCCACCAATCCGGACTTGGCCCCCGTGGTGGAGTATGGCCTATACCTTCCTCAGGGAAGAGACCCGTGCCCCTCGGTGGGGACATAATGGTTTGATGATGATATAGCCTTTATACGTCCCACTGTATGGAACAGAGCCTGTCAGAGAGACTATTGGCTTAATTAGCATTGCCGACCGTGGATTGGAAATATCGAGGACTGATTTGAACACCGCAGAGACTCAGTTTATTTATTTGATTAACGTAATTATGTTTTTAGGGATCCGTACCTCAAATGGGAAAAACGGAAAACTTAAACTTATCACTTTGTTCCCTAGTGGGTAGAAAAACTCGAAACATTCACCTATGTCTTTGTTTTCTAAGTTTTGTACATTTGGACGTAGTTTAGCAAAAAGGTTCCAACCCACAACGTGGTCAGTTTTAAGTTAACTTTGCTCTATATTTTAAGAATCAAAGACTTTAATAGCGATCCGATGAGTATGTGCTAAGTTATGGCACATGGTACCCCAACCGACATGTATGGAGAACGTAAATCAACTTAAACCTACAAACTCAAATATCTCAAAACTCACGTTGTGTGGGTTGTGTGGAACCTTTTTGGTAAACTACGTCCATTTGTAGAGTGATAGTAGCAATACCCCGCGGTGAAGTAAAACATCGTGAGGGAACCTGAGTGTCTGAGGTACTCAATACCTCAGGGCTTGAAATCGCCAATCCGCGGTGGGCACGCGTAGTGATTAAAATTCATACTGACTCTCTGAGAGAACCCGTATAGGATCACTGTGTTAAGGTCATAGCCCACTTACACGACTCTGCTCCCACCCGGCAAAAATAATATTCAAATATGGGCTTTAAATATTGCTCTTTAGATATATTTTACACTGGCATCGGCAGCGAGCAGACAGCTCGCTGTCAGCTGTCAGCTAATTATTGACGCCAATGTAAAGCCGTCGTGTAAGTGGGCTATGACCTTTAATCGTCCGTCCCTCCGCCCGTCCATCTTTGTGGCAAGACCCTTAGGACCGATTTCTGATTGAAAATTTACACTAAGTAAATACTTAGGATGATGGAGATGGGCGGGACATTTGGTTAGGCGGGAAGACGGCCGGTGGACTAAGGTAGCCACTGAGT
This sequence comes from Yponomeuta plumbellus, assembly GCA_947310845.1. Classification (NCBI taxonomy): domain Eukaryota; kingdom Metazoa; phylum Arthropoda; class Insecta; order Lepidoptera; family Yponomeutidae; genus Yponomeuta; species Yponomeuta plumbellus. Next base: position 22,361,417 of record OX371197.1, on the reverse strand, counting down.
GGTGGCCAAAAACGGGTCGACGGTCGGTGGGCAGACCACCAGCCCGATGGGCCGACGACATTGCGAAAGCGGCTAGAAGACATTGGACGAGACTAGCACTGGACCGGATGGGTTGGCGTGAAAGAGAAGAGGCCTATGCCCAACAGTGGGCTCTATTTACGGGCTGATCAGATAGATAGATAGAAAGACTTAACTAACGTTCTGTCACCCTCTTTTCTGAGAAATTTGACGAGACAGCACTAAATTCAAGTATTTACTAGTGAAAATTATCAACTCAGAAACCGGCCCTTTATGTCGTAAACGCGTTGAGGTAGAGTTGAAATTAAAACTACATATATACTCAAGTCGACGGTCCCTTGAAGCAGTAAAATAGAAACTCCTAATTTAACGTAAAAATACGACACGGCCGTTTATGCCGCGGTAAAAGATATATTTCGACGCGCAAGGGAATCAAAATTCATAGGGTACTTTCCGTTGACCTAGAACTTTACTATGAAATTTGGCAAGTAGTATTGTGATAGACGAAAACCCGGCTTCGCTCGGGTAAAATGTAGACTCATCATAATACCAGCTAATCTATGTATCGATATTTCACCAGTAGATATTTCTTTTATATTTACCCAAATAATTATGACGTCGCTGTCACAAAATCAAAGAGCATTTTTTTTTCTATTGAAAATAGTCGATAATTCAAATTTTACGCTTTTCAATTCAATTTGATGTACATTTCGCCCGAGTCTACCGTAGACCGGTATACAGGGTAAACCTGAAAACTATACATTTTCTATTAAATCATTAAGAAAATTGTCTATATAGGACAAAAATACAAAGTACATACTACGGAACACTCGGTGGCCGAGCCCGACTGGCTCTTGACTGTTTTTTCTATATTAGCATTTGTATCCTAAGCAATAAGAGCTAACCTGTAACAGTGAGGCTTCTAGCCACAATTTCGCAGCCCGGTACAAATTGGATTGGCCAGCCAGCAGCGACGTTTGCATCGCGACGTGGATTTTATTACATTTCTTTCGTTCTTGACTTTTAGCTCGCTCAGTTTAATGTGACCATAACTTAAGATTTTACATGGTATGCTCCGCTCAGATCTGGGGCAAGTCTACTTAGAGTTTTTAATTTAACGGGTGTAATTGGGATTAACTTTGACACGCACGACACAACCACTTAACCGGTCCCAAACTGGGTACCCTGTGCTATGGTGACTAGGCAAGGACATTACAAACATAGGATCACACTCAGACTGAGGCCATTTGTACAAATGTAGGCGGCCTCCAGAGGGAATCGAACCCTCGACTTCTGGGTAAGCCTGAGTCCTGTTGATTGATTCGTGTGCAATGACGTATAATGACAGTTATTATAAAACCTACTGTCACGTTTACCACAGCAGTCACATATTTTCTAAGTAGGTACATATTTTCTAATATATAAACTGTTTTCCGCATACACTTACTTAACTTTTTGCCGGAAGAGTCCGACCAGTACCTAGATTCTGTTAATGCATTGTAGTACAATGACAACTGCATGAACATGGCGATTTAGTTTCATTGCCGCTTCAAGTCTACGCGCGCACACATATCAAAGAATCTGGGCGTCAATGGTGTGAAAAAAGACGTCACGTGACCCGACCGTGATTTTGTCATCGTACTACAATGTACTAACAGAATCGAGGCCCAGGTTTCGAGGCCCAATGCACTACAAATTCGCCATGACCCATATTACAACTAAGGAGATGTTTGCCCAAACACAACGCAAACGACTGTAAAAAATTACTCAGTTGAATGTAAAAATTAAACAAAAAAATGTGCTTCGCTAGGCATTCCTATCATCATCAGCCTGAATGCGTAGCGTAGCGAACCCCGTAGCGGGGATGCCTAGTCTTATTAAAGATTCTTCTTTCACATCCGCGCTCGCATAAAAGCAACATAAAAAGCCCTACATTCTTTCCTGTTTAAAACAAAACCCGTTGCCACCCTCCACCCTCGGCCGAGTTACGCCATTTATGTAGTCAGGAAAACGTCGGTTTTGTTTACGTCATTTTATTTCAAACATCTTCCTTATTTAATTCGTTATCCCCACCGCCACCGAACTCGGCTGCGCTGAAAACATTTTATGTCCGTAATTTTTTACCTCGCCGTTTCTACAAATTGAATCTAAGGTAATCTTTTTGTGTTTCGGTGATTGTATTGAGGGTTTGTGACACTATTCTTGAGCCATTACAAACGTGCGAACCGAGTCATAAAAGTGCGAGCGATAGTTCCGATAATAAAATGCCTGATATGCCTCCTGAGAGAGAGGTCTGATACCAATGTTTATGACTCGGTTCGCACGTTTGTAATGGCTCAAGTATAGCGCGGGTAGAATGAAGGCTCGAGACACGAGTTTTGGTGCGCTCAGAAGTCAGAATTTGACATTTAGGCCGGCTTGCACTACCAACTAAGATCCATTTAACTTTAAATTAAACAGAATTTTGACATTTCCGCCACACACTATCTGTCAAAATTCTATTTAATTTAAAGTTAAATGGATTTTAGGCGGTGGTGCAAGCCGGCCTTAATCTACTGGAAAGTCGCGCCTTGACAAGGGTAGGTAGGGCAGTGGCTATTGATGGTCACGCGCATTAACCAACGGGCGCATATGGACGATTTTCATTGGACCTCGTGGACCTTCGACTTTCGTGGAATGGAGTATAGGAGCGGATCTATCGCTAGATTAGCAACATTCAGCTTTTCCCCAGCTATTCGAGATACTTATAGCATCCAATTGTGCTTTCACAAACATTAAAGACCGTTTTTTAATTTAATACGATGCAAAAAAAAATTACGCGGTGTTACCGCTATAAAATATATAGGTCTACTCTGTAATTTTTTTTTACCGTCAATAGAAGATTAAAAACACATTAAAATTTAATTAATCATAAGAGCAGTCTTAATAAATCGATTTGATTTCAGTCTAAAAAAACACCTACGTACTACTACGTATCACACACAATTTTTACTTGGAAGTAAAATGGGGTTAGTTGGTTTTTACGTTCTAGCAACACTCAGACATTGACAGCCTTTGGCTTGATATTGATTGTCAACGTGGCAATTTTTTTGCATTGAACAAAAAAACAGACTTTAGATAGGTGAAGGGACCAATCGGACGCTGCAGTACCTGGGGCATTGAGATACTTCTAACGCCTTCCTATGGCCCAATAAACTTTTACGGGCACCCACGTAACGTTTCACTACGTAAACCGCTAAAGTGACACCACACGGCAGCAACAATATCAAGCAACAAGTTTAGGCGAATCTCGCTTTTTGCGACTCGCAGGAAGACGGGGTTGCCAGATGACGATAAAAAAAACACTATTTTACAAAGCCACAAACTGACCGGGCAAACGTTGCCATATTAATTAACCTACGACCTACAAAGTACCCAAATAAATAAATAAAAAATTAGTGCATCCGTTTTGTAGGAGTTCGATAACAAAATACTGTGACAAGACATTTTTATACATTAGGTACAAGGTATTTACAAGGCTCGATCCCAGGACGAAGACGATTTTAACAGAGTGCTAGTTCCTTGTTTGTAAGGGCACTGTTGAAAAGCAAGGAATTAGCGGAAATGGTGACCAACCTGCGATGGCTGACGGCATATGAAGAAGATGAGTAAGTGAAAATTCGGGATTTTTTTTGAAGTTTCAGTTTTTTTAACGAAAAAGATTAAGTACTTCATTTTAAAAATCATAACCTCATTCCTCAAAATGTTAAAATAATCTTAATGCGCTCCAGTATTATTTACAGGGTTGACGTTCTAGACTAAAAAAAAATATAAAAAAAAGGTACGTACATTGATATTTGTTAACGTAGGCTCGAATTTACTTGGAAGCGGCACCGATGAAATTTCCTACAAAATTATAAGTCCGGACTTTTTTAACCCACCTTCAGCACATCTTATCACCTTCAGAATTTTGTTGAAGTCAACCGTAATATAACGCAGTAGAGTGCACAAAGGTAAGGTTGACGTTCTGTCGATTGTACAAATAAGATCGGGTGGAATCATCCACAGGCCGCATTGTGCATAACCATAAAATATCCCGTCATTACCAGAACATATCCGGAAAGTGCCAGGAAAATGTGGATTTTTATCCGGAAATCAAATTTTTGGATATGGCAACCCCACATGGGGAGAACTCGAGTGCTTTCTCCCAAACAGACAGATGAAGCCGCTTTATTGCTTTATTGTGTCGCGGAAAAAACCTCAACCAAGGTATCGTACAGAAGTTTCGCTCTTGTTGTAAGTCCAATGTCGTCATCCGACTTCGGACGAGGGTTGACGATATTGGTGACTGGATCTCGAGTCTAAAATGTCGATGGACGGGACAGCTGGCGAGGCGGTTTTAACATTTTTAGTCACTCCGGACCATATCTGACGCAAAAGTTCCCATAACGCTGGCTGCATTACCACGTGGAACGGCCAGCGAGATCCGTTGCATGGGATATGCTCAGAACCACAATACAAACCGCGGGGTCCCTCAAGCGCGGTCCTAATTCCAAAATAAATGCCAAGGCAAGCCCTGCGCTCCCCAAACCCGGTAGTCTCAATAGCCAGTGGCACAAAAATGTAACTAGGTACAGTCGAGAACACGTCAACCTATAAATTTTAGTTGCAAAGTCGCCCGTAACGCAACGGAATAGAGTGCATGGGTGTATAGGTTGATGTGATCTCGACTGTACATGAGCTGACTATATTTTCTGCTCTGTGGTTCAATGGACATTATTTCTATTGTCACGAATCGAGAAAGTTTTTTTTAGGATACGGATATCCGTATCCGGACCGGTCATATGACCGGTCACTAAATAAGAACATTTTTTTTGTTTATTTTTGTTGCTGTAGTTTTCGAGAAAATAAGTTCTTTATTTAACGGCTGGGGAAAAAAAAGAAACCCAGGTCTTGGATGTTTACATGTTTATGACGTCGCTGTTTCTGGTTCCCACGACACAGGGTATCTTAGTGTGGGGCCAGAAGCAATGTATTGCCTGTATTTAAATGTTATGTTATGTTAATTTCGCTCACTGATACAGAGTCATTACACCATCGCAGATTAAAACATAGAAACTAACATTCTTTCGAATCTGTCAATGATTAATCGGTTGCCTTTAAAAATACGTGAACGGTCAAACCAAAACTTCAAAGTAGAAATCACTGACAGCGCAGCGACAGTCTTTTTTACAAGTTTCAATGTTGACTTGTTTATACGATGACGATTCCTTAGTAGTTCGCTTACACGCCCTTTTACAATGAGAAGAATTTCAAAACGAAAATTATGAATGAAAAACTCCACTGAGGTAATAACTACGAACGTAAGGCTAGATATCCAGTTTAGCTTCCTTTTCAAATGCACCAAAGGAAAAAAATACGAATGGACGTCCATTTAGATTTCATACATATTTTTATCGTCTGGTCGCGCAATACGTATGTAGGTATGAAATTCAAATCGTCAGTCCACACATCGAAGCCGACCTTCCGTGTCTTCCGTACCTTCCAGTGATGCCACTTCTCTGAGTAACGGGAGAGATAAGCTTTTACTATCGTGATGAAAAGTCTTTGGTTTATGGTTAGTTTACTTTTAGGTTTTGGCACAACATACAGTCTGTTAGCTATTAGAATATACATCGGCTACTATCGGATACAATCGGATATATTCGTGTTATTGAAATATTGGAAGTAATATGACTCTTAATTTTACATAACTTTTCAAAATAGTGAAGAAAAGTTTTATACAGAGCAGGAAGTATTAGTATTACATTCGTGTGCTTTCGGCGAAAACCGAAGCCTACTCTAAAGCCCGAGGTATATTCTAAAATCTAACAGACTGTAGTTAGAATAGGTCATCTTGTAGTATAAAAAGTGTTTCGTAGTAATAGGTTCAGAGTTACTTTAAATATTGTTAAGTTTTGTACTGCTCAATAAAACAATTTTGATTTTTTGATTGATTGAAGACATACATAAGCTCACGCCTGTATCCCTGAGGGGTAGCCAGAGACCAAGGACTGCCACCTGCCACTGGTCGTTACATGGACGCACGCCGGATGTAGATCGGTCGTAGGAATAATGACTTCCACACAATACAATCACTAGACCTAGCGGTGGTGGCGTAGTGGGGTTGACTCTTGCTTCTCGATCATGAGGGTCTGTGTTCGAACCACGCATGTACCAACGACTTTTCATCATCATTATCAACCCATTATGTCCCCACCGAGGGGCACGGGTCTCTTCCCGGAGGAAGGTATAGGCCATACTCCACCACGGGGGCCAAGCCCGGATTGGTGGAGGCTTGTAAGACTAGTGGCTGGTCTTACTGTCAGAAGTTTTCAAGCCGCCCCTAAAGGCCTCTGACTTGGCTTAACGACTGCCATCTATCAACATGCCATCAATGACTTTTAGTTACTTACAATTTGTTTGTTTGTACAGCAACACCATTCGCGGATAAATTGTGCCCGGTGCTTTGTAGTCAGACAAAAAAGTAACTAGGAATAGTAACTAAGAAACAGACAATATTGCAGTTGACGTCCGCCATTTTGAGTAGTTACTAATACTTTTCATTTGTCACCTCATTCGTCAAAAATATCCAGCCGTACGGCCTTCGCGTAGTCGGACAAAAAAGATGTAAATTTTTCATCTCTGATATTAAAACTCCGCGGTTCTCCGTTTTTCCTTTTCCCTGGACAGTCCCCGTTATTCCTTTGATGAACAATGAAGACTTTTAATTAATACCATTAATATTTTGTCTCCCCTCCCCAATTAATTCTCGCAGCAATCCTCTTAGCGAATAATGAAGCTGCGTTCTTTTACCCGACTGCAAAAGAAAGGAGAGGTATGTACTACGCGCGTATTGTCCGCCATTTTGTTTTTTTTTCGCGACGTCAGTAGTCAGTTCCACTCATGGCGTGAAAGCTTTCTTTTGGCAGATATGGTCAAGCGATTTGAACTCTTGCTCGAATATAATAGAAAATCATTCGCTCTTATGGCATGTATTGTGGTGTACAATAAAGTAGTGGGTTCGATTCCCACTGAGGGGTGCCGTACATTTGTACAAATGACCTCAGTCTGGGTGTTTTTTCATCTTTGTAATATCCTTGCCTGGTTACCATAGCAGAGGGTATCCTAGTTTGGGACCAGCATAAGTGATTGTGTTGTGTGGAAGTAAAAATTAATAATAATATTATTTCTATCTAGGCTAGTTAAGTCTGCTGAATTTTCAACCCCGCCCTGACTTACCTGCAAGTAATAAAACAAGAGGTTTCATCTGCTATTTGGACTGATTCATGTGTACTACACATTGTGTAGGCATTGTTTAAGATTTTTATCACTCGGCTTTTAGGTTTTTAAAAATGTTTTTTTTAAACGGAAAGATGTTAAAAAGATATTAAAGGACATTTTCATCTTTGTTGCAGGTAAACTACTGGCGAAATTGGATACTGGGATGTACGAACTGAAGCAGGTCTTAAGTATAAAGACAAATATTCGCCGAGCTAATTTCTCTCATGTTGCTGAGGCCTTCAAAATTTCAAACGCAAACAGCCGCCCGATCGAACATCATATTTCGCACCTCCAGAACTAAAGTGACCTAACTCAAAATTTGGGTAAAATGAGTTAAGCACTCAGAATGACTCAAAAAGGCATACTCTATCAGGCCTATATTAAAAAGCCGACTTTATTTGGTCAGAGAGAGATAGAGGAATATTTCGGTCTGTTTTTTCTTGAGCAACTCGCTCAGAGCGCCGAATACATTTTCTTCATTTCCCAAAAGTTGCAAATTTTGAGTTAGGTCACTTTAGTTCTGGAGGTGCGATCACCACGTTGTTGTTCGCGCAGGGCTGTCACCTTTGAAAAAAGTGCCGTTTTTATATTTACGTTTACCGCAGAGTAAATTTTTTTTAAATCCCAAAATACGTTTAAATATTATGTGAAATGAAATTTATAATAATAATAAAATACTTCTAATATTCTATCACGTAAAACAAAAATAAAGAAATAATTGATTTCAGTATGCAAATAAGGCAAGTCCAATTGAATGCGTACATTTTGTATCGTAAGCAGTCTATAATCTGTATACGTCCCACTGAAGGCCTTCTCTCAAGCCGGTTTCAGTTTTTAATTTGTGTTTTTTTTTTACTCAATACTACCTAGTATTCTCCGGACCAAACCAAACCCGTAGACTTCTTGGTTTTCACTAAGTTGCCATTCTAATCTACTTTTGTAGTAAGAATGATTGATTGTTAAATGCTGTTCGAAAATTAGGAAAGTGGATAAAATTAAATCACAATTTATTATGAAAGTGGTGGCAGTCGGCCTAAATCCTAGTTATATTAACATTAACTTTTAACTTTTAATGTAACGTAGGTCAAAATATAAATTCGTTGAAAGAGCGGGTCTCTCCTAACACAGGTTCTGTAACTTAAAAGTAGTCTCAACCCCTATAAAATTATTTTTTTATTGCATTTTTTGCATATTTGTTTAATGTCAATGTACTTACAATGTTAGCCGCTGCCTTTAGGCCGCATGTGGTGGAGAGAAATGCAGCGGGAAAAAAACTTACCTATGTATTTTTACTTTACGAAAGTGGCAGCCCTGTGCACGCGCCGACCTAACGTCCCATGTTCCCTATGTTCTATTCCATCTTTTGATGAAATATCCTATTTGCAATTTAAACGATGGAATTGTTATATTCAATTCTGCTAACCACTGCCTACCGATTAGTGAAGTTACGCCTTTTTCAACAACATATAATTCTAACGTACGCTTTCTATTTTGATATTCAACAATTGGCCTTATAACTCCTATTGGCGCTGATTTTGATCCATCGTAAAACTTAAAAACTAATTCACTAATTGAGTATTCTTAAATAAACGTTCATATGTCTTTCTGCTTATGCACGAACACGCAGAGCCAGTATCTACCTCCATTGTAAGGTTACGACCATTAACAAACACTGCTACACTCACCGGTTTGTAATTACTCAGGCCCATTTGAAACATTGCCTCCTCATCACTCTGCCCTTCTGTACTAGAGCCGCCTTCCTCGGCCGCTTGGCTCACGAAACGAACTCCTTGACTGCTCCGCCCTCGAGTTCTCCCACGTCTAGGCACTCGTGCTGACCCGTCTGGTTCTTTGTACTGACAAGCCTTACGCAAGTGTCCCTTGTTTCTGCATAAGTTACACACGAAGTTTCTGTATCTGCACTGCTGCGACTGGTGAGCCCCACCGCACGCCACACAGGCCTCGCCGCGCGATTGTGCTGCTTCCGTGGCGCTTCGGCCGCGGCCCGCTCCGCTACGCCTCGCTGCGGCCGTACCCAGCGCGTGCACCGCGCTGCTGAGCTGGCCCACTCCATCGCTGGCACCGCTGGTGGCGCTCACCGCTCGTCCGCCCGACGCGTCAACTAGTCGCTAGTCTCATGGCTCTTGAAAACGTCAGCTCTGACTCAGCAAATAACCGCTGCCGTATCATATCACTATTGAGGCCACATACGAATTGATCTCGAAGGTTATCGTCTAGTGCTGCCCCAAAGTTGCAATGTTTACACATTTTCTTCAACGCTGCTACGTATTAAAAAAAAAAAAATTAAGCTGTTTATTTCAAAGAAAAATTATATACATTACATGGCATGAACTTAACTTCTAATCTTAATATTTAAAGATTTTTGAGTTAAGGAGCTGCTTATTCATAAATTTACATATACATTATATTTTTACATTTATTGAGGTAGGTTTAAACAAGTGCCGCTTAATAATATTTTTTGTTTGCTGACAAGTTTTGTTTTCTATTCTACTAACTAATTCTATTGGAAATCTATTCAATACTCTAGGCAGAATTGACTGCCAGACTCTCTGGCCATATTCGTTTTTACTTGTTGGTATCTCGAAGTTTGAAAGATAAGGTAGGTTACGTAGATTGACGGGTCTTTTTTTTTTTTTAAAAAGGGGTATATTTTCATTATACTGAATAACAATTGCCAAATCCAACTTATCAAATACGTTCATCACTTTACAATAATTGAATAGATATTCATAGTTATTTTTATATTTGTATTTAATCTTTGCGGGAACAATCGCTTTCAGTAATCTTAATTGTAGGTTAATTGCGTCACGCTTTCGCCGATACCCTGGCGCCTTTGTCTGAACAGGTAGCGTTCCGCCATTACTGACGGTGTAGGCTGTAAGTGTTCACGCACGATAGTCACTATTTCACTATAGGTCATACTTTTAGGGGATTTAGGACTCACGAGGTTCACTATTAGTTCATATGTACTGTCGCCCACGAGTGAAAGTAGCGTTGATAACCACAGTTCCGGTTTAATGGCATTTGCTTCGAAGTAAATAGCCACGCGGTCACAATACAACGTCCAGTTACCCGCGTCTAAGTCGAACTCCTTGATTTTTCCGATCGCCATGGTTGCCGTGCACTTTTACGCGTTGTTTCACTCGCGAATCCCATCCTCGTCGCCAGATAGTCTGTCCTAAGCGGCTGTTACCGGCGTGAAGGAGTAAACAGAGACAACGTATTGCTTCCAAGACCATTTATTGTTGACTGACGTATGTCACTTAGGTACAGCTACATAACGGTGTTTCTATAAACTACCCTCAATACACTACAAAAACAATTGAATTTGAAATTTGAATTTGATGATTTAAGACTCAAGAAACAGTTTCAGAAGGCTTCTAGAAACAATACAATTTACTGTAACGCGATGTACCTACTAGTATTTGAGTTTTTCGAAATCGAGCTGGGAATGCAAAGCAAAACCTGCCCCTGAGAGTAATTCCTTTCAGTTAGTGCCGCTCTTTGACAGTGAAACATAAGTTTTTCAAGTGCCGAGAGAATAATTGTGTGCACAACGAAGATTTATTGTTGCTAAGAGCCTTCAACTCTGTTGCGCCCCGCGACTAAATAAATGAGGGAGGGATTTTGAACGGAAATGGAAAAAAATACTTATTCTACGTTTGGACGCTAAACTAAAAAGATAAGATTAGAATATTCTTTATCTCGCACTGGAAAAAACAAATAACACAAAATATTTACAAAGGAAGAGGAAGGGCCGGTAAGGGACGCCCCAGGCGGACATACTTCGACCAAATAGGGGATATATTAGCATAGGGCAATATAAAAAGTACCCAAAACCGACGTGCGTGCATGCAACGACTAATGAATGTCGATGAAGCGAAAGTGGTGTGTCGGGATCGTGGCAGGTGGCAGTCCCTGGTATCTGCCTACCCCTCTGGGATACAGGCGTGAGCTTATGTATGTATGTATTTACGAAGGTTCGTGGTGCAATAAATTGGCGGCCTTATTACTAAAATCAATTTATATACTAGCGACCCGGACTTGGCCCCCGTGGTGGAGTATGGCCTCAGGGAAGAGACCCGTGCCCCTCGGTGGGGACATAATGGGTTGATGATGATACTAGCGACCCGCCCCGGCCTCGCACGGGTGGTAAAACGGGTGGAAATAGCTATATTAGTTCCGTGGAAAATTCCCGGGGTAGTAATTTTTTACTCCTTGGGTTACATTATTCGAGACTTCGTATGGAACCCTAAACTTTTTGAAAAACCAATATAGCCTATGTTACTCATGAAGAATGTGGCTTTCTAATGGTGAAAGAATTTTTAAAATCGGCCCAGGAATTTCTGAGCCTATTCATTACAAACATACACACACACATAAATACAAAAATACGAATCTTTCCTCTTTATAATATTAGTATAGGAGTATAGATATCTATGAAGTAGCAAGGATTACCAGTTTTAGTGGATTACCTACTAAAAAAAATTTATTGTGCTAGCAAGACAGCATGCTCCATGTAGCAGCCTTAAGCGAATATCATATTCAAGAGTAACACCGGGAGCGCGCTATCCACTTAACTAATGGCGTCGGAAAGCCAGAATTTACATCTGAAAGTGCCTGAATCATTTGCCCACTATTCAGTCAGAATCGAGATTAAAACGTTGCTCAGTTAATGGCCAATTCACTACATAATTATTTAATATAATGCACAGACAATAGACGATTCAGTAGCGCGATGCCGCCGACTCTCGCCCTGTGCCGACTTTTATACAAAATGCACAAGTTCGCAAAACAAAAAATACATTGCACTTGGCGAGCTTATAGATTGGTACTTTACGTGGGAAGTTATATTCGCGACCCATCCGTGAACATGATTCTTAAAACGTGTTTTAAGGAGTGTTTGGGGACCTAGTCAATTATTCAATGATATAATAGTTTGTAATGTTATAATAGTAAAGTGTCTTTTATCTATCTATAATTCCTTAGATAGAGATAGAGAACGCTTTCTTGTGCATAAAAAAGGAAATTACACAGGTATTTCTTAATATAAGAGTACAGGCGGCGCGGCCTTATCACTAAAAGTAACATTTGATGATATTTTTACAATCATTTCCGCTGAGACGATGTGTGTGGATTATTAGTATGGTTTTTTTTAAAGCGCGCTGACAAAGGTCCGGCGTCTCACCGATAGATGGCAAAACATCCGGATACACCTAGTATCATCAACCCATTATGTCCCCACACGGGTCCCTTCCCCTGAGAAAGGTATAGGCCATACTCCACCACGGCGCCCAAGTTCGGATTGGCCGAGGCTTGTAAGACTAGTGGCTGGTCTTACTGTCAGAAGTTTTCAAGCCGCCCTAACCCCTCTGACTTGGCTTAACGACCGTATACACTTTTTTTTTACGTAGCCTCCATTTTTTTTGTCCCACTGCTGGGCAAAGGCCCAGTTCAGTCCAAAGATTTCGGTCCTGGGCCACCTCAGCCCACTCCGGCAGGTGTTGGTCGAGATCGTCTCTCCAACGTCTCCTAGGCCGGCCTCGACTTCGATGTCCGTCTTGTGGTACCCACTCGGTGGCGAGTCTCGCCCACCTATCCGAGTCCATTCGACTGACATGACCAGCCCAGCTCCACTTTAATTTCGCACCGTATACACTTACTTGAGTTTTAATCGGAACAGTCCGAACAGGTTTAGCTCAATTCGCAGATATTAATCATGGTGAGTAGAGAGGAAGCCTCCGGATGGGTCCGGAATATATAAAAAAACTCCTTGCTGTTTCCTCGTCGTCCACTAGGCATCACGGCGCAGACACAGCTGACGACATCTTTGTTCTTGGAGAATCAGACGACAGATTTATTCAAAATCCCTGTTAATCTTTCTTCTTTCTTCTTCTTCTTCTAATATATAACATTCTCGTGTCCCAATGTTAGTGCACATACTCCTCCGAAACGGCTTGACCGATTTTGATGAAATTTTATACGTGTATTCGGTAAGTCTAAGAATAGGTTGTTATCTATTTTTCACAGCCCTTTGAAAAAAAAAATACATGGCGACACAACGTTTGCTCCTCGTTTTATAATAAGGGTGTTTTTATAAATAGCACTGTCTCTCTTTGCATAATTTGTCTACAAGTATCGATTGGCTTTGTACGCCCGACGAGCGTGATAGATCGTGTACATTGTGCATGGGTGTAAACGGGTAGGGACGCCTCGACGCGGGTCTTTGCCCATACGTATGCACCCAGACTCAGTAAAACTTGAGAATTTACGTCACATAACATAAACTCACGCCTGCATGCGAGAGGTCCCGGCTGGGGACAAAAAAAAGTCCAAATCGTGGATGTTTACATGTTGTGATGTCGCTGTTTCAGTTTCCCACGACACAGGGTATCGTAGTGTGGGTCCAGAAGCAATGTATACGCCTGTTTGTAAATGTTATGTTATGTATTCCTATAGAGTTAGTCGAAGACTGTCACCTGCCACGAAATTACAAGATTTTACATTAATGAAATCAAAAATATTTTATTCGTTGCACCAGAGAAGGTACGAGGTCAAAGGTAAGGTCAGTTAATAGCGATAATTTTACAAACAAACATGTCCATGTTAGGCAAGATCTAGATCGTCGTGAAGAACAAAATGGTAACGAAAGTCTCCAAGCTCACCTCCGGTTTCTTGGTCGTTAGTTGTTTTTTTAATAGATTTTTGGGAAACGAAGATTGTTAATGAAGGAAAAACTTGGAGCGGGTTTAGTCTTTTCAAATGGTTTTGTACCGCGTATCAATAATAATATACTAATAATAAGTACAAATACTAAATACTGTATTAGTGGAATGTAAGTGTACATAGATATAATATGTATAAATTGGTAAATACATTTACGTACTCGATTTACGATTCTGTTAAAAAAACATACAAATATTTTCATTACTTAAAGTTTAACATGCAAAAAGTACTACAGAATTGGTTTGAAGTGGCTTTAGCTCTTTTCTAATAGCTAATACTAGAAAAGAAGTGTTTATCAACGATTTAATCATCCAGTGGTGTATGCGGTTAAAATATTAGTTGTGGAGTGAATTGTACGGGGATTATTGTCGGTTACCTTTTTTTCTAACTCCGGTCTAACACACAGTACTAGTAGAAAAATTGAAAACAAAATCTCTTAGTATATGTAAAGGCCCGATGTATTGTGTCGAAAATTTCGCACACACACTCTCGGGCGGCTGTGAAAACACTTTTCGGCGCAGATAGGCCGCCGGATTTATGAAAATTCTCTGCCGAAGCATATTTTTGGCATTGCTTTGTGAAAAAATCCCAGGCGGTAGACCGCATAATATGTAAACGCATAAGAGGGGTACAGTCGACAACAGGTCATCTTGTTCATTTTTGTTGCGAAGGAATTCTTAACTTCACTGATCAGGCTGTATATCGTTGGCCTAAGAATACGTAACTCCAAACAAGTTTGATTACAGTAGCAAAGAAAAATTCTAAGTCCATTTTCTTAATGATCTAGTCTACAAAACTAAAAATTATTTGAAAAATTAAATTCCTTGATAATTTTTACTAACTACTAGATTCCTAAATGCATTGAAATTATTTCCGTACGTAGTGAAAATAAACCGTTTTTACGAGCTCCTGTAAAGATCATGCCGAGGGAATTACGCATTCTGATAATTAGGCCGACGATATGTGGAACGGTTTATGTGCTGTTGACTATACATTTTAAACTATACCAGCTTATCAATTTTATTTCGGACACTTACTTAATTTTTAGTCGCAAGAGTGCGGCCAGGTTTTGATCTGATTCGCAGAGCTTAATCATGTGTGCCTAGTGTGGGGCCAGAAGCAATGTATATGCCTGTATGTAAATGTTTATGTTTATGATGAGTCAGAGAAGAGCAACCAACGTCGCGAGCTCCGTCTCTGCTCACCATGATTAAGCTCTGCGAATCATAGCGAAATCTGGTCGGACTCTTCCGACAAAAAATCGAGTAAGTCATCATCATTCAGCCACAAGAAGTCCACTGCTGGACATAGGCCTCCTCCATGGATTTCCAAAAAGACCGGTCGGAAGCGGCTTGCCTCCAGCGTCTTCCCGCCACTTGGATGGGATCGTCTGTCCATCTTGTGGCTGGTCGTCCTACGCTGCGCTTGCCGATATGTGGTCTCCATTCGAGAACTTTTCGGCCAAAAAATCGAGTAAGTGTATCCGGCATAAATTAATAAACTGTTATACTTAGTTCTTGGCAAAACTACCCCATTTTTATGATGCAAACCAAGTAAAGACCACCTGTGTGCCGCGCCCGCAGTCGGAGACGAGCAACCGACGACGCGAGCTCCGTCTCTATTCACCATGATTAAGCTTTGCGAATCAGAGCGAAACCGACAAAAAAATCAAGTGTATGTATCCGGAATATACTAGTTAATAATGTATAGTGCATATTATACGCATTGCGATATATAATATCCGCATTAAAGTAAAATATACAATAGGGTAGTTTCCAGGGTCAAAGTAATTAAATTCTATTTAGTCCGTATTTTAGATTACAAAATAATATTGGACACGTATTTTTTTAGATTAAACAAAAAATAACAAAGATATAGCCCATTAAAGTTACGTGTGACGTCACTCCGTGCTAAAAAATGCAGCACGGCGTGACGTCACACGTAACTTTCATGGGCTATATCTTTGTAATTTTTGGTCTAATTTACAAATAAAAAAATACGTGTCCCTTATTTTTGAATAATCTAAAAGACGGAGTAATTACATTTTTAAGGGCAACTAGCCCATTGTCACAAACATTACATAAACTCACGCTTGTATCCCCGAGGGGTAGGCAAAGACCAGGGCTAAATTAACGGTTGCCCGAAAATGCGCACCCGCAAAATGGTTCGTCAACAAAACTTTTATTGACCATATATTTTTTCGGATTTATGGCGCGTCACAAGCGCGCCTGAGCCCAAATTAAACAAGTTGCGTAACTGCAGAGTTACCCGATTTAACTGCTTCAAGGAATTATCTACCCTATCGCAATGGGGATAGAGGTGTGATGCACGCACAGACGTTAACCCCAGGGCTTTGCTAAAGTTTCCTCATAATACCAATATTTGGTGGCGTGGGCCACGTGCTATGGTAGCAGGGTTGCCAGGTGAAGATTGGATATTCCTTATCGTACACAAGAATAACATGATCAGAAATGAAATCAATCGAATTACAGCACAATTCGGCGGCCTTATTACTAAAACTTATTTCTTCCAGGCAACCATAGACGAAGACGAGATAAAAAAATTGATACTGTTAGTCGGATATAGTCATAATTATTATACTACAGGTATTTCTGTTCCGCAAAGGGAAGAAAATAAACGGTTTTTATTTTTAATGTAGTTGATTGTAGGATTCTGTTAAGCTACGACAATTTTGTAAATAAAAAAAAAATGTGGTGCCCTAATTTACCTTCGAGGGTGACCAAAAACAAATTTTGGCACTTTCATTGTTTTCTTGGTCTACCCCACCTCCGATGTCCGCCTTGTGGCACCCATCCACTTGTGGTCCGAATTGAATGAGGGCTATGCCCAGAACTGAGACACAAAGGAAGCTACGTAACAATATACATTTCATAATGTTAAGAATTATTGCTTTTTTTCCTGGGATTTACGCCAGGAAATCTGGCAACCCTGCTGAATGCTAGCTGAATTTTGAAACTGGCGATTTAATATAAAAAGAAGGAAATGCGCGTTCAGGTCTTTTGTAGAAAAGGAAGCGTTGCACCTGTATCTGTATGAGTGATGTTTGGGAGAGGTTTGAGTTTGGGAAGGTAGCCCATCATCAACCCATTTATGTCCCCACCGAGGGGACGGGTCTCTTCCCTTAGGAAGGCATAGGCCATACTCCACCACGGGGGCCAAGTCTGGATTGGTGGATGCTTGTAAGACTAATGGCTGGTCTTACTGTCAGAAGTTTTCAAGCCGCCCTAAGGCCTCTGGCTTGGCTTAACGACTGCCATCTATTGACGGCAGCCAGCACCAACTGCTTAACGTGCCTTGCGAAGCATGGAACCGCTCGGAAAAATGCCACTAGCGTTAGTCATAGACGGTGACCCATCCATGGACTGAACGCGCCGTATGTTGCTTAACCGTAGTGATCGTTTAAGATCACTCAGGCAGCCCAGGATACGAGCGATTCATTTATTCAGCGCACTGCATTTATGTTATATTAATTCCGGATAGACTTACTTGATTTTTTGTCGGAAGTGTCCGACCAGGTTTCGCTCCGATTCGCAGAGCTTAATCATGGCGAGCAGAGATGGAGCTCGCGTTGTCGGTCGCATGTCTCGGATTTTTTTTGTCGGAAGTGTTCGACCTAGTAAGTGCATACTGTATCCATAATAAAGTTAATAATGTGTAGTGCTTACGAAATTTTTAGTTCGAAAATTCCATATTCAGTATAAACTTACTTAGGTAAGTGAATCGGGAATTAAGCTAATAATAATAATAACTTCCACACGACACAATCACTTGACCAGGGCCTCTGCTAATACATTGTAGCACAATTACAGTTGCATGACTGCGTCGATTTAGATTCATTGCCGCTTCAAATCAACGCGCGCAAGCATATTTGTAATTTTACGCGTCAATGGAATAAAACTTGTCACATGAATTGATAATGTAACTGTAATTGGACTATAATGCTATAACAGAATCGAGGCCCTGGTCCGAAACTAGGATACCCTAACCATTAACTTGAGAACACATTTCGCGGCCGGGCTATCGTCTCAACAAGAAACCTATATTCGTGACGTTATCGGAAACAATTCAACTCGATGAAGCGCCACGGGAGAGCTTCATTCCGAGTGATAAAGTTGATGTGATAATGTCGTATTTGCTCTGAAAAACGAAATAAACTTAACGTAAAATATTTCAACGCGTATTGAATCGTTTATTATTGGCTTTTGCGTTGATTGCTTCGACTGCCTTGCTGGCCTAGCGGTATCGCGGCTGATTATAATTTGATTGATTGGTACAAAATGCTAGTAGCATTAAGTCCGCCGCATTGCCATTGTAATCTTTACTTATGTGCAATAAACGTATTAATAATAATAATTATTATTTGAAATTGAAGAACTGATGGCCGATGGGGCCGAAAGGTTCTTGAATGGAGACCACACATCGGCAAGCACAGCGTAGGACGACCAGCCACAAGATGGACACACGATCTCATCCAAGTGGCGGGAAGACGCTGGATGCAAGCCGCTTCCAACCGGTCCTTTTGGAAATCCATGGAAGAGGCCTATGTCCAGCAGTGGACTTCTTGTGGCTGAATGATGATGATGATGGTTATTATTATGCCAGAGGTCGCAGGTTCGATCCCACGGGGCGTCCGTACATTTGTACAAATCGCTGCAGTCTGGGTTTATTTCCATGTTTGTCATGTCCTTGCCTCGTTGCCTTAGCACAGGGTATCCCAGTTTGGGACCAGAACAAACGATGCGTTTTGTGGTTATTATTATTATTCTATCCGGGATACCAACCAGCTATTTTTGATACAATTTATATAAGATTTTTTTTTAATTATTATTAGTTTTAGTTTTGTAAATACCCTACATATAGCTGTATTTTAGTATTTTTTTTCTGATATTATGTCTTGAAATAAACAAGCTTGGTGACAATCAGACAATGGCGCAAATTGCCAAATTTCTTTAGCGCTCAATATTTCATATTAACTCAATAAAAAGTAACTTTATTGTAGGTTTATTGGTCCCTGAAGATTGTATTGTAACATATTTGTAGGTTTTGGTGGAAACTAATACAGTACAATATAAAATTATGTTAATAATTATAATAATAATTAATGAAATGCATGTTAATGTAATAATTACATTAACATTATTGTATATTTAATGTCATCGGTTTTTTATCTTTTTTTTGTGATGTTAATTTTATTTAACCCTTAAACGCGCCATGTTGTTTTAAAGCAACACAACATTAAACTACTTTCATAAACTATACTTTATTTAATTTTTCTCATTTTTCCACGCAGTATTATTAGTTTGACGGGTAACTAGAAGGTAGTTTATCACAACTTTTCACATCACGACTTTTTTTTTCTTACCCTACTTTTTTACACTTCAAAGTTTGTTAGGTGCTGGAAGTTGGGATTTTTGCGATCGAAGTTTTTGTGCATCGAAGATAAAACCTAAATATTTCAGGTAAGTCTCATAAAAAATTGTTTTCTAGTACTTTGCTTTGTTGAATTTTATAATGAGTTAGCAAGTAAAAATTATGGAATGATGCGAAATTACCATGTTTTGTTATGTTGTTTGTAAACAACAACGGTCCTTTACCTGTAAAAAATCTACAAAGGCCTGAAGAAAAGATATGTGTGTTTTTGTTTTGCAGTATGAGTCGATTGGGTGAAAAGGATATAGTTAGTTTCCTGCATGATTGGAATGAGTCTGATGACGACTTGCCCGACTCCGAGTCTGAGGATGAAGAGACTTATTATCGATCTTCGCGTCAAATCAGGGATGATCTCGAAGGCATTATAAATTATGATTTTGAGGAAGATTCTGAGGAAGCTGTTCGTGTTTCACGTGACGAAAGTGACCCTCCTTTAGTTTTCGATCACCCTCCTACAGCTGATAATGAACCTGTTCAAGACGACAGTAGTGATCCACCTATAATCTCGGAGACCAAACCAAACGAGACCAGTAATATGGCGGAAAAAAAACCTCCTGACAACCGATGAGCAGCTTGTTTTCCGAGGTAATACTGTATTGCCAAATGAGTTAGTATTAGTAGCATGCAATACTATTTTGGAAGTTTTCAACTACTTTTTGTCCGCCTGAGTTGAGATCGAAAATTGTGGAAGAAACCAATTTATATGCCATACAAAAGCAAGTTTCAAAGCTGAAACAATAACAGAAAATGAACTGAATAAATTAAGCGTAAGGGTCAAGTCCAGGTTGCACCATCTAAAGATGTAAGATTTTATCAAATCCCACACTGGGCCATCTGGAACGAAAAGCAAGAAAGATGCAAGTTACCTGGTTGTACCGGATTTACCTACAAAAAATGTAAAAAATGCGGAATTTCTCTTTGTGACACTAAAGCCAAAGTTGTTTTTATAAATATCACAATGAATAAGATTATAAGTATCGTGTTTTTTCTAATTAAAGTTATATAAATAAATCCTGTTGAAGTTTTTGGTCGCCATAATTCGTGTTTTCCGGTGAATGCCCAATGTTGCTTTAAAACAACAGTGTTTTTTCAAAAAAACTACTAAGATATTTCGTAAATATTTTTTTTTCTATTTTTCTCCTAATGCACTTACCTAAATCTAACACATATATTTTTCCGAGCAAAAACAAAAATTTGGTCTTTTAAGGGTTAACCTGCTGTATTGGGTGGAAAACTGTAAGGGCGGGGTATTATATGCAATAAAATTAATATAAATAAAAATGTTACTTTCTATTGAAAAAATCGCCAAAGAAATTATGCAGTTCTAAAAATCACCCTTAACCTGTAGATACATCCTTGTAAGCTCACGCACTGCGGACGTCCCCACAGACCAGAAAGGCAAAGACAAATCATCCCAAACGTAACAAAGTGTTGAATACTTTATTCCGGAGCCCCCCCATTTGATCCCGTCCGAGCAGCAATGAACATTATTACTTAATCTATCAACTGGTACAGAAGAATGTGCGTGTAAGAGCGCTTTCACATTTAGGCGACTTTACCAGCGCCTCGGTCGCGCGTATGTCGCGCGACAGTCGCGCTGCTGATCTGTTCATATTATTATGTAGTATAAACATCAGCGCGGCAGCGGCGCGGCAGTAGCGCGCGGCAGTCGCGTGCGCTCACTGCATTCAGTAAGCGCGTGGTAAGCGCCGAGCTAGAGTTACAAGCGCACGTATTTGTCTACAGACAGCAAAATAAGCGAGTTCGACACCGAAAGATGTCTTTTGTAATCTACTAATACCACACGCCACACTTATCAAAGCCGCGGGGCAGAAGCGCGCTACTGTCGCGCGACGGCAGCGCCACTGTCATGTCGCGCGGCGGCAACGCCGCTGTTGTTATAATGTAAAGGCATCCGCTGCGTCGCGCTACTGACGCCCTAATGTGAAAGCGGCCTTACTTAGTCCAGTTGTGGTCGGAAGAGTCCGACCAAGTTACGCTCTGATTCGCTAAGCTTAATCATGGTGAGCAGAGACGGAGCTCGTGTCGTCGGTGGTCTTCTCTGAAACTGATATTCTCTTAAAAATCATACTTCTTGGCCTTACCATCTATTCCATTTATCTATACTTGGCATTTTTTTGGACTTTAAACGACACTGAATTAAGAACCTTTAGCGGTAGAGAATTCGATACCGTTTGCAAATTTAGTACTAGCTAGCACTAAATTTGTAAACTGTTTCGAGTTTTCTACCGCTAAAAGTTTTTGATTTAGTGTCGTTTAAAGTCTGAAAAAAGTGCCAAGTACAGATATATAAATGGATTACACGTAAAGGGCCGTCTATAAATTACGTCACACGAATTTTATGATTTTTGACCCATGCCCTTGTCTCAGCTGGTCACGTTTGTGAGACTGTCACGTTTGTGAGACTGTCACGTTTGTGAGACTGTCACGTTTGTGAGACTGTCACGTTTGTGGGACTGTCACGTTTGTGGGACTGTCACGTTTGTGGGACTGTCACGTTTGTGAGTCTCCGCCCCTCCCTAGTGTGACGAAGAGAGAGAAGGCCTGTGCCCTACAGAGGGGCATATACTATAGGACATATACAATTATACAGCCCAGGGCTGAATAAAAATATAAACTATTAAAAAATATAAAGTAACTAATAAAAATATTAAAAAAATATACAAATTTTGCCCGTATTAACAAAGGGCTGGGATACAGGCGTGAGTTTATAATACAAAGAGTAATATAAATGCTCTGAATTCTTTCGAATGAGTTTTGTCGAAAGAGCCGCCATCATTTTCACTTGGAACAGAAAAGGTGTGCATGGTATATCACGCCGAATTGAATTCTATGTTCTTGCAATAAGGTTGCTCCAAAATGTAAAGACTGTCCACGATCCTTTTGTACTCTGCGCTCGGCCATACGTCTTGTCTAGCGAATATCGATTCTGTCGCCATGCGCCAGGTACTGGACGTTATGTCAAAATGGCTTGCAGTTTTCACCCGACTACGAAAGCCAGAGGGTTTGAATTTATTTGTATGTTATTTGTGATGGGTTACCCTACCACATAGGTATCGTAGTTTTGGTTCAGGTTAACTGATTGTATTGTCTGGGAGTTATTATTGCTATGATTACTCGGAGTCCAAAGGGCTTTTAAATGGTGTATTA
The DNA here is from genome assembly GCA_947310845.1 of Yponomeuta plumbellus. Lineage (NCBI taxonomy): Eukaryota > Metazoa > Arthropoda > Insecta > Lepidoptera > Yponomeutidae > Yponomeuta > Yponomeuta plumbellus. The sequence continues at coordinate 22,338,728 of OX371197.1, read as the reverse complement.
AATAAAAGGTATTGGCGATGATAGTCACGAAAAAAACATCATTGACACCAAAAAGTCTTAAGGTAAGATAAGATTTTTCTTTATTGCACGCTAGAAATAAGAAAAACACAAAATAATAGCAAAAACAATATAAGCAAATTAAGATGAAGTTACAATGAGAAGAAAAATTTTCGCCTGCTGCCTGAAAATTCGACGGTTTCGTCTCGGCCTCTTAATATTTATAATAGTCATTATCATCGACCCATTATGTCCCCACCGAGGGGCACGGGTGTCTTCCCTGAGGAAGGTATAGCCCATACTCCAAGACGAGGGCCAAGTCCGGATTGGTGGAGGCTTGTAAGACTGTGGCTGGTCTTACTGTCAGAAGTTTTCAAGCCGCCCTAAGACCCGTGCCCCTCGGTGGGGACATAATCGGTTGATGATGATGCCATATTTATAATAATTAATATTTTAGCAGCAGGGCTTTTGTTTTTTCTTCATTATTTTTTCATCCCTGCAGTGGTCGCTTGAAAGCTCATATTTTCTCGTTTTATGTTCAACGCGATAACCCGTGTAATATACGGGGATGATCGCGTCTTTTACCACTCATATTTTAGGGTTCCGTTCCCGAAGGAGCGAAAGGGGCCCTATTGATAAAATACTTTTTAATAAATTTATTGGTATATGGCCACGAATGAGGAGGTTTTGACCCAGCCAGCAGTGTGATACAATCGGGGCCATATAAAAAATATCATAACGCCCGTCCAATAAATTGGAGAAATTATTTTGACGCTGCAATGACGTACTTGGTGGTCAATGCCTTATAATTTTTCGACCTTATTTTTTTACTTTAGTCTATTTTAGCTTATTAATGCCCGGTTCCAATATCCACAAAACGCTTCGTTTTTGCTTACGATCGGTTACAATCCCTACGAAATTCCTACGAACCGTCCATTAATTGTAGGGAAAACGGATCGTAGCCGGTAGGCGTATATTATAGGAACCGGGCATTAGCTGACATTTTTTTGCCGTCAATGGTTGTCTGGAAGAAATTACTTTTAGTAGTAAGGCCGCCAAATGTGTACCAGTACTATGTTTTTGTCAATTCTCATGTGTAATTCCTGGTGTACATAGAATGAAGTATCGTTCACTCAATAAACAATCGCCCGTAGCCCCAGCTGCCTGAGTGATTTTAAACGATCACGGTTAAGCAACACAGGGCGAGTTCAGTGCATGGATGGGTGACCGTCTATGACTAACGCTAGTGGCATTTTTTCCGAGCGGTTCCATGCTTTGCAAGGCACGCTAAGCAGTTGATTCTGTGGCTGCACCACAGAGGGCATCGTCAATGTCATTGAGTAGAACCGTAAGAAATTACTCTGTTTCCGTTCTGTAGTAAAAGTACTCTGTTCCACCCTTTTTAAACCCGACATCCAAAGCGACTCTACACCGCCTGTCTATTCTCATAAAAGTCCACTGAATTGACGTTCGCCACTTCGCGTCTTCGCGAGTTGATGGTAATCGAAATTGCATTTTAATCCCCTCGCGTTTGGTGTCAATTTGCGTTTCCCGGTCTTGCTGTTTGGAGTGATGCCAACCAAATTCGTGAAACTTGAAGAGAGAGAAGTAAGTTTATTATTAAGTAAAACTTGTCTATTGTTATAAATTCAGTATCATTTCAAACAATACAGACATTAGTATTTTTAATGAGTTGCTATGCTCTCATCATCAACCCATTATGTTCCCACCGAAGGCACGGGTCTCTTCTCTGAGGAAGGTATAGGATATACTCCACCACGGGGCCAAGTCCGGATTGGTGGAGGCTTGTAAGACTAGTGGCTGGTCTTACTGTCAGCAGTTTTCACGCCGTCCTAGGCTTCTGACTTGGCTTAACGACTGCCATCTATCGACTTCAGCCGGCACCAACTGCTTAACGTGCCTTGCAAAGTACGGAACCGCTCGGAATATGCCACTAGCGTTAGTCATATAACGGTCACCCATCCATGCACTGAACGCGGCCCATGTTGCTACACCTTATCACTCAGGCGGCCGGGGCTACGAGCGGAAATGTATTTCTGTATGAGCATTGCTATGATCAATATATGCTTTAGCAATATATTTAACTGGTTTAATAGCGACGATACAGACATTTCCGTTCATTTATAATTTGAAGTACTGATTATTTAGGTTAAATGTGTGTTGCCAGTGATGATTTATGGCTGTGAGACCTGGACCTAGATTATGTTAATGCACTGTAGGACAACGACAACTGCATGACCATATCGATTTAGTTTCATTGCCGCTTTAAGTCTACGCGCGCACTCAAATCAAGCTATCTAGGCGTCAATGGTAGGGAAAAAATCGTCACGTGACCCGACCGTGTATCTGTCATCGTACTGTAATGCCCTAACAGAATTAAGGCCCTGGTCGCTGACTATGGGCCTCATAAGAAGGCTCAAGGTCGCCCAACGAGCTATGTTTGGAGTTCCCTTCGCGATCGAATCATTAATGAGGAGATCCGCAGAGGAACCCCAGTTACTAATTTAGGTCGAGGAATTGCTCAGATGAAGTAGCAGTGGACGAGGCAATTAGCTCTTTAATTCCTCAAAACTTCGACAGATTTCCAATTTTGTTACACCCTGTAGAACTGAACGATGACACAAAGATATCTCTCTACAAAAGGTATTTGAACATGCAAAGAGCCCCACTAAAACAATTTCAGAGCCAGCGAAACAGATTTATATTCCTCTCTTAAGCTGCAATGCCATTTGCTTGGAATTTTAATTAATACAGCCAGTGAGCTGTCCGTCGTTAGGATGGAAAAAGGAAGGGTAAATAGCATTAATATGCATTTATTATCAAACAGAGGTTTATGTGACATAGTAATGGTAAGACTAAGGCCCTTTCTGCACTGCTCCGGTCCGGCGTCGGAACAGGAATCAGTCATGAGAAAAATATCGGATGCCGGATCATGCTTCTCCACTTCATCCGATTATAAGGCAATAGACGTGATGCAGTTCTTTATTAAAATTCCCCGGTTTTTCTATTCGAGGCAGGGGACGTTTTCCACACATTCTATTAACGTAAATAAAATAGTATGGGAACATTTTCGGATTGTCTGCGCGGTGCAAAAACGTGTATTGTATTTTGTACGTCGATCACTTCGGCCCGGTATAATACCGTTCCGATCTAGCAAATTATCGGACCGTTAAAACGGAGTAGTGGAGAAGCTTAGTAGTATTTTTGTGTTTCTAATTCGGACCGGTAATTAACGTTTGCCGGACCGGAGAAGTGGAGAAAGGCCCTAAGGCGCAGCGAATGTGGACGTACATTCTCCGGGTTATTCACCAACTGGACACACATGACTGGACACACCTGTGTCGAGTTGGTTAAACTCATATTAGTATCATTATTCTTTCGTCATCTGGACACACAAAGATTTGTATGTGTGTCCAGATGGTGAAACGTATTTAAATCGTTTTAATGTTTTCGTCGACTGGACACACATTCGAATTTTACCCGAATTTATGACGAAGTACAGTCATGCGCAGAATGTTTTCTGTCACAATCATCATCCTCCATCAAACGTTCCACCGCTGGAAACGGGTAATTTTACAATAGTTTTACAGTAAATAGTACAAAAGTACTAGGGTAGCAGAATTATGTAAGAGATTGCGGCTAAAATAAAATCTCATGAAAAACATGCGGTTAGTTCATGGTGTTGCTTAATACTGCGCAGTATCAAACAGGGTCGTTTACTACTACTACCTACTAACTTTTGTTACCCTAGTACTTTTAACCGCTCTGGACTATACCATAAGTGCGACGGGGCGTACTGAAAACCACTGTGAAGCAAGGAGCGAAGTACTGGGAATTAAAGTAAAACGAAAAGCGACACTATGGGAATCGAGATTCAGGGAATAAAACTTATGATGAAGGTCCTATAGCAAGAAAAAAAATTGAAACTATCAGCATGAACACTATGATCGCGACCATTGTTCCAATTCCATGAGCGAGACGATTGTTAACCTGACTGTACCCTTTTCTGCAAAAAAACAGAGTGTGTCCAGTTGGTGAAAACATAAAAATTATTATTTTAGCTTTCACCATCTGGACACACATAAAAATCTTTGTGTGTCCAGATGACGAAAGAATAAATGATACTAATTTGAGTTTAACCAACTCGACACAGGTGTGTCCAGTCATGTGTGTGGACACACATCGCACCTCCAGAACTAAAGTGACCTAACTCAAAATTTGGGTAAAATGAGTTAAGTACTCAGAATGACTCAAAAAGGTATACTCTTTCATGGCTATATGAAAAAACCGACGTTATTTGGTCAGAGAGAGATGGAGGAATATTGCGGTCTATTTTTTCTTGAGCAACTCGCTCAGAGCGCCGAATACATTTTCTTCATTTCCCAAAAGTTGCAAAACTTTGAGTTAGGTCACTTTAGTTCTGGAGGTGCGACATGTTGGTGAATAACCCCATTCTCCGACAAAATTGGCTACATCAGCCATTTGAGAGCTCATGAGCGTCAATTTCAATAATCTTTCGAATCCCGGGACAAGAAAAAAATATCCAGTTCTTGGAAGTTTACATGTTGTGATGTCGCTGTTACTGGTTCCCACGACACAGGGTATCCTAGTGTGGGCCCAGCAATGTATGTGCCTGTATGTAAATGTTTATGTTTATTATCAGTCCACCTATGGCCTATGCAATGCCCACGCCATCTTTTGATGTTTTTGCCATCATTGAACACATTTCCTGAGCGTCGGTCGACCAAGCTATACCAATAATTCAACGTCCTAATAAGTAAAAGTAACCAGTTCAGCTCAGAAAACTACTAAGCTATTACCCAAATCATCCACTTGCAATATTTTTGTCGACCACTAGCCTTAAAATTGTAGTTATGCCTTATTTACACTATTCCAGTCCAGCGATGCAATCAGGCGCTGTAATGCGACTGTAATATTATTATTATTGATTCTTTATTAAAGCGAAAGTGATTTGTCAGGATCGTGGTAGGTGGCAGTCCCTGGTCTCTGCCTACCCCTCTGGGATAAAGGCGTGAGCTTATATGGTATGTATGTATGATTCCTTATTGCACAAAACGATAGTGTACAAAAGGTAGTGCCTAATGCTAATGGCATTTTTTACCAGTCAACTCAAACTAGGCCTGCAAAAAAAATGAAATACTTAAGCTTTGAAAGGACTGGAGTCATTATTATTATTATTAAAATACCTTATTGCACAGGTTTATTTAAATAAACGTACAAAGGCGAACTTGTAGGTTGTATAACCTTTTGGGCCCATTTTAGTCCAGCACTACTGGATTGCTGCACTAGAATAATGTAAACCGGGCATAACAACCCAAAAAATTCTAATCCGCGAAAAAGAAACAAACATTCCGTCGAATTGAATTTGAAATTGGAATGTCCGTTCCAAATCTGAAATTGCAAAGGCGGCCATTACTGAAATGGGCAAACGACTGATATTACGTTTCGTTTCATTCGGCTTTGGTCTGGGGTCAAAAATATGTATAGTAAAATAATGACAACTAAAAAAATTATTTATTTGCAAGAACACTGGTGATTAGCATGGTTTACAGTAATTATTAAGTTCCTTCATGGTCTACCTTTCGATGTGCAAATTGTTTACTGGATCGCCTAAGTTAAAATTAAAATGTTTTAAATTAATGATAAATAATTATGAAAATATTAGTGTGTGAAACACAAGCAATTATAATTTAAAACGACTAATCATAATTGAATAAAATTAATGTTAACATGTATAAATAAAAGTTCATAAAATTGTAAATAAGACGTATTGCAATAAGTTTTGTTTAGTAATAGTTTAAATAAATTATTTCTCACACTATTTGTGGCCATCATCTATGGGTGATATGGGCCATCATCTAATTATACTATTTAAGAGAGGATGGTGGCCATAAATATATTTCAATATGGACTTTGGTCCTGGAACCAATAATGCTAATAATATAGAATCGCTGGTAAGGTACTCGTATTTTTGTGAAGAATAAGAGAAACGTTGGCGCATATAACCAAGAACGATATTTCTTCAATTGATGAGGTAAAATAAATTACAGAGGACAAGCTGAGCAAATAGCTTAGACTTTAACGATTTCTATGCAAGGTTTGTTCTATGTGGCGAACGGAATGAAGTTAAATTTGCGCAAATTTTTCTTTTCTTCTAAATAACCCTAAAGGTGAGAGATTATTCGGAATTATTCAATCTCAGCTTTCCAGAATGACAGTATTGTTTATGTATGGTAATCTGATACCAATTTAAGCTTGTGAATCTTATCTGTTGGGGTTTGTAACTACTTACGTTCATAATGTGCTTTAAATAAATAGATACCCAGTATGTTTAACTGTACACTGAGTAGTTTGTAATCGCTCGTACCCCGACCGCCTGAGTGATCTTAAACGATCACGAATGTTAAGCAACATAGGGCGCGTTCAGTGCATGGATGGTTGACCTTTCTATGACTAATGCTAGTGGCATTTTTCAGGGTCTCGATTCTGTTAGTGCATTATAGTACAATTACAGTTACATGGTCCGGTCATGGTCAATTCCACTGACGCCTAGAATTATCGATATACGCGTGTTCATCATCATCATCATCATCATCAACCCATTATGTCCCCACCGAGGGGCACGGGTCTCTTCCCTGAGGAAGGTACAGGCCATACTCCACCACGGGGGCCAAGTCCAGATTGGTGGAGGCTTGTAAGACTAGTGGCTGTTCTTACTGTCAGAAGTTTTCAAGCCGCCCTAAGGCCTCTGACTTGGCTTAACGACTGCCATCTATCGACGGCAGCCGGCACCAACGGCTTAACGTGCCTTGCGAAGCACGGAATCGCTCGGAAAAAATGCCACTAGCGTTAGTCATAGACGGTGACCCATCCATGGACTGAACGTGCCGTATGTTGCTTAACCTTGTTCGCGTGTTCGCGTTGACTTATTTAAAAGTTGCAATAAAATGAATTCGACGCGTTCATGCAACTGTCATTGTAGTAGAATGCATTAGCAGAATCTAGGCCCAGGACATTAGTTAGACAGTAAATTCATTAACCGCTCACGCACGTCAGATAGATATAACATCGTCATTGTCAAAAGGGTAATCTTGGAGCTTATTCGTTTGTCCGTTTCATTTTACTATTCTTAGGCACCTTTAAATAGCCCTGTGACTCTTATTTCAAAACTCATTAGGGTTAGAATTATACAGCCTTAACGTTCATGGGACCTTTTCTAATTACGCGGTCAAAAGTGCGTCGTAAAGAGCGCATTAGTGGTAACTTTTCACCGACTTCAAAAAAATATGAGGTTTATTCGACGGGTATGTTTTTGTTGTTTTTTGTTATGTTCTAAAGTAAAAGTAAAGTAAACATTGTGTATTGCCAAATGAATTATGTTACATGCATGTGGATTAATAAATTATTAATCTTAGTTTCAATTTATTATTCTCTTATAACTTCGTAAGTTGTGAACCGATTTCTTCAATTCTTTTTTTTTTATGAGTATCTGTAACGTACCTTTCTGTCCCATTTTATTCTGGTGTCTATGATGAAACCTTGGAAAGAAAAATGACATTTGTTTCAAGTTTATTTTAATTTTTTTTGTTGAGAAGAGAACTCATCAATCGACGGCACCAAATTAAGTCTAATGGGAGCAACCCTTTACTGATTGGTGTATTGGGGGGCTGCAGTGGCGCATGGGGCGGCTGCTCTGCTCGTGTGCCGCGGGCCAGGACCAACCTAATAGCCGCGATACCTCTCACTACAGCTATAAAATCCTTACCAAGGTGGCAAAAAATATTGATATTTGTATGTATTTATTTGTTCTTTGTGTGAATTCACGGAAGATATTTCTTTGTTGTACAGTACTTTGTTGTTAAATGTTCTGTTGTTAAATTGCATTAATAACTATAATTTTAATTCTGCAAGAATAAGTTTTAAACTGTAATATTGGATTATTTAATAAATAAAATAAAATGTTTCATAAATTTAACATGTCATCAAAGTCAGAGAGTCTTAAACATCCCAAATTGAATTTGAAGTCAGTATCCAGCTTCATGACCAGCACAAACATTTTCCTTCAAATTTTTATTCAGAAATCAGAAATCATAAATTTTAATAAAAGAATTTCCATTCTTCTTGATGTACATACAATTATAATGTTAGCCGCTGCCTTATTGTATTTTGTATTTTGAAGTCGGTTTTTGTTTTAAAAAAAGTGTAAACTGGCGAACGTGGCGTTTGGAAGCGCCGAGCTGCGCAGAGTAGGTACTTTGTAATATACCTGGCCCTAGAGTCTAATTCAATGTTTCGCAATGTACAGTCGACAGCACGTCAATCTTCACATTTTAGTTGCAAAGTCGATGGTAATGCAATGGAGTAGAGTACATTTTTGTATACCATGATGTGCTGTCGACGGTACACTGCTCGTGCCTCAGTCATTAGTTGTTGTTACTTGGAAAAATCACAATATAGGCATGATAGGCAATTTGAAAAATTACGCGGTGTTACCGCTATAAAATTGATAGATAGATACAATATTCTTTATTGTACGTACACCAGGAATTACACATGAAATTTGACAATAACATAGTACCTACAGTATGTACAATTGGAGGTCTTATTGCTAAAAGTAATTTCTTCCAGACAACCATTGATGGAAAAAATAGAGAAGCTAAATTACGGGTAGGCGGTGCAACTAGACAATATTAAACAAGATGTTTATCTAATCTAATACACATACATAAACGGTACATAAATTTGAAATAAATATACAACAAGTTTACATAAATAATAATGATATTATCATTTGGACGGACGAGATGAAAGAAAACATATTATTATCCCTTCGCTTGGCAAATGCCCGCAGCGGGCACGCGGCCATTGTTTAACTATTGTTATGCTAATTACCGCCAAATGAAGGGTTAAACATTATACTAGAGAAAAAGAAAAGGAAACACATACTTAAATTAGGGAAAAATAATATTTCTGTACTCTGCTCTTAAATATTGCGAGGGAATGAGAAAATCTTACAAATTAGGCTGGTTTTCTGAGTAGATTTTTTTCACCGTGCCTAGAAGACTGTACCTGTTAAGACGTTACATTTAGGGTTTGTGTCATATCTGACACCCACATAGGGTGCAATTTTGACTGCCAAGACCAAGACAGAGGTCGTGGGTTCAATTTCCCCTGGGGGCCGCCGTACATTTGTACAAATGGCCTCAGTCTGGGCGTTTTTCCATGTTTGTAATGTCTTTGCCTCGTTACCTTAGCACAGGGTATACTAATTTGGGACCAGGGCTTCAATTTTGTTCGTGCATTACAGTTCGATGACAGATACATGGTTGGGTCACGTGACGTGTTTTTTCTTACCACAGACGACGCCTAGATTGCTTGATTTGAGTGCACGCGTAGACTTGAAGCGGCAATGAAACGAAATCGCCATGTTCATGCATTTATCATTGTAGTACAATGTATTAATAGAATCTAGGTCCAGGTCAATGGATTCTGTTATGTGGAAGTAGTTATTCTCCAATTATTATGGATCTAGGCTAAGTAATTGAATCAGAATCATCAGAAATTTATTTCAACGTAAAGAATTTACATTCTGCTTGTTGAATGTCAATGTACATACAGTTATGTATAATGTTAGCCGCTGCCTTGGGGCCGTCTGTAGTGGAGAAAAAGGCACCGAAAAACTCCACTCTGACCATCTTTTCTCAAATCAACTTAAAGCTAATACAAATAAAACTTACAAAAAAATATCTTGGATGTGTTGATTGTTTGGTGCCTGCCATTTACAAAACCCTCCCAGAGGAATTATGTAATAAGGACCTCAGAAAATTACAATTCAAAAGTATGCTTAAGCGCTTTGTTTTAAGTAGTTTGTAAACATAAAATATTACCGATAATGTTAGTTGTGTAGAAAGTAATGTTAGTTGAGTAAGTATATAAGAGCTGTTACCAAGAGCTTGCCGATAAACTGCATTAGCAGTTTGGCAAACTAATGTTGTTGTAATTTCGCACTGTTTTTAGTGAATAAATAAATATAAAAAAATCATTGTTATTAAAATTCTCATACGGCTGTCTTTAGCAGGGCTCTTCTTGCCCTAATTTTATAATTCATATTATGTATGTTGCCTATTAACTTCTCTAAGGCCACATTTCCTCCGTTCCCACCTAGTTCCGGTCCTCTGTCAGTTTCCATGTTTCCACAAAACCGTGTCCGTTAGGCTGAGATTTAGATGTGCGTGATTGCGCCCAAAATAACAATGAAACAAACCAGCGAAGAGCCCGAAAAGGCTTACGGCAATAAAGGTTAAATGCTCATAACAAAGCGTTTGCTTGCCCCGACGCCGAAGAGAGAAAATTAGGGTAATGTTTACGTCGTCGCCGGTAACCGAGGTATAGGAGTGGGCTTAGCGGCTACTTCGAACCAATAGCGGCTACAGAAACGATCTGTCTATTCTTAATAGCAGCTATTGCCTCGTTGAGCTGCTAACCAAGACTTAAGAAAATTGCAAAGAGTTCAGTGCACCAGAATGCATCTAGTCGTATACTCATATTTATGTTGATGTCAGGAGTGGGCAACTTAGCAGCGATTTTAAGGCGATACCTGCCACAGAAAGCAACTATTTTCAATAACAGCTACCGTGTTGTTGCTAAACGATGCGATCGCTAATCTTTTAAAGCGGATTTTTGTCTGTACTCACGCGCGGGATAAGAATTAATGCTGGATGGGCCAGATGCCACAATTTTAATTGGGGCTGCTTGGGTGCCGAAGGTGTTAGTCCGACCGAACTTCGTTGACACCTATGACCTACGGGGATCCACTGGACTTACTGTGCTACCAATGAAACATCAAAAATCAATACTTTATACATCGTATTTGCGAGATATTAATTACGTTAGGACCCGCGACCAAGTACCTCTAACCACGAACTGGATCTATAAATATTGTAGCATTTTTACCAAAAATAACATATCTTTAAAAAATATATATTATTTTTTCTCTTGCTAGCGCTCTACATTGACATGATACTCTACGGGGCGACTTAAAAAAGTTACCCTTTAGTCGCTAGCCGGTTTCGTTTGCGTAGCGTCACGAAACGTCTACTAGAAATAGATAGTTATACTAGCTTGTAACTAGATGCTACGAGCTAGGATAACTATCTATTTCTAGTAGCTTATTTAACCAATAACCGTTTATCAAAACGTTAACTGCTATTGGCAGCCATTCCTGAACCAAAGGGCTTGTTCAACTAGACGAAGCGAAGGGTGAATCAGGTAATGGGCGAAACCACGTGCCCTAATCCTTAGTTATTTCCCCGAAGCCCGGATTTATCCCGGCGGGAAGAGGGCTTTGCACGTTTGCGTTTACCGTGCCTTGTCTATCTCTGTGTGATGGGAAATAGAATAACTCTAGCCTTAGGCCCTTTCTGCACTGCTCCGGTCCGGCGTCGGAACCGGAATCAGTTATGAGAAAAATATCGGATGCCGGATTATGCTTCTCCACTTCATCCGATTATAATCGGCGATGGACGTGACGCAGTGCTTTATTAAAATTCCTGGGTTTTCTATTCGAGGCAGGGGACGTTTTTCGCACATTCTATTGATGTAATTATATAGTATGGGAACATTTTTGCGTTGTATGCGCGGTGCAAAAACGTGTATTGTTTTTGTACGTCGATCACTTCGGCCCGGTAAAATACCGTTCCGATCTAGCAAATTATCGGGCCGTTAAAAACCGGATGCCGGAGTAGTCGAGAAGCTTACTAGTATTCTTGTGTGTTTTTAAGTCGGACCGGTAATTAACGTTTGCCGGACCGGAGAAGTGGAGAAAGGCCCTTAGTGTTCGGCTTCGATTCCCCACTGTTTGCTTTAGGGATCGTACGGAGGACGCCATTTCGAGATTAGGTAGGTTCCTTTGAATTCTCTATTGTTTGTGGAACGTGTGATAGGAAATTTTGAGTTGACAGGTGATACATAAACTTCCGTTTCTCATACAATAACGAGCTGTTAATAGGATAAGCATATAAGATAACAATATTCTTTATTGCACACAAGAAACAAATGACAAAAAAAAAGTTAAGTTTAAAAAATATATATATATACAATAGGCGGTCTTGTTGCTAACAGCAATTTCTTCCAGACAACCATGTGACGGGTAGTTGGTAGTTGCTGCACATTAGAATAATAAATACTTATACTTAATAATAAACTTAAATAAATCTTTCTTAGATAAGGTTTATAATACCTATGTGTAAGAGGAGGATAAAATAAATATAATATACCTACACAGACAGGAAAGTAATCGAGTAACAAAATACTGTTAATAGATGTCAGTTGGCCAAAGTGCAAGCGAAAAAAAAACGTTTGACAGCATGACAGCCGTTAACAGCAGATTAAAAGATTGTTAGCATGCGAGACACCGGGGGATAGTATAATTAACTTAATTCTGGATACATTTACTTTGTTTAAAAAATAATTAAGTTAATAATATTTAGTAATGTTTTAGTTTTAATAATGCTTACGAAAGATTTATATCTAGATTTTTTTAATGACTCGCGACGGTTACACGTAGTTTTATATTAGACGGGTCTAACGCGATTATTTATTAGGTGAAATGATACAACTGCCGCCATCTTACTTGTTAAATTAATTAAGCATTCATTATACAAATAATTTTTATAAGGCACAAGGATTTCTTTTTATATACAGGCTGTTAATTTGCAAGCGTGCCATATTTTAGGACGTGATTATACTGCTGATTATAAACAAAAATCAATCATAAAAGAAGAGTCGATTTTTTTTCTTTTGTTCTCTGACGTCACATTTTTTATCGATAAAGAGAACGCCCAGCTCTAATATCGAATTATCTCGCACATCCCTAAATTTTCGGACGACGGTTTGGCAACCACGCGCATCCACACAAACACACACATTCGCACCCCGAGCGGCATGCGCATGCGCAGATAGAACAAACACGCCGCGCGAGCGCACCCCCAATTAGCCCAGCCACTCAGTGACCGGACATCCTTTGTGACGTGCGCACGTGCCGGTATCGCACGCTCTTTCATTACTACCTAATGTGTGCGCGCCGCCACCGCCGTGCACCACATGGTTGATGAGATGTTGGAGGACGTGCCATTGAACGATCTTCAAAACCTCTATTTTCAGCAGGACGGTGCTCCTCCGCACTACGGACTCATAGTGCGCGAGTACCTCAATGACACTTTTGGTGACCGCTGGATAATGGATAGGAGGCGAAGGCCCAGTGGCCTGGCCAGCGCGGTCCCCGGATCTTACTCCCCTAGACTTTTATTTGTGGGGAAAAGTTAAAAGACTAGTGTATGCTGAAGAAGTTAACAATGCGGCTGTGTTGCGTGAAAGGATTATTTCTGCCTTCCAAACTGTTAGGCAAAATGTGTTTGTGTTGCAAAATTTAAAAAGTAATTTGTGTCGTCGTGCGAGACTTTGCATAGCGCAGAACGGTGGCCACTTCGAACAATTGCTCCGTACAACTTAATCATTGTAAGTACCTTGTAAATAACGTCTCAATTAGTGTGTAAATAACAGTGATTTCAGACTTTTAACTACGCCAGATCAACGATTTATTTGAAGGTAGGTTAGTACTTGGGTATGTTATCTACTCCCTACTTTTTTATTCTAACTTGTAAATAAACTAATTTGCGCAATATTTTAATACCTACTAACCTCCTACCAAAGAAATTGGTTGTTTTGTCGGTCCTAAGCCCGTGAGAGTAGGAAGGGAAATCTGAAATCATATGTTTCTTGTTGTTATTGCTGTTTCTTTCACTCGGTGCCAACTTGGCAACGGGGCGGGGTCTCGGTCTTTTCCCATTACGTGCGTGTCGCAGCACCTTCCATCTTAGGTTATTCCTATTCAAACCCTAAAAATAAGTTTTATTTTTATCGACGGTTTCCTTGAATATGGGAGACTGTTAGTAGACTGCATTAACTGGTAACATTAATTACTATTTTATCTTTAAATATGGCACGCTTGCAAATTAACATCCTGTATAGCTGCACATAAATAAAGTAAAAAATCTTGGAAGGTTTGCTTTACGCACAGAGGACTTTGATAGATCTATCTATAAAATTGCAAACTAAAAGGGCATTTTTTTAATTGTGTGTACAATAGATATCGTGTCGTTACTGTTATCGTCCAATTCAAATCCATGCAATGGTATCGCGAGTTTTCATTATTTTTATTGATTAGCTAACACAGCAATCAATGGAGGGCGACCGAACGAAACACATATTTTATAAATAATCAGTAGGTACTTTTTTCAGCTACATAATAGAGACAACCGCATTTGAATTCGGCAATATGTTTCTTATCGTTTCAAAACCATGCGGGCTGTTATCGTATCACACACAGCGAATTTTCAGTCGCCCGCCGCGTGAGCCATGTTTGTAATTATTAATTACATAATTATGCTGACTTTATTATAGTCTTACAAGCCTCCACCAATCCGGACTTGGCCCCCGTGGTGGAGTATGGTCTATACCGTCCTCAGGGCAGACAGCCGTGCCCCTCGGTGGGGACATAATGGGTTGATGATGATGATGATGGATTATAATTTATATTATATAAATAAATTTTTGAAACTCGCGACTCGCGTAGTCGTTTTACCTGTACTGGATGCTGTTGTAGTCTTTAACGTACATACGAATAAGAATTGGTTTCCGCTAGCCGTTTTCTGTCTTATCTTCCACCAGCAAGGTCTTAAACCCCACCTTTATTAAATTTTCAATTAACTGACTTCCTTTCCTTATCCTTTTCTTCTCGCCGTCCAATTGCACAATTACGTTGAACGTCCAATCGATCGCGAAGCACAAGTCGAAGATGAGTTTTGCCCGGAATTGAGCTCGGAAGCGCCTTAGGGCGCTACACACGACGTTTTTTTCCGGCCCTGTCGACGCGTCGCGTATTCCACGCAACTGTGTGTGACGCGCTGCAAGCGCGATGTCATCGCAGGCAATCTCTTTTTTTCACTTTTCGACGCGCCGGCGAAGCGAGATAGCAAAACGCGCGTCGCAAAAAAAAAGTCATGTGTCAGACCTGTTAAAAGACATCTAACAGGTCTGACACATGACGTTTTTATTTTGGTGACTGTACATTTTATACTTAACGAGTAAAAAATTGGTATTTTTTTTTTTTTTGAAAAAAAAAAAGACGTAATCATTTGCTTCTGGCCCCACAGTAAGCTACCCTGAATTAATATTTTGAATTTAATCAACAGATCTTGATCAATATAGGACTTCCCTTTTCGTTACCCTCTACCTAACAAAAGAGGACTGACTGAATGAAATCAGACAACGTGGTAAAAAATTCGTAGTGAACGTACATTGAAAACGCGTGACGATTGGAAAGTCGATATCCTCTAAACACATGTAAAAACTGAAGGCCTGTGTCCTTTAGTGGGACGTATATAGGCTGCTTAAGTACTAAAATATTATGCTGGCGAATTGAGAACCTCCCCTTTTTTTTAAAGCCGTTTAAAAAGTGTGAATTAAATTAAACAGCGTGACAAATAACTATTAACTTTATTACGGATACACTTACTTGACTTTTTTGTCGACGTTTCGCTCAGTCAGTGTCTAGAACCGACGATGCGAGCTCCATCTCTGCTCACCATGATTAAGCTCTGCGAATCAGAGCGAAACTTGGTCGGACTCTTCCGGCAAAAAGTCAAGTTGTAAGTGTATCCGTTATAATGTTAATAATGTCTAGTGCTTACTAAAGTTTTAGTTCCAACATGGTAAATAATTCTTGGGTCGGCGGACTAAACCACAAAGTCACATTATCGAAAAATTTGTTCTGTAGATAAATAGATTAAAACAGTAGTTTGATTATTTTTTGTATTTTTATTATTTTTTGTATATTATAAGTATTTTCAATTGATCGTTTCACGAATGCTTTCTGTTAATGTAGTAAACACAATAAAAATGGTTTAGAGTAATTAAAAAAAGGGTTAACTGACTGACTCAAAATGTAGTGTTTTGGACTTATGTGATTTAGTCCGCCGACCCTGGAATTTACCTACATAAAAAGTATACAGACGAATCGAGAACCTTTTTTGGAAGTCTGTTAAAAAATTGTCCTGTCATACAATTCCCGCCAGATCATCGAGGCTGGCTAAGAGGACACACTAGCTGGGTCCTAAACAATACTGATAATAATAATTAACTTGCAAAACACATTAAACAGCAACCGTGGTCCTTACCGTTACCGTCGCTAGGTAACTCGCAAACTTGCTCAGTACCCAATCTGGCAACAAATTGTCAGAACAGAAGGTCTACTTAATCTCAACCTTTACCGAGGCTATTGTGTATAAGATCTCATTTTAAATTAACCTTATCACCTTCAAATAAAGTCCAAAATTAATTAAAAACTCTTACTACCCATCCCTGGTTAAGGGTTAAAGATGTTTCTTAGGGAGTTAGGGCGCCGATTGAAGGAGCGTGGACTTGACCATCGCTCTGGGCATTTCTTTGTCAAAGGAGTTCTTTGGCCATGCGGCGTGGCATTGCTGCCAGCATGCTGGGGACCTTTAGTTCAGCTGTTTTCCAGGGTGGTTTAGGTGGTTAGGTCAGGTAATTATTTTTATTATTTCGCACCCCTAGATGAAAACCCCACTAAGTCGAAATAATATGTGAGAATTTAGTTAGCTAGCCGGCTGCCGTCGATGATACCAGCCGTTCAAGCATACAAATCGCACCCCTAGATGAAAACTTTTTCGACTTCCTGGCCTTATACTCGTACTGGACCGGACAATATAACCTCTACATCGTCTCCTTCATGTTGAAGGTATCGTTATCGGAGTTATATTGTCCGGTCCGGAAGTCGAAAAAGTTTTCATCTAGGGGTGCGATTTGTATGCTTGAACGGCTGGTATCATCGACGGCAGCCGGCACCAACTGCTTAGCGAGCCTTGCGAAGCACGGAACCGCTCGGAAAAAAGCCACTAGCGTTAGTCACAGAACGGTCACCCATCCATGCACTGAACGCGCCCTGTGTTGCTTAACCTACGTGATCCTTTAAGATCCCTCGTTAAGCCAAGTCAGAGGCTTTAGGGCGGCTTGAAAACTTCTGACAGTAAGATCAGCCACTAGTCTTACAAGCCTCCACCAATCCGTACTTGGCCCCCATGGTGGAGTATTGCCTATACCTTCCTCAGGGAAGAGACCCGTGCCCCTCGGTGGGGATATAATGGGTTGATGATGATGATGATGTAAGCTTGAACTATTATTGTACCTACCTATTTATTTTGCGTCGCTGACGAAGCTTTTGGTGGATATTGTATGGAACTGTTACACGGTTTTTCCGGTTTGTAGTAGCGCAGTATGATAGAAAATACTTGAAACTGTATGTTTTCAAACATTATTCTATGTAGGACTAATGTTTGACTAAAATCGGAGCTCTGATAGAATATCTGTCTTTGTGACACCTGACAATGACCTTTCAGCACTTTTATGCCTGAGCCAGCCCTGGCTAGGACGTGGGCGTGGGGTGTTAAAGTCCGTTCGCTTAGATAATGTCGGTACACACGAAGGCAATCTTGGTTTTAGTAAAAAAAAACATTTATTTCAATAATACAACTTAGACGGCCAAAACACTTTAAATAGAAAAAAAAAACATGGTACACAATATACCTAATGAAGCACAAAATATAACACTACTCTTCATCACTCGAAGTGTCTTCAGATTATTCATCTCCACCAATTCAAAATGCTGTAATTTTGACAATTTTGTTTCTTTTTATTTATAAACTTCAATATATAGAAAAAAAACATTTAATATTAAAAATAAAAAGTTATTCTTCGATGTGGCCATCTTTAGCGCGGATAACAGCATCGAGTCTGTCCGAGAAGGCTTCACACGCTGCACGAATGTGGTCTGCTGATATATTGTTCCATTCTCGGCGAAGAGAAATCTTTAAGGCGTTGACTGTCTCACATTTTTTTGCTGACACTTTGGCCTTTAAAATTGACCATATGGAAAAATCCTTTGGGTTTAAGTCCGGCGAATATGGTGGTTGCGAAGAAATGAAGCTCGGAACTTTTTCTTTTTCAAAAAAAATTGGGTTTCAAGGGCTGTGTGGGATGGTGCCGAGTCTTGCTGAAACGTCCAAAGGTTTCTACCGAATTTGTTACGTGCCCAAGGTAACAAAGCATCGTTTAAAATCTTTTCACGGTAGATTTGCTGGTTTATCTTTGCACCCTGCTCAATGAAACCGAGAGGTGAACGTCCCGTAGCAGTTACCGCGGCCCAAACCATCACTGATGCTGGTGCTTGCTTTCGCAGAGCAATTCGTTGGTCTAAATTGTCGTTTGATTTACACTTTAACCATACGCTATCATTTTATTTGTTCACATATTGCTGAACCGTAAAAAAATTTTCATCGGAAAATACCAAATTTTTAAGCTTGCTATCAACGTGCAAGTGCTTTAACTCCTTAGCTCTTTCTAGGCGAACTGCCTTTTGTGCAAGTGTCAAGTCTTGCACTTTTTGTATTTTGTAAGGCTTCAGTTGTAGTTTATTTTTTAATATGCGTCCTATTCTCCGGATACATACATTAAGACTTTTCGCCACTTTAACTGCGATTTGTCGTGGATTTCGTTCAATTCTAGCCTCTACCTTTTGAACCATTTCTGATGATGTTGCTGTTGTTGGATGTCCACCTCCATGGCGTTTATTGATGCTACTCGTATTATTGTAACGCGTGATGGTCCGATACACAAACATTTTATTCAGATGTAAATGTCGCAGCGCATTAACAATGGCTGGTTGCGATTTTCCAGTCAAATACAAAGTAATGACACTGTGGCGTTTGAATTCCTCCTGGATAACTTTTTTTAGCAGCGACGAAAACCAATGAGCTTCTGTATGTTTAGGAACAATACAATAGACTTACGACTGTGAAAAAATGGGTGCCATATTGTAAACAGTTTGGATGATATAGCAACTTAAAGTTGGTAACTGCCTACCCCTGTAGAATAGGTACCTACATAAGTGATGCAGGATCGTTTCGTTATAAATCCATTCTAAAATACTGATTTATTTACTTCTTTAATTGCGTGATCTACATAATAGTAGAATGAGACGAGCTGCGAGCCAAATTCACTGGCGTGTTTGCGCCGCGTCTGCTTCCTTTATTTTCTATTGTCAAAAGTCGCCATGTGCCGAGGCGGTAAATATCAAAGTGACACTATGATAGCGAACAGACTTTATGACCTTCCACATCTCCCATCCAGTGATCCAGGGCCCCAGAGGGCGCAGGACCGTGTTGGTTTAATTAATTTAGCAGATAGAGCCGCGCCGATGTGTCCCAGACGACCAACTTCGTAACAGGATGCTCGGATGATTAACGTGGCCGCATTTGTATTGATACTTCCCGGGCAGACTGCCCGGGAACTTTGCAGTCTGTTGTAGACCGTCCACAACCACATTATGTGTGTTGGTATGTGTTTATCAGGGCTTAGATTCTGTTAGTGCGTTGTTGTACGATGACAGATACACGGCCGGGTCGCGTGGCGTGTCTCTCACGGATTGAAAAAGGTATATAATATAACATAACAAACATAGTAAGCGGTGGTGGCGTAGTGGGGTTGACCCTTGCTTCTCGATCATGAGGGTCTGGGTTCGAACCACGCATGTACCAATGACTTTTAGTTACGTACATTTGTTTGTACAGCAACACCATTCGCTGATAAATTGTGCCCGGATAACGGCGACAGGCTTGCCACTTGTCACGTTTGGGACCTAATAAACTCGGCAAAACGTGGGTCCAGTTCTATAGACTGGTGCCTCTGCCTACCCCTTCGGGGATAACGGGCGTGAGTTTATTATTTATTATTATTATTATTTATTATAACAAACATAACATTTACATACAGGCACTTACATTGCTTCTGGCCCCACACTAGGATACCCTGTGTCGTGGGGACCAGAAACAGCGACGTCACAAACATGTAAACATCCAAGACCTGGGTTTCTTTTTTTTTTTTGTACCCAGCTGGGATTCGAACCCGCAAACTCTCGCATGGTAGCCAGATGCGCTGACCGCTGCGCCACAGAGGTGGCACAGAGGTTGATTACAAGCGCAGAGGTATAAATGTATGAGTGAGTTAATGTAATGCATATTTTAATATAGCACTTTAAATGTTGCGTGCCCTACATGGTCCACAAAGATCTTATCAAATAACTGTTAAGTTAAAATGTAACAACCTTAAAACATGTGGAATGCAATTAAGTATTGAGTAGCGTGTTTTCCTCACTATGTTTTCCGTCACAGTTAGCGAGTGGTATTGTTACCATGACTTCACATTTCTGTACATTTGTACAAAGGTTAGAAAACAAAGTCATAGGTACATAACCGCACCGGGAATCGAAATTGGTCTCTCGCTTCCGAGTCCACTGGGCTACCGCCGCTCCTCCGAACACTGTACTCCATCGCAACTCTATCGTAACATTATTCCGGATGAGCGAGTCTCTTTACAAGCGACCCGATAATACCTACCTGTTGAGGCAAAATTAACTTGGCGCGAGTGTCTAGTCCAGATAAAGTGGAAAGAAAACCGATCGATGGGGAACTTTATCGTCTTCAGTCTCCAGAGAGTGGCGCATGGCGGGTGAACTGGCAAGCAAATAATGATTAGATACGAGATACGGATACGAAAGCCTTCGCCATTGATTGATTCGCGGGCGAAAATTCGCCATACAATATATAAACTGACGACCTCTGTGGCGCAGCGGTTAGCGCATCTGCCTGTCATGCGATAGGTCCCGGGTTCGAATCCCGGCTGGGGACAAAAAAAAGAAACCCAGGTCTTGGATGTTTACATGTTTGTGACGTCGCTGTTTCTGGTTCCCACGACACAGGGTATCCTAGTGTGGGGCCAGAAGCAATGTATGTGCCTGTATGTAAATGTTATATTATGTTAATAATAGTGGCAGTTGGTGCCGGCTGCCGTCGATGGATGGCAGTCGTTAAGCCAAATCAGAGGCCTTAGGTTTGAAAACTTCTGACAGCAAGACCAGCCACTAGTCTTACAAGCCTCCAATCAATCCGGACTAGGCCCCCGTGGTGCAGTATGGCCTATACCTTCCTCAAGTGACCTATGCCCCTCGGTGGCGACATGATGGGTTGATGATGATGATGATAATAATAGTGGCAGATTTGGCTGAATCGTGGCAAGTGGCTATCTCTGGTAATTTATTCCGCTCGCGCGCTGTTAAGGAAAACATCGTGAGGGCACCCGAGTGGCCGAGAAGTTCACGTACCTCTACGCTCGATATACAATGTGCAATCCGCGGTGATTAAAGCACATAGTCTTTCTCTGAGAGAAGGCCTGTACTCTATTTAGGCTGCTCGCGCTTAAGCCTAGTTCGCACTAGGCTAGTAATTTAGTCGAGTAGCGAGTAATTTAGTCGCTACGGCCACTAATGAACTCGACTAATGAACAGGTTCGGACTAATTAATTCGGAGTAATTTAGTGGCTAAAAGTGTGCGAACCACGAAAAATTAATCGAGTAGTTTATTGTTAGAAATTGTTATAAATTCTGAACGCTGTCTTTCATTGTTCATCGGCATTAATCTGTTCCGGTCATTTTGTCTTCTATTGTTTTAAAACCTAGGCATTTATGATATTACGATAAATATAACAGATGATAAAAGCTCAATTTATTCTAAAATGTTTTTAGCTCTTCTAGCATTCACTACAATTTTCGTATGTGTTGAGTTAGAATAATAAGTTCTCAATTGCTTTTAGTCTAAGCCTCGTTTCCTTTGTGACGGCTATGTTGGCATTACGGCAAAAGAAAAGTAGTGTAATATGTGATGGTTGGTTTTTTCTCTCTCTTGAAGGTGTCCGTGTTTACGTTTTATTTTAATATTGTGAATTGGAAAAGAAGAATACAGATCCGACTGGAAAACTAAGCTGTGGTTTTGTTTCTTTTATATATCAGAAGCGCGACCGTGATTCTCACGCCCAGAAAAGGTTGAAGGTTGTAAAATACCAAGAAATCTAAGCTGCAACTTGGTAAGTCACAAGTTTACAAGTCGTTTTTGAAATGCTGAGTACCTGTGTTGCATTTGCGGCAGGTGTATGCCGCTTGTAGTAAGTATACCTGTTAATACTACCGTGTAGTAAGGACCCAGCTATAATATATAGGTATATAGATTTAAATAGCACATACTGGCAAAAAGGGAATTAGTAAATGTTTGATGTCCATAATGGGATTTTGCGGGGATCACTTGAAAACCCGTTCCTTTTCGATGGGTTTCACGTAGCCTTTTATTGTAATCTGATAATTTAAATGTTAAAAGGACCAAATGTATTTAAATCTTATCCTTAGTTTGATACCTACGTTGATTAAAGCTGGGTTGCACCTGCAAAGTGATTGACGACGCTCTTTCGACTATCGATTATTATTATTCGAAACCAGGTTCTGGATGTTTGTGGTGTCGTTGTTTCTGGTTCCCGCTATACAGGGTGGTTTGGTGTGGCCCTGGGGCCGGAGGCAATGTGTGTGCCTGTGTGTGGAGGTTTGCTATGTTATTATTATTACTTATTTATTTTTGTTTTCCTTTTGCGCCCTTTAATATCAACTCTGTAACTTATTTGGAAAAGTAATCGCCCACGTTTTTTTTTTACTGGACACCCGGTATGGGTGAGTAGGTATACCGAGTATCGTAAAGAACGGACTCAATCTCCAGTAGTGTAAAGGAGACGTTAAGAGGAATATGAGTGTGCGAAACTCTGTTTACTTATTAGTATGTGTATGTAATAGACATGTGAGCCGTGGGGCAAATACCTACGGTACGAATGGTGCGCGATTGCTATCTGAGCATAACTAATACGTTGAGACGAAAGTTTATGAATATTGACCGGTTTCTTGGTTTCAGAAAATACAAACTTGAGTTTCGGTTTGCATAGGGTTAAATTGTAATTTTTATTAAAAGTACGTATTGCTTCTTCTTAGTAGTTTCGAGGTTACTGTTAATTTTATAAGTTTTCTTTTTTTCTTTTTCTTTCTTCTCTGTCTGTTTCTGTGTGTAATATATATTTGTATATTTCTTCGGTGAAGAGGCAATTGAGTAAACGAGTGTACGTTGTTCGTTGTATACGTATAGTCCTACCTTGTAACTTTGTAATACTTGTGATCTTAATTGATTTCGCTGCCTGACACTCTAGTTAAATAAGGAAATCATTTTGTTGTTGATATACCTAACGAGTTAACTATTTTGAATTAAAATGTCGAACCGCGGCTACACGCCTATCGATCCTATTCCAAGTCCTAAGTATACCAAATAGGTATTGAAAAAGTCACGCCAATTCGACTTAGCCGAAAACGTCGGCGTAGTGTTTCTACCAGCTCTTCAAATGACTTTCTACTTACTACCCAAGTCGTCATTCAGGACGGAGTACCCGTCGTCATCGCCGTCGCAATCCCGCGTCGAGAGACCGGGCTCGCGTAGCTAAAAATGACCACTCACTGTCAACCAGTAGTTCAGACGACCGTAGATCTCGCATTGATTCTCCACCACCGAGTCGCATACGCTATCCGCGTTCTCGTGGTCGACATGCACTCCGAACGTCACGTATAGACTCTCCACAATCTAAACGCCATCGTCACTCGAAGCACGCGAGATCACTAACTTGTAAGAGACAGACATCGCGGACTACGAAGCGCCCTGAGTCCCTCAGTACCTCTAGATCCGCAAGTCCGTTTTGAGAAAATGCAAGAATGCGCTGTCAGTCTAGGTCCAAATCGGGTGATGCGATTTTGGAAAAATTAGTCGAGGCATTGAAAAGTAGAGATGGTACTCGTGTAAATCTATCATCACATGTTCAGGGATCACATAACATTATAACGGAGTTTAACCCAAGTTCTAAATCTCAAACGATGGCAGATTGGATTAAAAAGATAAATGAATCTGCTGAAATGTATGGCTGGACCGAACGGCAGACCATTTTCTTTGCCTTACCTAAACTTGCAGGCTTAGCAAAAAAAATGGTACGATGGACTGACGACGGTCAAGTACAACTGGACTGAATGGCAACAGAAACTATTGTCAGCCTTTCCGAGCGATCAGAACTATGCGCAGCAATTAACGGAAATGTTAAATCGTAGGAGCAATCGAAATGAAACACTTGTCGAATACTACTATGATAAGATTATGCTTCTGAACCGTTGTCAGCTGAAAGGACGGCAGGCGGTCGACTGTATTAGTCACGGAATTTACGATCATAACATTCGGATGAATGTTCAGGGCGCACATTACGATGAGCCTGAACAGGTTCTGGACTATTTCAGACACATTACACAGAACAAGATTGAAACACCAATGTCCAGACGACCGACCACAGATCAAACAAATTCTGGTGGTTACTTTCGCAACCCTTACGACAAATTTCATAATGGTAAAACGACGAGCCATTTGGATACAGCGAGTAATAAAGGACCAACCGCTAGGCTATGTTTCAATTGCGGAGATGCAGGGCATAGAGTAGCCAGGTGTCCCAAGCCCATTACGAAATGCAGTAAATGCGGCCGACACGGTCATACCAACTCAAACTGCACTTTTTATATAAATGATAAAACTAATAGGGCAGATGGTGCGCGAACGGCTTCTACCGTTATTTCTCAAAATGTACTAAACATTGGTGTAACAGATAAACATAACGATAAATATTTCAAAACTGTCAAAATCAATGATGAGCCCATGAACGGTTATATAGATTTTGGAAGCGAATGTACGCTTCTCGGTGATGAAAAATCTACGGAATTAAAGTTAAAATTGGATTCGGAAAATTTACCAACGTTGCGTGGATTTGGTAACAGTGCCATTGTGCCGTTGGGCAGGGTTCAGATACGAGTTACGGTAGATCTGGTAGACGTGCCATTGGTAGCCTACGTCGTCTCTTCTTCTCTTTTACCCTCGGACATTTTGATAGGCCAATCTTTGACCGAACAACCGACTGTGAGAACATATAAAACTGATAAAGACCTTGTTTTATTTGAAGTTAAAGCAAATAGGATGAACACTGTTGTGGTGAAAACTGTACAAGATGTCATAATTCAGAGCGACTCTATAATCGAGATCAGATGTTTTCCTGCGTATACCGGTTTTGTGAGGATTTGTTCTGATTTAAGATTAAGTCAGGACTCCGAATATATAATATTGCCAGGCCTTTATTCCGTTACGGACGGCTTAGGGTCTTTAATAGCCATAAGTTTAAATAATAGAAAGATATCTATATCGAAAAATAAGATTCTGGCGAGAGGTCTGAGTATCCCTAATGTAGCAATTCCACCAGACACTAACTGTCACTATGTTGTTAACGTAAGACGTATAGCACACGAAGTGTCAAATCTTAAAGCTGAGGAATTAAATGTGGATGATAGTCTAGAACCCGAGACAAAAAGTAACCTGCTAGAGTTGCTCAACGAATACAGAGATTGTTTTGCCTCCTCAATGAGTGAACTGGGGAAAACTACGTATACTGAAATGCAAATCAAACTACATGACACTCATCCGGTAACATATCGTCCGTATAGACTTGCTCTTTCAGAGCGAGAGAAAGTGAATAGGATAGTAAGCGAACTCTTGGAAAATGACATCGTGCGGGAATCTTGCTCCGAGTACGCAAGCCCAATAATTTTGGTGAAGAAAAAAAATGGTGACCTCCGACTCTGCGTCGATTACCGTGCTTTGAATAGGAAAACTATCAAGGACAAGTACCCAATGCCCTTAATCGATGATCAGATAGATAACTTACATGGACAGAAGTTTTTCACCACCCTAGACTTAACCCAGGGATATCATCAAATCCCTGTATCAGAAGATTCGAAACATTTGACCGCGTTTGTCACCCCGGACGGTCACTTTGAGTACAATCGCATGCCATTCGGGCTAACGAACGCGCCTTCAGTATTTCAAAGGATGGTTCATTCATTACTCAGAAAATATAAAATTCCAGGAGTATTGGCCTATATGGATGACATAGTGATTGGCTCCAAAACTGTCCAAGAAGGTATCCGAAAGTTAGAACAGGTATTAGACATGCTACGTGAAGCAAATCTTACATTGAATCTGACTAAGTGCCATTTCTTTAAAACTCACATAGAATACCTAGGATTTGAAGTTTCCGTCGATGGAATTCGTCCTGGTACCCGTAAGACAGACGCGGTGACTGCTTTTCCCACTCCTCGAAACCCTCATGAAGTTAGACAATTCATTGGGTTAGCCAGCTTCTTTAGGCGGTTTGTACGAGATTTTGCTTCCATTGCCAAACCCCTAACGTCACTAACGAAAGCTAACGCTGTGTGGGCTTGGGGTAGTGAGCAGACTAATGCCTTTTCAAAAATTAAAGAAATACTAACTTCTAGACCGGTATTGACGATTTACAATCCGAATCACTTAACTGAATTGCACACCGATGCGTGTAAACTAGGAATAGGTGGGGTATTACTGCAGCGAGAAAATGAGAAAGCACCCCTTAAAGCAGTTGCCTATTACAGTCGTCAAACCTCCGTGGAAGAACAGCATTTGCACTCTTATGAGCTGGAAACACTTGCGGTGGTGATGTCATTAAACCGTTTTCGGGTCTATTTGTTAGGCATTCAATTTAAAGTAGTGACAGATTGCAACGCGCTGCGGACCACGCTAACAAAACGTGACTTGATCCCACGCATCGCACGGTGGTGGCTACTCGTGCAAGACTTTGAATTTTCAATAGAATATCGTCCAGGTACACAACTACAGCATGCTGACTCATTAAGCCGCAACCCTATACCGGATACCGAAGAAGATATTCACGGACTGAACATAATGAACGTTGTTCAAGATGAACACTCTCTAATGGCGACACAGTTGAGCGATCCAAGGCTTAAGCTCATTAAATGCATTTTGGATAAAAATTGTAGCGAAGCTAAAGACATAATAAAAAAGTACGTCATAAAAAACGGGAAAATATATAAGAAAGTAGGAGACGAGTTAAAATGGGCAGTACCAAGAGACGCTAGATGGAAAATTTGCTTATTGTGTCACGATGAATGTGGACATTTTTCTCTAGAAAAGACTCTAGAAAAAATGCGTCGAGATTATTGGTTTCCCCGTATGACTCGGTTTGTGAAAAACTATGTGCAAGCATGCATACCATGTGCATACGCGAAAGAACCATCAGGAAAGAAGCAAGGATTACTGCATCCAATCCCTAAGCCGAGTACACCATTTGAGTGTATTCACATTGATCACGTCGGACCCTTTGTACGTAGCAAAAATGGTAACACGTATATATTAGGCATTATTGACGCCTTCACAAAATTTATTGTGCTACGCGCCGTGAGAAACACAAAAATAAGTCAAAATATCGACAAAGTTCGCGAGGAGGTTTCCTGCCATATTAGTAAACAGCAGAAGGCGATGAAGGCACGGTTCGACAAGAAAAGATGTACTGCTAAAAGATATGCTGTAGGGGACCTAGTAATGGTGATGAAGAACGTTCGGAATATTGGCATTAGTAATAAACTCGTTACACCATTTAGTGGCCCGTACAAAATATCTGCAGTTTTAGGAAACGACCGATATGAGGTCAGTAGTATACAAGGTTTTTCTTCTAGAAAATATGTAAACGTATATTCCGCTGATAAAATAAAACCGTGGATACGACTGAGCACCAGGTTAGATTCTGACTCAGGAGCATTTCCTCAGGAAGTAATGATTGATTACAAATAATAATGTGAAGATTATACTTACCGTTTAACATGTTTAAATTTATTTTTATTAGTATGAAGAAGAAACACGATAATTTGATTTTATTCTGTGTCATTTATTTGGTTGAACTTAATCGTATTACATAACCGTAAAATGTTTGGCAAACCGAAACCAAGTACGCGAGGATGAGCTGGGATCCTGAGGCCGATACACGCGGTTCGTGTACGCGGTGGACCCTATACTGAGGCCGATACACGTGGTTTGTGTACGCGGTGGACCCGATACTGAGGCCGATACACGAGGTTCGTGTATGCGGTGGAACCGATACTGAGGCCGATACACGTGGTTTGTGTACGCGGTGGACCCGATACTGAGGCCGATACACGAGGTTCGTGTACGCGGTGGACCCGATACTACATGTGATCCCAAGGCCGATACACGCGGTTCGTGTACGCGGTGGACCCGATAAGATATGTGATCCTTAGGGCCGATACACGCGGTTCGTGTACGCGGTGGACCCGATACTACTGTGATCCCGAGGCCGATACACGCGGTTAGTGTACGCGGTGGACCTGATATTAAATGTGATCCTGAGGCCGATACACGCGGTTTGTGTACGCGGTGGATCCGATACTACATGTGATCCTGAGGCCGATACACGCGGTTCGTGTACGCGGTGGACCCGATACTACATGTGATCCTGAGGCCGATACACGCGGTTCGTGTACGCGGTGGACCCGATACTACATGTGATCCTGAGATCGATACACGAGGTTCGTGTACGCGGTGGACCTGATACTACATGTCATCTTCAGAGAACGGCAATGAATGAGGGCATTCAGCGGTCATTGGATGGCCGAACGAATCTTAGGTCAACCAACAAAATCAGTTATGCGACTTCTTTACTTTGAAATAAATTATTGATTTATGTGTTTGAATTATGGAAGTATCCGTGATAGATTTAATTAAAATCGCCAACTATGTAAATCTAATTGATGAATAGATTATATTGTTACGGTATAATTATATGTAACTCCTAAGTGCCTGAGGACAGGCTTAATTCAGGATGGCCGATTGTTAGAAATTGTTATAAATTCTGAACGCTGTCTTTCATTGTTCATCGGCATTAATCTGTTCCGGTCATTTTGTATTCTATTGTTTTAAAACCTAGGCATTTATGATATTACGATAAATATAACAGATGATAAAAGCTCAATTTATTCTAAAATGTTTTTAGCTCTTCTAGCATTCACTACAATTTTCGTATGTGTTGAGTTAGAATAATAAGTTCTCAATTGTTTTTAGTCTAAGCCTCGTTTCCTTTGTGACGGCTATGTTGGCATTACGGCAAAAGAAAAGTAGTGTAATATGTGATGGTTGGTTTTTTCTCTCTCTTGAAGGTGTCCGTGTTTACGTTTTATTTTCATATTGTGAATTGGAAAAGAAGAATACAGATCCGACTGGAAAACTAAGCTGTGGTTTTGTTTCTTTTATATTATGTAAATGATTTAGTCGAGTCAATCCATTTTAATCTATTTTTTCGGTCGAGTAGCGCCCCCCACCACGCGCCCGTGCTCACTGGTTCATCGGCTAAACAAGTCCGAACCTGTTGATTAGTCGAGTTCATTAGTGGCCGTAGCAACTAAATTACTCGCTACTCGACTAAATTACTAGCCTAGTCCGAACTAGGCTTTACAATGTTTTGTGTTTTTCCTTGTTTGTAATGTCCTTGCCTAGTTACCATAGCAGGGTACCCTAGTTTGGAACCAGGTCAAGTGATTGTGATGTGTGGAAGTTATTATTATTGTATAAGACAAAATTGATATAGATCAATCATGAGAGTCAAAATTCAATTTCAATAATCCATTTATTTATTTACTAAATAGGTATTTGCGCGTTCGTGCTTAGTGCATTTTCTTTTTATTATCTCAATCGGTAGCTTACCGATTTTTTTAATGATGGAAAATCCTAGCAACTATTGAATGTCTAGAGAAATACCTCTACAGTACCTATTATTATCTTTATTTTGGATACACTTACTTGACTTCATCAGAGACGAGCAACCAACGACGCGAGCTGCGTCTTTGCTCACCATGATTAAGCTTTGGGCGATACCTGGGCCTCAATTTTGTTAGTGCATTGTAGTTCGATGACAGATACACGGTCGGGTCACGTGACGTGTTTTTTCACACCATTGACGCCTAGATTGCTTGATCTGAGTGGGGTCGTGGTCTTGAAGCGGCAATGAAACTAAATCGCCATGTTCATGCAGTTTTCATTGTACTACAATGCATAAACAGAATCTAGGCCCAGGTGAGACTCGTAAGAAGTCAAGAAAGTGTATCCGGAATAAAGTTAATAATGTGTAGTGCTTACGAAAGTTTTTGTTAAAAAATACAGTAACTACGCAAAGATAAGGTCGATAATGCTCAAAATCGTGCGAGGGACCTGCCTGTGCTCTGCAGTGGGGCGTATGTAGACTACATAAAAATAAACTTCGAATGTATGTAAGGTTTATTTTAGATTGAAATCCCCGCGCGCCCTTATGACGTTTTGCGTTGCTCAACCTCCAAGCATAAACGGGCACAAACAAAATTATTTAGTTATAGTTAAGGAGTTTGGGCGTATTTGCTACACCAACAACATGAAGACGGCCCACGAGGCCTAATTGCTCAAATTGACGTATATCCCCTCGCGATTCGATAACGTATTCTCTCATTATCATAATACGGGTACTCGGTTACGAAAGGCGTTTCAATTATCTTCACGGATCGGCGAGCTATCGATTTGGGTTGGTTCTTGCTGGTTTCGATTTCGACTTTATTTTTGTATGGGTATGCAATGGCAGTAGAGGTGTACTATTATGTATTCTGTGGTAGAGGTGTCGATTTGTGGTATCCTAGTAGACTCAAGAAGTCCAGTCGATCGGCACTAGCTGGCCTGAATTGGAAGCTGCCGCGAACGACCGTCAAAAATGGAAATCTGTGGTTAAGGCCCTATGCTCCCCTAGGAGTTAAAGGACCGAAGAAGAAGAAGAAGAAGACTCCAGTCTTTTTACAATGGTAAGTTTAACTAGACACACACATAACAATAAGGCTCGTACAGTCGACACTGAGTATTACTGAATTGAAATGAAGCTTTATTGTTTGAATTTGGGTCAATATTAGCAGTTACAGGTGGTTTATAAAAGTACATCCCATTTTATACAATAGTTTTTTTTTATTATGTTTAGCCTTCAAAGCTTTGTGTATCTCATGCGTAATTCCTATTGCATTAGATACCCATAACCTCCAACGGCGTGATCCCAGCATAATGGATTAAACTTGTCACCAAACAATCTATTTGTCCAAGCTCACTAAAATGTCGAAGCCTCCACGTACTGCGTAGAAACTAAATCATGCGATTGACAGCCTGGATGACGACCCACCTCAACGTGGAGTTTGATGGAGTTGGTTCGCGAATTGCGACAGTGGACAATTTCCCATTTCCGCACGGCTAGTTTGACGGCACTTTGACCGAGTTATTTTTGCTGCTCGGAAGCGTACACCGGTGATTTTAGTGCACCAAAATTAATGTTTTTATCACAGTGTACAAATATCTTCAATATTAGTCAATCGGCCCAAGTATACTCATATTGTGAAAACGCGACATCCCCCGCGGATCACCAGTCGGATAAGTCACGACTTTTGGCGTTAATGCATTGTCGCAAATCCTATGCTGGAGTATGACTTCGGTTTGGTCTCAGAATCAGCAGGGAATTTACGAACGTAGCCAGTTTGTGTACCTCGTTCGCTTGACAAGAAGTATGGAGAGCTTACGCCAAACTCTGTTAGTGGAGAGACTAGAAAGAAGACCTGTATTATAGTGTTTATATATTGTTGTGCGGCCCAACAGGGGAAGTGTTGGCAAAGGACAGTATAAAAAATACCTGAAACTGGCGTATGATGCAGTGGGCACTGACTATGCGATGTACGTCTAAACCAAGTAATGGACTGATTTGTACCGGTGCTAATGATAAAAGTATCCATAAACAATAATGTATACGACTGACAGTCGCATGCAACAATCGCGACGCACGGAAATCCACCTTATGGGAACCGACAGGAAGGCCTTTGGAAGCCGCAGCGGGGAGCCGCATTAACACGGGACATAAGGGGGGGGGTGGAAAATGTGTGCTTTCCTATTATGCCCTGGCCACCTTCGAAATCAATCGATTGTAGGCAGGTGTGTTTATAGAGCATAGGTTCGTGTTGCAAGTGAACGCAGATCTGTCAGGATCGGGGCAAGAAGCAGACCCTCTGCATACCCCTGCGGGATAAAGGCGGGGGGTTACGCTTGTATTCACAAGCAGAAGTGTTCCCTCTTAAGATTGATCGGCATAATTCAATAGATCCCATACAAAGCTCCCAAAGATCCCATGTCTACGAGCTGTAATATAACCACTGTAATCCTTGCATGGCAATAAATTACTATTCTATTCTATTCTATTCAAAGATGTACTGCTTGTTGAGTTGTAGACTTACGGTACGTAATACGTGATAGTACGAAAACACAATTAAATTTAACAATGATAAATAATATTATAGATAGATAGATAGAGAACACTTTATTGTACATAAAAAAGGAAATTACACAGGTATTTCTTAATCTAAGAGTACAGACGGCGGCCTTATCACTAAAAGTGATCTCTTCCAGACAACCTTACATTATATGTTACCCTTTATACAGACCAAGTTGAATCCTTAAGAGGTAGTTAGAAGGCAAAGGTCCCAACAATTCCTGGTGCCATTTGTACTGCTACCACATCGTTACTCATCTGCAAACTGTGCAGGTGACCTCGCTTTCCATATTGTAACATAGAACTTCCAGCGACCATAACAATCCATGTTTAGCGAAAGCAAGTAGTGGCTCCGCGGAACCCTGTAGCTTTTACAGACCATGACATAAAAGCGAATATTGAACAAAACGGCTGGCCCTAACAGAGGTACGTACATAACATCGTTAGCCTAGTTTCTTCAGTCAGAAGACGGTGCACTAATGCAGCCACCAGACTACAGACAGAACTAAATTGGAGGGGAACTGACAGAAGCCACTTCAGAGTTCTTGGTCGTCCATTGGCCCGGGCTTAGATCCTGTTGGAATCCCGAAGTTAGCGATAGCAATTAGTATCGAATTTTACAGTTAAACGATTGGAATCGTTCAAAATTTGATATGCGTCTCAAAGGAACTGGTAATAGATACGTCTGCGTCAAGACACCGAACTGTTCTAGCCATAACCAGCCGCCAATGACCATCTGCCTTAGATGCGTACAAAATTCTGTGGGAATCCTGACGTTTGCAATACTCATTAGTATTGAATTAGAGCTTAGGATTTTAGAAATCGATTATTCGATTCATTCGAATAAGAAGTGGGATTTGGTAATATTAGAAACAGAGGACTTACATCATCCTCCGTGAGCAGTATAACAACGTATTCTGGGTGCTGATGGGTCTTACCCGGTACTGCAGCGCGGCAGCTATGTTCGCTGAAGCTAGGGTGGATGATTTCTTCTCGGTTATTAGAAATCTAACTGCTTCAATACTGCGTAGAGTGCGGGGAGCTGTAACGGCATCCGAAGTATGGTTTTAGACAAAATTGACTGCCACATTTTCAGGCACTGGATCTGCACGCATGTGCGTGGATCCACTAAATATTTAAATATAAAAAAGGCCTCTCTATCTAATATTAGGACCAAACTTGTAGAGAATCAAATTTCCTGCAATTTTTGCCCTCACGGTTTTACTGTAAAATAAAAAATGGCCGAGTTATTCAAGAAAAACCGTTTTTCGAATATACACAGGAGCCTGATTCAGTCTACTTTTTGAATCTACACTCCCAGTCCCCGACTCGAGGGACCTACGAAAAAAAATCCAAGAACTGATTATTCACGGGTAGGGTCGGTTTTTCGGATATAATGTCTGGACTATTATTCCTCCCTTAGTTTGTGATATACGTGCTTGGTTGGTTACCATGGTAGAGGCCCTCTTAATTTGGGTCAAGGTCAAGAAAGGAAAGCATCTATCCCCTTTTAAGGAACTCAATGCAGTGAGCAGACCTTCTCGCGTACCAGATCAATCCCCGCTTAGCGCCGCCTCGTCTGAGGTCTAATTGGCAGGACAGGGTCCGTAATGTGCTAATTGTTGTGATGTTACGCAATTAACGCTGGCGTCGCTCTTACCTACTTAGTGGCTCTCGGGCCCCGAAGTATGATTTAGTGCTTACTGGCCAGTTAGCAGACGTTTTGCTTTGAAAGCACCTTGAAAAGTAAAGCAGAGATTTTCGGCAATTGGCAGATATGTTACTATTAATAATAAATTCGTTTATTCATTATACAGGGTGTCAAATTCCAAAAAAAATTGCGTCGGAGCCCTGTACTAAGTCGAAGCCTCTTTAAGTTAGCCCCGCTCCTCTCTACTGATTTTCTTTGACAGAAGTAATTTCACAACAAAATTTGTTAATGAACAACAAAGCAATTAACATTTCTGGCAATTGCCGAAAATCAAACAATAAAAAACTCTCAAATAACATAATTACCTACTTGACCTGGTCACGAACTGGGATACCATGTGCTATGGTTACCAGGCAAATACGTTACAAACATGGAAAAACACCCAGACTGAGGCCATTTGTACAAGTGTGCAGCAGCCCTCAGTGGGAATCGAACCCACGACGACGATAAGACGTTGTACAAACACATACCGACGTTGTTTCTATACAATAAAGAATATTCTAATTCAATGCAAAAAAAAAACTGTCACGTTGACATCTCAATACAATCCAAAGACTGTCAATGTCTGAATGTTGCTAGTAGGTACGCAAAAACCAAATAACCCCATTTTACTTCCAAGTAAAAATAGTTTGTGCTACGTAGTGTTTTTTTTTAAATGTCTTTGATGTGTAAGGATTTTGGTCACACGAGTCTTCTATTCACGGTAAAAAAAAATCTACCGAGTAAACCTATATATTTTATAGCGGTAACACCGCACCATTTCTTTGCATCGAATTAAAAAACCGACTTTACCTATAGACATAATATTATTAGGTTGCTTGCTTACAAGTTTTGCGCAGATTTTCACTCATAAAAAGAACTCGTGGCTAACAAGGCGATTTCATTTAACAAGCAAATTAGTTGCGAGACTGGTTATTTATCATTAGCGACGTTATCGTTGACTTAACTCATAACAACGGCACGTAGTATGGCACAAGAAATGCAGAGCTAGTGTTTGTTAACAGTGTGTTGCAACTGCAGTGTGTATTTGAATATCATATTGTTGGCGCCAAGCGCTGGCGCAAAAGGCATGGCCAACGCCAACGTCATCCATCACCCCACTACCTGCGAGCTGCAGCACCCTGAGCTGCAGTCAAGCCCACGGTCCCTCAATCGGCGCCACTATATGACAATCTTCTTCTATCTATCTTCTATATATATAAAAGGAGAAGCTGACTGACTGACTTAGAATCAACGCAGGGCCCAAACTATAAGGGTTAGAAACTTGAAATTTTGCACAGGGGTTCTTTTTGTAACATAGGGGAGCACTAAGAAAGGATTTTTGAAAATTCATCCCCTAAGGGGGTAAAATGGGGGTTCAAAGTTAGTATTAAAGCCCACGCGGACGTAGTCGCGGGCAACAGCTAGTTATTAATATAATGCAGATCTACCGATTCTTTTTTTCAAATATACCAACTCTTATAGTAAATTATTATTCATCTACTACTATACTAAAACGAGTTGGCAACATTAGTTTGCTTGGTGGTTAATGGTTTTATTTGTTGGTTAGGGCTTCTTTCACTGTCACCTAGAAACTTTAACGGGGAACGTCGAGCCACAAGTTTGAGAAACCCTGCCCTAATGGGACCGCCGTTTGACAATGTCAAACATAATTGTTATGTAACATATTTCAAAAAGTTTTTTGTAGTATGTTGAACACAGGGGATGTATTAGCAAAGGGTGAAACAAAAATGTGACATTTTGGTTACTGTAGCGAGTCTAAAATTAAGAGCTATGATGACTTATGAAGTTACAAGAGCTATGAGCTAGAAGACGTTAGAAAGAGGTCGTGGGTTCTATTCCCATTGGGGGCCGCCGTACATTTGTACAAGTACAAATGTTTGGCTACTTGCCTGGGTATCATTATTTGGGACCAGGTCAAGTCATTGTGTTGGGTTGAAGTTATTATTTTAAACGGATCTTAATAGGGCGTACACAATGTCTAAGCCCGTGGACGCCGCCGCCGGCGCCGCCACCGAAGCGTACTCCGCTGGCACAGGGGCGGCCCGCTCGATTTTGTCAGTTGCATAGCGCGCACTTGGTAATTTTTTTCTTAAAATGAAACAAGTCCTTGAATAACCAAAATTGTTATTTTATAACATAACATAACATTTACATACAGGCACATACATTGCTTCTGGCCCCACGCTAGGATACCCTGTATTGTGGGAACCAGAAACAGCGACGTCACAAACATGTTAACATCCAAGACCTGGGTTTCTATTTTTTTTTTGTCCCCAGCCGGAATTCGAACCCGGGACCTCTCGCACCGTAGTCAGATGCGCTAACCGCTGCACCACAGAGGTGGTCGCATTTTGGTGCGTGCGATGGTTGCTACCGTGTGCCGGTGCGGTACGCCGGTTTCACGGGGCGGCGCCGCGCCGTGCCGTTGCATGGTAGCCGGTGCCGCACCGTAGACAGTGTCCACACCCAATAGGCCACAAAGTTTTTTTAGGTACTGTATACAGGGTGTTGATTTGTACAGTTGACTCCGACTCAGGGATGGTTATTTACATGATACTGAAGAAAAAAAAAATATAAAAAAAAAAATTTTTTTTTAGTGAAAATCACCTAAAAATCACAAATTTATATGGCTTAGCTTCTATCGTTTGCACTTGACGGGTCCGGCGGGGGTTTCGCGGGGCGGGCTGGAGAGTGCGCCCGCGCGCTCGCCCCCGGCGGCCCCGCATAACCGGGGATTGTAGGTGATTTTCAGTAATAAAAAAATTTTTTTTTACAAATTTTTTTGCTTCATTATCCTGTAAATAACCAACCCTGAGTCGGAGTAATATGTACAAATCAACACCCTGTATAACACCAAATACAGACTAAGACTTTCGTAAGCAATGCACATTTTAAAATATTGTCCGGATCCACTTACTTGGTTTCTATATTCAGATTCTGATCATGTTTTGGTCTTTCGTCTCTGCTCACCATGATTAAGCTCCGCGAATCAGAGACTATACTTGAGCCATTACAAACGTGTGAACCGAGTCATAAAAGTGCGAGCGAGAGTTCCGATATGCCTGATATGCCTCCTATATGTATTTGTGAGAGGGAGGTCTGATACAAAAGTTTATGACTGTACCGTACGTTTGTAATGGCTCAAGTATAGCAAATTCTTTGAAAAAAAAATTAGGTACTTCAGCTTAGACTTCAACACACGGGGAGGGACAGATAAAAGGAGACGGAAACGATTCCATACATTCTTGGGCCCAGATGTAAAAAGACGAGAGTGGTGTCAATAAACAGCTTATATATATTGTCAAACCATCTTTGAAAATTTTGCGGATTTTAGCAATCTGAGAGCAAAGTTAAAAGAGATTTAGTAAAAGTGAGGCTATGCAACAAATTGACAATAACCTATGGGTACTTAACAGCTGATTTTATAATTATGATCATATGATAGACAGTTATTTATTGCATTAATTGTAGTTCTTATTGTATTGAGTGGGATAATGTAACGAAACTCACAAATAGATTAAAAGACAGGGAAGATAAGGATTTGTGTCATTTCATCCTCTAAAACTCGTCGGCCCAGTATATTACATCGATAAGTCGGTATGCCACAGTCGTATAAGTTAAACAATATACTAGAAGTCCGTAGAGCGAAAGCACTGGTCGAGGAATATAATTAAAATACGCAAACGATAACCGATACAAGACGAGTAGGTAGGTAGTCCGGTGATCATGATGGGAGACGATAATGTACGTACCGCGAATGCACATCCTGAGAACGTACGCCCCGGTAATGTACAGCCACGGAATCCGTGCACATGTACACGGATTCCCGTCCGTACGTTCTCGGGTCGTGCGTTATCATATCAGGCTGTATAAAATTGGTACGGGCGATAATCCGTGTACAGCTATAGACATGACAGAGT
This sequence comes from Yponomeuta plumbellus, assembly GCA_947310845.1. Classification (NCBI taxonomy): domain Eukaryota; kingdom Metazoa; phylum Arthropoda; class Insecta; order Lepidoptera; family Yponomeutidae; genus Yponomeuta; species Yponomeuta plumbellus. The sequence goes on along the minus strand of OX371197.1, from coordinate 22,300,763 downwards.
GGTGCCTCGTTTCCATGAAGCGTAAATCATTCACTTCGCAGCCATTACACGCTCGATCTAGTGCGTGACATTATCGAGGCTATGAGTCGCAATAGATTGACGTCCTGATCTGGCTGGATCTTACACTAGACAAGTCAATCCAAATGATCAGAGTTTAGATGTAGAGGAGCGATACATCAACCCATTATAAACCCACTGAGGGGCACGGGGCTTTTCCCTGAGGAACCTTTCTCAGTGAAAAGCCCATGCCCCTCGGTCCTATACCTATAGGGCATACTCCACCACAGGGGCCTAGTCCGGATAGGTGGAGCCTTGTAAGACTAGTGGCTGGTCTTACTGTCGGAAGTTTTCAAGCTGCCCTAAGGCCTCTGACTTGGCTTCACGACTTCCATCTATTGACGGCAGCCGGCACCAACTGCTTAACTTGCTTTGCGAAGCACGGAACCGCTCGGAAAAATCCCACTAGCGTTAGTTATAGATGGTCATTTGGGCACGAATTCCCGGGTTGTACATTCTCGTGCCGTAAATTCTCGGTCCGTGCAATATAGTGACCCATCATGATGATAGATTAAACATCCGGAAGCTGTCTCTGTCAGCACAGATTAAATACATTTGACAAACACAAAAAGTAATAAATCGATCTGTAAACGAGAATCTACGAGAATCGATTTTAAAGTTAATATTCTGTTTTATTGTAAACTATTGACAATATAATAATTTATTCCGTAGATTTTGTTCACTTTGATTGAATAAACAGAGGGGTGTCCTAGTGTGGGGCCAGAAGCAATGTATGTGCCTGTATGTAAATGTTTAACATACAGGCACATACATTGCTTCTGGCCCCACACTAGGATACGCTGTGTCGTGGGAACCAGAAACAGCGACGTCACAAACATGTAAGAATCCAAGACCTGGAGTTTTTTTTTCTCCCCAGCCGGGGATCGAACCCGGGACCTCTCGCATGGTAAGCAGATGCGCTAACCGTTACGCCACAGAGGTCGTCAGAATCCATCATTCGATGAGAGTGATTTTATGTTCAATAATAATTCTTGAAATCATTCACAGTAATCGTTTATAGTAATCGAAACTCTATTTCATCAGTGCAATAAACTTGTTTTTAATATTTCTCGTCTCCCAGATTGTGAATTGAGCAGATTTTTTATATTGTGAAACAGAAAAAAATACCGCTTTTTTGAAAACCATATTTCATCTTATTACAATTGGGCCCAGAGATCCCCGGCTCCTTTAATAATAACGTTTCTATCCCGAAGCGATATAATTTGTATACGGTGGAGTTTCCCCCACTTTTATTACTTCCCTTGCCTAGAATGCTATGTGGACTGCCTTTTGCAATAATGTGTCAACCCACAAAATCGGTTAAGTTGAATAAGTACCATAGATTGATTCAAAGGGCTTAAAATTTTATTTTTCAATAATGTGTTTAGTGCCTTGATATAATTTTTCAATCAAAAAATAAGAAAAACACTTGTGGAAAATGGGATATTACTGCTTCATACTTTTACAAAAATATTTTAAGGAACATAACTCATAGAAATGTAACTAGTGGTGCCATCTACTGTTTAGTAATAATAACTTATGACGCATGACGTATTATTGCAAAATATTGATTCGGTCGACGTCATTTGCGAGCCGGCATTTTTTATTGTAATAAGTTTTGTTTGTTGTTTTTACGTGGATATAGAAGCTTTTTCACGTCAATAGTGATAGAACTTGGATGGCGTTACTCAAGAAAATACAAAAAGGTGAGTGTAAACACGTTTTTCTAAAAAAATCGTGGCCTCGTCATGTTTAGGTTATATTTTTGTCTTTTCTCATTAAACATGCAATAAAGAGAGGTAAAGAATGTCTAAATTGTTTTAATTTAGTAGTTGTTTCATGTTGACAATCAATTTACTAGATTTGGTTAAAGAAATTTCGGTTTTATTCAAAATATTGTTTTAACACATTATTGCTAAATCTATTAATACATTTATGACTTGTATCGGACCAGCGTCAATGCACATGAATTAGTATTGCTAAATAGCAAAAAGTTACATAGCAATTTCGTAATTCAAAACATAAATAGTTTAAAGCATATAAATCATTATTGCTCAACATCTTATAATTATATTGGGTAGCAATGGCGAAGTTAGTCATTTATTTGGCTTATAATACCACCTTTTAGAAAAACTGCAGCGAATAGTCTTTATAGCGTTATAAACACGATCGGTAATCCCATGACACAGGGTCATCAAATAAGGGCAAGCCGGTTGTAAAGATAGCTTCGCCACTGGTTGGTAGGCATAGAGAATTATAACCAGATTTTCAATGAGCACAGTATGGGTCACATCACGTGTAACACGGGTGAAGGTTAAAATTGTCACTATTGGCTAATGCACCATTGGACATGACTGTGTCTCTGGACTGTCTGGGTACTCATAAAGAGACATAGCCTTTGTAAGTACACATTAGCGAATGGTGCCAGTTTTAAACTTCACTCGTGTTCCACTTGATGTGACCTCTACTGTACATAGCTTCGTCCTGTGCTTCCTTAATTATATACCTTGGTACATACAAGTCACACGCCAGTCTCTCAAAGGGGTAGGCAGAAATCAGGGACCCCCAAATACCACGATCGTGACATGTTCATAATAGTTACTAACCTTATCAGTTTTTTCAGCAAGATGCACTCGAAATCTAGAGCACTAGCCCTAGTCAAAATGTGCGTGGTTCAAACTGAGACAATTGCTGAAAATCTTGAAAAAACAAATGAAGATTCTGCTAGCACTAAAGAAACAGAGGGCATAATGAGAGATGTTGTGATGGTTGAACCAAATGCAGAAGTTTTAAAGATCCTGCAACCGATACTAACTGAATCCGAACGGAGGAATGTTGCCAATTTAGAGAGCTTTGGTGACATATCATTTGCAGATTCTGATATACAAAATTGTTCCGAAATTGTTGGCAATGCTAGTTTCAATGACATTGATGTTACCCAGCCAATTTCTGAGCAAGGAGCTATGCTTTTGGAGGAATCGATTTTACTAGAAAGAGAAGATTATTACACCTCGCAACCACAGGACTTAATCTTAAGTAATAGCGATGAAACCGATTGTGACACAGAAGTACAAAATATTATTCAAAACCAACAGTCAATAATTGAGACAATTGAACAGACAGAAAACAGTACGACCCATTCTAACTCTCAAGTTGACAATCATATAAATGACGATATCAACGACCCAGACTACGTTAGCGTCGAGACAGAAAACAGGGCTGCAATCGTAATAACAAAAGGGAGACCAAAAAAAGGAAGAAAGCGTAAATATGAAGAACAAAACCGTGAAATAAGAAAACATAAATGCAACACAAACAAAGAGTACGTATCTATTACAGGAAAAACTGTTGAACCACGTAAATTTGCTGGAAAGCAGTTTGACTGTAAATGTCCAAAAAAATGTACAGAAAGAGTTTCAGAGGAAGTCAGAGAAAAAGAGTTCAATATTTATTGGAGTTGTGGATCCCACGAAGCTCGTTGTGCAATAATCCAGGGTAATGTAAAGGAAGAAGCTGTAAAACGATCTTATTCAGTAGACAAGAAAAGAACTAAAACTAGAAGGTACACAGTACAAAATGTTTCGGTCTGCAAAAAAACGTTTCTGAATACGTATTCCATCAGTCAGTCGCGGATCGACGTGGCTTTAGCAAAACGTAGAGACCAGAAACTATTGAATGATATGAGAGGGGAGAAAGCAGGTGGACTTAACGCTATACCACGAGAAAAACTGCAAGAAATACACAACTTCATTGACCTTTTTCCAAAATACGTCTCTCATTACTGCCGTGAAAATACAACATCGCAGTATCTTGCATCAAACCTGAATATGAGAATACTTTACGATTTATACAAGGAAAAACACCCCGATGGCGTGAGTCTCTCAAGATTTCGTAAGTGCTTTTATGAAGACTTCAATCTTAAGTTCAAAAAACCTCATAAAGATACCTGTCTTCGATGCGATGCTTACAAAGCCAAGATCTCAATAGCAACAGGTGATGAAAAGGCAAAGCTAGAGGAAGAACATAATAAGCACCTGAGACACGCACGATCGTTAAGAGAACAAATGAAGCGAGACTTAAAACGTGCTGAAAGTGACGACACTCTAGAAACACTAACTTTTGATTTAGAGAAGACTCATTCCTTGCCTTTCCTCCCTACTAGTATTGTATATTATAAAAGGCAACTTAATTTGTACAATTTGGGGATACATTGTGGCAGTAATGGAAAGGGTTATTTTAATGTGTGGTTGGAACATGAAGCAGGACGTGGAACTCAAGAAGTAGGATCGTGTATCAAAAAATTTATAACAGAACATATAAAACCTACAGCAACTGAATTGATTCTCTGGTCTGATTCCTGTGGTGGTCAAAATAGGAGCATTAAAATGATTCTGATGTTGAAGTACATATTGCACAACCATACCACTTTACAAAAAATAACCATTCGTTTCTTACAACCTGGACACACATATCTACCAAATGATTCCGATTTTGGGGATGTTGAGTGTTATTTAAAAACACATAACAGGCTTTACACCGATGAAGATTACATGAACGTCATGAGGAATTGTCGCCGCAAAAAGAAATTTACTGTTACTAGACTTTCGAAAAAAGATTTTTTATCTGTAACGCCAATAATGAATGCCATAGTAAATAGAAAATCAGACGTCCAAAAAAATAAAATATCATGGTTACAAACCTTTGAAATAGACATCCAAAAAAGTGAGCCTACGCTGTTATTCTTTAAAAAAGAATTGTCTGATTCTGCTCAATCTGTCGATATTTCTAAATCATCAAAAGGCAAGAAAAAGACCTTGGAATTTGACATGGAATTACCGTTGCTGCGTCCTGATGGCAATCCCTTGTCGGAAGCAAAAGTTAAAGACCTTAAGGAGTTGGTAAAATTAGTTCCAGGTGATTCAAAGCCATTTTTCAATTTTTTAAAAACAACAAACCCTCAAGCATTTATTGATGACGTGGAAGGGTACGGCCAAGATGTGGATTTTGAAATCGAGGAAATGGATGTTTAGTTCTTACAAAGGCTGTGTGTATTGTAACCTATAAGTAATGATATTTTGGAAAAAATTTATGTTAACAAAAGTCTTGTTTAAGTTTAATATTTTGAGAGGGATATTTTTTATTTTGTTATGTGCCTTAAGGCTTTTTAATGTCTTTAGAGTATAATGTGTTAAAACCTTACTCTAAAATTTGAAATAATTGTGATAAAACCATTTACCTCAGTATCTTAATATTTACATTAAATCTTATTATTAGACTGATATGCTTCTTAACACACTGCGACTTTCAGCAGCAATGCAGTCGCGATGTAGCATCGATGCAGTTCCGCGACTGTATCAATTCTAACTGCATCGGTGCTAAAAGAAGCAGTGTGTAAAGGACCTAAATAATGGTTAACTTTCCTGGTTCTACCAGTAAGTAATTTGTATGGGAGATTACAAGTCTGGTTCTAATCTTAATGCTACTTAATAAGCACTTTAATACAAAAAATAATTGTGATATCTCAGGTTATATCTTTAAATAAGTATAGTTTTATGCAAAGTTAAAGTTCCTCTTTACTTATAGTAACTAATATGTTGATTTTTGGGTTGGGTGTCCTCAACCTATTTTTGATATAATTTATATTTTGTTTTAGAAATGTTCTTTGAGCTTTCGAAGGATTATGATGACGTAAGACTTATCTGTTAGTACCTACACAATGTTGAACTTGTTTTATGGCATAAAGTGCATCTCAAACAGTTTTTTAATGAATAAAAAAATTAATTTAAGATCTTGTTTCATTTACTTCAGATTTTTCAAAAATGTGTTAATTCACATGAGCCTAACCTGCACTGACTAGATAATGATATCCATTATTTTTCAATAATAAATTATGTATCTTAACATATATTTTTTTTCAGTGATGAGGTCTATTTTCATTTTGCAAAAATGCATTATGATACTTGACATATTTTCATAACGACTATGAGTAGTATTCTGTTTTGCAATAATATTTTTGGGATTTATTGACTTAACTAATGATAAAATTCACGAAAAAGTGTGAAATTATAGTTAATTTCTAGCTTAACAAACCATACTCAATCAAATTAATACTGTTTAAAAAAAAACTCTTAACAAATTGTTCATATATTGGTTTCCATTTTCAATCACGATTACTGAAACATGGCCTCCGTGCGGCTTGAAACATTATTGCAGAAGACAATCCATGTAATATGCGCTGCAACGTCGCAAGAGATAGTTCATAATAAGTTACGAAGTACGGATATGAGCCCCGCGGCATTCGTTATCCGAGGATTAACTTTACTGGCTTCGCGGCTTCGGAGGCAATGTCGTAAAATCTAATAGAAAAATCCAACTTTTGTTACAAGTCATCCATAAATAACCTCACTCTTAGAAGGACAGTAAAATATGATATTAGTCCAGTCATCAGTTCACCTCGGAATTCGAGATACCCAGCTGTAAGTCTGTAAATAGTTGTATATTGACACCGTAATTGTTGTCTCAAAACCTACATATTATGGTAGGGTGACGCAACTATTAAATTTCAAGGTCAAATGTCACAAAAATCGGTATTTTGAGCTTTTTTTGTAAATATCTCATTTTCTATGGGTTTTTTGCTATTTGTATTTATTATCAATGTTGTAGAGTACAAAATTCTCTACAAATTTTGTTTTCTAGATAGAAGGCGGAGAGCGCGCGGTTACAGCATCACTTCAGCTCATCCGGTGCAAAATCAAACGTTGTCTGAAAATATGTATTTCGAGATTTCAAGTTTATGAGAATTCAAGATTTTGCGAAATTGAGGAAATCCAACATTTTGGGACATCAACTTCCTGATCCGAAAGGCTAATTTGGACTCCCAAACGTAAATCAAATCTTTCAGAGAGCTCACAAAGAGCTCGAGCCAAGAAAATTGCTAGACAGCAAAAATTTGCCACACGATGCACCAAACACCTTATCTAGAGAAATTCAATTTAGTCACATCGGTACCAACCATCTTTTTCCGATTTTGAAAAAGACGCCCTCCCTGCCAATTTCTCCAAGGTTTTTAATATCTCACTCAGGTGACAATATCGCGGATTGCATCTATGAGTTTCGTGGGGAGGATTCTTTCATTTCCTTTGTGAAATTATTGAGATTAGTATCCACAGGCGGGGAAGGTACATACACGGCAATGGGGATCTTGCGTCAAACTTAGATTTAATTTAAACTTATTTTTTTGTTTCAATTTTTACTTTTTATTTTAGTGCCATTACTACATTAAAAATGGAAAGCGAAACTGTAAAAATACGAGAAGCGTCGTTACTCTGATATTTTCTTTTTCATGAAATACAAAGTTTTCTAGTAATGATAGAATGATAAAACATACATTTATTTTATTGATTTATTAACAAACCGAACAAATAGAGACGGTTCATAACAAAACAAACATTACATTTTAAAAGTTACAATATAATGCCTAACAAAGTGATAACTCTAATACGTAATAAATAGAGAAACTTTCATTATGTGAGAAAAATATTAACCACGTTTATTTATCTTTCAACATAACAATATTGTTATCAAGAATCAGAAGTTCTTTCAACGTAAAGAATTTACATTCTGTTTGTTGAATGTAAATCTGTAAATGTAACATTCCCATATTCCTACATTCGGCCCCATCCCTTGGGGATGACTGTGTAGACTTCCTTGACGCTGGAGTCAATATATTACTTATCTGATTTATTGTTTCTTCTGTCAACATTTCAGTTCTGTATATCTAGTTGAAATCGAAAAAATGCCAATTTGCTCATTAGTATTTAGTTTTTTTTTTTGTATCCACGGGCCGGAGACGTACGGACGCGTCTCTAAAGACACCTTAAATACTTCAATGTTAGAGACTATAATACTAGAGCAAAAAAGCTTACGGGTCGTCAACGAGTACGGGTCTTTTTCGCACTTCTAATGTCGCATCTTTAACGTCTAAAGTAAGCATTAAGTTTGTATCGTTGCGCACACGCACCACACCGGCCCTCTATCGTGAACTCGAAAGGGTAACTTTTTTTCCAAAGCCGGTGCAAAATAGTATCAGCCGCTTAGAAGCGAATAGTCTAGCGAATCGATTGCGGAATCGAGATTGACTCTATGTAGGGCCGCGGAGCGAGTGACTCGATTCTCGCCCTTAATTATATAACAACCGGCCAGCGACGTACGGGCGTATCGGTACAAACTAAATTTCACCTTAAATACGTATAGGTGAAAGAATAAAATGCTAGCGCAATAAAGCCCGGCGCCGAGTGGCCGACGGGCTATCAACGAGAACGGGCTTTTTTCGCACTTGTAACTCACGCTCTCTACCGTGTAAGTTTTCAATGATTTATTTTACTTAGTTGTATTCGCGCGCCGCCAGCCCTTTTTAAGGTGAACTTAAAAATAGCCTTTTTTTTCCAAATCCGGTGCAAAATAATATGAACTCGCTTATAAGCTAATGGTCTAGCGAATCGATTGCGTGATCGAGATCAAATACGCCTTAAATACAGGTGCAAAGGGTACAGAATACTATGCTAGCGCAAAAAAGTCCGGCTCTATGCGACCGACGACGGGCCGTCAACGAGCACGGGCAAAAGCCCGACAAAAATGTCGCACTTTTTGTATTATTTAAGTTCTCAAAGTTTTTAAGAATTGTTTTAGTGTGGATCGTGCCGACACGATAACAATATTATAAAGGAACGTGCTCTATGCACGCCTTAAGAATTTGAAACGATTGTGTTTTTCCAACGTAGGTGCAAAATGACTGCCCGTTTACAAGCTTAGCGAATCAATAGCGTAATCGAGATCGAATCGATCGAGGGCCGCGGAGCGAGTAACTCGATTCTCGCGCTCAGTTAGCGATCCACTCGGCGCGCTGATAGGTCGTTCTGCTCCATTTGGCTTTTGAGGATCTTGCATGTACGGTCGCCGTGCTATCGACGTTAATATGGCTAACTTGTGCCACTATATTAATTATTATATATTTTTTTTATAAAACACTATGCATCTTAAGCATTGCTCAATTGCAGTTTGCATTTACTCTGGTACTGAAGAGACCAATTTAAACAGCAGAATAGAAATTACTTTGCCCGTGTAACTAAAACACGTAGACGTCTTATAGCCCCAGTACTGGCAAAATCACATGTTAAATCACTATAAATGTTTCGGTTCCACAGACTCAATTTAAACTCCAGTTAAAGAGCCGTCCCTAACCTCAAACAGGGTCTAATTTAAGGCAAATAACTATCGTGTTCCATTAGACAAATTGGCCAACTAATGAATGAACGTACGAGCCGGGTCTGGGAGTTACTCTGAAGAAGTTCTATTTAAAGACCCATCCTACACCGACACCTACCTCCGACGCGGCTTAAGAAATGTGAAATTGAAAATGTAAATTTAAATCCAGACATTGAAAATTAAAATTTACTTATTTTGTAACCAAAATTAAATTAGCCACGGACAGAAAATCTAATAAAAATTCAAAGTCCTGACTGACTGACTCACTCATCAACGCCCAGCCCAAGCCGTTGGACCTAAGAAGCTGAAATTTTGCACTATATATAATGTAGGTAAGGAATAAGACAGGATTTTTTGAAATTCAACCCCGAAGGGGGTGAAAAGGGTTGCCAAAATTTGTATGGGAGGTATAATGAATGTTGTCTAATTTTCTTGAAACTTAAAATAAATACTCTTCAACACAATTGATTGAACACGTGTTTCGTCGTTTTTCTAACTTTAACCCTTAAAGGAGTGAACGGGTTTGCAAAATTTTGAACTAAAGTCCACGCGGACGGAGTCGCGGGCGAAAGCTAGTTCATAATAGGTATAAGTATAATACAATACAATCGACAGCAACTCGATCCTCTATAATTATGTACCTACACTATTAATTATTTTCCTATCGTTTATTTTCATTATACTTATACTCACATAATCTACGCGTGATCCTCCTCAAGAGTGACCCCCCTCCATTGCGTGGAGCTAATCCAAGGACATCTTACCTGGCGTCGCTTCCCTATTTGTCCAAATTAGGAGTTCGTCGGTATGTCCTGGACTCCTGGATCGTAGTTTGACTGCTGTTTTATTGACACTTCTGCGCCGGATACACAGGAACCGTATTCAAAACGTTTCCAAAGCAGTGCCCGGAATGTGTTTTAGCTGGAGTAAGCTTGCCCGTGACTTTAGTTAAGTTAAGACTAAAGTCACGGACGTTATGGAGACCATACGAAAAAATCAAGTGAAAATAGGCAGGTCATGTGGCGAGGCCAACTGACGACAGATGGACGAGAAAAGTCACAGAATGGTACCCGCGAGGCCACATAAGAAGACGAGGCAGAGCTAAATGAGATGGGCAGGTAGAGCATGGGAGAGCGCAGCCAGAGATAGGGACCGGTGAGCAATAAGAAATGATTATGGCAAATCGCTCGTAGGCTAGGCTGCCTGAGTGATCTTAAACGATCACTAAGGTTAAGAAGCAACATACGGCGCTTTCAGTCCATAGATGGGTCACCGTCTATGACTAACGCTAGTGGCATTCTTCCGAGCGGTTCTGTGCTTCGCAAGGCACGTTAAGCAGTTGGTGCCGGCTGCCGTCGATAGATGGCAGTCGTTAAGCTGAGTCAGAGGCCTTAGGGCGGCTTGAAAAACTTCTGACATTAAGACCAGCTACTAAGGTTGCGATAAAAAAGTGCCCTGCTACATTTGGCTCGCTGCACCTCGAACTTTCGAGGTACACCGATAGCCTATGCTATATTGAGATCTATTGTTAATATTATAAACAATAATAAGGTTGTAATACTCCAATGGATCCCATCTCATATCGGTATCAAGGGAAACGAAGAGGCCGATAGGTTGGCTAAAGGCGCTACTTCTGACGGTATTCCAATATTATGTACTCCGCTACACACTGACTACTTTACCTATGGTTAAAGAACAATGCTACCGTCATTGGAGAGAATACTTCGACGAACGTTCCTGTCTAAAGGAATATGGTATAAAACGATGCAATGTAGTCCCTTGGTTCGCAGAGTCACACCTGCCTAGAAGTGATGTAGTCCTTATGTTTAGACTTCGATCCGGACACATTCCACTAAACAAATTTAACATAACATAACATAACATTAACATTTACATACAGGCACATACATTGCTTCTGGCCCCACACTAGGATACCCTGTGTCGTGGGAACCAGAAACAGCGACGTCACAAACATGTAAACATCCAAGACCTGGAGTTTGCTTTTATGATGCGAAAAGAAGATTCACCAAACTGTGCTGAATGCGGTAGCATTGAGGATGCTTATCATATCTTGGTGGAGTGTGCCCGGAACGAGACTTTAAGAAGACAATTGTTTAAAAATTGTTATGAAGTTGGAGTGTACTGCAGTGCTTTGGCGTCACCGCACTTGGAAGAAGCCAAGGCACTGCTTAAACTAGTATCATTTGGTCTTAAAGCTAGAAAAAGTGTGAATATATAAATACTTAGTTGATAAGGTCTAAGTAATTAAGAAGCATAATTTGGGTGACTTGGTCACGTAGTGTACCAAACCTTAAAAAAAAAACCAGCTACTAGTCTTACAAGCCTCCACCAATCGGGACTTGGCCCACTTGGTGGAGTATGGCCTATACCTTCCTCAGGGAAGAGACCCGTGCCTCTCGGTGGGGACAAAATGGGTTGCTGATGATGGCAAATTCGTATTGTTACAATATGCTACAGAGAATTTAACCATTTTTGTAAATCGGCCGTTTTTCGGAGCTCATAGCTATGCAACGATTGGAGATAGATATAAAGTGTAACAGCCAATATTGTAGAGCATCAAACCAAAAAAACGGGACTTTTGTGCCTAGGTCTTGGGACTAGGTCAAGTGATTGTGTTGCGTGGGGGTTATTATTATTGTTCCAAAATTTGGAAGTTCCAAACACACAAATTCAATTCCTCAAGCGCTGTTCGCCTTTGTACCTGAAAGGTCAGGTAAAACGTCTGTTAATACAATGAAGTCTTCAGCCTCGAAAATGTCATGACTAAAACAACTTAAACCTTTGTCAGGACCGTCGTCACATTGTTTGGCTTTGTTCTACCGAATATGTTACGTTACATCCACAGGTTACATCTTTTCTCCGCTTCGTGTAATACCGAGCTTATACTCGGCTCAGTGGGCATTATCTTGTAAATAAATAGTACTGTTTTTATAGTTTCGTATTATATTTTTTCATGTGTAGTAATTTATTTGACATTTCAATGTTGGCGCTTCACTTATCAATTTTTGCCGACAATTTTGACATGACAATTAGCAAGGCTGTTGTATACATTGCTATGACAGTACTTTACATTCTTGACCATTTCAAATTGTCAATGTTTTACTAGTACCTACGTCGTTCTGCCGGGATCGTCAATTTCCCTGATAGACCTTCTGATACGTAGGGGTGTTATTTAGTCAGTCCTAGAGATTCTTCAGGAAACCCGGCTAAGGAATAATAATATTTTGCCAAATAATAGTAGCTAATACGAGTGCCTTGGATAAATATATCGGGGTTGTCTTAGAAGAAGTAGATTTTTAACAGAAAAAAATTCTGCGTCTACGAAACTGAAAGTACGTCACCGCCAGATATCCTAATATCAAAAGTCACAGGCTAAAATGCTCCTTATAACACGCATATTTCTTTACAAATTACCAAAACCGTGGCTGTGGGAAAACACTATAACCGCTGTATCACGAATTCGCGATTATAAGTTTTCAATGGCTGTTTGTGTAAGCCAAATTACTTTCCTAAAGTGTCAAATTGCTACTCCGCGGTGATTTGACACTTCACTCACGTAGCTTACGCACTTAAACTGTCATTGGGAACGTCTTATCGATCTACTAGATAAGAAATTATTGTTTTTAAACTCATCTATCCGCAGTCCTCACTATGCAATAGTCTCAAATGAAACAAAACTGAACTTGAAATATTTTCTTCAATATGGATAATTGTGTGCCCTTGTGTCCCACTGCTGGACTAAGGGCACTCCCTTTTTCCAACTGAGAGAGAGAGAGAGAGAGAGAGAGAGGAAGGAGAGAGAGAGAAAGAGAGACAGAGAGGGATAAAGATAATGTTATTATTATTAATATTCTTATTACAAATTTCTAATAATAAAAAATAACATTATCAATTTTAATTTTTGTCATTTTTTCATATGAAAATAACAGCAGTTCTATGAAACAGGCCCCAGGTAGCGTTAATATAGATGGCTAGATAATATGGCTAGCCTTAATATACATAGATGGTTAACGCTAGCTGCTCCAACTTCCAGTTGGACGGAGTAACCTAACTCTCTAATAAAAAATGCCATCAAACCGAGCCACTGTGTTGATAAAATAAACAAAATCATTGGGTTACCTTCAGACTCCTAGAGAAACCGATCAGAATCCTCGAAGGCCCGGCTATCTGCCGCAACACAATTGTAATCCATTGAAGCGTGTTTGCTGGAGCTTGTTTTCTCAGTTGGCGGCTGACGGTTACTACGCCCACGATCGGGCGTCAATCCGCCTTCAAACCTTTCATCCAACGGCAACGTTTGGTCGTTGTGTGATATACCTACTGTAGGCCGATTTCCGAGTTGAGAATTTTCACTAAGTAAATTCTTAACTTTAGTGCCGTATCGTCAAACTTCTCAGAAAAGAGCGTGACAGAACGTTAAGTATTTACTTAGTGAAATTGACTTACCGAAACCGGCCCTGAACCGGACCAGAATCCGGACTTGGTCCCCGTGGTGGAGTATGGCCTATACCTTCCTCAGGGAAGAGACCCATGCCCCTCGGTGGGACATAATGGGTTGATGATGATTGTAGTGTTTAATCTAAAAGTATTTATGGTTTATTTTAGTCTGTATAGTTGTGCTTGCACGCACTTCGCCGACCTGTTGTAGTTTGGATCCCTACACAACTAAATGTAAAAAAGTTGGTTTTAAAAAATGTAAATGTGAATGTAAATGTGAATGTGAATTTGTCAAGTTCGTTGTCATTGGCATTGAATTGAATTGCAACTGCATTAAATTAAGGAATAATTGTGGAACTTTTAAATGTACAGACCAAAGTTGGCAAGTTTTAAAGAAGTTGAAGGTTTTACAATAAAAACTTTGCCAAATTCCTATGATCTGAAGATTTAAAAGTTACACAATTTCATTTCATTTTATAACAGTGTGGGTCAGCCGAGAACTTGAAGTTGGTTCCTTTACCTTTGAATTTAACTTTCACGGAATAAATATGGATTAAAACTGGAAATTTATAAGTGTAGTAAAGGGCGAAGTATCGGTGCGGAATCCACTTTCAACTTTCCTATTTTACTTAAAGTCAAGCAAATAGGAGGGAGAGTTAAATTCAATCGAACTACGGAACATTAAACAACTTGTATGGGATTTGGAACACATTATCTTATTTTGGAGTGTTTCCTGCGAAAATGGTGTATTTTTTAGTCTAAAAAAACTATGAGTTACCTATAAAATTGCGCAATTTCCGAAAAAATAGTAGATTAGTAGCCAAGGGCTGTAAGGCATCAATTGCAGCCCGAGGTATTTAGGCGCACGAGCGCAGCGAGGGCGCCTATAGTTCGAGGGTGCAATTAATGCAACTTACACCCGAGCTAACTACTCTGCCTTACATCTCGATTGTGAGGTAAGTAGAAAAAACCGGCATTACAAGAATAAAACATTTACTCGTTTTCCTTTTCGCCACTTCATGAACTCGTCGTAAGTTTTCAAATATCTCTCTTTAGAACTTTCAGGCAAAATATTGTTAATTGCTGCTTCAGCTTCCATTTTCATCGAATCGGGAGTGCAGCTTATAAATCTTCATCACTTGCAGAAACCATGTTTTTTTTTGCACGTAATTATAAAAAAAAACCAAAAACAAACAATATTTAAAGTAAAAGTTTTCTATTCCCGCCTTTTTTCATATTTTTTTTAATTATTTTTTTCAAGAACGAAATTGAGACGAAATTGAACGAACGAAATCGCCGTTCGATATTTTAAATTGATGACTATTATACAAATACGAGTATTATATAAATAAGAGTTTTTTTTTAATTACTTACCGCCCTAGGGCTTTTCTAGCTACATTATTACCCTAGAGCGCTAATTGGTCACCTACAAGCCCCATTTGGGGGTAATAAGGACCTACTTACCAAATATGAGAGATGTAAAATCTATTATGTTGAGAACTGTGAGAACTTGTTGAGAAAACATATAAACGACAATTCGAGTACTTTCGCCCAACAAAATACCCATATTTCGCTAGTTGTAATTGAAGCCATCGACCTTGTTATCTAATGCTGGGCTTCAATTACCTGCTATTTTAAATACGCGAGTATTTCCGACGATTTTTAAATCTTATTGTAATTGCAGGTGCTTACAAAATTCTTGGTAGAGTTGTCGGAAAATCCCTCAATGGGTGAGTAATATTTGCCAAGTATGCAAACGCGAGTGGCCAAGTGAGGATTTGGCATACGGATTTACAATTACAAAATTCAAACTTTCAAGCCTTAAATTAAAACTGAAACTGCGTTCTGAAAGCGGCATTGCATCTGCATTGTTGAGTATGTTAATTCATTTAGTTGCCCTTTAGGCAGTCCAGGGGCGGCCATTAAAAATTAAAATTCGCACGTGTGTTAGAATTCATAAAACAAAGTTTGAAGAGGGTTTGAAAGTTTGAATATGGTAAATTGGCTCTATTCCTAGATTTTGGTGCTGTAGAAAATTCGAGAACTGCTTCCCAAAATACGTAGTTGCTTTCTAAATTGTATGTCGAATTTTTGTGCAGCTTGGTGATAATTAATCCGCTTTGGTTGATTAATTATATTTTTGATCCGAAGTCAAAGACATAGTTCGTATATCTTTTAGTATGCCCTGCGATAATTCCTTATCAACCTATCTGATTTTGATCATTATTTCTTTATTTTAAAAGGGTGCACCTCCACAGTGCTCCCTCCTCATCTTAATTTGTACAAGATATGTTAACGAAATCCGTGAGAAAATCTTCACACTGAAAAAACTTTTTTTTGGTGCGTTTTTGTTTTAAGTCGGCTTTTTTTAATTACTAATTTTTAATATAATTTGCTGGTAATTTATCCATTTAGATGGTGAATTAAATTTTCTATATAGTACGATAGATGATGTACTTTGATAGTCTTAATCATAATTAAATCTCGACGTTCGGATGCTCGTCTGAACAAGACGGTTCTCAACAAGGCTCGTCTCGTGTCTTGTCTGAGACAAGCTCCGTCTTAGGTATATTCACTATGTTTAAGCTCTGCGAATCAGCAAGAAACCTGAAAAAAAAAAACAAGTAAGTGTATTCGGAATAAAGTTAATAATGTGTAGTGCTTACGTTTAAGTTTAAGTTTAAGTTAAAAAAAAACTTTGACAGTCGCTTAAATAAAAACCGTTTAAAAACCCCCGTAACAAAAGAGAACTGTTTACTTTGTACACACCGTTATTTTGTCAGCGTGGCTGCGTCCACTGCACTTTGAATTGCAAATTTTATTAGCGCCCGAGCAAAGTTTGGAAGTAGCGCTCGATGGCCATTTCATGGCACTGACGTAGTACACACATACTTGTGATAAAACAGCACATTAAATGTAAAAAATGTAAGTATTTAATACTGTATTTCATCAATAACAAAGTAAATATTGCTATACAAGGGCGTGCTTAATGCAGAAAGCATTCTCTTTCAGCAAACCTAAGTATCTCTTTGTCTAACACTAGTGGCATTTTTCCGAGCGGTTCCGTGTTCCGTTCCGTGGCAGTCGTTAAGCCAAGTCAGAGGCCTTAGGGCAGCTTGAAAACTTCAACAGGTCAGCCAAGTCTTAAAAGCCTTAAAAGCCTCCAATCCGGACTTGGCCTCCGTGGTGGAGTATGGGCTATACCTTCCTCAGGGAAGCGACCCGTGCCCCTCGGTGAGGACATAATGGGTTGATATTGAAACTTATGTAGTTTTGTCCATGGCCTTAATTATGTACACCAAACCCTGTCGAAATCTTGACATTTTCGATAGCAAATAGATGTTTTTTATTTAGGATTTTGACAGAAAGGACATTGGGATCATTGAATCAATTGGGCCGTGTAGATTTTATTAATATTTCTTACATAAATATACGAATGTTCGTGTGGATCAAATAAACAAAAGCCGCGGCTTTCACCAAAATGTAACCAGAAAATGGCAGCGAACACCTAAACGCAATTCTCAACACCGAAACCTTTAAAAAATATAACCCTACTACGAAAATAAGTTCTCTTTTCAAGATTTCCATTCAGACCTGCTAACAGATGGCGCTATTATAATTGTATTCATAAACGCTGAAATATAGTAGTTTAATAGATTTAAATAGTTGAATTGTTTTTATCGGGTTGTATTTTTATATTCGAAATTGAATTTATCTAATATTTAGGAAAACTAGTGACTAACCAAAGAAATTCGTCCTTTTTTATTTCACGTTTCTGTCGGACCAATAACAATAAAAAATCAGAGACCCAGAGTTTATGAACATAGCATTCATCTTATTAACAAAACGTGATATAAACTCACGCCTGTATAACAGAGATTAGGGACTGCCACTTCCACTGGCATACATCGTATTAATTCATTTAAAATAGCGTATACTATTTTTATTTTTCAAAACGTCACAATGCAAATTTAATTCCATTGTATGCGCATACACACCACATGATACATGCGATCCTTATTTAAGTTTCCTTTCATGGAAGTTGGACAATACGCTCACATTTATGGTTAGTGTCAATGGCCTGAATACTACTAATTGTGTTAAAGTCTTTGTTAACATTCCACGTAGTTGACATAAAAATAACTTCCATACAGGGTATTTCCAACCAGGGTATCCTAGGATGTTAAGGAACTGTTGCCAATTTAGTTAAAAGTTCATTATTTTATTTTATTAGAAAAACTTACAGCTATAAAACGGTGTAGTCCTTAAGAAAGTTTTAGTTCAAAAAAGCTATAAAATATAAAAATTTAAACTGACATAAAGACAAAGAACCAATAACGAGTTTTCATTGGTAGAAATATTATAATAGAAAATGTCTGAGTACTTAATAGGAAACCATATACTCACACTTACTCCATATTATTAAGTAATAAGTATTATGATTTGGAGTTTGAAACGATTTCAGAATTGCACTGCATACTTAAACAACAAAAGTACTCCTCTTGGACAAAAGTCCACAAGAGGAGTAGGCGGAAACCAAAATAACATAAGATCCCGACAAACAACTTTCGCTTATTTCGACTACATTCTAGCGGATATATTGTGCCCAAAGTCTCAAGCTACAATCCTGTCGCCGTTAAAACAAACAGCCGGCAATAAGTACAAAAGTAAACGAAAAAAGGTGACTTCTAAAAGCAATATATTGCTCCCTAGAAAGTCCGAAGTCGGCGAAATGTGTCCATTAACTGTCTAATTCCGCAATTGTCTCGGACGCCCCTGGTCTTACGCGTGGCGCATCTATAATGTAGAAGACTGTTGACACCCCCCTCACTTAAATGAATACTGGACTGGTTAGACCTAAGTGGGAGGAAACACTTGGTTTCCTCGTTCGATACCAGACTTCCAGAGACGAATTACCTAAGCGGTTTGACTACGACTCCTGGTCTTAAACGTGGCGCATCTACAATGTAGAGGACTCAATAGTCCTGAAGTGTCAATACACCCCCCCCCCCCCCACTTCAATTAATACAGGACTATTTAAGTCCGAATGGGAGGAAACACTTGGTTTCCTCGTCCAATACCAGAATGCCAGAGACGAACTCCCCAAGCGGATTGACTCCGATTCCTGGTCTACGCGTGGCGCATCTACAATGTAGAGAACTATAGATACACCCCCCCTTCCTTACTTAAATTAGTACAGAACTGGTAAAGTCCAAGTGGGAGGAAACACTTGGTTTCCTCGTCCAACACTAGACTGCCAGAGACGAACTGCCGGATTGTCTTAGACCTCTCTAGTCTTACGTGCGGCGCATCTGTACTGTAGAGGACTGTTGACCCCCCTCCCCCCTCTCAAATTAATATGAGGGCTGCTACTTATGTATGCGGAATAGAAAAAATAAACAAAGTTTTTCAAAGTATTCTCCACTATGATCGATGCACTTTTGCATTCGATGAAACCAATTTGTAAAACACTTTTTCCGCTCTGATTGAGGTATCTCCAAAACGTGCTGTTTGAATGCATCTACGGCATCTTCACGGGTCGAAAATCGTTGACCACGTAATTTATTCTTTACATTTGGGAATAAATAGAAATCATTGGGAGCCAAATCAGGGCTGTACGGTGGATGACCCATCAATTCTATTTATTGACCATCCAAAAATGTAGTTGTTTCCTGAGATGTATGACAGCTGACATTGTCATGGTGAAGTATGATTCTGCGTCGCTGGTTGTTTTGGCGTATTTCTTCAAATACTTCCGGCAAACAAATGGTCGTGTACCACTCCGAATTAACCATTCTGCGATCTCCAGTGGTATTGTAGCCACATGGCCATTAATACCAAAAAAGCAGGCCACAATTTGCTTTACAGTGCTTTTTGCACGAGCCACTTTCGTAGGGTTCGGCTCATTTTGAAACAGCCAAACTGTTGATTGTTGTTTAGTTTCGGGAACGTACGCGTAGATCCAGGATTCGTCACCTGTGTAGATATTATTATAAACAGATTTTGAGTCGCGTCCGTAGAATTTTTTTAAGGTTTTCTTGCACCATTCGACGCGAGCATCTTTTTGATCCTGAGTTAAGTTGTGCGGGATCCAACGCGAACAAATTTTTTTACAGACAAATGTTCATGTAATATCCTATGAATGCTCGTCATACATATGCCCAGAATAGCCTCTATCTCGCGATACGTAACATGGCGGTCTTGCATTATTAGTTTTCGCACAGCTTCAATATTTTGTGGCACAACCACCGATTTCGGGCGACCTTCTTTAACTTCGTCCGTGAGCTTAATGTGCCCGCGATTAAACTCACTAAACCAGTGATACACAGTCGTTTTTGATGGAGCTTCACCACCAAAAGTCGAAGTTAATTGATCTACGCACTGTTGTTGCGTTAAACCACGTCGAAAATCGTAATAAATCATAGCACGAATATTTTCACGAGTGAGTTCCATTTTTTCAGCGATATGACATTTTAAACCCAACAAAAACAAAACACTAACGTATATAAGAGAAAAATATTAGCGGCCAGTATTTAAAAAAAGAACGAATTTGACCATGGAGGTCGGACATTGCGTTTAAAATTATTGGAATCTCAGATTCCGCATACATAAGTAGCAGCCTATGTACTGGGCTGGTTAGTCCGAGTGAGAGGAAGCTTCCTTGCCCAATACCAGACTGCCAGACACGAACTTCTCTAGTTCTAATCGTCTATGGGCTATGCCACGGACTGACAGACTGATGAATATTACAAAACTTGTTTGACTGTGTGTGTGTGTGTGGTCAGGCAATGAACACATAATTTTGGTCCACATACACGGTTTCTAGGTTAACCTGGTTTGGGTCATAATTACTCATTATTGTAGATGTCTGGACTGACTGTGGAGCGTTTGGTTCTCAGAAACTCTATATTTTTATAACAATAAAAAATATTATAACAATTTATTGTAAATTAGCACATCCACACAGCTCAACCATAACGCAGAGAAAGGAAACGTTGAAAATGTTACTACAGCAATAAATACAAAAATATCTATGGTTTGCTGGGTTATTATATTGTGCCACATCCACACAGCATCGTGATTTTATCCCTAGTGACTACATTTCCCGTATCACGGAAGAACGCACTACAAATTCCTAGCCCATGGCTAGACGCTAAGTCAGCTGCTTTAGTTTTTTTTTCCATTTGTGCTAATGTATTTAGATCCGAGTGTTGCTTTACGGTTCGGTCAATTGTTATGTCTAGTGGGAAGCTCCACTCTAAGTTCTTAGGGTTCCGTACCTAGAAAGGAAAAAACGCAACTCTTATACTTTGTTACCCGTCTGTCTGTGTGTCAAGACTGTGTTATCTCGGGAGCGCGTGAAGGTAACGAGTTGAAATGATTACAATCATATACTCAAGTCTACGATCCCTTTGAAGCTGTGAGAAAATCAAACATCTAAGTTAACAAAAAAAAAAAACGGTCGATTATACCGAAAATCAAATTTATAGGGTTTTTCCTCTTTACCTAGAACGATGAAATTTGGCAAGTAATATCATTATATACTACTTTTACTTATAATCATTTTAAAAAATCGTTGATGTTCGGGAAAACATTGCGAGTACATGAGGCTTTACTTCTTTTTCAATAGCTTGTAGCTATTGACCCCCTGCTACAAATCTGAAGACATTTTACGTTAAACATAAACATTTACATACAGGCACATACATTGCTTTTGGCCACTAGGACACCTTGGTGTGTCGTGGGAACCAGAAACAGCGACATCAAAAACATGTAAACATCCAAGACCTGGGCTTAAAAACCCCGGGGTTTGGGGTTAAAATTAAAATTCAGAATTTTCCGCCGCACTACTATCCCTAACTAAGGCGAAGGCTACCATCTCAATAAGGGCCAGAGCGATCCATAAATAATGGCTTTTTAATATCGCCCGGGCCACGTAGGCAGCAGTTAAGATAAAACAACTTATTCCCCCATGATATATGCCTATAAGGACGTGGTTATTTACTTTAAAAGGCGGCCCAGTCCCAACCGTAAACCGAAATTTACGAGCTCAAACTTTCCGCGGTACTACACGGTCCGATATGATTTATAGTCCCTGTAAGGGCGACGCACTAATAAAGTAGCATCTCCTAGTATCGTGGAGGCTTTTATCGCGCTCGTCTTAAGTGCTTTTTTTGTTTGAACGAACATTTACACCTTCTGCGGACCGTACGGTTACATATGTTGTATCGATTGTGAGTAGTTTTGGCAACTGCGATATTTTATTGAAATAATGTTAGGTGGCGTGGGGGTTTGGTGAAAAATTGCTTTTTTTAGTAGTCACATGAATATCGAGCGAATGTGTGTGTAAGGTCCGGTATAAGATGGATATACTTGCCATATACTCCATATACTTACTGATCCAGGCGCATATAATTCGGTCAAATAGGGAATGTCTTAGCGAAGGGCAAGCTAAAAAGTAGCCCAAACCGGCGTGCGTGCCTACAGCAACTAATGAATGTTGATGAAGCGAAAGAGGTCTGTCAGAATCGTGGCAAGTGGCAAATTTACTTGTCACTACCTACTCCTCCGGGATCCACTCCTGAAACGTATGAACCGTAGAACCGTATGAATTGAAGAAAACGCGCACGTAACTTTGAGGAATCTTTTATTTTATCTTTTCTCACTGAATCGCATTGACAAAGTGATTATATTCTATTTAAAAAATTAGACGTATCGCAAAAAGGAAAAAAATATAAAAACATTAAAAAGGTTCATTCGTCGGTCGGAAAAAGTCCAGTCGTGAGTTTTTGTAATGTATATCGTGAGATATGAATTTTAGGTACGTATCAATAGATTTGTTAAGTTTTAGTTGGAATAACACTCCTTAACCGTGAAGGAAAGCATCGTGAGGAAACCTGAGTGTCTGCGCTATTCAATACTTTAGCGCTTGACATCGCCAATCCGCGGCACACGTGATGATCATTATCTGTCTCTGAGAGAAGGCCTGTGCCCTACAGTGGGGCGTCTACGTATAGGCTGTTATGTCCTTTCATGCAAAAGTGCGACTTTGGACCTCAATAACATAGGTACTAACCGTTGATTCCCACGGTAAGGTTCCTTTGGAAGATATATTCGTAATAATGTAGGCCACACGCGGCTTTGGTAAGTACGCCCCAGTCTTTTAATACCCGGTATATTGCGAAAAACTGAGGATTAAACAGAGGAAGTTAGAGAGAGGTATAAGACTTGTAAAAGATCAAAATAGACGCGAGAAAAAGTTTCAAGCGACGCCAGAATCCCAAGTTGATGAGAGAAAAACCTTTTTTAAAAACAAAACACCAGTTGCTGAAAAGTCACGGACAAGGTCTGAATTATTCGATGGGATTTTCAGCAGATTAATAAGGAATCGGCTACGCAATTAAAACCGAACTGTCATCATAATCAACTACTAATAGTAGTTCAATGAAATGAGCCCTGGTCATAATTACTTTGTTCAAATCAAATTGATTATACGATGCGCCCGTTAGGCCTTGTTTAAGACCTTTTGACAAGCGCGTGTTCTCTTTTAAGAATAAGCTTTTTTTTTCATGAACTTGGGCTTATAAAATAGCATTTAGTGCCTTTTTGTTGATACTATGACACGTTATACTGTTATAGGTGACCTCCGCTAATTACTTCGTTTATTTAAAGCCTTATTTGTCAAAATATACCATTTTGTAGGCAACAAGAATATACTGTAAGAAACAGGCTACTCAATTCCTATCAAATAAAACATGGCCCTGCACTATAGGATACCCTGTATCGTGGAAACCGGAGTGCTTATACTGAGTTTGTTCATTCACTTTCGATAGCGAGAGCGTTTGCGATTTGCATAGGAGTGACAAAGAGACTATGTGGCGCGCTCTGTCACTCCTATGCAAATCGCAAACGCTCTCGCTATCGAAAGTGAATGACAAAACTCAGTATACGCACTCAGAAACAGTGACATTACAAACATTATCACACAATTCGCAACGAGAAGGTCCTACGCTGTGGAGAAATCCCAAGAGAGTAAGCTGCGTCGCCGGTGTAGCCCATGTCCTCGCCCCGTAGTACGCACCCCGCTCGCCGGCAGTGGGGTGATGACGTTGGCGTTGGTCATGCCTTCTGCCCCAGATCTTGGCGCTAACAACACATACATACATACGCGTGAAAAACATCCTCCTTCGCTTCCGCAGCCGGGTAAAAAACTCAAAGAGGAAACAAACTCCTCAGTCGCCGAAAGATTTTTTCAATATAACTCAGCTTTACTTTTGATCTTTAATCACAGGTGGTGGGTTTCACCTTTGAAAAAGTTACTTTCATTAGTCCCCTTCAAAGCTATTGAGCGTTCAGGCAATAAACGTCGCCGTGAATGGAGGCTGTCATAAACTTGCGTATGAAATTCTAAGTATCGAATTTTGTCGTTTGGCACTCGACGGATGAAATCGAAGTTCTTACTTCTATAATATTATACGTTTGTTATTTTCAGCCTTACCATATCCTTACTTCATTATTGTTGTCGTTGTTGTTACACTTTATTGCACAATCATTATCATCATCATTCAGCCACAAAAAGTCCACTGCTAGACATATGCCTTCTCCATGGATTTCCAAAAAGACCGGCTGGAAGCGGCTTGCATCCAGCACAATAACAAACCTAATAATTGCATTTAACTAATCCTTACTAATATTAGAAATACCTCTGTGTCATTTCCTTTTTTATGTACAATAAAGTGTTCTCTATCTCAATCAGTTCTGTCTATATAAAGGAGAAAAAATATTTCATGCAAAACATCTCTTAGTTTTATCGAGTTAATTTTCCAATCGAGTTAAATAATTTTTAATCTACATTTTCGACATTCTTTCGCCATCATAATTATCCGCTCTCGGTAACCTTAATTAGTGCACCTGCACCGCCACTTCTTGTTTAGTACTTATTCTGTACATTGTTCATTGGTCAACTTGAATAAGAATAGCAAAGCTTGAGAAAATCCTTCCTTGATAGCAACAACCCGACCGCTACAAAGAGCGAATCTATTTTCCGCTCCAGAGCTCTCCGGTTTGTTTGAAATAATTTTTCAGCTGAACCGAGTGCACAATTGAAGTGGTCCCCTGTGCATTTTAATTATAAAGCTTGCCTCCTGAAGCTGTGGACTTGTGTAAATAGGGAAAACGCAAATGGGTTGCTATTGTGACTTAAACAAATTTTAAATCCAATGCTCAGTTACGTTATGACTGAATAGAATTGTCATTAAGAACAACTTTAACAAATAAAAAAATACACGTTGAATATAACATAAAAATAAACATTTACATACAGGCACATACATTGCTTCTGGCCCCAGATTAGGATACCCTGTGTCGTGGGAACCAGAAGCAGCGACGTCACAACATGTAAACATCCAAGACCTGGAGTTTTTTTTTCTCCCCAGCCGGGGATCGAACCCGGGACCTCTCGCATGCTAAGCAGATGCGCTAACCGCTATGCCACAAAATATATTTCCTCTCCACCAGCTCATATCTTAGCTAGGAGTGAAAGAGTTCGGGCTGCAACCCACATTGTTCTGTCTATCCTCAGCCGTCCTCATGCAGCCTGGAAAGTGACAAGTGGATACTAACATGATTTTGCTGCAAGAACGACTATGTCGTAAGCTGTGACTGTGCCTTGATGCCTAGTGACATTGACGATGAGGTAACAACAAGCTCCGCCCGCGCGTAACAAGAATCTCTGTATGAATGTTATTGGAGCGAGAGACGCTTGTCCGAGTCTTGGCAAGTACCAAAAAATAATAAATTATTCTGCCAATGCCAGGGCTCGTACCAGTTAGGTATTTCATTTAAGTTTCACTCGGCTGAGCTATATACTCGTACCTGTGGGCCAATATAGACAAATATATCGAGTATGCAGTGTTAAAACCCGATAAATGCAAAAAATCGAAATTTCGTTTTTATAGCCCACTATTGCCCAGTAAGAGCATAACAAAGAACTTGAAAACCCTTTAAAGGTATTTATGGCTATACTTTATAACATTTGTTTTGTGAGAGAACCACATAATGTGTATTTATTGGTATTTAAAGCGCAATGCTAATCACGGTATTCACACTAACACGAAATATAAAAACACACTTATCGGGTTTTATCACTGCACCCTCGATATTAATACAGATATTTGGGTAATAACGATCGGAAATTGTTATTACGTATTAAGGAAATTAGCAATGTCATAGACAGTGAACGAACCAGGATTAATAAAGTTTAAAAACTTATCTGATATTTGGAGGAAGGAACTGGTGCAAGGAAGATCTAGCGAGCTGGTGGACGTAAAGTTACGTACTAACCTCTGTCAAACAATTGCAGTGTACAGGTATACACTTTGTTGTTTCAAAGACAGAATTGTGTTTAGTTTCCGTGGTCGGCTAGTAGTAAATTAACAAAGCGTAATTAAACGTGTCTGCCGCGGACACGTCCCTTTCATCTAGTTTGTTTCCCTGCGGTCACTTGTGATGGTGACGTCACTCCGCTAACAATGCCTTGTCTACCGCAGGGTGTAGTCGACGAAGGTGCCAACGGTGTCTCTTTAGAGAATGACACTGTCGACTTGTACAATTACTTAGTAGATAAATAACTGCATAGTTTTAGGTCAGACGGACAAATAAAAAGTACGTTGGATTAAATACTTCTCAGTTTATTCCGTGATAAACATGGCACAATTACTCACTGAATTTCAGCACTTAAAATTGCGCACAATATTAATTGTACACTTTGCTGTTGAGCTGTTTCTTGGGCATGACTGACTGGCGTCCGAATACAAAGGCTAAATCCCCACTATGCCGTGGCGGCCTTCTTCTCGGCCTTCTACTCTCTACTCTGCTATGACAGGGCACCACAGGAAATAAACAAGACAGCACTCGAAATCAGAAGGTTTAAACCTTTAAATCTACAGACTTGGGTGGGAAGTTTTCATTTAAAACTATTCAACATCTTCTAAAGTTTAGAAAATGTTGAATAGGTCAGTCATAGCCAAGTCATAAAATTTTGCCTTTATTATAATAATACTGTCATTATGAATTCTAGTGATACTGAACTAACACTATCCTCTTACAAAAAAGCAGTGCCGTCTTCAGTGTCCGTTGGTATCGCTTTCGCAGGAGAATACCTTCACTTCCGCCATAATTTACCATCAAGGGTGGTTGTTTGTTTAGGTCCATAAAACCTCAGCTAGACGTTTTAATCTATTCCATTAAGCTGAATTTTCATAATTTGTCACTGGCCGCCATTAGGCGACAAACTTTTCTGATTTATCGAACCCGGCAGGTGCCACCGATGTCACGGGAAACTAACGATGTTTTCTTAGGACCGTTATAAATTAAGAGTTTTACAGGAGATTGATGTACACTTTAGGATTCTCCATAAATCACCACAGATGATTTATATAGGAGCACATGGCCTTGATAATGATAATGCAGATGGCATTGTGATTGTAATAAATTAATCGTTCACTTGTGGTTTTACGTACATTCATTCTCAAATAACAGCTAGAGAGCAAATTAATATCAGAAGAATTTCAGTACTGAGAAAAGCCTTTATTGTTACTCGCAACTTGCAATCTTCTTTCATTTCCTTTGTTGAATGCTCTTTCTATTCGTTCTCATTCCTTACAGTTTCGCCGTTCAAGTTAAAAATGCCTGCCACGCTCCGTATTCCACATATCATTTAAGGCTTATGTCGAGCAATAATAGATCTGTCTCCATGGACAAGTGGTGAATGCAGCATTCGCTAGTTGTCCAGTGACATGGAGACAGCCAGAAGGTTTTTTTAATGCCTTATTAATAAATCGCTCTTACTTTCGAGATCGATCGAATACTCCATTTCAAGAACACCCATTGCTGTTCGACCACCTTGGTTGCGCGCTGAAGAGCGATCTTTAAATTAAGTGCGCTTTATGAAACAAAAGATACTAGATTCTGTAGACGATTATGATGGGCAAGGTAATGTTAGGTAAATGCCGGGAAGAAGAAAGTTGTCGTGGTTGTGCGACACTGCAACATCAAGGAGTGGACCGGTGTAAAAACTACGGAATAGTTGTTCAGAGTTGCACTGAACAGCGGCCTTACAATTACAACGCTCTCTGCTAACTGCCAACCTCCTGTAATCGAGAGGCATTATAGAAAGGAGATTCTGTTTAGGAGAATCAGCGATAGGAAAGGAAGATGTTTTTACCTCCTTGTGTTCTAGCACGTCTTCATACCCTGGCATATTGCATAATACCATGTAATGGTATGCGGCAATGTAGGGTTTACAGGCAATGAATTTGAAACATTCGAAATTACAGGCATACTTTATCTACCACCTGAAAGCGAAACAAGCTATGAGTTATTGCTGTCAATACTCGATCCGATTTATCATGTGCATGTAAGTGATCGAATGGATTACGAGTGGCACGAATTCAGCCTGCTTATTTACGGTCACATCAAATTGCAACCATATTGCAGAAGTGTACATTTTTGGGTTTACATTTGATGGATTAACGTTGCCCATTTGGTTCAACTAATTTGATTTTATTTCTTGCTCATTGAAAGTAATAAAAAAAAGTAAAAATGCGTTTCTTACGACCAACAAATACGGCAGATTGGACAAAAATATTGTTAATTTACTAAATTAATAACAGTTGGCAACAAAAGGTGCATGGCTCAGCATGTGCCGCCAGAGACATCACACGTCTTTCGAAGGCGCTGTTTTTCAGCACTCACCAGCTCAAACAACTAACTACAAACTACTTTTATATCCTAACTAATATTTGTGACCTAATTGAATTTTCCAGTGATTTAAAATATCACACCGCGTTTTCAGAATTTCGGAATTTAGTAGTAGGTAACATAATACCACTGACATCAATGGTGACTTCGTTGGCTTCCAAAAAAACTTTTACTGTAAGCAATTTTCGCTGGTTTTGAATGAAACCTCTGTATTCTTCTAGTTGTGTGGTCTCCGCAATTTCAATTTAAATCACCCTTGTGGAGTTGTCTGTGGCACTGCCTGTAAGCGGAATATTTGACCATTGCTTTTACTGCGTTTGCTATGGAATAGCTACGAATTCTGTGTTGGTTTCTCTTGAGCATTACAGACTGGTTTGTTCACGTTCATTAGTCTGGACCTTTGTGGGATTTACGCTTTTAGTATTTTTTGCAGTGAATTGCGGAGCCAAATGTATGATCAATTCTCTTACTTTTTGTTTTACTTCAAAGTAGCAATTATTGACTGAAAAGTTTTACGAGACTTTGTTTGACTAAAATAATACTTAATACATTTCATTGTACTTATTAATTTTAAATTAAGTAATAGAAACATCAGCTAATAAAACTGAAAATAATAAGAATTCACAATGGGCATCGTCAAGAGATTAAATTGGTGATAAGTATTATAAAAGTTTTTGAACTAAAACTTTCGTAAGCACAACACATTGTAAACAACACCCGTAAGTAAATCCGGACTAAAAGTTTACAATTATAAAAGTTAATTCTCATATTAAATTTATTCCGGATACACTTACTTGACTTTTTGTCGTAACTGTGCTTGTGTTGTTTCTGTATTTTTTCTTTAATATGATTTATGTCGTTGTTACACTTTATCACCAGTGTGTGTATGGCTGTTATTTTACCATGTTTGTCGTTGTTTCTTCAACTCTTCATAAAGGTAAACGAATGTGAAACAAATCTTTTGTATACGATTAATGCCTGGTTTTTTACTTAAATACTTTTTACTAATACGTTTTAGGACGAATAAGGTATTATTCGTCCCAAAACGTCTACCAAAATATTATCTAGCCAAAACGCGCTTTCGTATGCCACTCGCTGATTTGATCGGTTACCATACCACACCGCTTCCTCTGTTACAGTTTTTTTTACGATGATGATGATTTTGATTTTTTTTATAATACGGCCGCTAATTGTATCATGAACCTGTTTTTGCCGGTGTGCAATTTTATCTTATTCTTATCTTATCTTAATAAATTATGTTTGCGTTGTTACAGGTAAGATCCAGGACTTCGACCGATCTCGCAGTCATTTTTGAGTTGGAAAATTCGACTATGAAGTCTTGTAAAAATAGGTATTTTATCCATTAAGTGTTGTAAAAAGAGTTATTTAATTTTGTCATTAAATTTTTATTAAAATTTATTTTGTTTTAAAATATTGTATTCACAATAAAAACAAAATGTTTACTTTATGAACGTCAAAGTTGTTAGTTTAATGGATTACGTGGCAAAGGAACTCCATATTTATTCTTTTCAAAACAGAATCAGAGCGAAACCTGGTCGGACTCTTCCGACAAAAAGTCAAATAAGTGTATCCGGAATAAAGTTAAATAATGTCTAGTGCTTACGAAAGGTTTAGTTTAAAAAAAATGCTCGGCTATCCTCATCCAGCCACTGCCAGCAAAATTTTTGTTTTTTTTTTCAATAAATTTTTAAGGACAATATAAAAAGTACCTGAAACCGGCGTGCGTGCATGCTGCGACTAAAGAATGAAGATGAAGCGAAAATGATTTGTCAGAATCATGGCAAGTGGCAGTCCCTGGTGCCTGCCTACTCTTCTGGGATAGGTACAGGCGTGAGCTTATGCATGTGGATGGTTTAAAGAGAGGGATGGAAACGCATACCTGGTTCACGTAGCGTGGCAATCCAAATGGTGTTGGGTGGCGTGCCTTGGCGACTGTCTTCCCTCCAAACCTTCCACTACGTGTGTTTTCCTTGATGATAGCCTTTATTGTGAGGCGCCGGGTGGAGTTGGCGCGGGCGCGAGGATCGTGATCACGAATATGCAGTTGACGGGACCAATATAAGGAGCTGATCGACCGAACCGTCCGTGCAACGCCACGATCTTCTTGACACTCCCTTTGACAGCTTGTCATCGGTGAGTTTTCTTCATGTACCCGCGTTTCCAAAAGGATCGGAGGTTGGGGGTAGGATGGGGAAATTATGGACGGCCCCACATGGCGCTAAATTTAAAACCTAACAGCATGTATTATGTATTTTTTCAATATCATCAGTCTAGTCTCTTAACAGACACACTGCCGTCATAAGAAGAAAGGCCATAACTTCAATATTTACTAGTGAGAAAAAGTAAGCTGTATTTGAATAAAAATAACACTTAAATTTAAGCAAATAGCTTATGAAATATGTAAAAAAAATTCTTGTGTTTTTGAAATAGTAATCATCGACGACAAGTTAGCAGACATGCTAGAAATTTAGTTTTTCACTAATTTGCTCGAAATCAAGTTATGGCCTTTTTTATTATGACGGCAGCACAGGCTTTATTTATCAGTAGGTATATCAAATAACATTTCTCCACGTAAAGCCATATCAAAATAAACATATTCTCGAACTTGTTTAAGTCCCAAATTGGTCATCCGTTAATCCGGTACATGAAATATCGTTCAGAAACTCCACGAACTTTTGCATTAAGGGTCTCACGTCATTAGCCCTCCACGGCTAATGCATACGGATTCTAATGGGAGAGTTCACACCGAGTGAATAACAGCGAACAAGAGAACGAACGAGCGTATCGCTCGTAGCCCCGGCCGCCTGAATGATCTTAAACGAAGGTTGAGCAACATAGCGCACGTTTAGTCCATGTAGATGGAGGAGGATAGACGGTGTCTATGACTAACGCTAGTGGCATTTTTCCGAGTGGTTCCGTGCTTCGCAAGGCACGTTAAGCAGTTCGTTCCGGCTGCCGTCGACAGATGGCAGTCGTTAAGCCAAGTCAGAGGCCTTGGGGCGGCTTGAGAACTTCTGAGAGTAAGACCAGCCACTAGTCTTGCAAGCCTCCACCCATCCGGACTTTGCCACCGTGGTGAAGTATTGCCTATACCTTCCTCAGGGAAGAGACCCGTTCCCCTCGGTGGGGACATAATGGGGTTGATGATGATGAACCCCATGAAGGGAACGATGTCTGGTGTTAAACAGTAGATTAATTATAAATGTATTTAGAGCAAAATTTTTAAATTATAAATTTAATATTGATAATTGTGTCTAGTGTTCAACACATCCATGAGTAATATTTTTAAGTTTGAAAGTTTGTTAATTAAAGTAAAGTCTTAGTTCAAAAAACTCAAATATAAAAGCGTTAAAATGAAAGAATTACTTTGCTGAATTCCGCCAATATCCCACAAGCACCATGCGGTTAGTTAATGCACCGCCCTCCCTCCCACTTTTTCAAGCAGAAGCAAGACACGAACACACCACCACCGACAACAAATACTTGTGTGAGACGATGCGCAATTTTTCATTTTAACGCTATTATGGAATTCCGCAAAGTAACGCCTGATCTATACAATATCAAAAAGAAAAACAAAAAATAAACATTTAGGGACCCTTCATGGGCGAGCCCGACTCGCACTTGGCCGCTTTTTTTACTTAATACGACGAGGTATTTAGTTGCCCGCAAAACACCTATAGGTACTTTGGAGCTCTCAAGTAACTTCCAAGGCTGGAAATAAACCAACTTTCGCTATAAGTTTTAACGTGCGGTCATCAAAACCGACATCAATATAATGGCGCTTTTTATGGCGCCCAACGTGGGGCTCTTAATGCGGATTAATATTACGTGGTATTTGCCCACCAATGCACGCGGTGTGCAGTTTTTCACGAGCGGCAAAATGAGTCTTATGCCATTTAACTTAAAACACATTATATTTTGTTTAATGTTGTAAGGAAATGACGCCCGAGGTAACAAATGTGGGGTAAGTGCATAGCACGGCTACGCTGTTTTGTGGTACTATTTTGTAATCTACTAAACAAATGATACAGACAAATAATAGCCATCTCTCGCTTCAGAGGTCGCGTCGCGCGAGTAGTCGAGAGTAACATTTTAATCGCTTAAAACTTATAAAACGTTTTTGGACTTAATCACTGGACAGGGTTTACTCATGGATAAAGAGCGTTAAATAGCGTTCGCAGAGGTTCTAGGTCTTCTTAGTATGGCACGCTTCAATTCTTCAAACTTAGGCACTAAAGTATGTTAGAGGAGGCCTATATCTAGCAGTGGATGAGTATGGACTAATTTGATTGATTTTTCTTAGAAATAACTCTAACATACATTAGTGCCTAAGTTAGCGGGGAAAACACCTTTACCAGCACAATTGCTACACCCGCAAAGGTAGGGTGATTATGATGATGATAACGATGAAACTCAACTGCACGTCGACCTATACACGCGGTCACTCTACTCAGTTTCAATACTAGCGATTTTGCAACAAAATCGTGATGTTAGATCTGCTGCCGACTATAAGTATTTGTGGGCAATAAAATAAACGATATGCTTAACTCCGGCGCAAAATTTCAGGCAAAGAGAATCCATTCCCATTTTCGCTAAGCAAGTAATGGCGGCGTGGGTGAATTGAATGAAGCCCGCGCACACGTCATAAAGACTCCTGATCAGGCCAAATTGGCCTCTATAAACGGGACGTTAAAAGCCACCGGCAGCGAAAATATTAAGTCTGGCTGCACCTAATTTACCGGTAAGGGCGATGGTACCAAAACGTCATGGAAATAACGACATTCATAAAACATCGTGACCATATTAGAGTACATGAGCTTTGGAGGAGAATTCCTGCCCTCTCCGGGATCTATTCAAGCGAAAAACTGCTATTACATTTATAACAGCTGAAGGTATTAGAGACGAGCAACCGACGACGCGAGCTTCGTCTATGCTCACCATTATTAAGCTCTGCGAATCAGAGCGAAACCTGGTCGGACTCTTCCGACAAAAACTCGAGGAAGTGTATCCGGAAAAAAGTTGTAGGGACTCAGAACGTTGAGTCAACATATTACCCACAAAGTAACATATAATCTATGTACTATACTTGGCATTTTTTTCAGACTTTAAACGACACTAAATCAAAAATCTTCAGCGGCAGAAAACACGAAATAGTTTACAAATTTAGTGCTAGCTGTGCTGTCGACTGTACTAAATTTGCAAACGGTATCGAATTTTCTACCGGTAAAGGTTTTTAATTCAGTGTCATTTAAATTCCAAAAAAATGCCAAGTATAGATAAATGGATTATAGGGCAACGATCAAGCGCGGACGACTGTGTCCAGCCAGTCGTCCCCCGAACCTCTCAGAGTAAAGTAGTTCTTTTTTTTATCGCAAATTCTAAATTTATGTGTATGCAACATCCTGTGGAAACCAATTATCCCTGTACAGTTCTGAATCTAGACTTTGTATCTTTAAATCGCAACCTTTTGCTCATTATTATTATTACCAAATCGAGACCCCTAAATTAGTGACCCAATAAATACCCCTAAAAAGTTAATAATTCTTGTATTACATACCTACATTAATAAAATCTCGCCTATATCCCGGTATCAGATCCCCCTCGCATTCAGTAGGCAGAGACGGGATTTGTGACATGCCGCGGTCCTGACAAACCTCTACAACTTCTATAAAGGCTGAATCTTTCTCTTCTTTCCCCCTTCTATCCAGTGAATCTTCGGCTTCATTTAAATGGATCCAGCGTTAACAATGACAAACAAACTCAATATAGTACATTACTGCAGCGGCCAGCAAAAGAGGCACACACATACGTGAGTCCATCAATGCCTAGTTTTGGCCAAGGCTTGTACATATATGATTTTTCTCAAATAATGCGCGGAAATTAAAACTATGAACTCATTCTGTTAAATTCAATAAACTTTCAAAATCAGACGAACCACGAACGAACAAAAATAATTTTTGCCGCGTTAAAGTGTTCTTTTTTTTCAGTAGTTATATCCAGCTTTCTATCGTAAGCCAGCTCGAAATTTAAATAAAACCTCTGATAAGTTACCTCCTTGGTTGTCATTGTGCGGAGTAAAAGATCGTTCCATTTTTAAAAAACACGACAGATATATGAGTTTAGTATGTAATTTATTTGGCCGCAAAACACGAGAGGTATAAATTTTCATAGAACTT
This sequence comes from Yponomeuta plumbellus, assembly GCA_947310845.1. Classification (NCBI taxonomy): domain Eukaryota; kingdom Metazoa; phylum Arthropoda; class Insecta; order Lepidoptera; family Yponomeutidae; genus Yponomeuta; species Yponomeuta plumbellus. Next base: position 22,266,027 of record OX371197.1, on the reverse strand, counting down.
TTTCTGCTCGCGTGTAATTGGCCAGTACAGCAATTTCGATTTATCTCGAAGAAGGTTGTCGAAATAATGCTCAAATGTCCACGCATGTTTGAGAAAAAAAATTAGTTCAAGTGCTCGTTTAATAATATTGTGGGTGTTGGAAGACCGTTTTTTGTGTGGGAATTATTGAGCTCTAAAGAACAATTTTTTGTGCG